>CM014729.1:59546541-61946541 GCA_004329165.1 Spatholobus suberectus
ACGTCTCGGTCGGAAAGGAGCGTCCACGCGCCGCCACGCGCCGGCGAGAAGCGCTGTTTGGCACAAAGAAGAAGGGCGCGTGAGCGCGCGTGGGTGGTCGGATGGCGGCGCCGTCAACGAATCTATGTAGATCGGCGGACGGCAATTCGGACCCAGTGGTCGGTTGCCGGAAAGTCGCTGGAGAATCGGCGGCGGCCGGAAAAGTCGTCGGAACAGCGGCGGCGGCCAGCGGCAGTGGCAGGAGAAGACACCAGAAAAATAGGCGACGGCGCTGGAACAGGGGGCGAACCGGAGACGTACACGGTTCGCCAAAAAAAAAAAAAAACTTTTATTTTTGTCTCCGGGACAGTGGGTCCACCGGATAGGCACGGTCCTTGAGATGCCTCTGTTATGCTCTGATACCATGTTAAAAGGAGAAAACAAAGACATATTTGACTGAAACCGTGTGTCTGAATACACAACGGAAATGAGTTATATAGGCTTATTACATTAATGATACATAAATAGAGAATATTTAGTTTCCTCTAAATCAATGATTACATGCCTATAAACTACAATAAATTCAGAATATTTTATTCTGATTTTCAAAATTTATAAATAAGAACACTACAGTCCCATTCCATGAATACAATCCCACCCCTTTATAACATGTTTGTGAGTTATAATATCCAAAACAATTTCTGCATATCAATTTCATATTTGCAGTTCATGTATCACATGTTAAATGCATCTAGTGTTCATAGGAATCAATGCGTAGGAAATAGCACCCAGTCACTTATCCTTATAAATTGTATCATGAAGCGTGTGTGTGTGTGTGGCTGTGTGTGTGTCTAGTGTCTTTTCATTCAAGCTATTCCATCCTATCTCTCTCTCTCTCTCTCCCCCATTTCAACATCTTTTAATAGAAAACAGTTTCAGCGTATCTATTCAGAGGAGTTACATTGCATGCCAGGGTTCAACCTGCATGAAAGGGGAAGAACTTAATGGTGTTTTTACTTCAACAACTACAAGTTACATAAAGATATCTAATTCTGACACTTCATTGGCCTGAATATCATTTGCTTTCAGAGGAACCCTCTCCACAAACCAATACCAACAAGGACCATCAAACTTAGTATGCAGAAAGAATTTAATTGCAATGGTTTCATCTTAGTCAATGAAAAATCCCTGGTTTTGCCTACACACCGATTCACACTAGGCTAGCTTCGCTAGAAAAGACCCTACTTCAACCATACATTTGAAACTCTCATACATAAACAAAGCTCTCATTTCTTCACATCATTTCCAATACAGTGTTTGCAAAAACTTAGTAAGGCAGGTGCAGTTCATAATGTCAAGGTAGTAGTTGTTGATCTCTGATTAAGCAGATTTGTGGCCTTAAAACCATGATGAGGGAATTCATTCAAATGAATTCAACAGTCTCTAGTTTGTAAGCATTAAAGTATAATTTATCAAACTGGTCCTAAGAAAATGGATTGAATCATGAAACCAACACAATAAACTTCAAAGTTAAAACTAGATTCGGACAAAGTATAAATTGAGTAGAATGATCCTGATCAGAGTGTTTGAGCCATATTTAATAGATCCCCACTTTACATCACCACATAGCTGTTCCTCTTTCAAGATTTCAGTAACAATTATCCAGAAATAATCTAAACATAAATTATGGATCAATGATCTTTGTTCTTCGGAGGATTCTGTGCATCATACAATAATTTGACTGATAGACTAGATAGTTGATAAATGACCTCTCAACTAACCTTTAAAAACTCATGAATATCAAAACTTCCACAGCAGAATTCCTGAAAGACAATGTAACTAATGTCATTATGTCATAAGATTATTAATAGCATGCTGATAAAATGTCACAGAGAATGCTCCACAAAATTTTTAGTACATTCAGAACAAACTAATACAGGAAAACCTGTTCAACAAACTACATGATAAACAAAAACCAACGTTCTTTATTTGAATTCTTTAGCTAAAAGAATCTTAACTACCCCATTACTGCCATTAAACTCCTTTACATAGTATAGAGACTCCAATTTTAAAAAAATATATATTCCTAACACTTAAAATAGATCTAATTCAAGCCATCTAAGGTGACCTGAAATAAAAATAAATAAATAAATAAATGAAAAAAAAACTTAAAAGAAAAATGTAAATATAAAATGACCAAGCTACAGTACCCAAGCTAAGTAGAGTGAGCACTAGCCTAGCCACTACTCATCTCCAACAGCCCTAACAGAAACCATACATTTAACTACAATCAACCCCTTTGTCTTGCACCATACACACTTTTTAAGACTAGATGTTCCAAATCATTCAGGCAGTAAATAAGAAGCCCCTTTATGTATTTGCCATACAGTAACACAATTTCCCGGTCATCCACCGTCCTTGCACATAAATCAGGGTTTCAAATTGCGGTATTCTGTAATCACAACGCAATTTCAAACCATGCACATAACAAAAGATTAATTGTGTGTTTAGCTTCTTGAAAGATCTTTTGCCAAAAAAAAAAAAAAGGATGTGTGTAAAATTAGAGTACCTTTCACAGCTAACACTGTCAAAATACAAACGACATTAAAATCAATCCGCGACCTGATCTAAAGAGACATGACTGAATTACCATTTAGATTCAAGCTTGTCGTAAGCCTCCTTCACTTTATCGACCGAGCTGTAGCTCTCAATTTGCAGAACTACAATCGCCGAAACAAAGAAGAAGAAAATAAAAATCAATTTCACGAGAAAGAGAGAAAGAAAGAAGAAAGGAATTACCGTCGTAATGAGAAGGGGGGAAGGCATTGGGAATGAGGAAGAGCTGATAGAACATGGCTCCGGCGAAGAGAATAATAGGGAGCGCGTAGGCTCTGAGGGTGGAGGCCATAGAGGCTAAGGGCGAGGGAGAAGAACTCGCTGAAACCCTAGGCATGGCAATAGAATCAGGAGTTGTGATTGTGATTGTGATTGTGATTGTGATTGCAGTGTGGCGAACGAGTGGGAGGGGATTCGCTACGTTGGTGGCTATGTCCTTGGAGTAATCATGATGGGGATACCGGTGTGTGGTAGTACCAACGCTACAAACTTCTTCGGAGCGTTTAAGGTTGCAACTACTAGTAGTAGCACTCTTTTGTCTCTTGGCTATGTCTTCCCCTTCCCTTTCAATTTCTCTCCTGCTGCATGAACATTTGCAAAACGTAGAACAAACAAAATTTAAAGAAAACAAAACTGAAAACATAAGAGAGGAGGGTCTATCACATTACAAAATATAATCCACGTTTTTTTTTTATGGTTATCATAATCCACGTTGGATATGCTAAGTTGTTATATTTTATCTTAATTTATTGTTTGGTATATTGATAAGATATGATTTTTTTGGTTTATACCACATGAATCCTTCACTAAAGGCAATATTGTTCGAGTCAAGTAAGACTAACGCAATTGCATATTAGGACTTGAGCTCGAGACTACTGATTAAGCTAGAACAACTCCGCGCCAGTCACACTCAGCGATATATTGATAAGATATGATAAAATAATTATGTTAACCAATCATATCTTATTTATTAGTTAAAATTTTACTATTATGCATTAAGGTTGGGTTAAAAATCGATAACATAGAATTAAGAAATATTTTCATCATGAAAAGTATTAACAATACATTTTTTAAAATATTTTTTTCAATACATTTTTTTATTAATTGAAACAGTTTGGGCATAAAACCCACCAAATGAGAACTGAGACTCATGTCTAACGAGACTTACAGTGAATTTCACCTAATAAAAGAGAGAATGTTAAAGAGATTGTTGCTAACATTTCTCTTTTCCTCATTCACCCTTGGCTCTTGTTCTCTCCACCTCTTTGTTTTTTTCCTCTCCCTACGTATTTCATTTGCACTCTGGTAGAACTATCAATCAAGCCAACTCATAAGGTGACACCATATCTTTTGGTTAGGTCAGGTCAAACCAATTTAATTGTGACTATTACTTCTAACACCCTTTTTTTTTGGCTATTTATAGCTTTTTTTTATTTTTTTTTTCCATTTATATCCCTTGTCACCCATATAGTCGAGTCCCCTTACGTTTTGCACCATCGTCATTCCTCTCGCTCACAATTGTAATGTCCCGTGACATCACAGTCAACTCTAATTATAAAATAGCTACACATTTTGTGAAAAATATTTCATTTGTAAATAATAAAACGCAAGTAATTTTTTTTGAGATTAATGGATATGAATTGTCAATGTAAAATCTCTTTACACTCACATTCAATAAATTAATGGATTTACCCACGTCAATATGTTGATCAAAAATACATTTCAATTAAAAAAAACTTAAAAAGTTAATTACACTAGCGTCCACAAAGATAGGCAACTCTCGTTGTGGTGGAGTCATGGTTTGGGCACTAATTGGCTTGCACTAGCAGAATTTGGACTGAAATTTGGTGTTGCTAGTTCGCATTTGGTCTTGATAGGAGGTTGGGTCTTGTTGGTGCAAGTTATGGTTCAATGTATAATGGCTAAGAATGTTACGAACTAGGTGGCTAAGTGGTTTGGTGATTTGTTGGTTAAGATGCTAGTTTGGGTATATGATCTAGTGGAGCATATTATTTGGTCGCAATTGGCTTTATGGCTTGTTGGGTTTGGTCCTAATTGGGGTGTCAAATTTTGCAAGACAACGGTGCCATTGGCAATGCTCACAACTAGAGTTTGATTTCTAGCAATTAGAGGACTCGCCGTCACAATTGGGATCTTAAGATGAGGGACTGTGGCAAAGGGAGGATGATTAGAAAAAAAAATGGAAGATTGGAGTTTTGAGATGAGGGAATGGGGGGTTAGAGTTTTAAGATGGGGGAGTGGGATGGAGGAAGGTGGCCTAATAAAAATGGGGGTTATTTTGAGATGGGGAAGTTGGATTTTAAGATGAGATAATGGGGTGGAGGAAGGCAACAAAAAAAAAATCAAGTTGATCAACTTTTTTAAGTTTTTTAATTTAAAATATATTTTTTATGACCATGTTGACATGGCTTAATAGTTGAGTTTAGTTGGATGTCAATATAAAAAGGTTTTACATTAACTATGCATTTACAATTTTCTCAATTTTTTTTAACAATATACATATATAATAGTAACATAAGAAATGCTAGTGTCACTCTCTCTAACACTTTCTATTATTGGCTGGAATTTATTAGAAATCACAAATTTTGGTAAGTCTTACCTCTAAATGAAGAGAGAGACTCATTAAATGAAAGGTAAGACCCACCAAAATTTGTGATTTCCAAAAAATTTCAATCAATAATAGAGATAGTGTTAGAGATAATGACGTTAGTATTCCTCATAGTAACATATAAATAAAATAAATATCACCATTACCTGAAAATCCATCATAATAGGATTTGTTGAATAATCATCATAACTCGTGCATAAAGGAAATAAATAGCCATACGCCTTAAGGCTCTATATACTGTCATTAAAATAATACCAATATAAACATAATGAAAAGAAATGGATGTTCCCCAAAGTCAAGTAGAGAACCCTTAAAATAACATACTCAAAATACCCCTAAAAATAACAATAGACAACCTTACTCCCTATAGCTAGCCATATTTCCCTCTAATTACTATTAAGTACCTTCAAAGAGGTCCTCCTTAGAACTTGATAAGTGTATCACTAGGCGAGGTCACAAACCATGAGCAAAAGAAGTGACGAATCCTTCTCGCAAAGTGTGGTAAGGAGCTTTCCACATGAGGATGTGGGTCAATTGTTAAGGTTGAAGGTAAAAACAACAACACCTTCATATATGACACATCGACCCTCAAAATCAAAACGCCATGCCCTATAAGCATTGTCATCGTCATCCATAACTCAATTGTAGCATGCCTAAGTGCATGCCTCTCCTCACCATCTACTCAACAAACACAACGGGACACAAGTAGAACAACAATACAACATATATAATAAGAATGAGAATTCAATCATAGGTACTATAAGAAAATGAATGGATGACACAAAAACAAATCAAGGCAACAAACATGTTTACAAATAAAAAAAAATTCAAATAATAAGTAATTTCAATTTCATTAAGCACACAATCATACACATATACAATCAATAGACATAAAATGTGAATGCATAACAATCAAATGCTCATGCACGAGACTAGACACTACTCCATGGATTCAATAACATACTTAAGCGATATAGTCAGTTGTGTCTCCTAACATAGTAACATCAACACTAATGAATCTTGTCATCAATGCAGCACATGCCAAAAACTCTTCGGTGGGCACATTGAAACAAATCCCAAGTGCAACAGAGGCTTATTAGGATGCCCAAACAAAGGTGGTCGACTTACCATGACACATGAATGCTTAACTAGGTCACTTGTGGAATATCATGCTAATACATCCTAAAGGTTTATTAGTGACCTCCACTAACCTACCCACATTCCTACCTTAGAGTGTAGCTCATAAATCACCGTAATGCACACTATAAAACACAAGAAGAGGGGTTGAATTGTGTTATTAAAAAATTTTCGCAAAACCTTTTCAAAAAGCAATTTGTTTGAAGGATAAAAGATAAAAACTTTTAAAAGATATTTGTAAAACAGAAGAGAAGCTATAAGCAAGAGAGACACAAAGATTTATACTAGTTCATCTCACCCTAGAGACTACGTCTAGTTCTTGGTAACCAACCAAGTCCCACTATAACTTAAACAAGTTACAAGTATTCTTTTATCCAAGCCTTTTCAAGCTCAACCTAAGTAGTTTTTCACTTATCTCTCCAAGTAAATATCCAAGTATTCTTTTATCCCAGCCTCTTCAGGCTTTTCACCAATTTCACAAAGAAATGGTTGAGGGTAAGTTATCACACTAAGCTAGCATCTTATCAAACAAATGAACAATGTAGCTCAAAAAAGTGTTTGAAAGCAAAATATGTTCAAGATTACAGATTAAGAGAGAAAGTTTGCCAAGAGTTTTGTTGTCGTGACAATGATCTACCCTTCTATTTGTAGGGTTCTCTCAAAGTGTCCATTGTGAGTACTTTTTGGAGACACTCTTCGTCTGGCATTGTAAAAAGAGGAAAATAGTCGTTCGAGCATTAAATGTTGCACTTAATGCCTTTCACCAACCAGTCATTATGATAAGATAAAGCAGTCTGTTTATCTAGTCTTTCTCATACTTAATCTTGTTGTAGTGGTCATATTTGCTTTTTATATTAACATCTGTGCTCAAATTCTTTCTTTTAAGCGAAAAGTTAACACTTATCGAGGATAGGTACGTAGACGTCTTCTTTTCAAAGGGTGCGCGCTTTTCAAAATTGAAAAGGTGCTCGAATAACAAAGCTTCAAAAGATCAAAATGTATCGTGTGAAAGGGTTAGTTGTTATGAACCTTTATAAAAACGTGTGAACATATGATAGTAAAAAAAAATGCAATAAAAGTGAGTGATCAGACGATTGATCATAAGACTGTTTGTTATTATCAAAACTAATTGAAGGTCATAAATTTGTCCTTTGTCTTAACAATCTCTCTCTTTTTGATGATGATAAACATCTTTGTATATTTTAAAAGCGGTTTCAAAACTTAAGTTTTATCATATTACATTTTCCATGCAAAAACTTTAGTTATAAAAGATACATTTATCAAGCAAACGTAATATCATGCAATAAGCAAAATATTTAGATTCACAAGAGCATTGATACGAATTCTAATTTGAACAAAGCAGACATATAGTTTGTAATTGTGAACAAGTAATAAAGAAAGTGATAAAAGATACTCCCCATATGACTGTGCTCCCCTTGTAGTCTCCTGATTTCTCCCCTTTTGGGCATCATCAATTTGAAGAGTTAGAATCTGAAGGTATGGATGATGAGCCGAGCTCACCTTTGAAGCGCTTTGCCAGTTTTGTGAGCAATGCTTCCACACGCTTTCGCTTCCTGCTTTCTTTAATAAGGCGACCTCCAAATGCTGAACAGTCTGCTTCAGTTCTTTTACCTCTTGACGAACATCTGAAGGATTTTGAGCAGGGGCGGAGCTAATGTTTTCTTCATTTGCAGGTTCTTCTACAAAAGAAAGATTGAAGACGTAGGGGACAGGAGGGCTGCAGAACCAAAAGCGTCCTATGGACCGGAATACTTCAAAAGTATTTCCATTTGTGGAAAAGAAAATATAGGTTCACGGACAGTTGAGGGTGAACTGGTTAGAAGGGTGTGGATCAAAAGATGAAGGAGTAAGAGAGACTTGTGCCCAATGGCCGGTAGGGCAAATAACAATGTGATGACTCAGGGTGTTCTTCTCCTCTACAATCATACCCGAAAAGTGTTGAGTGCTTCTACATGATCTTGAAGCCTCTTTTAGTTTGCGTTCCAAAGTCTCTTTCCTTTTGAATATGGCCACCTATGTAAGGAAGAAAGCTCTTTTTCGGACCATTAAATGTCTCTTAGGGTCACGTCTGAATTTAGGCTCTTTGCCTTTACCCATAAATAGATTCTGGTAGTTAAATTTCTTTTGATAGCATATACAGAAGGTTGTCCATGGCTTAAGTAGAAGCATCATTCGTCTAGCCATAAGTCTAAGAGATCCTAGCTTAAGGTCTAGACACCTTCTCTCACAAATTGCATGTTGAAGGAAATCTGCATCTTCTCTATAAGGAAGTTGTACATCACTCTGCCTAGCATCCAATCATCATCGCCAATCTTCTATTATTCAAAATCTAGACCATCTTCAGGGCATATGGCAAGAGGATAATATTTGACCTTCCTATGGCAGAACGGGTAGATGATCTTTGGCTTGTAATTGTATGTTCTGCACATGATCAGATACTCAAAGTAATTGCATTTGATGAAGAACGGAGAGGTGTGGTAAAGGATTCCCCTTTGTCTCCAAATTTCGCGGTTATGGGAAAATCTGGTTTTGGTAGAAAGAAGGTAGACAAAGATGGGTGCATCTGATTTTGTATTGTACCCTTCCTCCCAAACATATGGTTGGATGTGCAACTCGTAAGTAAAAACAAGAGTAGCTTCTCCAACCATTTTTTTTGCATACCCATGGTGCACTAACAATGGCTATTCTTCTTTAATAATTGCCCTCCACATTTTTAGATTGTTGACTTTGCCGAATTCATAGTTGATCAAAGCTTGAAGAATCTCTAGGTCAAATAGCTCTAAAGGCTTGTATTCTGTGGATTTGCCAACCCTTCGAGATTCTGGATATTCAAATTGAGTAGTATCTCATCTAAGGCATTTGGAAAGAAGTGTCTCTGATTGGTATAGATCAAGTGAGGCTTCGTCTATCATGGGTTCTGCCAAACCTCTAGACGAAGAGCTTCAGCTTATGGTAGACGAAATGTAACAGTCCTTGCTGACTGAACATTGCTTGGTCTAGCCATGAGATCAGTTGTAAGATGCTGGAAGACTTGTGAGACAGACACAGATTGAGGTACTTCCCAAAGAAGGGATCTAGGCAGTCTTCCTATAGAAGTAGCAATGATGTTTTCTTGTTTAAACAATTCTTCCTCACAATGCTTTTCGTGAATTGTTTGTAGCGAATGCTCAATGACAAATTGAAGCACCACCTCCTCAATCTGCTCTTCCTCTTCAGCAGCTAACTTTTCTTCCTCTTTCTTCTTCTTCTTCTTAGCCCTTTTAGATTGGGCTTTGGCTATTTTTAGCTACCTTGCCTCTTCTACCTTTGTCTTAGGCTGGCTTATTACCTTGAGCCTGTGCAACCTTCTGGTTATGTCTGCTTGGACAGACTTTTCAGCAGTAAAAGGAGGTGACACTAGTTGTTCGGATGGTGGCTAAGGGATGGCTGTGTGTTTGGGTGTAAGAAGATGTTTGATGGGAATGGCATCGTCTAAGTTAGGTTGAGGGGTTGTTTTGGGTTTCAGACGAATGGTGAGGGCTTTTATTTTTTATGTGGGGAAGTGGGTTGGTCTTATGTTTGTGGTTGTGGGTCTTATTGGGATGGTCTTTTGATGGGTAGTTTATGTTTGTGGGGTTGGTTTATTTAGGTTGTTTGAGGTTGTTGAGGTTTCGTCTGTGGTAGAGATGGTTGAGGCTGTTAAGTGGAGGCAGGGTGAGTGGATAGATCGGCAAATGGTCTTACCCTAAATGCAATCCTTACTACATCATCAGCAAGTTCTTCCTTGATCAGTGCTAGCTCTGGATGCTTGGCAACATATCCAAGGAACAGATGGGCTATCCTCATCTTTCTTGTGATGGATACAGTCGATCTCTAAACCATGCTTCTTCTTCTCCCAGCCAGACTCATTTACACTAGCTAATTTAATAATTTCAATGAAGAGCATGACGTAAGGAATCGGGTTCCTTTATTTGTTTTTCGAGCTTTCTTTGGATTTGGTGAGGCACGATCTCCTAGTTCTCCAAAATTAGAGCTGAAAGGTTAGCCTTCTGACCTATGACCATCTTGTACAAGCAGAATCGATCCCTTGAGGATATGTTGTCCTTTGAGCCCTTACGTGGAATGATGATGTACAGCAGAATGTTGTGAAGAAGTTTACAATCCCTCTTCATGTTAGAGGAGTACAGAATTTTCTTCAAAGCATCTTTGTTGTTCTTTTAGGGTCTAGGATGCCCATAGAGAGTTAGGTCAACGGTTTCGGGGGTTATGACCCATTCCTAATCTTTAGCAAACACGTCGCCTTCTTCCTTACAGTCAGACACTGCTGCAATGGTGTCAGTGGAAATAATAATAGTTTGATTATCGACAATCCTAGTGATAGTTCCATTGACTTCAGACGCAGAAGCCTAAAAGTAGGCGTAGGGCACATGGTACCAATAAGTCTTCCTCTGTACAAAAGACTCCCAGCCAATGTTTCTGATGTAGAGAGTCAGAGGAAAGCCTTTATCTTCTAGTTTCTTTAGGTTGATCCATTTTTCAGGCACGAAGTTGTTCTTAGGGAATCTCTTTATAGGGGTAAGCTATCTTTGAGAGGCCATGAGAGCAAGTTCTTTTTGAGGTCAGAGGGTTCGAGAGTGAGAGAGAGAGTAGTAGTAGAGTGCAGAGAATATGAAAGGTTGAGTGTTTCTGAAGGGGTAAAGGGAATAGGTGGTTATTTTGAATATTTGAAAGGTTTAATAGTATTGAAAGGACGTGTATTTAATGTGACTTGCTGTGGCAAAGAAAAGTGACACACGTTTCTTGGGGGGTTATCGATAAGTATTAATATTAAAGGCAACAGATAATGGAATCAGATAACAGAAACCTTTTCACATACTTAAGCACACATGTTAGTCAGACGAAGTAAATATAAGACGATAGACCATAAAATGATAGATAAAAGAGTTTATAACACGATACATGCAAGATGTTCTAATCATGCAAAACTTTTATATGCAAGTTTTCTAATATAAATAAAAGCGTTCTTCAGGTAAAGCCTTTGTAAAGATATTAGCCCATTAATTATCTGTATTAATGAACTTGATGTCAAAAATGCCTTTTTGAACATAATCACATATAAAACGATGTCTTATTTCTATATGCTTTGCCTTAGAATGCTGAATAGAGTTTTTAGATAAATTGATTGCACTAGTATTGTCACATAACACTAGAATGTTATGCTCAAAACTATAGTCATCTTCAAGTTAATATTTTACTTATAAAAGTTGTGAGCAACAACTAGCAGCTGACATGTGTTGATAGAGTAATTGAGTTCTGTTTCTTAGCTAGTCCAAAATATAAGGCATGGTCCGATGAAGTGACACCCACCACTTGTACTTTTTCTTTCAATTCTGTCACCAACATAGTCAGCATCACAGTATCCTATTAACCTGAAATATTTATTTTTCTCATAGAACAAACTTAGGTTAGAGGTACCAACTAGATATCTAAAGATCCTTTTAACAGCTTTCAAGTGTGAATCTCTAGGATTGGATTAGAATCTGGCACATAAATAGACGCTATGCATAATATCTGGTCTACTAATAATTAAATAGAGAAATGAGCCAATCATACCTCTATAGACAGTTTGGTCTATAGGTTTACCTGATTTGTCCTTTGTTATGGCAACAAACGAATGCATAGGTGTGCTCATAGGCTTTGATTCATTCATCTTATACTTTTTGAGTAGTTCTTTGGTATATTTTTGTTGATGAATGTATATGCCTTCTTTCTCTTGTTTAACTTGCAGACCAAGAAAAACTTTAATTCACCCATCATGCTCATTTCAAACTCGCTTTGCATCAAGTTAGAGAAATCCTTTCATAAAGACTTATTAGTAGCTCCAAAAATTATATCATCTACATATATTTGAACTATAATGAAGTCTTTGTTAGATTCTTTTCTAAAAAGAGTTGTGTCAACTTTCACTCTCATAAAACCATTAGCAATTAGAAAACTGCTCAGTCTGTCATACCAAGCACGAGGTGCTTGCTTAAGACTATATAGATCCTTTTTAAGTTTAAACACGTGGTTTGAAAGGATTGGATCTTCAAAACTGGGAGGTTGTCTAACATAGACTTCTTCCTTAATAAATCCATTTAAAAAGGCACTTTTAACATCCATTGAAAAAGCTTAATGTTTTTATAAGTAGCAAAGGCAAGCATAATTCTAATAGCTTATAATCTAGCTATAGGAGCAAAAGTTTTAGTAAAATCAATATCTTCTTGTTGATTGTACCCTTGTGCTACTAACCTTGCTTTGTTTCTTATTACCTTTCCATTTTCATCAAGCTTGTTGCGAAATACCCATCTTGTTTCAATGATGCTTTTTATGTTCTAGTCTAGGAACAAGAGTCCATACATCATTTTTTGTAAATTGATGTAATTCTTCTTCCATGACTATAATCCAGTCATTGTCTGTGAATGCTTCTTTAATAGTTTTAGGCTCAATTTCTGAAACTAGAGCACATGATGCTTAATTTTTGAATGATGACCTTGCCTTGACTCCTTTAGTTCGTTCTCCAATATTTGATCTTGTGGATGGTATGTAACAATCTTCCAATCTTTGTGAGTTTGTTTCGTTTGATCATCAGTTTGTTGTTGTAGAGTGTCTTTAGGCTGCTTGGCTTCATCTGGTCTTATGAGGTCAAACAATCCTATCTATAAATCTGTAAGATCATCTTCAAGATCTAATAGTTTCCTATTAGGGGTTAGTGTATCATTGAATTTAACATGAATAGATTTTTCAACAATAGAAGTTCTAGAATTAAACACTCGATAGGCTTTAGATGTATCTGAATAACCTAAAAAGATACCTTTATCAACCTTAGAGTCAATTTTTCCTAATTGATCTTTAGTGTTGAGAATGTAACACTCACATCCAAAGCAATAAAAGTATGAAATGTTAGGTCTTTTGCCTCTCCACAGTTCATAAGGAGTCTTATTTATCAATGGTTTGATCAATATTATGTTTTGAGCAAAACATAATGTATTTACAGCTTCTGCCCAAAAGTACTTAGGAATTGAATTTTCACAAAGCATGGTTCTAGCCATATCTTGAAGAGTTATGTTTTTCCTTTCAATTACGCCATTTTGTTGAGGTGTTCTTGATGAAGAGAAGTTGTGGAAAATACCATTCTTTTCACAAAAGAACTTGAACTCAGCATTGTCAAATTTAGTTCCATGGTCACTTCTGATTGTAGTTATACAAAAACCTTTTTCATTTTGTACACGCTTACAAAATATTTCAAACACATTAAAAAACTTGTGTTTCTGAGTTAGAAGTAAACCCATGTGTATCTAGAATAGTCATCTATAATAACAAATCCATACTTTTTGTCGCCAAGACTAAGTTTTTGTGGGACCAAACAAATCCATATGTAATAATTCTAAAGGTCTAGAACTGGAAACAACATTTTTTTTTTATTTAAAAGAGGTTTTAATTTATTTCTCTTTCTAACATCTTCACAAAGATGAGCTTTCCAAAAAATTTCAAGCAATCCATTTACTAAACCCTTTTTATATAATTTTGAAATATGTTTCAAATTAATGTGCCTAAGCTTTTTATACCAAATCCATCTTTCATTTCTTTGGTCATTAAACATGTGACATTTTGTTTGTTTAGATCCTCAAACTCAATCTTATATAGATTGTTATGCCTCCTAATAGTAAAAAGAACAGATTCATCATTTCATTTAACTATGCACGATTCCTTGTTAAAGGAAACAATGAACCCACTATCACAAAATTAACTTATGCTAAGTTATACTTTAGACTGTTAACACATAACACATTATCTATAGTAGGAAGAGATGGCTTACCCAATTTACCTATACCAATGATTTTGCCTTTTCCATTTTCTCCAAACGAAACAATTCCTTCATGTGGTTGTAAGTCTAGGAACATAAACTTTTCTCTCGTCATGTGATGTGAGCATCCACTGTCCAGATACCAAAACGAATCCTTCTTTTTTCCTATTAAGGATATTTATAACAAGAATTATTTAAGATTTTGGTACCCAAATACTCTTGGGTCCTTTTAGGTTAGTCCCAATGGTCTTATTTGACCTTTGTTTTCTTTTGTGTTGACACCTTTGAGATGTGTGTCTAGTTTTTCCACAAAAGTTGCTAGAGGTTAAATAAGATTTAGAAGACGATGGTTTAGAATCCTTGTCTTTTTCAAAACTTA
Organism: Spatholobus suberectus; assembly: GCA_004329165.1. Classification (NCBI taxonomy): domain Eukaryota; kingdom Viridiplantae; phylum Streptophyta; class Magnoliopsida; order Fabales; family Fabaceae; genus Spatholobus; species Spatholobus suberectus. The sequence continues at coordinate 59,561,128 of CM014729.1, forward strand.
TGCCAGATTTGTAAGATGGAGCTCTTTTGTGTTTCAAAATTAATTGTAGTTTTGAAGACCCATCCACACATTTAGCCAGATCTTGTTTTAGACTAATAACCTCTTTCTTTAGTCTGTTGACTTCAGATAAAAGTATAGTCTTTTAAGGATCTGTGGCTTGACTCTTGCACATATTCTTTAGATCTTTCTTGAGTATTTCATTTTCTAACATAGTTTCTTTATATTTTTCTTTGTATTTCTTATACTTAAGGGAGGTCATATGAGAGTTTGCAAGAAGAGTATTATAGGACATCTCTTCTTCATCATCAGACTCAGATTCATAACTATCAGAAGAATATGAATTGATTTTAAAGAAAAGTTTTACCGTAGGTAATACTTCTTCAGTATTCGCCATGAGACAAATGCTTGTTTTCTCTTCGTCTAAGTTGCCACTACTGTGTCCAGATCTTCCTAGGTTGTTAGAAGATTCTTTTTCTTGTTCCTTTTCTTTTTGTTCCACCCCTTTTTTAACTTAGGACACTCAGCCTTCATGTGTCCATGATTTTTGCACTCAAAGCATATGATTTCATTGCTTTCTACTTGATGTGGCTTCTTGAATTTTTTATCTTTTCTTTTGGAAGAATGCTTGAATCTTCATTTCTTCTTGAGTGTAACGCCGTGTTTTTCTTAATGCATGATTTAGTGGTTTAATGACTAAAAGTGAAAATTAATATGTGATTATGGTGTTTAAAACAAATAAATAGATTGTTGTTGATTGTTGTTGTGTGGTGTTAGTTGTATGGGGTTAACTTGGAATTCCTATCTAAGTTTAGGGAACTGAGACAAATGTGCTTGAGCCAAATTAAGAGTGTTGTTGGTGTTGTTTGAGTTTTGAAGGAAAAACAGTAGAGTGGAGCCAGTTGTGAGTTTTGGAGAGTGAATAGATGAACCCTCAGCTTTAGTGGGCACGAAGCCTTCGTGGGGCCCAGGAAGTGTTTTAAAATCTCTTCCCTATTTCATTCTCTCACTTTCACATCTCTCATTCTCACTTTCTTCTTCCATTCTCTCAATTTATCTCTATCTCTTGTTGAGATTCTTGAAGTGTGAGACCCAAACCCAGTAAGGAATCCCGTTTCTAGGTGTTGGAGAGCTGTTATTGCTTTGCTTTCACAGAGTTTGGCTTAAGGTTCTGTGTCTCTCGCGTTTTCCCTTCCCCAAGCTTAAATTCGGAAGCTCCAAAAGGTAAGGAAAGCTTACACTTGCTAGATTTGTGATGTATGAACATGATTGTTTGTGAATATCACCTTGGGTTGGTCCAAATTCAGATTGTATGTTGGTTGTGGTGAGATTTTGGATGAAAATGGGTTTTTAGAGAAAAATCTGAGATTTGATGAGAAATCTATGAATTATGTGATGAAATATTGAATTAATTGTATAATCTGTTGTGTATGAGCTTGATTGGGGGTGGATTGATGATATTGGAACCCCATTGATTTGAAAATTGAGTTTGGGTGGTGAAAATTTGAGTTTTCTGCAAAAAATTAGGGGTTTTTTGCAATCCTGTTGCAGATAATCGATTATAGGAGCTTTATAATTGATTATTTGGAGCTCCAGGTACTGTTTTCTTGATTTTGGCTCGGTGATAATCGATTGTTGCCTCTAATAATCGATTATCTACTGTTCAAAAAAAAAATCTAGATTTGGTTCGGAAATAATCAATTATGGGCATCTGACAATCGATTATCTACTATTCAAAAAAAAAACTAATGCATTGTGCTACAGTGCATAATCTGTTACTACAATACATAATCTGTTACTACAATACATAATCTGTTATTCCAGATCTGAATGTACTATTTCAAATTTTTTAAGTTTTCATCTCAAAATGTGAAATTTAATGAATTTCAAGGTTTGTTAATCCTCCAAATGGTTTTCAAAGAAGGTTTTGATTTTGTAATTGTAGTTGATTGTTGGATTGGTTGTGAAGTGGAAGGTTGCTTAGATAAGACCTCCGCTTGTTATGTATGATATTGTTTCTCACAAGGTAGGCTACTTAGGTAGGGCCTTACCTGTTGATTTTGATTGAGGTCGGATTGGGGCCAATATGGTGTTGACGGATGTTGAGTGGTCATGTGAGGTAGCTAATGATGGACCTCTTTGCCACTAATTGTATTGATATACATATATATATACATGTATATATATGTTGTATGTTTATTGGTTGTGGTTGAGTGGTTGATGGTGTGAGTGGTCATGGGAGGTAGCTGACGATGGACCTCTTTGCTACTATTTGTATTGATATACATATATACATGTCATATGTTTATTGGTTGTGGTTAAGTGGTTGATGGTGTGTAGTACATGCATTCATGCATAGTTGGCAGCTGAGGTAGCTGACGATGAACCTTATGCCGTGGTGCGGGTAGGCACGTAAGTTGGATGGTGACCAGAGTTGGAACTCAGATGGGCCTCCAACCTAGTGCTGGATGAGACGTGGGGCAGCTGACGATGGGCCTTCGGGGATGAGTGGATGGGCAACTCCGCAGGAGGCCAAGGCGATGCAGGCCTTATGTCGCGGTAAGCCACAACCCACATATACTTATCCTGACAAACCACTAAGCTTATCCGCAGATCAGAGTTTGGCAATCCCTGAATGGTGCTTAGATAGGCCATAGTAGAGGGTGAGACCTGGCTGATCACCCGATATGTTGTAAATCTCTCAAGAGTCATGTCATCATTCATTGACATAGTTGTGACAGATTGGTGGTGATATGGAGTTCTGGATTGAGAACTCTTTGCCATGTAATTGAATGTTTTATATATGTACATTTGTATGTAGATGTTGAGAACTATGGATATATGATGGTGTGCCATATACTTGTGATTGAATATTGTGAATTGTTGATGATTTCCATAATCATATGCTATGCCATTGTTGTAGTAAGCTTACCCTTGCCTTGTTTTGTATGTTGTTGGATTGTCTTGATGCTGTTGTTATGTTGGTGTGCCTATGATGATCACGTCCTATGGTGTGGGAGCAGACGGCAAGGCTTCAGTGGATCCGGCTACCCAGAGATGATGGTAGAGTTGCTTGCGAGACAACTCTTTTTGTTTTGGAAATGTTGTTCTGTATAGTTATTCTTTTGATGGGATTGTATAGATTGACCAGTTATAGGGAGTGAGTTTTGTATCCTGCTTCCCTGATGTATATATTTTTTATATTGTTGATCTAGGCTGGTGTTATCCCATAGTCGTGTATATATAATAATGACATTTGAACAGATATGCATGCATGGTACTGGGAGAGATGAGGTGAATCTCTCAGTTGATGGTGTGTATGACTTATATACAAATATGTTATGATTGCTTTTATTCACCTGATATGTGGTAAGGTGTATGTTTAGTAGGGTTGTTTAGTAGCGATAGTTGGGTCGTTACATTGAGCATCTTTTTGAACTTTTTGGTCATAAGGGAGATTTCATCATCTGTAGAGCAGCTTGAACTTTCGTTTGAACTCTTTGACTCATTAGATTGAACCTTCAAGGCTTTGTCCTTGGTTTTCATTTTTGTCTTTTCGTCTACTATTTGACTGGTTTCTCCAATCTTTATAGCTATAAAGTCATTGCTTTTTATCATATATCTTTTAAAGAGATGAACCTCATGAACTCTTAAAGCTACTAATAGCTCATCAAGAGTTAGAGTTTTCATGTCTCTAGCTTCAGCTATGGCTGTAGCTTTGGGTTCCTATACTTTTGGAAGGATATCCAAAATCTTGAGATTGTTTTAAGCTTTAGTAAACTCAACACCAAGACTATGTAGTCCATTAAGAATTGTTTGAAATCTTCCAAACATCTCATCAATGGTTTCCGTCTCCTTCATGGTGAACATCTCATAATGTCTTTGAAGAGTTGTTGTTTTTCTTAAACGAACATTTTTAGTACCTTCGTGTGTTATGTGAACAGCATCCCACATTTCCTTTGTTGATTTATAGCTGCAAAATTTGTTATAATATACCTAGCTTTTGCATTCTGTTAAAGCATGTTGAAGTCGTCTTGGTCGTATTCGCTTTCAGGCTTTGTCACAATGAGATCTCCATGAGTTATGATTCTCCAAATGTTGTAGTGAGTAGACTTGATATACATCTCCATTTTATCTCTCTGGTAGGTGTAATCTTCTTCATTGAAGGACTTGATAAGGAGGATCCTTCAGGAATAAACTGTCCTTCAAGGTTTGCCATAAGGATATTTCCTCTATCACTTATTAAGGTGCTCAACCCTTAGAGGTCGAGCTCTGATACCAAACTGTAAAAACACAAGAAGGGGGGTTGAATTGTGTTATTAAATTTTTTTTGCAAGACCTTTTCAAAAAGCATTTCATTTGAAGGATAAAAGATAAAAACTTTTAAAAAATATTTGTAAAACCGAAGAGAAGCTATAAGCAAGAGAGACACAAAGATTTATACTAGTTCATCTCACCCTAAAGACTACATCCAGTTCTGGGTAACCAACCAAGTCCCACTATAACTTAAACAAGTTACAAATATTCTTTTATCCAAGCCTTTTCAGGCTCAACCTAAGTAGCCTTTCACTTGTCTCTCTAAGCAAATACCCAAGTATTCTTTTATCCAAGCCTCTTCAGGCTTTTCACCAATTTCACAAAGAAACGGTTGAGGGTAAGTTATCACACTAAGCTAGCGTCTTATCAAACAAATGAACAATGTAGCTCAAAAAAGTGTTTGAAAGCAAAATATGTTCAAGATTACAGATTAAGAGAGAAAGTTTGCCAAGAGTTTTGTTGTCGTGACAATGATCTATCCTTCTATTTATAGGATTCTCTCAGAGTGTCCATTGTGAGTGCTTTTTGGAGACACTCTTCGTCTGGCATTGTAAAAAGAGGAAAATAGTCGTTCGAGCATTAAATGTTGCACTTAATGCCTTTCACCAACCAGTCACTATGATAAGATAAAGCAGTCTGCTTATCTAGTCTTTCTCATACTTAATCTTGTTGTAGTGGTCATATTTGCTTTTTGTACTAACATCTGTACTCAAATTCTTTCTTTTAAGCGAAAAGTTAACTCTTATTGAGGATAGGTACGTAGACGTCTTCTTTTCAAAAGGGTGCGTGCTTTTCAAAATTGAAAAGGTGCTCGAATAACAAAGCTTCAAAAAGATCAAAATGTATCGTTTGAAAAGGTTAGTTGTTATGAACCTTTATAAAAACATGTGAATAGATGATAGTAGAAAAAATGCAATAAAAGCGAATGATCAGACGATTGATCATAAGACTGTTTGTTATCATCAAAAATAATCGAGGGTCATAAATTCGTCCTTTGTCTTAACACACATGCACATGAAATAACATAAAATTCATCATTAAAGATTCATAACTTCATTATACCACATTAAATTATACTTAACTCAATCACATGCCTAGACCTTACGGCCTCAATTCCATCATCTTTATCACTCTAGGTCCCAAATACACCACCATATACATGGTCAAAAATTATTATTCTAGTCTTTATAATTGTTTTAGAAGATTTTTATAATAAAAGTATTCGTGTGTTAATTAATTTCCGTATGCATCTTACTATAAGTTAATATCTCTAACTTACACATAATACACATATTAAAAAGGATTGTGATATGTTTTCATTAGGACTTCATCTTCAATCTTACTACTGAATTATAATTCAAAAAATTATTATTTTATTTCAAAGGTTCTGTTAAAATTCTAGCACTTAATATATTTAAATTTTCTCAACTATTAAGTCCTTCCTTTCATTAAATATAATTTCCTAAGGTCAAAAATTTATTCTCAATGCATTATCAAGTGTTTTATTCTAATTTTTTCTCCAAGATTCATAATTAATCTAGTATTACAAAATAGTGAATTTTCTGAAAGGATAACTAATTTTGAAGTGAAATTACTATTTCTCCCATATATTTAATAAATTACTAGTTTCCTAGTATTTTTACTATCTTAGGCTCAAATAGTTAATCCACTTGAGCTTAAGACTTAATTAAAGTGTTTAAATTAAATTTTAATATTTTATATCATATTTTAAATTAGAAATTTGAAATTACAAATTTGCCCTTAGGATTTAATTTTTAGCTAATATACTAGTCCATATTCGAATCTTCATGCTCCAACCTTTTATCAAAGCTTAATACTTTGGTTTAAATGGTCTTTAATCACTTTTAAAATGCTTAATCTCATGTAATTAGAGTTCTACGGAATTATATGCCTCTATTTTTAACTCAAATAAAATTTTATATAGCTTTTAGTCATAATCTACTACCAAGCTTCATTTTCTAGTCATATTAGGGTGTTTAATCAGTTGGATAAAGTCTTATGAGCATTTTCCCTCCTAGTCAAGTAGTGAGAATTTTTTCAAAGGGTTCAAGGTGGCTCTTTTACCACAAATCTCAAATCCAAATGTTCAAGTAACAAGTTTTTAAAACATAACAAATTATATACACTACAAGAAAAATGGTTATTACCTATGACCAAAAGGCATCAGTTTAGCTCTAATGTCGTTGGTAACACAAATTTTTCGATGGATTACAAACGGAAGCATATCACTAGGAAAGAAAAGCATTAGTAACATTTTTCAACAGTCAAAGGAGTTGTTGAGTAGCAAAGGCCAATTTGTCAATATGTCTTCCAACTACCAATGACTAAAATCTATGGCTAATTATCGATGAGTAAGTTGTAAGTAATTAGCTAATGATTTTTGACAAAAAGTCATTGGTAAATAAACCATTCAGCTGAAAAAGAATTATTTTTATATATAAAATATTACTTTCAAATTATTTTAGTATTATATAATTAAATATTGTAATTATATTAACTATTCTACATTAATTATAATTAATTCCAATTATATTAATTATTTATCAATGTTAATTAAAAATATTATTCTAAAAAACAAGCTAAATAAAATAAATCATATCATAAGATAATCTCATAAGAAAAATGCTAGCACCATACTCACTAATACACTCTTTACTATTGCCTGAAATTTATTAAAAATAACATATTTTGGTGGGTCTCATTTCTCATTTAATAAGTCTCTCTTTTGATTTTGTAGCTTTCAATAAACTTTAACCAATAAGAGTATGTTAGAAAGTGTGTTGCTAGCATTCGTCAATCTCATAATCATCATAAACCATAAAATAAGTAATGATAAATACAATATATAAAGTATAAAAAGACCAAAGATAATACTGACAGCACTTATTTAAAATATTATCTAATGATGCATCCTCCTCCTCAGTGTGTAGGTGAGATTGAAGTTGCAGGTTGTGCACCCTAGACTGTTATTATAGTGGTGCAAAGCTCTACAAGATTTGCTATTGTTGTGCTATCATCGCCCACATGAGCTCCATCATTTCCTCTTGTTGTGTCAATCTCTGCCTCAGTTTGGCAATCTTGATAACAGATATCGATAGTGTCAGCTCCTGTTGGCAGACTCTCAGTTAGATTAAAAAATGTTGGACACCAGCACCGTATAGGTGCACCTTTTTCTTGCCGCCAACAACCCCTACCCACAAACCCAGCTCAAGACACTCTTCCACCTCAAGATCAATTGGAGTAGATATGGACCTAAGTCCAATGTTGAGACAACTTTGCCTCACACTCCTCCTATTATGGATAAACACACAAATTAGGACATAATATAATAAACAATATATTACATAAAATAAAAATAAAAAATAAAATAGAAATACGTAAGTGTGCCTCGAGCACTCATCTATAAACTCACCAATACACTTCCTAAAATGGGTCTAATGGTAGAGCTCGTTAATCGTTATGTTAGGACCGAACTCTCTAGCCTACAACATAAGCACATATGAATTAATAAATAATAATTATATAACATTAAGATTCAATTTATTAAGTTAAAGAAAAAGTTTTTTAATATACCATCCAAAAACCATGCTCTGCCGGACTAATAGATCCTTCTGTGTGCAGGATCCCACTGGTTTCGGATGCCCTATTTTTCTTCACCTGGGTTGATTTTTTTTTCTTCTAAAAATAAGGTGAAGCCTAATGAGTACAAAAGGCATCCTAAACTCCTTCTCCTATCCAATCAAGACATTGTCCCAACATGCAGGTGTCTTTAAGCATATTAAAAGTTTTGTTCCACTAATGCCATATCCTCAACCTTCCACTTTCCCTTGTGTGAGGAGAACATAAACAATATTTGTTTTAATATAGGTTAGTGAAATAATAAACTAAAAATGACATATTGATCAAATTTAAATGTGCAATTTACACTAAAAGCATCTAAACATGCCTTCCTATCTCTGTCTTCCAACTTTCTCCATTTGGTCCAATATTGCCTCTTGATAACCCAAGAGATGACCTTCAATATCGTCTTTGAAAAAAGGAACCTTTACAATAAAAAATATATCAAACATAAGTTTATTGGTCGAATGTCATCTTACCTGCTAAAAATTGTACTAAAAAAGGAATAAATTTATTTTGAATATTTTTTACTTACTACTGGTCGGATAAATATTAGGTTAACCATCACCATGACCTCACGGTCATTATCCTCTAAAGGTGGGGACTAGTCGCAACTGATCTCGTCCTCCTCCATCTGGCAGTCATTGTGTGGGGTCTCCTCAATCCCTGTGAGTGTGTCAAACCCTATGGTGGGTGTAACACCCTCAGTTTTGTCATAATTAATACTATTAGTAGTCTTAGTATTAATATTGTCAATGTGTTATATATATATATATATATATATATATATATATATATATATATATATATATATTGGTGTATTTAAATATTATCTTATTGTTCTATGAAAAATGTGTAAAAGTATAAATATTAATATGAAAATTCTAAGAAAGTTAAATCCAACTTAGAATGGTTAGTTATATTTAGATTTGAATTGTTATAGACATTTGGGAATAACTGAAAAATTAAAAGGATATTTTGCATAGTGGAAACAAGATAAATAATAAATAAAAATAACAAAAACATAGAATAAATGTTAGATAATTATAGAGTATGATAAAATAATATTTTAAGCATGAAAATATGGTAAGAATATTATTTTATAATTTTGAGAATTTTTCAAGAATTTTTAGAAATCCTTATATTTGACTCAGTGCTCATAGGTAGCTCTTGGAACTCAATTGAAGATACTATAAGGACCCCAAAAGTTATGAAAAAATTACAAAAGCTATTTTAATGAGTCTAGAAGGGAACAAAAAATGAAAAACATGAATTTATAAATTTCATAATGATAAATGAAAATTAGGTACTATATTGACTTAATAGGTAGTATGAGTAATCAAATTGCAAAATTTTAAACCGCTTCTCTAGACAAAATGCAACAAAAAGAGGGATAAATAAACTCAAAATTTCCTCTAACTAGTATAATAACCCCGTGCCTTGCATGAGTGTTAAGTTTATAGTCTACTTTTCTTTTAAATTATTATGATTTTTTAATATATTTTTCTATTATCTTTTAATTTTATATAATATGTGTTAGTAGATATATATACTTAAAAGATATATAAAATAATTATGAATATGTGTGTGTGTGTCAAGTACTTTTATGTTTCATATGTATTATACCTTTTTAATTTGTATAAATGCGTATTCTAAAAAATATTATCTTTATGAAATATAACTAACTAATTAATTAAAATTTTAAATTTTGAAACCATAATTTATTATAGGTAAAATAAAAATTTATTAATGAACTATTTTTGTATAGAAAGAAAATTATCACTCTTAAGTTCTTTTTATTATAATATTAGTTAATTGAATGATTAGAGATATTTTTAAATTTAATTTACTAACTTAATTATAATAAAAGTACGTTGCAAATATAAACTTAAATAAATTAATTTATCATTGTTGTTGTTTAAGTATATATTTTTTAAAATTTTGTCTTATATTTATAGTAGTTATTTATTATGGATATCATTTAAAAAATTTAAACTAATTGAACGTTTTGATTGTATTATATAATATTTTGTTTTAAATATAATCTTCAATGATATATAAAATATTAATTTATTAAAACATTCTTTTATTAATTACTAAAAATATAATAAACAAAAATTATTTTTAGAGAAAAATAATAAATATGGCATTAATAGGTAGTATGAGCTCACGAAAGTAAAATCTTTATAATAGTTTATTATTAGTAGTATTACTATTATTATGTTAGAAAATTCAATTTAAATTTGATTAAATGTACAATTGATTCTAACATATATAATGAAAGATTTACTTATGATTTTTTTCTTAATTTTTTAATAAATTATTTTTTCGCATAAGCATTATAGTTTGATTGTGATATATTTTTTTATATGAATCAACTTAATTTTCAATATAAATTTGAATATATTGAGTACAAATCATATGAGAATATACATTATTTAAGATTTAATGTAATTTATACCATGTATAAATGTGATTTATATGTTTTATTTTAAAGAAGATTGATATATATCGTAATGCAACATTAAATTGTACACTTAAATGAATTAATTCTAATTTAATGTTAATTTTGTTATATTATTTAAGTTAATTTAAATTTGATTAAAATTAATAAGTATTGAAACAATTATTTTATTTTTTTACAATTTTTTGTAATTTTTAATTTATGAAATGATTTTTTTACTTTATTTATGTGAGATTTAGTTGATTTTTTTACTTTATTTATTTGAAATTTATTACTCTTAGTATTATGTTTTGAATATAAATTAATATGATTAGAATTTAATGATTGTAATTTGTTTATGGCTCATAGGTACAACACACTTAAGTTGCTCTCATACCATTGTGTCATTATACTAAAAACACTACTAATTCACATCTAAATTGTTTTCTTATTTATATTTTGTTTTATTATCTTTTTTATTGTAGGTATGATGACTCGATAATGACTGTTACTCTCTTATTATGCCTTTGTTTTTTATTTTTCTTTAAATTATCAGGCTTGTCTAATATAATTTGATTTTAAAATTAAAAAAAATAACATAGTCTAATGCAAATTTGATTTAATTTTTTTAAAAAATATAATTATATATAATGTAAGAATATTAGACTAATTAAGAAACACTAACAAATAATCAAAACTCCTAAGATGAGGTAAAAATAAATAAACTTAGAATATAACGACATCAAACAAAAATATTACAAAACAAAAATAATAATCCAAAGCTCAAAATTATTCAATAAAACATTTCTATGCCAACTCTATTCATTTTCTTCGTTGATGACTTTTTTAAGTTTAGAGGAAGACGCTTGCCTATCATCACTAACATCACCAACCTTCGTATATAGAACATCCTTCTTCCCATAAGACAACATGGTTCTATCTTGAAGACTCCACCTCATATTCGTTATGTGAGATAGCATCATAGCGTGAATGAAAACAACAAATATTAAATTCAATTTATTTATGAATGTTAATAAGACAAAATTTGAGAATAATGGACAAATAATTAACTTGAATTTTACTAACTAAATGAACATTATCATCTAATAACTTAGAACAATTACTTTTGAGTGGATTTTGTTCACCATAAAAAAGCTCACAATCTCTTAGAAAATATATAATGATCGATAATAACACAAATTCACAAATAAAAACTCTCTTATTCTAATTTGTATTTTTGAATGCAGCCCATTATTGACATTTTGTCATATGTAGTTGAAGAAACGTATTTTTACCTAAAATTTAATCAAAAACCTCTTTTTCTTGAAGGCATCAAATTCTCAAGTGTCCAACCGTTTAAAATCACTAAAAACACCGCAAAATGATCTAAATCAATCAAGAATAAAGGGACAATTCATATATTTAATATAAATAACATGCTTACCCTTGCAACATACAACTCCTAAAGGTCAATGAAACTTTTTAAAAAAAAAATTTACAGCATCACAGTTAAATATAGTGAAGGTAGCTGAATTCATCCCATCAACTATCCTTATCTGAATGTTATATGTAAGACATTAACACCTGCAACATTAAACACTATAAGCATAGAGCTGAAAATTTTGGAAACCAAGGTAATGGTAGTTTGTGAATACCTCAACACAAATGACATGCAATCTTTGTCACATTTCCTTCAGTAAAATCAACCATCTTGCTCTTTTAATCCAAACAAAACCTTACTTTATGTATATTGATTGAAACCACGTATGTGACAAACTCTTGTTTTATAATAATATAATTGTATAATAAATTTGAATCAAAATTTATATTTGAAAAATAATTATATTTGTTTAAAAAGGAAAGTATAATAAATTGATTACATTATTATATAAAATCAAAATATCTATAAGCTTTAATGATTTAATTGATTGATTTAATCAAAATATATATTTGTTGTAATCACTATAATTAAATATAATATAACAATGCGTTTTTATGAATTAAAAATTTTGATGAAATTTAGGCAGGAAAAAATGAATATGATGATGCCACGTGACATTTGTTATATAAAATCAAAATCAATTCAATATTTAATTATTTAATTGATGAATTTAAGTATAATATATACTTATTATGAATGCCTTAATTATAAACTTCTTAATTACTATAATTAAATATAATAATGTATTTATATGAATCAAAAAACAAAAAAAAAAACTGTGAAATTTAGGCAAGAAAAAAATGAATATGGTGTTGTCACGTAACATCTTTTCATAAACCTTCTTTAATAATATATAATAGATTATAGCTAATTAATTTGCTTATAAATGGTTACTAACAAGATAAAACCCCCATTGGAAACCCTAACCATCCCATTCTCTTCCTTTTTCACCCTATCACTTTCAATTTTTCTCTCTTAGTGAAACCTTAGCTATTTTCCTTCAATGAGAGGTCTACCTTTTCATCCAGTGGAAGCTTTGAAAGCCATTGGAAGGAAAGTTCTCCACTCTCTTTTCCTCACCACAAGCTCACACCCATTAGGTATGGGGAAGGGGTTTATCCCTTTAATCTTGTGTCACAATGTGTGTAGGAGAGAGAGGAGTCCCTTATATTTTCTTCTTGATTGAAGCTTGTTAATGGATTCTTCATAAAATGTTATTGTCATAATACATATTGCTGCCCTATGATGTTATTGGCTCTTTAGTTATGATTTTCTTTTGTTATTAGATGTTTTTATAGCCCGAAATAGTTACCATATAGTTCCTTATGTATTGGATGACCAAAGGAGACATATATAACTTGATTTAGTGTAAAATTACTCTATTTTACTGCATAAAATTGCAACTGTTGTTCTACTATATATTTCAACCCATAATCAAGTTTTCAATGACGTTTTAATGTTGGTTTACACTCTCTAATGTTGTTGTATGATTATTTAATCAATATGTGACATTTCTAGGCCATAATCTCTTAACCTTTTATGTATGAATTGTGCATTATTCTTCAAAAAATAGAGTTGCTTCCCTACGTGTTTTTCCATCATTAAAGATGATTTAGATGATGATTGAAGAATGAATTAACCTTTCTTGTGATGTCTTATAATTATATGTATGATATGAGATGTTTTGGTGTATGATACTCTCAATTTGGAACCTTTAAATGTATGATTTGTGAGAGTTGCTGCATAAAAATGTGAGCACTGCCCTACATCTTTAATCAACCTTAAATCATGATTTAATTGATGATTTTGTGATAAATTGGGTTCCTATATGTTACCTTTGATTGTATAAGTGATAAGGGAAGTTTTAAGACATAATTCTAATGATTTAGAACTCCACAACTCATGTTTTTGTGAACCCTTGTCTGAAAAATATGGCTACCGCCCTGCCACTTTAAATAGTTGTAAACCATTATTTAAATGATGATTTTGTGTTGATTACTCATAAACACAAGGAATTGCATTAAATTAAGGTTCAACATAAAGGAATCCCACAAAACTTGTTTAACCCTAACTATAATGAAGAATTAGCAAAACATAGGAAGGAGAAAGCGAAAGAAAGAGAAAAAATGGCAACTAATAATGGAAATACACTGAATCTTCAAGATCCTCTTCTAAGAGTTGAAGCTTCAATGGTGGAAATGAAGAGAAAACATAAGAATATAGTGAGTAATGATGCGATGCATCTTCCAACATCATTGCCTTCCCAAAAGGCCATGTAAATGGCCTTTATATCAGTTGGAATGAGCCCCATATGTTAATAATAACCATTTCTCATTGTTAGAAAATTATTGCCAGTGTAGGACGCTAGCCAGACATTTAGGACATTGAGCATAAGAAATATTTGACTAGACTTTGATTACCATTTCTCATTGTTAGAAAATTATTGCCAGTGTAGGACGCTAGCCAAACATTTAGGACATTGAGCATAAGAGATATTTGATAGACTTCGAGCAGTTACATGCTGCATAGTGTGTCAGACTCTGATCTACCCACATGGAATTGATGCTCCTATGTCAAATCTAGTGTCTCCAAGCATGACGAGCATCTCAAACGTTGGTATACCCGCATGGAATTGATGCTTCTATGTCCAATCTAGTGTCTCCAAGCATGACTGGCATCTCAAACGCTGGTCTATCCACATGGAATTGATGCTTCTGCATCCAATCTAGCGTCTCCAAGCATGACTGGCGTCATTGACATTAGTTTACTTGAGAAATCTAATGTTTCTAGCTTTTGACTTAGCATTTGAAGTACAATCCCAGCTTCCAACATTGGGCTTCCATTAGAGAGTCGCTACTTGTCTTCTAATAACGTGGGACGCCATCTAGCGTTTCGCACGTTACAGTTCCAGCCGCAAGAGTTTTGTTTTATTTACTTATAAAAATGTGGAAAAGATTCCTCATGAGTTTATTTATTCATAAACACTAAAAGTAAAATATTTTTATCCTTTTCTAAGCATTTTCTACTTTTTGTAAGTCTTTTTCTCATTTTTTTTCAATGAAATCATACACTAAAACTCATTAAATAAAGATTCATCAATGGGGTGCAAACTTTGTAGTGAAGGCTACAAAGACCTTGAAAACACTTGGTGCATGATATCCCACATGGGGCCAGAAGGTTGCAACTTTGTGTCGTAATCATGGTGGATTGCGCACTAGCATTCATGTCGAGTCACTACAATTTATCCTTGATAAGTATAGTGTACGACCATGTACTTGATATCACCTGAGATTGGTCAATCTTATGAATCTCAACTACATGCCCTAGGTTGGTGGAGTATAAGATCCTGATCACCCTACTCTGTTGTTTGAATATTTTCCATGGAGATGTCTCATACAACATGCATTTTATGTTCCACTACATAATGTGTTGGTTGGCCCTGTGTCATTTTGAATGTGATTTATTGTGATTAGTTTGTTTTACCTATTATATTTTCATGCTTAGAATTGATTGTTACTGATATGTAAATCCTATGGTTAGTGTATTCACCTTGTATCTTGTTTTTCTTTATCCCTTTGATTTGGTCTTGTAGACGTTTGTATATGGGATATAGTACCCTTTATACTTTGTTTCTTAATAATACTTTGCTTATAAAAAAAATTGAAAATCCTATGATTGTGTGCTCTTTTCTAGTGTTAAAATTCTTACCTCCTAGGTGTTTGTGTTTTCTTTCTTTCCTTTGATGTTTGTGTCAGAGTAGGGAACGGCAAATTGTCCATGCTCGGGAGCCACAAATTGTCCATTTTGTATCAATTGATTTAATAATAAAAAGAGAAATGCTAATAACACATTCTTTTTAGCACACTCTCTATTGTTGAATGAAATTTATTAGAAATTACAAAATTATGTGGGTTTCGATCTTTACTTAATGAATCTCATTCATGATTTTGCAGTTTTCAATAAATTTTAATCAATAGGAGATAGTGTGTTGAAAAGAGTGTACTAAAAAAAGAAAGAAAATAAGTTATGCACTGACAGTGTAAAGTAGTTTTACACTGTCATCTAATCACAAACCAACATTTATTGTAAGTTTGTTGGACTTTTATAATAAATATTTTAAAAGTCATATCAACGGTGATTTTTGATTAGTAGAGAGTGTAAAACTTTTTACACTAACAGTGTATGACCATTAAACTCTTAAAAAATATGTTGCTAGCACTCCTCTAATAAAAAATTGTGACTCATATTTATGACTAGAAACTTCTAAATTAGCTAATCAACATTAAATAATTGAAATTACACTTTTACACATAATGACCAGGGGCCGATGGTGGCCTCTGGTGATTTCCAGTCATGACATTGTTGGTCCCTTTTCTTTGTCTGTCGGAATTTCCGTTGTAATAACAACCAGGTTTCATCCCAGAACTATAAATAACATACACTAAATTAAGGTACAAAATACTAGCCTTCAAAAAAAAAAAGGTACAAAATATTAAATATATAATCACTAGAAATACCTGTTATAATTAATCTAATTTTATGACTATTGATGGTCACAAAATTATAGGACCATTGTAGTCACATCCGTTATCGGCATTGTACTCGCAATAAATTTTGACACCTTTTTCTTCTGAATCAATATAGGATTTGTAACGAAAGGATAGGTTGGCAACGACCATTATCAACATTTTATTCACAAAGGACCAGTGTGAGTTCAGAAAGAAATAAGCTTATGTTAAAAGTGTCGAAGTTGAGGGTTCATAAAGAAAAAGAAGATGAGAAAAACAAAAACAAAAAAAACAGAAGGGCAAGGGCCAATCTTTGAACAAGGATAAACATGTCTTTTAATTTGAGTAAGATTAATTATAAATTTTAAAAAATGTAAGAATTAAATCTGAATCATTCAATTTGTTTTATTATTATATTAATGATTTTTATTTGTAGTGTACCGGTGCACCAAAAGATATGATAGTTCATATTAAAATCGATGGTTACATATCTAGCCATCATATAACGAAATATCTAAACGTCCAAGTCTCGTTTCCGACTATTTTACTTTCTACTTTTTTTTTCTACTTCTAAAAAAAAAATGGGGGAAAAATAGCAGAAGGTATTTGAGCAATGTCACAGCAAGACAACTAAGCTGTCACGTATTTTTTATAGGATAATAAAATTCGGACAACTCCACATTATAAATACTTTATCAATACTTATCATTTATCTTTATCTTCTTATCACATCATATTACTTATCATATTTGGATTTTCTTTTTCTTTTTCTCTATGTATGTGTCAATTAACATGGCAGTGTCCATACATCATTTTCTTTTCTTTTTTTATATATTTCTTATTATTATTTGGGGTCCACCAATCCTACATAAAAATAATTTGAGAGAATGTGAAATTATTAGGTAGTTCAAAACTACTAAATATACATGGTAACATAATTTCAATCAATGTTTATATAACATATATTTAAATTTTATAATTTACAAAAAAATAATTAACAACACTTATTCACATGTCATGTAAAAATTAGCAAGGATCAGTGTAATTTAGAACTACCTAATAATTTTTTATGAGAAGATCTTTTTGGCTTTATTCACTGAGGTATAGTAGGTTCAAATTACATACAAGTTATTTTACAACTTTTTTACCTCTTTTTGTCGTATCAGCTATTTTATTCTATATATTTTTTTTTTCTCTTTCATTTCTATCTCCATCACGTTATAGAAAAAGTTAAAAAAAGGAAAAATAGAATTTCTTATTACAAAGTAGTAGGGGCCTTCGAAATGGACTTATTCCACGTTGCGCTTACAAATACTGAATGTACTTACTTATCTCATCATCACACGTTCCAAGATCAGCGTCCTCAAACAGGAAGCACGACGTGGAGCTAGAAGACTCACCCAAGTTGATTTCAGATACACCGCAGTCACCCCCACTCGCAGCACAATTTCTGAAGGAAACGCAATTAGATGAAACGCATTGCCAATTATCTTCATTATCTGAAAAGCACGAGGGTGTGGTCACCTGATTGAACATTAATGTAGGACTAGAAGGGGAGCCAATTACTTTTGTTATGTGTGGTCCGTCCTCAAAATGGCTTAAAGCATTTAAACAACCTCCAACTTCATCACTGCCAATAAAGCTGCCATCACTAGTAGTCTCACCTTTTTCACCACTTTCCATCAATTTCGAAAAAACAGCTTTTGCAGCTCCAAGGCCACGGACTTTATGAGGGAGAGAAGTAGCCATCTTGTTCAGTAACTGAGCAGAAGTTGATGAATGACTAGAGGTCAAATTAGGCACAAGGGGCTCTGTAACATTGTCCTTTTCTAACCCAATTCCAGTTTTAACCACACTTTCACTATTGCTCTTCCCAGCAACAACAGGTTGGCATGATTTAATTGCTTCAAGGTACCCAGATGCCAGAATTTTACTAGCAACTTTGTTGAGAAGCTGGGTTGAAGATGACATTGACTTTGATAAGCTGTGTGGATGAGATTGGCGTGTAGTGGCGTTTGGTCCATGGCATGCTGTTTTCTTGTATGGAACCATGCACAAGTCATTAGATTTTGATTCTGTGGAACTATCAGTGCTAACTGGTTTCGGACTCACGGGATCCACAACTTTCTTTTCGAAATGCTTTTTCAGATATGAGTTCCAATAGTTCTTGATTTCGTTGTCTGTTCGCATTGGTAAGTGCTTTGCAATACTAGACCACCTAGCAGGGAAAAATAGAACTACAATGTAATAAAAATTTGTCCACCATATTTGCCTAGTAAGTAAAACAAGTTGTTCAATTAAGCTGCAGAGATACATTCTAGTATTATCCACTGGAAAAAGAGCAAAATATGATTGATGGGCAACTACAGTTTTATTCTCATAGAAATTTCCTAAATCATGAAGAACCATATCAAATGCTAAAATTCTGCAGGGTACCTAATTACAAACATTCATTCATAAACTATATATTCCAGCCAGCAGCAAGATCTTTCACCTGTTACCAAGAACCGCGTGAAGTTTTATAATTGTCTGCTCTTCTTCTTGGCTTAATTTTCCTCTCTTAATGTCAGGTCTGAGGTAGTTAAACCATCTCAGCCTGCAACTCTTTCCACATCTTTGAAGACCTGTACAATACACAAGAAGCACTCAAAAAGTTACCCTCATTTTATTGCAAGGACAAATGTTATTTCCTACTTAACTAATAGTAAATTTAGCTGTGTTCAAGAGCAAAGCTACTCAACGATGTTAGCCAAACTAATTCTAGACAACTCTGTCTCTAACCAGTAGCAATCAAAGGTAATGTTCCATGATGCTGAACCCTTATTGTAAGACAAAGATGTAAATTATTTACCTAAATATATATTCTAAAATAACAACAACAATATAACAATAAATAGTCTTATCCTCCTAAGTGAGATTGACAAATATATAATTTAGAACGAGAGAATGAAAGTAGACTAGGGATCTACTACTTAAATCTGAACCATACTAGACTAAGATAGTATAAGAAGGGTTTAGTTAAAAAATTGACCAGCTTTCTGTGGCAGGGTGCGCCAGCTTCCTGTGCCATGTTTCTGAATGTAAGCTACTAGTTTCTGGTCTTCTTGAACCATCCATGCACCTTTTCTCAATTCCTCATGACTGCAGCAAGGAGTCCTTCCCATTTTGCAACATCAGTGGGGGCAGGAAGCCATGTGCCTAAGAAGGAAGGTATGACTTTATCTTGGGGTTGAAGACTTCCCAAAACAATGGTGAAAAGTCTAGTACCCTGCTGCTGTGTGCCTGTATGAGAAAGGGTAAAATGACTATGATCTGAGATGGACAAATTGATCAGGGCATTAAAATTGTGGCTGTAGCTGCATGTGTTCAATTTAGGCCCTGCGTACGAATAAATTAGGGATAAATATTTTTTTTTCTTCAAATATTAAAAATATTTTAATTAAATCATTGTATTAAATTTTGTTTAACTTTTTTGTTAAATGATGGTTATATCAATTTTTAAATAAAATATTTTATTACCTAAAGTGTCCAGTAATAATTTTTAATAAAAAATTATGTAATTACTTTTATTTTTGAGTTAAAAAAGTCTGTGGTTTAGAATTAAATATGTAATAATTTTATTCGAAAAATATATTACTAATTTGACTTGAATATAATAGTTGATATAAACGGTTATACCAATAAATTAATGGTGACTGTGATGTTGATGTGGTTATTATTTAATAAAAAAATTAAATAGAGTTTAACACAAATATTTAATTAAAATATTTTTAATATTTAAGAAACTTTATTTAAAAAAAAATTAAAAACTAAAACTAATTTTATTATACTTTTGAAAGATGAAAAACATATTTAATTTAATAAATTATTATATAATTTTGGACTACCGTAATTTCAATCAATCTCTCCGTAACATATAATCATATTTTATTAAATCTTTTTTATAAATTAAAAAATTGGATTATGTATTATATAGAAATTGACCAAAATCTTATAAACCTGTGGTATACAATCATGTAATAATTCATCGTGACACGACCACTTTTTTTTTTTTTTTTGAAACGTGACACGACCACTTTGAACATTGATGCATGTGGGGGCATGAATATGGCTGGACTTATGGAGATACGACAAGTCACTAGGTGACAAATAGTACGGGTATAGTTAAGGATGGTCCTAAGTCTTTACCCACGCCTATCTGGCGATGGATTGGAGTTGATTATTTAATCCATGAGAAATTGATGTAGATAACAAGCAACGGCATTAATCATGGATCTTAATATCTTATGTAGGAAAAGACGCACACACATATATATACATCCATGCTAGACGGCTGGGGACCAGAGGTAGTTGTAGACAATAAATTGTGATTTGTGCAGGAACGATCTGATTAAGATCTTGTAATTTTATACCACGTGTGTACGGTTAATTGGCTCTTTGTTCCAAATATGAGGTAGAATAGAAAGAAACGTCGTAAATTTATCCACATGGCTCAATCTCAATGAGTTACGTTGATCATGGCGATATTTCTATTACTATTTACTATCAATCAACGCTGTAGTCCTGTTCCGTCGGGAGTACGAGTACAGTGTTACTTTATACGCAACAGTATGAGCACAGCTACGCGATTAGTGGTATGCTATCTATTATATAAAGTATCTAGTACGATTTATCAAAAGAAAAAAAAAGTATCTAATACGTGGGGCTATACATAGTATATTATTTAAGTTTGTGATACATTAAACTTTTTTAAAAATTACATTACATATTTCTAATTTTAAAAATAATAATACATTTATAATAAGTAGTAAAAATTAGGAATAATAAGTAATAGAATAAAACTTAGATGTAGTAACTTAGGTACTATTGATACTGTTCTTCAATCAAAATTAAAGATTTACTTCGATATTCTACAAAATCTTTTAATACATATTTTTATTATGCAAATTATTGAGGTGAATCTCTAATAGTGATTGCAGAATAGCATCTACAGTACCTAAGGTATTGTATCTAAATTTTGTCCTAAATAATATATATTTTACTTTTTATATGTTTTCATTTTTTATTATCTTTTTATTTTGTAGCTGTCCAATTCCCAACCTCATTTTTCATTAATAACTAGACTTGAAAGGTCGCTGTGTAGCTTTCATCACATATGATATTCTCAACAAGAGGAATAGCTCTAGGGGGTTTGGGAATGAAAATATTGGAAGTAGCATTGTGGGTCTTTCCATGATTGTGGCTTGTGCCCTTTTCTTGCTACCAGAGTTTTAACGCAGTGCTGCAAGCATTAACTAAGGATTAACCAAAGCCGAAGACAACCACTTAGTTTTGAAAATCAATCTTTAAATTAAAGAAAGTTTTATGATCCAAAATAAGCTCTAAGAGCTCAGTATGATAGATTAAGCTATTTTTTTCTTGTTCAAAATGCTTTTTAAGAGGAAAAATTGATACAACTTTGACCAATAAGTGTTCAAACAAAAAATTAATAATAGTTTAAATTTATATTGATGAGATTATATTTGGTATAACTAATAAATCTTTGTGTAAAGATTTTTCCAAGTTAATGCAAATGAATTTGAGATGAGCTTGATAAGAGAGCTAAAGTATTTCCCTGAATTGCAAATCAAGCAGGATAAGAATGATATCTTTATGCATAAATAGAAATACACCTACAAGCTACTTAATAGTTTAAGAGTAATGATTCTAAAGCTATCAACACACTCGTGCATCCATTAATTGTCCTGACTATGGATGAGTCTAGTAAGTTGATCTATGAAGATATGATTGGTTTATGATTGTATCTTATTTGCTAGTAGACTAAACATTATGTTTAGTGTCTGTCTTTGTGTTAGGTTTTAAGTTGATCCTAGAGTCACATCATAAAATTGTAAAAGGAACTTTTAGATATCTTATTGATACCATTAACTTTGGTTTGTTGTATAATATAGACATTGAAAAAACAACATGTAAAGAAGGATGATTGGATTGTTTTATGATAAAATTACTTTTTAAACAAACTAAGTTTCACGCCAAGAATTCCACTAACAATTCAAATACTATTACAAGTATTTTTATTTTTTGCTTCAAACCTTATCAGGCTCACATACAAGTATATTTTTCTCTACCTCACCTCTCTAGGCAATAACATAAATATTCTTTATCAATAAAGCCTCTCTAGGCTTTGAGCAATTTCACATAGAAATGCTTAGGGTAAAGCTTATTGGCTAACATCTTAACAGACGAGTATACATTTCTAGATCTGGCCTATTTCACTCTAAAAGTATAAAGAATAACGAAAGCACTTAGATTATAACATAGTGTTGGACTTGTTTGATAATTCGTTGTCTTCACACTTATGTCTTCCACCTTCTGAGCTTTTTATAAGAAGCACAAAGATGCATGTTAAGGACTGTTGAAGATTTTTCTTTAAAGTTTTCTTGAAAGAAACGTTGAAGCATTTAATGCATCATTTAATACTTTTACCAATTAATCATATAGTATATAATAAAGCATGATGTTTTTTTTTTTCTCGTACTAACATCTTATAGCAAGGGATATAAAAAGCCTTCTAGAGGAAGTACATTGCTATCTTCCATACATGCTATTTTGTCCTTTCTTTCTTCTCTTTACATGGGCATACCATCGCACACCCTAGTCAACCACTCAAGAAACACCTTTCTGATTGGTGTCTGGTTCTAATGTTATGATCCTAGTTGAGAAAAGGGAGCCATCTCTTCGTCATATGATGTTCGACCCCAAGAAAAATGAAGAAATACTGAAAATAGAGCTAGATCTGGCAGAATAAGCTAGGGAGAAGGTGAGAATACAAGAGGAAGCTTGCAAGCGAAGAGCTACACGAAGACACAATGTGAAGGCGAGGTCGAGGACCTTCAAACTCGATGACCTGGTCTAGAGGAAGCTCAAAAGCCCAAAAGGAGGCCGTTGAAAGGAAACTTGCAACAAACTGCGAGGTCCATTAAAGTAATCAAACAGCTCGGCAATGGAGCTTACCGCTTGGAGCAGCTGTTCGGCGAAGAGATCCCAAGGACTTGGAACACTTCTCATTTGAAGTTATATTTCAATTAATATATGTAATGACGATGTACTCTTTTTCCTACCTTGGTATTTTGTCCCAAGAAAAAAGAATATGAACTTTGGCCGATAAGGTTTTAATGAGGCACGTCAATAATATCCTCCATAAAAATTTTCATTCAATAAATATATCTACTATGCTGAGCTGACCCATTGAGCTCGATGACTTAACATGTTTCAACCCACTGAAACGTATACTGAGCTGACCAATTGAGCTCGATTACTTAATAGGTTTCGACCTACTAAAACCTATGTCGAGTCGACCCACCGAGCTCGATGACTTAACAGGTTTCGACCCACTAAAACTTATGCCGAGCCAACCTATCGAGCTCGATGACTTAATGGGTTTTGACCCACCAAAACCTATTTGAGTTGACCCACCGTGCTCAAGGACTTAACAGGTTTCAATCCACCGAAACCGATTCGAGCCGACCCACCAAGCTCAAGGACTTAACATATTTCAATCCACCAAAATCTTTGCTAAGCCTACCTACTGTGTTAGAGGACTTAACAGGCTCCAACCCATTGAAGTCGACCTAAACCAACCAATCAAATTCGATAAATCAATTCAGTCAAATCCATTAAAGTAACGACTCAAGCTTTTATTGAAGATTCGACGAAAAGTTTAAAGTTTGTAATGATAAAGTTAAGTAGTTAGGGCAAGCCATGATAATAGAAATAAATTTTCATTAAGTGATAAAGTTGAGATAGTGATAAACATTACATCGACGAAATGTCTTAAACTTACAAAAGTCGTGCACATTAGCATAAAATTACAAAAATGCGCCTAAGTATGGCAGAAGTTGAGCTCAATGTCGCAACAGGAAGGCAACTAAAGAAGAGAACATTTAAGAAGTTTAGTGGGTCGAACCCCAGCCTACTTGGTGGCTCCACCCCCTTAAACTTCATCCTCCTCCTAGTTAGAGAGTTCAGCCACGTCCACAAACACCCATCCCTTAACATCTTTCTCTACATCAAAACTAGAGGTGTCGGAGCCCGAGAAGAAAAAGGTCAGATGTCAGAGAGCCTTTTGGAAGCCCTTAAAGTGATCCTTCATTATGGACCCCTTAGCCTCATCCAAGTCAGACTCAAGCCGCTTGGCCTATTTAATGGCTTTCGCCCGCCCAGTTTTGGCCTCAATGAGTCCAGCATTGAGGCCCCCCACCTTGATTGCTAAAGTGGCTGTGGAATTCTTAGCCCGAACAGCTCAATCCATTAGGGTCTCACCACAGGCCTGGGCCTCCTTTAGTTTGATTTGCAAATTGGCTGTAGATCTTTTCGCCTCCCTAGCCTCCGAAAGCAGAGTGTCATTAGCCCAAGCAACCTCAAAAAGACAAGTCTTTGCCTTCCCAAGCTTAGCCTCCAACCTTTTGATCTCAGCATCCTTAGACTCCAAGAGTTAGTTGGCCAACTGAGCTTGCTCCAACTCATTTTGCCCAAAACTAGGTGATCCCCCATGAGCGAGCTTAGAACACATTGAGTTCTTCTAAGCCCATTTGAGGACCGGCCGCCCTAAGGGCATTCTAATCGGCCTCAGAGAGAGAATTGGGACCCTATAGCTTCCAAGGGTCGAAGACCCCACAATGAATTTAGCCTTTCAGGGACGATGAGGAAGGCTGGATAAGTATCAGGTGCCAAAAAGGACCCTTTGACTTTTTCAGCAGTAAGAGTATTTTGAGGATGCTTTAGGGGAGGGCTGGCTTAGTGCACCTCTACCACAAAAGGAGTAAACTGAGGTAAAGTGGGAGTTGGTGCGTGGGTAGAGGCTTGCAAAGTTAAGGGATAGGGGTTGGATTGACCTGTCGAGGATCACTAACATGACCAACAAGAATAACACCAACCTCAACAAGCTTTGCCTTCTTAGCTTGCTCGACTCTGAGTTCGGCAAAGTCAAACTTTTCTATGATCATTGTAAAAAATCAAGCAAGAGTTAGGAAATGAAAACATCCTCAAAAAGGAAACACTTAACACTCACACTTCATATCTCTCAATGGCTTCTGAGAGTGGAGGAGCTTTAGCACAAGTTGACATGCAAGTTGCTGAGGAAGCTTATATAAATCAACCATTTCAACCTAATCCTCAATCGACATATCTTTCATAGGCCACCCCAAAATTTTGTTGGGGTTTTTCGTCTAGTAAAATAGGAATCGCGAGCAGCCTCGAGCATAAAAAAAATACAACACACCGGTCGAACCCGGGCACACTCAAACCCTCCCCCCCTTAAAGTCCTTGTAGGAGGAAGTGAAAGAAGTGAAAAGGGAGATCTTGCTGATGTCAGATAAAGACACCTAACCACCTTTCTTCCTCTCTTTGGCTGCATAGTGGTGAAGGAACTTCAGGGCAGTCGGTGTCATATAAAGTAGATTGTAGAGGATACAAAAGGTGCATATGGCGGCCCAACCATTCGGGTGAAGTTGAGTGGGGGCCACATTTAGAGCTTGTAGCACCTTAACCTTGAAGCCATCAAATGGCACTGAGAACCTGAGTTGGTGGAATGTCTTGCACATGTAAGTGTAGTGAGCTTGTGCTGGGACCATAATGAGAAAGATGTTTTCGTCCGAATCACACAACTCTGCCACCACCAAATCTTCTTAGACCGAGTGGCAAAAGGTGATGGACTTTAGGAGGTCGACAATGGCGGCCTCAAACTGAAATTTGGAGAAATGGGCCTTTACCTCTTCGGAAACCCATTGATGCCCAAGTAGGGTGACCAGGGGAAAAGTCACCTCAAGCTGTAGCTTCTTTTTTTGGCCAACCGAGGGCTGATCTGAAGTGGCCTCTAAAGATTGGTTGTCCACCTGAATTGGGGTCGTTGTCTCAACAGGCCGTTCGGCCGCATATGCATCTGCCCAAACCCTAGACTCCATATAAGGTAGGGGGCTACTTCGGCATGTTCATTTTTTTTTGTCTCCAAGTAAGATGTACTCACGGACGACACAAAGGCTCCCTCCCAACTGTGCGACGGCTCTCCAATGGGTATCACCTTTGGTGGTAGCATGGGCCTAAGTTTAGAATTGGGGGAATCACCACTTTCGCAAGTAGAAGCCATTGAAGAAGAAGAAAAAGGAGAAGGAAAAAGGCGTACCCAAGTAGGCCTTGAGGAGAAAATGGGGAAGAGAAATGATGGAAGGCTTGGTGGAAGTAGTTGCCGGTGCAACAAAAGTAGACAAAGGAAGCAGGAAGTAAAGGGAGGAGAAAGGGGAGCAGGAAGGGAGAAAGGGGTAGGGGAAATGCTCCTTTTTATAGGAACAAGGGGCCTCGATGGCCCAAAGGCCCAAGCCCCCTCTACCATTATATCACTCCCCTATCATCCATGTCCAAGGGTCCAGATGAGGAGACGATTGGGGTTTTTTAGGTCATCATTGGCCTATCCTGCAATTGCCGTCTCTTATTAAATGTGCATAATGTAGCCTTTTTGCTTTTGTCTATTAAATTATTGTGTATTTACGTTTGAAAGACTAGATGGGAATCTAAAAAATTTGATCCTTATGGTTACATTCGTATTAATAAATAGTAGTGAGTTTAGATTCTTTTTAATTTTTGGGGAACGGAGTTCGAAAATTTATAAAATGACCGTTTTGTCCTTAAAAAGCTAAAGAACAAAATTAATAAACAAAAATAGTTTGAGGTATTTAAAAATTAGTTTTAAGTCTTCAATGTACTTAGAATAATTACTAATAATTTTAGAAAATTTTCAAGAATTTATTGAGATAATTTTTGTAAAATGACAAAAATACCCTGGATTGACTATGAAAACCAACCAGAGACTTTTTGATATTAAAATATTTTGAAAATTTTATACTAAGTATCTTTCGTTATAAAAATTTAATTTTGAAAGAAATATGGTGAAAAATATAATAATCCTATTTCAATTTTTTCAACTGTTTTTCTAATATTTTACAATGTAATTTTTAAAAAATCGAGAAGGAATTTCAAAATTATGATCCCCACCATTACGCTCAAAATTTAAAGAGCTATTTAATCTTAATTTTTAACAATATTTTCAAGCTGGAGCATGGAAAAATTAGAAGATGACAATTTTGTTCCTATTTCTCAACATTAAGCCTGACATGAGAAAAAGATTCAATTGACATTAAAATGTTAATTTGAGCATGGAATCATGTCATATATGCTAAAATATAATTTTCAAATTTTTTGGAAATTTTCTGATATTTCTGTGTAAAATGACCAAAATGCCCCTAGGTGTCTGTTAAGTCTAATCAGTATTGGTTTGACATTCAAAAAGGGTAAAAATGGTATTTTTAGTTTATTTATGGGTAAAATATTTAATTTATAATTTTATTAAAATTTTGGTATTTATTGAATTAAAATAGATTTTTTACGAATTTTCTTGCTTAAAAATACAAAATAAATATATATAATTTGAAATAAATTAATAAAAATAAAAATTTATTATTAGAACTTTATTTTTGATTAAAAATAATGTATTTGTCCATTTTTACATTAAAATGAATTATTTTGATATTAAAAGTTAATTTTTCAAATTTAGGCATTTTTATCGGTACCGGTTAATTTACCCACAGATAAAATTTACACTAAGGAATTTGAGGACACCTCATATAGCACGTCCCCAAGTCTAGGAGGGGTGATTCACCACCCTAAATGGTGTATGTCTCTAAATTAGATTAAAAATAAATAAAAATTGGATTTATAACATAATGCTTACATTATGACTTATGTAATTTTGTGGACACCTAACCCCTTCTCCTCCTCTATAAATAGCCATGGTTTTGGACCATTTTTCAGCACCTCTCCCTCTCTCAAGCTACCAAATTCTTAGAGAGCTTCTCTCTCTAGAAATTTTTTTCTTTTACTTTGCTTTTATGCTAAAATTTTACTAGTTTTCCAACAACTAGTAAAGTTGTCTTCTTAGGAGCTTTGCATCAATAATTCCATTCTCTTCATCAATCACCTTATAGGTAATAGGGGGAGTGTGGTTGGTTCTAAATTATTATCACTTTGCACGTTGGTAGGAGGGGTTTTCTCTTAAATCCGTTTAGGCTTAAGTTTTTTTTTTTTATTGTTATATTGTTTGATGTTAAACTTTAATTTTTGCTAAATTGTTACTGTAACACTCCTTTAATTTTAAATATAATTCATATTAATTTAATTATTAAGTTGAGTTGATGAAAATGTGTGTAAATTTTTTTTTGATTTTATAATAGAAAATTTCTAAATTTAACAGA
This sequence comes from Spatholobus suberectus, assembly GCA_004329165.1. NCBI lineage: Eukaryota > Viridiplantae > Streptophyta > Magnoliopsida > Fabales > Fabaceae > Spatholobus > Spatholobus suberectus. The sequence goes on from CM014729.1 coordinate 59,589,775, forward strand.
ATTTGGAAATAGAAGTGAAATGATAAAAACTGCTTATATATATATATATAAAACTATACATTATGGTTTGAGTAATACATAACGGTAAAAAAAAAAAAACAAAAGTAAATCAAAAGACATATACTACCTAGCCCAACATGTACATAAAAAAAGATCCTATACAGAGCAGTATTTATCTACCTTATCTTTTAAGGAAAATATTATAAACTATGTATACAAATATGTAGGAGTATCCTTTGACTTGTCCTCAGCATCATCAGGCATTGCCGTCATCTTCAATAATTACAATCAATCATACAAGAAAAAAAAAATAGAGTGAGGTGATTTGTTCTAAAATCGCTTTCACATGTATGGTAAGAATTAAAACACAGTTAACGAAGGGAACCTAGGGTTTATTCTAAGTTATACTACACTACCCTTGACTTGGTATAGATCCATACTTCCCACTAGTGAGTAATAGTTCTCAACAGAACCTGGGAAGTGATTGGGAGTACATATACCTCATCAACCTCATCACATGGTATAATCCTCATCATCAATGAGGAAAAAATATCAGTCAGGACGTCCATTTACAAAGGTATACTTTCATACCAATCCCGGAATGTTGAGCAGTTGTTGGGGTTATTGAGCTTTGTCAGGCAAATATCACGACTCGAGGGCACTACTTTGGCCATTGGGACCTTCACCACTTGATGCTTACCACCAAGACATCCTCAAAATGGGTCCCTACCTTTTATTCCTTAGCGTACCCAACTATAGCTTCCTAGCAGGGTGCCATGCCACTGCATGTCACTTGCTTTACATTACTCACTAAACTATCAATTCCTAACTTTTCAAGCAGAGTTTTCCCTGGTCTTATTTAATTTGAGCACTAGTACAATCAACATTTCTGCCTTATATTGTAGAAATTGCACAATGCCAAAATTTTAACAGAATAACAATTTAGTAATCATATAAAATTTTAGTAGAATAACAACATAGTAATTATAATTTAATTACTAAAATTTTGGCAGAATAACAACTAAATAAATACATTTTAATTTTCTAAATTCGAGCAGAGTAATAGCTTAGCAAATGCATTTTAATTTTCTAAGATTGAGCAGAGTAATAGCTTAGCAAATGCATTTTAATTTTCTAAAATTGAGTAGAGTAACAGCTTAGCAACTATAATTTAATAATCTAAATTTAAGCAGAGTAACAACTTAGCAAAAATTAAAGTTTAACATCAAACAATAATAACAATAATAAAACTTAAGCCTAAACGAGTTTAGGGAAAATTCTTTCCTACCAATATGCAACGTGATAATAATTTAGAACCAACCCCACTACCCCCATTACCTCTATAGTGGTTGATGAAGAGGATGGAATTGTTGATGCAAAGTTCCTAGGAAGAGAACTTTACTAGTTGTTGGAAAACTAGTAAAATTTTAGCATAAAAGCAAAGTAAAAGAAAAAATTTTCTAGAGAGAGAAGCTCTCTAAGAATTTGGTAGCTTGAGAGAGGGAGAGGTGCTGAAAAATGGTCCAAAACCATGGCTATTAATAGAGGAGGAGAAGGGGTTAGGTGTCCACAAAATTACATAAGCCATTATGTAAGCATTATGTCATAAATCTAATTTTTATTTATTTTTAATCTAATTTAGGGACACATACATTTAGGGTGGTGAATCACCCCTCCTAGGCTTGGGGACATGCTATATGAGCTGTCCTCAAGCTCCTCAATGTAAATTTTATTTGCAGATGAATTAACCGGTACCGATAAAAACGCCTAAACTTGGAAATTTGGCTTCTAATATCAAAATAATGCATTTTAATGTAAAACTAGACAAATACATTATTTTCATCAAAAATAAATTTCTAATAGTAAATTTTAATTTTTATTAATTTATTTCAAATTATATGTTTTTATTTTGTATTTTTAAGCTAGAAAATTCATAAAAAATCCATTTTAATTCAATAAATACCAAATTTTTATGAAAATTATAAAATTAAATATTTTACCTATAAATAAACTAAAACTACCATTTTCACCCTTTCTGGATGTCAAACCAATACTAACTAGGCTTAATAGATACCTAGGGCATTTTGATCATTTTACACAAGAATTTTAGAAATTTTCAAAATTATATTTTAATATATATAACACAATTCCAAGCTCAAATTGATAATTTAATGTCAATTGAATCTTTTTCTCATTTTAGCCCTTAATGTTGAGGAGTAGGGGCAAAATTGTCATTTTCTAATTTCTCCGGTCTCCGGCTCAGAAAAATTATTAAAAATCACGATTAAATAGCTATTGAAATTTTGAGCAAAATGGTGGAAATCAAAAATTTGAAATTCCTTCTCGGTTTTTCAAAATTACATTGTTAAATATTAGAAAAACAATTGAAAAAAAATTTGAAATAGAATTATTATATTTTTCACTATTTTTATTTCAAAATAAAATTTTTATAACGAAATATACTTAGTATAAAATTTTCAAAATATTTTAATGTAAAAAAGTCTGTGGTTGGTTCCCGCAGTTAACCAAGGATAATTTTGTCATTTTCGAAAAATTGTTTCAATAAACTCCCAGAAATTTTGTAAAATTATTATTAATTATTCTAAGTATATTGATGACTTAAAAATAAATTTTAAACCCTTATATATATTTTTGTCTATTAATTATATTATCTAACTTTTTAGGGACGAAACAGTCATTTTACCAATTTCTAGGTGTTGTTCCCTAAAAATTATTAAAAATCTAAACTAAATACTAATTTCTAATTTGAACATAACTATAGGGATCAAACTTTTGAGATTCTCATCTGGTTTTTTAGAAATAAATATAGAATAATTTAATATACAAAAGTAGGGGTCTTACAGTTACTCTACTCAATTTTAGAAAATTAAAATGCACTTGCTAAGCTGTTACTTTGCTTAATTTTAGAAAATTAAAATAAACTTGCTAAGATGTTACTCTGCTCAAATTTAGAAAATTAAAATTTATTTATTTAGTAGTTATTCTGCCGGAATTTTAGTAATTAAATTATAATTACTATATCGTTATTCTGTTAAAATTTTATATGATTACTAAATTGTTATTCTATTAAAATTTTGGTATTGTGCAATATTTGTAAAATAAGGCAGAAATGTTGATTGCAATGGTGCTCAAATTAAATGAGACCAAGAAAACCTCTGCTTAAGAAGTTAGGAATGAAAGGAAGTGACATGCAGTGGCATGGTACCTTGCTAGGGAAGCTACAGTTTAGTACGTTGAGGAATGAAAGGCAATGACCCATTTGAGGAGGTCTTGGAGGTAGGCATCAAGTGGTGAAGGTCTTAATGGCCAGGGTAGCGCTCTCGAGCTAGGATATTTGCCTGACCAAGCTTGATAACCTCAACAATTGCTCAACAATTTCGGGATTGGTGTGAGAGTATATCTCTGTAAATGGACGTCCTGACTGATATTTGTTCCTCATTGATGATGAGGACTATACCATGTGAGGTATATGTACTCTCATTTACTTCCTAGGTTCTATTGAGAACTATTACTTACTAATGGGAAGTATAGATCTATACCAAGTCAAAGGTAGTATAGTATAATTTAGAATAAACCCTAGGTTTCCTATGTTAATTGTGTTTTAATTCCTACTATATATGTAAAGGTGATTTTAGAACAAATCACCTCACTTTATTATTTTTCTTCCTCGTATGATTGATTGCAATTATTGAAGATGACGGCAATGCATGGTGATGTAAGCAAGAGTCAGAGGATACTCCTCCAGATTTGTAAACTTAGTTTATAATATTCTCCTTGAGGGATAGGGTAGATCAACACTGCTCTGTATATGATCTTTTTGATGTATATATTGGGCTAGGTAATATATATCTTTTGATGTACTTTTGTTTTTTTTTGTTAGGTATTACTCAAACCATGATGTACAGTTTGATATATATATAAGCGGTTTTATTATTTCACTTCTATTTCCAAATTCTATTAGATTAAGAATTTTTCTATCATAAAATCGAAAAATTTTACTCACATTTTCATCAACTCGACTTAATAATTAAATTAATATAAATTATATTTAAAATTAAAGGAGTGTTACACATAAGAATGTGCATGGTCATTCCTAAGACAAGAAATGATCTTTTGAAGTTCGATGCTTCAGTTTCCAATGCACCAACTTGGCCGAAGTCGATAGATGTGCCCTTATGTTGCTTTGACAATCCTAATTCCACTTAACCAACTGACATGAGTCCAGAAGATCAGCTAGACATTTGGCCCCTAGCCTGTACAATTACAGGATTGTTAAGAACATTCGATCTACACTCAATGCTACTGGACGGATTAAGAAAGCTTTTCCATGCGTGTTGGAGCTTGGGGGATTTATGTACTGCCTGGATTTGGCACCTCAAAGCTAGGCCGAATAGTCACCTTGGCCTTCGATTGAGACACCCCGTCGAGCAAAGCTCAACCTAACTTAAAAAAGGTAATAGGGAAATTCACTCATAATAAGGGAAATTGGACGCCAAATCTTGATAATGATGAAGGAAAATAATTAGGTACCTTGGTGGTATATGTGCATTCATATATATGATCTAGGTGTACACCATCTAGCCCAAATTTTCACTCATTAATCCACAAAACCCTGCATGATCCTTGACCTCCCTTCTAACTTAAGTATCGGAGTGTCTTTGCAAGTAACCCCACTGGCGTGATCAAGCAGCGAAGGAAGAGGAGCATAGCACAAAGAGAAGAGGAAGACTACCATTGTAGAGAATCCAGATAGGAGGAACACATTGGAAGAGAAGGACTAAATTTTGTAAGAACAATGGGTTAACTAGGAAGTGTAGTACATGGTCTTTATCTGACATTTCTATTTTATACACTCCTATATTCCATGATAATAAATTACAATTTCTTGGAATCTTAACTTGAAATACTTCATTGTAAAGGATAATTGTTTATTACATGCTTTTTGACATTGTAACTTAGATGGGGAAGAATGACCAAAATTTAACCAATATTGTTTAATGTATTATAATAAAATTTTAAAAAATATTATTTAATTATTACTAGTTCAACCACAATTGAACCATTAAATCTTAAATCACTACCCTCACCAATTTAATGACCGCTCCAATTTTTAAAACATTGATTGAAACTCTCAAATGGGCCCAGCAATCATATCATATGCCCATTTATGAGGAGATTCATAATCACTCTTTAATAACACAAAGTTGATACAACACACAAAATGCAATGTTGACAAAAACAGAAGCAACAACAAACAATAAGCATATTTCTTGTCATTTGGATGGTTAATAATATATCTTTTTTCACCATATGTTACTGGGAATATAATTAATAAATACCACAATAGGAGTAATGGACTATCCTAAATCCAACACAAAATGTCATGATCAATAAAGAATATATGTTAATTCCATGTTTGCAAAAAGTTGGAAAAAAGACAAAGTAGGAGGCACATCAATCCTAGCTCAGCAGAATCATTTCCGTTCCAAGAAAGTAAGCAGCTGTAAATATTATTAAGCGTGTTTGCATTTTGCATTCAAATTGATCGATCAATGTGCTTTAGTCAGCAAAGGAAAGGTTAAACTATATTTGTTTACCGCCAAACATTAACTTATTTTTTATTCTTTATACAAAAAATAATAATTTAGTCTTTATATATAAAATTATTTTTAATATTATCCCCATGTATTACTGTTATGACTTTAATTTTTATACATTTTTAGTATAAATATTTTAACATTATCAACCAAGTAGAAATTATTTTATATATGACTTTTAAGTAATTATTACAAAAGTTAAAATTTTTAATTATATAACAATCCAAGATTAGATAAAGGCATAGAAAATTTTCACATTGTCAATATATTTCAATTATATTCTCACTGTTATACACTATTAAGATGAAGTTATTATAAAGTATAGTAATCAAATTAAAATTAAGTATCATATATAGGAAATAAAAGTATAATGTTTTTTTATCTCTATAAATGAAACTCGTTTTTAGTTTATTTCATATACATAATTATATTATGACTTTAACAGACAACATTACAATAATAATAAATAATGAAAATTAAATTAAACAATTATAAATATAAGAATTAAATTAAAATTGTTTTCATATAAAAATAAATTAAAAACAAATGTCACGTATATATCAAAAGAACTTTGCTATTTAGTACGAAGTGTGCTGCACGAAAAAGCACAAAATGAATTGTGGCATTATTTTATTGAATAATATTAAGTTAAAAATTGAAAAATAAATTCTGCGCTTGACAAAAATCATGCATGTATCATTGATATAACTATTCGTTGGATTTCGTCTCGTACAATTAAGAATTTCTCATATCTACAATATATTTTAACCATGTATAGCCAAAATGTCATACTATCAATATACTGGAGAATTACTATTGTAGATTTTTCATAATTAAAATTTAATCACTCAATAAAACTAATCTCTAAGCATTGCTTAAACGTGAGATGAATGAAAATAACACGTATGATTGTGTAGTTTTAGGTTATATATGGGCATCAAGTAACTATTTGTTTCGATTCTAATAATTAGTTGTTAAAATTTTGAAATAATTTGTATTCAAAACTATGTTCTGTTGTTTTTTGATTCATTAAACTAAGGCCCCATAAGATTTTAATAATTAAAATTTACATCTATTCAATTCCAAGCACAAAAACTCAGACAATCAACTAAATAGGAATGAAAATTGTTCTCGAGGTTACTCGAACACACAGTCTTAAGTTAACTTACACGCCATCTACCGCGGTTAGCATGGCCATGAATACCCCAAATAGTAATTCCTTGCTATCTCAGTCCGACTTTACGCCTTTCTCGGTACGGCATGGAAAACGCCTAACGGCAAGGAAAGCGTGTAATAAGGCACCCAAACGCACGCTGTCATGTGGCACTTGATTCTAACATAATTTTCTCCAAAACACTCTATACAAAAGACTTCACACTCTCCAGGTACATACACTCTGTCTCATATTCACTCACTCTTGCACCTTTACTGACTTAAGCATCAGAGTCTTTGTAGGTGCCACCACCGGAGACGCTAACAACTATCATGGGAGCTCACCGGAAATTCTCTCTCGTGTTTACCACACAACAAAAATGTTGAATGTTTAGATTGGGTATTATAATATTGACTCTCATGTTCGTATTTTAAATAAAGGTTTATATATTCAGACACATACTTATATAAGTAGTGACTTTAATTGATATTCATATTCTTATTCCATATTCAGATTCATAATTTACATTTAGTTAACTCAAATATGATCTATCATAATCTGCTAGAGTCAACCTAATGATAGGGAGTTTGAGAAGTTTACATGAAGTCCTAAGTTCAAACTTTATTACTGTCATTATATACAAAAAAAATGTTTTATTATAATATAATTGGTTGGCAAACGAGTAAAATATAATCACTATATTAACATTAACAATGATAAAACTAATAAAAACATTGATTAAAAGTATTTATAATTTAGTTAAAGATATTTAAGAATTATCCAATTCTTAAATATAAAACACTATAAACAAAATTATTTAACTTAATGAAAAATTATTTAAAAACTTTCAAACTTTAAGTATAAAATATAATAAATATATATTTACAAAATTTTATAGGTAATAATCATACCAGACCCATTTGATAAGTAAAAATTATATCCATTGAAATTAAGTAATTTTTAAGGTATCCATTGAATGTAAATCAATTGTCATCCTTATTACTAAATGTAGGGGGAGCCCCCACGCATCCAAACATCATTAACATGTTTGGTACAACTTAAACTTGAAGAAATAATTGTTTATATTTTAATAGCTCTTTTAGCAAGTTAGAAAAAAAAGAAGTGATTGCTTCTCTGAAAAGAAAATGAACCAAACATAAATAAGACTTACACAAATTTTTAAAGACTTAATTACATTTTTAATCATTGTACTTTTATTTTTATGTGATTTAGGTCTTTCTTTTGTTATGAGTTTAATGGTCATGCATTGTCAGTGTAAAAAGTTTTACACTGTCATCCAATCACAAGTCACCATTAATATGACTTTTAAAGTATTTATTATAAAAGTTAACAAAGTTACAATAATGGTGGCTTGTGATTGGATGACAGTGTAAAACTATTTTACATTGTCAGTGCATGACCATTAAACTCTTTGTTTATTTAGGTCCTTTAGTTTAATTGTTTGCATTTTCTAATTGTTAAATTAATTTCCTAACCTCAATTTCATTCAATAATTAAAGAAATTGTAATGAAAGTGTGATATGACTTCAATTTGTATTTATTGACAAAGAAGAAAACATCTAAAATATTTAAGTACAAATAATAAAATTAAAACAGACAATTTCTTCGAAGTACTAATTCTGGGAGGTGATCTTTTTATTAAAGTATTTTATACATTTTCTTTTATTATATAAAACAGCGTCTCATCACACCTTCATTATATATATTCCAGTTAATTATTAGATAGAATTTGAGACTAAGGACTTGATTTTAACAATTAAAAAACTATAAGAAGTAAATATAAATAATTAAAATTAAGAGTTAGGGTTAAAAACTCACATAAACTAAAATACGAGGACGAAAAAATATGGTTAAACTTAGCTGAAATTGATTCCAAATTTTGAAAGATTGAAATTTCATAATTTACTAAGAAAACTAGTTTAAACTTAAATAGTGCATAATTATGGTAGACCAATTATTTAAACAAATTATACCTCATCTCTAATCCAGTAAAATCCAAATTCACTTTGGATCAAATGAAAGCATGCATACAAATAAAATCGTGCATTTGGCCTGGCTTACCGTAGCATATCAGAACTTTTGAGGTGATAATCTTATTGATGGCGATGGATACAAATCTCCTCACAGTTGACCATATTGGTTTAGTGTCCTAGTGGAAGAAATATCGAAATGTTTGGCATTAATTTTGGAGGAGTATGGGCAATTCACAATTGTAACCGTGTCAAGTTGTTAGCATCAAGGATTTGTCGTATTGGGTTTGGAATTTTGTTATCAATAATCACAATTAAGATATTCCACCGATCAAGTTACATACCCTTCCCGAACGAAAATACCAACAGATGCCGTTCAATTCAAGCCCCAATTGGATTTACACAAGGTCTGGTTATATGGTATTTTCCCAATGAAGACACCATTACACTGTGTGTGTGTGTGTGTGAAAACACCATTGCAGGAGACATCTCTTTGCCCGGCCTCACGTTAAGGTTTAGATGGGTGCTAATAACACATTCTTAAATACATTTTTTTAATTACTTAAAATTTATTAAAAACTATAAAATTATGAGTGAAATTTATTAAATAAGAAGTGAAACCCACTAAATTTTGTAATTTCTAATAAATTTCAACTAATAATGAAGAGGGTATCCAAAATAATGTGATAGAGATTGTGTTACTAGCATTTCTCTAAGGTTTAATTATACATTTGTTTACCTTGTAATTCTGAATTTGTGATGTGGGTCTCTCACCTTTAATTTTGTGGTCCCCTCATTTATAAAATTAAGTAAATAATTTAAATATATATTTGGTCCTTATAATATATCACTTTTTTGGTATTAGTTCTTGTAAAATTAATTTTTTTTAAAATGGTCCTTGTAAAATTTATTTTTTATATTTTGGTTCTTGTAATATATCTATTTTTTCGTTTTAGTTCCTATAATATTTTGTTTATTTTGAATTAGTCCCTTTAAAAAAAATTGGTAGAGACTAAAAGCAATTTTTTTTTTTGATAATCATGACATAGGTGTGAAGTATCTACCAACTTTGTCAATGACTAATCTTTGTCGGAGAACCTGACTGATCACCTTTAATAGGATCTCTCCTCCCAATCACGTTTTTTTCATTCACAAGGTTCGAATCCGGGGCCTTACTTAAGGGATCAGAACCCAGTATCACTCAGACCAACAACATGTTGATAGACTAAAAACAAATTATTCATGTATTATAAGGACAAAAATGAAAAAAAAAAGTATTTTACAAGGACTAAAGTAAAATAACAAAGACCAAAATAAAAAAATTTACAATAACCATTTTAAAAAAATAATTTTATAAGGACTAAAACAAAAAAAGTAGTATATTACATGGACCAAAAATATATTTAAGTCTAAGTAAATTTACTGCATATTTAGAAACATGTTTGTTAATACTGGATCCACCTTCTGTCTTTTTAACTTGAAAAAATGACTAAACTTGCATTTTGAATGTGTTTCTAAACACACAATAGCTTTATTTGGGCATTTAATAATTAATGGTAAGCCCTAATTATTTATACCTTTTTTTCCTAATCACACGTTTGCAATTTTTTTTCAATTTCCAGAATTAGTTTTTAAAATTAATTTATGTATTATAGAAATTAATTTTCAGAATTGAAAAAAAAAATAAAAATACAAGAGAATGTTGGAAAAATATTATGTGGCTCATTTTTTTTTATCAGCATTATGTGGCTCATATATTATAAGAATTATATTTGATTTGATTATTTTATTATTATAATTAATTGCTTAATAATGAGGAGTTATTACAGAATAATAATCATCAATGATTAAGAGCCATAATAAGCATGCTTTTTGGTTCTTAATGAAAGAACTAATGGAGAGTTGTTATGATAATAAGAAGGAAGGGTCCTTAGTCTTACCTATAAAAGGCCTGTGTTGTTTCATTGTCTTATGGGCTTAAGGAAGGACTAAGCCTAAAAGAACTTTCTCTCTCACACTAAATACTAAGTTTTCTATTGTAAGTGCAAGGTGTTCGACATTTTGCTTGTGAGAGACTCTGTAGAATAGAGGTAGGTAGCAATGGTTGGAGGTATGTGTTTTTGAAATTCGTTTTTCTATTCGTTATTTGATCTAAATGTGTTGCTTAGGTTGTTGGCATGTTTAGATCATTATTTAAGTTTTACATTTGGCATCATAGCCTTGTATTTGCCTCTACCTTGTTGTCTGGTTTTGTTTAATGTCGAAAACACAATACCCATTCTGTCAAAAACACAATTCTAGTTTTAGAATGGGTATTATGTTTTAGATTTTTTTAAATTCAAAATAAGAGTGAAAATCATGTTTGAATTGATTCTGGAGCTTTCTACCATTTGAAACGTTCAATTCAGTGTCAAAAAGTGTCAAAAACTATTGGGTTTCCATTTGGGATGCAACCAAGTCAGAATGACCCGAGTCAAGATTGAAGACCACCAAAATATATGTACTAGTATGGAGCAGTGGCAAAGTTGCGTTTTGTCCATTCTTGGATTACGGGTTCGATGCTGCTAGATGTCATTTCCTTAAATAATTTTTTTTCACGTTTTGGTTAACAATAAGAAAAGGAATGAATGAGCGCATAATGGACATAACCAGGATTCAAACCTAGGCTCCTACAACCTCCTATGCATGCCTTGTTTGAGGTTACCACCATACCATTATTACTTTCATGTATGTTGAAAATGTTTATAACGATTATATGCGCATTAAACATGCCTAATGCAGTTTGATTTATATTCTATTATTGTGTTTTACAAATAAATGATTGACATTCAAACACATTTCTATTGTCTTCTCCTTAAGCTAGGTCACTGTGACCCGGTGGTGGAATAAAGAGTAATATCCTAAAAGCTCAAATCTTTTATTAGGAATTTTTAATGTTAAGTAATTAATATAGTTTTAATAAATTAGAGACTAACCACAACATCTTTAATTTATTAGGATTATATATTAAGTTTTAAAATCACATTAGAGACATTAATTGTAATTAATCATATGTAATATAATGAAATCTAGCCACAAGAATCTTGTTACATTTGTATGATTAATTAGGATAAAATATCATATTTTATTTCTTAATCTACCCATAGGAATTAAGAAAAGAAACATAATTTGATAGTTTTGTCATAAGGTTGTGATAAGCTCATAGGTAAGTTTTATGTCCCTAATGTAAACATGGCATTTTATTTACTCTCAAATTATGAATAATAAGCTTGTATGTTTGAATTTTGCATATTGCAATCTACAAATATTTATGATATTAAGTGTGATAAAGGGATTAACTTATGAATTACTACATGGATTACATGTTTGAGAGTAGTAACAACAACCCAGGCAATGTAATAAAAGAATTATTACTTGGCCCCATAGGGAAGTAATAGTTAATCAAGTTTATGGACTAAATGTCATGATAGGATATTTCTATACCCATAGGCATAATCTATTTTATTGTGATGTTTATTGTCCATACATAAAGTTTGTAAATTCTATAAATGTTTTGCACTAGAAGGTTTGAACTACTAAGTTAAGAATTATCATAACATTGATATTATATTATCATGAAAGGGTACATATTTTATTACCCTATACTTACACTCCAAAAGTTAGTAGGCGGGAAAATTTCTAAAAAGTTGGAGTGAAAATTCTTGACAAGTGGTATTAGAGTCGATGGTATGACCAAGTAACTGGCTCAGATTAGTATTGAATCATAGTGAAATTGGCGATATGTTTGGAGATCCCTTGTATCAAAAGTCTTCTTAGTGATGTAGAGGTCAAGCGGTGTGTCTCGTTAATATGAGCTAACAGCAGTGTAAGTATCTAGAGCATATTGGCGGCAATGACTAAGCTCTAAAGGCCACCATGAATACTTGTAGATGGAAAAAGGCTTCTACTTGAGGGGGACCACGTCATGTGGAAGAGACTCACACTTGAGGAGGGGGATTGTTAGTGTGCAAATGTGAGTAATGTGAGCAAGAAGTCCCACGTTAGATAGAGATATGTATGTTGAGCAATATATAAGTAACAAAGACCCACAAACTTGATGTCTTAAGATTTTGGATTGAAAGTGTGTCAAGTTCACTTGTATAGTTGTCTCGTAACCTATTGATGAAATTCTCCCCAAAGTTTTACGGCCAACCTACCCAACATTATTGACATGACTTTGCACATGTGTCTCAATTTAATTGACATGACTTTGAACACATAACCCAATTTATTAACTCCGAAATTTCACGTTTTGATCCACTATTTTATTAGACACCATCGAATTTTACTAAGACACCATCAAACAAATGGTAGTGACATTTCTAAATTGGGATTAAATGTGGATGAACAAATTGCACAGGTGATATTTCTAAATAAACATTTTTAACCCTAAACGTGGACAAACAAATGGCAGTGAAATTTGTAATATTATGTTTTTTTTTATTAATTCTTCAACCTCTATAATGGTATCTCAGTAAATCTCAATGGTGCCTTGTAAAAAAGTGGATTATAATGTGAAAATTTGGGGTTAATAAATTGGGTCACGTGTGCAAATCCATATCCATTAATTTAGGCCATGTGTGCAAAGCCATGTCAATTGTCGTAGCTACACAACGAATTATTGGATATCTATTTAACAACAAGCTAAATTTGTTTCATTTTATAAATGAGGAGATCAAATTTGTAAAATTAAAAATAGAAGAATCAAAATCACAAATTAAAAATTATAAAAGAAAAAAAATGTGCAATCGAGTCTTAAAGTAAGTCTTACTTTCTCAAAGCCAATAAATTGGCTCCATGTTACTAATGACATAATGAGGTGCTTAGTTTATGTGTTCACAGAACAAGAAATATACTAGGATTGAAACTGAATGAATTTTAATAATAAACTTATTATATATAATTACAATGATCTCAAACGTATAATTATCATATTATATATATATATATATATATATATATATATATATATATATATATATATATATATATATATATATATATTAACAAATAATTTTATTGGTATAATATATTACTATATATTATCAATACATAAATCTTAGTACATTATACTATTAGTATATAGTCTTAATATAATTAAATTAACAATTTAATTAATAAATGATATTTTTTATTAGTATAGTCTTAGTACAATATATATATATATGTGTGTGTGTGTGTGTGTGTGTATACATATACATATACATATACACATATATGTGTGTGTGTGTGCGTGCGTGTGTGTGTACACACACACATATATGTATATGTATTATTAGTACTCCCTTATTAGGGATATAAGTGGGTTTGACCCAATCCATAGACTTGACCTACCTGACCCAACCCAACTACATTTTAGCGGGTTGGGTCGAGTTCAATTTTGGTTGACCTAATTAAGATTGGGTTAGGTCACAAGTTGATGTATTCTCAACCTGACCCAACCCGATTTATTATTTTTTTAATAAAAAATTAAAATATTATAATATTCACATATATTGTATTTTTCGTTAGTGTTGAATTTGTGTTGTTAGACTTGTATTTTAAATTGAACATGTGTTGAATGAGTTCAACTAATTAAGTATTTTATTTTATTATTACTTTTTTGAATTTTTTCAAATTTGAAAATTATATTAATATTTTAAGTGGCTAACCTAATGACCCGACCCAACCTGATTAAAGGTTAGGTTGGGTCGCTTCGAAAAATAACGCAAACCCGACCTAACCCAACCCAACCCGACTATTTTTAATTGGATTGGGTTAAACACACCTAAACCCAACCCAACCAAACCCGGGCCATTTACACCCCTATCCCTTATGATGCCTATATTAATGGTTTAATTTGCATCAGACAAAAGTTATTAATGAAGACTTATTCAATACTAAATTATTGATAAATCACAACTTTTTATAATATTTTCTATTTTGGGGTGTGATGAGCCCAACCCTAATATAGTTCTAGCCCTCGTTACAAATTTTCTTAATATTTGTTTATCTAACATTTTTTTTTTTGGTATTCAATTCTTTGAGAAGAATGGAGTGAGAATTTCTCTCTAACAAAGAATGGTGGCCATCAGGTTGTCCCTCCTCCACCAAACCACTAGAAGAAGAAGAAGGGAGTAGCATGCAATTGAAGGTTTCTTTTTGTGATAAGGTATTGGGTAATAAGAACCCTTTGCCTAGACGGGAGCGTATAGATCTTATTGGACAGAAGCTTTTCAAGATTGAATTGGAGGACGAAGATAGGTTGAAGCCTAGATGCTTTATTGATGAAAGTGTTTTATGAGAATTATGGGTACCATGGAAGGATGCAGTGATTGTGAAACTTTTGGGAAAAAATTATTGGCTAGCTCGTGATTAGAGATAGACTAAAAGCAATTTGGCACCCCTCGGGTGGGATTGACGTGGTTAACATGGGACATGGCTTTTTTATGGTGAAATTTGACTTGGAGCAGGATCGGGAAAAGGTGATATTAGGGGGACCTTGGATGATCTTTGATCACTATCTCATGGTCCTTCCATGGACTCCTGACTTTGTTGCTTCAAAGGTGAAAATGCATAGTACGCTTGTCTGGATTTGATTTCCATGTTTAGGGATGGAATGTTATGATGAGAATGTACTTTTGGCTCTTGCATCTGCCATAGAGAGACCAGTTAGAGTTAATATAATGACAATCGATGCCTCCCGTGGTCGGTTTGCTAGAGTGTGTGTGGAGATTGATTTGAATCAGCCGGTAGTGGGAAGGTTTTGGTTTTGTAATCATTGGTTTAATGTAGAATACTAGAAAATGAAGGGCTTCATCTAATTTGTAAGCATTGTGGCTTCTATGGGCATATTGCAGTAGCACATCTGGCAAAAGCACAGGTGGTGACTACTGTCACTCCGGAGGCCGCCATAGCAAGAGGAGGAGGAGCATTGAATGCAAGAATTTCAGTTACTACTACGTCCTAATTCTAGTGTTATAACAGGAGAAAATCAAGGAGGGGCAGACATGCAAGGTGATTGGCTAGTTGTTAAAAAAGGTAAATGGCCAATTAAATCTAATAACTGTAGTAAAGAAGGTTAGAATAAAGGTATTGAAAGGGAACGTGACAGAGGGAAATCAATATTACAAGGAAATAAATTCCATGCACTAATTCCTAATTTAAATAATGAGAGCGCAACCACTATTCAAGATCGGAACGTGTATGCCAAGGCGAATACCAATGATGGGAAGGCAGATTCTAGCAAAAACTAGCAACGTAAAAAATGCTCCAGGGGTGTACAAGCGTTAGATAAAAAAAATGGTGTATACACCACGAGGGCCCCAATTATTAACGCAGAGAATGGAAGAGCCCACAAAGGCTATGGGACCCACCTCGGCAGCAAATGAGGTACTAAAAAAACATGGGATGGGAGGTATTGTTGACGAAAATAATTATATGTATATCTATTATGGGACCAACAACTGAGACCCTTAAGCTGACGATGCTTTCTCCAAGCACCATTAACTTGGAGACAACTGTTCTGGAGGTTACTTGGACACATAGCTCTAAGTAGGCCTACATGCTACCTACCCTGGTTGGCATGAGCATGGACAACCCAGATAGTAATTCCCTACTATCTCAGTTTGACTTTACATCTATCCCGGCAAAGCATGGAAAGCGTCTAACAGCAAGAAAAGTGTGTAATAAGGTACCCAAACGCACGTTGCCACGTGACACCTAATTCTAATAGAATTTCCCTCCAAAAACACTTTATATAAATGACTTCACACTCACCAGGTACACAGACTCTCTTATTTTCTCAGTTACACTCGTATCCTTACTGACTTAAGCATTGGAGTCCTTGTAGGTACCACCATTGGAGATGCCAACAACCACCGTGTGAGCTCACCAGAGATCTTCCCTCATGATCACCACACAACATTGGCGCCGTCTGTGGGAATCATTTTCTGATTCTCTTCATTATTTGGAGACATGTTTGTGATGGTCAGCACGAGGAACTGTAAGTCCATCGTGGCACCTTCGCCATCGAAGCTTCCACCACCATCGCCCAAGGATGGTGAAGCCTCTTCTGCCACGCCTGAAGCAGCACTTGACGCAAGCTGTGTTCCGACACCATCGGTCACCATGGCAGATCTTGCTGCGCTATTGCAATAACAAAGAGAGGTGTTGAAGGAGCAGGAGAAAATTATCGTGAAGCTTTAAGCGGAGAGGGAGAGTAAGAAAGTCATGGAGAATACTTATGATCAAACTGAGAGATTTGCTGCATTCGCTCTAAGATTAGGTCATGTTGCACTGGAGTTGCATGACGAACATATGGTGACGAGGATGACAAGATGGTTCCTTTCAACCTTCCTTTCTTTATGAAAATTCTGAATTTGTAGGTCCCGAAGCAGCGGCAATAGTTGCCTCCATTAGAGTTATATGATGGATCTGCTGATTCGAATGACCACCTCCTAGTGTTTGAATCGGCAATGTCCTACAAGGGAGCTTAGCCTCATTGACATGCAGAGCATTCCCACTTTCGTTGAAGGGAGTGGCGCTGAAGTGGTTTCAATCTTTGGAACCGAGATCCATTGATTCATGGATGGTGTTGAGAGGGAAGTTCAAGACTGCCTTCGCAACCAGCAAGGCCAGGCCTAAGACCGAGGTCGATCTAAAGAGGATCTGCTAAGGTGCGAATGAATTATTGAGGGATTATATTGGCAAGTTTAATTAGGAGGCAAGGGTAGCTGAAAATTTATAGTCTGGAGTGGATCTAATGTTGGCTAAGGACGGGGTAAAGGAAGGCTTGCCTTTCTTCATATCAATCGCTAAAACACCTCTGACTTTAATAGAGGAGTTTCTGAAGAAGGCAGAGAAATACATTAACTATGAGAGTGTGTTAAAGGTTGGGAAAGTGAAGATGGTAGAGAACGCAACACAAAAGAAGAATATGCAATCAAAGGCTGACAAACCGCCGTGTCATGAGGACCGAGGTTTATACAAAGGAGGCCTGAGGTTCAAAGACTATACACCGGTAAATGCCTTTAGAGCAAGAATTTTGAATGAGGTATACAATGTAGAGTTTGCCAAAGAAGGGATAAAACCCCTGAAGCCAATAAGAAATAGAGAAGGAGGAGATCAATCCAAGTATTGTTGGTATCATAGGAGGCCTGGACATGATACTGATAAGTGTTATTAGTTGAAGGACGCCATTAAACTGTTGATCAGGCGAGGAAGACTTTACCACTCCGTATAGCAGAACGGAGGTGATCGCAGTAGAGGACAATGTCCTTCACTGCCAAGGAGGGAGAGAACGAGGAGTCTTGGAAAGGGACGTTCCCCACCCCAGAGGGAGAGATCATTGCGTCGGCATAGCCCTATGAGGAGTTATTCCCCACCTCGGCTGTCACAAGATGACCCCGAGGTTCAAATCATTTGACATTAGTCACCACGACGGTCGTCATCTTGGTGACCCACAAGACCTCCCACCCATTCTCCCGCAAGGAGTCATGAGATTATATATGTTATAGCAGGCAAATTTTCAAGAGGAGGCCTGTCAAATAATGAAAGAAAGAGGCATGCCAGAGAAGTGTTGGCAACCTTTTCCGGGGTTTGTGTCGTTGATAACCCTACGAAGAAGAGGGCACTACCTTTAATCTTTGATGGCTCTGATTACGTAGATATTGTGCCAAACCACGATGACCCCCAAGTGGTGAATGCTCTTATGGTAAATAAGGAAGTCCACAAGCTGTTAATGGACATTGGTAGTTCCGTCGATGTTATGTTCTACGAACTTTTCAAGAAGTTGAGAATTCCAAAGTTTGAGTTGATGGGTTATAATGAAGATCTGATTGGATTCTCTGAATACCACATTACGCCAGTGGGTTACATAAAATTACATGTGACATTTGGAAAACTACCCTGTACAAAAACCGTAGCTACGTAATTCATAGTAGTGGATGCTAAATACTTTTATAATGCTATTTTGGGTAGACCGATGTTAAATGCTTTGGGAGCCGTTATCTCGATCTCACACCTAGCTATGAAGTTTGTCAGTGATAATATGGAGGTAGTCACCCTCCAAGGAGACCAGAGAAAGGTAAGAGAATGTTACAAGGAGTCCTTGAAAGTTGACTACAATCCCGAGATGGAGTACAAGCCCAATCTCGAAGAAGGCGAGTGCTTCTAACAAAATTAGATTGTCGAGAGGAGATAAAGCGAGATAATTGGATACCCCATCCAAAACCTGAAGGAGAATGAACACCGGTCCAGATTGGGAAAGAAAGTGATCAGGTAATTAAATTGGTGCTGACTTGGATGAGAAGATGAAGAAGGGTCTTTCAGCACTAATGAAAAGTAACGCAGGCTTATTTTCTTGGAAACCGGTAGACATGCCTAGGATAGACCCCAATCTCTTTTGTCATTGATTAAAAGTGGATCCTTCGGTGAAACCGGTGTGCAGCGAAGGAGGAAGATGGCCCCAGAATGTTTACAAGAAATTGATAGGCAGGTTGAGGAGTTTTTGAAAGCATGATTTATACGAGAGGTGAAGTATAGTACTTGGTTGGCTAGTGTGGTGCTTGTAAAGATACAAAACGGTAAACGGAGAATGTGCATTGATTATACTGATCTTAACAAGCACTGCTCGAAGGATTCGTACCCTTTCCTTGACATTGACAAGCTGGTAGATGGTTCTTCCAAATTTCGTTATCTATCCTTCATGGACGCTTATTCTAGGTACAATCAAATCCTTTTACACCCCGGTGATCAAGAGAAGACGACTTCATGACTGAGAAGGCCAATTACTGTTATAAAGTCATGTCTTTTGGTTTGAAGAACGTCGGGGCCACATATCAGACGATGATGAATAAGGTGTTCGAGGAACAAATAGGTCGGAATGTAGAAGTATATATGAACGATATGATTGTGAAGAGCGTCACTCCTGAGGTGCACCTCCGGGACTTAGAAGAAACTTTCGCTCTGTTGACAAAGTACAACATGAGATTGAACCCCAATAAATGCGTGTTTGGTGTTTCAGCGGGAAAATTTTTGGGGTATATGCTATCTGAAAGTGGCATCAAGTTAAACCCAAAGAAATGCCAAGCTATACTAGAAATGAAGAGCCCTTAGAATGTAAAGAGGTCCAGAAATTAATAGGGCGATTAGCTGCGTTGATGAGGTTTATAGCTAGATTGACATAGAATGCTTTTCCATTTTTCTGACTTTTAAGGAAAGACAAACCTTTTGAATGGTCTGAAGACTATGAAGTTGCGTTCAGAAGGTTGAAAGAGACTTTATCATCCCCCTACTTACCAAACCCGAATTGGGTGAGGTTTTGTACTTATATTTAGCTGTGGCCGATGAAGTTGTGAGTGCTGCATTAATACGAGAGACATTGGAAGGACAAAAGCCGGCCTACTTTGTAAGTAAGGCTCTCCAAGGAGTTGAACCGAGATATCCCAAGATGGAGAATGTCATATTTGCTTTGGTGATGGCGACAAGACGATTTAGACCATACTTTTAGTTGCATCAAATTATAGTAAGAACGGATCAGCCAATCCGACACATTTTGCATAGGCCTGAGCTAGCAGGGAGGATGACGACTTAGGCCATAGAGTTGTCAGAACATGGAATTCAGTATGAACCAAGGCAGGCACTGAAAGCCTAAGCGCTAGCTGACTTCATTGCAGAATTAACTTTGGTAGAATCTTCATTCGGAATTTTGACCTAGACTTTTTTTCTTGATAGGTCATCCAATGAAAAAGGAAGCGAAGTTGGCATAATGCTGGAATTGGCGGACGACATTGTGCTAGAGCAGTCTTTGACTTTCAAATTCCCTACTTCTAATAACCAAGTAGAATATGAGGCGTGTATAGCCAAACTCATTATGGCAGCCGAATTGGAGTCACGTCGTTATGTGTATGCAACGATTCTCAATTGATGATTTTGCAGATTAACAGGCCGTATTAAGCTAAAGAGTTGATATTGCAAAAATACCTCACAAAAGTCAAGACTCTCCTTGCAAAATTTGATAATATAGACTTCATTTACATTCCCCGAGAGAAGAATGTTAGGGCGGACATTTTATCCAAGCTGGCTAGCATAAAGTCTTCTAGCAATAATAGGACGGTCATTCAACAGACAATTCACGAACCTAACCTCGTGATGGTAGTAGAATCGTAGCAGAGTTGGATGTTCCCTATTATTGACTATCTAAAAGCAAACATCACCCTGGAAGACAAGAAGGAAGTAAAGAGGCTAGAGAGGTCGGCAGCTCATTTTTGTATTATTAATGACAAACTATATCGGCATGGTTTTTCCCAACCCTTGCTCAGATGTTTGAGAAAGTTAGAGTTTGAATATGTGATGGTGAAAATACACAAAGGATGTTGCGGCTAACACTTAGGGGGAAAAGCATGGCCAAAAAGATACTCAAAGCAGGCTATTACTAACTGACACTAGAAAGCAACGCCATGGAGTTCACTAAAAAATGTGATAGGTGCCAAAAATGTTCCGACATTCATCTCGCACCCCCTAAAGATCTGAGTATAATCACTTTGCCCTAACCTTTCATTTGGTGGGGTATTTATATTCTTAGCCCCTTTTCGAAGGCGCTCGGTCAAGTAAAATATCTGGCGATAGCGATTGACTACTATACCAAATGGATTGAAGCAAAGGCATTGGCCACTATCACGACAAGGAACATCGAAAACTTTGTATTCTGACAGATTATTTGTAGATTTGGAAGACCGGATGTTGTAGTATCAGACAACGGCACGCAGTTCATAGATAGAGGCTTCCAAGAATTCTTGGCCGGGTTAAAGGTTAAACAGCACTTTACATCGGTCGAACATCCCCAAACGAATGGGCAGGCAGAAGCGACAAATCGAGTCATCCTTCGAGGACTCAAGCGATGTTTAGATGAAGCGAAGGGATGTTGGGTTGAGCAACTACCGCATGTCCTATGGGCATACCACATAACTCCTCATTCTTCCACTAGAGAGTCTCTTTTCCACCTGCATGGAGGCAATGATCTTGACAGAAATTGGAGAGTCGACATGGAGAGTGACTAACCTAAGACTTGAAGATAATGACGGATTTCTACGAATCGAGTTAGATGTCGTAGAAGAAAGGAGGGAGGTCGCCGCCATAAGAGAAGCTGCTTTGAAAAGAAAGGTTGTGACGATATATAACAAAAAGGTTATCTCTCGTGCCTTTGAAGCTGGAGACCTTGTATTAAGGCATGCCGACATCGAGGGGAAGAACACCAGGCAAGGGAAGCTTGTTGAGAAATGGGAAGGCCTATATCAGGTCACTTCTAAGACCGGCACAGGTGCATATGCGCTGGAGATGTTACTCAAGATTGCCATTCTGCGGACATGGAATGCGGGCAACCTTAGACGATACTACAGTTGAGGCATGATCAGTAACAAAATTCAAATAACTTTTGACTATGATTTCGTAGTTTAAGCTTGTAGCATAGCTGGGCTGAGTTGCGTACTATATTTCATGGCTCTTGTAATATATTTTGCTCCACGTGATTAATAAAACGAGAGTTTTTCTGGCTTAGAAAGCTAAACGCTGGATCAAACAAAAATGCACAAAGAAGAAAAAGGCAATGAAAGAGAGAAAGACCCCCACCTTGTGTACATGGATTCACTTCAGCTAGGGTGGGATAAAAAACACTATCCCGTGTACGTAGATTTGCTCTAGTCGGGATAGAAAAACTTCTACCTTGCATATATGGATTCGCTCTAGCTGAGGTAGGAAGGTAATCACCTCGTGTACGTGGATTCGCTACAGCTGGGGTGGGATAAAAAATTATCCTGTGTATGCGGATTCACTCCAACTGGGATAGAAAAACTTCCACCTTGCGTATATGGATTCGCTCCAACTGAGGTAGGAAGGTAGCCACCCCGTGTATGTGGATTCGCTCCAGCCGGGGTGGGATAAAAACAACATCTCGTGTACATGTATTCGTTCTAGCTGGGATAGAAAAACTTCTACCTCACGTACGTGGATTCGCTCCAGTCGAGGTAGGAAGGCAGCCACCTCGTGTACGTAGATTCGCTCCAGATAGGGTGGGATAAAAACACTATCCCGTGTATGTGGATTTGCTCCAACCGAGATAGAAAAACTTCCACCTTGTATACGTGGATTCATTCCAGCCGCGGTGGATTCGAAAAAGACGGGGAATCAAGAAGCGTGCAAAGACTAAAAACAAAGTCAATAAGATAAAGCAAGAAAGATTAAAATAGAGAACGCAAAGTAAAAGCGCGAAGCACTTGTGGCAAGGTATTACGAGAAGGCATTAAAGTGTGAAACAAGATCCAATGTTCGCTAGTTATGAGATTTAATAAGACAAAAAGAGACAATAAATGAAGGCATTGAAGTATACACATTATATTCAAACTATTCAGATTTTGTACAAGTTTTTCAAAAACACATATGAAAACTTAAAAAAGTTACATATAAAACCGGCTTCTCAACCCTTCAATTTCTGGCATTGGCAGCATTTTCATTGGTAACCCTGTGATGAGAGGTACCGGCGTCCACGATGGCAGGATCATCACCTCGAACTTCAACCTCGTTTGAGGGAGGGATTGTCAGTGTCACCTATGGGGTCGATATAAAACTGTCCGCAAGCTGCCCTTCGACATCTTGCTTGTCAGTATATGATTTAGAATCGACCTGGTCCTCTGGTGCTCCAAACTGGTCTCAGCCTCTGCTTCAGCTTCATCTTCAATGTCGGTCCCAGCGGTAAGGATAATGGGATCTACTAGCACCATCTCACCATTCACGTTCACATGCCAAATGCTGTCAATAACTTCGCAGTTAGGCCAGGCACATCCTTTGTCTAGGTTTCCTTGGAGGAGGTAGCACACTTGTTCCATCGTGGTTTTGAAAGAGAGCTAGACGAAGTCTATCCAGCAGCAGCGCATCAGTTGAAATTCCTCCTGAGAAGTTGCCACGCTGACTTCCAACTCCTACACCCTAGTTTCAAGATCTTGAACTTTGTTTTCTAAAGCTTTAAGTTTAGAAGAAAGATTTAAATCTAGTTGAACATATTTCGCGTCAGTAGCAGACAACTTCAGTTGGAGGTCGGTTTCAGCCCTCTCTAGCCGCATTTTCTCAGATTTCTCTTCTGCCAGCTGCTTTTTTGAAGCTCGCACATCCCCTTCCAACTTGGCGATGTGATGGCTGGACTCCTCCTTCACCTTGCACGCCCTTTCCTCGACTTGTTTTGGCCGGGTAACAACAACATCTTTCTTGACTAGGACATTTAGAGGATTTCTATCGCCGTAAGTCTCCCTCATCAACACATATTGAGTGTACCCACATAACATGTGGCTGAAGAGGGAGGCTAAGCCCTCAAACCCACCTTGCATGGCTCTTAGCTCACCTTGCATGGCATTCACCTCGTTCATAATATTATTTTCACAAACAGCCGCGTTTTCGGGGTAAGATTTGCCTGTCGGCCTTCTCAACAGTGAAAAGAGAAGGATGCTTATCCCGTCGCCTCTTTGGTGGCAGCTCCTCTCCTTGTGTCTCATCGCTTACAGCTCTTTTCTTGGCAGCTCAGGCACCTTGTAGTATATTAGTAGAGATGACACTGGAGGCCCTGGTTGCCACATCAACCTCGAGGGGAGCCACCCCAACAAAAGCTGGCTTAGTGGAAGCTAGCACAGACCTAACCCTAGTTTCTCGGATGACAATTCCTTTCGCCATTAGAGTAGGAGGGGGAGGAACCTTAGCTTTTTCCACAATAGTAGCAACCCTCTGCTTTCCTTTGGCCTTCCTCGGCTCCTTTGGCTTCACCGCCCTTTCTTGTTGAAGGACTAGAGTAAAGTCGGCCATCTTCGATTTCACCATTTTTTCTACAAGAAAACATGTGAACTTGGTCAAGCAACGCATAAAAGGCTACGACCACAAAAAATGAATTTACAAAACATCCACACAAACACATCAAAATTTTGTCGGTATTCAGAAGGAGTAGTGCCAATCAACCATTGACATGAAACCCAATCTTATAAGTTCTTTATTATCCTATAAAAGTGATTTCGGGCTTGGATCTCCTTCGGGGTCAAATAGCCATCCTAGACCAAATATCAATCGAAATCCAAACAAGAATGGTCGTGCGACCAATATAGAAGAAACCGGCGCTTGGTTTCGTTCTCCCCCGCATCACGTACAATGAAAAAAGTCTCCCAGCTTTCTGCGCGGGGGCGAAGGAAGAAAAACTTATCTTTGTAATCCTTGTACGAATCTTGGAAGGGCTTGAGTAGGGACTGACCCAGGATGCTTCGGAGGGAGATGGAAGAAAATTTGTTGTCATATGTCTAGTGGATGGGTGAGAAATAATACAAAAATAGATTTTGGGTACATACGACCCCCTCCCGACTGCACAAATTTTCGAATGCTACAATAAACGCCCAGGTATTTAGATGTAGTTGCGAAGGGGTGACGCTAAGAAAGTTCAAAATGGACATTTGAAAGTCTATAAATGAGCGTTTAACTTTGAAGTGTTTGAAAAAAGTCAGGTACATCGGTAAAAAATTAGGGTATAAATATCCCGCCGTTGCTGCGTTGTCATTAGGTGGGGTCCCCATATTGTCCTTGCGCCCTTGGGAGCAGATCCTATCATCATTACCGAGAGTAACTACATTGGCGTCTATTTGTGTCAATTCCAGGTGACCTAACAATGCATCCAACGTTGCCTGATTAAAGCACGACCGGGTTCTAGCCATATCTTTGTCCATCCAATCTATGTTAAGGTTTGCCGCATCATGGTAAGCCTCCAGGGTGGTCTCCACATTCCTTATGGTCTTTCCCATCTCCCTGCCAAAAATATTGGAAGATTGGCTAGATTCGATCATTGCAGATGCCTGTTGCGGCACAACCTCGACATTTCTGTTGGTTGACGTAACTACCCCAGAAGTATTCTCAGGACCAGAGGGGATCTTCATCAAATCCAGGAATTGCGCCCAAGCCTTAGCATATTCTAACACCTCTTCTGGGCCATACGACATTCCCACAGCCTTTAGGTGGCTAAGGCATTTTTCCAAAATCTTGGAACAGATAGTAATTTCGAGTAGCGGCGGCCTTTTTAGGTCGGCCGTTAAGGGTCGCTCATCCCTCTTCATGATCCTGTGCCTACCCTCCCTATCACAGACGACCGCCATCCCACAAAGAGTGGTAACAGTAGTCGAAGAACTAATAGGCCCCCAGAAGGCCTTTGTTGATTAGTAGGCCGAGATGAAGACGGAGTCGAAGACTGGAAAAACTAGTTAGTGGCGAATCCCGCTGGACAATCGCCACAACTGTCGCAAATAGAAGACGGAGCATTTCCTTTGCGTGAGTCCATCTTTGACAAAAGAAAGGCACATAGTACAATTCAAGAAAAGATACAACATAAAAAACCTAGTAAAGACGAAAGGTTGGGATGAGAGCATTACCTTAGTATACAACATGAACAAGTGCTGAGAGAAGAACGAAGTTGTTTGGAAGCCTTAAAGCCCTTGCTGGAGTGAAAAATCGCTGTAGTAAAAAAGAAGCTCTCGCGAAGAAGAAAGAAGACAATAGTAAAATGCGAATAAGCATAGTAAAACAGTAAAACTAAAGCATATATTATATGGGCCTATATCGCTATTGGGTCTAAATCCATCAATTTGAAAACAAGTGTGAAAAATCAAGTGACCGCCAAAATCTCTTGGAATTTAAAACGCTATGGACTTTAAGATATTGAATCATTATGCATTTAATGTGCCTTGGTTGCCCCAAAGGTACGGCGTAGTTGTCTCATAAGATTAAAAGACATAAACTGAACCTTTTGACTCTAGAGAACTCTAAGTCGACAACTTTTCTGCCAAAAAAACCTTACCAACTTGGGGACAACATCATCCCAGACCCATTTTTTAAACTCTTAAGCCAACGACGCTTTTTCCAAGCATCATCGGCTTGGGGGCAACTGTTCTGGGACCAACTTAGACTCTTAAGCCGACGATGTTTTCTCCAAACATCACTGGCTTAGGGGGAACTGTTTTGGGACCAACTTAGACTCGTAAGTCGATGATGCTTTCTTTAAGCACCACCGACTTAGGGGCAACTGTTCTGGAGGTTACTCGAACACATAGCTCTAAGTCGGCCTACATGCCGCCTACCCTGACTGGCACGACCACAGACACCCCGGATAGCAATTCCCTACTATCTCGGTCCAATTTTACATCTATCTAGGCAAAGCATGGAAAGCGCCTATTGGCAAGAAAAGTGTGTAATAAGGCACCCAAACGCACGTTGCCATATGACACCTAGTTCTAATAGAATTTCCCTCCAAAAACACTTTATATAAATGACTCCATACTCATCAGGTACACAGACTCTATCATTTTCTCACTCACACTCGCATCCTTACTAACTTAAACATCAGAGTCCTTGTAGGTGCCACCATTGGAGACGCCAATAACCACCATGGGAGCTCACCGAAGATCTTCCCTCGTGATCACCATACAACAATATCCTTGCCAGCGTGCCTCTTGTTCACGCAAGCTTTAGGAAAAATTTTGGAATAAAAATTACAATGGTTGTGGAAGTGGCGGCCCCAAATCAGTTAGTTTTTAGGGAGGAAACACACCCATTAGACCCAAGGGTCAAGGAGGTTATGGAAGTGAATGTATCAAACAATTTGGGGATACCCATACAAGTGCAAAGTGGGGTAGTCGAGGTTGATATGATGGTCGTAGTCCCTCTGTAATTGCCACATGGTTAAGCTAATTTTAGGAGGCATCGTATATCTTGTTGTATCAATGATTGTATTCAAGGAGTTCTCTATTCTCTTATCTAGAACACAAAGATAACAGAAGAAAGGGGGTTAAATTGTGTTATAGCAAATTTTCGTAAAACCTTTTCAAAGACGTATTGTCTGAAGGATTATTCAAAAGATTTTTAAAACGATATAGAGAGAAAGACGAATGCTGTAGGAAAAGTAGGACAGCACACAAGATTTACACTAGTTCATCTCACCCCAAAGACTACGTCTAGTTCTTGGCAACAACCAAGTCCTAGTAACTTAAAACAAGTTACAAGTATTCTTTCAACCAAGCCTCTTCAGGCTTAATCCAAGTAGTCTTTAACTTGTCTCTCCAAGCAAAAACCCAAGTATTCTTTGAATCAAAGCCTCTTCAGGCTTCCACTTATTTCTTAGAGAAAAAGGTTGAATGTGAGTTATCTCACTTAGTTTAACATCATAACAGACGAATATGCAATGAAGAACAAAGAAAACTTTTACAAGCAGAGTATTACAAGATGAGAGCTTTTCAACAGTTAAAGAATTTTTAATCACGCAATTAGCTATCTTGCTAACTCTTGAGACTGAGGTATCTTCTTCTATTTATAGGCTTCTCCAAAAAGTATCTAATTGTTAATGCTTGTGAGAGACAACCTTCGTCTGTTGAAAAGAGTCGTTGAAGCATTAAATGCAGCATTTAATGCCTTTTACCAACTTTTCACTTGATAAGATAAAGCAGTTTCCTTATCTTTATCATTCTCGTACTCAATCTTGTAATAGTGGACATATATGCTTTTTTCATTTTGACATCTGCACGCACATTCCTTCTTTTACGCGTAAAGTGAAATTTCCTCAAGAGTAGGTACTTAGACTTCATTTATTTCGAAGTTGTTTGTGCTTTTACAACTAAGCAGTGTGTAGATCGTTAGAACATCGTCTGAAAGCCATTAGTTACTGAATCTTTTAAAAGAAAGATAAAGATGGTATTATATCAAGTTGTTAGATGATAGCGAATATATAGATTACGAGTGACAAGACAATTGCTTGAAAAACTCATTTTAACTATTTGTTATCATCAAAACATTTAAGGGTTATAAATTCATCATTTGTCTTAACAATTTTTCCCTTTTTGATGATGACAAACATCTTTATTTTTCAAATATCGTCTTTATATGAAAAAGCCTTTTGTAACGTAAGTTTTAGTTTAGAAAGCATTTTTCATACTGGCATACTTCAGCTAAACAGATATAGTATTTAAAGAATTATAGCTAAGTTCAGTAAAAGAGATATAACTAAATAAAGTCAATATTCATTATATATAAAAAACATACTCCCCTTAAGACTGATATCTTTCGTCTGTTTATTCTTCTCTTTTCTTCTTTTCTCCCCTTTGTGTTCTCCCTCTTTTGGCATCATTAATCAGAAGATTCAAAGTCTGAATGTGTCGATGATGAGCCGAGGTCACCTTTGAAACGTTTGGTCAGCTTGGAAAGTAGAGCTTCTGCGCATTTGCGTTTCTTTACCAGATCAGCTTCAAGATGTTGTACAGTCTGCTTCAATTCGTTGAATTCTTGTCGGATGTTTGAAGGTTCTGGTGTAAGGGTAGAGCTCGTGGTTTCGTCTTCATTGGGTTCTTCTACAAAACATAAGTTGAAAACATATGGAATAGGTAGTCCACAGAACCAAAAGTGGGCGCAGGATAGGAAAACTTCAAAAGTGTTTCCATCTGTAGAAAAGAAAAGGTAGGTCTTGGGGTAGTTTATTATGAGTTGATTATTGGGATGGGACGTAGAGGTAGAAGGGGATGGAGAGATTTGTATCCAGTGATCTGTTGGATGAATGGCAGCTTGAAGGCTTAAAATGTTTTTTCTCTTTCGCAGTTAGACCCGAGAAGTGGTTAAGAGCTTCAACATGTTCTTGTAGCCTTTTCTGGTCGGAGCTTTGTAGAGTTAGTTTTCCTTTAAGAATAGCTAGTTGTGTAGGGGGAAGCACTCGTGTGCGGATCATTAGGTGATGTCTGGGGTCATGTCTGAATTTTGGCTCCTTGCCTTTTCTTATAGACAAATTTTGACATTTGATTGTCTTTTGGCAGCAGATACGAAAGGTAGTCCATGGCTTCATCAGAAGTGGTGTTTAAGTCGCCATAAGTCTAGGTGAGCCTAGCTCAAGGTTAGGGGATCTTCATTCGTAGATAGCATGCTATAGGGAAATTTTCATTTTCTTCGTTAAGAAGTTGTTCATCACCCTTCCCAACTCCCAATCATCATCACCAATCCACCATTGTTCAAAGTTTGGACTATCTTTTCGGCGGATGGTGAGAGGGTAAGTTTTGATCCTTCTATGGCAGAACGGATAAATAATTTTGGGCTTGTAATGATATGTTTTGCACATGATCAGATACTCAAAATAATTGCATTTAATCATGAAAGGGGATGTATGGCAGTGAATCCCGCACTATCTCCATACTTCTCGTCCAGGTGGAAATCTGGTTCTGGTAGAGGTAGGGTAGATGAAGATAGGAGCGTCTAATAAAGTGCTATACCTTCCTCCCAAATATATGGAGTGATGCGGGGCTCATATGAAAGAGCTGGGATAACTACTTCTTCAATTAGAGGCATCTTCTCAACATACACATGGCGTACCAACAATGGCCATTCTTCAGATATAAGCGTCATCCACATCCTCGGATTATTGACTTCGCCCATTTCATAATTAATTAGAGCTTGAAGGATCTCTGGGTCGAAGGGTTCTGGAAGCTGGTACTCCTTAGTCTTTCCAACAGTTCGAGACTCAGGTTTCTCAAAAGATGTGACTTGGGGCTTTTTAACACGTTCAAACAGAGGTGTTTCTGAACAATAGAGTTCTGGTGAAACTTTGTCTATCATAGGTTCAGCTCCTCCAGACGATTGGCCTTCTGCTTTTGGCAGATTGAAAGAAACAACCTTTGCAGGTTGATCATCGCTTGGCCTAGCCGTTAGGTCTACAGAAAGATGATGGAAAACTTTAGATAAGGAAACAGATTGAGGTACTTCCCAAAGAAGAGATCTAGATATTCTACCTCTTGAGGTAACAATGATGTCCTCTTGAGTGAACAACTCTCGCTCATCAGACTTTGCAAGGGCTGTTTGCAACGAGTGCTCAAGAATAGATTGTAGCATTGCTTCCTCAATATGCTTTTGCTCTTGTTCAGCAAGCTTCTCTTCTTCTTCCTTCTTTTCTTTTTAGCTATTTTGGATTCAGCTTTGGCTCTCCTATGCTGCTTTTCTTCTTGTACTCGTGTTTTGGGTACTAGAATCTTTTTGGATGTTGATGGCTTTTTGGAAGGTTTGGTAAGGGCAGGTGGTTCAGTGGCAGTGGGTGTTGGAGGTGGTTGTTTAGATGAAGGTTCAAGAACCATTGCGCTTGTGGTTGTAAGAAAAGTGTTCATGGCAAGGTCATCGTCTGAGTCGGGTTGTGAGGTTGGTTTGGATTTTAGACGGATAGTTAGGGACTTTGGTTTTTTATGAGGGGAAGATGGTTAAGGTTGTGTATGTGGTTTAAGGTCTTGTTGAGGTGGTCTTTTTATGGGTAGTTTAAGTTTCTGTGGCTTGGTCTGTTTGGGTTGTGGTTGAGAAGGTTGAGGTTTCGTTTGTGGTGGAGGTGGAGCAGATGCAGTACTAGTAGAAGGATTAGTAGATGGTCCAACTCTGAAAACGATTTCAATAGCTTCTTTAGGGGGTTTTTCCTTGATTAAAGCCAATTCAGGATGTTTGGCTATGTATCTAGAGAAGAGATGGGCTATCCTCATCTTTCTAATTATTGATATATCAATCTTAGAACCTTGCTTATTCTTCTCCCATCCAACTTCGTTGACGCCAGCTAATCTAATAATTTTAGTGAAGAGCATAACAGAGGGAATATGATTCCTCTATTTCCCTTTAGAACTTTCCTTTGATTTGGTGAGGCAAGACCTCTAGTTTTCCAAGATGATAGTAGGTAGGTTTATCTTTTGACCAGTCAACATTTTATAGATGCAAAATTTGTCCTTGGAAGATACATTGTCTTTTGAGCTTATCCTTGGTAGGATAATATGTAAAAAGACATTGTGGATGAGTCTGCATTGAGGCTTTATGTTTGAAGAGTACAGAAACCTCTTCAGAACATCTTTGTTGTTAGTCTGGGGTCTGGGGTTTCAATATAGTGCTAGGTCAACCATCTTTGGGGTTATGACTTTCTCTCATTCCTTTATGAACAAGTCGCTTTCTTCCTGACAACCAGATGTTGCTGCAATGGTGTCTGTTGAGATGATGATGACTTGGTTGTTAATAGTTTCAGTGATTCTTCTGTTCACCTTAGATGTCAAAGCCCAAAAGTAGGCGTATGGGGCATGATACCAAGCAGTTCGTTTTTGAACAAACGGTACCCATCCTACGTTTTCAATGTACATCTGCAGAGGGAATCCTTCCTCTTCAAGTTTCTTAAGATCGACCCATTCTCCAGCAACAAAATCACCTTCTGGGAATCTCTCCATAGGGGCAAATTATTTCTGAGTGGCCATGAATGTGAGTTTGAGAGTTGAGATTTTGAGAATGAAAGCGAGAGAGAGGGTTTGAGTTCAGAGAGTTTGAAGGGTTTTTAGAATAAGTAAAGAGTAAGAAAGAACGATTATTTTGAATATATTGAAGTTTGAAAGTATTGAAAGGATGTGCATTTATGAAGACTTGATGTGGCAAAGAAGACGACGCACGTTTCATGGGAGGTTATCGAGAGTAATGATGATGGGAAAGATAAAAAGAATAAATAAAACTTTTCATATTCAAAGAAGAGTGTGTTAATACGACGGAGTATAATAAAATGTAAGACGATATAAAGTAAGACGAAAGTAATTAATAAGATGATGCATGTAAAATGTTTTACTCATGCAAAGCTTTCATGTGTAAAATTTCTAAGATGAAGTTAAAATGTTCTTCAGGTAACGCTTTTGTAAAGATATTAGCCCATTGATGGTTTGTATTAATAAATTTAATATCAAAAACTCCTTTTTGAACATAATCACGAATAAAATGATGTCTTATTTCTATATGCTTTGCTTTAGAATGCTGACTAAGATTTTTAGATAAATTGATTGCACTAGTATTGTCACATAATACTAGAATGTTATGCTCAAAGCTAGAGTAATCTTCAAGTTGATATTTTACCCATAGAAGCTATGAGCAGCAGCTTGCAATTGATACATATTCTACCTCAACAGTAGACAGTACAATTGAGTTTTTCTTCTTGCTGGTCCAGGATATGGGACATGGTCCGATGAAGTGACATCCACCACTTGTGTTTTTTCTTTCAATTCCGTCACTAGCATAGTTTGCATCACAGTATTCTACTAGCTTGAAATCTCTATTTTTCTCATAGAATAAGCTTACATTAGAGGTACGAACAAGATATCTAAAAATCCTTTTAACAGCTTTTAAGTGAGACTTTCTAGGGTCAGATTGAAATCTGGCATATAAGCAAACGCTATGCATAATATCTAGTCTACTGGAAGTTAAATAGAGAAGTGAACCAATCATACCTCTGTAGACGGTCTGATCTACTGGTTTACCTGATTCGTCCTTTGTCATGACAATAGACGGATGCATTAGTGTACTCATAGGTTTTGATTCATTCATCTTATACTTATTAAGTGGTTCTTTGGTGTATTTTTGTTGATGAATGTATATACCTTCCTTCTCTTGTTTAACTTGCAGACCAAGAAAGAATTTCAATTCTTTCATCATGTTCATCTCAAATTCACTCTGCATTAAATCTGAGAAATCCTTACATAGAGTTTCATTAGGAACTCCAAAGATTATGTCATCTACATAAATTTGAACTATTATGAAATCTTTGTTAGATTCCTTTCTAAAGAGAGTTGTGTTTACTTTACGTCTCATAAAGTCATTTGTAATGAGAAAATTGCTTAGTCTGTCATACCAAGCATTAGGTGCTTGTTTAAGACCATACAGAGCCTTTTTGAGTTTAAACACATGATTTGGGAGGATTAGGTCCTTAAAACTAGGCAGTTGTCTAACATAGACTTGTTCTTAATAAGACCGTTTAAAAAGGCACTTTTAACATCCATTTGAAAAAGCTTAATGTTTTTATGAGCGGCAAAGGCAAGCATAATTCTAATAGCTTCTAGTCTAGCAATAGGTGCAAAGGTTTTAGTGAAGTCTATAGTTGCTTGTTGATTGTAACCCTGTGTTACTAACCTTACTTTTATTTCTTATTACTTTTCCATCTTTATCAAGCTTATTGCAAAATACCTATCTTGTTCCAATAATGCTTTTATGTTTTGGTTTAGAAACAAGGATCCACACATCATTTCTTGAGAATTGATGTAGTTCCTCTTGCGTAGCTATCAACCAATCATCGTCTGTTAGTGCTTCTTCAATAGTCGTAGGTTCGATTTCTGATACTAGAGTGCAAGATGCTTGATTCTTGAATGATAACCTCGTTTTTACTCCTTCAATCCTTGCTCTAATAATCTAATCTTGTGAATGATAGGTAACGAACTTCTAGTCCTTATGAGATTCCTTCGTCTGATTATCAGTCTATTGTTGTTGAGGAATATCTTTTGATTCCCTTACTTCGTCTGTTCTTATTGAATCAGATGATCCTATCTGTAAGTCTGCAAGATCATCTTCCAAATTTGATAGTCTCCTAGTAGAGGTTATTGTATCATTGAATTTAATATGAATGGACTCTTCTACAACAGAAGTTCTAGAGTTCAATACTCTAAATGTTTTTGATGTATCAGAGTATCCTAGAAAAATACCTTTATCAACCTTAGAGTCAAATTTTCCTAATTGATCTCTAGTGTTGAGAATGTAACACTCACATCCAAAAGGATGCAAGTATGAAATGTTGGGTCTTCTATCCCTCCACAATTCATAAGGGGTCTTATTAATTAATGGTTTGATTAATATTTTGTTTTGAACACAGCACGCTGTGTTTATAACTTCTGCCCAGAAGTACTTAGGGATTGAATTTTCACAGAGCATGGTTCCAACCATCTCTTGTAGAGTTCTATTTTTTCTTTCAACTACCCCATTTTGTTGAGGTGTTCTCGGTGAGAAGTTCTTTTCACAAAAGAATTTGAACTCAGCGTTATCAAATTCAGTTCCATGGTCACTTCTAATTGTAGTGATACATAAACCTTTTTCATTTTGAACACATTTACAGAATATTTCAAACACATTGAAAGACTCGTGTTTATGAGCTAGGAAGTAAACCCATGTGTATTTAGAATAATCATCAATAATAACAAAACCATACTTTTTGTCGCCAAGACTAATAGTCTTTGTCGGACCAAACAAGTCCATATGTAATAGTTCTAATGGTCTAGAAGTGGAAACAACATCTTTGGGTTTAAAAGAGGTTTTAATTTGTTTCCTTTTCTGACATGCTTCACAAAGAAGATAGGTTTTTCAAGAAATCTCAGGCAATCCTTTTACTAAACTTTTTTAATACAATTTTGAAATATGTGTCAGATTAATGTGCCTAAGCTTTTTATGCCAAATCTATTTTTCATCTTCTTTGGTCATTAAGCAAGTAACATTTTGTTTGTTCAAATCCTCAAACTCAATCTTGTATAGATTGCTATGTCTTTTGGCAGTAAAAAGAATAGATTCATCATTTCTTTTGACTATACATGATTCCCTATTAAAGGCTACAACAAACCCACTGTCAGAAAATTAACTTATGCTAAGCAGGTTATACTTTAGTCCTTCAACCCACAATACATTATCTATAGATGGAAAAGGAGGCTTACCCACTTTACCTATACCAATGATTTTTCCTTTTTTATTTCCTCCAAAAGAGACTGTTCCTTCATATGGTTGAAGGTCTAGGAACATAGACCTTCTCCCGTCATGTGATGTGATCATCCACTGTCTAGGTATTAGAATGAATCCCTTCTTTTTCCTAATAAGGATATCCGCGACAGGAATTATTTTAGATTTTGGTACCCAAATACTTTTGGGTCCTTTTGAGTTAGTCCCAAAGATCTTATTTGACCTTTGTTTCCTTTTGTGTTGACACCTTTGAAATGAGTGTCTAGATTTCCCACAAAAGTTACAAGAGGTTGAATAGGATTTAGAAAATAATGGTTTGGAATCTTTGTCTTCTACAAAGCCTATGCCTGATTTGTCAGATGGAAGTCTTCTATGTTTTAAGATTAATTGAAGTTTTGAAGGTCATCCACAAATTTAGCCAGATCATGTTTCAGACTAATGACCTCTTTCTTTAGTCTATTGACTTTAAAGAAAAGCATTGTCTTTTTATGATATGAGGCTTGACTCTTATGCATTCTCTTTAGATCTTTCTTGAGTATTTCGTTTTCTTAAATAGCTTCTTGATACTTTTCTTTGTATTTTTTACACTCAAGAGCAATCATGTGAGAATTGGCAAGAAGAGTGTCATATGACATATCTTCTTCGTCATCAAATTTAGATTCACAACTATCAGACTCATGCAGAAAATTTTCAGAGATAGAGTTTACCTCAGATGTTACTTCCTCAGTGTCTACCATGAGACAGATATTAGCCTTTTCATCGTCTAAACAGCTATTATTGTTGTCTAGATCTTCCCAAGTGGCTAGAAGATTCTTCTTCTTGTTCCTCTTCTTGGAATTCCATCCTCTTTTTAGTTTGGGGCATTCAACCTTAATATGTCTAGATAATTTCGTTGTTTTCTTCTTGAGGAGGCTTCTTATATCTAGTGTCCTTCTTTATGGAGGATTGCTTAAATCTTTCTTTCTTTTTGAGCATTTTCTTAAATTTTTTGCTTATGAGAGAGATCTTATCGTCTGTAGAGCAATTAGAGCTTTTGTCTAAGCTCTCAGATTCATCAGATTGAACCTTTAGGGCTTTATTCCTGGCTTTCGTCTTAGTCTTTTCGTTTGCTCTTCGACTTGATTCTCTGCTTTTTAGGGCAATAAAGTCATTATTTTTGATTTTATCTCTTTTAAAGAGATGAGCTTCATGGACTCTTAAAGCTCCCAACAATTCATTCAAAGTTAGAGTTTTCATGTCCTTTGTTTTAGCTATAGCTGCAGCCTTAGATTCCCACACTTTTGGAAGACTATCCAAGATTTTAAGATTGTTCTGAGCTTTGGAGAATTCAACACCTAAGCTTTGGAGGTTTAAAATCTTCCAAACATCTCGTCAATAGTTTCTATTTCCTTCATGGTGAACATCTCATAGTGTCTTTGAAGAGTTGCTACTCTTCTAAGATGAACATCTTTTGTTCCTTCATGTGTTATGCATGTAGCATCCCACATTTCTTTTGTTGTTCTACAGCTGCAAAGTTTGTTATATTCAGTTTTGGATAAGGCACAAGTTATAATATACCTAGTCTTTGCATTTTGTTGTAGCATGTTGTAGTCATCTTAATTATTTTCACTTTTTGGCTTGGTTACAACAAGATCTCCATGCGTTATGATTCTCCAGATGCTGTAATGAGTGGACTTGATGTATATCTCCATTTTGTCTCTCCAATATGCATAATCTTCTCCATTAAAGGCTGGAAGCCTTAACAATGAGGCTCCTTCAAGAATGAACTGTCCTTCAAGGTTTGCCATGTAGATCTTTTCCTCTAACACTCGTTAAGGTGCTCAACCCTTAGAGGTTGAGCTCTGATACCAAACTGTAGAACACAAAGATAACACAAGAAGGGGGGTTGAATTGTGTTATAGCAAATTTTCGCAAAACATTTTCAAAGACGTATCTTCTAAAGGATTATTCAAAAGATTTTTAAAACGATATAGAGAGAAAGACGAATGCTGTAAGAAAAGTAAGAAAGCACACAAGATTTACACTAGTTCGTCTCACCCCAGAGACTATGTCCAGTTCTTGGCAATAACAAAGTCCTACTAACTTAAAACAAGTTACAATTATTCTTTCAACTAAGCATCTTTAGGCTCAACCCAAGTAGTCTTTAACTTGCCTCTCCAAGCAAAAACCCAAGTATTCTTTGAATCAAAGCCTTTTCAGGCTTCCACCAATTTCTTAGAGAAAAAGGTTGAATGTGAGTTATCTCATTTAGTTTAACATCCTAATAGATGAATATACAATGAAGAACAAAGAAAATTTTTACAAGCAGAGTATTACAAGATGAGAGCTTTTCAACAGTTAAAGAATTTTTATCACCCAATCAGCTATCTCGCTAACTCTTGAAACTGAGGTCTCTTCTTCTATTTATAAGCTTCTCCAAAAAGTATCTAATTGTGAGTGCTTGCAAGAGATAACCTTCGTCTGTTGAAAAGAGTCGTTGAAGCATTAAATGCAGCATTTAATGCCTTTCACCAACTTGTCACTTGATAAGATAAAGCAGTTTCCTTATCTTTACCATTCTTATACTCAATCTTGTAACAGTGGACATATCTGCCTTTTCATTCTGACATCTGCACGCATATTCCTTCTTTTACGCGTAAAGTGAAATTTCCTCTAGAGTAGGTACCTAGACTTCATTTATTTCGAAGTTGTTTGTGCTTTTACAACTAAGCAATGTGCAGATCGTTAGAACATCGTCTGAAAGCCATTAGTTACTGAATCTTTTAAAAGAAAGATAAAGACGGTATTATATCAAGTTGTCAGACGATAGCGAATATATAGATTACGAGTGACCAGACGATTGCTTGAAAAGCTCATTTTAACTATTTGTTATTATCAAAACATTTGAGGGTTATAAATTTGTCCTTTGTCTTAACATCTTGTGTAATGTGTGGGTTTTGCTAGTAAAAAGAAGTTGTTATCACATGTGTGAGCTATTGGTTAGCTTCAAGCCTACACTAATCTTCTTGTATGAGATGCATATCTCTTTAGTCAATCTGAAAATGTTTGGAGGAAGGTTGGTTATTCTTTAGTTGCTGTTAGTGAGGTTTGAGGACATTCTGGTGGTATTTAGGCTTTAAAGTAGAATAGTTGCCCTTTTTCTATCAATATGTTTAATATGATGAATCAATGCATCACCCTTTAGATTTTTGCTAACAATAAGTCATGGTTTATGTCATGAATATATGCTAGCCTTATTTTTTTTTTCTCAAGGGCTTCTTTAGGACTGTTTGGGAAGCCAAAGGTTGAAGATTAAGAAACCTTGGGCCTTAATTGGAGACTTTAATGATTTTTTTTGGCCTTAGAGCAAAGGAGGAGTGTTTCTATGCTCAAGGGCTGACATTTTTATCTGTGGTCTTAATGCTTGTGGAATGATGGACACAAACTTCTTTGGTAGTAAATTTACTTGGTAGAGGTAATGTAGAGGCGGCAAATTGGTGGCTAGGAGATTGGATAGAAGTGTCTGTGATAACAAGTGGCGTTTGAGCTTCCCAAAAGCCACTATTGAGCACATGATTCGTCACCAGTTTGATCACAATCCTATCTTATTGAGATGTAGTAATGTTGTGTCTCCTAGAGCGGGACATCCTTTCAAATTTCAAGTTGCTTGGTGTGGGCATAAGGACTACTCAGCTCTAGTCCATAATGCATGGTAGAAAGACCCTAGTAACATTCCTCACTCCTTGGTAAATGTTATGAATGATTCTTTGATTTTTAACAAGTAGGTTTTTGGGAATATCTTGCAAATAAGAAGTTGGAAGCTTGGATTAGAGGAATTCAGTGAATCGTGGTGATAGTTGATCGCCTCATTTGTTGGATCTCCAACAAGATCTCTTGAAGGAATATGAAGACATCATTTCTCAGGAAGAGACCTTTTAATATTAGAAATCAAGAAAGCAATGGGTTCGCTTAAGTAGCAAAAATACAAAGTTCTTTCATGCTCAAACAGTGGTTAGGAGAAAGAGGAATAAAATTGATGGCCTTCGACTTCCATTAGTAGAGTGGGGTTTAGACCCAGATTAACTCTAGAATGCGGTTGTGGAATTTTTTAAAGATTTGTTTTGTACTTTGAAAGGCACGATGGGAGGATAGCGAAATTCACTCTGACCTATTCTTTTGAAGGAAGGGAAACAAAGTCTTATTTTGCCTGTCTCAAAGGAAGAGGTGCACAAGGCTCTTATGAGTATAAAGACATACAAAGCCTTAGGACCAAATGGCTTTTAGCTTGTTTTCTTCAAAACATTTTGGTCAATGGTGGGAGATGATGTTTGGAATTTGGTGAGAAATGCTTTTACTAATGGTTCGTTTAACCCGCTGGTAGTAGAAACTCTTCTTGTCTTGATTCTTAAGAAGGATCATCCTTCTTCCTTCAAGGATTTTAGACTTATCACGTTGTGCAACGTTTAGTATAAAATTATTTCAAAAGTTTTGGTGAATAGGTTGAGACCCCTATTAACTGGGCTGATAAGTCCTCTCCAAAGTAATTTGGTTCCTAGGAGGGGTACAATTGATAATGCCAATTGCCATCATTCTTCATGAGATTATTTATCAAATACACAATCCAAGCGAAAAAAAGGAGATATGTCATCCAATTACAAACCACCATTTATTGTTAGTTTGTTGACTTTTATAATAAATACTTTAAAAGTCATATTAATGGTGATTTTTGTTTGGTTGACAGTGTAAAACTTTATATACTGACAGTGCATGACCATTAAATTCAAATAATAATTAATTCTTTAAACTAAACTAAATATGTATTACTTGTTACTAAAAAATGGACATTTATTCCAAATATGTTGGCTTTTTAACCAGTTTAAGATAAATTTGAAGTAAAAAAAAAAAATACTAATTTGGGATAATTTTTTTTCACGTGACATATCATTCCGTTATTTTATTATTATTATTATTATTATTATTATTATTATTTGTCACATATTTTACCTTCATAATAACAAAACATACTTAAAACAAGCGTTTGTTGTAGGACACAAGTCATGTGTCTTATAGTTGAGAATTGAAAAAAACAAAAATGCAGCAATTCTTATCACATGACAAAAGTCACAAAACCCAGTGTTCTGCCTATTGTTTAGGCCAAACATTGTGGTTTATCTACGTGTCAACAACTGTTACCTCTAATTATCAACGGAAATTTCACCCACAATAATTCATTAACATAGTCTAAATTGTTAAAAAAAAAATTCAAAAAATGTGATACACATTCATTTTATACGTACAATATAACTAAATTTGTTACCATTATTAATTTTTCTAAATAAATAGCATGTTAACATGTATATTATCGACTATTCTTTAAACACTACAAATGATTAAAAAATACCAGTTAATCAATTATGAATTATTATAAACTACAAAATATTATAACTCATATCTTAAAAAATTAACATTCAAATAATTTCAATAACATGTTATTAGTAAAGAGTAATATTTGTATTAAAAATAAAAACTATTGTAAGTTAAATAGAGGATGAAATTATCATGAGTGATTTTGGGAGAAGGGGGCAGCAGCTGTTGTCACAAGACGAAACGTCGAAACCACAGTGTTTTGTC
Source organism: Spatholobus suberectus (assembly GCA_004329165.1). NCBI lineage: Eukaryota > Viridiplantae > Streptophyta > Magnoliopsida > Fabales > Fabaceae > Spatholobus > Spatholobus suberectus. Next base: position 59,630,748 of record CM014729.1, read on the forward strand.
TAAATAATAGGTGAAATGTCCTGATTTTATTACATGACACTAATTATTACTATTTTTCCTTTTCCAATCATCAGCTGCCAGACACGTGATACGTCTTACATGTTTCGATTCTTACACTGGCGGTGAGGGTGTGTAAATATACTGAACTCCCTAACTTTTATAAAATTATAAATTATAAATAAATATCTTGAATTTTTGTACTTTATTCTTTTATTTTTTATATATTTGAATCTATTATATCTGTTTTTATATTTTTAATAATAAGATATATAATTTATTTGATTAAATGTATTAAAATTTCATAATTTTAACATTTATATCTTTATTTTTATATATATAATAAAAATAATAATTAATTTTTATTTTTTAAAATAAATTGTCTCCAATGATTTAGGATCTTGGATTCGCCACCGTACACAGGCAAAACATGCATGATACGTCAAGTGTCTTGTAGCAAATATATATGTTTTTTTTTAAAAAAAATTTAACGTGTTTTTCCTATTGATAATGACAAAATATATGTCACAACTAATAATAAAATAGTAAAAATAATTTGTCATGTGATAAAAACTACCCCAAATCAATATCAAGTTTCTTTTTTTGTATTTTTATTCATAATTTTTAAATTCCTCTTAAATTGGTCAAAAACTAAAATATATTTCACCATCAAAGTTCAGGACAATAGTTTTCTGAGGCCAATAAGCCAAAGAAAATAGATAAGGTTGACCTTTCACATATTTTGGCTTGGATTAATTATTTAATTAAGCTTGATTATATTAAAAAAAATCTCCATTCGTATCTAAATCTTTGTTGATTGGTTGTCTTTTTATCGTTTATTTAATATTTCATTTTCTATTTTTTGGGAACACTTCTTGGATGTTCATATGTAACGGACTTATTTAGTGGTCTCCAGGTTGTGAAAGAATTGACATTAATTATCTAATCATAGTGGGAATTAGTATTGTCTCTTTTTTTTGGGGTACAATGGATAGATTGATGTTAGAACATATGACCTTATGTATACTATCTCAATCTCCCATCATTAGGCTGACCTTAGTGGGTATCAATATTGTTCTTTTCTAAACATGATTAGTTAACCGACATACGTTGTGTCTACCTAGGATTTAAAAGTTATACATCTCTCTTAATTTAGTAGTATCTTTTTAATTCACAAATTTTATTTAGAAAACATAATTAAATACAAAATTAGGACGAGAGACCATACTAAAAATAGTAAGCCAAGTTGGGTGGCAAAGATTAGTCATCGACAAAACTAGTAGATACTTCACACCTATAACATGATTATTCAAAACAAAAAAAAAAAATACAAAATTAGGAAACAAAAGATTTGTTGTGGCTCTCGCCCTATATTCTTCTTTCGTTGTACAATTTTCATCTTTATTTATCATCTATTTATAAATACGATTATTAAATTAATGTGGCTTATTTTTTAAAAAATATATTAAAAGAATATAACAGGTACAAAAACACAATAGTCCTGGCCAATAGTAATAAAGACTAATAATGCAATAAGTAGCTTTTAGTTTTAAGAGACACATGTTAGTATTTTTCTTTAAGATAATTATATTGATCTTCTTTAATATTAGTGTTAATTATATTTATTTTCTTTTTTATTTATACTAAAGTCTCTCGATCCTTTCTTGTGTATAAAATAAAAGGTATCGATAATGTTTTGAAAACAAAAAATGTTAATATATAAGACTAATATACAAAATAAGAAAAATAATTATAAATTTTTCAATAAAAACGTAATTATAATTAACTCTAACATTAAGGGAAGTCAATATAATTAGTCATTCTTTAATATACCTGTCCTCTAAAACAACATATGACATCATATTCGTGTATGTTTAATAATATGGTGAGTTATACTCACCATGAATTTTTGAAGCAACAAATAGTTGCTTTTGTGTTGATTTCACTATGATTTAACTCTTACGATAATTTTCTACTACCAATCCAAACACACTATTAGTCTGTTGTTTATTAGTTATATCAATCCTTAATTAATTATTATCAACATCAATTTTATTCTAGTTTTTTAATTTGATGCAGTTTCAACAAAATTAATTTATGACAAAAATAAAAGATCAATTTAATGTTGTCTCAATTGATTAGCTTGATATATTATAACTCAAGGATCATTTTGATGTCCTATAATAGAGATATTCACTTTTTCACTTAAATGATAATGTTTGAATTCTAAATCTTTTTCAATTATTATTTTTTGGTTTAAGACCATAGGTAATTTTTATGGAAAGTAATTCTACATGAGTTGAGTAAGACTACCATGAGTGACAAGTACTTGCATATCCAGGACTCGAACTCAAAATTACCGATTAACCTGAAACAACCTCACACCAATTAATCTATATATTTTGTGGTTTTTGAATTACTATTTAAAATATTTGGCTCTTAACAAATTATTTAAAATGAAAAAAATATAGCTTGGGCTTTGAAGGGCCCACTCGAGAAGGCCTTTAAAATTGGGAGTGTGTTGTTGAATTGGGCAAGAGAAGACAAGAATGAGACAGCTAGCGCAGAGGTGGAGACACGTGGCATCAGCGACGTGGCAAAGAGTGACATTGGTTTGTGTTGGGGAGTTGATGACGCTAAGCAAAAGTAAAAGTGTGGGCGCGCTTTCATGCGTAGGTGTCAACCTTTAAATTAGGCCTAGCTTTTTCCTAAATTTGATGTCAGCTTTTGTGGGACACACACACCATAGGTCTCGATCGTTAAGGCCTGATGATAGTGGGACCCAAAAACAAACCATATTTCAGCCCATAGAATCACAATCACCTTAATACCCTTTATGCTTTTTTTCCCCCTCACCTTTTTTATAGAAGGCTGTTACCCTTTATGTTGTCCAGTAACAAAATGAAAATATGTTTTATGTTGTTTAGTAACAAAATGAAAAACTTTTTTCTCCCTTTTTTTGAAGGCTGTTACTGATATACATAGAGTTTAATTTTAATTATTGCTATAATATTTTTATGTCTTTTAACCATATATGACTATATCATTAAATTAATTGTCTATCATTTTTTACATAAAAATATTCTAATATTAAAGAAAAATATAAAAGAAGCTAACGAGTCATTTATCCAAATTCTAATTTAAAGTAACATGACTTTAATGAACTAATCCTAACTCACAAGCTGGCAAAATCGATATATAGGATCCAAAATATGGCTATGAGGACATAGTGTAATAGCCGCAAAGTTTTGAATATAGCAAAGCTTGACCTAAATTCTTAGGGGACAAAAATATTAACTGAATGATTTATATCATATTCATATACTTGCATGCAAAGTTAGAAAGTTTTGCTTTATAGTAGCCTTGATTTAAAGCCTCTTTCAATTAATTGTATCATGTAAACTATATATTGTGCCACACATTTACGTATCTAGAATGTCTCACATTTATTTGCAGCAGCTTGATTTATCTATGAAGCAATATTTTATTGCAGGTAAAGCCCATCAAAATGTCAACTAAATCATACATTGTGATTCCTGAATATTGTACCTATATCAAATGTTTGTGTATACATACATACATATATATATATATATATATACATATATATAGGTGGAGATCAAGTTACTCCAAAAGTAACTTTTAGTAGAATTACTCCACTTAATAACTCTTGATATATATTAACGATCCAACCATTAAATATTTTAATATTACATCAATGATTATACACACTAAATTTTAAGTAAATCGAACATTTGTAGCTAGTTAATCTTATATGCGACATTCACTCATAATTTAGAAAAATATATTATACGTTAATTTGAATTTATCTAATGAAGTATCAAATACTTTTCAAACTTTATAAAAATTTGTATACTTGATTTACTCAATAAAACCCTTTAATTCAATGGTTGGATTATTGAAATTTAATATATATCAAGAGTTATTGAGTGGAGTAACTTGATCCCCGCCTTATATATATATATATATATATATAGATAGATAGAATTGGTGATTGATTTAAGAGAAAACAGGCCATGCACTGATAATGTAAAGTAGTTTTACATTGTCATCTAATCACAAATCACTATTTATTGTAAGTTTGTTGACTTTTATAATAAATACTTTAAAAGTCATATCAATAGTGATTTCTGATTGATTGACTGTGTAAAATTTTTTACACTGACAGTATATAACCATTAAACTCTTGATTTAAATATAGTTTCACTCATCTATTATTTTTATTTTATTTTTTCTTAAAAGACCTGGTCTGACTCTCCTCATACTTCTTGTAGTTCATTCATTAATTTAGAAGAATATAATTTATTCACCTTTTTTTTAATACATTATGGAATCTTATATTGAAGAGAAAGTCAGTGGGAATAGTACTTGACACATAATAAGACATGGAACCTCCAACCCTCATTATTAATTTCTAGGCCGTTGATATTGAACGACTTTAATTATTGGTTATGGGTGTGATCTTTTGTACTGAAATCAGTTAGAGCACAATAATTTCCAATGTACATTTTTCAAATTTTTTATTGAGAAAAAGAAAGGACATATGATGGTTGTCAGCACTCAATTTATTTTGAATATGTTCATCTATATAATTTACGGTCATGATTTTTTTTATATAAATAAAGAAATTTATTAATAATATAGTATAAAGGATAAGTCTTTTATGTAGTCAATCAAGATTTAATTAACTTCCAGGCAAACAAGTCAAAATTAAGTACACTGTGTGATACATTCCAAAAGACATACACATCAATATGAAAACTGTAACCCAACTTGAATAGTGAAAACCATGTACATGGGAAGAAAAATATCAAGACTGCGATATAATTTTCATGATAAAATGAGACTTATCAACAACTTCTTACCAAAAACACGAATATATTTTGATGTAATCAAATAGACCATAAAGTTATAAGCCACAAAATTTACCATGACTTTGTTTTTACTCCCCTTCACCATCTACCGTGACGCATGTAATGATCTTTACAATTATGGTCATAATTTGAGTTTGAATTATGAAAATTTTCATTGGGTTTTGTATTTGGATTCTTTCAAATTAAACTGATTCTTATGATATATCAGAGGATAAGTATGCGAATGAAAAAAACTAAAATATTACCACTGGAGTTTTATATGCTATATATTTCTTTGCCATCAAACTGATGAAAATGAGTTGAGCAACACTTTGTAAAAGGCGTATTGTCAGTGATTTCCCCCAGTTATCGATCAAGCCGTGTAGGACTCAAATTGATTTACTTTCGAAGAGGATTTATCTTGTGCCATAAATAAAAAGTACCACATGGTACAAAGGAGACACGTATATTATATTTTTGGACTAAATTAGAAAAAAAGAGCGTTGATGTTCTCATGTCATGGCATTGCAACTTCAAAACGCAATGCACGCATCATGAAACGGAAAATGAATGATTGTACTTTTTCAAATGAATGAATGGATGAATGAAACGTTAAATCAATAATCACAAATGCAGACAAAACCCCCGAGTATTTCTTTATTTAGTAAAACCAACAAAACAAAATTATTATTTTTTGGATGTTTTCATTATTTAATTATTTCTCGCTCATATATATCTCACAAAAGATTCAATGAACAACTGGCGTATGAATTTAGCTCAACGGGATGAAATTATATTAAAAATCAAAAACTGCCTAGTACCCAAAAAAACTCACAAGTAACCGAATAAAAGGAATAATGAGAGACAGTAAAGGGAAATAACTGAGGCCATATTCTGCTTCTCTTATCTCTTTACTTGATTTTCTGTTGAAGGTGTCTTACAACTGGTCCTACATTGATTTCGTTATATGTCACATTCAATATGTCTGTGTCCTTAACAAATTCTTTGTTCTTGTTGAGTTGTATCTTGAGTACTTGACTTCAAAAGCAAAAGACATGCATTTATTCTGAAAACTCTTCTTCGTCTTAAAAAATTAATAACGAGAAGCAACTGCTGTCCAATGAATTAACTAGGGGAAAGGTATATCAATTGTGCGCATGCTTCAGTTTAATAGTACAACAAACATTTTCAAAGACATATAATTAAGAGAACGTTGAGAAATTACGACACTAATAGAAAATTAATGTCCTCAAATTGATTAGGTAAAAATGATTGAATCTACATGTTTGATTGAATTAAACATTCTGTCTTATCATCCATGCACGCGCACATGAACAGAAAGTGAAAGGGGAGAGAGGAAAGGAGCTTCACAGAAGGTAAATGCAGATAAGTTTGTTAATATTAATTTGTCCACGTCAAAGGAAGCGCGTGGACGTGTTTCCAAAGAGACAGAATTGAGAGATTTCATTTTTTTTTAATGGTCACCTTAATTGATTCAGTCCCCACAATCAAGAATTAAATATGCAATTCAAATATTACAAGAATAAAGGTCATTCTCTAAAGATTTGCCGATAGAATCCAGATAAATAAAAATATGACCAACCATGTCTCATTCAAGTATTAATTTTAATCAAAGTTGATACACAGTAATCATGTTCATCATACAAACCAAACCATAACAAACCTAGAGTATCAAAGGATTTCTTACAGTACAAAATATATGCTTTACTATCATTCACCACATCTTTTAGTTAAAATCTGTACAGACAAATAACAACAATAATAACAACAAGGACAACATCAAAATCAAACCTAGAGAATAAATTTTAAATGAGCCAATTCATTTTCATCTGAAAAGTTGGCTTTCTTTTCCAATGGTAATTCTTTATTTGAGATCAGTAGTTCCACAAGCTAGAAAGGTCCATTGGTGCAGCTGAAGCAATTGCGTTGTGCTGATTCTCAAAGTGCCTTTTACCCATATGATCAAGATTTGACACCACCGAAGAGATTTCAGCGTTCACATCAGTAGAAACACCTGTTTCCTGCGAGACACTGGCCATATCCCCATCTGGTACTTCAAAACCCTTCCTCAAGTTTGATCCATTTCCCTGGTTATCAATGAGGGCTCTAAGGTAATGGTTTGAAGAACCGGGAAATGGCAAAGTTGGTGAAGCATGAAGTTGAACCTCTTGAGTGGAGTAGAATGACTGGTTTGAAGAAACCCCATAAAGGGTGGTGTTGTTGTTGAGGATGTTGATGTTGCTCAAGGAATCAAAGATCCCTCTTGGAACATCAATTGGATTGGAGAAGCAGGGCACGTAAGCCGATTCAGTCACACTCGGTGCTTTGGTGTTGCCAATGGAAGGTGAGGAATCAGTGAGAGGTGGCAAACCAGAAGAACCCAATTCGTTTCCAAAAGAGTCCAACATCATTATCCCAGAAGAAATATGAGTGTTCTTGACACCTGAACTCTTCTGAAACACCCTACAAATTACCCACTCGTTCTGCAACACAATAATAAATAGCACCGAGTCAAACTCAACAAATAAAATTCTCAAGAGAGCATAAAAAGTGGTACTTAGGAAGAAGCAACATAGTCAGGCCAAAATCCAAATTGTTATTAGTTATTAGTTATTATTACCTCTGCAGTTTTGGGGAGGTTGTGAGCAGAGAATTTACCCTCAAGTCTATATTCATGCGTGACCCAATCGGTTTTCTCTCCCTTGGGTGCCCTTCCTTTGTAGAAAACCAAAGTTTTCTTCATTCCCACAAGAGATTTCCCTCTGAATATCTCTCTGTCTTTCCCTGTGGCCTTCCAGTATCCTGCTTCAGTGGCCCTGTTGGTCCTCAAGCCAGTAGGGTATTTCCTGTCTCTCACACAGAAAAAGTACCCCTCTTTCTCTCCAAATTTGGCCTTCCCTATAACACAAAAAATACATGCACACAAAACGAAGTTATAACTTTGAAGATGAAAACCAAGGTTCTAAAAATTAGTCTCAGACTGCGATTTCAGCTGTTACATCAAGGTTTATTGGTATCTGTGACTGCAATTGTAGCCGCATTAACTACAATTTCCCGCAATATCAAAAATTATCACAATCGCGATGATAACCAAACAAAATTAATATATTTAGAAGCCAAATAAGCAACACCAAAGTGGGCCTGAATTTTTTATTTTTTTTTTGTTTACTTACTTGGCAAATCCCAAGGCTCAGACCTGTTTAAGTCCACCTCTCCAATGGCCCTGGCAGAGAATTTAGTGTCAGTAACCTTTCTGTAAAGGTAATGACTAATAAGCTCTTCATCAGTTGGGTGAAACCTAAACCCAGGCGGCAAATCCATCTGATCCTCTTCCTTACACACAACTGAAACGTTTTCCATTTCCACTTACTCTAAAACCAACCTCTTTGCTTCCTTGGCCAAGAATTTTGATCACAAACAAACCAACAAGAATTTCAAAAAGGGGCTTAGTTTCCAATATCAACAAACAAAACACCTCTAAACCTTCATAGACCTCAAAGGTTTTAATTTTCCTAGTGAAAACAACTTGGTAGGAGAGGGATTTTTATTTTTATTTTTTTCTTTTCTGAGTTCAGAAGAATCTATATAGACAATAATTAACTAGAGTGGTTCCTCATTCGAAAAAGAAACCACAGGAAAGTCCACAGAAAGTGAGAGAGAAAAGGGAAGGGTGGTCGTGAAAATCATGGAAGACATGGAACTGAAACGTGGTGGTAACTGAGGGTGGAGGTGTTAAATAGGTGGATAAAAAAGCTGAGAGAAAAAGAAGCCCCTAAATACTGGTGCGTTGGAGAGAAAGAAACGTGGAATGTAACGCAACCTCGTTAGTTGTCTATAGCCCACACCTGTAACTTTTATGCACTCATAATTTTATCACCCTAATTTTGTTTTGACTCCAAACACCGTGCCCAAATACCATGCTGAAGTTACTGTTCATACCATTTTTCAATCAAAATTAAAAATTTACTTTGATGATTTATATAATAAAAATATGTATTAAAATTTTTTATAAATTATCTTTAATTTTGATTAAAAAATAATACCTACTTAAAGTACTGTATGTGAGCTTTTTCATGCCATGCATGTAATTATGATATTCTTAGGTGCTTACTTCGTAAATTCACTGTTTTGTTCAAGACATTAGTTTATGTACAAAATAAACCCACTTGGGAATTTTCAAGTATTTAACACCAATCATCTAACAAGACATTGATGTTCATTGGTGCATCTCAACTCAACAAACAATTTCTTAATAATTTTTTTAATTTTCTCAATGGGAAAGGAAGAGAGAATTAGAGTGAGGGGGTGTTGATGCAAAGATTGTTGATCATACAAGAGCCAACATCTTCCTTTCGAGAATCAGTGATATCACTTTATTGTATGTAAATGACCAATTTGGCCTTCAGGGTTCAATGGGGGAAAACGACAAAAAAAGATATGAGAATAATAACTGGATTTAATGTTAAAGTTTCCGAAACCGACATGGCAAGGATATTTCAAGCCATTGAAGTGGAAAACTGAAAATGGATACTTGCAAGGCCGGGCAAATATATATAAATAAATATATATATATATATATATATATATATATATATATATTTATTATTTATTTATTTATTTTCTACACTTAGTGCTGAAATTGTGATACACAAAAAAGAGAAACCTTAGGTGATTTCGAAAAAAAAAAAAAAAAAACTTAGGTGATGATGATCAAAGAAGCGAAGATAAATGAAGCACGTAGTACTAGAAAAATTAGACACTTGGACAATATCTGCAATTTGAAGTTAAATCTTGGAGGGTGGCAAATCCAACATCGACAATTATTTCATCGTTAACCAGTAATTTAATCCCGTAAATTCAGCGCTTAAAAAAATCATTTATGAATATAACTATTATATTTTGGCTTTGAGATGTAAATAACTTTATTTTTCATTTATTTTGAACTCTTATTATTTTTATTTAAGAATCAAATATTTTATTAAAAAATTAAAATAAATATTATAATTATTAAAATAAATAATGTAATATTAAATTAGATAGTAAATGTTAAACTTTATTATAGTATAGAGGATAAAAATAAGAAAAAAAATGCAGCATCCAAAGAAATACTATAAACTAATCAGATAAACCCATTTACTAAATACCTCTATTTCGATCAAACATATAAATTAGTTAAGTAAGTTATAAATTAGTTAAAATGATTTGTCAAGCACGTAATCACGTACAGTTTTTCTGTTAATTATGATAGTTATACCTAGAGATTCAAGAAAAATAATTATCATTTGATAAATAGATAATTTGCATGAGAGAAAGCATATCAAGTGTGAGGTGAGAGGAACGAATTTTAAAAGTATAATTAAAATAAATGTTTAAAATTAAAATTAATTAGAACAATTTTGATCATCTATGTATACTTGTATAGTCAAAATTAACTCGTCTCATGCACTTACTTAAGATGCCATGCATACACTTTTGATCATCTATGTATGATTGTATGGTCAAGACTAATTCATCTTACACACACACTATAGCTTAGACCCCATTATAGCATAGATCCGTGCAATACACAAGTAAATTTTGGAGAGAGCAATTATTTATATGTATAAAAAAAAAATTGAAATCTTTATGTTGCTGGAAAAAGATATCACATTAGTTAAATTTTTTGCAATTAAACACTTAATTTAGCATATTACTATAAAAGAATAACATATGAACTATATATGAATTAAGAGAAAACAGGCCATGCACTGACAATGTAAAGTAGTTTTATATTGTCATCCAATCACAAACCATCATTTATTGTAAGTTTGTTGATTTTTATAATAAATACTTTAGAAGTCATATAAATGATGATTTCTAATTGGTTGACTGTATAAAACTTTTTATACTGACAGTGCATAACCATTAAACTCATGGATTTATTCATTAATAATGAAAAATAGAAGATAACTTAATCCACTTAGTTTGCAATACAACTATAAAATTTGATAATGATGTTGAATATGCACAATTTATAAACAAAGTATGTAGTCACCATAATATGTATACAACATAACAAAATTGCACATTTAATTAAATAACATGTACCACAAAAATAAAATGATATTCTATCTAAAAACAAAATTCGTTAATTAGTGATACTAACATAAATGGTGCTCGGATCATTTTATATGCTTTAAAACGAATAATTTTTTTTTCTATTAGACCTATATCATTATTCAATTTTTTTTCCATCCCATTCTTTGTCTTTTTTTGCCATTAAAGGCTACAAGGCCACCTTTTGTTACTTCATCCACTAACACACGTTTTACATTTGGTAGAGAATGTCACAATATTACAGTCAATTGACAAACACTACAACAGTATATCATACTTAATCATAACTTACTTGAATTAAAAAACTTTCGGTATTATAAAAAGACCAAAATTACAATACAAACTACATATAATTTTGGAGAAACTTCAAACCAGAATAAGAATGAAAATAATAACATAATTAAAAGAATAAAATTTTATATTTTCACTACAATTGAAGCATGAAATATAAAAATAATATTTTTTATAAATATAATATAAATGTGTTATAATATAATAATATACATATTTATTTATTTGATTTAAATACTAAAACTAAAATGATTAGATGAATTCATATGGATTAGCATTTTACTTTTGAATTAAAATACAAATGTAAATTATAAAAATTTTGATAACATAATTTCATCACTCAATTTAGAATTTAGAATTATAAATAAATATGTCAATTTATAAATATTTAATCTTTAATTAAACTTTATAAAATAATAATAAATGCATTTTAAAAAATACAATTATAAAATTTTGTAACATTTATAATAAATATTAGAAACATTAATTACAACAAATAAATAAATGTAAGCGTCATTTTCAAGATTGAAGCAATTTTTGATAAAATCTACCCTATATATTAAATTAGAACCTCTATCTCACACGAGAATATTTTTAGCAATCATTTTTCAATAAGATCATTTTTAGTTGTCAATCTTCAATGAGAGTATTTTTAGGAATTTTTTTAACCTCTCATATCTTTTAATCTATCATTTTCAATATTTTTAGTTCTAAATTGAATTTCAATATTTTTTAAAATAAATTATCAATAATTAGAATGACTTTGTATAAATTATATATTATAAATTTAAAATATAATCTATATGTTCAAAAATATTTATTTATTACGAATTTTAATTATAATATAATTTATATTATATATTTAGAAATATTTATTTATTATAAATTTATGTTATATAAAATAAATATTTATTTTGTATAATGCACAGGTTAAAATACTAGTGATTCATTAATTATAATATTGAACATAATATATTTAGTCAAAAAGATTACATGAATTTGTATAACCAGCACTGAAAATAATAAATACAAAGTATTAATTTTGAGTAAATTAATAAATTGACTAAATTTATTGTGACACAAAAATGACTTGATTGTCTTCATTTTGAGCAAGAAACTGAGTTCTTACTATTTTGAACTAACAATATTCATAGATCTCTTTTAAGGTTAGGAATATATGGGTGAAATCATATTAGAATTTATTATAAATGGGCCTGACATTTTTTTTCTAAATTTAAGACATGAGCCTAACCTATTTTCTTGACATAGGTATTTTTTAAAGTTTGCCTTAATCGTTTCTAAAAATTTGTCGAGCTCTAAAATCATATTTAAAAGCTTAATTTGTAAAAAATAAAAATAAAAATTAAGTAGGTTGATGAACATATATGTCTTTATTTAGATTATCGGATATGAGTTATCCCTTTTTTTTGGTACATTTGTTTTTGGTACATATGAGTTATCCCTTTGAAAAAGTCAACAGGCATCTCATTCCAAATATTGCAATACACAAATTCAATATAACAGTAACAATGATAATAATTAAGAGTCAATATTTAATTGGTCCTTTAAAGTTACTTACATCAATAATAGTCCTTAAAATATTTTTATCATTAAGTTAGTTCTTCAAATATCTAAAATGTCATTGCGTTAGTTTTCAAAAAGTTTGACACAAAAATAGTCACTTAAAATTTAAATCATCACCATTTTTTTTTTTCACGTGTCACAACTTTGGTCCTTCGTAAAGATGAAAATGGCAACATTTTGGATTTTTTTATTTATTAATTTGGTAACAAATATTTTAGAAAACTAATTACTATGGTGATAGGTTGAACTTTTAAGTGTAAAGTATGTTTAGATTTTTTTTTAATAACTAACCAAGGTTGAATTTTGGAGAGAGATTTATTAAATCTAAGACAATCCAAACTATAATTTTAATGATAACAAATAAAGTATAAAATTGATTATTCTATGATCAGAAATGTTATTTATACAACAAATTGTACAATAAATTTTACAATTAAGAGAAAGAAATAGAGAAAAGAGAAAGATGTACAAGATGTAATAAATGATGTGATAAAGAGAAATAAACATATAAAATGTTGTTGTATAAATTGTTATATGATTTGTTATATGAATAATACAACTCTTTTATAACAAAGTCAAGGCAATGGTTACCTTCCCTCAAAATGTGCCAAATCTTGCATTCCGATCCTTAAGCAAAAGAACATATCTCATTGCTATATTGGTGGTGTATTTGGATGTCCTCCTCAACCTAACAACTTCAATAGAGTCCAAATACAACGTAGATTTAATATTTAATTTAATTAAAAAATATTTCATACATTACACTAGCATTTTTAAATTTAAAAATTAAAATATATAAATTAAAAAATATTTTCTTTATTAATGTCACTTTTGCAACAAATTAAATATGTTTCCGTTACTAAATCTGCTGTTAAATGACTTAGTAACAGATTTTTCAATATTTAATAACAGATAAGTCTGTAATCAATGGAAATTTCTTTTTAGTAGTGAATGCTCAAAATCATAAATAAGGTATGCATGTAAATATAAACAATTTAGAGAGAATCTTTAAAAAATATTTTAAGTAATGACAATGCATAATTAGTTTTAAAATATTTATTCTTAAGAAAGTTAAGAATTATTTGCTATTCAATATTTTAAATCTGTAAAATATGAAATGAGATTCATATATTTTTCTGGAATACATCATTTTAATGCAAATTTTGGACCTAATTATTTTTTACGTCATTTAAATTTTTTAAAATAGGCACGGATGTATGTACAAGTGTGCACACAAGGTTAAAAATAATACAAATTGAGAAATACTAATAACATTATATCCAACACACTCTTGACTTCAAAAAAAAAAAAAGTCTCTTCCTTGAATAAAATCCTTGTAGGTTTCATTAAATTAATAATGGATGTTGTGTTTCTTATTTAATGAATCTTATTTATTATTTATAGTAGGATTTACATAAATTTCACTTAATAATAAAAAATGTTAAAAAAATATGTTAGTAGCATTTCTCAAATAAATTATCACCTTTTTAAGAACAAAATTATATATCAACTCACTTTTTCTTTTCCCTTTTGTCTATGAGCTAGCAGGGATCTACAAACTATATATATATATATATATATATATATATATATATATATATATATATATATATATATAATACATGTACCAGGGCATCGCACAACGATATAGCAAGATAGATGTGTATATTAGAAATATAAATATAAATTTATAACAATAAATAAATTTCAAAGTATATGAATTAATATAATTTTTCATGATATGATGATTTTGAAAGTTAATAGATTAGTATTACATGGTCTATTATTCTTATATAAACCAAGTTAAAAACAATCAACTTGAAAACAGAGAAGACTATGTAATAGTATATAGTAGCCTGCTTTGATCTTGCTCTGGCATTTTGGTCCAGCATACAAAATAGACAATATACGGGTCATGAAGAAACCAAATTTTATGAACGTCATTTGGAGCCAGTCCATTATCCTTCACAAACTGATACCAACCGGTACAAAGATAGCACTCATACTTCTTCCCCCACCACCCCAAGCTTACACCTATATCTTTGTCCACCAACACGTTGTAGAAAAATTTAGGTTTGCCTTTGAAGAAGAATATTTTCCATAAACCTAGCAAAAATTCCTTACAATAATAAATCAAGGTAAATGAATAAATTTTTTAAAAATAAATAAATTAAATTCAAGCACATTAAAATACTTATGTGTCTTAACCCACCAATGTTAGCCTTCGATAAACATCAGCTTTTTGAAAAGGACCTTGTCCCAGCTCCTATCTTCCCATCTCCATTGTTAACATTAGTAGGGTTTTTTGGAACAACATCAATTTCCTAATGAATCTCATTGTCTTGGTCATCCTCATTCTTTTGAGCTAAATTCTGTTCTGCTATATAAAAGTCCTCAAGATCGTGCTCTTCTGCTAAATAAGAGTCTTCTATCACAATTGGATAAGCAAGTTCAATCATATTAAGAGAAACAGTTCTCATTTTGAACTTGTTATCTCCTACATAATGCAACCAAGCTTTATGATTTGTTTCAAGCGAGTAAAATTGATCTATTTTCAAGACAGCTATAGAGAAAGGAAAAAAAAAATAGACCATTCAAATGTCGAGATAGTTCTAGCTAAAAAAACATTTCTTTCTACATCAGTCACTTTCGCATTACCCTCATGAACGCTGCATTGGATCAAAAAGTATTATTTTAAACTTGATTTGTGTTATGAAAACAAAAGGTTTTTATATTTTATTACATATATGAAGGGTCTCTAAATTTTGTTTAGCATAAAGAAAATACCTACATTTGTTTTCCATATGCATAGACTTCAACCCTAGATGCTCACATATAAGAATGAAGTCTTAATTTATTAGAAGATGCCAATCTACCTTTACAATTGGTTTTGTGATAATATATTAGTAAATTGAGTTGGAGTCAAGAAGTTAATTTCCAAGATGCATTGGTTTAAATGAGGCCTTTTTGGTATTTTTTTTCTTATGAAAACAAAAGATTTAATCACATTCTTTATTATTATTATGACAGATCCTTATTGAAATAATCAATGTATGCTTGTCTTTTCTTTTTATGAATCCTAATTGGTTTATGATGTGTAGCACTTTATACCATGATTTGCATTTTAATCCATGTAGGTTTACTTGCATTTTTACTTATTAGGAGTAGTTTTAGTGCTAATTTCCTTAGTTTAGTCACTTAGAACTCTTGAGGTGTGTTTTTGTGTTTGTTTGTGGGTTTCAAGAAAGTTTAGTGTCAATTGATTTGGCTTTAGAGCTTAAACATCTAGACATGGAGTGATTTGGAGCCAACGAAGAGCAATGGAGAGTTTGTTGAGGCTTTATTCAAGTAAGGAAGAGATCACAAACATCTTTATTTAAAGAAAAATGAAGAAAAGAGTGAATCCCGCAACCAAAAAGCATCATAGGTTGGGTGCGGAAGATTACAAGAGAGCACTAGAAAACGCCACGGGTAGACCGTGGTAAAAGCCACAAGCATTGGCAAACTCCAAGAAAACGCTACGAAGGTAACCTGGAAGCACCACAGGCAGGCCATGGTAAACACCACAGGTGTGGTGTGAACCTGATGAGACTTATTAGTTTTCTATTCCTTTTTAATGCTTTGGGCTTGGACCCTTTTGTAACCCTTGATATAAATAGACTTCTTAGGCTTGGAAAAAGGATTCCGAACCTTGCGTACTTGAGGGCATAGAGCAAGTGCTTGGATTCCTCCCATCTCTTTCTCTTTTCTGGGTTTGATTTTCATCTTTTCTTATCCTACTTTGGTTTTTATGGCTATATGTGAGTAGTCTTTCTTCATTCTAGGATTGGGCATAGCCTTATGAACATCTTAATGAAGTAATTCCTTTAATCTTTGTGTGATTCTTGTTCTCCTCTTAATTCCTTTTTTATTAATTATCTTTATGCGAAACAAATTGGCCTACGTTGTACGTGTTCTTAGGGATTTGGAGAAGCACTGAAAGGTGAACTCAAATACCGAAACTATAGGAAAGGAACTTAGGTCTAAACCACGAAAATAGGTGAACCCTTCGAGGATTAATTGAATTGAAACAACCACCACGAAAGTAGATGGCTAATTTGATTAGACACCCCTCTGTATCTTGAAGGGGAACAGAAAGGTATCTTAGGTTAATTCACCCTCAATGAGAACAAGTAGGAACACAAAGGTACTGGAGTTAATTTATTAAGCATCATAGCATGAACCCCAATCTTGGAAGTTTTCTCTTATTGAATTATCACCAATTTTAATTACTTGTTTAATTGAATTTTTATTTACTTTCTCTTCAAAGCCTAAATCTCCAAATCAATTTCTTTTGTTTAATTTTTAATTAATTAGCAATAATCACTGAGCATGCAATCCCTGTGGATACAATCTTATTTATTACTTGACAATACCGTGTACTTGTAGTTTTCCTTTATCAGTTTATGCTAATAGAAGCACATGGTTAAACACAATGCTTAACCTAGAAAGGGTGTAATATCAGATGTAGCATGAGTTATTTGTGGCTTGGCCGAAACCGTGAGCTAAGGTTATTGATCGACTAACTATCACATTTCTTTAACAACCGTCTCTAACATGTGAAGTCCTGCCATTTAGTGAGAAAGGTAGCAAATATTTGATGTGATCTACTATAATGTCTCAAAGAAATTGTCAGAAATGACAACATTAACACTGAAACTCTAAATCAAATATTGAAGCTAAGCAGACACGGTGGAAATGTTGATTCTCAGCGACATAGGTAGAAGGGGTTTCACAATAAGACAAAACCTTACTACGCTTCGCCTTAATTTCTTGGAAGTACTCTGGCCAAAAGATTCAAGCTACTGTTGGAAACTTGAGTAACAAAAATGACAACTCTACCAATTGTTACATATGTAGAGGATCTCACTTGTTAAGGGATTATAATCAAAAGGACGTAACTTGCTTCAATTGTGGGAAGCCGGGACACTTCAACAGAGACTATTCAAAACCAAAGAGAGAGTTTAACAATGAAAACCAAAATTTTCACAATAATAATTCTAAAGATCAAAGATCAAGTGTTTACTATGAGTGATGAAAGGTCTGTTCAGTCTAATAACTCTTAGATTATGTTATTATTCTAGAAAAAGTTGTTCTTTTGTCTCAAACCTTTTGTCTATTTTCTTTTGTAATTATCAATCCTTTTATATTATGCAAAATTCTATTCCTTGGAATAATGATGTTACTTTCTAAATTTGTTCAAGTTGACTGACTATTTTCTTTCTAATCACCGTATTCTGTTTCTCAGGTGTGAATTCATTTTCCAATTAATTTGATTACTCGTTCTATAATTGTTTTCTTTCCTTAAAAATCACCTTGTATAATTCATTCCAATATATCTATAAGGACAAAAATTATTTGAGATCACTTGCCCTTGTTAGTTAACTCTATCATTTCCTTTAATGATTTTAGACATACAAAATTTTTCATATAAAATATGTATCTTAATATGCCATTTGGACAGGGATGATAACTTATAAATTATTCGATATTCAACCAATTGTTTTATTGTCAACATTAGTTTAAATTATTCAACTATACCCTAGTCAGGTAATTTCTCAATAAGCCTTTCTAATTTATTGAGAATTGGTTACTTATCATTGATTAAATCAATTCCTTAATAAAACTCAAAGATATATTGATGTCTTGCGATGTCTCGGATCATATAAATGTTTCTTTTGTTGATCACACTTGATAGTTTCGTTGAGATTCTATCAATTATTAGTTATGTCTAGTTAAATCATTCCTAAATATTATCATTCACATTTATCTTGAGGCTTTCAAATATAGATGTTCATTCCTTAATCCTTACAATTGTTTCTTTCTCTATTTGAATTTTCTTGGTGATAATGATTGATTTCAAATATTTTTCGTTCTATGTTTGATTCTTCATCCACTATAATATTTTTCTAAAATTCTTAATGATTTACCAACCACTTATCTTGACTCATATTGAGTTACTTTTTTTTGGTATTTTGTTAACTTCACTTTGTCAGATCTTGACCCTTGAACTTTGATCTCTAGATTTTATTAAGTTGAAAATTCTTCTTATGCCTTAGTATGTCTTCTAAATAGTAATGGTTTTTTCCCTAGGACTAAAGTTATGATATGTAAGTTTCCTATTATGTCCAGTTTCTGACTATTGAATAGAATCCCTTGATTGTGCCTTATCTACTATAAGTGACTTCAATATAATTTAGAGTTTGGCCAGCTCAAAGTTATGTTGAGCACTAAAAAGTAGAAGGTGATAATGGTTGATAAACTATGGATTGAGTTAACTTACGGTTCTCCTCCATATGTTTGCTCGATTAGAATAAATATGTTTTATTTGCTAATTCATTGTGACCGAGTTCATTTGAAAAATCAAATTCATGAAGATGCAACAAACAAAGGAAGAAGTGATAATTGAAGACAACTTTGGATTTAACTAATGACTTATGAAGATAAAGAATCAAGAGAAGAATTTTTATGTCGTATCTCTGTTTTCTTTATTTAGTTAAATAGTTTGGGTTTGTTTGTATGACAGATAGTTATATCTTTGTAATAATAAGTTACTCAATAAGGTCGAACTGCACCTAATAAAAGAATCATATCCTCAATTCTTTTAGAAATTCATTTTGGAAACGAAAATCCTAAAATGAGGGGAGTATTGTAACATCATCGTTTTTATTTTATTAAATGTTTGATTAATTATTTTGTATTTATTTCTGGATAACTGAATTGGAAACTCAAAATTTTGAGAGATGTAGTTCAACTTAGAATAATGAGTATTGCTCGGTTGTGTTTTTAATAATTTATTCGGAATAAGGCCAAACAATACCCAAAATGTCCTGAAAAGACAATATTAAGGGAAAATAATAAAGATAATCAAAAGAGTGTGAAAAATAAAATTTTAAGGTTAAAATGCTAATTAGGATAATAAAATATAATTTTAAAATTTTTATGAAAATTTATTGAATTCTTATATGAATTGACCAAAATATCCTCGGTTGATTGTATAAGTTCAACCAAAGACATTTTAGTACAAATAAATTATGTAAAAATTATCTATATGATAATTTTAATTAAAAAATTTATTTTGTAATTTTTTTATTATGTAATAAAGTCATTTAAGAATTAAATCACCTCACTCCTTTCATCTTTTTATTTGTATATGTTTGTCGTACGACGTAGCTGTTAGCAGTTGGCAAAGATGGAAGATACTGATAACCAAGGCATTGAGCTTAGGAAGGACAAAAAGGATGATCCTTCATAAACACAATTATTGTTACATATCATAGTTAGAATTGTAGTGATGATAAGTGGGTTGGGTTTATAGATCATAGGTTGTTTTGTTGCTCTAACTTAGATCTTTTTATTTTGATAGAGGGTTACTCAAAATCTTTTGGATATGTATCTATATTTTTTGTTGACGACCTTAGTACTTTTACTTTGGATGACTATAATCATACTTATAACAATGATGTATGTTTGCTTTTGAATGTATAATTTATATATGATCTTGTTTATGTTTATTTGATTATGAGTTATTTTTAATTTTAGTAATCATGAAAAAAATTAATAAATAAATAAATAAGTTTTAAATAAAATAAGTTAAATTAAAATAAATAAAATTAACACTAGGGGAAAAAAGTGACAATGTGATTAGGTGTCACCGAAGGAAGACTGGAAGCAAGAGTTAACAATATTTTTAACTTTGACATTGAAATGAAACTTCTTATTAACCAAATTTAGGATTTCATTAGAAATAGTAGTACCATTAGATGACCGTAACATAAAAAAATTTAAAAAATAAGTTTTATAACAAACATTATTGTAAAAAATCAATTTTAAATAAAAATGAGCTCAACTTTGCTTGTTGCAACAACCATTTCATGACAACTTCTTTTTCAACAAAATAGTTGATCCCGGTCGAATAAGATGAATGTAGCACTATCAGTTTCATCAATGACCCTCATCTTTATATGATACCTTTGCAATACAAAAAATAAATTATATAGTTCAAATGCTTCATGAACAAAAGATTAAAACCATAACAATGATAGATTGTAGATTACCTTGATTACACATCAACAACATGACGATTGCAATTTTCACAAAAATACCCTTTAGAATGAGGAAAAATAGATTTATTGTATCTACACACTGTATACCACCAATCTTCACCTTTAGTGAGATGTTTAATTGTACTCAACACCACAAACAAACCATCCTGATATATACAATTTGTATATATATATATAAAATTCACTTGTTTACTTTTAAAATTATGCAGAATTAAGGAGTCATATGAGAATAGGATACCTTAAAGCAATCTTTCAACTCTTTGAGTGCTTTTTGAGTAGCAATGTTGAGAAATTCTTCCTCAACAAAAATAGTTGGAGAATCATTTATTTGGCTCAGAACTTGGGAACAACTTTCACTATTTTCCATCAATCTGATTGTAAAATATATTTGTTGCATAGGAAATTTATATGATTAATATAACTTGCAAGGATTCTCAAAATAGAACCTTAATTTAAATTTTCCAACTTGTGGAATGTCTATATTAAATATAAGCTTCCTTGATTGTAGTACATTTTGTAGACCCACCTTCCTTGCAAGGAAAAGGAAAGAAATTATAAAATGTATTTGAAATCTACTTTAAGTTATTTGAAATGTACATTCAATGATTACGATATATTGTTGATACGTAACAAACCTTTGAAAATCTTCACTTTGACAAACTGAATAACAACAATTGAATTAACAACATCTCCTAAAGCCTAGAAAAGCATTCAACTCGTCAACATAAGAACTAAAAAGAGCACATTCCATCTTAACACTATACCTTCCATTTAAAATTTGAAAAAAAATAAACAATCAATTGGCCTTTTTTTTTTTTTAATTTGTAAGCAACATAATTGAAAGGATATAGTTGGAAGCGTTAACATAGTTACCATTCTTGGTCTAACTTAATGACAATCATTTTTGTCTTTTTACCATCTTTGAGATACTTTTTTTCGATACCAACTCCAATAAGAACACCTATGACATCTACAAAATATAAAATTATAATACCTCTGATATATATATATATATATATATATATATATATATATATATATATATATATATGGGTCAGGATCCATTGACACCAGATGTAAGAGTTAGTCAAATTACACCTTCAATAGCTTTTTGTATAATGCAAATTTAACCAATCTAACCATTGAATATGATGATATTATCTTCATGATTATGTATATCAAATTTCACATCATTTAGACTTTTCTAAATATGTTATCTAACCTTGTATATTTACATATATTTTAATATCATATTGTACGTTAAAATAACGTGATTTAATGAACTAGTAAATAATTTTAGAATTATATGAAATTTTGTATACTTAATCTAATTAATAAGAATATCAAATTTAATGGTTGGATTGGTTAAATTTGCATTATACAAAAAGCTATTGAAGGTGTAATTTGACTAACTCTTACACTTGGTGTCAACGGATCCTGACCCTATGTGTATATATATCATTACCCCAAAAGATTTTTCCATTAAAAAACTTAAGAATTACTAACCAATTAAATAAGAGGTGTTGAAATCAGAGGTCATGAATTCAGCAAAAAGAAATGAAGGAATAATGACTTCCATGAACAGTTGATTGACGCAAAGGTTGAACATTAGTTGAAAACTAAAAATTCAATTTGTAATCATGCCTAGCGATCTGGTAATCTCCACCATTTGAGCCTACCCCAAAATCACTCATAACATAAACTTTTCCTTCCCTTAACAAACTTTCAAATTTATAAGTGAATGTCTTCCTCACCGATGCATGTATTTGGACCCCTACCACAAACAAGAAAAATGTTCAGCTAACCAAACTATTAATGTGTCATCAATATTGAAACAAAGAGATTAAAACAAATGAATTCTGTAAAAACATACCTCTTCATCCATCAATATCATATCCAATGAAAAGGAAGCCCTTGATCCATTGAAACTGGGAACTGACCAAAGCCTTGCTATGTCCACTTTTATGTTTCACTTCTCCTTTTCAGGAGTTATATCATATATAAAGTCATATACACCAGCCATTATAGAAATATAGAAATCAAAGGCAAAGGAAATTGCAGTATATTTGATGAGGAAGGAATGAACGTAAGAATGAGAAGGACAACCAATTTATGCATCTAAATTAGTTGAAATGTAATCAATGAAAAGAAAGAAGAAATGTTTTAAAAGCTTAAAAGTATTTCACTTCTCATTTAAGTATAGGTAAAAAAGGCATTGTAACTCACATTTCCATCTATCGGAAATGAAGATGTAGTGCACACCTCAATTAATTATTAATTATAGGTAAAAAAATGCATTGTAACTTAAAATATAGTCAATATTAATCTGTTTTCAATTCAATTGTTCTGAAAATTCATCTTTTTTCAAAATTCATTTCTTTAGTTAGACATGTTACTTCAAATTACTTTAAATTATTATAAATGGTTGGTCCTTAAGAATTAAGGGGCTTTTTAAGGAAGCTTTTACGGTGGTGATGACAGTTGTACATATACATATACATATACATACATACATGTATA
The DNA here is from genome assembly GCA_004329165.1 of Spatholobus suberectus. Classification (NCBI taxonomy): domain Eukaryota; kingdom Viridiplantae; phylum Streptophyta; class Magnoliopsida; order Fabales; family Fabaceae; genus Spatholobus; species Spatholobus suberectus. Next base: position 59,654,236 of record CM014729.1, read on the forward strand.
CATACGTACATATGTATGTATACATACGTACATATGTATGTATGTATGTATGTATGTATACATACGTACATATGTATGAATGTATACATACATATGTATGTATGTATGTATGTATGTATACATATGTACGTATGTATACATATGTATGTATGTATATATACATACATATGTATATATATATATATATATATGTATGTATGTATGTATGTATGTATGTATGTATGTATGTATGTATATTCTACTATTTAACTATCAACTAAAAGAAATTATTGTCCTTCCATTAATCCATTGGTGATTCAGTTGAAAGATTAGTTTAACTATGATATCTATTAGCATTAAGTAATAAATGCCATTATCCGAATTCCCATGAATGCCATACATTTTTATACCCAAAGTTTAACTTTGGAGGAGGTTTGCATCTGCTATGTATTGAACACAAGGAAGGATCTCCGGTGAGCTCTCAAGGTGGTCGCAGATGATGATGGCACTTGCAAGGACTCCGATGCTTGAGTCAGTAAGGGCAAAAGTGTGAGTGAGAATGAGAGAAAGCGTGTGTACCTGATAGGTGTGGAGCCCTTTGTATAGAGTGTTTTGGAGGAAAATTCCATTAAGGTTGGGTGCCTCATTACACGTTTTTCTTACCATTACGCATTTTTCATGCCGTGCCGGGATAAGCATAAAACCTGGACTAGGGTGGCGATGCCCTATCATCCGAGATATACATGGTTATGTTGGCCAAGATAGGCAATAAGTAAGCCAACTTAAGGCTAAGTGTCCTGGTAACCTCCAGAACAGTTGTCCTAAGTCGGTGATGCTTGGAAGAAGCATTGTCGGCTTAAGGGTTTAGAACAATCCCAAAATAGTTGCCCCCTAGCCAGTGATGCTTGGAAGAAGCATCGTCGACTTAAGAGTTTGAAATGGCTTTCGAGCTGATATTGCCCCCAAGCCGGTAAGGTTTTTGGTAGAAAGCCAACTTAAGGTTATCTGGAGTTGAACGGTTTAGTTTGTGTCTTTTCATTTTGTCAAACAATTTCACTGCATTTTTGAGATGACCAAGGTGCATTAAATGCGTAATGATTCAAAATCTTGAAATCCACAACCATTCGAATTCCAAGAGATTTTGGCAATTACATGAATTCTTGCATTGGCTTCCAAATTTTTATGGATTTGGGCCCAACGATGATATGGGCCCATGTATTATATACTGTCATTTTGGCTATTCACTTTTACTTTTACTGTTAGTTTTCTCCTTACGCAAGAACTTCCCTGTTTGCTCTATAACTCCTCTTCGGTGAAAGCTTCAACGTTACCCATAAACTCTGTTAACTCTTCCAGCACCCGTTTAACCCTCAACTTAAGCTAATATCCTCGTTCCTATCTTTCGTCTATATCGAGTTTTTTCTTGCATTGCACTGTGTGTATACATGTTGTTTCTTTGTTTCTTTCGTCGAAGATGGATTCGCGCAGATGCAATGCTCCATCTCCTGCACGTGGCGGTCACCCGACGAGCTTCGCCGCCAATTAGTTGTTCGTCTTAGCTCGCTAACCAGCGAAGGTCCTCTGAGGGCCGTGGGGGTGCCAGAGGCCATGTCGGTTCTTCGACTGCTCCTACCGCTCCTCCTGGGAGGATGGGCGTCTAGGGTAGTGAGAGTAGATGAAGGAACATGGGCCGATCGAAAGAACCACCTTTACTAGAGATTGTCATATGCCCCGAGGTTCTTGACAAATGCCGAAGTCATCTAAAAGCTGTGGGAATGTCGTATGGCCCTGATGAAGTGTTGGAGTACGCCAGGGTGGGGTACAGCTCCCGAATTTGATGAGGATTCCTTCTGGGCAGCTACGTCGGTGAAAAGGAACATTGGGGTTGCATCAAACTGGGTATCTGAATCAGCCAAATTTGACCACTCTTTTAATGTTTTTGACAGGAAGATGAAAAGACTATGGCGAACGTGGAAACTGCTCCAGAGGCCTACCACGATACAATAAACCTTAATGTGGATAGGGTAGACAAAGAGGTCGCCAGGACTTAATTATGCTTCAACCAGGAGGCATTGGATGCACTGTCGGGTTGTTTAGAGTTTAGCAAAGATGTTAGTGGCATGTATCTATTCTCAAGGGCCCAAAGAGAATATGGGGACCCCCTTGGACAACATTGCAGCTGCAGTGGCTGGTTATCTGTACCTTGACTTCCTGCCCATGTAGCTAACTTTCTTTGAGCATCTTGGGGTTAAGCTCCCGCTCACCGACTTTCAATTGTTTGTTTTGAACTTCCTCAATGTCACCCTTTCACAACACCATCCAAACTCTTGGGGTTTTATTATAGCATTTGAAAATTTATGTAGCAGGGAGGGGGTTGTCTGTACCTTGAACTTGTTTTTGTATTATTTTTTCCCTATCTGCTAGACTTACAAGAGCAAATTCTACCCCGTCTCCGTTTGTAATGTCCTAGGTCGGGCATTACTAAAGCCATTTCAAGAGTCCTACAAGAAGTATAAGGACAAATTCTTCTTCCTTCAGCCTTGCGCGGAAAGCTAGGAAACGTTATTTGTTGTACATAGCGTGGGGGAAAATGTAACGAAGCCTAGGTTTCCCTTGTACTGGTCATATAGCCACTATTGCCTAGATTTCAGTCGATTTACGATCTAGGAAAGTGACCTAACCTTAGATGAATTGAGGGCTCGGGATCATTTTTCTGACGTAATTAAGAATTTGCAAGACCGGATTCTTTATCAGTGGCTTATTGGCATTTCTCCTTAAAAGTACCGTAAAAAATTTGGTGTGTCTGCATATAAATTTTATCAGTTTGGTTTTTGTTGTTGTTTTTTGTCTTATGCATTAACTAGTGTACTAACTGACTTTACTAATCTTGCTACAAAAAATATAGTGAAGTCCAAAATGGCCGAATTTGTACTGGCCCTTCAACAAGAGAAGGTCGTGAAACCCAAGGAGTTAAGAAGGGCTAAAGGAAAACAGAAGGCCACTATTACTGAAAAGTTCAAAGCTACTACTTCTTCTGTTCCTTTCGTGAGCATGGGGGTGGTTATCCAGGAAGCCAAAAGTAGGCCTGCCCCGGCTTTTGTTGAGGTATCTCATCTCGAGGATACTGAGGAAGCTGAGACTTCTCTTGTTATGGAGGCCGGGGTGTCTCATGCTGTCCCGGCCCTTGGAAAAAGAGCCGTAAGCGAGGAGTTGCGAGAGGAGCCTCCTCCCAAAAAACAACAAGTTACCCTCTCTTCACCCACTACTGGTGAAAGGGCAGATAGGAAAATTTTAGCCAGTTGTTCCTCCGTTATCAAGGCAGTCGTGCTTAATGAGCTAAAAAACATGCAAGGGGGGTTGGATGGGATGGCCTATCTATTTCGCCATATGTTTCCAGGATACTCTCAATATGTTTTGATGAGAAAGGCCTTTGGTGATAAAAACCCCTTGGATATGCTGGCTGAGAAAGATGCAATCATAACCTAGCTAAAGTAAGCCAAGAAAGGAACGCGCAGGGCTAAAGAGGAATTCAGTAGCTGGATAGCTGAGCTGGAGGAAAGCGTGTGCAATCTGAAAGAAAAGCTGGCAGCCAAGCAGTTAGAAAAAAGGTGGTTGAAGAGGGCTGAAACGGATCTTCAAGTGAAGTTATTTGCCATCATTGCCAAATATGTATAATTAAAACTGACTCTATTTTCTCAACTTATAGCTTCCGAGGCCAAGGTTCAAGATTTTGAAGATAAGGTGAAGGAGTTGGAAGCCGGCATGGCATTTTCTCAAGCAGAATGTCAACAGATGTGCTGATGTTGGATAGAGCCTGTCCAACTTTCCTTTGAGAACACCATTGAGCAAGTGCGCTACCTCCTCCAGTGAAATATGGACATTGAATGCGCCAGGCTAGATTATGAGGTTATCAACGATGTTTGGCACGTGAATGTTGACGACGAGATGGTCTTGACGGACCCTACTGTTGCCGGTGTTGATTCTGATTCAGAGGGTAATGCTGATGAAGAAACCAAAGCCTACTCCGAGCAACCGAGATTTAGGGTTGACTTTGATCTGAACATTGAAAGGCAAGATGCTGAAAGGTAACTTGCTGATTGTTTCATATCAACCCTGTAGGTGATGCTGACAATTCCTCCTTCAGACGAAGTTAAGGTTTCCGGCGATGATCCTGACACCAAATCGCTGGTCCTTTCGCACCGGAGATGCTGACGCTAATGCTATTGATGCTGGACATTGAAGGGTTGGAATGCCAATTTTACCTGTAATTGCTTGAACAATTTGTATTTTGATTGATTTATGTACTTTTGCAATTTGAATAGTTTGAACATAATATATATCTAAATGGCTTAACATGCTTTATCTCTTTTTGGTTTGTACCTTCACGTGTATTGTAGACACTTAGTAGGCACCTTATTGTGAATACTTGTGGTTTTTGCTTTGTGCTCTTTCCACTCAAACTTTGATTTCTTCACTTTTCACCTTCTTGCTTTATTTTTGTTATTTCAATGAATTTTTGCTTGTTCATCTCAAACCTCGGCTAGAGCGAATCCACATACACGGGGTGATAACCTTCCTGCCTCATTTTTGTTATCTCGATGAACTTTTGCTTGTTCATCTCAAACCTCGGCTAAAGCAAATCCACATACACAAGGTGATAACCTTCTTGCCTCATTTTTGTTATCTCGATGAACTTTTGCTTGTTCATCTCAAACTTCGACTAGAGCGAATCCACGTACACAAGGTGATAACCTTCTTGTCTCATTTTTGTTATCTCAATGAACTTTTGCTTATTTGTCTCAAATCTTAGTTGGAGCGAATCCATATACATGAGGTAATAACCTTCCTGCCTCATTTTTGTTATCTCGATGAACTTTTGCTTGTTCATCTCAAACCTTGGTTGGAGCGAATCCACATACATGGGGTAGGGGCCTTTCTTTCTTACTTATGCTTTAGGTTTAATCTGTTTTGACCTACGCTTTATGTAGAGCACAAAGATAACACAAGAAGGGGGGTTGAATTATGTTATATCAAATTTTCGCAATTCTTTTGTTAACAACGTATTGTCTAAAATAAGATCAAAAGGATTTTCAAAAATGTTTTAAAAGACAGACGAAAGTTGAACGACAAAACTGGAAAACACACAGAAATTATACTGGTTCGTTTTACTCCAGATACTACGTCCAGTTCTTGGCAACAACTAAGTTCCATTAACTTTCACAAGTTACAAGTATTCTTTCCACAAGCTTCTTCAGGCTCAACCTAAGTAGTCTTTCACTTGCCTCTCCAAGCAAACACCCAAGTATTCTTTGAATCAAAGCCTTTTCAAGCTTCCACCAATCTCATTAAGAAAAAGGTTTACGTGTGAGTTTACCTCACTAGGTTTAACATTTTATCAGACGAATATACAATGAAGTACAAAAAGAATTTTACAAACAGAGTTTAGAAGAGCTTTTTCTTTTCTTAAAGCAGTTATGAATTTTCAGGATCAGCAGCAATTATATTAACAACAATTATGATCACAATGCCGCGCTCGAATGAGGTCTCTTCTTCTATTTATAGGCTTCTAAAAAGAATCTGTTGAGTGTATTGCAGAAGATGACCTTCGTCTAATGAAGAGAGTCATTGGAGCATTAAATGCATCATTTAATTCCTGTCACCAACTTGTCATATGATAAGATAAAGCAGTCTGTTTATCTTTTCTATTCTTATACTCAATCTTTTAACAGTTGTCATGTCCACTTTTTCTGTTGTGACATTCGCACACATATTCCTTCTTTTTCGCTGACTTTCCTCGAGAGTAGTGTATAGGCATAATACGTTTTGAGGTAGCTTACGCTCTGATTGATGTGCAGATCATTTTAGAATGTTGCCATCGTATGTAAGATTTGTTAGTTACGAAGTTTATCTAATCAAATGATAAGACGATATTCAATTTTAAAAACGTCAGACGATTGCATGCGAACGAATAATTAGACGATTATGTGAGGACATATATAATTTTAACTTGTTTGTTATTATCAAAATATTTGAGGAGTATAAATTCATCCTTTGTCTTAACACTTTACTTTCTAGGTTAGAAAAACTCTCATTTATTAATCACATGGGGCAAAAAAAAGTACGGGAGCTACAAATTATAGTAGGCAACTCAGCCCATCTGCACTATACTTTGAACAAAAACTACTTTATATTAAATCAAAAAACAGTCATTTAACCTTCATTATCGATCAAGACTTAGCTATAATATCGTCTTCGGTTGCTCGCATTCCATGTCTGCGGGATGGTAATCCTGGCAATGTCTCAAGTGTATATGCTCCCGTGCCGGTCTTCAAGGTAACCAAATAAGGGCCTTTCTATTTTTTAGCAAGCTTCCCCTGCTTGGCATTCTTCCCTCCAATGTCAGCACACCTTAATACAAGATCACCGAGATCAAAGGCACAGGGAACGACCTTCTTGTTGTATCTTGCTGCGACCTGTCTTCTTAGAGCAGCTTCTTTTATTACTACAACCTCTTTTCTTTTTTCAGCAACATCTTACTTAGTTCGGAGTAATCCTTCGTTATCTTCTAATCTCAAGTTTGCCACTCTCCATGTCAGCTCTTCAATTTCTACCAGGATCATTGCCTCCATGCTATAGCTAAGGCGGAAAGGAAACTCCCTAGTGGAAGAGTGGGCGGTTGTGCAATATGTTAAGAGAACGTGCGATAGTTGCTCGACCTAACACCCTTTTGCTTCATCCAAATGCCTTCTGAGTCCACGAAGGATGACTTGATTCACCGCCTCTACCTACCCATTTGTTTGGGGGTGTTCAACCGAGGTAAAGTCTTTCTTTATTTTCAATCTGGCCAAGAATTCTTGAAAACTTCTGTCTATGAACTGCATACTGTTATCTGACACCACGACATCCGGTGTCCTGAACCAGCAAACAATCTATTGGAATACAAAGTTTTCCACATTTCTAGTCGTAATGGTGGCTAGCGCTTCTACTTCAATCCATTTGGTGAAGTAATTGATTGCTACCACTAGATATTTCACTTGGTCGGAGGCCTTTGGAAAGGGGCCAAGTATGTCGATCCCCCACCTAATAAAAGGCCAGGGGAAAGTGAGCATGCCCAAATCTTCAGGAGGAGCGAGATGAATGTTGGAGCACTTCTGGCATCTATCACATTTTTTAGTAAATTCCATAATGTCATTTTCTAACGTCAACCAATAATAACCTGCTTTGAGTATTTTCTTAGCTAGGCCTTTGCCTCTTAGGTGCTGACCACAACATCCTTCATGTATCTCCACCATCACATATTCAGATTTTGACTTTTTCAAGCATTTGAGTAAAGGTTGAGAAAAGCCACGTCGATAAAGCTCGTCATTGACAATACAGAAATGCACAACCGACCTTTCTAGCCTCCTTGCTTCTTTCTTATCTTTCAAGGTGACATTTTCCTTTAGATAATCAATAATAGGTGTATCCAGCTTTACTCCAACACTACTGTCATCACAAGATTAGGCTTGTGGATTGTTTGTTGGATGACCAACCTATTGTTGTCGAAAGACTTTATACTTGCCAACTTGGACAAGATGTCGGCTCTAATGTTTTTCTCGTGGGAAATATAGACAAAATATATATTATCAAAACTTGTGAGAAAAGTCTTGACTTTTGCTAGGTATTTCTATAATATTGGCTCTTTAGCTTGGTATGCCCTGTTGATTTGCGAAATCATCAACTATGAATCGCTACACACTCAGCAAGGTGGCACCAATGTCGGATGCCATGACCAACCCGGCTATACATGCTTCATACTCTGCCTGGTTGTTAGAGGTAGGAAATGTGAATGTTAAGGATTACTCCAACACAACTTCGTCTACTGGTTCTAACAATATGTCAGCTCTGCTACCCTTTTCGTTAGATGACCTATCAATGAAGAGAGTCTAGGTCAAGCCTTTAGAAGTGAAATCTGTTGGAGTCAACTCAACGATAAAGTCGGCCAGTGCTTGGGCTTTAAGCGCCTGCCTCGAATCATATTGAATATCGTACTCAAATAATTCAATAGCCCAAGCCGTCATCCTTCCAGCTAGTTTAAGTCTATGCAAAATAGGTCGGATCGGCTGATCCGTCCTCACAACAATTTGATGTGACTAAAAATACGGTCTTGGCCCGCCTTGCTGCCATAACAAGTGCAAGTGCGACCTTCTCCATCTTTGAATATCTCGGTTCAACACCTTAGAGGGCCTTACTTTCAAAATAAACCAGTTTTTGCCCTTCTGATGTCTCCCTTATTAATACGGCGCTTACGACTTCGTCGGTAACGGCCAGGCACAAGTACAACACTTCACTCCGCTTGGGCTTAGTGAGTAAGGAAGGGGATGACAAGTTTCTTTCAACTTTCTAAATGCGGCCTCACACGCCTCAGTCCACTCAAACAATTTGCCCTTCCTCAAAATTCAAAAGAAAAGAAGGGCATTATGTGCTAATCTAGCAATGAACCTCGTCAACGCGGCTAAGCGTGTTGTCAATTTCTAGACCTCCTTAACATTCTGAGGGCTTTTCATCTCTAGTATAGCCTGGCATTTTTTCGAGTTTAGCTCAATACCCTTCTTAGATAGCATGTACTCCAATAATTTTTTGGCCGAAACTCCAAATGTACATTTATTGTGGTTCAACCTCATGTTGTACTTTGTTAATTGGGCAAAAGTTTCCTCTAAATCTTGAAGGTGCGCTTTGGGAGTAGCACTCTTCATAATCATATCATCAACATATACTTCTAAATTTCGCCCTATCTGCTCCTCAAACACCTTATTCATCATCCTCTAGTATGTAGCTTCGGCATTCTTCAACTCGAATGACATTACCTTGTAGCAATAATTGGCTTTCTCAATTATGAAGTCAGTCTTCTCCTGATCACCCAAGTATAGCGAAATTTGGTTATATCCAGAATAAGCATCCATGAAGGACAAGTAACGTTACCTAGAGGAACCATCCACCAGCTTGTCAATGTCGAGGAGAAGGTATGAATCTTTTGGGCAGTGCTTGTTAAGATTGGTGTAGTTAACACACATCTTCCATTTACCGTTTTGTTTCTTAACAAGGACCACATTGGCAAGCCAAGTGGTATATTTCACCTCCTAGATGAACCTAGCCTTTAACAGTTCATCAACCTGCCACTCAATCTCCTGTAAGCATTTTGGGGCCATCTTCCTCCTTCCTTGACACACTGGCTTTACCAAAGGATCCACCTTTAATTGGTGGCAAAAGAAATTAGGATCTATCCCGGGCATGTCTGTCGACTTCCAAGCAAACAAGCTAGCATTGTTCTTCATAAGGACTGATAGGTCTGCCTTCATCTTCTCATTAAAGTCGACACCAATTTTCACGACCTGATTACCTTCCTTCCCAATCTAGACTGGGATGCATTCCTCTTGTGGCTTCGGACGGGGTATCCAGGAATTCCATTCTATCTCATCCCGACAGTCTAACTTCGTTTAATAGTACTTTACCTTTTTCGAGGATGGGTTTGTATTCCAACTCGGATTTAAGGCCGACTTTAAGGGACTCCTTATAACATTCTCTCGCTTTTTTCTGATCTCTCTACAAAGTAATTACATCCATGTGGTAGCCCACAAACTTCATTGCCAGATGTGACACCGAGATAACAGCTCCCAAAGCGTTTAGCGTCGGTCTCCCCAGAGTGGCATTGTAAGAGGATTTAGCATCTACCACAATGAATCGAGTAGTCACAGTCTTTGTAGAAGGTGGCTTCCCGAAAGTTACATGTAACTTTATGTATCCAATTGGCGTAATGTGGTGCCGCAAGAATTCGATCAAATCTTCATTTTATGGCATTAACTTAGATTCTAAAATATTCAACCTCTTAAAAAGCTCGTAAAACATGACGTCGGTAGAGCTTCAATATCAACTACGAGCCTATGAACTTCTTTATTCACCATGAGAGCATTTACCACAAGAAGATCATTATAGTTTGGTACAATGTCAGCATGGTTGGAATCATCAAAGGTTAATGGCGATGCCCTCTTTTTAGTAGGATTATCAACAACACAAATCCCAGAAGAGGTTGTCAATACTTCTCTGGCATGTCTTTTTCTCGCATTATTCGATGGGCCCCCTCCAAAAAATCCGCCCACTATGACATATATGATCTCGTGACTCCTCATGGGGGAATAAGAGGGGATCTTGTGGGTCACCGGGATGACTATTGCCGTGGTGACTGTCTTCGTATAACTTGAACCTCGGTGTCATCTCGTGATGGCCGAGGTGGAGAATGGCTTTCTTAGAGGACTATGTCTGCATGGTGATCTCTCCCTCCTTGGTGAAGAACACCCTTTTTCTAAGACTCCTCGTTCTTTCCCTCTTCAGTGGTGAGGAATGTTGGATCCTACCATGATTACCTCCACTCTGTTTCACGAAGCGGCTAAGTCTTCCCCACCTAATCAACAATTCAATGACGTCTTTCAATTGGTAGCCCTGGTGCCTTATGACATCGGTAATATTTAAACTAGTCTCTACTTTTTCTGTTTCTCAACGGCTTTAAAGGCTTTATCCCTTCTTCAACGAACTCAACATTGAATACCTCATTCAAAATCCTTTCTCTAGGGATATTTAACGACATGTACTCCTCAAACCTCAGTCTTGTTTTATACAAACCTCAGTCCTCATAATGTAGCGGTTTGTCAACCTTTGATGCCGGATTCTTCTTTTATGTTACAGCCTTGACAGTTTTCACCTTTCCGGCCTCAAGCACATTCTTGTAGTTAATATACTTCTCTACTTTCTTCAAGAACTCCTCCATTGATGTTGAAGGCGTTTTAATAATTGACATAAAGAAAGGTGAACCTTCCTTCACCCCGTCCTTTGCTAGCATCAGCACTACTCTAGTTTGTAAGTTCTCAGCCGCCCTTGCTTCTTGATTGAATATGCTAATATAGGAGAATTCTCCTCAAATCTACCTCGGTTTTAGATCTAGCCTTACTAGTCGCAAAGGCAGTCTTGAACTTCTCCTTCAGCGTCATCCACGAGTAGATGGATCTCGGCTCCAACGATTGAAACCATTTCAGCGCCATTCCTTTCAACAAGAGCAGGAATGCTCTACATGTCAGTGAGGCAGAAGCTCCTTTATATGACATTGCTGATTTGAACACTAAGAGATGATTCTTTGGATCGGTAGATTCATCATACAACTCTAGTGAAGGCAGCTGTTGTAGCTACTTCGGAACTTGTAGATTCAAAATTCTTGTGGAAAAAAGAAGGTTGAACGAAATCATCTCGTCATCTTCGTTCACCTCCATAGCCATGTGTGCATCATGCATCTCCTGCATAATGTGACCTGGTCTCAGAGCTGATGCTGCTGACCTCTCAGTGTGGTCATAGCTGTTCTCTATGGTTTTCTTATTCTCTCTCTTAGCTTGAAGTTCTACAATAATCCTTTCCTATTCCTTCAATCTCTCTCTCTGTTGCTGGAGCAATGTAGCGAGATCAACCATGGTGACTAACGGTGCAGGAACACCATTCGCTTCAGGGACCACTTCAGGTGCGATGGAAGCAGCTTCGCCATCCCTAGGCGGTGGCGGTGGAAGCTTCGGTGGCAACGGTGCCACAATAGACCTAATGTTTCTCGTGCTAACCATCATGAACGAGTCTTCAAACAATGAAGAAAGTGAAGAGAATCGATTCCCATAAATGGCGCCAATGTTGTGTGGTGAACATGAGGAAGGGTCTCCGGTGAACTCCTACGGTGGTCGCAGACATCTTCGGTAGTGGCACCTGCAAGGACTCCGATGCTTGAGTCAGTAAGGGCGCAGATGTGAGTGAGAATGAGAGGGAGCATGTGTACCTGATAAGTGTGGAGTCCTTTATATAGAGTGTTTTGGAGGGAAATTTCGTTAAGGTTGGGTGCCACGTGGAAGCATGTGTTTGGGTGTCTCATTACACGTTTTCCTTGCCGTTAGGTGTTTTCCATGCCATGTTGGGGTAGGCATAAAACTCGAATCGGGGTGGTGAGGCCCTATCGTTAGGAATATACATGGTTATGTTGGTCGAGATAGGCAATAAGCAAACCAACTTAAGGCTAAGTGTCTAGATAACTTCCAGAACAATTACCTCCAAGCCGGTGATGTTTGGAAGAAACATCGTCAGCTTAAGAGTTTGGAACGGTCTCAGAACAACATCTATTACATCATATTTGACACATGTCATTGCAACGCGTGCTCATGCATGCTAGCTAATCCTTCACGTTACAAACTAATGACTATCTAAATGTTTTCCTCTTCTTATTTGAATATATATATTAAAAAAACAATTAATTAATTTTACTACTTTCCACACACCTTCACACAGGATTCGTACTCTTTCTCATCAAGATTCGTACTCTTTACCAATGGCATTCTTCCACGTAAATTTCTCGTTCATTCCATCATGTCGGAACAGATGAAACATGTGTCATTGTTAACTTGAAATAAAATGGTCAAACAATAAATTTGCATGCTTTGATTAATCTTAATCAAATCCAATGAGAATTTGGCTAGGCTAGAGGTTTGGTTTGGTGATGGTGGTGTGGCCTAATTTGATTGTGTGCCAATATCCCTTGTTCTGCGTACGCTAGCTTATGGCAAATATGTATGTTATTATCTTTCAATTAATGACAACCATATATATAACCTAACCTAACATTTCTGATTATTATTATGACAATTTCAATTAATGACAATCATACATATAACCTAACCTAACATTTCTGATTATTATTATGACAAATACATATTTGCCATAAGCTAGCGTATGCAGAACAAGGGGTATTGGCACACAATCAAATTACGCCACACCACCATCACTAAACCAAACCTCTAGCCTACCCAAATTCTCATTGGATTTGATTAAGATTAATCAAAGCATGCAAATTCTTTGTTTGACCATTTTATTTCAAGTTAACCATGACACATGAGGTTGAGCCAATGGCAATGATGCTGTGCTGTTTAGAGTTGGGCCGTGTTTCACCAGTTCCGACATGATGGAATGAACGAGAAGTTTACGTTGAAGAATGCCATTGCTCCAAAAGCCCGCACATTAAGGGAGAACTAATAATAATAATAACTACACATCTTATGCTAGGTAAGGGTCAAAGACATTTGATGTGAAAGAGTACGAATCTTGTATGAAGGTGTGTGAAAATTAGTAAAATTAATTAATTGTTTTTTAAAATAATTTGAGTCAAATACGTAATTTATATCTAAATTCAGTTTAAAATATATTATAACTTCTATTTGTTAAAATTTAATTAACCTTTTGTTTGGTAAAAAAGAAATAGGGTAGAGAAAAAAAAATAGGTAAGAAATAAAAAGGTAGATATGTTTGTTAGAAGGGAAAAGAGAAAAGAGAAAAATAAAAAAGTGAGACTCATTAATTATTTTTACTCTATTTTTCATTATTTTCTTTCACTTTTTTTTCTTATTTCTTCACTATTTCGCTTAAACTAAACACCTTTGTTTTTATTCTATTTTTCACTTATTTTTATTCACTTTTCTTGTTTTCATCTATTCTATTTGTCACATTTTTTTTCCTACCAAACAGACCATAAAAGTGTATATATATTACAATTTATGTATTTTGTAAACAAGTTTATTTTAAAATAAGTATTTTCTATTCAGTTGACCATTTGGTTGAGATTTGGGCTGCTTAACTTTGGAAGGGAACGATGTCGATGGGAGCAGGAAACTATGAATATGAAAGAAAATAAATAAATAAATAAAAGCTGGGATTATTTTTGTGGAATTGTGGCCGGATTTTACGTATCTTCGTAGGGATCAACCTGTTATTTTATCTATGATTATTGATCACTATTTGATGATTTGATTTTTTGTTTTCTTCTCTTCTTGGGCTTTGACTTCATTTAAGACTGTCCTCTATTTATTCATTTTACTTATTAAGAAATAAATTGTAATAAGGAAACAAGTTTTTGGTATTAATTTTTTTTTTATCTGTGATACACTTGTTGCTCAAATGGAGGTTCCAGATACGGATAATTCATTTCTATTTCGTAAAAACAGACGCCACAGACTTATAGCCCACGTAGTTAGTCCCCAGTCGTCAAGATATACTTGCTAAAAATTGTATCGAGATAAGATTAGTTGGAATGTGTTGTGCTTGTTTTCCTCTTAAAATAATAAAAACTAATAAAGGGTTTTATTTTTCAGGTTAAAGAAGTGGAATTATAAGTAATTCATTAATGAAATCAATAATATGTATGGTGCGTGGCTGACACGGCCAGAAACAAAAGTTGAGCTGGCAAGTAAATGATCTTAAAAAATAACAAGTGATCAATTGATTATGTCAACACCTAATTTTGTCTACTTCTTTTATTTATTTATTTTGTCTTATTTGGGTTAGCATAGGTCCAAAGTTTTTTTTTTTTTTTATCTCTTCTTCTAAACCAATTTAGACAATCTTGAGCACACACACACACAAAAAGAACAAAACAAATAAAAAAAGGCTTAATTGCATTTTTTTTATTCTCAAACTTTTGCAATCTAACAAATATGCTTCCAAATAATTTTTTTGACAGATTTTGCTTCCGAAGTTTTAAAACTTTGCGAATTTTGTTCTTCTGTCAATTGTCCGTTAAATAACTAATGATCCACTAACATGGTATAACTTAATGATGTGACATTATTTTTTTTATGGCTTAATTATACTTTTTGTCACCAAACTTTCAAAATCTAGTGAATTTTGCCCCCAAATAATTTTTTGACAGATTTTGCCTCCAAAGTTTAAAAATATTGCAAATTTTGTCCTTCTATCAATTGTCCATTAAATGACTAATGATTTATTGACGTGACCTTTATGACATGACATAACTTAATGACATAGCATTATTTTTTTTATAGTAACTTTTACTGTTGACCCTTGCTACTATCTCAAAAAATTACCCACAACCTATTAAAATTTCACTAATTGAGACAATTTTCTTTTATGTACACACACATTACAATGATAAATTAGCCAATGATTTTCAAAATCACAATCAAAAGGATAATGATAATCTCCAAGATGCAAGTAGCAATCTTTCAACACTTCTCTGTCCTTTTAACCTCCTCCACCTTCTTCGTCAACAAGGTTTGTCTTGTTCTTCGAAACCCTGGCAAATGAAAGCTTGGTGGAGCAATTGGTTCATGCTTTTGTAGGACCATTTCTTTAGCTGTGAGAACCATGGAGGGTAAGAGTGAAATGTCTGAAATTTTGTCTACATTGTATTCCAAATTGCAAAGGAGGAGGTAACAATGTTATTGTGGCGTTGAAGCTCCGTTATTGACTTCTTGGAAATCTGCTACAATTGCATCTTGAGGATCATCATTGTCCTTTTTATTGTGATTTTGAAAATTACTGACTAATTTACCATTGTAATATGTCTGTATGTAGATAAAAATTGGCTAATTTACTTATTTAACGAACAATTGAAGGAAGAGAAAAATTTGTAATGTTTTGAAACTTTGGGGCAAAATTTGCCAAATTGCGAAAGTTTGGAGGCAAAAAATACAATTAAGTCATAAAAAATTAATGTCATGTCATTAAATTATGTCACGTCATAAAAGTCATGTTTACAAGCCATTAGTCATTTAACATGTAATTGACAAAAGGGCAAAATTTGCAACATTTTACAACTGAGGGCAAAATTTGCCAAAAAAATTATTTGGAAACAAAATTTGCCAAATTATGAAAGTTTGGAGAGGGCAAAAAGTATAATTAAGCCAATAGAAAAATAAAAAAGATGGCCACATAAGTCTAATTACAATCAACTCAATAAAAGCACATAAAAAAATACAAATAAAATATATAAAGTACAAATAAAATGAAAAACTTCAGCATCATGTGTTTGGGGAAACATCGGGTGTCCAGCAACGTGCAAGAGTGGCTTTCTCCATTTCGGTGAATATTAGTTGCCCCCAGATAATAGCTACCAGCTAGCTTGTAGTAATACTCTAAACTATTGGTCAATAACCTCAGTCACAGGGTCTTGTTCCAATGCTGTAAGGGGAGAATAAAACAAATGTGTAGGAGGTAGAAAGCAACAATGCATCAATTCTCGGGCAAGCTTCCCAAATCCAAACAAGATTATTTTTAACTTAAAGTTACTTTTAAATTAAAGTTAGGAATGAGAACTTAAAAAAAAAAGTAGAAGCTGTTTGTTAGTTTTATTTTTTTTTAAAACTTAAAAGTTCTTTTTAAATTAAAAGTTGTTTGGTAAAAAAAAATAATTAAAAGCTTTAATTTTATTTAAAATTAGTTATATAATTCAATAAAAATTATATTTATAAAATAAAAAATATTGTGCAAAATTAATTTATTTTACATAAAATTATTTTAATATTAATAAAAATAAATAAAAAATATCAAAAAACAAATATTAAAATACAAATATTTATAATGTTGAATGCAAGTTTTCCAGAGTAATTAATAAATAAATAAATTTAATTCCTTCTACAGTACATACTCAAAATAAGAACTTCGTTTCCAATAACTTGTAATCACTTGTACTGATAAAAAAAAAATTACTCGTAATAATAAAAAAAATTCTACAACCACGGATGAAATAATTTTCAAGCCAGCGAAAAGGTAATATCGAGAATCGAACATTGCCCCTTATAAGTTAGTGAAAAGCTAATAAAAAGTTACTCAAATGAGCTTATTTTTAAGCTCCTTTTTTATTTAAGAGCTTTTGTAAAAAAATGTTTGGCCTAGCTTCTCCTTAAAAGGAGAAGAAAAGTTCCAAAAAAGCTGGACCAAACACTATCTAAGTGAATGTTACAAAGCAAAGCTGGATTGGGAAGCTAAGAGCATCCGCAACGCATAAAACTAGCCGGTGCTTACTTATTAAGTATCGGTCCCTGATAAGATCCAAGTGTTGGAGTACATATTTATTAAGAACCGAATACTTATATAAGTATCGGTACCTAAAGAAAAAGTGGTGGGTCATCACTAGTTTTATTATTTTTTTAATGTAAAAAGGTGGATAAAAAATTTGCAGGGTGCAATAGATTGAAGGCTGCTGTGACATTAAAAAAATTGAACGTTAGAATTTGTGAACGTTAAAAATTTGCCCGTTATAAATTTTTACAATTGGATAGTAAATTTACATGTATATAAATATGACTAACATGAATCTTTTTTAACACAACTAGTCTTCTGAAATTTCTCATATTTTTTGTTCATTAAATTTCTTTCTCCCTGTTACACATATTCTCTCAAATTTCTATCTCATCCATTTTTTTTACTCACATATTTTGAATTGTCAAATTCCTCTTTTATTTGTTTTTTTCCAATGGATCCAAACCAATTCAATCTCAATCCTTGGTTAAATTTGATGTCAAATTATCAATTTCCCACTAATCCAAATTCTTAAAATCCTCCACTTTCATCAAACCCACAAAATAATCCAAATATGGGCAATTTTCAATTTCCTATGCTTCCGTTTCCATATAAATTTCCCATGTTTCAATCACCACCAATTAACCCCACCATAGATCAAGGTTCAATGGGTACTAGTGGAGGGCAATCTTGTGAAAAAGATCAAGAAATAGCATCCGAGTTTGGATCTGAATCTCAACCTCTATTGTTTTCCACTCAAATTGGGTTGGATAATATTATGCTTGGTGAAGAAGAAAGAGAAGAGCAAACTCAAAAACAACAAAGAGGAACATTCACCCCGGAGGAAGATAAACTTCTCATTCAAGCGTGGCTAAACATTTCCAAGGATGCAATTGTAGGGGTATATAAAAAAAATGACTCTTTTTGGTTAAGAATTAAAGCTAATTATAATGAGTATCGTGGTCATTTGCAAGCAAGGGGAGCATCACAACTGAAAGCTCGATGGCAAAAGCTAAATAAATTAGTTCATAACTTTGTAGGGTGCTATAAACAAGCTTGTCAAAGAAAGAAGAGTGGTAGTAACGAGACTAACATCATGTGAGATGCATATACAATTTATTCTCAAGATGAAGGGGAATCCTTTAGGTTAGAGTATGCATGGCGATTGTTGAAGGATGAACCTAAATGGTCAAACCCAGCATTTGATGGAGGTAGTAAGAGAACAAAGATGTTTGCTTGTAAAGCATATTTGTCATCTTCTAATCCAGAAACGCCATCAAGTTACGAATACAACCCAACTTCACCTAATATGGTTCGTCCAATGGGGACAAAAGCAACAAAGAGAAAGGGAAAATCAAAAGCAAATGAAACATCTTCCGCTTACATTGATCTCACTACAATAGAGGAGACACAAAAGTAAAAAATTTCAACTATAAAAGATTTGGCACGTGCCAAGCATGATCGTAACAAGTTGAAGGAGAAAGAATTGAACATGAAGGAGAAAGAGCTTGAGTACCAGTTGAAGATAAGGGAAAAAGAGCTGGAGTACGACGCGAAGATGAAAGAGAAAGAATTTGAGTTATAAGTCCTCTTTAAGGATACATCTGCTATGACGGTTGCATAACTACAAGATCATGGCAAGTTGTGTAACAAAATTAGAGAAAAATATGGAATTGTGTAACGATGTTAGTTAAAGTAGTTATTATTTAATGTAATGATGTTGGTTATGATTTAAATTTTAAAATTTTTATTTTATAAAAAATTAGTACAAATTAATTTCTTAGTCAAACTAGTCGTTGGTCAAACTAGCCATTATTCAAACTAGTCATTGGTCAAATTAGCCGTTATTCATACTAGTTGTTATTCAAACTAGCCATTGGTCAAACTAGTCGTTGTGTTGTCTCTCTTTATATATTGTTCACATTCAAGAAGTTTTTCACACCACTCAATTATGCAAATAAGCCTCATCTTCTTCTCAAATTCTCTCAAAACTGTAACTCTACAGTGTTCATTCAAATGGACTCTAGTGATTCATCTCGTCAAGAGGACCTTGAGTGGGAAATCATTAAAGATTTCATAAATGATGACTATGAAGAATAATGCATGAGGTTGGTAATGGAGAGGCAACTGCAACAACAAGCCAATACGCATAAGCATATACAAACTCACATTGAAAGGAGTCGTGAAGAAAGGAATGCTCGATTGTTCAATGACTACTTCTCCACCAATCCAATATACACAGAGGAGTAATTCCGACGAAGATTTCAAATGAGAAGGGATGTATTCCTTCGCATTGTACAAGCACCTGACAATCATGATGATTATTTTCTAATGAGAGTTGATGCAACTGGCAGAATGGGCCTTTCTCCGTTACAAAAATGCACTGTTACTATTCATATATTGGCATATGGATCACCTGCTGATAGTGTCGGTGATTATGTGCAAATTGACGAAAGCACTGTATTAAAATGCTTGAATAAGTTTGAATGGGGTGTCTACAAGATATTTGGAACTAAATACTTAAGAAGGCCAAATAAAAATGACATTGAATGCCTACTAAAAATAGGGGAGACACGTGGTTTTCCAAGTATGTTAGGTAGCATTGATTGTATGCATTAGGAATGGAAAATTTGTCCAGTAAGGTGGAAAGGCCAATTTTTTTGTGGTGATCATGGCAAACCCACAATCATGCTTGAAGCAGTGGTATCACAAGACTTATGAATTTGACATGCATTTTTTGGGGTTGTAGGTTCAAACAATGACATCAACATGTTAAACGAATCTCTTATGTTTAATGATGTTTTGGAAGGCCAAGCCCCTAGGGTGCAATATATGGTAAATGGAACCCAATATGACATAGGATACTATCTAGCATATGGTATTTATCTAGAATGGGCTACGCTTGTTAAGACCATCCCAATGCCACAAGGCAATAAAAGAAAACTATTTGCCCAACATCAAGAAGCAGCAAGAAAGGATGTGGAGCGGGCGTTTGGAGTACTTCAATCTCAATTTGTGATTATACGTGGCCCTATGTATACTTGGCACATGGATACAATCAAGCATATATTATATACATGTA
This sequence comes from Spatholobus suberectus, assembly GCA_004329165.1. NCBI lineage: Eukaryota > Viridiplantae > Streptophyta > Magnoliopsida > Fabales > Fabaceae > Spatholobus > Spatholobus suberectus. The sequence continues at coordinate 59,674,163 of CM014729.1, forward strand.
TCATATTGCATAACATGATTGTGGAAGATGAACAACACATATATGATGGTCATTTTGATTATTCTTATTATCATCCCAACAATGATGTCTCAACAACTAATGTATATAATGATCCTCATCTGAATCTTGCACCATACTTACAAAGGAGAGCACTTATTCGTGATAGGCAACATCATCATCAATTTCAAGTAGACCTCGTGGAGCATATTTGGTAACGTTTTAGGCGCGATAGTTAGCAAAATTAATTATTATTTTAATTATGTAATTTTTATTATTATAATGGTAGTTTTTAATTCGTCAAAATTAGCTATGTCTTTATTTTTTAAATTTTTATTTTGTATACATAAAAAAAATATTTCGCAAAAAAATAGTACAAATAAATCTCTTATTTTTTTATAATTTAATTATTTCATAAATAAAATAATTATAACTTAATAAATAAATTATTAATGAAATGTAAAAATGTGAGGTTATTAGTGGGGCCCATTTAAGAAACTTTTTGGAGTTGCTGGGTTGGAAGGGTGCGGTGCTTAAATGTACTTAAGTTTAAAAAGGTAAAAATAAGTGATGTGTATAAGTGAGACCTATTTAAGAACCCCAAAGAGAAATATTGGATTGTAGATGCTCTAAGAGGAAAAAAAAAAAACCTTGCCAAAGCAAACATACCAATGGAAAGTCAAATTTTGTGCCTTTGTAAATTTGAAATCTAACCCCTGCAATTGAAAAGACAAATCCACTTGATTAAAATGAATCTTTGCCTAAAGAGAAAGAATTGAAATAAAACAAAGAAGATGCAGGTTGAGGCTTTCACGTGAAGTTTCATTGACAATCTTTGAGGAGCATTGTGCCTATAAATTGGAAGCGGACATGACAGAGAATAGGTTACCAATTTTCAAAAAGCTTCAGAAAATAAGAGCACACACACAGAGAGTTGAGAAGGAGACTGCATTGAGAGTGAAAAGAAAGGTTATCCGAATACAATCTTCAAAGGTTTGAACACTCACACATTCTGGCACCACCCTCGACTTCTCCAATCTCAAATAGTGACAACCCACGAGGTAAATAGGCAAGAGGTCAACAGCGCTTCTAATTTTAAACTTTGTCTATTTGCTTCTTTGATTGTATGTTTTATATTCATCCACTTTGATACCCATGTTTCACAAGTACACACAATCAAGCACATAATCAGCACTTCTTCACAATGTAGCTATTAGATGTATTGTTTGTTCAAATAAAAATGAATGACCCTACTTCTGAGTGCATCAAGCACTGAGCCCGTATAGCCACAAATAAAATTGACATTGGGTCGAACACTCAGTCATCGCGCTAGGGTTTCATCACTGTCGCACAGCCTCCTTCATCCTCCGTTTATGACAGTCATTGTCACTACGGGCGCAAGAATCATTTCTGGTCATCACTGTCATCTTCTGTAACATTCTCAAAATTTCACATAAATAATTATCTAATAATTATTAATTATTTAGTTGTTTTTTTATAGTAATTAAAAATCTAGATAAAGATTTATAAATCTTGAAAGATTTTATGTATCTTAAAAAAATAAATAATATCCAGATTTAATAATAATAATAATAATTGAAGTTACATAAAAAGACTTAAATAACTAATAGAGACATTTTTAAATTTAAGAAAATTATGTTTTAAACTTAAAATAATATTAAAAAAGGTTTCTAAGAGATAAAAATAAGTTTTGGTAATTTTACAAACAAAATTAGATTTATTTCAATTAATAAATTAGAATAAGAAAAGATAATTAAGAGATAAATCCCATAATGATTGAAAAATTTAGGAAAATTAATTTTTAGGCTAAAAAAAAATGATTAAAATTTTATTATGAATTTTTTTAAAAAATTTAGAAATGTTTGTAATTTATGATATATGAGCTTAAAGTGCTTATAGACATTTATAGAGTACAATTAAAAATACTAAATGAACTTTAAAAGTTACGAAAAAATTACAAGGGTTTTTGTGTGTGTATAGACCTTAACTGAACAAAGAGAACTCAAACTAAAATTTGTGCAACAATTTTCTAAAAATAAGTACTTAAATAGCTTATAAAATGACTTATAAAATAAATTAGGCATTTTTAGTTTTGTTTGTAGAGAAACCTTATATATCTGACCAGAAGAGGATTAGATTAAGTCTAATGTCATTAATCTCAACTCTCTACAAGTCAGTTAAGTCGATTAAAACGAATGCAGTAAGAGTTTTAATAATTGGGCGTTTTGGCAACATGTGTCAACCAATGTGGTCCAAGACTTGATATTCTCCCTTCTCCCCTTCTTAAAATCGTCGACACCCCATCCTCTTCACAAGTATCATTCTTTTTCTCATCTTCCTTTCCATACTCTCTCCATTTCTCCTAATTTCCTTCAAGACTCGAGCTTCCATGGTTCTCCAATTCTATTTGTGACCAAGCCAAGGTGAGTAGGAGCTCTGCTTCTTCATTTTTCTCCTTCATGAACTTGTCACCCCTCACTACCCACCATTATCCATCAATCCTTCTTTGTCTTCTCTTGAAATTTCTTCAAATTCTCAAAAGGCTTTTGATAGAGAACACTAATTGAAGCTTGTCTTGTTTATGCAATTAGAAGCTTGATTAGAGCATGGATGAGCATTGGGTGAAAAAAAATATAAAAGAAAAAAACACGAATAATAATATTTTTCTTTTATTTGGTTAGAGAAAAAATGGAAAGAAAGGAAAGAAAATTTGACTTACAGAAACAAAAATTCAAAATTTTCTTTCCTCCCATATCCCTTCAATTAAAATTTAAAATTTTCTCTCTTTTGTTTCAAACGGGAGCATATTTCCTTTGTGGCGAGAACTGTAGGGTGCAATTGCTTGGTTCTCAACCGTTAAATTAATGTAGTGTATATGATTTTGCCACGTGTCTTAGTTTCATTTTTACTATTTTAACCATTTATTAGTCGAACTTTAAACTCTCCTATGTCATCTATGGTTAAGTCATTTTTTAGCTGTTTTGGTAGCGTAAAGAGGTTGAACTAGGAGACCTTGAGCTTGTCATCGCCATCCAAGAGGACGTTATGTGGCTAGAGGTTGAGGTGGGGAATTCCAAATAGAGATGAGTTGATGAAAGCATTGTGGACTTCGGTAGCTGCCCATACTAGGAGATTCTAGTGAAAAAGCTCGCTGTCAGTGGCAAACTCCATAATGGAGATATGGACTATAAAAAAATGACAACCTGATGCTTGAAAACCAAATGAAGATAGAAATTCCAAATTTCTAATAAAGAAAAATGAGAGTTTCTCCGATACCATCAAATTTCATTTTTGCAGAGAAAAAATAATTATATTTAAATCAAGAATATTCTAAATAAAATCAAGAATAATATACTTAGGATGACATAATATATGGGTGATGCAAAGGCTCAATTTAGCTCAGTCCTTAAAAAAATTGATAGCAGATTGCTTTGATTAAGGTCTCTTATTGTATATATTGGTATATGATTGCTCTTGTTCAAGTTTTTTTTATTATTATTATTATTACAGGTTGAGTAGGCACTAAAATACATAATAAATAACAAATGTAATTCAGAAAATAATTTTCTTTGTGTGCGCCACTCCATTTGTTCAAGAGTGCTTCACTGGATCAAAAAGGCACAAATACACCTAGTGGAGAATCCCCCGAGATGTTCATAGAATGCTTTTCCATATGTACTTGTGCAATTATGCAAAAGCAGCCCTGTTTATCCTGATATTCAGTGTGTTCTAGAATCTATATTGTAGAACAGTGCACATTATATCAAAATTTGTAGTTAACAATTTTTCGGCAATAAAATTCCATGTTGAGCAAGTTTTAGATTTTCAATTAGGTTCAAACCATCAAAATTTGAAATGATATTTTTATTACAACTGAATAACTTTGGAATGATGATGCGAGGCACTTCATGACTGATGAAAAATGGTGCATTCATCTCACTCAGTGCTAGTTTGATACTCTGATTAGATAAAGACATGACAACCAACCCTTTGCCCACTAGATAACAATATTATAAATTATTATATTCAAGGATCTACGTATGGCAATGAGGGGAAAATTGTTTTTGGTCACAACACAATTTAGACAATTGTTGTTGTTACTCAAGATCTTATATGCCATCATTTCTCAATACTTCAGTTAAGATAAAACTAATCCCCCTCCCCAAGTTAATGAATAACATGACCCTTTCCTTGTTCTTCTACCAAGTCCTGTTGAATATACTATAAAAAATTAAACTAACAACATTGAATTTTACATAATGGCCATGCCATATGATTACTGTCTTGAACACACCAGTGACACAAAGGGAGTTAAAAAGTATTCTCTAGTGCTAAAGAAGATTCTTATAAAAGGAAAAGTCTAGAAGCGTGAATGCTTCATAGTGTTTGCCTTGCTTGTGTTATATACTTAACTATATCAAATATTGTATATATATTTGAATTTTTTGTCAATACATGAATTAAAATGGTACATTTTACACATCGTATGTCCTTCCATTCTTAAATAGTTTAAGACTTTAAGTTGCCTCTACAGTTATTAATTACCTGGTTTTGTTAGTCATAGTATCATCATGATCTTGTCTCTTGATTTCAAAAGAAGATTCCAAGTGATGTGGGTGTCTTCATGATCATATTACAAAGGAAATGAATGAGTTTAACCTAATTTGATAGACAAGTTGTATTTGATACCATGGTTCCTACCAAACACAATTAAGCAGTGCAAACTTTTGAAGAGACTATTTGGTAAGGTTGGAATGTGCTTCCATCTTGACTAGGATTGTATTCTTATTATTTGTGAATGTGGTTGATCTTAAGTAGGCATATTACTGTAGTTAGTTGTCGCCTTGTACATTTTGAACTAATTGAGACTTTAACCTCTACATTATCCCAACTTAGCATGGCACATTGTACATCGTTTAACCACAACTTAAAAGGATGACAAATGGATTATTGATGAATGTTACATGAATATAAATAGAATTGTAACATTTCTCCCAAAATTAATTCATAAGATTTTAGTACCAAACACTCAAATACCTCCCTTTGGTAAACAAGAAGGCAATAAGCAATACTCTCAGAAATTTAATAAAGAAAAAGCACTTGTGAAAGTTCTAACTGTGGGCATAAGAAAACTTGATTAGCCAAAGTTCTGAAGTTCATCTCATAATTCACTTTAGACCTTTGACATGTCCTCTTAATTGGTTATTTAAGAGTTATAAATGCAGCCTCGTGTGTCAGTTGTGACATCTTTTACTCTAAAGCTAATTATTAAGTAGGTATTATGGAAATATAATATACTTTTCATTTGCGGAACAAAAGGGTAATTTAAAATCTTTCTCTTCACATGGTAAAGGACATCGCATGCATAACTCACATCAACGTAAACTCCATAAAATACCTTACTAATTAATAAAAAGATATTAGCCCACAATTAGCTTTACAAGTTTTTGGAATAAAACCAATTAAAGAAGTAAAACTATTGATCTAAAGTTCAAAGCTAAAGGTATAAAACAATAAGTAACCAAGCCCTGATGTCACATCCTATCAGAACATACCAAACCAAAGCAATAGTAAAATAAACTACAACGAGGCCAATGCCCCTACTTTAAGATTCCTCCTCAGGATCCGGCTAGAAATCACCTATGTATCACAAACATAGACAAAGAAACACCATAAAACAAGAGAGTGAGATACATCTCACATCATGCTTAAAATATGACAATGGAAATTGGTAGAATACACAACACATGCAAAATCAGGAAAACATTAATTTACAAAGATTAAAAACACACAAACATATATAATGAAATGCCACTTAACTTCTACTTCTTATGCACATGTGGTACCAATTTAAGTTCATCTCAAAAGTAGACTAGGAGTAAGTGCATGGCCATAAGAAGTGTCATCAGTATTAATGCCTTCAGCTTTTGTACCCTCAACTAGTATGATATTTTCTAGTGACAAGTCAGGGTTACACAGTTTTACCAGTATGCTCCGACTTTATAGGATCAGCATGGGCCATTGGAGTTTTCCAACTGGGTACCACCCCCAAGGCTAGGGTGAGACAACCCATCCTAGCCTCCATCAACTGAATTCCTACATACTTTTTTTCTCCACATGACTCAATGTCATGATGCATGGTCACATACAATGCTCATAGCATTTCATAGGTTTTTATCATAAATCATTAGCATAATTTCATATCATTCTCAGTTTTCTCAAGGTAACTAAAAATCATAAGACGTAAATTCAACAAGGCATCCAAATAATGGTTATCATACAATGAACATGGAAGGTCAACAACATTAACTTTAGTGTCTTGGTGGGTCACGCTTAGCACCAACCCTTGGCACTTAGCGCCACTTTACTTTACTTCCGGACCCACTCTCTGGTAGGTCCACGCTTAGCACCAAAAGACTGGTGCTTAGCGCCACTTATATAGGGAATTCATTTTCATACTCACGCTTAGTGTCAACTTTTTGGTGCTTAGCATCATCATGCTCAGCGTTAAGGTTCTGGCACTTAGTGCCAAACCTTTAGAGGCCCAAGGGTTGCTCCCTGGCTTTCCCATGCTTAGTGCTAACTATGGTGCTTAGCGCCACCACGTTCAGCGCTAAACCTCTAGGGGACTCTCTGTCTCTCCCATGCTTAGCGCCAACTGCAAATTCTACAGATCGCAAAGGTTCGCACAACATGCAACTCACAATTTTCCTTAGCTGTCAAGCACTCCAAAATAAATTAATTAATTCCTAATAACTCCTATTATCTTTCTTATTGGTCAATCTATTCTATAAACTCATCACTCACTAACAATTCTCTCAAAACTCGTTAAATCCTTAATCTAGGCACAAAAGGGAAGGAAGAATAGTCATAACAATCAGCATACACAATTAATCATGAAATTGCTATAAAACGCATAATGATTGGGAAAAATTGCATTCTCCTTTACACATAATCATACAATTCACAATCAATTGGGGTTTAGGGCCAACCCTTCTACCCACAACCAAAGCCATAATTATGAGCGACATAACTCACTCCCCCTTACCTTAAAAGAGACGACCTCTGGTAAGAGGATGCAAACGATTTAGTGACATCTTCCTACGGCTCCCCACTCCTTGATTGTAGCGACTCTAATGGCACGGTATCTCCAAAGAGGCACAAGAGAGAATGAGAAAAGGGTTAGGTTTTCAAAAAACCTAAGGGACTCTTAAAGCTAACTTTAGGCTTATGAAAACTAAGCCCAATACAAGGTCTTAAAACTTTTAAAGACACTTTAATTACAAAACCCCATTTTAAAGGCCTAATATTTCTTTTTCCCAAAATACCATTTTATTTAAAAATAAAACAAAATAGAAAATAGTAATAATACATATTAATTAGAAGGAGGACATTAAGGTGTTACATCAACTTTGATGCAGCAAGTTGCTGATAACAATTGAGGTTTTTATGTATAATCTTGAAGATTGAATCTTTATGAACCTATCTAACTCTATGGCTAAAATGGCACAAGTAAATTCGCCACTTTTGTGTAGACATTTGTCTTTTCTCCATGATTGGGAATGAAGTTCATCGTCGACAGTGAGCTTTTTCGCCAAAATCTCTTGCTGTGGGTGGCTGCTGGAGTTCATGGCATTTCCATCAATTTGTCTTTCCCCAAAGTTGTCCACCCCAACCTCAAAGTCACAAAACCTCTTCTTGGACTGTGATGGCAAGCTGAAGGTTTCCTCTGACTTTAGTCTTTTTATGTTACTGGAACAACTCAAAAACGACCTCCACCACACCACGTTGGAGTGGTGAACTCTATGGCCATCGTCAACCATAGATGCCATGCAGGAATTTAAATTTCAACTAATACATGGTTAAAATAATAAAAAAAGGTAAAGAAAATAAGACATGCGGCAAAATCATATACACTACATTAATCCACCAACTGAGAACCAAGTAACTGCACGTTGTAGTTTCCCTTACAAAGTTAGGGAATCAACTTTCGTTCCAAACATGCCAGTTGGCAAATGCCATGCAACAATACCACATTCTTTTTTTTTTCGCAAAAATGCCATCAAATCTTTTTATTTTATTTTGGAGAGAAATCAAATTACACTGGTGTAACTCTAGAGTTACACCAAATTCAAATCATTAATACAGAATGATCTCACAGTTTATAATATATATATATATATATATATATATATAGGGGCACGATTCGTTGACACCAGGTGTAAGAGTTAGTCAAATTACACTTTCAATAACTTTTTGTATAATGCAAATTTAACCAATCCAACTGTTGAATTTGATGTTCTTATTAATTAGATTAAGTATACAAAATTTCATACAATTCTAAAATTATTTAATAGTTCATTAAACCACTTTATTTTAACGTACAATATGATATTAAAATATATGTCAATATTCAATATTAGATAACATATTTAAAAAAGTCCAAATGATGTGAAATTTGATATACATAATCATAAAGATAATATCATCAAATTCAATGGTTGTATTGGTTAAATTCGTATTATACAAAAAGTTATTGAAGGTGTAATTTGACTAACTGTTACACCTGGTGTCAACGGATCTTGCCTCATATATATATATATATATGTATGTATAGTAACTTTAACATATTTTGCAACAATCAATTAATTAAATTATTTGATTTGATTTAATTGATTATTTGATTGATTTAACTTTCTAAAATTGGTGTAATTGATTGATTTATAATATCTTGATGTAAATAGTAATTGATTAGTTAACTTTAACATATTCAAAAATTAAATTATTTTTCTAATAATAAATAGTAACATATATATAATAACATTAATTTTAAAAATTTTAATTATTTAAATGTCTTTTGTATTCGTTCAAATTATATATAACGTATGTTAATATGCTCTATTTTCAATTTAATATTAAAATTTATGTACATATTTAATTATGTAATTATCAAAATATATATAATAACATTAATTTTAAAATATTTTAATGATTTAAATTAACAGATTAATTAGTAATAATTTATATAATAGCATAATGAAAATATAAGAAAGACAATTATATATAAGATTTGAGATAATACATATAATGTTTGAATAAACAAACATATGTTAATATATTTTTTCAATTAAATATTGAAATTTATGTATATGGTTAATTATATAAATTATAAAAAATATATAATAACATTAATTTTAAAATATTTTAATGATTTAATTATAATTGATTAGTTAACTTTAACATATTAAAAAATTAATTTGTTTACAATTATTCCAAATTTTAAATAGTAAAAAATATATAATAATATTAATTTAAAATATTTTAATTTTTTAAATATCTTTTTATTCATTCAAATGATATCTAACGTATCTTAATATGTTTTTTTTTTCAATACTATTATATTATTATAATACTATTATACTAATTGATTACGCATTAATAAAGATATTAATATTATAATTTATGTTAAAATATTATTTATATGTTTAATTATATAAATTATTAAAATACATGTAATAATATTAATTTTAAAATATTTTAATAATCTAAATTTATGTATGTTAAAACATTATGTAAATTAACGTATGTTAAAATATTTCAATGATTTAAATTAACGTATGTTAAATATTAATGATTTAATTATGTAAATTATTAAAATATATATAATAACATTACAATTTTAAAATATATATAACGTATGTTAATATGCTTTTTTTAATTTAGTTTTAAAATTTTTGTATATGTTTCATTTTGTAAATTATTAAAATATTTTAAAATTAATGTTATTATATATATTTTAATAATTTACATAATTAAACCTATACATAATTTTTAACATTAAATTGAAAAAATGCATATTAACATACGTTATATATAATTTGAAAGAATAAAAATATTTAAATTAATATTATTATATATTTTTTAGTATTTATTATTGGAAAAATTGTAAAAAAAATTAATATGTTAAAGTTAACTATTTCAATTACTATTAAATCATTAAATATTTAAAAATTAATGTTATTATATATATTTTAACAATTTATATAATTAAACATATACATGAATTTCAATATTAAATTAAAAATATATATTAACATACGTTTTTTCATTCAAACATTATATGTATTATCTCAAATCTTATATATAAATGTCTTTCTTATATTTTTGTTATGCTATTATATAAATTATTACAAATTAATCTGTTGATTTAAATCATTAAAATATTTTAAAATTAATGTTATTATATGTATTTTGATAATTATATAATTAAACATATACATATATTTTAATATTAAATTGAAAATAGAGCATATTAACATATGTTACATATAATTGGAACGAATAAAAAAGACATTTAAATAATTAAAATATTTTAAAATTAATGTTATTATATATATGGTACTATTTATTATTGGAAAAATAATTTAATTTTTGAATACGTTAAAGTTAACTAATCAAATACTATTTACATGAAGATATCATAAATCAATCCATTACACCAATTTTAGAAAGTTAAATCAAACAAATAATCAATTAAATCAAATCAACTAATTTAATTGATTAATTAAATTTAATTAATTGATTGCTACAAAATAGGTTAAAGTTACTATATATATTAAGATATAAACTATAAGAACATTTTGTATTAACGGTTTAAATTTGGTGTAACTCTTAAAAGTTACACTGGTGTAATTTGATCCCTTTCCTTTTATTTTAAATTAGTAAAATATATAATTGTAGTAATTAATGAACTTATAATGAATATATATTATAATTAAATCAATCAATTAAACAATTAAATCTTATATAAATTTTGATTTTATATAATATGATAATTAATTTATTAAATTTTATTGACAGATTTTTATAATTACAGTAATCAATTACAAAGTGATCATAATATTGAATAAAATATTTTATTTAATTAATTGTGATATATTTAAAATCTTGAAATTATGCAATTAACTACAAAATTAAAATATCAAAAATAGGTGCATGTTACATATAAAATCAAAATAAAATTAATCAAGTTTATGTTTGTTTTTCTTAATATATATATATACATATATATATATATACTTGATACTGTTATTTATTGTTTTCTATATTGTATATTTTTATTATTAATATTTTTTAAAAAATTATGTATATATTTAAGTTATATACAAATAAAAATATATTTATAAAATAACAATTTTTAAAACAAACGTTTATATAAATTAAAATAATATAAGACATACGTAAATGTAAAATTGTTTAAATATATATTAATATTCATAATTATTTTATATTTTTTACATATTTATATACATGTTTTTGTTAAATATTTATATACATATTTACTAATATATATTTTTATAAAATTTAAAGATAATTAAAAAATTAATATAAAAATTGTAAATTATAAACTTAACACCATACAAAATTAGGGGTGTCAAACAGGTCAACCCAACTCAGCCCGCCTTCAACCCCATCAAAAAATGGGTAAGATTGGGTTGAACTTGTTTTTGTATTGGGTTGAAAATTCCAACTCAACCCAACTTGTGGTGGGTTGGTGGGCCAACCCATTAAAAAAGTTATAAAACATTTGATTATTTTGTCTTAAATTTTCTCCAAATTTTATGATCAAATTTGAAAAAAAAAAAAACATTATAAAACTAGTAATTAAGAAACCTATTTAATACTTAAGAAATGATCATAAACTTTAAGGTATGGTATTTATTCATCTTAAATTCTAATCAGTACAAAAATTTGCCTTCTCTTCGGGCTTTACATATTTAAACAAAAAGAAAATTATAATCTTAATCACTCATCCACTTTAAGAGTGAACTTTAATTTAGTTTATGAGCTATAAAATTCCAATATTCCATGAGTGTGTGTCCTATGTGAAATGAAGTGTAACCCTAGCTTAATGAAGGAAAAAAAATGACGAAACAACTAAACCCAACCCACTTAATTGGGTTACATAGGTTAGCCCATTGAGTTGGACCCATTTTGACATCACTATATAGAATAGGGGTGTCAAAATGGGTCAACTCAACCCGCCTTCAATCCACCGAAAAATAGGTTGGGTTTGGTTGAACCCGTTTTTTGATTGGGTTGGGATTCCCAACCCAACCCAACCCATGGCGAGTTGGCATGTTGGGTTGGGTTGACCCACCAACCTATTAAAAAAATTATAAATTATTTAAATTTTTTTGCTTTAAATTTTTTTAAATTTTATGATCAAATGTAAAATTAAAAAAGAGAAAAATGTTATAAAATTAGTAAATAAAAAACCTACTTAATACTTAAAAAATAATCAATTTATCATAAACTTTAAGTAACAATTTTTATTTGTCCTAAATTCTAATGATCACCAAAATTTGTCTTTTTGTCTTGGAACTTAACATATGACATATTTGAATAAAAAGAAACTATAATCTCAAATATTACATGAATTATACCACAATTTCAACTCAAAAGCTCAACCTAAAAAAAAAAAAAACAACGGGTCAACCTAACTCAACCCGTCATTTGGCCTGTCGAGTTGACGGGTTAAACGGGTTGGGTTATGCGGGTTGGAGGGTTGAACCACATAACCCAACCCAACCCGTTTTGTTAGGATATGCGGGTTAACCCGCTAGGTTGGGCCCATATTGCCACCCCTACATAAGTTATTACCCTAGTTTATACATATAAAGATGGTAGTAGCTAGCTAGTGGAATCCCCCTAATGTCGTGGGGATTGGCGGTATACTACGTGATGTGATGGGGATGTGGCTACTTGGTTTCGTAGAAGACCTGGGCCATGGTGATTCGCTCAAGGCAGCACTAATAGCGATCAGAAAGGGCTTGGAATATTGCTGGGCTCATGGGTATAGACAGCTAATGGTGAAGTCTGATAGCAGCACCGTGATAGGTTGCCTAAACATAGCTTGCGATTGCAAGGATAGAATTTCTACACATGATCATGGTGATGAGATTCACTCCATTAAAGAACTTATGCAAAGGGAGTGGCAGGTCTCTTTCCTGGTTATTTCACATAATGCCAACACTGTAGCTGACCTTCTTGCAGGTTGGGGTGCCACTGGTGAAGGAAACCATCATTCATGGAAGTCCCCTTCAAATGGTGCTCTAGAAACTCTTGTGTAGGACACGTTTTTAGTGAATTAGTTTAAGTTTGCAGTCTCTGTCCTTTCTTTCCTGAATGTACCAAAAAAGTTTATACATATAGAGAAATTTTTTTATTCCTTCTTTATTTAGAGTTTGATTTTAATTTAAGATAATTTTCATTTTTGAACAAAATAAATTTTAAGATTATTGTAATTTTAAATAATTTAAATTTAATTTTTAAATTTGGAAACATCATATTAAGGTTACAATAAAATTTTAGCTAAAATATACTTTTAATCTCTTATCTTTTTACAAAATTTCGTTTTGGTCCTTTATTTTTTAAAATATTCATTTTGGTTTTTTAACTCTCAAATTTGAGTCAATATTGTCCTTCAAAAATAGTGATCATTTTCGATTGTAGGACATAATTTTAAACCCTTTTTTGACCGATTTAAGATGTGAAACTTTTCCCATTAGATTCACCTAATAAAAAACTACATAACCTAAATAATGTTCAAACAAATAAGGGTCATAAACATGATGAAAATCGCATGAAAAATAAGTCCTATGAACAACCAAAAAAGAATCTGATATTAGATTTTTTAGATTTTTGATTGCTCATAAGACTTACTTTTCACGTGATTTTCACCATGCTTATTGCCTTTTTTGGTTTGAACATTATCTGGGTTCTATAGTTTTCATGTAGGTAAATCTAATGGGACAAGTTTCATGTCTTGAATTAGTTAAAAAAAAGGGTTCCAAATTGTACCCTAAAATAAAAAACAATCACTATTTTAGAAAGACAACATTAACTCAAATTTGAGAATTAAAGGACCAAAATGAATTTTTTAAAAGATAAATGATCAAAACAACTTTTAGTAAAAAGATGAGGGATCAAAAGTATATTTTAACCTAAAATTTTTAAGATTAATTATGATTATAATAATCTTAAAATTTAATTTATGTAAAAGAGAAAGATATCTTTACCATCAGGGCACGTGGATCAACTGACACGAGGTTATTTTAGCAAACCAATGGTCTCGAGTTCAAGTCTGGGTATACAACTGCATTAAATACTTAGAGGAAGAGTTTTGTTGCCCATATTAATTATAAATAAATATATTAATATCTAAAAACATGTTATTCATAGACAAAATCAAAAATAATATTCAAGATATTCTAAATGATTTTCAAATTTCAAAATTATACATAATTTGTATTATGCAAATATCTCATTTATCTATAAGGGTTAAGTATGTTTTTGCTTCTTAAACTTTTTTCAATTTTCACTTTTAGTCCCTAAACAAATATTGACCGCTCTTAGTCCCTATACTTTTACTCTGTTAACATTTTTGGTCCTTGTGGTCAAGTATCACTTCTAAATGATACAGGGAATCCACATGAGTTGCAACATCATCAACTAGCTAGTCTGACGTGGCAGCCACATGTAAAATTTTTTTGGTTAATTATGTTTTTAGTCCTTAATCTTTTCACGAAATTCACTTTTAGTCCCTTAACAATTTTTGACCAATCTTAGTCCCTCATCTTTTCATGAAATTCACTTTTAGTCCTTTAATTATTTTTAACCAGTATTAGTCCCTTAATTATTAATTGTAATTGTTTTTAGTCCCTCCCATCAAGTATCACCATTAAGTGATGATGTGACAGCCACATTGGCAACCACGTGACTTGTCGTGTGAACTACTAGTTTAATATAGCAGTCACATGATAAAATGTTGCTAGTTTAAGATATTTTCTAGCGATTCTAAGGCGCTACAAATTTCCTGACGATGTAAAACCACCACAAAAGGGGTTTGAAATTTTGAAAACATTAATAGAGAAAGAAATACAGTAAGCAAAATCAACAACCCACTTAAAAATTCTTACTACATTAGAACTTGTCATCATTGCCTCGCTTGTCTACCCTCTGTGCACGCTATTACTCGTGGAGCAAAAAGGTTCGTGGAAGCAAGATTGAAACGAAAGGGTTTAATGTTTGTTTAAGAAATGGGGTTGGGAATTGGGGTTTGGAAGGTTTGAAGATCAATGGCTCTTTGGTTTTGATGCTTGAGGTTTTGATTCATGGGTACAATGGTTCGTGATTTAGCTTACTTTAGGTTGTTGAAATTTGTATTTTGGATCATGGTTCAATGGGTTGCTGACTTATGTATTGAGAGTTGTTGATTTTGCTTGCTGCATCTTCTTCTCTATTTTTTTTTTCAAATTATAAAACTCCTTTTATGGCAATTTTACACTGCCACTAAATTTATAGTGCTTAGAACCGCTAGAACATGTTTTGAACCAACAACATTTTACCACGTGACTGTCATGTCAAACTAGTAGTCCACATGACAAGTCATGTGACTACACATCACTTAACAGTGATGCTTCATGGGAGGGACTAAAAGTAAGGACAAACAATAATTAAAAGACTAAGATTGATCAAAAAATTGTTGGGGAACTAAAAGCAAAAATTTTCGTGAAAAGACGAAGGACTAAAAATGAATTTCATGAAAAGATGAGGGACTAAAAACATAGTTTACCAAAAAAATTATATGTGAATGCCACATCAAACTAGTTGATGATGTTCAACTTATATGGCTGCCAACATGGATGCCATGTCATCACTTAATAGTGATACTTGACAACAAAGACTAAAATTGTTAACGGAGTAAAAGTATAGGAACTAAGATCGGTCAATATTTTGTTTAGGGACCAAAAGTGGAAATGAAAAAAAAAAATTAAGGACCAAAAACATATTTAACCCTATTTATAATTTTAAATCTTTAATCCCTTAAAGATTATCCTTCCTTATTTATTGTTTTATTTGCATTATAATAATAGGTGTATTAGTGGTTCCATTGTTCACCCACCCGTTAGCAATGAAGATGAAAAGGTTGCCAGTGAGATGTTTTACTGCATTTGAAATGCATGTGCAAGTCTTGGCTTTATCTCATTTCCGATCCTTAATTTGCTTAATCCCCTTTTGACATAGCCGTTGCACCCACCCACCTATTTCTTCTGAAATCCCCTAGCGATTCCAAAGTTAATTCCATAGACATAGAGGCACTGTTTCACGATGATTATGCGGAAGTAGTCTTTAACATTCCAAATCCATCATTTGTTCCCATTCCCAAACACGATGTTGTTGTGGGTTCAAGCAAAGGATTTATACTCTAAACCACTATATCCTCCAACTAAATTTATTTCATCATACGAAATCCATCAACTAGTATCCAAAAACAATTTAGCAAAGTGTCGCCAAAGCTTCCATATCAATGTGGCATTGGGTATGACTCATTAACTGATGACTACATGGTAGTGACTATAGCATTTCCACCACCCCCAAGAAATGCAATCTTAGGCATGACAAAGGTCCATTATTTCTCCTCTAGGACCAATTCTTGGAGCTGCACTTAGAGTATTGTTCCATACATTGTGGGGTAATTTTGGACATGAGTCATTCTTGAATGGGGCTCTTCATTGGTTGGTTTACTCCTATGATGATAAACGTCGCAAAATTATTGCATTTGATATGATGGAAAGGAGGTTTTCAAAGATTCCACTACCACATGAATGGGAAAAACAATTATGTGATTATGTTAATGGCATCATACATGCTGAAATGTAGATGATAAAGGGATGCAAAGTGCAGTCATCTTGGACCAAGTTATTTGTTTTCTCTTCTCATCTTTATTCTCTTGATGGCTTTTGTTACAAATCCATGGATTAAAGGGATGAAGATCAAACTCATAGGAAAGGTAAAGAACATATTGATACTTATGAGGCAACATATTGACTTAATTGAAAAGATTTTAAATGATATATTTGAGGCTCTTATTTATAGAACTTATTGTAGCCTAATATCTTGTAACTAACCAATAACTTTCTAACTAAAACTACAACTAACTTAACCTCTAATATCTCTGTTACCCCTCCCCAAGCTGATAATGATATGATCACAATCAACTTGAACTACAAGTATAGAAAAAAGATAGAATAGCCACTACAATCATGTAAAAAAAAGAACCTAAAACACAGCAAGCTCAAACTGAAATAGAATATCCTGCAACGAGCCCAAATAAAACATAATCCAATCAGCAGCAAGCCCAAACAAAAAAAAAGGCTTAAATATGGTTTTCGTCCCTGCATTTTAGCGCTTTTTCATTTTTCGTCCCTATAAATTTTTTTTCAAAATCGTCTCTAAACTTTAGCTTTCATTCATTTTTAGTCCCTGCCATCCAACTCCATTATAAAAACGTTAAGTTGCTAACGTCAGTGCGTAACACGTCAACAAATGATGTCATGTTAACGTCATTGTGACGTCATCATATGACACATCAGCACAAATGACATGTCATCATCGCCACATCAACAAAAAGTGTCAAGTTAGCAATAGTGCCACGTTATCATTACCGTAGAGGGACTAAAAATGAAAAAAAAATGTACATGGACAAAAATGAAAAAAATTATATTGATTAAAAGAAAAAAAAAAGACATATTTGCAAGCATAAAAATAATTAAGCCTTACATATAATGTATAAATTTAATTTATACTTAATATAAAATAAAAATCTTAATGATAAAAACACTATAGCCAAAATGTTAAGGACTACAAGATAAAAACACTACCATATAATCAAAATTGCTTGGCCAATTCCATGCTCATGTGCCAACCAGATCCAATGATATAACAAAAACATAACTACAGCATCGATTGACTCATCATCATCAATCCAAATATCCAATTGAATAGGAAATCGATACATATATATATGAAATGTGTCTAACTAAACCTGTTGTTATGATTGGCATAATTATCTAAATGGCTTGACAGCAAAGGATGAGTAAAGTGTATCAAGTGCACTTTTTTGTTTTTTGTGTGTTGTTGCTTGTGTTTTGTATAGAGGGTTACCTTTGATTTTAAGGATTTGGTCTCGTCCACACACTCTTCTATAGTAAATTTTAGTTCTTATCATTACTTTTGTATGATGAGGATGTTGTTAATCTTGCATTAGCCTAACACAGATGGCCAAATTTGGTTCGGCAGTTTGTTTATCTCTTTCAAGTTTTCTATTTGTCTTAATTAATTTGGTTGCTCTCAATTGTTTCATTTGATTAATTCAAGTTGTTTCTTAGTTTTATGATTTATCATACGAAGATGTCTTATTATTATTCTTGCATATGTTCTTTTTAGTCTTACATGCTATGGTAATTACCATTCTTGCATGTGTTCTTTCAAGTCTTCTCTGCTTCCTCTTCTGCTTAAACTTTTGATTTTGATTAGCTTGTTTGGATTTCTCTAAAGTTTGAATGCCATAAATAATTGTTGTGCTAGTACTTGTGTTTTTTTTTTTAAATAAAATATGGGTTGTGGCTACTATGAAATATATGTGCTCTGTTTGGTAGCTTCAGTTATGATGTGAAGATTGCTAGAGTAAATGAAAATAGACAATAAATGAAATCATATGATTGGTTAATTTGTAGCAAAGGATTGTGGAAATTGTTACTAAATATTTGGAAGATGTAGCAAAGGATTGGTTAATTTTTTGTTTCAGGCCTGTAAATATGTCCTATTTTCTTCTTTTAGTCAATGTAATTTTTTTCATTTTTCGTACATATACATTCTTTTTTTTCATTTTTAGTTCTTGTAAATGTTTTTTTTTTCATTTTTAGTCTCTCTATAGTAATAATCACGTGACATTATTACTAATGCAGCACCTTTTGCTGACGTGGCACTTTTTGCTGACATGGCAGTGATGATGTGTCGTTTGCACTGACATGTCAAATGATGATGTCATCATGACGTCATTTGTTTGACGTCAGCAATTTAACATTTTTTGTAACAGAGTTGGACAATAGGGACTAAAAATGAAAGAAAGCTAAAGTTCAGGGACGATTTTGAAAAGAAAAAAAAAATTACAAGGATGAAAAATAAAAAAGCGCTAAAATATAGGGACGAAAATCATATTTAAACCCAAAATAAAAAGACATAATAGACATAACTCGACGACTCGGCAACTCACAACTCAGCAATTCGCAAGATGTTAGGGAGAGAGCTTTCACGAGATCGAAATGCGAAAGGAAACAAAACACAAATACACAATGAGACACAAGATGAAACTTCTAGAACTTTCAGTGTGGTGAAATGGGGCATAGTGGAGTCAATAAGGGTACCGTTGGGATCGAAGACAAAAACAAAGTGTCGTGGAGGTGTTGCAGAGATGATGTGCTCATTTGTCTTCTCCGACAATGGCATGGAAGCATGCTTCTGCAGCTTGAAACAAAAAAGATGGACAAGAGTTTTTGCGATGAAGATAGAATCGGTACAAAACTACAGAATAGAGAACCGATTGCCATCAGGGCTAAATGGAAAACTTGGAGAATACCTCGTTTCTTAATAGATTTATGAAAACATGGCATCGACCAGTTGCAAAAAGAAGGATCTTGAAAAATGCAAAGCACTCTAGATCAATCTTCTTGAATATCTCTATGGCAAGCTCATGTGATTTCTCTATTATTTTATAGATGAAATCGATAGTAGTGACGGTGGAACATTTCTAATTGACAATGATCTCCTTAGAAACTTCTTCAGTGAACATCCTCACCATCTTTGGGAGGTCCACTCTTGCTTCTTCTTTGGTCCAATTGTTACCACCATAGGTAGAATCAGAAGAATGATTAATTTCAAACTTCTTCGTGGTGTTGGATCGTTAATTGTTGATGATACAGGTCATTTCCCCAATTTTGATGGTTGATCCATCGATTGCTAGCTTGTTTGAAAATACAGGAGTCACATAATCGTCTTAAGAT
Source organism: Spatholobus suberectus (assembly GCA_004329165.1). NCBI lineage: Eukaryota > Viridiplantae > Streptophyta > Magnoliopsida > Fabales > Fabaceae > Spatholobus > Spatholobus suberectus. The sequence goes on from CM014729.1 coordinate 59,694,088, forward strand.
CTGAGTCTTGCCCGAAAGTGCCAAAAATGATTTCGTAGCGGCGTTCTTCTCTATTGTAGTAGATTCAAGAACGTCAAAGAGGCTCATATCTTGTTGTGGCAGAGAATTTGAAGCTTTTTCAATTAATTAGAATCATGTTCTTCCTCGTAGTTTGAATTTGAATCGTAGAGATCTTCATTGAAGTTGATTGCAGAAGCACGGTATCGCTCTAATACCATGTTACAAATCCATGGATCAAAGGGATGAAGATTAAACTCATATGATAGGTAAAGAGCATATTGATACTCATGAGGCAACATATTGAATTGGCTAAAAAGATTGCAAATGATACATTTGAGGCTCTTATTTATAGTGCTTATTGTAGCCCAATATCCTATAACTAACCAGTAACTTTCTAACTAAAACTACAATAACTCAACCTCTAATATCTCTGTTAGCTTTCTCTTAATATGCTTCACCAAAAATGGTGAAATTTTGGGAAATGATTGTACTAAAATATTAGTGAGACTTAATCACAAAGGCAGCTGTTTGGGCATCGCACACTTGCGATGTTGTTCAATCATAGAGATTTACTATATTGTGTATGCATAGAGAGTGTTTGCTATCACTTCCTAGCGACTTTGAGAAATTAACCAAGTGAAAGACTAGAAGAATTAATCCATTTATGTAATGTTCTTCAATCCTTTAATTTCACCATTTTATATATTACCATTCAACATGCATAATCAACCAAGTTGTGATTGAATTTATCTTGTACGTTGTTGGTTTAATCTGTTTCTCATATTGATTGATAAGCCTTCTATCATACCCTAAAGATACATTCACGTACAAATGAATGAATAAATTATAATTTCAGAAGAACTTCACTAATATTTTCATTCTTAGTTTTCTCTGTTCATATTTTATTTATCTGCATAATCTATGACCATGAGACGAGAAACTTTCATAGTTAGTGAGTTTGATCTTTATATGTGGACTGCCAAATGTATGAAAATATGAATACTTAATTATAGGCTTCTATGACCTTAGGTTGTTGCATTGTGTTCCTACTCTGCACTTTAGGTTAACATACTTTTACAACAAGGTTGTATGGTACTGGATGGACAGTGATCCATCTCTCATAAATGAAATTGTGCAATTATAGAGAGATCAGTCTTAAAAGGCATACAATAAAATTGTGGTATAGAGTAATCAAGAGCAGATTAAGACAATAATCATGTATATCAAAGAACCAATTTAAATGACATGTTCAATTTCATGTCTTTGAATTAGCTGGCCTTGATTATCTAGATGGTTGTTTCTCCAAAAGTTCACAATATTCCTTATCTAGGTGCTTGTTTCTCCAAAAGTTCACAGAGGCATCAAGACACAAAATAAATGTATAAAATAAAACTACGGTTAAATATCAAGATTTGAATAACAAGTTAACAACACACCTCAATATCAATGACAAATATGAATTTTCAGCCACAGAGATGAGCATAGATAGCAATATGTCGATATCAACCTCCTCAACAATTGTTCACTCCAATCAGCTAACAAGTGCTAAAGCCACAAGCCCATAATTTTTAAAGCCTCTTGAGACAAAAATATATGATTAGAATATTTTAGGAAGGAGAAAAAGAACTGCTACTTTGTAAAATAATACCACTATTAGTTTTGCATTTTTTTCCCAAGAAAATGAACATTAAATATCAGGATTGATCTTTGAACTTAACCATAGTTTTCATTTCACCTGTTATAAACATACAACCAGAGATATAATTTTTCAAAAAAATATAGAAAATCTACACATTACACATGACATTATTAAACAAAAGCTGTCAAAAAAGTTTCTGAGGTAAGGACATTAGGAAGAAAATTGTTAATAGATAGAAAAGTGTTTTTGTAGGAATGGCAGACTGACCTCTTTCACTAATAGAATGCCAAGTTCATATTAGCTAGAAGTCTACTAGAGTTGGTCAAATTTTTGAAGCCTCTCTAGACAAAAAACAATATGTAGGTTCAACTGTTAAATTATAAGAAATTAGTAACCTAGAGATTGTAAAAGTATGAAAGACACAGATAGAAATTATAACCATTTTTCAGAATCTTCCCAAATTGAAAGTCTTGGATACTCAGTGGCAAAAGAACAACTTGCTTCATTAAACTCCACAATAGCATTAGGGAAATCAAGTACTTGTTAAATAAGTCAACAAATTGATATAGGAGATCACATCATATTTCTTAAGCAGATTGACAGTAGATGAAGCTAGAAATGATGTTTTTTGAGACTAAATTCACGATTAAGGTGATCATATTTATGTTACAAATTTAAAGGAGATGAGGATCTTGGCCATCAGCGTTGGAACAATCACTAAAGAGTGTGTTGGTAAGAAAGGGTTCATGAACTCCAAGCGATATTTCCTTTAACACTTCAATGACATTGACATCAAACTTTTGACAGTAACCAATAGTTTTAAGAGTGTGTTTGTATAATACAAATCATTTTCCTTTTGTTTCTTTTGGAGTAGTCTATAACACATTTGTAAATAACTTGTTCAAGCTAAGAACGTTTCTTTTGTTTCTTGTCTTGCCATTGTTTGATATCAACATCTATCCTTGCCATTTTCGACTGATTGACCAAATTGAATCACTTTTATAAAGTATTTACCAATTTGGAGCTGCTTTGAAACATAATACCAAAGTGGTGTAGTCAACGGTGAAAAAAGTACCACATCAGCTTTTTTATTTTTTATTTAATGCCGAAAATGTGATGTGCCTGCCACATAAGAATAATAAGATACCCTAGTGACAGTAACATTTTCAAAAAACACTACTGCCATTTGGGTATCTCACGTGGTAGACACATGGCATTTTTTGATGGACACGCGTACAATACACTATTGGTAATAGTATTTTCACTTTTATTAATTTTTTTAAACAGACAAAAAGCTGTAATAGAGTTGCAAAGTAGAAAATGCTAGTAAGACTAGCAAAAACATTTTGTAGCGTGCTATCATGTCTAAGGAGTCATAGACTGGAAAACCCAATCTTGACTAGTGTTTTCATATAGTTATGCTTTTACCTCCTTTGCATTTTATATAAATCTCCATTTATTTCTTAAATTCAAAACAATAAAGTTATAATTACCAACAGCATATTGTACACGTATCTAGTAGCGTTTTTTGAAAACGCTACTGCCATTGAGGTATTTCACATGACGGACATATGACATTTTCGGCATTAAATTAAAAATAAAAAAGCTAATGTAGCGCTAAATATCCTAGTTTGACCAACATTTTCTATCATTGACTACCTCATTTTGGTATTATGTTTCAAAACAGACCCAAATTGATAAATACTTTATAAAAGTGACCCAACTTAGTCAATCAACTTGTCATCTTCACCCTCGTTTTGAATCTGGATATGGTTCATATCCAACACATGATTGGAGGACCTGCAAAAGCCAATAATATTAAATCCACCTTGTTTCAATTGTCAAAGAGACCAAGTCCAAATGCATAGACAAACAATTACCTCAAGCAACACGAAAAAAGGAGCCATCAGAAAAGTTTGCACAAGGTCGTCCAACAGAGCTGGTGCACGTTCTAACAGAGACAAATAAAGGTTAAAACATAATCGAAATAATGTACAACCTATGCATCAAGGCATCATGCATATTACACCATGACCAATAAACTGTCCAGTCCAACAAAACAACTGAGCAGCCAACACAACCCGAAGATTGCCGTCACAAACAAGTTACAATTTTGTTCAATGTACAATATCACTGACAGATTTTAATTAGCTTCACTAAATACATGATAGATTTTTCCTATCTAGTTATCATGTACATATGCTTAATGCTATCCAACATTTATGGTTTCTTCTCTAATCCACAAAAACGTATAGCCCCCTTCTCTGTTGTCTTATCTCTTTTTAAATTTACTTCCTCTGTTTCTTTTTATTTGTCGGTTTTTTAGAAAAATTTTATTTTCATTTATTTGTTATTTTCAAAGTTCAAGATAATATTAATTACTTCTTTATCAATTATATCCTTATTTCTTACCTAATTTTTAATTAAGTTAGACATTTTCAACTAGTATGTATTTATTGTGGAATAGAAATGAGAAATGGTATAATAGAAAACTTCAAAACTATTTTATAAAAAATGAAAAAAATTATTGTATTTCTTGGTTTGTAAATAAAAACCTTAAACGATTATTAAAAAACAACAGAAATAGTAATTTAAGTAGAATTAAGGAGTCTAAGAACAAGTTGGATTGACCATAGTCCTAAGTGTTCCATTTAGTTGGATTTTCTAATTAGCTAGTTTTAGTTATTCTTTTATGTTTCTTTCATTTATTTTATGATAATGAAATAAATAGTTCATCCTCTTCTCCTAATTGTAGATTTGTCTACAAAGCCTTCAAATTTTTTGAAGTTGACTCAAAAAACTTGATTAGTAGATTAATATCCTAGGCTGACTTGTATTGACTTTACTTAGTAATTAATGTTTTATCAATACTAGCTAATTTCTTAAAGATAATTTTAATCTTCCAAATTTTCTCAAATAATCTCTTACTTATTCTAATTTAAAATAATTAATTCATGAAAATTTTCCATTTATAATTAGTAGTGAATTTAGCTTATATAATTTATCAACTAAAAGTAAGACTAATCATATTTTATATCTCTAAAATTTTGTTTTGCTATGTGTAGAAGTCCATTTCTTTCATAGAATATGATTTTATGTCCTACATTCCTATTTTTATTAGGGACCATTTTTGCAACATGAAAGAGATTTTTTTTTTTAGAATTATCTAGCAACTAGTTAGTAATTTTTCAAATTTGGCTGAGGTTTGTTTCTAATTTAACTGTAATTGGAATTGTTATAAATATTAAAAGGATTAACTTGTAATTTTATAGAGATTTATTCTTTTTGTTTTTTGGTATACAATGGCGACACTAATGTTAGAATTTAAGACCTTATGCATACTACTCAGACCACCCACCACTAAGCAAATTCTAGTGGATTTATAGAGATTGATTCTATTACTTATTTAGGGTAAATTACATTCATTTCTACTAACTGAAAGAAAAAATAGGTTATTACATATAATTTGTGAAGTTGATTAAGTATGTATATAGTTCAATTTATTTTAAAAAAATAATCATTTTTACTAGCTTCTTAAGGAATCTAAAGAGGAAAAATATGAATTTTATTTTTTTAGTTTCTTAAGATATAAGCTATTCAAACATTTGCTAACTGAATAAGAATAATCCTTAAAAACATATGGACCTCCATTTGTACTCACCCTTTGAATCATCTTGGAGATTGTAAAGACACGGTAAAATACAAGAAGGGTGTTGAATTATGTTCTAAAACCTTTTGCAAATCTTTTTTCTTAAAATACACTTTAAAATACAAATAAATGCTTCATATGTTGTTTAAGATGATGTTCTTAAAACACTTTGATTTAAAAAAAATGAACAATGATAAGCTACAATGTCAACTCACTTAAGTTAGTAAATAAGAGAGATAAGGAAAGAGAGAAATCACATAAAGGATTTATATTGGTTTGTCTAATCCAAAGACTATGTCAAATCTTTGGCTACCCACCAAGAATTTCATTAACAACATAATTAAAAGAACCACTATTCTACACTGTTACAAGTATTTTTTTCTTCAAGCTTCTTTAAGCTCACACACAAGTATTCTTTCTACTATCTCTTCAGGCAATTACATCAAGTATTCTTTCTTTACCAAACCTCTTTAGGCTCTACACAAATTATTAAAAAATGCTTGCAAGGAAAATCACAAGACTATATGCTTAGAGAATGTTCAACAAAGTTACAGAGAATATTCTCACTTAAAATTCTAGTCGCTTCAATTTATGTGAAAGAACTAGTCCGCACTTGTTCTCCTGAACTTTTATAGAGAACTAAAATATGTTTGTTACAGTCTGTTGAAGCTCTCTTTTTCTATTCTTCTTAATTTGAATTTGGTCCAATAAATGTTGCATTTGATATCTCTCACCAACTAGTCACTTAGAATTGATAATGCATCCTGGTTATCTTCCTTTCTTGGTATTGGCGCAATAGAGTAGGTAATGATATCTTCTTTTCAGAGTCAGGTACTTTGTTGCCACTATTCTCATTGTCTTGTTTGCTGCTATATGCTTTTTTTCACGCCTTTTGATGTAAGAGTTGGTAACTTGTCTTTTATGTTGAAGGACGAAAAGTTGAATCTTCTCAGATAAGCTTCTAGTCTTATGTTTGATAAGGTATCCTTCTTCATTGACTTTTCCTCTTGAAAGATGAAGCAAATAAAACATTTGGACAAACGAACTCTTGACAGATGGTCCAGTACTTGAATAATCTTGAATAGTATGGTAGGATTAATCTTGAATACTTGAATGAATAGTATGACAGACAGTCCAATACTTAAATAAATCTGCCAAGAACGAATAGTATGATAAGATTAATCTTTTTTATGAAAGCATGTTCTTGTATTTTGTTTGTTGTTAGTAAAACATAAAGACTTCAAATCGTCTTTGCCTAACAAAGATGTTACCCTATCATAGAAGAAGCAATATTGAATATAATGGGGCTGATTAGTATTACGAAGTAAAGCACGAACAAAAGCTAATTGGTCGAATTAACATTATGTAATTGATGTTGGAAGATAATATAAAAGAACCTATAGAAGTTATAAAAATCTTTTATTTGAATGAGAGACAAACGTGTTTGATATTAGTTTGTAAGTATGGGACCTGAATCAGGACAAAAAAGGAAAATAGAAAAATTGAAAAAATAGATGAAGAAAAATGATGAAATGTATATATTATTCCTTGTACAACTGTTGACAATAGAGACAGAAGTGAATTATAGTAATATTCAAGTTATTCAAGAGATCTTGACATCACCTCACTCTCTAAAGTTTAATCCTTTCTCAACAACAAGATCTCTCTTAGCCTTCCCTCTCATTTTTAGACAACATATCCCATTTTCCAACCAACTAACTTTTTTTGTTTTTTGGTGAACCTAGGATATCTCTTAGCTGGGAACCAAACACTAATCCTTCGAGATACTGAAATCCATTTAAGAGATTGATCTTTCTCAACAAATGATTTTTCATAAACACGGACCTAGGGATCAAACTTCTAATCACATGCTTAAGGGACAAGATTATTTGTCAACTATGTCACACCATGTTAGTAAGTAACTTAACTAACTAAGGACTTGTTTGGATTACAGTTTTATCCAACTTAACCCATGTTAAATTCAATCCACCACTCACTTAGCTTTTCCGTTTACGCATTGAAAAGTGTAAAACTTCTGTTCAATGCCATTCTAACAAATTTCTAAACACACTAAATAATTAACTAGTGAGTATCTGTCAGCGAGTCATAAAGTTGTCCATAATGTAAATTTTACAAGTTGACGCAGCTGAAACTAAGATCCAGTGATGTGGATTGTGCAAGAAAGGTGAAATTAGGAGGACATGATAATACCTCCGAGACGCAACATTTGGTTTAGGAGCTAGTCGGCCATCAGCTGTTGATAGTGTGGTTGAATGTTGGTATGGTATCTACAAAATTTAACTTAACCTTGTAAAGACTATTTATTCTACCTGGGCTTGAATTTATAATAGGAGGATAGCCATGGACTTGGCAACATTTATCCATTGTATGACCGATGTGGCCACAACACAATATATGCAAACAAGTTCGTCTCTCTTGACTTCTTCGAGTTTTGGGGCATTGGACTATGCTGCGAAGGCAATATTTGGATCCTAATTATGAGAGTTGTTGGAACCAATTGTTCTTCGTTTTATCCTTTCAAATGATTAAAGGGAAAACATGGTTAATCAGAAGAATATCATGCATTAATAGTATTTGACCACGAACTTGTGCTAATTAATCATTAAGTCTCGCGAATAATTTGCACAACCTATTATGTCAGAAAATGTTTAAGGTTCAAATCCACATGTTCCAAAATTCAGAGGTCCGTAATCATTCAATTGCTCCCAAAATTGACTCCATCATAGTGACAATATTAGTTAAAAGAAAACTAAATTTGATTTAGAGTCTCATCACGCTCTTCAGTTGAAAAACTTTTGGACCATTTGGTTGAAATTGATAGTGAAGATCCCCACCATTTTACGTTACAAATTTAAAGGAGTTGAGGATATTGGCCATCATCCATCAACGTTGGAACAATCACTAGTGCGTAGTAAGGGAAAAAAGAAAAAAGGACCAGGAACACTCAAAGCAATATTTCCTTTAACACATCAATGAGATTGACATCAGACTTTTGACAGTAAGCAATGGTTTTAAGAGTGCCTGTATAATACAAATATCTTCCTTTTGTTTCTTTTGGACTGATCTATAACAACACATGTAAATAACCTTTTCAAGCTAAGAATGTTTCTTTTGTTTCTTGTCCTGCCATTGTTTGATATCAGCTTCTATCATTGCCTTCACCTTTGTCTTGAATCCTGGATACGGTTCATATCCAACACATGATTGGAGGACCTGCGAAAGCCAACAACATCAAATCCACCTTGTTTCAATTGTCAAATAGACCAAGTCCAAATGCATAGACAAACAATTACCTCAAGCAACACGAAGAAAGGAGCCATCAGAAAAGCCTGGACAAGGTTGTCCAACAGAGCCGGTGCACGTTTCTAACAGAGACAAACAATGGTTAAAACAATTGAAATGTAAAACCTATGTATCATGCATATTAGTAATGGAATAAATCCCTTACCTCAAAAACACCATGGCCTATAAACTGTCCAGTCCAACAAAACAACTGAGCAGCCAACACAACCTGAATATTGCCATCACAAAAAAGTTACAATTTTGTTCAATGTACAATATCACATGTTTTTCTTGTCTCTAACAAAAAAGGGGAAGCACGCACATGAAGATCAAAGAATTGATGCTTAATCATGTCAAGATATGGAAATGTATTTAACAGTCCTGAGGGGCATTGAACTGAATTTAGTATACACGGATTAAAGTTTGCAAACTTAAGTTTAAATGAACTTCATTTTGCAAATTGAGTTTACAAAAACAACTCCCTTTATTTTCATTTCAAACTGGGTTTCAAGGCAGAATTAAGACAAAACTCAGTTTCCAATCAGACCCAATTGAAAACCAAACAAGAAGCTTTTTCAATTTTACTTTTAGAACCGATGTTAGGGCCTCCTAACTGCAAACCAAACATACCATTATAACAAACTAGCAATCCAAATCTTATTCTATCTATTCCCTTACTTAAAGAGAGATTTTTTTTTTTTTTGTAACACAACATTAAGATGAGCCAATGAGAAAGACACATTGAACTAAAATAGCTTTCAGCTGTCCAATGACCCAAATCTTCATCCATCTATTCCCCAGTTTGAAGAGATGTACTTTTTTTTTTCACTTCTCAACATATGAATGGAAAAAAAAAAAGAAAAAAGATTAGAACAAAACCAAAAAATGAACTGAAACCGTTCCTTTTCACTCTAACGCAGGAATAATGTAGCTTCATAACACAATTTCCTCACTTGCAAATTTCCCATGTATGCTAGAGTTGGCAACATGCAAAACCATTCATAACTGAAGCAACACATTCAAGTGTTGAGAGTATAAAGTGATGTAGAGCAACTAGGATACTGAACAACGGAAGCATTGACTTAAACACTCATGAGTTCACACACAACACTAGTGTCAAAGTTATTTCTTAGAATATAGGATTTGGACTAATTCAACCTTTACAAAGTCAGTTTGTAAAGTAAGGGCTGTCCCCCACTTATATATACTAATTTGGCCTCATCACTAGTCAATCTGTCACTAGTCATGGGGTTTCCAACACATCCCCCTAGGATTGCACATCTCAAGCAGTAAAATTTGCAGGACTGGACATCTGCGAGTGGTCCGGTCCAATAACGGCATGATAGCGGGTGACACATAGGCCCAACAACTCTAATACCATCTTAGAAGGTGAGTTTGGACCTAACTCGCCTTACAAAATTTGCCCTCCACTTATATACACTAATTTGACCTCATCATTAATCGACATGGGATCTCCGACATTATTTGGCAAAGGTCCACAAATATGTAATTATCTGGGCTCCAGAGGAAACCGCATTAATTCGTACGGAGGAGGATACCGTTCAAGAAATAAATTGGCGCGACACAACCGAATCAGTTGAAAACAGTCACAAAGTAACTTATGTTACAAGGTCTAGTCCAAATCAAAAGACTCTATTGTACGGGTGAATTAGTTTTAGTACCTTCCATGCGAGCGAAAAGGCGAGGGTGTTGGCGAGAAAACTGGAAGCGACCCAGCAGAAGAAGGTGAGAAAAGCGGCGAGGGAGCCGGCCTTGCTGTCCAAGGCGATGTAGAAGAGCGCGTAGAAGAGGGTGGCGAAGAAGCCGTAGTTGAGGGGAAGGAACCCTAGGGAGAAGAGGGGAGGGGTGAAGTGGAGGAGGATTTGGGTCGTGAAGAGGATGGGCCACACGAAGAGGATGTGGATCGCCACGTTCACGGGGTTGCTGTGGTACGCGCCGTAGAACGCGAAGTGCTTCTCCAGATCCAACAAACCCATCCCTGATTTTTGACGAACACGACAAATGAAATGAAATGAAATGAATGGTTCTTCTGCCCTCTGGCCTCTGGGTATTCGGTATTGGGTTTTGGGGTCTAGTTCGTTTATTATTTTGCGGGGGTCAACGACGTAAAAGGATTGATTGGATAGGATTAGAATGTAAATTGATGGGTTCGAGAACGTTGAGTTGGTGGCGCATTCTAGTTTTGGTCCAGCCGTTCAGATCAGACGCCGTTTCTTCTACGGCATGCGAGCAGATGCCCCTGCTGACATCGCCGCATACGTAATTGTGGCCAACGGATTTTGCAATACACGTTGAAATTTTATCACCAACACCAACCTTTGCAATATTGGCAAGAGTTTAATTATAATCTACGTTTTTAATTAGAAATTATTTTAAATAAGATTTTAAAAATACATATGAATATGTTTTTAGATTCTATAAAATAAGTGAGTTTTGATTTTAGTCTTTATAATTTTTCTTTATTTTTATCATCAAAAAACTAAAATCTTTGTTTTTAATCTTTATTATTATCTGACATTCATTAACTGTTTATATACTTAACAAAAGGTCAAGTGACTATTTCAGGTGATATTTACTAATGTCTGTATATCATATTAGCATGTGATGCTTTTAAAAAATTTTCTAGATCTCTAAAATAAATATTATTTATCTACCTTAAAATAAATTTTAGAGACCAAAAATAGTTAATTTAAATTTTAGAGGAATAAAAATTAAAAAAATATTTTATAAAGACTAAAATTAAAATTAATTCATTTTATAGGGACAAAAATAATGATTTTAAATTTTAGAGAAACAAAAATAAAAAAAAATTAGAGAGACCAAAATTAAATTTTGTTTATTTTATAAGATTAAAGACATATTTAAGTTTTGAAAATATTTTAAAAAAAAAACTGACAATAATATTAAAAATTAATAATTTTTAATTATAATGAATTATAATTTACTGATTCTTGTAAGGCGTGCGAGAATATGTCCCTGATGACATGGCCGCATACGTAATTGTGGCCAACAGATTTTGCACGGCATGTTGAATAAATACTTTCTAAGACCATCTCCAACGCTCGTTGTTAACCAGGGTTCTTAAGCATATGAATTGTTCTTGAAGAGAGTATGCGTTGGAGAACTGTGACGTGGATGACACTGTGTAAGAACGGTTCTTACACAAGAACCCTGAAGAATCGACTCATAATAGTAAAAACAAAATTATTTTATTGATGAAGATTGAAGATGGTAACAGATTCAAGAGGGGGAAAAAAACTAACTTATATCAACATGTGTTAATCCAGAATGTCCCAACAAACAATTCATCACAACAGATTACAACAAACGCCGTTGCCGCCGTTCGACTCCTAACCTACAGTACTCGTCGCTGCCCTGTGCAAGGCCGGAAATTATGGAGCTAAACCGCAGTGTTGCCTTAGAGGTCAAGCTAAAACGGGGTGGAGGTTAGGTGCCAAGTTGGGATGGGGTTTTGTTGGGGGAAAGCGCGCTTCGTGGTGGAGGTCAGGCGAGAAAGGAAGAGAAAGGGAAGAGGGGAAAACTGGGGGTGAGGTTAGGCGAGAAAGGGAAGAGGGAAAAACTGGGGGTAGGGGAGCAGCAATGAGGTTAGGCGAGAAAGGAAGAGAAAGGGAAGGGGCAAAAACTGAGGGTGGGGGAGAGCAGCGCTCGGGGGGGGGGGGGGGGGGGGGGGGGGGGTCGTCGAGAACGGCGTGTGTGTGGGAAGGGGAAATGAGGTGGTGGAAGAGGAAGGGGTCTGAAGCATTGGGGTCTCGAGAAAGGTCATAGTTGGGGCAAAAGGAATCTATTTTTTTACCATTTCCTATTGAGTGTCATTGGAGGTGAACGCATTTGGCGTGCTTCAATCTTAGTTTGCAATTATACGTGGTTCAATGCGTGTTTGGCACATAGATACAATCAAATATATATAATGTCTACATGCATTAGCTTGCATAACATGATTGTTGAAAATGAACGACATACATATGGTGGTAATTTTGATGATTATGATCATGAAGATAATGACATTTCAACGAGTGAAGTATCTAATGGTCCTCATCCCGATTGTGCAACATACCTGCAAACAAGAGCGCATCTTCGTGAAAGACGTATTTATCGGCAACTTCAGACTGACTTGGTAGAGCATATTTGGGAACGTTTCGGATATAGAAATAACGAAATGTAATTTTTATATTTGTCTAATGTTTTGTATTTCGTCATTAATTAAATTTATAATATTTTTAATTTTTTACTTTTACGTATTTAATATAATAATATTTTTTTGATATTTTTTGTTTAATTAAAAATTATATAAATAATTATTTTAATTTTCAATAATAATAATTTTATATAAGTATATAAAAATGCGGAGTTCATTGTGGTACTCACCAAAAATAAGTTAAGAACCCAAATTAGGTTCTACTATTAGAGACAAAAAACAATAAAAGTTCTTAATCATATGTGGCATTGTGAGATCCACAAAAAGTCATTTTAGGAACCTAAAATTGGTTCTACCATTAGAGATACTCTAACGCTTCGTTTGAGACATGAGATAAAAGAAGATAAGCGATAAAATGTGTAAAGAAGAATGAAATAGAACGAGAGTAAGATAAAAATAAAATAAAATAAAATAATTAAATATATATTTATAAAGATTTTTTTATGAATTATAGATATTTTTCACAAAAGAGAATTTTATTTACGTTGAATAAAACTATTGTAAGAAACAAAAAGATTGATTTATAAATTTGGTTTCCAACCCCAACCTTTGCATTATTGACAAGAGTTTAATTATAATATATGTTTTTAATTAAAATTTAGTTTCAATATGATTTTTAAAATAATTATTAAAAAATTTAATAATTTTCAATTATATGATCATTTTCAATTAAAAGACAGTATAAGACATTTTTATTAATATATTTTAATTAAATTCTTGTTATTTAAAATCTGTAAAAGTTAATGCCTTTTTATTTTACAATTTACAGGTCCGCTTTTGTGGGTGTTTCGATTGCGTGGGATGGGTCAAACCCGCGTTAATAAGAGTAAATGTGGGTTTTGCTATTTTTCAAATACTGTTTGTTTTGTGTTTCAACCATAATTTTGACTCTAAAGTCAGTCCTGAATATAAGCAAATTCTGAGTATCGGCAGATCCTAAGTTACTTTTTGTTTGAATTGAGAGTTTATATCAGGTTTTATTATAAAATTGCATTTAAAATAAAAAAAATTAAATATGAATTATTTCACTTCAAATCTATGTTTAATTAAAATCGATTTTATAAAATTAAGATTACCTAAAATTAAGTTTATAAATGTTCACTTAAGCGCACACTAAGTCTCGTAATTAGGCGAATCAACCCGTGGATCAAATAACATTTTTTTAAACTTGTAAAGTATTTTTGTTGCAAGTTTGCTTAAAATATTATGTGAATCAATTAAAAATCACTTTATTTTCTTTTTTGAAAATGTTCAAAAAGTTAAAAAATATTTTTTGTTTTTGTACAAATAAACAAATTGATCCAAAAATTTACAAATCAAACTTCATTTAACGTCTCAATTTTGTAAACCAATCCATGTATATTTGTTATGAGAAATGCTAGTAACACACATTTTTTTAGTGGTGTTCATCGGTCTGGTTCAATCTGATGAACTCGACAATCTAAACTAAACGAATTAAATTGGTTTGAATTTTTTAAGCTAGTTGAATTCAAACCAAACTGAACCGATTAAACCCGATATTAACCAGTTCGAGATTAAACCCAAACCAAACCGATCTTGCACTCTGATTATAACTTTTCCTAATTTCCTTTAGTACCCTTCACACAATTAGTAAGATACAAAGACTATTATTCACAAGTTCGCACACCCAAACCTTAAGTGTCACTCTTCCCCAAATTGATCCTCCACCCTCGCCACCTCGTGTCACCGTCGTCACCTAAGCCTGCCAAGTCACTCCTCCACTCTCTTCTTCATTGCACGCATCAATCATCGATGCCAACACAAGTCTTACTCATTCACTCCTCCACACCTTCGCGACCTCATGCCACTACCAGTTTGTGGTCGCCACCTCACATCATCGCTAGTTCGTGGTCATCGCCTTACACGCTGTGTCACCTAGTGACAACGACATCGTGAGTTCCTGTTCCGTTGTTCATCCTTTTCCTAATTTAATTCGTTCCTCATTTGTTCTTCACTTATTTTTGCTTTTTTTGGAAATTTGATTCATGCTTAATAATTTGATTTGTTGTTGCTTTTAATTTTATTTTTTCATAAATAACAGCTGTAGGTCTATGTTCTCTCTCTGTGTGTGTGAGTACTGTTTCACTAAATTAGGAATAATGTGCATGAATGTTTGTCTGTCTGTCTGTGTGTGTGTGTGTGTATGTGTGTATGGGTAATATGTGCAGGTGTGTGTAACTATATGTGTGAGTGAAATGCAAGTCTCTGTGAGTCTGTTTGTGTGTGTGAGTCTGTAGGTCAAGTCTATGCAGGTGTATATGAGTAATGTATGTAGGTGTGTATGACTGAATTGTGACTATGTACATGAATGTGTGTGAGAGAGAGTAATGTGTGACTGTGTGTGTGAGTAATGTGCAGGCCTATAAAGGTCAGTGTGTGAATCTACTAGTCAATGTATTAACTGGTCTGCTTTTGTGTGTGTAGTAATTGATAAAGTAACTGTGTGTGTGTATTAACTAATCTATGTATTAACTTGGTGTAAGCCATTTATAGTCAAATATGTTGTTTAAACTCATTTAATCACAGGATTATGTGTCAATTTTTGGTCAAAACCATGAATTTTTATTTTTTTCAAAAATTGAATTTTGCATTTTTTTAGAATAGACCCGTAGAACCAAACCAAACCAACCTGTTCATTAGGTTGGTTTGGTTCAGATTGTGCAAAAAAAATGACAAATCTAAACCAATCTGATCCAATGAAAAATGATTAGTTCAGATTTTTTTTCTCCCCAAATCCGAACCAAATCGACCCGTGAACACCCCTACATTTTTTAACACTTTCTATTATTGGCTAAAATTTATTAAATCACAATAATAAAATGTGTATTAAAAAGAGTGTGTTAGAGAGTGTGTTGATATCACTCCTCTATTTGTTATTCTTTTTTTGTCAATAGATCAATAGATCACTCATTAAAAATGCCAAGCAAAGCACAAAAGCATGCTAAACAGAACGTTACAACGGTGCACATTATATCAACAATGGCAAATCAGGCACGGACACTCAAAACTAACAAGAAAACACTCTTGAACTTACAAACACAAAAAAAAAAAAAAAAAACCATAAAGTTCACATCCACCTATTACAAAGAAACCTAGATAGAGCCATCAACCTTATTTTTTTGGTCAATAGCTCATTCATTGGAAATGCCCAACGGCACTTACACAAACACACATGATGCTAACAAACGCATTACAACAATGCACTACATATCAACAATGACAGATCAGACACACACATTCAAATCTAATAAACTAAATAACTTACAAACACAAATCTATCAACTATTGTTCTTATTTTTCTTAATTCACTTCTTTATTTGTTATTAAACGGATCATATTTTGCTTAATTCAAGTTCGCGCGGATGTAGCCCACAACTAGTATACCCACTTGGGGACTGCTATTCCCACCCCAGTTTTTGCTATTTTCACCCCAACTCTTGTTTGTATTTTTTTATTTCGAAAATACGCCCCAATAAAAGTGCATTTCTGTTGTGATTATATACAACAGAAACACTTTTCCATTATGATAGAGGGGGTGCGCCCAGCTTTGCATGACAAAAATGCGTTTCCATTATGTATTTGGGATTGATACATAATGCAAACTCCCAAATTTCATTATATATTTGGAAATTAATTGTTTCTATTTATTAAATTTATTTATTTTTTTAGAGACAGTTTTTAATGGTTCATTGACATGTGAACAGGACACGCATTTCAATTGGTGTGATTTGGACCATTGATTTATTGTGGGCAATATCGACCATTTCTTTTTCTAACTCACAGGACATCACTTTTAATAATTCTCTAACGTGTGAACAAGGCATGTGTTTGAATCAGTGTAATCCAAACCCTCAATTCAATCGACGCAATCTCGATCATTTCTTTTTCTGATGCATAAGACATTGCTTTGGATGATTTTCTAACGTATGAACAGGACGCGCACTTGAATCAATATGATTTGGACCCTTGATTTAGTCGATGCAATCTTGATTGTTTCTTTTTTTGATGCACAGGACACAGCCTTTAATGATTCTCTAATGCGTGAACAATATCTACACTTGTATAAAAGAGATGTGTGCTCTAAAACACTTACCATTGCCTTTCTTAATAAACATCTTCATTTCAAAGTATTTGTTCTCCTTTAAAGATGGATGGATTTCTTGCTTTGGTGTATTACGATGATCAGATAACAACAACATTTGAAGGGGTCTTGTTCCAATGTCCTCATGGTCCTACTTTTCTTAGGGTTATTGAGGACATGACGGTTGCTGCCCTGAAGAAAAAAATTGAGGATGCGGTGAGAAGTAGCAGAAAAATACATGATATTCATTACCGCCAACCTATATCTTTAGGCGATGGTTGTTCATTACAGGTTTATGGACATTAAACATGACAAGGATGTGGCAAGAATGATGTTCATCTTTGCCCAATTTTGTAGGCTTGCACTGATTGAGTTGTATGCTACGTTAAGCAGATCTCCCAAAGAGATCCTTGCCCGTCTACATCAACCACGAATCATTGAAGAGATCATTGAGTGCTTGCGAGAACTTGAGGTATCAACTAGCTCCAACAACCAACCAACTATTAGTTTAAGCGAACCATGATGATGCACCTTGTTCACTGTTATTTGTGTTTGTATCAAATCTATATGGAAGTACTTTTAATTTATCGAATAATATTGTTTACGTTTCGTTTGTTTGTTTTTATTTGTATCTCGTATTATAATTGTAACGTGATAGAGGCTTAGGAGGAGCTAAAGATTATGACTTTTTTTTTTTTTTTAGATTTTGTATTGGTCCTTGTTAGGCTTTTGCGCACCTTTTTGTATGCGCCTAAGTGTGTGGAGGTGTCTCTAGTATTGTTTGTTTTTAGTGTTTGGGCCTATTTGTGATTTGGGCCTTTATTAGTTAGTTAATTTTAGTTTCTAGCTTATTTTTTAGTTTGATTTGTATTGGACCTTTTACTTTGTTTGGGCCTTTTATTAGTTATAGTATACATAAGCCCTTATGACCTTATGTAAGAAAACTTTTTGCATTATTGAATGTGATTAGCTTTCGCTAATTGAGAGATGGTTGTTCCTCTTAGTTCTTGCTTAGAACCCTAGATTCTTATCAAAGAATTCTATTCTTTGTGGCGAATCCTCCTCGACTTATCAATCCTTAGATTGTGACATCGTTCTTACCATTTCTCATCTATTTCGTCTTTTCTTTTCTTGTAATTTTTTGTTCTAATTTTGTTATCGTTGATGCTAAATTTTTAGATCCACTTTGGGGTATTTTATCATTTGGTATCTAGAGCCTAATTTTTCAGCACAAATTCAAAGGTTTTTTGGCTAGAAATGGTTCGTCCAAAGTTGAATTCGTGGTTGCAGATTTGTGCTTCTAGATTCACGACCGTCGGGCGGCCTACACGACCTGCCGAGCGAGTGCAACGTCGCTGGCTGCAAATCTAGCAAATTTGTGAGTCTTCTTGCATAATTCTTGTGTCTTACTATTTTTGTTTGTGTCTATTTAGTCTTATTTGAATCGATCTCTTCTTGATTCATCCAAATCAGTGTCAATTTTTGTAGTGTGTTCATCTTGTTCTTGTGTAGTTCATGTCTAGGTCTAAACTTTGATCCATTTAGATTCATGTGGTTGGTGGTTTTGTTGTTAGATCCATACTTAATTTATGTTGTTTCATAGTTAGGCACTTAAATTTTGGTGGAAATTACTTGATCAGGGGGTTAATTTGGTTTTTGTAAAATTTTAATTTTGAATTAGGAAAGAACATTCATAGGTGTTCTTCATATGTTCTTGAGTTTTTTAGTGGCAGAACACTTGTTTGATCTTAAAAATTTTGCTTGGAGAGAGTTGGGACATTTTTGCAATTAAAAAAAGTTGAAGGTCCAAAAAGAAAATATTCAAGGACCAATTAGCAATTATACAGGGACAAAAGTGAAAATACAAAAAGAATTAGGGGCCCAAGTGCAATTGTAAAAAGTTTGGGGGCCAAATTGTAAAAAAGAATTATAAAAAAATTGCCCATTTATAAAAAAAAGATTGCCCTCTTTGGTGAGCAAACTCTCATATTGATATTATTATTTTTTCATATATATTTGACTTGTTTTTGGTGGTGGATATACGCATATTCTTTATTTTTCTTACTTGTTCTTATCTCTTTGTTTTTGAGTCTTCTTATTGTCTTCCTTTGACTTTCTTTTGAGTGTTTCTTTCCTTTCCTTTCTTATAACTTCTATTGCTTGTCTTTTAAATTCCTTGATTTTGTCTTTGAGTTTTCTTCTTCTTTGGCTTCTTGAGTTGATCTTGGAATTCATGGCATCTTTCACATAGAAAACTCTTTGTTATTGAAATTTAGCAGTTATTTTCAAGAACTTAAGAGGAACAAGAGTGGTAAAAAACAAGAGAGCAAATTATAAAAAAAGCTTGAAAAAGTGAAACACGAATAACTTGAGTGTAAACACTTAAAGGGTGGAGAGGATTCTTTGGTTTCTATTATTTGTGCTTACCATTTTGTGTAGGTATGACTTCACCAACAGTGAGTAGTGATCCGCCATCTCCTAAATCTATAAAATTAATGGTGGAGATGATTAAAATTAGGGAGGAGACGAGGAGGTTGAGAATGGAAAATGATGCAAAGTTAGAAGCAATTCAGAGGAAGAATGAGACGAGGTGGGAGATGATGCAAAAGAGTAATGAAGATGTGAGTGTGAGGTTGGAAAATGTGGAAAGAAGGAGATATACTTCATCTTCCCGTGGGAGTAATGGAGGTTATAAGGAAGATGAGGGAGAAAGGAGGCATATGAGAGGGAAATTTGAAGGAGGACATAGAGAGGGAGAAAATAATAGAGAGGATAACATGAATGGATTAAAGGTTAAAATTTCTAGTTTTCAAGGGACTTGTGACTCGAAAGTGTACCTTGAGTGGGAGATGAAAGTGGAGAAAATATTTTCATGCTATGACTATAGTGAAGAAAATAAAATTAGATTGGCTTCATTGGAGTTTGAAGGATATGCTTTGGTGTGGTTGAACCAAGTGAAACATGACATTATGAGGATGAGGAGGTGTATAGTGAACACTTGGTTAGAAATGAAGAGAACAAGGGATAGATTTGTGCCATCTTACTATAGGAGAGATCTTCATAATAAACTCCAAAGGCTTGCACAAGGAGGAAGGAGTGTGAATGAATACTATACAGAGATGGAGATGGCAATGATAAGAGCTCAAGTGGAGGAGAGCCAAAAGGCAACCATGGCTAGATTTTTGCATGGCCTTAATAAGAAAATTCAAGACATTATGGAGTTGCATCATTATGCCACTATGGAGGAGCTCATTCACCAAGCCATCAAAGTGGAGCAACAATTGAAGAGGAAGCAATCATGCAAGAAGTCTTCCTCCTATGCTTCTTCATCTTGGAAGGATAAGGACAAATTCAAGAATGAGGGTTCTTCATCTAAACTTCAAGAGAAGAGTTCTTCAAGTGGTAAAACCTCTCCTAACTCTATTCTAATCCTTCTAAATCTAGTTTCATTAAGTGCTTTAAATGTTTAAGGAAGGGTCACATTGTTTCCTAATGTCCTAATAAGAGGACTATGATTGTTTTGGATAATGGTGATGTGGTTAGTGCATCCTCTTCTAGTGAGTCTAGTTCATCTAGTAATGGTGAGAGTAATGGTGACCTCCCACCCCATGAGGGAGACCTTTTTATGGTTAGGAGGCTTATAGGGAGTGTTTGTAAAGATGGGGATGAAACACAAAGAGAGAACATTTTTCATACTAGGTGCTTGGTTATGGAAAAATTATGTTCTTTGATTATTGATAGGGGGAGTTGTACTAATGTTGCTAGTGCTAGGTTAGTGGAGAAACTTGGCCTAAAAACCACCCTCACCCTAGGCCTTATAAACTCCAATGGTTGGGTGAGAATAGATAAATAGTTGTAGATAAACAAGTTATAGTGTGTTTCTCCGTAGGTAAATATTTTGATGAAATTCTTTGTGATGTAGTCCCTATGGAGGCTAGCCATTTTTGCTTGGTAAGCCTTGACAATATGATAGGGATGTTGTGCATAATGGCTTAATTAACAAATTCTCTTTTGTACATAGAGGAACAAAGGTTACCCTTACACCTTTGTCTCTAAGTGAGGTTTGTGAGGACCAAATAAAAATGAGATTAAAAAGTGAACAAGATAGAAAAGAAGAGAAAGAAAAACAAAAAGATGGAGAGAAAATCAAAAAGAATAAAAAGAGAGAAAAGAAAAAGAAGAGTGAAAAGATAGTTGAGAGAAAAGTGGAGAGCTTGTTTATGAGAGCTAAAGAGGTGACGAGAGTTATGCTTGCAAAGTAACTTATGTTTATGCTAATGCCTCATGATTTGTGTTTGTCTTCCATTGCTATAACTTTACCTCTAGGTACTGAAGCCTTGTTGAAGGAGTTTGAGGATGTCTTTCCTAAAGACATTCCTCGTGGCTTGCCTCTACTAAGAGGAATTAAGCACCAATTGACCTTATTCCGGTAGCTTCACCTCCTAATAGATCTGCATATATGAGCAATTCGGAAGAGACTAAGGAGATTCAAAAACAAGTGGAAGGGTTGATGCAAAAAGGATGGGTGAAAGAGAGCTTGAGCCCTTGTGTTATGCTTGTTGTCTTGGTGCCAAAGAAGGGTGGATCATGGAGAATGTGCATGGATTATAGAGCCATCAACAACATAACAGTGAGGTATAGACATCCAATACATAAACTTGATGGTTTATTGGATAAGTTGCATGGTGCTTGTTATTTCCCCAAAATAGATTTGAAAAGTGGCTACCACCAAATTAGAATGAAAGAAGGTGATGAGTGGAAAACCGCTTTCAAAACTAAGTTTGGATTATATGAGTGGTTGGTCATGCCTTTTGGCCTACCAATGCACCTAGCACTTTCATGAGACTTATGAATCATGTGTTGAGACTATTTCATTGGAAAGTTTGTGGTTGTCTATTTTGATGATATTTTGATATATAGCTTGACTTTCGATTATCATTTGGGCCATATTAGGAGTGTCTTGGAAGTGCTTAGGAAAGAGAGTTTGTATGCCAATAAGGACAAATGCACATTTTGCATTAAATAAGTAGTGTTCCTTTGCTTTGTTGTGAATTCTAAAGGTGTGCAAGTTGATGAGGAAAAGGTAAAAGCTATTAGAGATTGGCCTACAACTAAAAATGTGAGTAAGGTGAGGAGTTTCCATAGGTTGGCTAGTTTCTATAGGCGATTTGTGAAAGACTTTAGCACACTAGCTTCCCCCTTAAATGAAATTGTAAAGAAAAATGTGGGGTTTAAGTGGGGGAGTGAACAAGAGGAAGCTTTTAATAACTTGAAAGATAAATTAACACATGTACCTATTCTTGCTTTGCCTAATTTTGTTAAATCTTTTAAGATTGAATGTGATGCATCTAATGTGGGGATAAGGGGTGTTTTGTTGCAAGAAGGGCATCCCATTGCTTATTTTAGTGAAAAGTTGAAGGGTGCTCATTTAAATTACTCCACATATGATAAAGAATTGTGTGCACTTGTGAGAGTTTTGCAAACTTGGCAATATTATCTTTTACCTAAGGAATTGGTGATACACAGTGACCATGAATCCCTTAAGCATTTAAAGGGCCAAGGCAAGCTCAACAAGAAACATGCCAAGTGAGTAGAGTTTTTGGAACAATTTCCTTATATGATCAAGCATAAGCAAGGCAAGACTTATATGGTAGCCGATGCACTTTCTAGGAGGTATTCTTTATTCTCCATCCTTGAGACTAAGATGCTTGGGTTTGATCACATAAAGGAATTGTATACTTGTGATGATGACTTTCTCTAATTTATATGCTTTGTGTGAAAAAGTTGCTCATAATGAATTCTTTAGGCATGATGGATTTCTCTTTAAAGATAAAAGATTGTGTATGCCTAAGAGTTCTTTGCGTGAGTTGTTAGTTAGGGAAGCTGATGATGGTGGTTTAATGGGACATTTTGGGGTTGTTAAGACTTTGGACATTTTGCATGAACATTCCTTTTGGTCACATATGAAGCATGATGTGCATAAAATTTGTGATAAGTGCTTAGTGTGTAAAAAAGCTAAATCTAGGGTCATGCATAATGGATTATATACTCCATTACCTATTCCTAACTTCCTTTGGATCGACTTATCCGTGGATTTTGTGCTTGATCTCCCAAGATCCAAGAGGGGGAAGGATTTCATTTTTGTTGTGGTGGATAGGTTCTCTAAGATGGCTCATTTGATACCATGCCACAAACTGGATGATGCTTGTGTGGTGGCAGATTTGTTTTTTAAAGAAGTTGTGCGCTTGCATGGATTGCCTAAGAGCATTGTGTCGGATAGGGATTCCAAGTTTTTAAGCCATTTTTGGAAGACTTTGTGGGGAAAGCTTGGTATTAAGCTTCTCTTTTCCACTACTTGTCATCCTCAAATGGATAGGCAAACGGAGGTGGTCAATAGAACTTTATCTTAACTTCTTAGGTGTTTTGTTAAGAAAATTTTGAGAACTTGGAAGGATTGTTTACCACATGTTGAGTTTGCTTATAATAGGGTTGTTAATTCTACTACTTATTCTCTTTTTGAGGTTGTTTATGGTTTTAATCCCTTATCTCCTCTTGATTTGTTGTCATTGCCTAACATTTCTTCTATGATGAATAGAGATGGGCTTTCTAAAGCCACTTTTGTTAAGAACTTGCATGAGAAGGTGAAGCTTAAATTGAGGAAAAGATGGAACAATATGCAAAACAAGCAAACAAAGGGAGGAAGAAGATGGTGTTTGAACTCGGTGATTGGGTTTGGGTACACTTGAGGAAGGAAAGGTTTCTTTCTAAGAGGAAATCCAAACTTCAAGAAAGGGGAGATGGTCCTTTCCAAGTGTTGGAGCACATTAATGACAATGCCTACAAAATTGACTTGCTACTTGATTTTGGTGGGAGTTATACTTTCAATGTTAGTGACTTGTCTTTTTGTGATGTAGGTACCCATGCTCTAAATTTAAGGACAAATTCTCTTCAAGAAGGAAGGGATGATAGAGGACTACCCAAGGACTTCAAGGAAGAAGAGATAGACATGGAAGATCCTATGACCAGAGGAAGGAGAAGGAAGATTAAAGATGAACTTGGCAAGAGGCTTAACACATTCATGGAGAAGGAAGAAGAGGGCCTTGGAAGCTTGAAGATAATAAACTGGAGCCAAGTTTTAGATTAGGATTTTCCTTACATTTTTTAGCGCTTTTATATTGGGCCTTTGTGGGGCTTTAGTGGAGTTGTTAGCTTTTATTTTTTTAGTTGACTATGTTTGGACCTATTATGACTTGTTTTGGGCTTGTTAGTATTTGGGCCTTTTTTTTTTAGTGTTAGTGTAAATAGGTCCATATGGGTACTTTATAGGTACTTTTTGATGAATTAAGAAATTGATAGCATTTTTGCTAAGGGGAGTGTTCTCTCTAGGTTCTTGGATTGAACCATTAGATTCTTATCAAATAACAATTTCTTTGTAGCGAATCCTCATTGACTCATCAATCATGAATTGATTGTGGCATTTCATCCATTCCTTTCCTTTCCATTTTTCCCTTTTTTTCAAATCTGTTTTGGTCTTAATTTTGGGCAATTAAGGTGCTGAAAATAGTTTTTTTATTTGCAAAAACACCTCAACTCTCTCCAAACAAAATTTTTAAGATAAAACAAATGTTCTACCACCCAAAAACTCAAGAACATATAAACAAAACCTATGAATGTTCTTTCCCAATTCAAAATTCAAATTTCACAAAAACCAAATCAACCCTCCAATCAAGTAATTTCCACCAAAATTTAAGTGTCTAACTGTGAAACAACACAAATCAAGTATGGATCTAACAATAAAACCACCAACCACATGAATCTAGATGGATTAAAGTTTAGATCTAGACATGAACTACACAAGAACAAGATGAACACACTACAGAATTGACACTAATTTGGATGAATCAAGAAAAGATCGACTCAAATAAGACTAAATGGACACATACAAAAATAGTAAGACACAAGAATTATGCAAGAAGACTCACAAATTTGCTAGATTTCCAACCAGCAACGTCACACCGACCTGGCGGGTCGTGTAGGCTGCCCAACAGTCGTGAATCTGGAAGCACAAATCTGCAACCACGAATTCAGCTTTGGACGAACCACTTCCAGCCATAAAATCTTTAAATGTGTGCTGAAAAATTAGGCTCTAGATACCAAATGATAAAATACCCCAAAGTGGATCTAAAAATTCAACATCAATGGTAACAAAATCGAAACCAAAAATTAGAAGAAAAGAAAAGGTGGAATAGATGAGAAATGATAAGAATGACACCACAATCCAAGGATTAATAAGTCGAGGAGGATTCGCCACAAAGAATAAAATTTTTTGACAAGAATCTAAGGTTCTAAGCAAGAATTAAGAGGAACAACCCTCTCTCAATTAGCAAAAGCTAATCACATTCAATAATGCCAAAAGTTTTCTTACATGAGGTCCTAAGGGCCTATTTATACTACAATTAATAAAAGGCCCAATACAAATCAAACTAAAACATAAGTTAGAAACTAAAATTAACTAACTCATAAAGGCCCAAATCACGAATAGGCCCAAACACTAAACACAAACAATACTAGAGGCATCTCCACACACTTAGGCACATACAAAAAGGTTCACAAAAGTCCAACAAGGCCTAATACAAAAATCTAAAAAAAAAAAAGTCATAATCTTTAGCTCCCCCTAGGCCTTTATCACAATGTAATATTGATACCAACAAGGCAATAAGTGTAAAATATATAAAATTCAAAACATCTATAAAATCCAAAAATATATTCAATAAGGTATGTACATAATGTATAAAGTACTAAAAAAATGATCTAATAGGCAAAAACAAAAAATAAAAGGTCAAGCATCACAGGTGATCGTCTTCCTCCGCCTCCTCCTCTAATAGGTTCACCTAGAGGCCATGCCTGACTGAGTAATGGCCAATGCCTCCTAGATCACCCTATCACCGTCTAAGCCCTTGAGCGTCACCTTCAAACACAGCAAGCACTCTAGAAGGCTAGCAACTATCTCCCACTATGCCTACAAAAAAAGAAATGGAAACTTTATTAAAAAATGTGACATTGGCATCATAAAACGACATTGTAAAGAAATGGATACTTACATCGCATGAATGGTGTCACTAGATGAAGACTCTGTCGCAGGTTGTTGGAGGGCCTCTCGGAGGATCTCCCGTCACTAGAGATATTAGAAAAAGGTGAGAAACAAGGTGGAACCACTCCAGGTAGCTATCGATAGATTCCATATAGCCTTATGCGACACAACAACTCCTCTGTCCACCGCATGCGCCTACTAGCCTTCCTAGTCATCAAACTGGTTTGTCAACGACAAAAACTGTACAGCTGGGGGGCGAGGGATCTTTTGGATGTACCTAAACTACCCAAATACCTTCTTTGACAAATGGACGGGCATATGGGTACTACACCTAATGAAGTTGGAGTAGAATGATATCGCCTCCAATAGCCAGACAACCCGGTGTGTGTCATACTGCACCTATATGATGTCGTCCAACTGTAGCTGGTCTAGTGCTTGCCTGGTCCCCAACCAAAAAGAGACAAGGAAGCTGCTCTGAATAACCACCGGTCGGCTCCCGTTCCAAGGTGGGGAATTGCTTATAGATCCACACCTATGATCACTAATTAATATATTAAATTACACAAACAAAATAAACCCTAAACATGTATCTACAAAAATAAAAATCGTACCATGATTAGGCTTATGTATCCTCCAAACTGTGCTGTAGACCGAAGGCTGGCAACGCTAAGCTGATCGTACAGGAATGCTAATGTAGTAGAACCCTAAGAGTATCCACTGCAAGCCTAGAGATCATGGAAAAGGTCCAGGTAGCAAACCTGCACATGCTTTGAGCTCTTATCGGCGAATATCATTCAACCAACAAGATGTAACAGATAGGCTCGCATAGTAAATGTGGTCTACCCAGCTGCTTGTCGTGCTACGGAGATCTCTCTTACCCGTGATAAGGTGACACGAGCTCTTTTTGTGGTTGTAGCATGCGCCTCAGCAAAGGTCACACTTAGCTCGTTCATCAACAAGCCATGGTGTCATCATGCGTATAATACGCATGCTCGAAGACCTCACCTGTAATAGGCATGTCGCAACCGGGGTCATGACGAATGGCAAAAAAGAAAATAAAATCAGAAGAGTCGCCACCATAATTTATTAAGGAAAAACATGGGAAAGCCCTAAAATATGGTCTTGAACCAAAGATTGGATTCAGGAGTCGATTACGCATAAGGAAGGTGTTAGCACCCTATTGCGTCTGTTATAAAAATGATTACCTTTTAACTTGATGTGTGAAAATATTAATTGTCTTCTCCTCTTACTTATAAAATTATTAATCCTATTTTTATAAATTTAAATTTAAATTTTATTGTAATTTTTTTTTTAAAATGAGTGTTATCATTACTACTTTATTTTTATTGTTTTTGAAATTGACAGGAGTGGGTTCCTGGTCCTACGTATCCTCCGGTGCAATGAGGAAATTAGACTCACGTAGTTTTTTGATAGAAAAATATTTTGTTGGTTGATGTTCTTTATTTTAGTTTTTAATATTATTTAAAAGGCTTACTCAATAACCAAATAGGAAGTGCATCCAAAATGGTTATCATTTCACCTTTTAAGATTTTCATAATAGTCAAATAGGAAGTACATCCAAAATGACCATAATTAAAACCTTTATTTTATGCTTTTATTAAGGATTTGTATTATACACGTTATATTTAAAAAAAAATAACCAAATAAGAAGTGCATCTAAAATGGCCATTATTAAGTTTAATTATTTTTGTTATTTAAAGAAAACTTATTAGTTAATGACTTATTAATTAATTTCACATTAAAAACAATATTCAAGAGAGAAAACAAAAGCTTTTATTACATTAGTAGCAAACAAATAAAAAAAGAAATATCACTTTTCAAACAAATAAATATTTCAATTATTAACGTTTTACAAAAAACCAAAAGAAAAAAAAAGAACAAGCCAAAAACCTTCATTGTAATTACGTTAGCAACATTTAATTATGTCTTCTTTTTGTATTTGCCTTTTAATCGAAAAAAAAATGGACCAAAAAAAACGAAGAGAAGATATCACGTAGGTCAAGCATTTTACTGAAAAGGGAAGGTTCTTCTTCTTTATTTCTTTTTTTCAAAAAACACAGATGCATGATGTGGGCCAAGCCCATTATCCGAGCGCAACCCCAACCAACAAAGCTAAGGGGCGAATTTGCTCAATGTCACTTTACTACCCTAAGGGAAAGAATTTCCAAGCTAGCAGACTGAACCCAAAACGCAAGCTCTAGTTCCGATGACAATGATCCGATGGATGCAGAGCTAAATTTCGTCTGCGTCATGGCAGAGTTGCAAACTTGTGATGACAGAAACCCTCGCGAAGGTGGCTTGAACGAACCCACACCACTGCGGCGGTGAGAGATAGGGGAGAGGGCGTCTTCGCTATTTCGACAAGGTAGAGGTACGAGGAAGATAAACTTCAAGAGATGATGCCAAATTGCTTCACGTTACGACTAAAGCGTCTTGCGTAATGACCAATGCGAGGAACAGGGGAAGGGGACCAAATGCTTTATTGATTTTCTTGGTTCTTTTTATTTTTAATTTTCATTTTCACATTTTTCTTTTGTATTTGAAGATTGATGTGTCCTAGACTTATGGAAGAATGAATAGGAAGTGCAGGTTTATGAGGATCGAAAAGTAATAAGGGACTGAGATGTGTGCATATTTCTGTATATTACAGTGATTTTGAGAAGAAAACGAAACAATGTATTGTGTATGTATTTGTGACTTTGAAATAAAATTGAAATCAGTGCACTAGCATGTACATTGTGTAATGCTCGTGATTTTGAGAGCTAAGTCAAACCAAGAAATTAGTGCATCGGTCAGATGAAAAAAAAGACTAAAGAAGGCTTTTGCTACTACTATGGACATGAGTTGCATCATTTGCTATCTCAATGTGGTTCAATCATTAGAGAAAACACAGTCACAGAATCAAAGAGAACAGAGGCATCACTATATCATATGAGAGGATTCAATTATACAGAGCAAGCAAACATTGGAACGAATAATAAAGAAGCAGAGGATTTAATCCATAACAGAGTATAAAAGAGGATGAAATACCTCTGCAGCCTTTTCACTAACAATATATTCCTCATCTTCTTCCCCCAACCTCACTTCTCTTCTCTCTTCTCCTTTGTTTCCCGTCTCTTCAACTCTTCCTTTTTCTTAATTCTGCCTCCCCATAACTCTTTTCTTCTTCTCTCTCTTTGTAACTCATTTTAAATAGGCATCCAATGCCCTCACCCCTTTCTCCAATTTCAGTTTTTGTTTTTAATTTTTCATTAAATTTTGAAAAGTGGTTTCCTTTATAGATCCTTTCTTTTTTCTTGTATTTTCCATTTCCATTTTTCTTTTTTGTATTAGGCTATAGGCCTCCAAGATATGTAAGACCAAGAATAAGACAAAAACTATTTGAGCCCTCTCCTTTTATTATTTATTTAATAAATTTTTATTTTCTCTCTTTTTTATTATTAAACCTCTTTTTTAAAAATTCAATTAAAAAGCTTTTAACCCGGATAAAATTGGGTGTTGACAAGGCAAGTGTAAGAAAGATGACATATCATCTAGAGTGATGGTCATCTCTCCTACTGGTAGGTGGAAAGAGCTAGTGTCCTTGTGCCACAACTCAACAAAAGCATATATAAAGCCCTTGATGGTCGTAGTATATCGTGCCTCTATAAAAGAAGCAAGCCTTGAACCCTGCACGATTTCTACAACCTGTAGGTGCAAGGGCATCGGCAACATCTTGCCCCCATGGCTGACTAGCCTCAACTCATCACGGGACTGACCCAGCCATATATGTCCAGCAACACGATTCTTATAAGACCTCAGTAGGGACAAGTCTGTAGGACCTCCTAGAAATAGAGGTCCAATAATGCGCTCTACCAACTAGCCGAAGGCACCTCTACCTCTGTCTCTAGTACATCGATCTCTGCCTCAGGTACGTCATCACGTACCTCTTGTTACTGTTGTTGCCTAGACACTTTAGACTATCTAGCTCGATGAGCCAATGAAGTTGGCTGTGGGCGCCTAGAAGTGCCTGCCTCATCATCCGACAGAGGGCCTCGTCTAGGAAAATGGGTACCAAACCTCATACGTGGCATAATGAATATGAAACAATAATGATAAATTAACAATTAAGAAATAATTAATATCAAATATAATCAATATTATAATATAATTATTCTAAATTTTTTTTACCTAAAATTAATCATTTATTAAAACACAAAAAATAAAGTACATATTACATAAATACTTTAATAGACAAAAAAAAAATTAAAATTAACTACATAATTAAACGGAAAAAAATTATAAGTAAAGGATACTAAAAAAAAATTATTTAAATTATTTAATTCATATAAATAATTAAAATAAAAATTTAATTTAAATACAAATAACTTTAATTATTTAATTCATATAAATAATTAAAATAAAAATTTAATTTAAAATACAAATAAATTTAATTATTTAATACATATAAATAATTAAAATAAAAACTAACTTAAATAAAATAAATTTAATTATTTAATTCATATAAATAATTGAAATAAAAATTAATTTAAAAACAATTAACTTAAATCATTTAATTCATATTAATAATTAAAATAAAAATTAATTTAAAAAATAATTAACTTAAATCATTTAATTCATATAAATAATTAAAATAAAAAATAAATTTAAAAACAATTAAGTTAAATTAATAAATTCATTAAAATAAAAAGCTATTTAAAAACAAACAATTTAAATTATTTAATTCATATTCTGTTATGTATCATCACTTGATGCGAAATGGAATAAAGTCAAAAAAATAAAATAAAACCAACTCACCTATGACAACAGCGGGGGAGAATGTGGAAGCGTGTGGCAACCTCGCCGGAATATGGCAGCTCGAATAGGGCATAGTTATATGATTCTGGCTACAAGTGTAGGCGACAGCAAAGGGGGTGACTCACTTGGTGAGAATAGAATGGGGGAGGAGGGAGGTGGGGTGAAGAAGACGGAATGGAAGAGGGAAGAAGGGTTGAGAATTTTAAAAGGGTGGGGATAAATTTAGAATTTCATGAGTCGTTGAAAAAGCAAGGGGGTGAAATTAATACAAAGTGGGGTGAAAATAGCAATGGCCTACCCACTTTTATTTTGCACGAGTATCAAACCAAATTAACAGGCCGAAGTCCGAAAGCCTGGCGCTGTACATAAAATACTAAGAGGCACGAACAAAAAATACACTACTAATTAGTTTGAATAAAATGTAAGGAAAAGATTAATTAGTTCCCCAAAAATTGACACAACAAATTAATTATATTTTTATATTATAAAAAATAAATTTAATTTTTGACTTTGACAATTACAGTATAAAAAGAATTGAGTCTTTAACATTAGTACACATTAATTAATTCTAATAACTTGTTTCACGTAACACATTAAATGCCCATGTTGCTACCCACAAACAAAGGTTATTAAGTTTTGAGTAAAGTATTAATTTGATCCTTAAAAATGGCATCATTAATCAATTTGACTTGTAACATTATGAGAAAGGAGAGAAGTTAGATACAATACTTTAGGTATTCTTAGTGTTGTTTTCCAATCAAAAATAAAGCTTCATCTCGGTAATTTGCATAATAAAGACATGTATTAAAGAATTTCACACATTACCAAACTGAAACTCCACTTCTAATTGAAAAACAACACCAACAGTACTTTAGGTACTGTATTTAAGTTTTCTCTTATGAGAAAAACATATTTAGTCTTTGATTTTGACAATAAATAGTAAATTTAGTCCGTATTGATAGTGTTACATCTGCTTTAAGTACAAGGTGATTGCATGGCTGTTAATGTTTTACATCTTTTAATTACTTACCCATTGGATGTTACCAAAGAATATTGGTTCGTATTTTATTATGGCCCTTTATTTTAGATATCATATGTGGACACATGTTATGTCATGTGCAGCACTTGATTGTAAATGATGCATATTAATGTTAATAACTAAGCTGATAGACAATTCTCAAAGTTATGGACTAATTTTTTTTATAACATTAAAAATTAAATTGATTGATAGTACCAAAAGTTGGCACGTTAGATTAATGTTTTATTCAAAGTAATTCTGGAATTTTTTTAAAAAAAGAAATTAAGCAAGTAAAAGTAAACGGGGGATTTAGGTTAAAGAATTTGGATGAATCAAAAAAAGATAAAATAAATCAAAAAAAGGTTAACGAATTTGGAAAGTTATAAGTTTCAGCATTGAACAAAGATAACTCCAAGGTTAATTTTTGGCTTGCAAAGCTGATAAAATTTGAAAGGATGTTTAAATATGATATGAGGACACGAGGGTCATTTTGATGAATTGTTTCGTAGAATTGCGCTCAGATCCAATTGTTGGAAGTACGTGCTTGATTTTGAAGGGTGGTTCTTCGTTGTACGCTTATCCACTCTATCCCATATATGTAAGGACCAGCGTAGCAACCACTTTCGAGCACTACTGCACTTTTTGCTCAAACCAATGGCTGAGGCAATTATGGGTTTCACCCTTTTCAAATCATATATTCTTAGCTCATCATGTCTACAAACAAGGAGGTTTCAAGTGAACCAGACTTCAAGTTTGGTAAAATGGTCTTTCGATGTCCCTTTCATCACATGGTAGTAATTCAAAGATGAAAAAATGAAGGTTTTTCTTTCTTTGCAGCCTAAGCAGCAATCAAACTCTACCCTTTTCAACAAACCGTGGAAGGTAAGTATAGTTCATATTGAAAGTGGAAACGAGGTTTAGTATAAACCTTGATAGCATATTGCATCTTGTGTATTTGTAAACAAGGTCTTAGAGGGCAAGAGCAAAAGAGCGTCTTTGTGTAAAGTGAATGGCTTGCCAGATTGGCCACTGATGGCAATTATAGTAGAGCAAATGGAAGGGCAGAGAGATTTGATCACTGAGAAAACAGTTTCCCATCTTAGTGATCAGGCAATAAAAAATGTTTGTAAGTCTCAACCTCCAAACACTGTTCTTTAATTTTTGTTTTGTATTTTAATTATCCAATGAATTTCAATTTGACTTCTTATTGGTACCTTTTTCTGTTGCAGACTCATGGTACATAATGTTCACCGTTTGGGGATGCTTATTCTTTGGTTCCATGAAGGTAAGGCACTTCTCCTTCAATTCAAGTTTAGCAATTGTGTGTGGATATTTTAATGTCTTTTTTGTTTGATATGATTTAGGATCCTTACTACGACTCAGAAACATATAGGGGAGATGGAGGAGATGGCACTGGCAACTGGATCTATGAAAAGGTAATTTTAAATGACTTATTATTCTTTCACTAAAAGTCAAAAACAGGGGAGGGAAAATCAAACCCACAGCATTAAGCATTAGAATAATTATAAATAGTACCAAAAAAATGGATTTAATTAGAATACATAAAGGATGTAAAGGTTTTTTATATTATCATCTAATTAGATTATTATACGTAGTAAAATTGTTAAGTTTTGTAATAATTAAGTCATATTTAGTGTGATTTTTAATTGATATCATAATTTTTACACGTACATAAAAATTAAACTAAAAAAATAATCAGACGAAAGTGCACAAATTTGATGTATTGCACTTATATTGGAAGATACTTTTATTCCATTACTTCCCTTGAAAGATCATGCCTGCCCTCTGTCTTAGATTTTAATTTGTGAAGTTTCGTGCTTCTCACTTTCGTAATAAATAGGATCATTGCTAAACACGTGTATCGAAAGTTCAATTTTGCACTGTTAGCATATGTCAAAATTTCTGATTTCTCCCCTTTCATTGGTCATGATATCATGAATAAATAATACAGATATATTTACAGTCATAAATGGTACTAATGACACCATTATTCTAATTCCTATAATTAGGCAATCTAATTATATACAGTAAATGGACAGATTACTAATCCTAATTATACAACATATAATAGGAAACATAATAATAACAGAAAACACTGAGTGGACAGAATCCCTTATTGACATCCCCCCCCCAAATTGATGTGGCTGGTCAAGGAGCATCAATTTGCTTATGAGAAACTGATGTCGCGGTACAGCTTTGGTCAAGATATTCACAAGCTGAAGTTGTGAGGTGACATAAGGAAAAGATATAACTTGATTGTCCAACGCTTCCCTAATAGAATGACAATTCACCTCAATATGCTTCATGCGTTCATGAAAAACTGGATTATTAACAATTTGAATGGCACTAGTATTGTCAGCATAGAGTGGTGTGGCAGTGGTTTGAAGGAAGCCAAGCTCAGCCAAAAGTCCACAAAGCCAAATGATTTCAGAGCAAGCCATAAACATAGCCTAATATTCAAATTCTGTTGAGGACTTAGAGACATGAGATTGTTTCTTACTCTTCCAAAAGATTAACGCAGGACCAAGAAACATGCACCAACCAGTGATTGATCTCCATGTATCAGGACAACTAGCCCAATCCGCATCACTATAACCAACCAAACTAAGAGACTGCCCAGATGGAAAGAATAAGCCTCAAGTAGAAGTGCCTTTCAAGTAACAAAGGATGCAGTGAACAGTGGCCAAATGAAGATGGCGAGGAGTGTGCATAAATTGGCTCACTTACTAGACTGCAAAGGAAATGTTAGGGCGTATAAAGTCAGATAATTAAGGCTACCCACCAGTTGACAATATAATAAAGGATCAGACAATAATTTCCTTCATCACAATGATATTTGACATTAACCTTAAAAGGAGTATCCACTAGGGTGGCTGAAGCAAGATCGGCTAAAGAAAACAAGTCTATAGTATACTTATGCTGATGAAGAAAAATCCCCTTGGAATCAGAACAAACCTCAATGCCTAAGAAATAGTGAAGACCACTAAGGTCTTTCATATGAAAAGAAGCTTGGAGCATTCGTTTAATTTGTTGAATGGCTGCATGATCAAAACTAGTAATAATCATATTATCGACATAAATAAGTAGGAGAACAATACCAATGGGTGTGCGATGAATGAACAAGGAGGAGTCAAATCGACTCTAAGTAAATGAAAAACCGAGAAGAGTAGTCCGAAACTTGTCAAACCATGCCTGTAGAGCTTGTCGCAAGCCATATAGAGAACATTTGAGCTTGCACATGCTGCCAAATGAGGAAAACAGCCCAGGCAGGGGAGTCATGTAAATATCCTCTGCAAGTTGCCATGAAGAAATGCATTCTTCACATCCATTTAAGTGAGTGACTAGCGTTGAGAAGCTGCAATAGAAAGAATGGTCCTAATAGTAGTCATTTTTCCGACGGGGGCAAACGTCTCATCATAATCCACACCATACTCTTGTTTATTACCCAATGTGACCAAGCGGGCTTTGTAACGATTTAGAGTGTCATCAGAATTCAAATTCACTGAATAGACCCATTTGCAACCAATAGGCTTAACACCTAGAGGCCGAGGAACAATGTCCCAAGTGAAGTTTTCTTGAAGGGCATGAAGCTCATCGTTCATTGCCTTAACCCAACGAACATCTTTAACTGCCTGGGAATAACAAGTAGGAATATATGTGCCAGATAGAGTAGCAGTAAAAGAAATGGGCCTGCCCAAATTCATACCTATCTGGTGGATGAAACACCTGTTGTGAGCGTCACATAGCTACTGGTGCAGGGACAAGTGGCGAATCAGGGGCAGGAAGGGACAGAGTAGGAGTGTGCCTGACGTAAACTTGACCTGGTTTAAACTATTCCATAGAATTAGAAACATCAGAAAAATCATGGAGTTTAACAAGACCATTAGGAGAAGGACTAGACCATTGGAAAAAAATTGTTGGTCAAAGAAAACCACATTCTTAGAGATGCGTAAACGATGAGAAGTGGCATTATAACACAAGAAGCCTTTGTGGGTGGTACTATAACCAAAAAAAGCACACATGACAGATTGAGCCCCTAGTTTATGACGTTCAGGAGGTGGAAGGTGGACAAAGCATACACAACCAAAAGGATGAAGATTAGTATAATCAAGATGTGCCTAAAAGAGGCGAAAGAAAGGAGAATGAAACCCGAGAACTTGGGAAAGGAGGCAATTGATTAGAAAGGCAGCCGTGGACAAAGCTTTAACCCAAAATTTAGGGGGGATAGAGACTGCAAGAAGCAAGGAACATATGATATCAAGCAAATGCCGATTTTTACGTTTCGCGATCCCATTTTGCCTGAGGCATATAAGGATAAGAGCATTAAGACATGATACCTTTTTACTGCAAGTATTCCTGAAAAGCATTAGAATTATACTCCCCACCGGAATCAGTGTGCAAGATCTTAATGCTGGTGTGAAATTGGTTCTCAATATAAGCCAAGAAATTCTTAAACATTGGAAAAACTTTAGCTTTAGAGTGAATAAAGTAAACCCAAGTGAAGCGGCTATAGTCATCAATAAACGTCACAAAGTATTTATAATTGGCATGAGATAAAACAGGAGACACACCCCAAACATCACTATGAATAATTTCAAAACATTTTTCAGCATGATGACCATGGGGAGGAAAAGGCAAAGTTTTGCTTTTGGCAAGTTTGCACACAAAACATTTAAATGATGAGTCAGAAGTGATATTTTTATTGCCCAACAAACCAATTTTTATTAAATGAGACAAAACCATAGAGTTTGGGTAGCCCAATTTATTATACCAATCTTCAAACGAATGTGGGACACTAGTATAAGCAAAATAAGAAAAACTAGGAGAATGAAATTGTAGCAGAAACAATCTGCCTACTTTAGGTTCTTTTGCAAGCACTTTCCCCGACACCTGATCTTTCACAAAGCAACCAAATTGAGAGAAGTTAATGCTATAATTATTATCGACCAATTGGCCAACTAAAATTAAATTAGAAGCCAACTCGGGTGACACAAATACATTGGAAAGAAAAGGATTAATGTCACCAACAGCAGAAATAGATAGTGTTACCATCGGCAATTTGAATGTTTTGGGTGCCACTGTAAGCATGTACATTGTGTAAATGTTTAGGAGATCTAGTTATATGGTTAGAAGCCCTTGAATCCACAAACCATGGAGTAGAAGCACTAATAGACTTAACCTGGATGCCCAAGGTAGAGAGAGCAGAGAGAACAATTTGCTGCACCTTCTCTGGAGTCAAAATATCAAGGCTGGTGGCAGTGGATTGAGACAGACCAGCAAAACCGGCAGTACAATGGAAGGCTTGCATAGGGCACTAGGCAGGTCTCGTGGGGCACTTGGTGATAATGTGGCCACGTTGCTTGCAATAGTTGTAGAATTTCTTACCACAGTTACGAGCGATGTGACCAAACTGTTTACAGGAAAAACGCTGGACACGTTTCATATCACGACCTTTGCCCATACCTTGAGCCAAATAGGCAACTGTGATAGATGTGGAAGCATTGTTGTCATGCGACATGCTGCTTTGAGTGAGTAAACATTGCTTTTCTCGAAGAAGTTCACCAACACAAACCTCCAAAAAAGGAACGGGGCTGCGATTTGGTAGAGCAACTCGAGCAACTTCAAATTTTGGGCAAAGCTTCATAAGAAATTGATCAGGTTTGCTGATTTCATAAATTGTTTGAATAGCAGCAAGCGATCCTGTAGGAACATCAGCATGAAAAATTGTAGAGTGTTCAGCCCACAGATTAAGAAAACCATAGTAATAATCCTGAATGGACAGAGATCCCTGGTGATATTTGCAATATCGAGTTCAAGCTGAAAGTGTTTCACCGCATTATTTTGATTGTAAATAGTCTGCAAATAATCCCACATGTCCTTAGCAATGGAGAAGAAGCACAAAATTATTAACCATTTGAGGTTCACTAGAGGCAAGGATCCAAGAAATAATCTGTGCATCCTTGGTTTCTCAGGTAACCAATGCAGTTGTGTCCGAGGGGGGCAGTTGAAGTCCTGTCAAGTTGTCCCAAAAGTCCTTTCCCTTTTACAAACATGCGGAACTGAAATGCTCAGGCAACACAATTTTTGCCAATAAAGCGAGCACAAATTTTTTTCAAAGTCATGAAACTGCAACCGAGAGGAAGGAAATGAAACCCATGAATCAGAAACGAAACGCACGAACCAGAAATGAAAAGCCCAGAACATGAGAACCAAGAGCAATGAAGAAGAGCGAGACAAGAGCGACCAAGGAGGGGTCACTGAAGGAATCACAGGTTTGATCAAGAACCTGCTGATACCATGTCAAAATTTCTGATTTCTCCCCTTTCATTGATCGTGATATCATGAATAAATAATACAGACATATTCACAGTCATATATAGTACTAATGACACCATTATTCTAATTCCTATAATTAGGCAATCTAATTATATATAGTAAATGGGCAGATTACTAACCCTAATTATACAACATCTAATAAGAAACATAATAATAATGGAAAACACTGAGTGTACAAAGTCCCATATTGACAGCATAAAGATTTTTATACCCGTCAATTAATCAAAATTCATTTCAAGTATGACTTTTAAATAGTTATTATAAAAGTTAACAAAATTACCATACATGACAATTTATGATTAAATAATAGTGTAAACAATCTTTACTCTATCAATGCATTTTAATTAAATTCATATATCTAACTAGTCCTCTTCCTACTCCAACCAAGCTTAGAGGCTTTTTTTGGCAAATCATTTAGTTTCAATTAGTTGATGAATGAAACATTATGGTATCCACATCCACATTATGTATCAAGACCAGAAGAGGCTAAACTATCAGCTGTTGGAACTTAACCTTTTACAATATAAAAGGTTTTATGTAAAGTACGTAGAGTAATTAAGATGACAACAATATAGGATATGCCATGCGGCCTTATAATATAAAAATAGCACTTTCCTGCTTGTAGAGCCCAAAGAAAAACATTTTGAATTGTGAGTATTATTGTTATGGTTATGCAGCAAGAGATTATGGAAGCAGAAGCTAGAGAAGCTCTGTGGCGGGAGGAGTTAATTGAGGAGATAGAACAAAAGGTTGAAGGGTTGAGAGAACTTGAAGAAGCTGGCAAGAAGGAGGAACTGGTCAAGTGATTTTCTGCACTCACGCAGACCTTTGCTTCCAGCCATTAACCAAGCGATCCTCCGTTATTGTATATATAAAGAGTAATTACTTATGCTTCATCAAAATGCAATGCTAAACCACAGATAGTATTTTGAATATGGGGTCGCAATATAAATCGATGGGTGGATTTTAATCCTATTATTATTTAAATATTTTATTCAAGACTAACTAATCTAATTAGTAATTACTAGGCAACTTCATAAATAATTAATTGACCGGGATTATATACTTAAAAAGCACAATTATGCGTGATGAGTATATGATGCAGAAATGATACGGAAAGCCTAAACTAGGATGAGTGTGCAAATTTAATATTCAATAGTTTCACAACTTTATTTATTTCTTTTTTTATTTTGAAACCAAAATTACCTCACGTAGTACAAGCATTTCTAGGCTTCCTTAAAAAAAAAAAATTTCTGTTATTAAGTGTCTATTTAGTTGTTATCCATAATTAAATTTTCTTATCATTTTAAGGTTTATTTGGATAAACTTTTGAATGAACACTTAAAAAAGATAAAATGAATTAATTTTTTTTCACACGTTAAAATCAACAATTTTAACTTACGGAAGAAATTTAATTCATTGTACTTGTTATTTTCTTTTTCTATAAGTGTTTATTGAAAATTTATCCAATCAAGGTCAAATATAAAATTTATCATAAAAATTAATTTAAACTCACATTTACAAAATTAATTTTATCTAAAATGATTCTACCTAATTTTAAAACGAACAGATTCTAAAATCTCCCTGAATGTGTTCATTTAAACTAAAAAGTGGCACTTTCAGTTAAATATACTGTATTACACGCACTGCATATGTCTTTCTTTTATGATTTTAGAACTCTATTTTATTGTTAAAAAACAGGGGCTTTTTAAAAAAAAAAAAACGATTAGATTTCGACTTTAGTTCAAATGCTAAATCAACTAATGTAACAAATTTAAAAATCCACTCATCCAAGAGATTTTTCATGCATCTAATTCAAATCTAAAAAACATCTAGTAATACTCCATGCATTTAATAATACCTTGTTAGACGTTGAGACAATGATCTTCCGGATGCAAATGCACTATAAGACAGTAATATTTAATTGTGGTGATAAAGAGAGATATTTCGAGTAGAGAGGAAGGAAAGAAAAAGAGGAAGTATTCATTCCTTCTCCTATTAATTCAACTCCAATTTGAAAGAAAAAATTTTCTCTTAACCTAGATAGTTCAAAATTACCACTTGTCTATGGTCTTAACTAATGTTTATATAATACATATTCAAATTTTACAATTTACAAAAATAAATTAATAACACTTGATTACATATCATGTGAAGATTAATGGAAACCATGGTAATCTAAAATCATCTAATAATTTTGCATGAACTTAGACTTATACTTTTCCCCTACCAAATCCAGGAATTCCACGTGTGAATCGTTTAAGCTTGGTTTTACCTTAAACAGCTATTGAGCGTCTTTAGATTTAAACATCCGTAGTCCATAACAATTAATTTACCAATCTAATAGCTTATCTCCCATCCACCACGCTCACCAACTAGTACCCCAGGCCCAAAGTCCATGCCTCTTGCTGAAACCAGCAACTCAAAAATATGCTTCAATATGGATCCCATTTACAGCTTTTTAACCACAATAGTAAAAAAAAAAAAAAAAACTATTTACTAAAATAATAATAATAAAAAACAATTTACCAATATAGGTTTTTTCAGATTAAGGGACAAAAGTATTTTAACAAGAGGCGCCAACTGAGTTGGCACCTCCCGTTCAAAATAAAAAAAAATTTACAACAACAGGAGGCGCCAACTGCATTCAAATTTTTTTTTCCTACAACAAGAGGCTCCAATTGGGTTGGCGCCTCTTGTTCAAATTATATATATATATATTAACAAGAGGCGTTAACTTAGTTGACATCTTGTGCTCAAAAAAAATTTTTTTTACTATAACAATCAGGTGGTACCTCGCGTTAAATTTTTTTTTTTTTTTTTACTATAACATGATGTGTTGTACCATTCCAAATTGACACATAACACAGTTAAGATAGTGGTATTCTATAATATTAAAATTTATTAATGAGACTACAACTCTCCACATTGCAATTCTCTCCATGCAGATGTTTGGCAAGCCACCAAACCATGCAAAATATGGCTCCCATACAATCTGCAAAAATAAGTTATGCATTAGATATAACACAACAACATATAAATTAAAATTGTTTGAAGTCACATCATGTCTCTTTATGTTGTCAAATTTCTCAGTTGAGAGATGAAATTTATGATATGTAAATCATTTAGCTTTCCACTGTTCCATGTGTTTGTCAATACATATATCAAACAAATATTAGAAGGAGTGTTTTATCTATTTATAATTTTACATAAACGCAAAGCACCAACTGTTATATATTTAAAAATAAAAAATTGAACGCTAAGTTGGCGCCTCCTGTTATAGTAAAAAAAAATATTTTAAACGCGAGGCGCCAACTCAGTTGATGCCTCCTATTAAACCCTTTTTTAAAACAACCCATATTGGTAAATTGTTTTTTATTATTATTATTTTAGTAAATAATTTTACTTTTTTTTACTATTGTGGTTAAAAAGGCCCCCCATTTACCCAAAACGTCACGCAAAACCCATGCATTCCAAGTTCTGTAAACACCATCTACTACTCCAGGCAACATCCTCATAGCATCACCAAATAAACCTCCATCACTCAAAATCTCATGTTCAAATCGCCCACGGCTACAAATCCGGTGACAACACATAAAATAACAAAATTTAAGAGATTAACTATAGAATTAATTAATGACAGGAATAAATAAAAAATAGTTATGAAATAATAAAAATTAGAGACAGAAATATAAACGATTAACAATAATAAGTAACATAAATATTAATTGCAAAAATATGAAAGGTAATTGAAAAAATTAAAAGTTAGTAAAAAAATATAAAAGTTAGAAATTGAAATGTAAAAGTTAATAGCTAATCACCAAAAAAAAAAGTTAATAGCTGGAATTAAAAATTAATAGCTAGAATGTAAAAAATACTAACTGAAATATAAAAGTAAATGGAATGTAAAAGTTAGTGGCGTGCATACAAAAGTTAATAGCAGAAATTTAGAAGTTAATAACAAGAATATAAGTTGCAGAAAATAAGAGTTAGTTGTAAAAATTAAAGTTAGTAATATAAATGTAAAAATTAATAGTTGAAATGTAAAAGCTAGTAGAAAAATATAAATTTTATTATTATGATATTTTCTAAACCCAAACCAACTTTATAATAAACTCCTTTCTAGTTGTAAATCAACATCTCTAAGTTTTCGGTGCTGTCAACAAACTTAGATAAATTAAGAGTCACTACAAAGAAATAGTTATTTAGGTTTAATTCTGGCAGACAGGTTAGTCGCCACAATTTAATACACTTTCTAGCGGTTTGAGTCTTTTTTCAACGGTTTAAAACTCCACAATATTTAATTTTATTTTTTTTTGACACCGGGTATCCGTGTCACTTAACTACCTCGTCTTGGTGTCACCATCTTAACAATATATTATTAATAACATTTGCTAATATACACACACTTATTTTTTAGTTGAAGTATATTAGCAAATTATAACTATAATATATCTTAAAATACGTGTAGTTTACTAACGTACTCTAACTAAAAAATAAGTGTATGTATTAACAAATGCTTGTGGGATTTGCTAATATACACACACTTGTTTTTTAGTTAGAATACGTTAACAAACTATAACTATAATGTATCAAAATACACTTATGATATAACTGGCTAACATACTCCAACTAAAAATAAGTGTGTGTACGTTCGTAAATCTCAGTATTAATATTATCAATTTAATTATTAATAAATAAAAGAAATAAGACTGATCTGACGAGAACTCTCCCAATTTGACACAGAATTTCTTTTTCTCAAACCCTAACATAGCAATCGTCACTTAGATGAAGGTTTAATGTCATACTCTACCATTTTTTCTCTCGATTGTTCTTGTTCTTCCCTCAATCATTCTCGTTCTTCTCTCAATTGTTCTTTGTTCCTATCTCATTCTTGCTATTAATCATTGGCGAGGCTCTTGTTCTCCTTTCTTGTTCGTGTTCCTTTCTCATTCCTAATCGTGAGCACAATTTTTCATTATAAAGTTTTGCATTACAGTTCTCAATCGGAGATGCATGTTTCAATTCCCAATCAAAGCTTCATCCCATTTTATGTTTTCAATACGAACTACAAGATTTTCGGGCAGAGTTTTACGAATTTGGGCACAAAGTTTTACAATATCAATCTGCTCTGATTCTCTTTCACCTTCTTCAGTAGACTTACATCTTGAAGGAGCAAGTCAACGAAATGCTTTGAATTACAGGGGAAACATTCCCTTTTTTTTAATCTCTTGGTCTCTTAGATAAATTGGGCTGAGACTTTAGGAGAGTATGAACAAAAGGTGAATATTTTGTAGGACAAAACTTAGATATAGTACCATAAAATATTGTTGATGCTGATCTCCAATCAGAATTGAAAATTCACCTTGGTAATCTATAAAATAATTTAATGCATGCAAATTATCAGGATAAATCTCCAATTTTGATTGGAGAACGACACTAACAGTACTTTAGGTATTGTATCTAAGTTTTTTCCTATTTTGTATTACCTATTTTGTTAATCTCTTGTTCATAATGTCATCAAAGGTCCTCACATTTGTTGGTTTGATAATGTAGGAGCTCTAATTACCACGAATGGCACCTATGTTCATTCTTCGAAACTTTAGAGTTACCTAACTAGATTCCTCCTTCACATTTGTAGTTGTGGAATGACTTTTTCTATTACTACAATACTCCTCTCCGAAGTGTGAGTGGATACCTGAAAAAAAAAGAAAATACTCTAATGCTAAAATTAGAAGAGGCACGACGAGTAACAAAGAATCTAATTAAGCAATAC
The DNA here is from genome assembly GCA_004329165.1 of Spatholobus suberectus. Classification (NCBI taxonomy): domain Eukaryota; kingdom Viridiplantae; phylum Streptophyta; class Magnoliopsida; order Fabales; family Fabaceae; genus Spatholobus; species Spatholobus suberectus. The sequence continues at coordinate 59,738,078 of CM014729.1, forward strand.
AATTTTTGGCAATAGCTAGGATTATTCTGATCATGATGGCATGAAATTTCTACGTATGTGAGTTTACTGACTTGGAATGAATAGCCAACGGAAACGAGTTGGAACATCTATCAGTGTAAAAAATTTTATGTTATCAACCAATAATTAAGAAATTACTGTTGGTATAACTTTTAAGATAGTTATTTTAAAAGTCAATAAACTTATTATATATGATAATTTATGATTAGTTGACGGTGTAAAACTGTTTTACACTGTCAGTATATATCTTATTTTCTCATAACTATTTTATTAAGAATGAGAAAATGTATTGTATTTCTTAATTCTTATTAAAAACCTTAAAAAAAATAGAAAGGAGAATGTACTGCTTCATTACTTCAAAAATATTATTCCATTGATTTCAAATAACGAATATTTATCTTTAAAAAGAGAGAATGTATATTTATTTATTTTTTATTTAAATTCTCTCATTGAATAATAAGATATAATCATATTCAAATGATAAAAACACGATATCAAATAAAAAGTTAATATATTTAATTATAAGAATTGTAATAAAAATTATATTTAATATCTTCAATGCGGCCATTCATATCTTGTTACACACTAATCAAAATATATCTTTTCTATATAAAAAATGATTTGTGGACACTTTTACTTTAACACTGTATTTGGTAGAGATGAGAGAAATAGAGGGAGAGGAAGTAGGTAGAAGAGAAGAAAAGAAAAGAAAAGAAAAGTAGATAAAAAATAGAGTGGAAATAGAGGTTATTTGGTTGGAGAGAAGTAGAGAAGAAATAGGATGGAAATTTGCTTTTTAATTTTTGGGAATTTGGAATAAAAAAATAAAATTACAAATATACCCTTACAACAATATTTGTTTATTTATTTATTAAAATTAAAAAATATCACATATTCGAATATGGATATCACATATTCGAATATGTGATAACACATATTTGAATATTTGTTCTTCTGTTGTCTCATTTCTTCGAAAAAAAAAGCAAGGGTAATGTCGGAAACTTTCTTCTAACGCCGCAATTCGTCGCACTTCCGCGCATATTTGAGCGGATTAATTTTAGCGTGAGACCCACCAAAAATTTAAAAACTTCTGCGGTATTTTGCTACTACTAAACGAACAGAAATCGATGAGTTCCGCTCACTTCTGCGCTCTTGTCTTCCTCTCTTCAGTACTTCATCGCTACCAAACAGAGTGTAAATGACACTTAATAAGAAAAAAAGAAAAAAATGTAAATATAATAAATAATACAATATAATATAAAAAAATCATAATAATGAATTAAATTATTTTTTTTGAAGCACATGAGCACAAAATCCTTGATCCGATTCCAATTGGGTCGTGAAGAAGGTGTCCTGTCATTTTTGGTTGGCAACAGTTATCCGTTTAAAGAGGGATTTTCACGGTTTTTGCAATCCGGTGGGCTACCTAAACCGAGGCTCTCCATTCATCAGTAGGGCCTCATCCCTCGTCAGGGAAATGGTCAGCCCCACCCCTCATACATACATATCCTATCTTATCCAATAAAAACACTGCACATAATCTGGTAAAGCGATTGAACACCATGCTGCACGCACAACACCTTAACTAGAAGAGGTTTTCGAGCTGACAGCCTGATATGATCAGGTGCTCTGAAACCCTTTTTTTGTCAAACGCAGCTTACCACTCACCTTGTAAAAGATCCACAAGTGATGTCACAAGAGCACTCAAAGCAGATTTAAAAACCACTACAAGATTTTTAAATTGTTCAATCGGATGTTGAATTAAAGGTAAAATTTACTTTACTTATAAAAATTAAGGGTAAAATATGTTTCTATTCTTTATAATATATATGTTTTATACTTTTAGTTTCTATAAAATTTTTCTTATAGTTTTGATTTCTATAAAATTTTATTTTACAGTTTTAGTTCCTATTACTATTTACTGATAATGTGTCGACCATTTATTAGACAATAAACTTGATATTTTTTAAATAATAAGAATCAAAATAAATATCTTTTAATATAAGAGAGATTTCCGTCAAAGTTTATAATTTTATAAAAATTAAAAAAATAGCATTAAGGACTAAAATTATAAAATAAAATTTATAACGATCAAAACCATAAAAAAAAATTTATAAAAACTAAAAACATAAAACAAATATATTATAAAGACTAGAAACATATTTAAGCTTAAAATTAATTTTTTTTTTTTAAATCTTATTGCTGTATGTACCTTTGAATGACACCTAGATACAACAGTGGTTCAAATCATCTATAAGCAATTAATCTCTGCCTAAATGAGATAGATATTTAATATTTTGCCACAGAAAATGACAAAAATCAGCGGAATTGTTAGGATAACTGATGTAAATGTTTAACAGTGTTATACGTGCGTGGTAGACCCTTGTAAATTTTTTTGTCTTACCATACAAGAAATTTAGAGGTAATAAAACTGTCACAAATTATAAATTTTTTGGTAATTTTAAATTACCACAACTAAATTTAGAGACTCAATTACAAAAATTATAAAATATCAAGGATCTAATTATATATTTTTTTATTTTAGGGACATAATTAAAAAATTTCTAAAAAATTAGAGACCAACTGATGTATTAAACCTATTTATTTTAACACATATAAATACCTAATAAATTTATCAACATGTATAAAGCTAAATATATATTTAATGGATATTTTTCCTCACATCCTATATTTAATCATTATAAATTTAAATCTTCATTTTTAACTCGGAGTGAAGAATTTTTTTATTGAATAGAGTTATTTCTTTTAATGTTAACATTTAATTTTAATTTTAATTTATATTTTTGTATGCCCTTCAAATAATATTACTTAAAAAATGTTCATTAACGGATCTAATCTAATGGAATTTTATCAAACATACATGTTTTCCTTCCAATCAGTTTTCAAGATTTTTGGTGCCATTCATAAATTTAGCACGTTCTTGTTTCAACTCATAAACCTTTTCTTTCAAAAGCATGTTCCAAAAGTTAATGAGTTGGCCTATAAGCCTGTTGTATCTTTGTTTCTATGTTTTTAAATGTTTTAGAAAGTTGAAAATAATAGAATTTAATAATCTTGCATTGACAATGTAAAATAGTTTTACACTGTCATCCAATTACAAACTATCATTTATTGTAAGTTTGTTGACTTTATAATAAATATTTTAAAAATCATATTAATAGCTATTTCTGATTGGATGACATTGTAAAACTTTTTACACTGACATAGCATGACCATTAAACTCAAAATAATATTGTCAAACACAATAAAATACTTATGCAATTTGTCATTTTTATTTTTCAACTTCTCGTGTTCTTGTTGAATAGCAAAATGTTGACGTTTAAGAAAGTTATGATAAATTTATAATTGATGTGGATTAATTTTATATTTTTTGTCCTTAAAATTAGAATTTCATTTTCCTACACTTCAATTTTCACACAAAAATATCATGTTTTTATCTGTTGATGTTTTTAAATTATTTCTATTTTTGCAGAAATGTTTATTAGTTTTTCGCGTGTACAACAGCTTAGGTTAGTGCTTTGGGTTAGGGATAGATCCACGCCCATGAGTGTGGAGACAATGGCTCCCACAAACCTTTTAACTTTTTTAATATAATATAGGGTAAATTTTATTTTGTATTTTTCTAAAATTTTTTAAATTCGGTTTTAATCTTTTAAAAAAATTGTTCTATTTTTATCCATCTAATTTAGAAATACATCACTTTTGAGGATCAAAATAATTATAATTAATATTTAATGGCGACTACAAACCACTAGAAAATATACTTTGAGGACCAAAAGTAATGTATTTTAAATTAAGAGACAAAAATAGGACAAATTTTTTTGAAAGACTAAATTTGAATTTGAAAAATTTTAGAGGATCAAAACATAGTTTTCCCTATAATATATATACATAAGTATAAATTATTCCTATAATTCTAAATATAGTAAAAACAAAATCTATTTATAATATAAATAAATATTTCCCTGTAAATTTATTCCTAGTCTCACTCATTTTACTCTTTCAATTAAATATTTTCAATATTACCACCTTTTTTTATGTGTATTTCACACACTATCTTTGCAATTGACCAAAAAAATTCTCTCTCCATCATTTCAAATTACCTTTTTTTGTGTCTTTATATATATATATATATATATATATAGTTTTCCCTATAATATATATATACATAAGTATAAATTATTCCTATAATTCTAAATATAGTAAAAACAAATCTATTTATAATATAAATAAATATTTCCTTGTAAATTTATTCCTAGTCTCACTCATTTTACTCTTTCAATTAAATATTTCAATATTACCACCTTTTTTTTATGTGTATTTCACACACTATCTTTGCATTGACCAAAAAAATTCTCTCTCCATCATTTCAAATTACCTTTTTTGTGTGTCTTTATATATATATATATATATATATATATATATATATATAGAGAGAGAGAGAGAGAGAGAGAGAGAGAGAGATTTGCTAACGTACACACACTTATTTTTTAGTTAGAGTACTTTAGCAAGTTATAACTATAATGTATCTTAAAATACACCTACAGTGTATCTTGCTAATGCATCCCAACTAAAAAATAAGTGTGTGCACATTAGCAAATACTTATGGGTTTGCTAACTTACATGCACTTATTTTTAAGTTAGAGTACATTAGCAAATTATAACTACAATGTATCTTAAAATAGACCTACAGTATAACTTGCTAACGTACTCCAATTGAAAAACAAGTGTGTGTATATTAGCAAATCACACACACACATGTGTGTGTGTGTATTATTTGAATTTCTTAACTATCTATCACTATCCTATTTTATCTTCATCTCTAAATTGAATTTCAATAATTTTTTTAAAATAAATTATCAATAGTTAAAAATAATCTTATATCATAATTTAAATTATTCATTGTAAATTCAAAATAGAAATTATATATTTAAATAAAATTAGTTATTATAAATTTCAATTATAATATAATTCATATATTAAAAATTATTTATTTATTATTTAAATTTCAATCATGTAAAAATAAACATTTATCATATATGGTGCATAAACTAAAATATTGATTTACATATATGAATATTTCCCCACAATTAAAAATTTCTAGATCCACCACTGCTTTGGTGTGAGGCATCAATATGTTAGGTGCTAAGTAACCCTTTGGACAAACAATGTGGATTCAAGCGTTGGATTACCCACAAAACTCTACATAAAGCCTTGAGGACATGAATTTAGAGGCATCTTTTGAACTCTCAAAGTCTTAGGCATTTTTCAGAGTTCAAAGTGAAGAAGAGGAAGTTCTTAAGAGCAGTTTGGGAGTCAAAGGCACTAAAAGGCTCGAGGAAAGTAAAAGCAACTAGTTATATGATTTCATCCCTAACTTCACTTGTGTTTTTTGTTTCTTTATGTGTAACTAAACCTCACTACATTAGGGTTAATGAACCAAACTAAGATCTTTATTTAGGTGTTTGTTTTTATTCTAATAAAGTTTGACTTTTGTGTTTGGACATCTAATTTGTGCCTTTTGTAATTCTTTAGTTTCTATATCTTTTAGGATTGACTTTAGTCTACATGACAATTGAAAATTTGGGCATAGGCTAGAATTGAGATAATTTACCATAGGTTTGGGTGTATTAGAATCAGAACATTGAATTAATTTATGAGTTCCTAAGAATCTTTACTCTCAATGCTTAGTCATGTTAGATATTACCAAAGGAATTAGAAATACTAATTTAGGTAAGGGTTTTTGACCTAAGGAATTAGACTTAATAAAAATCAAGAAATTTGAATTACAAATACATGAATTAGATTTTATTAGATTGGGTTGCTACATAGGGTGAAGAGGAAGGGGATTCATACCTTAGACATTTTTAGATAATTGTTCTTTTCTTTCTATGATTTCTGACTTGATTTACATTAGTTTTAATCATTCTTTGATTTTCTCGAATAATCCAATTTGGTACTACTTAGTACTTGCCATAATATCTGGTAGGAACGATACTCCACTCTTCCACGATTGGTGCATTTATAATGGTCAAGGGTTGGTATTTTATCATTATTTGTTTTACCTTTACCAAACTTTTGTCAAGTTTTTAGTGCTATTGTCAAGGAATTATTAGTAATATCAATCAATCTAAGGAGGATTAGATTGAGAGCCAAAAAAAATTAACTTGATTTTCTTGTTTTTTCTTTCTTTTCTTTTTCTTGGATTCTTTGTTTTCTTTGTAATTCATTTATTATTTATTATTTGCCTTTCAGTCTCACTTTTTCTCTTGTCTTTCTGCTTGCAAGGTAGAATTATTGAGGTTCTTTTGATCTTTAAATCAAGCCATAGAAGATTTTGAGAGCATTCTTTTAGCTCAAATTATGCTCATCACCCAACAATTGGAGTTGTTGTCCAATAAATTGGATATCTTAGAAGCAAGTGTAACCCAAACATTTCAACCCAAGTATGAATTTTATGATGTAAGTCATAGGGCTTAGTATTGTAGGGTGTATTACATAGAGTGTAGGATTAACAACCACTATCACATTATCAATTTGAAGAACCACAGGATTGGCCCTCCACCCTCCAAGATGTGTTGGCTCAATTTATTCAAACCTCTCAACAATTAGAGAAAACACATGCTTCAATTCAATGTTTTAACATCCAAAATTTTTTAGGGCACATAGTTAAGACTTAGCTGTTTATTCCTAAGATATTGAGGATGATTTTGATGTCTTAGGAACTCCAACTCGTAATGAACAAACAACTTAAAGTTAGATGTAAGCTAAAAGGTCAAATTATAGAAATGGTTTGGTTAGAAGAGTAGATTATCTTAGAGCAAGACCATGTACTAAGAGAAGAAGTGAGAGAGAGGTAGAAAAAAGTGAGGAGTTTAAAATAAAGGTATTTGACGAATGCCCATAGTTGGGGGAATCAAATACCCAATTGTAAGTGAAGTCAATATTCAACTAGAAGCTCCACAACAAATCAATATATCTCTCCATCATGAGGTTAATAAGGATGAAAGTAGTGAAAAGTTTGACAGATTTCTTGGTGCATTCTATGCCTTGTTCAACAAAGACCAAGGTCTACCTTGTTAGGGCATGGAAATCACTTTGTACATTTTTCAAATTCACGAAGTTTTTAACTAAGACGAGGAAGAGTAAGGAGAATGTTTTCTTCACATCTTGTAGGCCCACTTGAGAATAAACTCTAGTTGCATCTAGTTATGGCTTTAAATAAGCACTACTTGGAAGGCAACTTAAGATTTCTCATCTCTTGTCTTTATTTCTATTTTTCTTTTATTTCTAATTTGTTTATATAAATTAAGTCTATAATGGAGTGATTAATTGATTTACAAGCCTTGGCAAAGGTATGATTACTTTTGGATTTCCCCTCCATAATGTTGTGCCAAGCATTGGTTAATTAACGCAAGCTTTGGGTAGCCAATGCCAAGCACTAAAAACTATGGCACTGGGCACAACAACTCATAATGTTCAATGCTATCTAATAATGTTGGGTGCCCAACTATCTACGGATGAACCCATTGTCAATTGAGTGGTTATTTCTTTTTCTTATTATTTTTTTAGTTTTATGTATTTTGTTTTTAGTTTCTTATTTTGATATACCCAAAAATTTAAGTCTATGTTACAAGCTTCCTTATTATTAAAGTTGTTTTCTCATTATTTCTTTTTCATTAGTGTATATAATGTTATATCTTCTTTTTCTTTTTACAAGAACAACAATGGAGCATCAGAATGTAGCATACCAATATTCTCAACCAATATTCTTTCCCACAGACTCCTCAGGCTTCTCAACACACTAATATTCTTTCACAAATCCTTTATAGACTGTGCACCAGCTTCTTAACCAATACTAACCCTCACTAGTTAGCTTGGGAGATTCTCTAGAAACACTAATCTCATTGATTAGCTCTAAAGAATCACACTTTTCCACAAAGACATAAGACTTTAGGCTCTTATAACACTCAAAGAGAGGATATACTATGTAATACAAAGCTTACAACATACTCTTTAATATGACAAGTTGAAAGTAATAAATTATGGAGTGTTTTTCTAGGAAGGGAAGGAGGGGGATTTAAGCTTCAGAAGCATTGATCTTGCTAAAATGATGTTATAGTGTGTTACACTTATTTCCCTTATGAAATTCTACAACAAGTAACCTTTATATAGTGCTTCAACCTTCAAACTAGCTATATTTATGAATATTGAAAGTCAACCCAAGTGGTTTGAATGCAGCTTAATTAAGTTGTCACTTTCACTGCAACAAGCATTTTAATTGATGCATAAGATGTTTTAACCACTTTTGCTTTTGGAAATCTCCTTCTAATGGATCTGGTCACTTCCTTTTGAAAATCCTTTTAACTTGAACACAATTCAAGTATGTTATCCTGATGAGTTTGGGGATTTTCTTCATGTAAATCATTGATAAGCATAATCTATAATGATTTATGTTTCTAAAAGTATTGCTCTTGTCACAGAAACCTTAGATTCTGCTTTTGGTGTCTCCCAATGAATTGTAAACAACTTTCCTCTATTGATTTTACTTTGTTTGCAGTAACACAAGTCAAGAATATAGGTTATGATCTTCTAGAGTAATTCATCATCACGTATTTAAGCTTTCTTCTTGATCATAGCACCATTTTTACTTTTGAAACAAGGTTGTGGCTGCTTCTACAACCTCTATTGTTCAAGTTACACTTTCTAATACAACTTTTGATCAAATATAACTTTTGATGTTGCTTGACTTTGATCTACTAGAAGCTTGTATTAGGGATTATATGCTTTTGAGTTCGTCATTTGTATCAACTCAACAATTTCTACTTCTAAACATAGCAAACTTTATATTTTATACTTTTAGAGTGTTGCATACAGTTTAAATGATGCTTTTTAAATTTGATTGATGCTCCAAGTGACATGCTCTTCTAAATCTATCTTGTTTTGTCCTTTCTAAACATTTTCAAAGAAAAGCATTAATATTAAAAGATTCAAACATTTAGAATTTGATTATGACAGTTTGTTATCATTAAAACATTTACCTTAGGAAAGGCTTGAATTCAACACACTTTTCTTTCTTTTCTATTTTTTTTAAAAAATATTAACAATATACTTTCTAAGATTTTTTCAATACACTTTTATTGGTTAAAATTTATTTAAGTCTCACTATTTAAAAATGACATCCATTAAATAAAAAATGAGACTCATATAATTAATAGAATTTACATAAATTTTATCTAATGAAAAAATGTGTCAAAAAATATTATTGACATTTCTCTACTTTTTATTTTTGGTTTTCTCTCTCCCCATCCAAATTACAAAGTTGCCTAATTGGCGAATCACAAATCCTATCAAACCTAATAGTAACTTCACAAAACTTGTAATTTTTAGGATTTAAAAAATAGAATATCGTTTGTTATCTGAACAAATTTTAAAGAATGTGTAATTTATTCTTTTTTATTTATTTAAGAGAGATTCGCATGTGACATGACGTGGGACAACTCAACCGGCATCAATGCAGGCACTGCTTAAGTTCGGCGTTAATTATCCTTAATAAATGCAAGGATAACGTTGATGTGGATAATGTTTTCGTTTTCAGTAACTTTTTTCATGAAATGAAAATGGATAAAGGTTACCACTATACTACGAGTATTATTTTTCAATTCTTTACTTTTTACAATGAAACGGACAACGTCACACGGAAACGACCCCACCAACCACACTTCTATTTTCCTGTTATAAGTTTGGAAGCACCACCGTTGCTCTTTCTCTCATGAGTCTCATCGAACCCTTCACAAGAAAATAATACTTTTTAATTTGTCCGTTCAAGCTTGCGCTTTTTAGCTTTTTATCCATTGAATAGCAGGAGACAGCTTTTGTTCCCTTTTTGTTTCAGTGGCCTTTAAACATTCTTGGCTTCTTTGCATTTGCAAAGCTGGAATTTTCGCTCCATCACCCATTGTTCTGATTCCAAAACAGAAAACAAAAAACTGGGTTGATCCATAAGCTGAAACAAGTAGCATTGAAGACACCCATTTCATCACATGATCTGAGGCCAACAAGATCCTTTTGTTCGGAGTTCAGACTAATCATGGCATGTTCCTTGAAGAGTGTTTTGTGTGTTCCCGAATTGAATGAGGGCATGCTTGGATCCAAAACCAAAGGGGTTTTGGTGCCTTGTCCCTCGAAAACTGGCAAAGCAAAATCAGGGGATTGTTCTGTTTTGAGCAATGCTTTCATGGGAAAATCTATTGCTCTTGATGAAAAAGGCTCAGGGTATTGCAGTTCAAAAGCCTCCAGCAATGTCCCTGTTCATGTATGTTCAAGCTTTGCTTTCTGGGTATTTAACCTTTTTGCATCCCAGCTATGTTTTTTGTTTTTCTTTACACTCTTGTCTTTTATTTCAGGTACAAGCAACAATTTGTGTTAGTAAGGCTTTGAAGTGGTGGAAGAAGAGCCTAAAGCCTAATATGGTTGAGATCCACTCAGCGCAAGAACTGGTCCATTCTTTGCTCAACGCTGGTGATTCGTTGGTTGTGGTTCATTTCTATTCACCTGGTTGTGGAGGCTGCAAAGCCCTTCACCCTAAGGTATGCTTTTTGTTTTTTCGTGTTGGAAGAGTTATATGCTTCTATTAAACAATCACTAACACAATTATGCACTTTGCAAGTTTTTTTTTTTTGGGTTACTATATTTGACTAAGTTTCATGTGACCAGATCTGTCAAATAGCTGAATTGTACCCAAATGCAATCTTTCTGAAAGTCAATTACGAGGAGCTGAAAACCATGTGTCACGGTTTGCGCATTCACGTGTTACCCTTCTTCAGGTTCTATAGAGGTGCGGAGGGTCGAGTTTGTAGCTTCAGCTGTACCAATGCAACTGTAAGTATCTGATTGTTTCGGTTCTCTTGTGGTTTATTTTTGTCTTTTCTCAAATTTTTAATTATATATATATATATATGGATATGTTATGTTACAGATCAAGAAATTTAAGGATGCCTTGGCAAAGCATGGGAATGAACGGTGTAGTTTTGGCCCAGCAAAAGGTTTGGACGAATCCGAGTTGAAAATTTTGGCTTCTGTTGGTGAAATCTCGGTTAATTCTCCTCCGTTACTATATTCCAAACAAGGGAAATTGGAGGATTTGGTCACGGAGAGCCATGATTTTTCTGGCGTTTGGAGCATGGCATGTAATAGCAGGGTGCTGATTTGATTTTCAAACTAGCGAGTTGGGCATTTATTTATTTTGCCATCTTATAGAATGAAGATTATAATGGAGTAAAGCAGCTCCGTATCATTTTGTTCTCCTATGATGTTTACTGATTTATTTTATTTTATGATGTAAATTATTATTATTTTTTTTGAGTGGGGGGGAGGGGTGGAAGGGGATTGATGGGGGCTTGTAACATTTTTTGTTGTTGTTGGATTTATGCCCCTGCAATTTAGAAACTGTTGCTGGGATAATATCTTCTGTATCCGAACCATCTCCCCAGATTTTGTATTTGTTCTCTAAATCATCTTAAAATTGGCATGGCTCATTGAATCTTTATGGTTGTTAGCCAGAGTTTCTTCCTCAAAAGAATTGCATTCTGAGAGCGAGAAAAGAAGATTAATTCTATTCATTGAATGAGAAGGCTTTCTCCTCAATTATTCGAAAGACATGATTTATGTTAAAGGAGTACATAATATATTTATTGGGTTGGACTTTCTTGTGTTTAAATCATAACAATTAGCTACTTTCATTGAGAGTTGGATTATGAAAAGGGTTACTTATAGGTAGGGACAGATCTAGCTTAGAGGTTTTGGGGGCAGTAGCCCCTATAATATTTTTTATTTTTCTTAATATAATATATATGTTTAGTTATAAATTGTCCCCATGATTTAAAATGTAGTTAAAAAAGTAATTTATAATATAAGTATTGTCCCTGTTAGTTTATATGTAAATATTGTCTCCACAACTTAAAATTTTTGGATTTGTTACTACCTATAAGCTAGATTAAGGTGCAATATACTAAATATTGATAGGTGAGTGAGACCCTTCATGTAAGGGAAAAGAACTACCATCAAGTCAATGTTGATAGAGTGAAAGTCGTCGTATTATGCTAGCTCTTAGAGGAGGTGATAGGTGATAATTAATATTAGGAGAACAACAATCTAATTTTGAAAATAAGGATGAATAAAAATAAAAGAAAAAGTAAATAATTTTATTTTCTTATTTAGATAAATGAAAAAATGGGTAAAAATAAATAAATAAAGTATATAAGAAAACTTTTCATTCTACTTAAAAAAAACTAAATTTAATTAAAAATTAAATTTTCTTTTATATTATTTTTCTGCATGTAAATTATTTATTATTTTTATGTTATACAAAATTCTTTAATTTCTAGAAAAAGTAAAAAAGTAAAAGTAAATGTAACAAGGGTACCATTGAGCGTATAGATTAATTGCAACAAGGTTATTCTAACTTAACCAATTGTTTCGAGTTCAAATATTTGGGTATGTAATTGTGTTAAATACTCGAAAGAAGAGTTTTGTCACCCATAATTGTTCTACTCAACTTGAACAGGATTGTCTCTCCTAAATTGTGCTCCATAGCAAAAACAATGTAACAAGAGTTATTATTAACATATACCCAATTTCTTTTTCATTTTATTTTTGTCTAATTTTTTTTTATCACATCTATATTCTTTTTTCTTTCCATTCATATATCCAAAAAATAAGGTTTATGTTGATAATTTTTTTGGTAACAAACATTTCCCCTTCTCCATTTCATCCCAAGTCAGGGAAAATATGTTTTTTACACGTGAGACTTACTATAAAACCTTCCTCTCTTTTTTTTCTTATAAATGGTGAAAATTTAATATTTTTATCTTGTCTTTTTCCTCTTTATTTACAACCAAATAAACATAGCTAAGAGTAATAAATAATAAAATAAATATATCTTTAATTTTAATGCATTGATCTTTAAATGCACGAGGTGCAGTCTCCCGAGAGTATGATTAACGCAGACTTGTTAGTACTAAATGAAATGACAAGTGTTGCTCAAGATTGTGCCATGTTCATATGTCGACTTCTCTAAGTACCAGCAACGCGCCAATTGAATTAGACGCAAAATCAATCTGCGTGCACCCGTTGTTTGATTAAATGCTAATAAAACCGTGAATGAAAACTTAAGCCTATAGACCATCAGATTCACTAACTATACCATTTTTTACATGTTTTCAGTGATTGTGCTAACTATAAACATGTTTGATTCTTCTTTGATTAAGCAAATCATCATAGTCTTTTAACTATTCATTAGATTGTATTTAACAATCTTTCGCAATACTTGTTATTGAAGGTAATTTACTTATGATAAAAAAAAGTTCATTAATAGTTTTAATTTTAACAAAACATAAATTCAATTCATTTTGCTAAATTATCCTTTATTAAACTTTCTAAAATATTAACATCTCAAAAACGTTCTCTTATGTTTTTTTTTTTTTTTGGTAATGAAAAGTTTAAATTAGGAGAAGATACGTTCACTTACAAGGTTAGAGAAGATCACACACCTCAATGAGAATTTATAGTAAAATTTACATATCGCCTACCAATAAGAAAAATCTGAAAATCGAATTCAAGTCACAACTAGTGCAAGCGGAAGACTCAACTAGATGTGTTAACCCCTTTCATTAACGTTCTCTTATATTATTTATTGAAAAATTAAGAGACAAGAATAAAGTTAAAAATAATTGTTTTTTTAAATAACAAATATTTTTTTTGGTGTACAAATAACCAATAATTTGAAATAAAATAATTTTAGCAGAGATTTTTGTCAACACACATCTTAATGGTGAGTTTAATTTTTATGTAATGTTTTACACCGTCAATTAATCAAAAATTATGGTAAGTATAACTTTTAAGGTAATTATTATAAAAGTCACTACACTTACCATATATGTCAATTTATGATTAGATGACAGTGTAAAAATTATTTATAGTGCATGAGCTATTTTTTCTTTAATGGTAAGGAATTAAAATTATATTTATTATTTTTATTAAATCATTTTAATTATTTAAATGATAAAATATTAATTGTTTTATATTTTTTAAATATTGATCACTTATTTTTTTAGCATTTCTTAACATTTTGTTGCTAAAGCAAGCATTAATAAATAAATTTTAATAGACATGCATTGTTAGTTACTTTGTCAATCAATAAGAAAATTTATTTAAGGTATTTATTATAAAAATCAACATATTAACAGTGTAAATATATTATTTATTCTTATAAATATGTTGAAACAGAGGAAAGATGTATTAAAGTTTTCTAACTTTCATTAATCTTAAGTGGCTTTCATTTTATTGGTTTAACAAAATATAAGGAAGTTTGAGAGAATTGTTGAACGATTTTTCTTATTAGCAATAACTAATCATAGTGTTTGCATTGCAGCTTATATTGGGCAGCATCTTTCTTCGAGTTTGTTTGTGTTAGATTCTTGAGAGTCGAACGTCCGTCGGCACCGTACAAAATTTGTGGTTGAAAACATATTCACTATGTTTGGCATAATGGAGAGAAATATGGTGAATGAAAATAAGAATGAAAGAAATGGAAAAGAAAGAAATAGAGAAGAAATATGGTAGATTTTTGAATTGTTTAGTTTGAGATAAATATGAGTGAAACTGAGAAGAAAAAATATTGAAATTTCTTATCACCTTGTTTGGTTTATTATGGAAAGAAAAGAAAGAAATGAGATTATACATAATAAGACTAAATTACTCATTAATTGTCCAACCACAATAATTGATTGTCCAACCTACGACAATCAATTGTTTGGACACCAATATGCTGAAAAGGCTTTAAACAATCAATTTCTCTTCAAAGATAATTCATTATCAAGATTAAAATGTAAGGGTTAATTTGGATACTCACTCTGCTCTAAGCTCCATTTCCCCCCTTGTCAACATGGAAATCTTTTCCTATGGGCCCCCATCAACTCTAAATTTCATTAGGTAAACTATATTTTTGGTTCCTTTAAAGTTTTTAAATTCTATTTTAGTCTTTTTAAAAAAATTGTCCTATTTTCGTCCCTTTAATTTCAAAATATATTACTTTTGATCCTCAAAGTGGTTATAATTAACATTTAATAGCAGTTATAGACTGCCCAAAAATGCACTATGATGACTAAAAGTGGTGTATTTCTAAATTAGAATAATGCAAATAAGACAAAAAAATTTGGAGGACTAAAACGTAATTTGAGAAATTTTAGAGGGACAAAAAGTATAATTTACCCGATTTCTTTTCTTGATGTTTCCTCCTTACCAAACGAGTAAAATTTTAAACTTTCTCTCTATTTCTTCTTTTTTCTTTCAATTTTTCTACTATTTCTATTGTGCCAAACATAGCTGTTAAAAAAGAAAGGTTGGATCCAAGAGGGGGGAGGGGTCAATTGGATCTTTAAAATTTTTCAAGAATTCCCAATTTCTTTTCAACAGTGAATAACTAGATTATCCAAAAACCTTGAATCATTATGATTTGGTTATATGAATAGTGTAGAATTGGATCAATTATCTTGATTTTACTATGCAAAGAGCCTTATGAATTTATATGCAAGAGATCAAGATTCAATATACTAGTAAGAGGGTAGAGGAAAGAAAGAACACACAAAATTTATACTAGTTCGATCACCACCACTGTGATCTACATCTAATTTCCAATCAAATTGATTGGGATTACCACTATGCAATTCAATTGTTTACAAACACTATGCACCAAAAAGAGAATTACAAGCAAACACAACCACAAGATCAAGTTTCTTGAAAAACCTATCAAGAAAACTTGAACCTCTTCTTGTGGAACACTACCACAAGAGAGACTTGAGACAATCGATCTCAAGAACGAAAATTAAACAAAAAAAAAAGGTTAGATAACACCTTGATTTGTGATAGATGAAGAGCAATGAAGAACAAACCAAATTCTCTCCAAAAGAGACTTTTCTTTATCTCCAATGTTGATCCATGATGAGATCTTGATTTTGATATAAAACTTATAGTGATGAAGAAGAATAATATCTTTTTCTCTCTAGACAAGCTCTCTCTCAAATTTAGAGAATTGAAGTTATGTATAAAGACTCACTAAGGTTTACTTTTTATAGAGGATTCACTAGAATAACTAGTTATTTAGACTTGTAATCAGTTATTTTATTTTTAGAAATTTGGAAAATGAAGTTTGAAAGGATTTAACTAGTTAATTTCGTTTGTAACTAGTTAAAACAGTATGCATTCGATTTCCTCTTTATTGGAATAATTAGTTACATAATTTTGTAATTAGTTATTTTTGCATGGGACAAAATAGCTTTATAAAAATGTAACTGGTTACAAAATTATATAACTAGTTACAGCAGAAATAATTGATTACATAATATTGTTACTAGTTAAAACAAAAAGTATTTAACTAATTACATATCATTGTAACTGATTAAAACAATGTATCTCTTCATTGTTTATGCGTTTTTCAACCGTTTCAATCGATTACAAAGCTAATTTATTCGATTAAATGGTTCTTAAACACAAGATTGAATTATTCTAAAGCTTTAATATGTAGCTTTCACTTCCTATCAATTTAAAACCATGTTTTATCCAATTATTTCTCTTTAAACTAAATTTTAGACTTATAAAAAAACATGTTATCACTTTGTTAACCCTTTAAGTTTTAAACTTTGAGCTCATCACCATCAAACCATCAAGGATAAGGATAAATCATGCAAGACATATAACCACACACACATACATAAACACACATTACAACTTTGCACTCATCAAGAGGCTAAATTATCAAAACTATATTAAATTTCCTTAGGAGCAAAAGTAATTTTTCTTCTTGCTTCTTCAATAGTGATATGGTTGTTTCTTGTTTGGATATAAAGTTAAGGAAAATAAAAATGGTGAGTACATATTTAAATTAGTCTTAAGAAAATCACTGGAAATATTTTGATCTTTAAAAATAATTAATTGTTTAGTCTTTTAAGATAAAAATTATGAGATTTTTAATTTTTTTTATTAAATAAAAGAATTGCATTATTTCCTATGTATAATTTTAAGAGTTATAAAGTAATTTATTGAGTTTAATGTCTATGTACTGTCAATATAAAAGTTTTACACTGTCAACTAATTAAAAATTATCGTTAGTATGACTTTTATGAAAGTTATCATAAAAGTCAATAAACTTATTATATATGATAGTTTGTGATTGGATAACATTGTAAAACTACTTTACACTGTCAATACATAGTTTATTTTCTCCAATTTATTTTTTGAATAATTAAATTAAGTCGAATAAATTTTTTCAAAAGACTAACGCGAGCTTAAATTTGGTGGCATCAAAAGAAGTTTATTCACCTATAATATGTATTTGCTTTTACTTTTCAACATGCAAACGCGGTATACGGCCTTTTTACCACGTTACCCGATCTAATAACTTTTTTGGTTTTCCAATAGGTCAAAAAACACTCACTTCTTGTTCCCTCGTCAAGTTAAAAACTATATAGGAGTGTTAGGAACACATTTTTTAATACACTTTTTGTAATAAAATTTTTTAGTTAGTTAAAATTTATTAAAAACTACAAAATTAGAAGAGAAAATCACTAACTAAGATGTGAGACTCACAAAATTTTGTCATTTCCAATAAATTTCAACTAATTAGAGAGAGTGTGTTAGAAAGTGTATTTCTAACATTTCTCAAAAACTATATATGGACTACTTTTGATTTTTACATTTTCGGTTCACATTTTAAACTCTTCACACACAACCAACCAAACATTGAGTCAAGAGTAGTAGTTTTTCTCCATTCTTATCCATTTCTATCATAATTTCATTAATATTATATTATGCTTTTTTTATAATTTTAACTATAAAATAATTCTAATTTATTTTATTTAAATTAAAATAATTCTCTTAAACTTGATATTTAAATTTTTTTGGATACATATCAGTTCTATTAAAATTAATTTTATTAAAACCTAAAACAAAATAAACTCTTGGTGGGTGGAATACCTCCATTTTGCAAACGCTTCACGGCCAATCAGTGTGAGGACTTCTTAAGTAGTGTTTAGCATAAATTTTTGTGTTTTTCTTTGTTTTAAAAAAGAAATTGGATTAAATGTATTTTTTTGAAAATCTCTTAAAAAATTAAATAGTTTAATTTTTTTTTTAAAAAAGGAAATAAGTAAATTTTTAAAAATTTAACTTCTGTTCTTTAATTTTTTTTTAAAATAAAAAAGTTTACTGTCAAAATAACTTTTTTAAAAATTTAGGTGAAGGATTTTTTTTTTTTTAAGTTAACTTCTGTTCTTTTTTCCCATCTCTCCCTATCCCACGAAATTATTCTCTTTTGGATCATATTTGTCATGATAAAAGAAATTAAAACTATCAAATAATTTTGGTTTTCTTTTTTTGAAGTTCTTATATTGAGCTTTAGTTTTAAAACAATTTTTAAATAAGAAAGCTAAATCAAACATAACTTTAGTGAAGTAGAGAGTAATAATAGTTTTTAAGGAATTAATTTCATAGTAATGCCTATGAAATACTTCGTTTAAATACAAAATTAAATATTTAATTTATTTATATTAAATAGATTAAACGCTTCGTCACGTATATGGAACACGGCTCTGCTTGTCGCATTAATTATTAAGGAAAAATGTTTCCAGCACATTTATAACAAATATATACCATTATATAGTATATCACATTTGCACATATGTAGAAACAAATATAAACTTTTAAAACACACAAAGTGAGAAACAGAATAGTTGAGGACATTGAAGTAGGTAGTTAGTTGGTACTTTAATTTAATATCTTAAATGATGACAATACTACTATCTTATGCTTGCATTTGAAAATAATTTTCTCTCTTTCATTGCCTGTCGCAATGCAAGTACCAAAGTAAGAAAGTCATGGGTCTGAGACATTGAGTCCGTGAGTATGTGTTATTACTGAGATTTCGGGGTGGGGGAAGGGTTGTTTTGAATTGAAAGTAATTTAAACTTGGGCCGGTGATCAACTTTGTTTGGGCATTGGGTTAATGATCGAATTGGAAGATCATTACTTAAATCACATGACTCAGTTTTTATTAAAAAATTTAAAGATATTAATGACATATAAATTTCATACTTATAAAATTTATTAAGTTAAATTTCAATGCTAATGTATAACTTATAAGTAAATAACAAAATCAACAATGATATTTGAGATGAGGATGAAAAAAGGAAGGACTGAAAGTTATGCATTTAGGTCAAACAAACAAGAATAAGTAAAAAAACAAGTGTAGTTGTGTGGTCAATATGAGAGACATTTATGTCATATTTATATGTACAATTTTGGTAATTATTATCATTTCACATTTGAATATTTATTTTTTTATAAATAAAATTCATTGTAAATAAATATTTTTAAATACATAAAATATATTATAAGTTGGGATTTCTATTTTTTTTAATAGCTATAGTTAAAATGACGCCATTTCACGCTAAAAAAAAAACAAATTTTTTTGAATCGGTCCAGGTCAACCTGTCGGTTCATTGGTTTAACTGCAAAACTCGTCGAGTCACACCGGTTTATACTAGGTCAAGGGCATGTCCGATCCAATCACCAATTCGGATTGATTGCACCATCAGTTCTCGATCTAACTGGCTGGTCAAGCTTGTTTTTAAAACACTGATTACAATGTATATTGAGTACAACTAATTAATCAAAAACCTAAAATATATTAAATAATAATTTAAAAAATACTTCCTCTGTTTCCAAATTATTGATGTTTTAGTCTTTTATTTTTATTCCAAAACTATTGATGTTTTACAAATTTCACGTCTCATTAATTATTTTTGTTCTACACATTCACCTATTTAAAATAACTAGATTTGACTTTTATGAAAAATACCCTACTTGCAACCTATTTAAAAGGCACTTCAACAAACAAACAACAAATCACATTTACTTTTTAAAATAACCTTAAATATCAATAGTTCTCGAACGAAAGAAGTAATAATTTTTAAAATAACAACAAATGAATAGTTTTGAAAAAGAGGAAATTATAATTTTTATTAAATTTATTTTAATATTATTTTAGAATTTAGTTAGTTGTGATATAAAAATTAGCAAATTACTAGTATTATTTTTTCATATATTTGAACATTAAATGGGATGCACCTTTAAATCCACCGACAAGGAGAGTACCAACTAATTGTAAAAGAAAATTTTAAAAATATAAGACTATGTGTTTTTAAGTTTAAATAAAGTTTAAGAATAAAAATATAAAAATTATTATTGCGAAATCAAGTTAAAAATCACGTATTTTAAACAATAAAGAAATATAATAGAAAATATTTGCACTATTAATAATGAATACCTCCTATTTTATAAAATAAAAATAGATTAAAGAAAGAGTTTAGATTTGATGTACTAATAGTATAAATTTTTTTTTTACAATTTAGATGACAGTATAAAAAACATTTCCATTATTAATACATTCTTGTTAAATTTCTAATCTTTATATATTTTATATGATTTGTCAAAATTTAAAATTAAAATTAAATTTAAAATTTTTTGGTAATTGAATGTGATAAAGTTTTCGGCAATCAAATTATTCTCATATTTTACTTTCATAATTAAATTAACTTCTTCAAATTTAGCAATTATTAGTACCACAAATAGCGAAAGACAACAATGAATTACGAAACTTTTGTAGCATACACTTAATGATACATGTAAGAGGTTTTTTTTGTTCTAAAAAAATTTAGGAGGAGATGATGTTCCAGTTTAAGATTGAAAAAACTTTTGAGTTCAATGAATATTTACAGAGAAATTTATATTTTCCTAACTCCAAAGATGAGTGGAAGCTCAAACATGTAACCTGTCAAATATGAAATCCCCATCTTGCTTCACTCAACCAACTCTTTAGGAATTGACTTAAGAGAGTATGGTAATAATATTAAAAATCTTTTTGCATTGTTATTAATTAAATGTTAAGTATTATTAATATTTTTTTGTAATTCTAAAATTATGACTTGACTAAACCGAACATGTTATAGACCATTCAAGTATCATTAAAAAAGTTCTATATTTCAAGTAGTTATTATTATGGACTAATTGTTTTAATGATCTAATAACATTATAATTTATAATTAAAAATATACAAAATGTTAGATAAAATAAAATTTATCAAATAATGTAAAACTTAATATTTATAGTCTCTTTACATATAAATTAATTATACTGACTATCTTTATATTTGTCTAATATTTTTTTTTACATAAGTATCATAATTGATTGTAAAATTAAAATGTAAAATATAACTGATAATTTTAAACATTTATGGTATTATTGTTTAAATAATTATATAATGTTTATTTTTTTATAATTATTAGTATTTTTCAAAAACAAAATAAAAAATAACATGCATACTAATTTTATTAAAAATAATGTAAAACTTAACATTTATAATCTCTTTACATATAAATTAATTATACTGACTATTTTTATATTTGTCTAATATATTTTTTACATAAATATCATAAGTGATTGTAAAATTAAAAGATAAAATATAACAGATAATTTTAAACATTTATGGTATTATTATTCAAATAATTATATAATGTTTATTTTTCTAATTATAAGTATTTTTCAAAAACAAAATAAAAAAATGCATACTATTTTTATTAAAAAATAACAACTCTTACCTAGTTAATTCCAAAATAAAAAAGTTGCACGTTGAATTCCGTGCGTGTACCGGTATGGCCAACAAAAATGAGATAATGGAATCTCTATTTGATAAACGGAACATGTGGGTCCCATACGTACCTCGATTATAGCTTTCACCGTGGCACTGACGTGGATTATTGAAGAATGATACCGACGGGTCTCTATAAAATGGTCTTAATTATTATATATTAGTAAGTATAAATATAAGTAAAATTTAAAATAAAAATACATTTTAATTCAATAACTACATAAATAGAAAGTATTATTAAATTAGGTTGATTTGAAAAATCAAAACCTGTGTGACATAATAAAAAAATTATAATTAAGTAAAATAAAGTGTACTTATCAAAATTATTCTACTCTCCAATACTCAAATTTGTTGCATCGAGGTGAATTAAATCTATCATATTATCAAAGAATTTATATTAAATACATTATTAGTAAAATAACTTATTTATATGATAATATGTTATTAAATATTTATTAATTTGGTATATTATGAGTTATTTAATTTATTAAATGATATAATACATATCAAAATTATTCTTGTAATTAGTGGACATGTTTCAGCAGTTTAATTTTTTGCCTTAAAAAAAGGAGTTTATTTTTTTTAAGTAAAATTCGAAATTTGAATCTTATGAATAGAAAACATAAACGTTGAAAAGAGTTTTGTCGCATTAGTCCACCCAGCTTGACTTAGATCAATCACAGTTTAATGTAACTATTAAATACCAATAATATTAAACTAAAAAATGTATATTAATTAGTAATGTATATATCAATGATTACACTTTGAATAAGCTTGAGCCTAAGACTTTAACGAAAGATCTTGAGGCATGTGTTGTGTGGTGAAATTAAAAAATAAAATAAAATAATATATATATATATATATATATATATATATGAAATTATTAAAAGTATAAAATAATAATTATATTAGTGATTATTAAGAAATATTTAATATTTATAATTATTTAAATACAATTACAACAACAAACATTATTCCACTATGTGAGAAATAAAAGTAATGCATTAAGTTTTACTTATATTTATGCTCTATCATTTTCAACCATGATAACATAAAGTTTAATGTTTAATTCCCCTATAACGAAAACTACAATCAATATAATAAATTCTTGAAAGAGTGATTAACGTCAGTTACATGTCCAATGAGGCAATGACGCAGATGGTGCAGGCCATGTGCATTACTGCACTGCGAAGTGCGAATCTCATTTCCAATTTCTGGCTTTGAATTTGATGTCCCCTCGAAGGTTGTGGATAAGGCAACTTGGTGAAGAATAGATTTGATTTGTGTTCAGTCGCGATAGTTTAACTTATATTATTTTCAATTAACATTAGAATTATATTTTCATAATGAATGTCAATTTTATTCGGTACAAAAACACTTAAATTTTATTTTAAAAAATAATAGCAAAAAAACTCACAAAAAAACCACACCAAAATTTTGTCATAACGCTTAAAGCAGTTACGACTTACCAAGCACACGGTTTCGAGTAGACGCAGCAGCCGACAAATGCTGAGTCACTTTTCAGCCCTATCCTATTTTTATTGCGTAGTCACTTCCACGGACTACAGATACGACAACTCACCTTTGTCACTAAAAAATCGTGAAACCCAGACTTCGTCGGGTCCACAGGTACTTTTAATTTCTACTGGGATCTAGAAGTTAGCATGTTCAATTATTATTATCACATGATGTACTAGATGTTTTAGACATGTTATTTAACTTTCTAAATATATTAGACATTGAAAACAATCTAGATTCTACATTAACCAGGGATATTTTAATTTGGGTGTTACATTCCAAATCCAGTTCTCAGTTGGGCTGATACGATGCACCGTTGGTAAAAAGTTCCAGCCATACATTAGGTTTAGAAAAAAAGTAAAAGACTCGGATCACAGGGTGATAACTATTTCTGTACCAACAGAGAAAACAAATTTTAAGGTGGACCACTAAAAGAAATGGTTTATGATGGTCTATTGTGTCATAATTGTTAGATTTATTGATAAAATATTAAAAGGTTGTGATCAATTACATACCACCTATTGATACAGTTTTTACTTTTTTTTTTTTAAGTTTATATGTTGATTACATAATTGCCGCTTACTAGTGTGAATATTCATTTCTGTGTTCGAGGAGAACAATACATACAACATTCAAAAAGCTGAAAAAGAGTTACTACTTGTGAATAAATTAACCAAATTGTATTATATTAATTAATTAATTAATACATTAAATCATAATTAAAAAGTCATTAATCAATGAAACATTACTTTTTAGTAATACCTCACCCAGCCAGCTACTCTTTTACGTTTCACAATAGAAAGAGCGAAAATATCAAGGCAAGCCAGGTGAAAGGGTTACAAAATAACACATTTTTATCTTAGTTTGATCCCAATTTACAAATAGAGATGGCAGAATAAAGCAAAGATCTGACATCGTATCAGGCAAAATCAAGAATTTATCATGAACTTGCCGTCGGAGTCTTGGTATCTAGGGTTAAACTCACTTTTAATCGCGGGTCTCACGGTCATTTCATGTTAATTTTTTTTAAGAAAAAACAAACAGAAGAAATCTTTTATAGCTGGTTACAAAATCTGCTCCACCGTGAACCATATTTTCACAAGTCCACCGGAGAACTTGTTAACAAAGAAACATGTTTTCTTTCCTCACACTTTTCTATTAGATAAAATGTTACAGGGGGAGTTCTTTTTGGTATCCTTACTATTCACAAGGTTATGCCTTGTTAAATTGAATGTTGTATATTTTATTTGATATTTTAAAAGGTTGATATTTTTAATTAATTAATTTAGAAAATTAATCTAGTGTTTATTTAAAAATTAAATATTTTATTTTGTCATCCTTAACTTGATCTATTTGGTTTGCTCTCAGCTTATCTTTAAGTATGACTTGATATTATTTTTTTATTATACATGTCTATACTTTAAATTTTTTTTAAGAGTCACTCTCTTTCACATTTTTTTTCTTTCTCTTTTTTCTCCATTATCTTAAAAGAAATCTTGCTAGTTCTATTGCCTTGACTAAGTTCGAGATGAACCTATAAAATTCTGAGGGACTTGTGCATCACGAGGATAAGTCTTTGAGGATAATGTGAAATCATACGTTTCAGGCTAATTTTATTTGTGATTCATTGAGCTTTATGAGTTAGAGAATGGGTTATGATTCTTGATCATGGACAACTGCAACAACAATCTCAAGGAGTTATGTTTTTAATCAATTTGTTGTTGTCCATGGCAATCCACCAATCTTCAATTTTCTCTGATGCCTTTTTTATTCTTTCACCCCTGAAACTAATGAATGACCCTTCTTTAAATCCAATTTTTGAATTGGGGGCATAATGCATGCGGCCAAACAAATAATTAGCCACCAAGCCAGTCTAATTGTGAGAACTATTTCATCAATTGGGATCTTTATTTATTGGATTTGGATCCTTTGTAGCCAACATTGCTATAACACTTCTACAACCTTTCTATCTTTCTTTAACTTTTCTTTATTTCTTTACCAGCTTGCTTCATTCTTTTATTCTCTCCTTCCTCTTCTTGTTGCTATTTTTGCCTACCGAGGTAGCACTGTAGTAGATGATCTATTTTGCTATTTATTTATGTGGTTAGGCTCTTTTCTATTTTTGTTTCCTTTTCTTTCTATTCTAAAGTGTACTGTGATAGAAACAACCACTAGTAAAAGTGAATGTGATGGGAGGCTTAAGTAGCAGCAACACCTTCAACATTGTACACTTAACCATATCCAGAATCAAAAGCAACCACATCATCTTTTTGTTCTCTGTTCAAGCTTGTGACAACCCCCCTCATGGCCCATCTTGCATATACATTGGCTCCCTTCACACCACTAACAAAGAGACCCTTAAAGCTCCTTACTCCTAAAGCTCCTCGCCATGCTTCACACACCATTCTTGGAGTGTCTTAAACTCACCACTTTGAATCTCAAAGAAAGTAATAGAAATGTGGAGCATATTCGGGTAACAAGTTCATGACTACATTCTCTATTGTGTCCTTCTAAGCACCTCTTTTATGCTCTTTAGGACTTGGCAAGTGACCCATAATGGGAATGACCTTTCTCTTTGCTCACAAATTGTGAAGGCTTGTGAAGCTGCTTCTATTTGTTCAAGGGACGTCACCTTTTTGTGGGCCTATTAATGTTGGCGATCCAACACTTAATTGACACACAATTTGATAGGCTCGATTCTAAATGTTGTTGCATTTGTGCTAATAATAGAGTGAATGAGTCTTAGTGTCATGACTTTAAGAAGGTTTGTGGGGTCTAGTATTCATATTCAACTTCATCCATTTTACACTTATCCACACTTGCCATTCATCTTGACTGTGGTCTTGGATCAGTGATTGGGAAAATCTCGAGAAACTTTGGCCTGCACCTCTATTCACATGATACATTACTGCAAGTGTATGGTATCATCAAGTAATATTGTTCTTTTCTTAGGCCTTAGGGACTACGTGTTTGATTTAGCAATTATCACAATTTGATTGAAATTAAACAAAAGAAAAGATAGAGAAATTTTTTAAATTTTAGAGATAAATTCAAATATAAAGATTTAAATTGAAGATAAATCAAGATTTTAAAAGGATAAAGTTAATGATAAGGAAATTCCCAAGATTGGGGGGTTTGCACAATGATTTCCTATTTGATTAATTGCCTTACCTAACGTTTTATTTGGTTCTCATTGAAGGTGAATTAACCTAAGATAATCCCTATTCTCTTGTAAGATATGTAGATGTATCTAATTGAATTTACCCCTACTTTTGTAGTAGCTATGTTCAATTAGACTTGTTATGTTCTTTGTTAATTCATTAATTCCTCAAAGGATTAAATACACTTTCGTGATATAAAACCTTAGTTCTTTTCCTATGGTTCCAACGATTAGGTTTGATAAACCCTCAACTGTTATGATTGGCACAGGGAATTTGGGTCCTCATTTGTTGAATTCAACTTATCTTCATAGACATTTTGACCCATTTTTCTTTATTTTTGAGCAGGGATGAAAGGAGCGACACTTTATGCTTATAAGAAGATGCACATTCGTGCTTCACTATGCACAATCGTGCTTGGTTGACAGGACTCCATTCACGAGAAAAAACACAGCCTAAGCATAGCCATGCTTCAGAGGTGATGCATGGTTGTGCTTCACTATGCACGACTGTGCTTCCGTTAGGCCTATAGGCCCACAAGTCTAATGAGGATATAAATAGGGAATTTGCAAAGTCAAAAGACACTTTTTCACTCTACTCTTTCTGACTCTTTTGGATCTTGGCTGAGAGGGAACTCCTCAAAGCTCTATAGGACTCTCTCTGGAACCCAGTAGACAGATATTAAGAATAAGCCTTTTGGCTAAGGTTTTTCCTTAATTTCTAATGATTCATATTGTAATGGGTTGTTTCTCTGTTGTTGTGGAGAACTAATCCTTAGGCTAGGGTTGTAGTATAGCCATGCTTGAGTTGATTGGAACCCCTTTTTAATGGTTAATTTTATTTCCCCTTCTTTCAATTGAATTGCCAAAGCATTTTTTAATATATTGTTTAAAATTGATCACTCCTTGTATGTTTTTAATCAGTTAATTAACCGGCTGCCGTACCATAATTAATTGGTAAACCTCTAGAGTAATTGGGTTCGGGATGTTGAATGATCAAACTGCGAACTGAAATCTCAATCAAATTCGTTCACCCTTTTTGCTCCTTTTTCTTTACTGGATTAGACCACTGTATGACCAACGAGAGGTTTAATATAAGAAAGAGTTTTACAACCCATGACCAAAGGTTGTGAAGGAATTTGGTAGAGGAAAGTTGATAATTGAACTGGAAAATAAGACTACAATTTAACTAGGGGGAAAGAAGTCAAAGGTATTAGTGAACCCATAATCCTAGGTTCTTAAACTCATTGAAATCCAATTTTCCTTTAAGCAATCTTTCTTCAATTCTTTGCATTTTAACTCTGTCCACTCAAACATTTTTAATTCGGATAACCTAGACAACATAGGAATTTCTCTGAAAGGTACTTCATATCAATCCTTTGGGTACAATATTTGAACTTAGTCCATTGTTATTATTGCGATAGGGTATGCTTGCCCTAAAGCGTGTTCTAAACACATCAAGGTTTACCTCTCAATTCTTCCCAAGCGTATAAAATTATGTAAAACAACGATTAGGTGCTTCGCATAGATAAAATCAATAAGAAGATAATCAAAAGGAGAAGTCAAATGAACATAAAGTCAATTCAATTAATTCAAATAGTCATCAAGGGGTAAGCTCCAATCCTAAAAAAAGGAATTCTACTCACAAATAGTCATTATAGAACTCCAAAAGAAAAAAAAATGAACCTAGAAAGAACTGAAAAAGATGGAGAAAAATCCTCAATCCTAAGTCATAATCACAAAACAAGGTTCAAAAGTACTTAACACTACTAAGAGGGTCTATTTATAACTAAAGAATACAATAGGTCCAAGCCCAACCAAGAAATAAGTCAAGAAAATAACAAAAGTAGGGTCTAAAATGCGCCCCAGTCTTATGGCAAGTGCCACATCGTTGTGGCATACTCAAATATGGCCCAGGGATGTGCCCACTTGAGTGTGGCAAGTGCTATAGCCTTGTGGCACATTTTTCTTCCATCTTCACGCTTTAGGGGGTGCGCTCACAACATTGTGGTGAGTGCCACATCGTTGTCGCGCATGCACGTGAAAGTGGGAAGTGTCCAAGAGGTGCACCACAGCCTTGTAGTGGTTGCCACACTGCTGTGGCAGTTTTTCTTCACATTTTCTTCAAGTTTTCCTTTTCTATACATGCTTGGATTTCCATGCTTTCCATGTGGACTCCCAAGCTTCCAAAGGTCTTCAAATCTTTTCGAAAGCTCTCAAATCTTTAACCTCTTATTCCCAATGCCAAAGCAACCTACACCAAAACTTTCCTAAAACCAAAACACACAAAAAGGCGTAACAAGGTCCTGAAATTAAAATTTAAAGAAATGTACACAAAACTAAACCTAAATCACTAAGAAAAGCATGCAAACTAGTAATGAAAACCACGCAAAACATGTTATGAAATGCACTCATCAAACAACCCCAAAGTAAGAATTTTGCTTGTCCTTATGCAATCACTATGGCATTAGTAAACATCATGGAATCCAAAGAAGTGGGGTGCACATAATAGAAGTATATAGTAGACAAGCCAAGCATATAGACAACCTCAAGTAGATTTAATCAGAGCTTAGCTCTCTAAAATCAATGCTTACATTGACTAGGTGACTCATCTATCCACTCTCAAAGTGTTTAAGGACTAGGCAATTTCACTCAAACTTTCTCAATTAAAGTACCCTACCATAGGCTTATAATAAGGAACCTTATCTCCATTAACATATCCAAAATACACAAATGAGTCACAAGGTCTTTCACTAGGTTGTAACGGGGCCAAGGGCAAAACATTAAGGTAAGGAATTGACAAGGAAGGGAATTCAAAAGGCTTCATTATTACAAGTAGTCTCAGCACCCTACTAAAGTATATTAAGCATAACAAGTAGGGTACCTTTCAAGTTTAACATTCCTCATGCTTCCTTTTTCATGCTTCATTCCTACTCTTTAAAACTTTTCATTTGATTTTCATTTTTCATTTTTCCTTTCTCATCTTTTTCAAAATTTTCTTTTCATCCTTTTCTTTTATTTCTCTTTTCTCAAGCTTTTAAATTTTCACAATTATAGGAAAACCCGAAACTTAACACAAGGTTGCCACAATATGCTCTATAGGGTTTCAAGAAGCATCAATTTTTAAAATACAAGGCACCAAAGAAAACCATATATTGTACGGCTCAAGGGAGCAACTAATGGTCAAAGTTTACTTTTATCTCAAGGGCCTAAAAACCAAATGCCTAAGTGTCTTAATCATGTTCATTCATGCAATTAGAATTGTATAGCTTCAAAAAGGTTTCAAAGCAAGTTTTAGAGGATAACAATAATAAGAAATTTACACTCAAATAATGGAATAAGGGCAAAAAATGCAATGAATAATTCCCCATTTAGGCTCAAACCAATGCAACCATTCAAACAAGAAAGCCTATGCTAATTTTCCACTTACCTAAAGATCACCTTATGCTATATTGCTACTATAAAACTTAGCATGTTGGGCACCCCAATTAATGAATTCAGAAAACATATTAAGCATACAAAGATACAGTGAAGTTCAAGGAGGTTTAGTGCTAGCAAATTTACAGTCCTAAATGATCTGCAAGACAAGAATGAAAGAACATGCAAATGATTCCTAAGTAAAATTTCTAAAATGCAAGGATGCAATGCAAAACATGAACACAAACACATGACACGACACCCCCAAACAACCCTATACTTAAAAACTTACATTGATCCCCAATGTAAACAAGTAAGCAAAAGGGAGGGAACAAGAACTCACTAGGGTGGCCATGTTGAGTTGGTTGTTAGAAAAACCAACTATATGGGTAAGAGCAAGTGGTGGAAGAAACACTTTATACACCTCTTTATCCATTGAAAGTCGTTGCTGGACTGTGTAGAGAAGGAGAATATGAATAGTCAAGGGGAAGAATGGGTAAGGTAAAGATGGATGGTGATGAGATAAATAGAGAATGATGAAGGAATATTGGTGATAAAAGGGTAAAGGAAGAAGATTTGGTATAGTGATGAAGCTTAGAGGTGCTTCAATGGTGGTTTAGGGAGAGTGGGTAATGGTGGAAATGAATGTGGTAAGGGAAGAGGATAAAATGTTGGTGAAGGATGACGCTTAGGTGGTGTTTTAATGGATGTTTGGGTTGTGGAAGGTGAGGAGAGGAAGAAGAAATTTGGGGATTTAAATCCTTTTTTTTTTTCATCCCATGAGGATGTGGCCATTGCCACTCCTTTATTGTAGTTATAGTCAGATCGCACATATGGAAGAGTGCCCTTGCCACAGCCCTGTGGCCATAACCATGGGCTTGTGGCACTTTTTGCAGTGACGCATCGTGCATTAGCACAACCAACACAACATTGTGGCGCACCCTTTGGAGTCTTATGTAGAAAATGTCGCGCTTCCTACACCCTAGTAGTGATACCTACAACTAGGGGTGGCAAAACGGGTTTGACCTGCCTAACTCGCCATTTTTGGCAGGGTGGGTAAGCTTATAAAACCCACTAACCCATCCTAACTCGCCAATCTGGCAGGTCAACTTGTGACCCACCATTTAGTTTATTTTATTTTATTTTATTTTCCCCCTTCTTTAGTTATTGTATGAGAGATATTAATAAAAAAAAAGTAAAAGAAACTCCGCACACACTATTCCGCCTTCACAATGTTATACTAAAAAACATAATTACAACAATGACACATGTGTCTAGTGTTAGTTTTACTTGTAATTAAATACAATTCAATGTTATACTACAAAATATAATTCCTCATACTTTTGAATGAAAAGTGATATTTATTTTCAAGTAAATTATTTTTATAACTTTTGAATGAAAAAATATAATTTCTCTTTCATATATTTAATATGTATTAAAATAATAATAAAACTATATGTCAAACAATCAAAGATTTAAAGTTATATAATGTGTATTAAAATAAAAATTATTTAATCCAATTCAATTAAATGATAACAAATTATTTAAAAAAAAAAAGTTGGGTGGGTTGAAAGTGGGGTGGGTCAACCTGCCAACCACCCTTTTAAACCTGTTAACCCATTTTAGCATGTCAACTCGCTTTTTTGTACGACCTGTCGACCCACTCGTTTTTCTTTGGCAAGCCAACTCGCCAACCCATTACTAAGTGGGGAGGGTTGAATGCTTCAACCCACTTCTCGTCAGCGGGTCAACTCGCCCCTACCCCACTTTTGGCGAGTCAATGGTGGGTGGGGGCGAATCGGGACGGGTCAGCCCGCTTTGCCACCCCTACTCATAGCTTTGTGGGCTCTATCGTAGCATTTATTCATCGAAAACTCACATTAAACTCAAAGAAAAACATGTTAAGTGTGTAAAATACCTAAAAATGAAAATTGTAATTAACTAAAATCCCTACATAACTAAGAGAAATAAACTAAGGTGAGAAAAATAAGAACAATTAATAATAAAAAAAATCCCAAAATCCTAGAAATTAAGAGAAAATGGTGTGAAAGGAAAGAGAAGGCTTGAGTTGACTCCCAAGAAGTGCTTGTTTAATGTCATAAGCTCGACACCTGTTAAAATCAATCTCCTACAATGGGTGAGGGTAGGAAAGTGTCTCCCCCTTCTTAATTGGCCTTCATGCCAAGTCATACTTCAACTCTTCTTTCTTTTACCTTCCTTGTTTTTACTATCAAGGCTCCCCAATCTACATCGGTGATGAGGGATGTAAGGCTCCTTCTTTAGCGTGCACTCTTCCTTGAAACTTTCCTTTGTAGGATGTTGTGCAGGTTGCTATCTAGTTAAGCATAGCTGTAGTGGATTCTCAATAAGGCACTTAATTGCCTCTTGTTTCACCATTTGATCTAATGAGTCAATCCTACACATAAAATTGTCAATAATAGGGAGATTGTTAGCTTTAAACAAATTAAATTCAATGGTATTATAACCTACAGTCAATGAAAGCTTACCTTTCTTTACACTTATATTAACATCAGTTCTAGTTAAGAAGGGTCTACCTAGGATAATAAGAATGTTAGCATGCTTCTTTTTATTTTTTATTTTTTTTTATCTCTAATACCACAAAATCACATAGGATAAATGATTCCCTACCTTAATAAGAACATCCTCTATAATTCTCACCAAATGTTTGACGAATGGATCTGCCAATTGGAATGATGTATTGGTTGGTTACAACTCCCCGATACTAAGCTTCTATAAACAGTTAGGGGCATCAAACTAACACTAGCCCTAAATCACACAAGGCCTTTTCAAACCTAGTATTACCAATCAGACATGGTATAGAAAAACTACCTGGATCCTTGAGCTTAGAAGGTAACTTAGTTTGAACAAGGGTGAAATATATCTTTGAGAAACATAGCATAGACAAGCAATTATTATAAAGCTTCTACAAAAGGAATATTGACATGTAGTTGCTTAACCATCTCCAAGAATTTCCTGAACTATTGGTCTAACTTAGCATTGGCTAACCTTTGAGGGAATAAGATGGGTAGTTTATAAGGCTTTGGATGTACCTTTTTAGACACTTCCTCTTTTTCTTCAACACCTTCATCTATTTCTTTTTCAACCATGGTTGGTGATTCAACCTCTGTTTCTACCCTTTCTTTTCCCTCACTTTCTTTGTTAGACACAAGATCATCTAACTATTTTCCACTCCTTAGGGTCACCGCATTACAATGCTCAACAAGATTTACTTCAGGTGTACTAGGAAACCTACCCTGATTTCTACTGAAAGATAGAGGTAGCTGGGCAATCTAAGTTTCCATCATTTTGTTATGGATGACCAAGCTCTCAACCTTTGAAGTCAATTCCTTAATTGCTTCGCCAAACAACTCATTTTGTTTAATTTGAGTCACAATGAATGTTTCCATTATGCTTTCTAGCTTTGCTTTTGAAGTTGCTATTGTTGAAAGCTTTGGTTTTGCCCATTACTTCGTTGACCACCCTGACCCTGGTTGTTTCAGTAGGAATTGTTAGGATGATTTCTCCAACCAGGGTTCTGTGTGTTAGAATATGGGTCATTTTGAGGCTTTTGAGGGTGGTCATAAAAGTTATGTGTTACAGCCATGCTTTTAATTTCCTTCTCTTGTCCAATAGGCATTCCTTCTTGACAGTCTATGGTTGTGTGTCCCTATAAACCACAAAGCTTACAACAAAGATTAGTAGCACCAACTAAATTGACATTGGCCTTTTCTAATTTATCAAACTTTTCACTTAAAGCATCAACTTTTGCCATTATAAGCTCAATATTGTTTACCACAAACTTACCTAAGGCAACTCTCCAAGAGGTGTTTCTTCTTTCACTTACCCACTGTTTTGGTTTATAACCATAGTTTCAATGATGGCTTAGCCCTCTTCTAACAACTTATCCATGAATGCTCCGCTAGCTGTAGAGTGCAACGTCATCTTGCTAGGATAATTCAATCTATTGTAAAAGAAATGGACTGTCAACCACCTAACAATCCCATGATGAGGGCATGCTGCCAATAATTCCTTGAACCGCTCCCAAGCATTGGAGAAGGGCTCTCTATCTCCTTAATGAAAGCTAGTGATTTTCTTCTTCATGTCATCAGTCTTTAAAGGTGGATAGTACTTGTCGAGGAAGGTTCTTTTGCATAATTCCTGTGTAGTGATAGCATTTTTGGGAATCGCTCTCATCCATGCCTTTGCTTTATCCCTAAGGGTGTGAGGGAATAAGCAGAGGTGAAGTGCATCAGGGGAGACTCCTTAAAAATGTTGAGTCTCATAGATTTCCAAGAACTCTTCAAGGTGGTCATTAGGGTTTCTTAATGGTAGCCCTCCAAACTATTTTTACTTCAACATACCCAACAAGGCAGGCGGTATCACAAAGTTTGTTTGTCCAATGTTAAGATGAACTATCCCAACAGGTAGCCTACGAACGTTTGATGTAGCATAGTCTTTTAGTGCCTTCCTGTTGATTATCCTCCATGGCAGAGTTTTCCTTTGGAACAATTATTGCTTTTTTTTTTTTTTTTAAACTTTTGTTGCTTTCTTCTTTTATGGAAGATCATCTCTTTAACAGGATTTGTTGTAGTAGGTTCTCTAAGATGGAAAGGCCTGCATATATAAAGAAAAAATAGCCTACAAAAGAGTAGTGCTCGTGAAAAATATCAAGGAAGAAAATAAAATAAATAAATAAAATAAAAATAAGAATATAAAAAGAGTAGATATTGTCTATTTCTATCAAAGAGCAATAAATCACAAAATCAAGAGAAGTAATCCCTGGCAATGGTGCCAAAAATTTGATACGTTACCACAAGTGTATGGTATCATCAAGAAATATAATATTGTTCTTTCCTCAAGGACTACGTGTTTAATTTAGCAATTATCACAATTTTATTGAAATTAAACAAACAAACAAAAAAAAGATTGAGAAGATTTTTGAATTTTAGAGATATATTCAAAGATAAAGATTTAAATAGAAGATAAAGCAAGATTTTAAAAGGACAAAGTTAATGATAAGGAAACGTCTAGGATCGAGGGTTTGCACAATGATTTTTTATTTGATTAATTGCCTTATCTAAGCTCTAGTTGGTTCTCGTTGAAGGTGAATTAACCTAAGGTAATCGTTGTTCTCTTTCAAGATACGAAGATGTTTCTAATTGCATTTGCTCCTACTTTTGTGATAATTATGTTCAATTAGACATGTTAAGTTTTTTCTTAATTCATTAGTTCCTTGAAGGATTAAATCTACTTTCGTGATTTAAAACCTAAGCTCTTTTCCTATGGTTCCAACAATTAGGTTCATCTTTCAGTTCTTCCCTAAGAGTCTAAAATAATGCAAAACAATGCTCAGGCGCTTCACATAGATAAAATCAATAAGAAAAGAATCAAAAAGAGAACTCAAATGAACATAAAGTCAATTCAATTAATTCAAATAGGCATCAGGGCTAAGCCCCAATCCTAAAAAAAAAGGAATTCTACTCACACATAGTTATGGTAAAACTCCAAAAGAAAAACAAAGAAAACAAATGAACTAAAAAAGAAACGAAGAAGACAGAGAGCAATCTTCAATCTTAAGTTGTAGTCACAAAACAAGGTTCAAAAGTACTTAACACTACTAAGAGGGTCTATTTATAATTAAGGAATATAATGCACCATAACATTGTGGCGTACTCTTTTATTGTCCAAGGACGCACGTACAAGGGTATAGCAAACACCACAACCTTGTGGCACATTCTGCTTACATCTTCACGCTCCATGGAGTGCACCCACAACACTATGGTGAGTGCCACATTGTTGTCACACATGCGCGTGAGTGTGGAACGTCCAAGAGATGTGTCACAACCCTATAGTGGTTGCCACACCATTGTGGCCAACTCTTCTTCACATTTTCTTCAAGTTTTTCCTTTCTAAACATGCTTTCCATGTAGACTTTTCCAAGCTTCCAAAGGTCTTTAAATCTTTTCAAAAGCTCTCAAATCTTCAACCTCCTATTTCCAATGCCAAAGCAACATACACCAAAGCTTCCTTAAAACCAAAAAACACACAAAAAAGGCATAACAAAGTCCGTAAATGAAAATTTAGAGAAATGTACACAAAACTAAACCTAAATCATTATGAAATGCATATAAACTAGTAATGAAAACCACACAAAACATGTTATGAAATGCACACATTAGCACTCATTTATGGTTACTTGTAGATGTGTGTGGGTTGTTACGTGATTCGTGGTAGAATTGAAGGAAGCAATGGCACATGGAGCAACATATGGAAGACAAGGTGGACAAAGTGGTTTGGAAGCATAGTCACCTAGTAAAGGAGGTTGATGTTATGCTTTCTATTAGAGGAGGAGGTGAATTTGGGTAGGGACCCAAAACTCGTAGATGTGAGGTGACTTTGTTCACAAAAAGGCATGGATGATGCCAATGGGAGGTTGCAATTCATGCTTTGGCCTTCCTTTCAATTTCCTTTTTTTTAGTGTTGTGTATATTGTTGGGAGATTGGTAATGGTGGCTTGCATTGCGGGGATTTATATATGTGTTAAGTTAAAAGACTTTGGAAAGAACTAGTAATTATTATGACATTGAGAGCACTACATCTATGATTAGAATATAATTTATTTTCCATTAGCTTTTGGGATAATACATTATTGGGTATAGGTTTGGTCTAATATGGTATCAAGTGTGAGAAAAGCCTAATGTTATTAGGAGGTAGCTAGTGACAAGCCATTGATTGGGTATCTTGATTAAATGTTTTAATAATAAAGTGCATGCTAAGTGTGTTATGCATTGAACTAAATAATACTTTTGGTATTGGTGATGTGATAAATCATTTGATAAAATACTAACATATAATGTTGATTTACATTTAAATGATGGGATTAGGAAGCGATTGAAACTAACTTTTAGAGGTATATGTGTGAATTTTTTTTAAGGTATGTATGTGGCAGTGCTAGGTACAATGCTAGGAGTGGCGGTGCTAGGTACTATGCTAAGAATGGAATTTATTGGATTGTTCATGATTTTGTGTGTGTGTGTGTGATATTTAAGACCACTAGAGAAGCTATTGGAAATTATGAGTGAACTTTTGGTGTGTTTTTTGTCAATTTAAATAGGCGATTTAATTATTTAGAATTGATCAATATGGAGGATGCCAACTATTATTTTGGATTTTATGGAGATTTTGGAAGTGATGTTTTATTGACTCAACAATGACAAAGAAATTGATTGATTTTTTTTTTAAAATAAAAAGAAGTATGGAAGTGTTAGGTTTTAAACAAGGTGAAAGGCAAGAAAGATTTCGATTTGATGATGGTACATGATTCTAATAGATTGAACTTGAAATTGAAAACTTTGGTGAACTAATCCAGTAGAAATAGGATATGTTGTAAATTTAGAGAAGTGTTGGTTAAAAATGTGTTGAGGCCATATTGTGAAATGAATCTTGCTATGATTTAGGAATTTGGTATAAAATTGTTAGTGACAATGATTCTTAGGAAGAACATATAAATGGAGAAGTGAGAGGGGGACTTGGTATAAAAGGTTGATAGAAGTGTTTATAATTTGTATACATTTGTTGGCTTCTCGAGGGAGTAAATCCTAGTTCTTATTATGAAAATAGTACTTCCATAAGCTATTTGAAATGTGAGTTCTCTGAATTTAACTTTTGAAAACAACTGTCATGTTGTGACATAATACAAGATTTGAGTGATAAGATAATAGAGATTTATGGACTGTTAGCAATATTCTGAGTATTTTTACTTGGTTATAATGTAAAGTATGATATTCTCAATGTTAGAAAATTTGGCATAACATGAGATACTCGAGAGTTTGTATAAATTATGGTATTGAACATAGTGAATTTTTCATTGTATTAGAGAATGTGATGTTAAATGGACCTTTGCTCCAAATGAGACAAAATCCACTATTGTTTATGTCACTAAACTTGATTGTGGTGCGGATACTTGCATATTAGCCAAACAAATAACAATGAAATCAAAGTTTATTGCTTTGAAGATGGTTGGTTATGAGGTTGAGTCATTGAAATATCTCTTGGCAAATATTTCTTTGTGAATATAAAATTAAGAAGTACTGTTGTAAAGCAATTGTTAAAAAGATAGAAATATATTGATTATGTGAAGTCAACAATGAATTCGACCAATCCTCTGACTAAACCCCTAGGGAAAAGAATATATATGAAACATCGAGAGGAATGAAACTTTATTAAGCTATTTGAAATTAACAAGTGATGGAAACCAAACCTTTGTGATTGGATATCCCATGAAAAAGATTCTTATGGATAAGAACAGGTCACTTGTTAGTTATGCTAGCACTAATAATTATTTTTTTCCTTTTATACGGAGTGAGAAAGTGCTAGACACAACATTAATGGGAGTTTAAGCTTATAAAACTTTTAATGATTTTCATATCTCTTATGGGTGGTGTATGATTTACAATATGCACTTGATGAAACCACATATATAAGTGTCAAGTGAGTTCGCTTACATAAGATCTTGATGAAATCTTTTGAACATTTATGAATATCAGGCACACGCTTGGCCTATTAGCATACAACAGCGATAACTACAAAGATTGTGTAGGTATAATGTGATTAGTTGACTTGGAACATATGCAAGGTGTCTTTGGTTCATATAGCTTTTTACACCAATTACTCTGTATGTTATGTTTTATCAGTCTAGGTTTGATTAATATAGTTTGCTACCAAGCCTGACATATTACTTTTCTTGAAAATTTTCTTTAACACTTTGTAATATGTGATTGATTGTTGTATATATTGTTAGGTAGTTTAAAAGTTTAATATTTCAAATTAATCAATTTAGAAAATTGATTTTAAATTAATTTAGTATTTATTCAAAAAAACTAGATATTTTGTTTTGTCATCTCTGGCTTGGTCTCAACTTATCTTTAAGCATGACTTAGCACTATTTTTCGTTGTAAATATCTATACTTCAAAAGTTAGTCACTCTTTCCCACATCTTTTTCTTTTGTGAGTTCTTGAGTTCATCATAAAAGAAATCTTGCTAGTTCTATTGCCTCAACTAAGTTTGGGATAAGCTTGTCAAATCCTAGAGGACTTGCGCACCACGCGAATAAGTCATTGAGGACAGTGTGAAACCACACGTCTTAAACTAATTTTATTTATGATTAATTGAGCTTTATAAGTAGAGAATAGATCATGATTCGTGATCATAAATAGCTACAAAAACAACTTCTAACTCAATTAACCTTTATCAATATTTGATTCATGGAGTTGTGTCATTTAATAATTATACTTTTTTTATTAAATATTATAAATATAATGTTTAAAGATAATAAATAAAATCTATTTAATTCAAGTATATCCATTTGTATGTAAAGTGATTATTTCAATAATTTTTAACAAAAATTATTTAAATTAAAGAATTAATTCATTTATCATAATTATACCATTTCAAACATATCAATATAATTTTATTTTACAATCCATTTTTTTATCTTTCTAAACAGCAATGTATTATTGGTCATTTTTAAACATTGATATTATTATTGGTTAGTTTGCACAAGATCTTAGATTCAAATCTTGTTGTCATCATTGTACACACACAAAAATAAAAATAAAAATTAATAGTTAGGCAATTTTAAACATGTATGACCATTATTTTATTTAATTCTTGGCACTTAAACTATATTACTTTTTAGTTTTTTCATTAAAATGTAATCATATTATTTGATCCACCCAATAAAATCAAACTTCTATTGAAAAAGTAAAAATTAAATGAAAAGTAATCTCATTGTCCTTAACAAGATTAATATTTAAAATATATATATTTATAAAAAATTTGATTTTTTACTATTATAAATATTAATAAAATTGAAATGCATTGCCAATAAAACACAAAAAATTAAGGGTATATTTGACAAAAGTAACTGAAAAGTTAGTTAAAAGTTAAAAAGCAAGCTGAAAGCTGAAAACCTAACTGACAACTACAAGCTAGTAGCTGAAACTAAAAATTGTTAAGTTAGCTTATTGAATTATAAATAAAGTTTAATGGTCATGCATTGTCAGTGTAAAAAGTTTTACACTGTCAATCAATTGGAATTCACCGTTAGTATGACTTTGAAGGTTATTATGGTAAAAGTCAACAAATTTACCATACATAATGGTTTATGATTGGACAAAAGTGTAAAACTGCTTTACACTGTTAGTGTATGACCTTTTTCTCTTATAAATATTTGGTAAAATTATTTGTTGAAATAGTTGATAAATAGTTGAAATATTTCCTATAAATTTTAATTTTATTTTATTGATAAAAATATATTTTGGAATATTTATAATTTTATTTTTTAATTAATTTTAAACTCTCATAATTTTTTGATTTATAGATCAATTGTTTTAATTACATTTTTAGTTTCAATTATTATATTTTTCATATTATGTATTCTACTATTAATTTTATACTCTATGTTTAAATATTATAAACCAAAGTTTACAATAAAATAAAAATAACATACACTTAAGTAGATGTTATACTTTCTTTTTGTTGATTAATGTAATGATGGTTAAAGTATCTTGAAGTATAATGTTAAAATAATGGAATAAATAATGTAAATAGTATAATAGTTGAAATAAATAGTGTAATATAAAAATATTCAAAAAATAAAATAAAATAAAATAACGAATCATTTATCACTTCCAATATCTTGAAGTATAATGCTAAAATAATGAAATAAATAGTGTAAATAGAATATTAGTTAAAATAAATAGTGTAATATATAAAAAATCCAAAAATAATAGTCAAAAATAAAATAAAACCCTATTGTTAAAAAGAGGAAGAAGAGAAACCAAAAAGAATAATAAAATCCTACTATAAAATCCTATTGTATGTAAAAAAGGGTAAAAAAAATTAATAAATATTTTGAGGCTAAGAGAAAATAAAATATAAGAAGTTGGAAGTTAGCCTTTTTAAAAAATGTCACTTGAAGTAGTGTACCAAAGAATGTTACAAGCTACTAAAGTATGCTTATTTACCAAAGACTATTAATAAAGTCAAATAAGATTTTCAGCTTGTAAAAAAAGTTAAAAGTTGGCTGAAAATGCTTGCTAAAAACATACATCAAATATGTGTGTAATAGTAAAAATCTATATAATGTATTAATAATGAAACGTTTTTATTGAAACTTGTAAGAGTGATTTAGAAATGAAACATATAAATTAACTTAAATAATATTTATTCAAATATTCTTCTTATTAGAATTTGTAAGATAAATTTATAATTACATTAAACAAAATACTAAATAGGTATTATATATATGTATATTTTTTATTTTTTCTATTTGATATCTATATATATGTAATAAAAAACTTTTCTGTAACGCCGAAAAAAATATTTCGTATTTTATATTTTTTTAGCATGAACTTCAGGAGGAAAAAAAATATTTATGAACTCGAGTTTTAGAAACTTTTAGTTTGAGTCTTGGAATTTATTTGTATTAAGTATAAAAATTAGTGGTTAGAAAAAAAAAAATAGTTTCGAAAAAGTTAGAATTTTAAGTTATCTTGATTCATTTAATAATTTTATGCTTTATGTCTTTCTATTTTGAGTCTACTTTGATTTATTATTTTATTAGTATTATTATCACCTTTATATTTTTTTTATTAATTGAAATGATTAGCTTTTCCGTTATTAATTTCAGCCACGTTCCAAGTCTTTGTATTCTAGTGTTACTACATTGCTTATCGTTGCATTCTATCTCATTTTGATTATTGATTTTGGCCATTATTAATTTATGATTAGCCTTTATACATACCTCATTTTGTTCATTGACTTCTCGTCATGTTCAAGTGTTGAAGTTTTAAGTTAGTCTCGTTGGAGTACTGGGTCCCTGGTGCCCATGTTTATAACTTTGTTCAAATATATTCTTTTTTTTTCCAACATGACAGCTACAAACCCTTGATTATTTGGATGTGAGCGGGCTTGGCTTCCACTTTACAGACTACTAGCTGCCCAAACCAATTGCTCCCAAGTAGTTTTCCTCTCCACTGCTTAAACCGTAGGAACACCCAATCCCTGTTTTTGGTTCATGAAGTGAGTGAGAATGATCACTTAATTGAGCTGTGATGCATGCTTTGTTTGATTCGAATGACAACATAATGATAAATGCCTTCTACTTGATATTTAATTGATGAGCTTGTGGTGAATTGAAAAACTTAATCTCTGTTTTGACTTTAGACTTAAACTATGACTGTGTAGTTGTTTGGATTTGACTTGATTTTTATAGTATATGACTGTCATCGCGTTAGTTTTACAACATAGTCGTATTAGAGAATTTATTACTTGATTATTGAGTTAAGTAGCTGCTGTAGCATTTGATTGTATACTGTGACCAATGCTGGTTGGTACAAGTGATAGCGACTTGTATTTCTTGACTAAGTTGTTCAGGATTTAAATCATGACCTTGAATATGTAATAGACTATGTTGGAAAGAGAATACCCATCTTGTATGTGCTCACGGTCACTAGTGTATATTAGTCACTGTTTCTGGTAATGGATACTTCGTATCAATACTATGGTAAACCAAAAAAAAAATTTTTAAAAATTGGTTGTATACTGTGATGGTTTGGGGCATGTGAAGCCATCGTTTGTTTGAGAAAATATTGAGCTTGTGGCAGGCTGTGGGCTTTACGAAATTGTGAAGTATGAAGGTGGAATTGACCCAAACTATTAGGTGTGTACTACTTACTTGGTCCAGGTCCTCCAGGAATGTAGATCCACTACCAGAGAACTTATAGCACTAAATGAAGAAAGTTGACCACCAACAAGCCGAGTCAGGAATTTCATAAACCCACATAATTAAAAACTAGGAATGGTGTTATACTAATGGTGAACTAAAAGATAAAATGTAGTA
Organism: Spatholobus suberectus; assembly: GCA_004329165.1. Classification (NCBI taxonomy): domain Eukaryota; kingdom Viridiplantae; phylum Streptophyta; class Magnoliopsida; order Fabales; family Fabaceae; genus Spatholobus; species Spatholobus suberectus. The sequence continues at coordinate 59,780,895 of CM014729.1, forward strand.
ATAAATCAACATAGATCTAAACTAGTAAGAATAAGAGTTATCGGAAATATAAGTCAGACATTATTAAAAATAAAAAAAAGGAGTCAAACTAAATTAGAGTGGTAGCGGGCCTGTGCTTGGTGGGTATCAAGATAACCATACACCTCTTTAAAAATCCTTGATCGTGTCCAGAATTAAATTGCAACCACCAGAACCTTTAGAGGCAGTTTAAAATTCGTTGGATGGTGAATTAAAGGAATACCAAGATACTTTCTGAAAATCTTGTCACTTTCAAACTTGTGATCTCACCAAACTCTCTAGATTTAGCAGAATGGAGATTTCTAGAAACCACGAATTTATTTTTTGAAACACTCCTTTTGTCCCAATGCACGACAAAAGTATTAAGACATTTCACCATGGTCTCAACTTGCCGATTTAAAGCTTTACCAAAGATAATTAAATCACCCGAAAAAAAAAGAAGGGAAAGAGGGGGGTTCCGATCAAGGTGATGAGAACCCATTCTTTCCTTTGAATCTTAAAATCAATAAGAAGTTCTAGCCTTTCATTACATCAAACATATAAATAAAGGGATACGAGATTACCTAGCTTAATCCCTTTTCTTAAATCTTAAAACTGTCAATTTTTTCGCAGAAACAACACCTGCATAGAACTTGTAGTTGTAAATTTCATAATAAGATTAATGGAATGTAAATTAAAACCCACATAAACTAACATGTCTGTCAAGAATTCCCAATTCCCATTCAAGCCTGCCATAGGCTTTTCTAGATTCACCTTAATAGCCATAAAGCCTTTGTTGGAATACTTCTTGAACTATCACAGTATTATTTGAACTTATCTTCTAAGAACAAAGCTACATTGATTAAAATAAGTATTTCCATATGATTCTTGAGTAGCAATGATATTTGTAATAATCATATAAATAACATTGCACAAACTTAAAATCTGAATTGTTTCATATAAGAAGGATTAGGTACCTTAAGAATAAGTGCCAAAAGAGTACCATTAACCCCCTTCCACCAGACTAGGATTATAATAAACATTAAGAACAAACTCACAGATTGAAGAACCAACCAATCTCCAATGGGATTGAAAGAAAATAGGGAGCAACTGCAAACCATTTGGGCCAAGGGTTCAATTCGGCTCCAAACTGAAGACTTCCTATCCAATTTTCAAATCTATGTAGGGGCCTTGAATGTTGTTCCAAGTAGTATGAAAGAGGGATGGGAAGCAAGTTAAGCAACCATGAATCGGTTGCAACCATGAATCGGTTGATTAGCATAAACATTTCAAGCACAATAAACATCATGAAAATAAAGAGTGACCATCTTAATTGATCATTAATAGTAATAAGATTGCCATCGTCATCTTCAAGTGCTTCAATTTTAATACTCTTCTTCCTAATAACAACTGAAGTATCAAAGAACTGCGTGTTTCTATTTCCAAATCGAATCCAATCATATAGGGAGCTCTTTACTAACAAATTAACTCTTCCTTCTCCAATTTTTTTTTCGTAGTCCTTTCAGAGCCTAAGTTGCAATCTTTCACGATATCTATTTTGCTCCATCTTTTACACAATTTTTTTTTAAATGATTTTATGGTATATTTTTTTTTCAGAAGTTATTTTTTCCAACGATGAAAACACTAAAATTACATATTTTTTTCTTCATGACTTTTAGTTTATCAAAAACCTATCAACTTATTATAACTTTTAAGACATTTTTTTATTAAAATAATGGATTATATAACTAGCAAATATCTGTGAATAGAATAAAAATAATAGACATTCTAATATATATATAAAATTTATTGATGATGAAAGACGATATTAACAGAAAAATGCTTCAACTGTATTTTTTATGTCATTAACGCAAAATGCTATATAGTTATACTTTTTATTGTTAAAAATGTATTTGACTCTTGAAACTAACCCCTTATTTGGTAGGAGGGAAATGGGTGAGAAATGGGAGAAAGAGGTGAGAAATATGTGTAGTTATTTGGTAGGAAGAAGAGGAAAGAAATGCACCAAAATTCGAGGTGGGCTCCACAGTTTTATATTTCCGCATTGAAATGTGCATAAATACAAAGGAAAAAGGGAAAATTCAACAATTTGCAATGAGTTTTTTTTTTCTAACAGTTAAAAACTGTCAAAAAGTGTCATTTTTTTTTGGCTTTTTTTGACATTTTTGTGAAAGTTTTAAACTACAACAAAGTGCAATAGTCTACAATCCAAAATTATGAATACACAATACTCAACTAATTGGCCTATTACTTGATTTTTTTATTTTTTTATTTCTCTTAAACCAAACACATTAATTTATATTTTATTTCTCACATATTTTTCTTCACCCATTTCTCTCTTCTCTATTTTTATCTTCCCTATTTTTCACCTATTTTTTTCCTTTCTACCAAACATAAGTTAAAGGAAAAAAAATTTCACTGTCCTATTTAGATTGATATATGTAGTTAACTTTCAAAGTTGGGGATGTAGCTCAGATGGTAGAGCGCTCGCTTAGTCCGGGGATCGATACCCCGCATCTCCAAACGGTGTGATATTTTATCTATTTTGAAATTTCTTTTGTTTGTGACGAAGCCGAACAGCTAGCGAACAACAACACCGTACATCTGAATCTGATACCAGCAAATGGCTTTTCATGGTTTGAATTGAGGCCAACCCAACCCAACTAGAGACGAGGCTAATGTGCATGTGCTGCTACGTGCACGGCCATAGACCCACCACCTTTAACTTCCTTTCTAGCTTCTACCTCCACAGCCCAACACGTTCATCAACGACACTATGTACGGTGCTGTTCGTGTTTCTTTCCCTTACTAGCTAGCTTACACCTTTTTCTATATGTACCCTTTCAACTTTTGTTTTCGCTCACTTTTATATATGTACCCTTTCAACTTTCACTGTCATTGTAGCATCTCTTACCTTAGGGGCAAAGTAAATAAATAAATTATATTACACTCTCTTATCTTTTATTAAAATTTAAATTATATTTAAAAGACGAAGGTGATAAGGACTGAATTTCTATACCATTTAGTCATATGGAGGCTTTACATGAACTATTTCATAAAGAGAAATGTTATATGTACAACAAATTGTACAATTAAGAGAGAGAAAGAAAAGAAAAAGATAATGAAATATAATAAATGTTGCGATAAAGAAAGATAAACACAAAAAATAATATTGAATAAATTATTGTATGAATAGAACATTTTCATAAATTAAGATTACAGGGGTGGAGAAACGTGAATTATTTTATATTATATTTTTAATAGTATTAGAATATAAAAAGCATTTTTATATGGTGTGTAATGTATTAATATATCTTTTTCTTTTTTGTCAGCAAAAATTACTTTTCAAAATGTTAAACAAGACAGATTCGTTACAATTACACTGGTATATGGTGTGTAAGGTATAAAAAGTACTTTATCTCATTAAATTTATTTTAATATTGAGAAATTATGTTTATACAATAATTTTATACATAAAAAAAGAGAGAAGGGTTAGATAATATGATTAAAATGATAAAAAGAGATAGAGAGAAAAAGTTGTATTGTAGTATATGTTATAAATAAATATTGTATATATAATATAACATCTTAATATTTTTAAAAATAGCTATGTCATCTTGCGTCCTTTACAGCTAAGAAGATTAGCGACCAAGCTATTGAAGGGAAAAGTATATGCTAATGTAATTCAATATCGATAAACTGGATAACACATAACAAACAAAAATGGCCGTAAATACAGCAGTGTACTGCTGAACTCATCAGAAGAGAACAGCAAAAGAAACAAACAAAGCTTTCAATGGGTAGCTATAAAGACGAGAGTGGAACTGGAAGGTAAATTACATATAAAACATAACAAGAAAATACCAGTCACATGGCTAAGGAATTGCTTTTGCTTTTTAAATTGTTTTGTTAATGAGCGTCACTCTTTTCAGGGAATAACGAATATTGAATATTAAATAAAAATAAATATCTAATATTAATTCCTAATGTATTTTATTTTTCATTTAATATTTTTTCAAAACAAGTGCGGACGCTCATTTCATTAATTCTTTTAAGTTATAAATTAATTAGGAATATTTTCCACATGCCATGCAACTTTAGCTCCAAGTTGTGAATTCAGCTTTCCCCGTTGAACCATTGTCCAATGGCAATGAATGAAATAAAAGCAATAAAATGAGTTACGGCTGTGTTTTTGGTTCCCCGAACGTAACTTCACTCACCGCATCACCCACGTGCTGCGTTGCCCTATCTCAGTTCTCATCCTCATCCTGTTTCTTTTGATTTTTAAGTGTCTATAAAACAAGGGAATCGTCTTTGTAAGTCGTCAAACCCAGTGAACCCACCACGTTACGACATTGATTGAGATCGGAGGAGGTTGTTGTGATTTTCTGTGTGTCATAAATAATTAAATGTGACTGAAATTCAAACTTTGACACAATATGAAAACAAAAATGCCAAACCCATAAATGGGTTTCGAACTTTGAATATGCTTGTGGACGGAGAAATGTTTGGTGAGAGGTATTAATTGGTGCTTTAATTATCAGTTTACGCCACAATCAAGTTTACTTTGTTCACTTCGTCCTCATAACTTCTGGTTAAACTCTATGGAAATAGGTGACAATAATAACAATACTAATTCAGATTACGTATATCACCTCAGCACTCATGCATTAATAAATTCTATTTTAAGAGCTCTTTCGGTTGCTGGGGCTAATAAAATATTGTTGCCTCGAATAAAAAAAAGTTATGTCCGTTTCCTCGGTTCGAGTAATTTAACTTTAAACCGTTACTTAAGAATCTTTTGTTTCATTATTTATCTTGGAAAACATACGACCTGTAATTTTATATCTTCCAAATACACTGACATGCGTGTATGGATGTCCATTTTAGGTTCAAAGGGCTAATTCACATTCACTCTAAAATATTTCACAAAGAAACTAGTCTACGTTCAGTCACATAGGTAACAAATTGACCAAATTCAGTTAATGAGGAACACAGAACTATGCCAACAACAGGACTAGTTGATGCTGAATTAGCTACGGTAAATTGGAAACTGGTGACCTGTAGGCTTCAGAGGAAACTGTCTTTGGCTTATTGCTTGCTAGTGGCAATGACAGTTTTTACTTGCACATCAGCATAGTGTAATTTTTTGAATTTTGAGTCATAGTTTTGGGTAACAAATATATACCAAAAGTCCAAAACACACACACAAAGGGAATTTAAAACCACGTGGTTTCAGGAATAGTGCCTTGTCCCTGCATAAAAAAAAAAGTGAAATAGCTGCACTTGGCGGTTTTGGGTCCCCACACCCCACAAATGTGTCAGTTTGTTGGCATGACGTTGGTCGTTGGTTAAGCAAGAACCCTCTTTGCTTCCTCGCACCATCTATTTATATCCCACCTATGCTTTTCCTTATGTGCCACACTCTCTCTTGTTTTCTTTCTATCTCTATTAAGTTGCTGCTCTATTTATCACTCAGATATTTGAGAAGACTAGGAAAGATGGCGCTTTTGGGGCTTCTCTTGGTGGGATTTCTTTCTCTGGGTTCATCTGTCTCTGCTTCCGGTTATGGTTGGATGAATGCTCATGCAACCTTCTATGGAGGGGGTGATGCCTCTGGCACTATGGGTGAGTAACATTCATAGTTATGTTATGCCATGCCACACACAATGCCCATTTTGTTACAAGAAACAAAAAACCATTTTTTTCACATTTTGGATTTTATGTCACATGCACTCGTAGTATAAATGCATTTTTTTTTACTATCATCTAATCACAAATTGTATGATAAGTTTTGTTATGAATGATAAATTTGTTGACTTTTATAATAACTTCTTTAAAAATCACATTAAGAATGATTTCGATTGATTAACAGTATAATTTTTTTTATTCTTATGCTATTAATCTTCATTTTTATTACACTTTTTTTTAACAAAGGTTATATTTATGAAAAATGTTAATAAGTGTCCTAGTAACCCTCGTTAAGAAATTAAAAGTAAATAATTTTTGTGAAGAAATACCTTGTCATAATTTCTAATATAATTTTTTTATTTATTGTTTCTTAAATTAATGTCCTTTTGAGACATTGGTTTCTCCACTCACTGTGTGCTTTGTTGCAGGTGGAGCATGTGGATATGGGAACTTGTATAGCCAGGGCTATGGAACTAACACTGCTGCTTTGAGCACGGCTTTGTTCAACAATGGTTTAAGCTGTGGGGCATGTTTCGAGATTAGGTGTGTCAATGACAAAAGGTGGTGCCTTCCACGCTCAGTTGTGGTCACTGCGACCAATTTCTGTCCCCCAAACAATGCACTCCCAAATAATGCAGGTGGATGGTGCAACCCTCCCCTTCAACATTTCGACCTTTCCCAACCTGTCTTCCAGCAAATTGCTCAATACAGAGCTGGAATAGTGCCCGTGGCTTACCGAAGGTAGTTATGATCATCATTATTATTTTTCTTAAGTTCTCTTGTTTGCAGGGTATTTTCGAATTGAGGAGTGCCGTTAACAGATTTTCTAACACAATCTTTCTAATACACAGTTTATTATTGGTTGAAATTTATTAAAACTACAAAATCATGAAAGAGCCATTAAATAAGATGTGAGGCTTACAAATTTTTGTAATTTTTAAAAATTTCAATCAATAAAAAAATATGTATTTAAAAAAATATATCAAAGAGTGTGTTATTAACATTTTTCTTTGGAAGTGGAGTGCTAGCAAAATATTGTCTGCACTACTCGAGTCATCTAATGCCTAATAAAACAAAATCTGTATCATGTCTGAAGCATAGAAAAGAATCTTTTTCCTTTGTTCAAATTATGTTTTTAAGGCTTTTTTTTTTTTCGGCCCAGGAATATTGCTCACAAGAAATTATACACTATTATAAACAAAGTCAGCAACGGAGAGTATTCATGTGATTTTTTTTTATTTCATAATTCTAATTGTTTTTTAATTTTTTGTTAAGGGATTTTTTCTTACATATATTAGTAATGCAATGTAAATTGTAAAATAGGAATATAGAATAGAGGATCCTATTATTATAAGGCTCCGAATTAAGTACTTCATATCCAAAAATGACTTTTTAAAGTTGGCGAGCTGATAAGGTTTTATAGAGTACAGCAGCTTTTTCCATCAAAAACAGCTGAAAATTCTCAAGATTGTTAGATTTCTTTTCTTTTCCCCTAAAAATATTTTGAATTTCTAGATAAATAGACTATATATATTCGCCACGTTCATGTTCTAGTGAGTTTGTGACTAGGAATATATTCCATTTGCTAAGTGACCGCACGCCTTTTATCTTGCTACCTAAGTTTGCCACTTTGCCTGAATTGTCCTTTATTGTCCAAACATTTTGATTCTTTTTCCTTTTTTGCTTTTACCGTTGATAACGAATAGGGTCCCTTGCCGAAAGAGAGGGGGCATCAGATTCACCGTCAACGGCCACTCATACTTCAACCTAGTCCTAATTACCAACGTTGGAGGTGCTGGTGATGTTCACGCAGTTTCCATCAAAGGTTCAAGAACTAACTGGCAACCAATGACTAGAAACTGGGGTCAGAACTGGCAAAGCAACACCTACCTCAATGGACAAAGCCTCTCCTTCAAGGTTACCACTAGCGATGGACGCAGTGTGGTCTCTTATAATGTTGCACCCGCAAGCTGGTCCTTTGGCCAAACCTTCACTGGCCATCAATTCATTTGAGAAACATAAAACAACACAAACCCTTTACATGTAGTTATTTAGTAACTAAAATTATTGTATTTGTTATTATACTTGGTAGTATAATACATGTGTCGGTATATAGTAGAAAAATAAAGCAATATGGTATAGGAGTTGAGTAATGGAAGGGGCTTATTTTAGGATGGTCCTTGTCATTTGAATTGTGTTGATGAGGAATTTTGTTCTGCTTGGCATTTGAAAAGGCAGAACAGTTTAGGTGGCAGGGGTGGATGTTTAAGGTTTACCACCCGCCAGTTAATTTCGTTTATTGTGTGGTTCGTGTTATGTTATGTCATCCACATTTGGAAAATGAAAAGTATGATATTTGCTAGCTTAGCAAAAGGGATTAAAATAGGAAAGAGACGAAGCATTTTTGCTTCTATAGGAAGTCATTCTTGAACTTTATTTAGTTGAGTGAGTGTAAAAGTGAATGTATGACATTTAAGGAATAAAATTACGCTCCTAGTGAGTTCAAAAAAGTGTTTCTTTACCTCAGTAAGCTGCCTTTTCCTTTGCTTTGTTATGTGATTTATTAATATGGGTGCCCGTGCTTTGCAATAGAAAGTGTCTAAAAATTTATCCAATTTAAAACATTCACGATTTGCAACAAAATTGATCAACACTCGACATTATTCAGAGATATTTATTATAAAGTGGATAAACCGAGACTAAAATTTTATATTGCCATTTAATTATATATTCAATACATCATTAAAACAATTTATTATGATAAAAACTACTTGAAAATTTTAATTTTTAGAAGATAAATCAAGTAACAGGTTTCATGTTAAATTCATGGTCGTTGCATAGTTTTGTGGCAGGGACAATATTATAGTAGTTATCCATAATCAATGTTGCTTTGAAATAGATAGCTTATATATTCAATTCACCTTATATATTAAATGAGAACAACTATCTTGAATGAGAACATTTTTAGCTACTATTATTCAACGAAAGCGTTTTTAGCTATCATTCTTTAATGATAGTGTTTTTAAGAATTTTTTAACATCTTATTTCTTTCAATCTATCATTTTCAATATTTTTAGTTCTAAACTAAATTTCAATATTTTTTTAAAAGAAATTATCAATAATTAAAAATTAACATTGTATTATAATAATTGTTTGTTATAAATTTAAAATATAATCTATATGTTCAAAAATATTTATTTATTACAAATTTTAATTATAATATAATTTATATATTCAGAAGTATTTATTTATAAAAAATTTAAGTTATATAAAATAAATATTTATTCTGTGCAATGCAAAGGTTAAAATACTAGTTTGTATTATGTAATAATGTCATTGTCGGCTATGAAAACGCACATGAAGCCGAAGAAATTGAAATGTGAAATTGTACTTGTTAGGATCAGGCCTAGGGCTTAATCTGGATCTAAGGTCACTCCTTCAAAATGTTGATCATTGCCAATTATATTTAAAGTCACCTTACATTATTTCAAGAACAACATATAATCTTTCTTCCTGAATCATGTGTCTCAAGCATATAGAAATCCAACCCATCTTTACTTTTATATCACATTTTTCTGTGTTTTTTTTTTCTAACGTGAACATTAGAGTGCCTTTTCAGATACTCCACAATTGCTCATGCAAACTAAATTCAAGAAGTTTGGAATAACCCTTTCACATCTTGAGGTAATTTATCTGTTAGTTTGAACTATCCAATCACTTAGAGTTTGAGTCATCACCTTCCGCACTTCCGAGAGAATAATACTATTGTTTATGATTTGTGAAATCAAATTTCTCACAAATAATTTACAATATATATCTTTTAAAAACTCATTTGGTGATAATTAAATTATAATTTAGGTTTTTCACAATCTTTTCAATAAACTACATACTATATAAAAACACAATATATATTTTTATAAGACTTGACGTTACCTTTCATGAAGCAAACAATGTTTTCACCCAAAGTCTTACAAAACTAATTACTTTTATTTTTTGTACATATAATTTTGCTTTTTTTTTCAAATATTCGTTACATACACATATTATGATTGTTGTGTGTCAAGTTCATGTAGGAATTTTACTAAGACTGTGTTGTAAATTTCCAGTGTAAGGTTACACTATGAAAATGAACAAATAGTCTTGAAGCCTATAAATTAATTATAATTGGATGTTATTAATTATAATTAGGTCCACCATTGATTAAAATAATTTCATTTTAATTTTCCCGATACATAGTCTAAGGAAACTATCTGGGAGTAGGAAAATTTATCTAAACCCTTGTGATTAATTTAAATGTGTCATTAGCACATCTTCCAATGTCATTAAACCAAAAAATGTTAAGGTTAATTAAAGTGTAATTAATTAAAAGTAGTAAAAACCTTATATTCCATTTAAACCAATCCTAGTTTAACCATCATTTTTGGTTAAAAAATTCAAAAGCCAATTCACCCATTTTGGGCATGCCTTGGACTAGGGATGTAAACGAGTTGAGTCGAATCGAGTACTTAAAGTTTAGGCTTGTCTTGTGAAAAAAAAAATTAGTTGTTCAAGCTTGACTCATTTATTTAAACAAGCCTAATTAAAAGCTTGAGCTTAGCTTGTTTAAAAATATATAAGGCTTGAGCTTGGCTTGTTTAGCTCATTTAATACTTAATTATTTTTGTTTTATGAAAAAATTACTTAAATTTTTTAACTTTATTGATTTAATATTTAATAAAAATTTAAATACTATATGATAACCTACAAATAGAAATATGTGCTTAACATTTGGCGTGTGAAACTCAAACATTCTAGACTATTACATTTTCATAATCTAGTAAATAAAAAATTCATAGCTTCTTGACTACTACAAAAAAAAAGTTCAAAAATAATTTATTGTTTTCAATAAAGTTCTACATATTTTCATAATGAATATATAAATAGCAAAGGATAGTAAAGTCTCCAATCATTAGTTTAAATAAACAAGCTATTCACAAGCCATTAACGTCAAGCTCATAAAGTTTGGACTTGGTTCATTTAAATAAGGATAAAACTTAGATACAGTTCTATATGTGCTGTTTTTACTGTTCTCCAATTAGAATTGGAGTTCCTCCTCAATAATTTGAAAATAAAGTTTTGCAGTAAAGATTATGCAGATTATCAAGGAGAAACTCTAATTCTGATTGGAGAACAGCACAAACAGTACCTATTGAACTGTACCTAAGTTTTGTCCTTTAAATAATCGAGTCAAATCTCAAGCTTGAGTTTGTTTATTTAATTAAACAAATGAGTTTGAACAAACATTTAATGAGTCGAGCTCGAATAGTTCACAAATAACTTAGTTCATTTACATCCCTACCTTGGATGTCCCCAATGTGCACCTTTTTACCTAAAGAATTTCCTAATTTTGTCTTAAGAACCACTAAGCCATGAACCCCTAATTACCCTTGGACCTAAACATGTTTTGTCCTACAATTAAATACACAAGATAGTCAAAAACATGGCCATTTTGTGAATGATAGCCATGGAGCTCTTAGAGCTTTCCCTCACAAAGTTGTTGTTCTTCTACTTACTTAGAGTCTTTGTTTCAAGTTCAAGATCTTGTGGTTTGAGTTTATGCTTTCATTCTTCATCAAAGTCTCACTTACAAGACTTAGGGCCTATTTGGATAAACTTATCTAGAAAAGCTATAAGAGAAGAACTTATTTAAAGCTCTATTATGAATGGCTCCTTTTAAAATTTAGCTTCTCTATAAGCTCTTGAAAAAGTCAAAAGCTAAACGAAGTTATGCATCCAAACTCTACTTCTAGGTAATAACGAGCTTATGCCAATAGATTAACTCTCAAAAGCTCTTCTAGCCTGTATCCAAACAGGCCCTTAACATGATAAGGTTTCTCATTATTTTCACTTCATGATTCCTACCATTTTCTTCTTAAATTTAAGCCATTTTTTAACACTTGAACACACCATTTTTATCTCATGAAAAATCCTATTCTAATGGTCATTGTTTGGGCCAAGAAGGAGGAAACACAAAGAGCTCTTTTCTCACCATTCCAAGCCTTTTCTAGCTTCTTAGCTTGTGAATTACCAAGAGGTAAGGGAAGCTTACCTTATCTCTTTGTTTTTCTAAGAATATGTTACTATTTTAGACTTTATATGGTTGCCTTGTGTGCTTAAAAATGTCATCTTGTTGAGTTAGTGGTTGAAATGTCTTAGAAATACATGTATGTCCATAGTAGCTTGAAAAGCTTTTACTTTGTTTTGTTGTGGATCTTTGTGCACGAGATTTGGTGGCTATTTTTGTGATATTGTTGCTATAAATATACATTTGAATATGCTCTAAAAGTTGCTTTGATGATATACTTGGAGTGAAGCTTGGTTTTGGAGTTGTTTTGGCTTGATGTGAGTACAAATGTTTAAGATCCATTTGTTTGAAATCTTATGTTTGAAGCCTAGAAGCATGTAATATAGTAGCTTAAACAACATTGGATTTGAGGTAAATACTAAGATATTTGAACATGTGATTCCATATATGGCCAAGGTTCTCGCAAACCTTGTATCATAATAGTAACTACCCTGTACAAATATTTAGTCAATGCCACTAATTACTCCATGATTAGTACCAATGTCTACTAAATGGTTTATGGCACATGCCATTATAACTTGTAGATTAATTTGGATTTATACCATGTTAAGTGACACATCTGGCTGGTTGCTCATTGGTTAAGAATCTTTGTAGAGTCGATTCTGCTACATGCATGATTGTCAACATATTGCATCATTTTGTGTGCCCTCATTTATTGTGATTTATTCTGTGATGTGATATACCCTGATATATGAGATATAATTTTTGTGATTATTTATTATCGTTATGTTGTTTGTTTTGAAGTACATTCATCGTGCACTCACTTCTATACTTGTTACGTAAGTTTGCCCTTTTGTGTGTCAATTTATGTGTGTACAATTATCATGATGTTCACATTTGTGGGAGTAGATGTCGAGAGCTCGCTAACTTATGGGCACAGTGTTTGTTGAGTTCGTAGAGACTATTATAGGGCGTATGAATTCTTGGAGGGTAGATTGGAATGCTCAACAGGTTAAGTGTACAAGAGATATTACGCTTATGCATATCCTTGTTAGGGTTCCAATCTTTTCGTTTATGATCAACTTGTCAGTAGAGTTTTGGCTACCTATTTTATGAAATTTGGCAGGCCCTATTTTACACTTCGAGAGATTAATCTATTCCTTCTACTTTTAGCAATGTATGAGATGGATTGCATCGTATAACCCTAGCCATTCACCTTCCCAATAGCGAGGAGGAGGAGCACCCTTCTAAGGCATCACAACAATAGGACCTTAGAGTGTGAATTTAGGGTCAAATTAGGGGTTATGTTTTGATGTTGTAGGTTTACCCCTTCCTTGTATTCTCAATTGTATTTTGTTTCGATTCACTAACATGTATTACATTATTTTGACATACATTAATTTTTATGATCTTAGGATCCCAGCTTCATTTATGTAATGTCGAGAGACACAGTACTTTACTTTATTTGCTTTAGTATACATGACATATTTATTTAGTTATATTCTGTTGTTTAAATTATTTAATTTGTTAATTGTTGATGGATGGCGTTATTGATTGCAAATCACGAAAACTTACCCATATTTTCATAATTAAATTAATGAACTTTTTTTAAAAAAATTAATTTTTTTTTTCGTGTTTTACGTTATTTGGACTTATGTAGTATTAGCAGGACGTTACACAAAGCATACTCTCTCAAATTGGCACTGCGTGCTAATATGAACACGATAAATGAATCCTCTATCACCTTATGGAAACCACTTGTCAAAGGTTACATAAAAGCCAATTTTGACTCATCAATTCAAAAGACTAAAGGCACAAGTTTTGGAATTATATTTAGAGATCAAACATGAGCAGTATTCATAGCAATAGTGTTATTCTTGAGTAATACATGAACAAGATACGAGTATTGTCACATGTTTGAAAGTTTTAAAAAGTTCATAATTCAACTCTGTTCTTGTGACATTGGAAACCACTTCAAAATAATCAACATGTAACATTGTTTAGACAAATTTATTATAAAATGGATAATACAAAGCTAAAAGGAATTTATGTTATTATTTAATTATATACTTAAATCATCATTAAAAGAATTTATTATGATAAGAATTACTTGATGATTTTAATTTTTTAGAATAATTTGTAAACGGCATCATAAAAAAGTACAATAATCATTTGGAATGATTGATCACAATTAAATTTAATTTTTTTTATCATAAAATACTTAATAGTTTTAGTATGATAATAGTAATTTTTTTTGTTAGAATAAGTTGAAAGAGCAAGAATCGCACAAGAAGAGAGGGTTAAATTGTGCATTTTAAAAAACTTTTCAAACTTAAAAGCAAGTTCGTAAATGATTTCAGCAAAGGATAGGGAAGAACAAGAAGATAGAGAATTTATATTGGTTCACTTAACCTTGAGTTACATCCAGTCCCTTTACCTAAAAGATATTTACTAACCAACCTTAGGTTACACAAGTATTCTTTGCAGCCTCTTCAAGCTTTACAACACAATCACCCCAGATTGCTTAACAACCCAAGTATTCTTTCTCACTAAGCCTCTCCAGGTTTTCACAACAGATACAGTTGTTTACAACAAAATTCAACTCACAAAGTGAGAATATAGCAGATTAAGCACACTACAAAATTGTTTCAACGAATATAAAGATCGTCCAATGGACACAAGAAAGCGGTATGATAGTTTTTGAGAGTTTCTCTTGTTGTGTCACTTGGTTTCTTCACTTCTCTTATCCATTCTTCTTTCTTGATAAATATATAGTCTTCAGCTAAAAAGAGCCGTTGAAGATGACTTAGCTTCAGTCTTCAAGAAAAAGGTGCATGTATTGAGCTTTTAGAGAGGTTTGAAAAGCGACTTTTGATCTTGCACCGAAATGGTAAGCGCAGGACTGAGATGACAATTTGCTTTTTTTAACATTCTTCATTTGGCTTGACAGTTTGATAAGTTGACTTCCTTTTTCTGTAATGTTGTGCCTTTGCACTAGAATGTTTCTGTCTACCATTTAATGCTTGAAATATTTGAATGTTAGATCTTCAAATGGTAAGGCATTAGTCTCGAGATATATATAAAAGACGTATAGATAGGTTGAGTATTTAAAATATACTTAGCCGTTTAAATAACTTACATATGGACGAATCTAATACTAGCGTCAGAGCTTAAGACATAGTCTATGAAAAGAGACTTACTCTTGGATGGTTCTTAAATGCGAGTTTATTGGACGTTTGTTAAGACTGGTGCGTTGGACGCTGTAAATTCATTATTATTAAACAAAAACTTAAACTTTAATAAGTTTTTTATCTTCAAAACTTTGAGGGACTAGACGTTTCAACGTCTTTGGTTCCAACATAAGTTGAAAGAAATAATTTTTGTGTTAGAGAAATGTTATTTGTACAACAAATTGTACAATAAATTTTACAACTAAGAGAGAAAGAGAAAATAGAGAGAGAAGTGTGAAATGTAATACATATTGTGATGGAGAAAAATAGACATAAAAAATGATGTATAAATTGTACAAATTACTATATGAATAACACATCTCTATGTTATGGGTGTAAGAAATTCTCCAAACACAAAATAAATCAGTAAAACTGAGACAGCATTAGTTATATGCTTGATTGAGATTAGTTTGAAAAGAACTTTAATTAGTTTTGAAACAAGAAATTAGTAAAAATAAATAATTGTTTTTAAAAATAAATTAAACTAAAGTCCAAGACGTCCCGTGGGCTTTGATGTCTTGTGGGTTCACATTCAGTTCCAACTGTCTTTTGTTTGCTTTGGGTCCAGGCCCTGTATTTTATGTAGCACTATATTTTCTGACTTTGGATTCGACCCATTAATAAAACATGCTTTGGACCCACAATGTTAAAAAAGAGAGAATATTATAGTCCCCAAGGAGGATAACTACATTCTTGGAATTAAAGAATTTACACGATAACTATCAACATTTGCAATTGGTGTAATGGCAAAAAGCACTTCTAGCATTTATATAAAAAAAAAGAAGCTCTTCTAGCATATGGAGTCTTGGGTTTGATCCCACATACTGAAAATGATTTTTTTTTATTTTTTTTTGAGAAAGCTAACCAATTGGACCACATTTTATGACGTGCTTACTAACTCAACAATCAGTTCTTAAATCACTAGTTAAGGAGGTTGGGCTAAATTACTAAAATAGCGAATGAACTCATTCTCAATTAGACCGACAAATATGATCTGGTAATTCGAATGCACTTTAAAAATTTTAATTCTTATCTATTTTTCACTTGTCAAAAACATAAAATTATTATATTTAATCAATTCTAATTCTAACATGAAGAAATAAAATTGAAAACAAAATACTAAATCATAATTTAGATTTGGTCGACTAAGCAAACTTAGATCAACTAGGTATAAAACTTTAAGGGATAGCTTCATCTATTCATTTATAATGTCTATTTGACCGCTGAAATTAGGTAACAAATTGAGGCTTAGAACTACATTAAAATTGAATCTTAAAATTATAATTATAATATTTGGTAATATTTTAGAATTAAAATTACAATTCTAAGATTTAATTCCATAAAATTATAACAAAACTGAAAATAAAATTTTTAATTCTTATCCCTTGACTTCTAAAGTATAATTTGTAACCTCCTCACAATGTGTAATTATTCTTCTAGTTTTTCTTTCTAAATTGCATTAAAATTAATATTTAGACTAAATTGCACTTTTAGTCTCCCTATATTATAATATAAACCACTAAACCATTTAGTTTGTTTGAATTATAATATAAACACTATATTATATATAATAAAAATAAAAATAAATTTTTTAAAAATACTTATTTAATGTTGAATCTAGTTTAAAAATAATAAATAATAAATTCATATAACAAAAATAATATAATTTTTTAATAAATAAATTATATAATTTATTATTTAATATATTTTTTCATATAACAAATATAAATATATACATACAATCACTTTTGTCTTTCATCCCCTTTTTTACCCCATTTTCTTCTCATCTTTTTCTACCACATTTTTTAGGCTTTAATTATTTTTTTAACAATTAGTGATGTGTTAGAAAAAGATGAGAAGAAAATGAGGTAAAAAAGGAGATGAAAGAAAAAAATGATTGTATGTTTATATTTATTGTATGAAAAAAAATTATTAAATAATAAATTATATAATTTGTTTATTAAAAAATTTACATTTAATTTTTTATATAAATTTATTATTTATTATTTTTAAACTAGATAACATTAAATAAGAATTTTAAAAAAAATTATATTTACTTTTGTTATATATAATATAGTCTTTATATTATTATTCAAACAAGTTAAATGACTTAGTGGTTTAGGTGGTGAAAGAAAAGGAGAAAGTTATGGACTCAAATATCCTTTTAGATACTTTTACCATTTTCTAAATTATAAATTTTGTTGGAGACTAAAATCACATAATTAAAAAAAGAAACCAAAATCGCGAATTGAATATTATAGAGAGACTAAAAATGTAATTTAGTCTAAATATTATTAGATAGTAATTATCACGTCATCTACCTAATGTGGGGTCATGGTCAACGTTACAATTTTAACGGTCAATGGATGACATTTAAAGATTGGACCAAAATTGCGAATTTTACAAAATTTGAGGACTAAAATTACGGAATTGAAAATTGGGAAACCAAAATAGCATATTGAATATTATAGGAGAACCAAAAGTGCAATTTAGCCTATTATTTAATAATTTTTACATTTTATGAGTTGTTAAAGTCACCAAATAATTTAAAAACACACTATTAAATGAAAGTATAAAATTTAATATTTGCATCGAAATTAAAGTAAAATTATTTTAGACAAAAAATTCTTTAAAACAAGTTTCACTTTAGCAAGTCAAGAAATATCTTGTTAAATTATATTTAATTGCAATCACATTATATTTTATATTAAATTAACGATAAATAGATTTCCTTTTGAGTGTATGCACCTAGTAATTGACAAAAAGAAATTAAATAAGAGAAAAATGAAAAAAATGTAATAAGTAACGTGAAGTAATGAAAAAAAGAGAAATATAAAATATAAAATAAAAAAGAGATGAAGATATTATGGAGCAGATTTATTACATCTATGATAGTATTCTGTTACGTGTGTGATAGAATCGTGGTGAGTTGAGTTAAACTTGGTTTGACTTATACTTAACATGTTTGGTTACTAAAATGAAAGTACTTTCAATTGAATTAAATCATGATGAGGTTGAAGCAAGTGAGAGTTGTTTTTACTTCATTCAAAATCAATTTTGGTTGCATACTTTTTAATTTGTCCTCACCCACCTTCATTATTTGTTGTCAAGGTCAAGCGGTGGAATTACATGTTCATAGTGCAGTTTCTCTGTTAAGTTGTGAAAGTAGTTAAATGAAAAAAGAGAGTCTAAAACTTGATTTAATTACTAACAATAGGTTTAGACAATAGTAATATTTGAATAAAAATGTTAAGTTAATAAATAAACTCGTTTATAAAGAATTTTTATTTTGATTAAATATATTTATAAGTTAATTAAATAAATTATAATATAACTGAAATCATTAGTTAAATAGCCTTGACGGGTCCTATGTAAGTTCTTCACATTTTTTGGACGCTATGAAGATGAAAGTATAGTTTTTGACACAAATGATAATTGTTATAATGAAACTAGTTTGTACCAATCCCAACTTTTAAATGGAGTTTTTTTAAAAGAGATGGATCTTGTTTGAGACTTTATTCGAGATGAAATTATACAGTATAAGAAAAATAACTAACATTGTACTTATATGTCAAAGTTGTATTGCATTTTACATTATGTTTCTTATTGTACTTTTTAATTTAGATACCTTTGTGATTTATGCTTATGCTAATTTAATACGTTTATTATCTATTTCATTCAATTTTAATGTTTTTATAAGAATTATGTGTAGAGTTGGCAAAATTGGCCTAGTCTGACAGGCTAGCCTAATAGCTCAACGGGCTAAAATTTTGGCCAAAAAGAACTAGCCAATTTGGCTTCGAAAAGTATCGAGCCTATTTTGGCTTGGTATATTATATGTGTGTGTGTATGTATTTTTTATTTTTTTTTGTAAAATATATATACATTTAAGAAAAAAAAAAACTATGGGCCAATTTGGCCTGACCCAATGAATTGAGCCAGACCAGGTCAACAAAAATGCAACCCATTACAAAATTGGCCTGGCTTGCCTTTTTGCTTTGGCCCACTGGGCTGGGTTAGACCGGATGACCCATTTTGTCCGCTCTAATCTTGGGTTTTATTTCACAAGTTAATATACATTTATTTTTTAAAAAACAATTTTGATTCAAAGTATTCAAACAACATTTTCTTAAAAAAAAAAATTTTTTTAATATTTTTTATTTAAACAAAAATCACATTACTTCAAAATTAATTTTAACCATAACCAAATCTATAAAATTATGTTGATCTAGAATTAATATTATCACCGCCAATCCAAACACTCACTATATCTTATGAAAATCTTCTGCATATTATTGAATAAATGTTCAATTAAAAAAATACTAAATTTGAAAAAAAAAACAAAGACAGTTAGTATTATATACAATTTTCGTATTTTCGAATAAAATAACTTTACGTATCATATCACAGTAGTTAACCGTGGATATATCTTAGCTAGAATCGACCGAAATAGTAAGCCAGGAAGCCAGGTGTCTAGCAATAATTGGGTTGTGACGATATTTCAAACCCTCTCATCCCTCACGCAACGTGGCGTTGAGTGACCCACGGAATCTTGTCCTGGCCAACAACAACGAAGAAATGGATTTGCGGATATAACGCTGGGATAAAAGGATAAGCCAGAAACCCTCGTGGACCGTCCGATCTCAAATATCGCGCGAATCAACGGTGGAACGCGAACCGGGCACACGAACCACAAGAATAGCTCCGAAAGGAAATAACACATATGAAATAAGCCTAAGCTATGCACAAAACAAAACCACCACATTATTATCATCAATCATATCTTCCTCTCCCACTGCCAGTGTCACCAACATGGCCACCGTCACCACTCAAGCTTCCGCCGCCATCTTCCGGCCATGTGCTTCAAAATCGAGGTTCCTGACCGGTTCTTCCGGTAAACTCAACAGGGAAGTGGCTATGAGGCCCATGGGGTGCCCTCCTTCTGCCTCTCTCAAGGTTCAAGCCAAGAAAGGAGAGTGGTTACCAGGCTTGGCATCCCCTGCTTACCTCAATGGCACGTAAGTAATTATTGTATGTATTTCTAGTATCAATGCTTGCAATAGCTTTTATTTGTGCACATCTTCACTTAACCACTGTTCGTTTAGTTAAACTTTTTATCTATTGTTTGGTTCGATAGAGATTGAGAAGAGAGAAGTTGATATGTGAGAAGTAAATGAGAAAAAATAATTTTCTCTTGTTTGATTAAGGAGAAAAATAAAATAAAGAAAAAAGTTAAAGTAGGTCCTACTTAAAAATAAAATCTTTTTTTTGATAGAAAAATATGAAAAAAATAAGAAATAAAAATTATAGAATTCACTCGAAATTACAATTCTAATTTATCAGTTTTTTCTATCTCACAATATCTATATATATTAAAGATAAATATGTTTTTATAAAAAAAATTTATTTTTTCTCTTCACTTTTTTATCTAATCAAATAAGGCGATAAAAAACTTAACTTTTTTTTTATCTTCTATTTTTCTCATATTTTTCCCAATCCAAACCCGTTAAAAATCTATTCATTCTCTCTTTTCTCTTACTTATCTTTTTTTACTTCCTCTTCTCTACTTCTCACTTTATCCAAACAAAGCAGTAGCCATCATACGTACTTTTATTTTTAATTATTCTTAGACAAAAGAAAATTTATACGTGCTGACCCGGACTGAATTAATAATAATTTCACGGACAAGGATGATTTTGAAAACTTATTTCGGGTTAGGATTAGATTAAAAATAGAATTTAAGTAAAATCTACTTACATTGGTATGACAAGTATAGTTGAATTTTGTAATAATTATTTTAAAAGTTATATGATTTTTAAATTGTTGGTATTATAAAAAGTTACTGCAAGTGCATGAAAATTAAAATCTTCCTAAAATTATGTCTAGAGTTATTTTTAATTGGTTAATAGTGTTTTTTTTTTTATAAAAATAAATGTTACATATATAGAGTTTAACTTTTATGTATTGTTATTGTAAAAAATTTTACATAGTCAACAAAGGAAAATTATGGTAAGTATGACTTTTAAAATAATTATTATTAAAATTAACAAACATATTAATATACACAATAATGTTTAATTGAATGACAATATATATAAAAAGTTTTTACATGGTGAATGTATGTACTATTCACTCACATACATAAAACTAAATCAAATAATACTATATTCTATATAAGGATAAAATTTTAACTAAATCAAATAATACTATAGTCTAAGTATGGGAATTTTCTTTTCATTATAATTATTGACATACATGTTTTGTGGTGCTATTAGTCTTGCTGGTGACAATGGATTTGACCCTCTGGGGCTTGCTGAGGACCCAGAGAACTTGAGGTGGTATGTTCAAGCTGAGCTTGTGAATGGGCGTTGGGCCATGTTGGGTGTTGCAGGAATGTTGCTTCCTGAGGTTTTCACCAAATTTGGAATCATTAATGCCCCTAAATGGTATGATGCTGGGAAAGCAGAGTACTTTGCATCATCCTCAACCCTCTTTGTGATTGAGTTCATTTTGTTCCATTATGTGGAGATTAGAAGATGGCAGGACATTAAGAACCCTGGCTGTGTCAACCAAGACCCCATCTTCAAGCAATACAGCTTGCCTCCACATGAGTGTGGATACCCTGGTAGCGTATTTAACCCCTTGAACTTTGCACCAACTTTGGAGGCCAAAGAGAAGGAACTTGCCAATGGTACATGCTTTATTATCTCAGCCTAAAGAGTTTATTTATTCATGTATTTACTGTTTTTTGTGAAATTGTTTAGCTAACCTTGTTTGATTATAATTTATGTAGGGAGATTGGCTATGTTGGCATTCTTGGGATTCATAGTTCAACACAACGTGACTGGCCAAGGACCATTTGATAACCTCTTGCAGCACCTCTCTGACCCATGGCACAACACCATCATCCAAACAGTGCGTGGCTACTAAGTTTGTATCCAATGACATGATAAGCCTGTGTCCTTCTCGTGTAATCCCCAAATGGATGAATTTTGAGAGAGATTTGGGCATGGTTGTTATGATCCATCTATTTTCATGTACAGAGGAACTAAGAATGGTTTTATGTTGTTATTTAGATTCAAGTCCATCAATCAGTAATTAAATATGATACTTGAAGTCAAAATTCTAATGCATCATTTCCAAAGTATGTAAAATTTACTTCAATTTTTTACATAATCTCAAATTTACAACTGGGATCACTAAATCAATTTTCAAAACTCTACCACAAATATACAAGGCAGTCAAAATAACTGAAATATATTTATATGTGGACAAACTGTAGTCCTACGAGTCTTGTACAATATATACATCTAACACATTTTTTGGTGGCTAAAAGGAAATCCCAACCCAAATGAACCCCATTGTCACCATGGATGGAGAAGAAGCGTGATAGGAATTCTAATTTGATGATGGGGATGGTATTATTTATATAATCTAGAACTGTTTACAAAATGAAAACCAGAGACTAATGTCCCATACGGAGGAATTCTCCTACCTCAAGGCCTAAGCCAACACAGAAAAACAATCATGAGTCTCGCGAATATTCCCCCATTATTTACGACAATTACTTGTTGCACCTCTTTATTTTTATTATTGACATATCACTTTTCATTTTTTTTTTGTAAATTTTTTCTCAAAAATATTCTCTTTCCAGAAACTTAGTTCCAGAATTTATTTTGGTAAAGAGTAAATATTTCTAAAACTAACCTCCTAAATACATTTTGGAAACTAATTTCTAAAGGTATTAAAATTTTAACATATTCTAAAAATTAATTTACGGAAAGAGAGAGGTAAAAAAGAGATATATGAATTTCTATTTCTATGGTGTCCACAAGTACTTCTTTTTTGTCCATTTTTCTCTTTCTCTTGTGGGAAAAATGCTGCGTGGAAGGAGGGTGATGAGTTGAACAGGAGTGGCCAAGTCCCTCCAAGCTTTAATTTGCTAGCTCATGTCTTACTTTTCTCCATCACTCTTCTTCTTGATTTCAAGCTTAACCTTCTCCTTCATTACTCATGGTGGTCAGTTTTCTCTTTCTCTTTCTTCATTCACGCACTTTCTTTTTTATTGCCTAATTCAAAAAAAAAAAAAAGTGGAAATGAATCAAAGGGTCACAACAAAATTCTAGCTTTTTATGATTTGTCTTTTAATTGACCATATCTAGCTTCATCTTGAAGTAAAGGTGGTCACAAGTTTGGGTAACCTGTGAACCTGACCCGACCTGACTCAAATACATTGGTTTGGATTTTAGAGTTGTTTGAATTGAACCCAACTTGATTCGTTCAAACTCTATGACCTTTGGTTCGAGTAATAGGTTTTTATTTTTAAACCCACGATTTTGATGACCCAACTTGTTGACGTGATATTTTCTTTTTGATTATTATTTGTATATATTTTTCATTTATTTATTTTTATTATTTACAATTTTTTAGAAAATTTAAAACAATCTTTAAGTTTTTTGGGACCCAATAAGCTCGACCTAACCCGTCATTTATCGAGTTGATTCGGTTTTGGTTTGACAAGAAAAATGCACAAACCCAACTCAACCCAAACCGAAGTATTTTCATCAGTTCGAGTAACAGGTTTAGCCAAACCTAACCCACCTCGACTTGTGTACACCGTTATCTTGAAGTTGTGTGGTAGACAAGGCTTGATGTCAATTTATTTTCCCCCTTTGATTTTTAATGCAAGCAAATGTTGTTGTTTTTTTTTGTAATTTGGGGGGGGGGGAATGACATTCATTGAAGGGAACATGAGTAGATTTTTTTTATCCTTTTCAAAAAGCAACATATTTACCTTATATGCTATTGTTTTGTTGTGTTATCTACTTATTGTTATTTTATATATTTTTTTTATTCCTTTGGAAATGGGATGGGATACCTTCGAGTGTGAATTGTTGGTTTTTTTCTTTCCTTTTGAGATTTTTTTTTGTAAAGTTTTTGTGAACTTTTGTAATGTCCTTTTCCCAACAAAAGTGAAGAAAGAATCTATTTGTTTCATCTAATAGACATGGTTTGAAGTAGGCTTCTAGAAATTAATTTTTGCAACATTTACTCATTACCAAAAATATATTTCAAAACTTAGTTTTTGGAAAGAGGGTATTTTTAGGGAAAAAAATTTTAAAAAATTGGAAAGGTGTATAAATAAAGGGGTGCACGAGCAATTGCCTCTATTTACCAACTAATTTCCCTTGTTTCTTCTTCCTCTAACAAACACACTAATTAGTGCCTCAACTCCCTTTATCTTGGACCTGCAGGAATAGGCTTGTTAGATTTTGGGCTTCAGTATAGATTTATGTAATACTTTAATGTCAGCTTCCTCAAATGTTGCTCTCAAGACAAAAACTAGTAAATTGTCCTTGAATAGTGCTCTCTTCCTCCTAAGTTGCTTCTTTTACTAGTTTATGATTCCACGAGAAGTGCCATCTAGTCACTACTCTCCATTGAATTGTTCTAATATGCACATGTTAAGTCTAAGACAATTAACCCCTTTGTTTTAATGATAACAAACAAAGTATAAGACTATTTAATTATGATATTGACTAGCAATACTTTGCATTATAGATTATCTTAAACAAATCATCCTACAAAGGCAACTATCTTTATGTTAATATCAACATGATTTCATCTTCTAGTCACCTTAATAGCTTCATGTAAGAGACTTCCATCTATAGAATACATCAAAAGTGTATGAGAAAAGCTTTCTAGCTTTGTCCTCATCAAAAGTGACAAAGAGAAGTAATCTATCAACTCTTATATCCCAAAAGACATGCAAAATACAAAATAGAATGACAAGACAACTATAACACCCCAAATTTCGAGTACTAAAAATAAATCACGAGGAAGCCCTTATTGGGACCCTTGCAATGTGTTATTGGATAAAAGAAGCCCTAAGAGTTATTATTATTGTTGTTGTTGTGTTGTTGTTGTTGTTAATAATAATACCCTAGTGTTAGAAATCAATAAGAATGGGCTAATGGTAGCTAGGAGAGGAACTAAGGCCCAACTAAAGCCCGAGCCCACCTATGTGTTATGATAAGGGAATGGAGGAAAAGAGTTTAGGTTTAGCTGTTAGAAAATAGAAGAAGAGAGAATGAGGATAAAATGAAGAAAAGGAAGAAAAAGAGGAAGAGCAAAGACTAGAAAACTCAAGCCCTAGAACTCAGCTCTGCATATCCCTAAAGGTAAGTACTTCCCCTTTGTCCTACCTTACCCTTTAGATTATGGTTTGTATCTCTGTTTTCCTTTTCCCCCTTCGTGCCTAAGTTAAGGATTTAATAGATTTTGAGAGGATTATAGGTGAGTGAGGAGTTTATAAAATAGATTGATTAGTTAGAAAGGTAATATAAGTGATTAGGAATTGATTGATATGCTTGGGAGTGTTTGGAAGCCAAAAGTGGCCATGGGTTGTGATTATCCAAACCCTTGCGATTTTGAAAAAATCGTAGTTGACGCTAAGTGCAAGTGTTTTGGTGCTAAGCGTGAAAAAGGCAGAGAGCTACCCTTGGCTCTCTGGTTTGTGGCGCTAAGCGTGAAAAAGGTAGAAAGCTATCTTGGCTCTCTGATGTGTGGCACTAAGCATGAGGATATCAGTATCCTCCCTACATAAGTGATACTAAGTGTCTATCTTTAAGCATTAAGCAAGGGCCCTCCAAAGAATAGGTCTAAAGGTAAAGCAAAGTGGCGCTAAGCGCAAGGGTCTGACACTAAGTGTGACCTTTTGAGACACTAGAGTTGATATCCTAACTTCGAGTGAAGGTTACAAGCTTGTCTTATTGCCTTCTATGCTTATTCCCTGTATGATTATTATTTCTTGGATGCCTTATTAGATCTGTATCTTATGGTTGTTTGCTTGCCTTAAGAAATGCATATGTTGTTGACTTGTGTTAAATACTTTATGATAGGAATCTATGAATTTCTATGACATGAACTACTTGATATACTTATGTATGATTCCATGCCATGGTATGTGTAAAATGACTGGTATTTCATAGTGAAGAGGAACCCAGCCTATAAAAGGTGGGACCCTTGATGTGAAATGTTTAGTAGAGCCATGAGCATTATGTATGTGAAATCATGCATCATAACATTGGGTTATGTGAAGGAGGAAAGTATGTAAGAATTTGGCTGGTGAAGGTTATGAAGGGCAGTGTATCCTTGTGTGGAAGGTGATGATACCTGGTGTGAAAACTCTAATGGCCTATGTTGATTCCATGGAGTCGGAGCGTACTAGCAAAGCTAGGTAACCCTAACTAGTCACCGAAAAATATCATGCTAGTTGAGGGTACAACAGCTAAAGACACCAATATACTAGTGGCGCTTCTTTATGGTTAAGCACTTACTCCTAGTCTACTTTCTTAAGGATAAGTGATGGTACCACATGTGCATGAAGTAGAGATTAGGAAGCATAGCATACATATGCATTTTATGTAATGTAATGTGTGAATCGTGTTATATTGCAACTAGGAACAACATATATGTTTTAAACTAGGTGTATGTGAATATGATAACTGTGAGATGTGAATTGATGACTTGTTTGGGTTATAAGTATTTGATTATGTTATATATGTGTGTGTGTGTGTGTGTTGTCATGTCTGATAGAAAACGAGGTGTATGTTTAGCAATTAGGTAAAAGATGTATTGTTAGAAACTAAAAATGCTTCATACTACTTTAGAGGTACAAGAGGGATTATACTTTAGAATAATGTCATAAGGTCCTAGTTGGACGACAAGGATTGTGAATAAGTAATGAGAAGGGTGCGTCCTAATTTAATGTAAAAGGAAAGTATGATTCTAGGAACAGGAATGAAATAACAAACATTGAGAGTACCCTAAGGCCTTAGTAGTTTTAGACTTGACCTTAATGGATAGCTCTAAGTATTGGAGGAAAGGAAGGTAGAGTATAGGCAAGGATGGTTTAACCAACCAAGGGAATGTCGTGGTAAGAAGGTATTCTAAGATAACAATGAGAGTAAATCAGTATAACCATTGTGAGAATGAGAGAGGAGTCGACGGTAAGTGTTGGTAATAATAGGTGTAGATCTGACCATAGGCATGAAGAGTTTGCTAAAGGCCTAGTGAGAGTAAAGCCATAAGAGATGAATAAAATGGTGGTTCGGGTATAAGAGTCAAACTTATCTGTAGAGTCCTTAGAACACTCACTGAGACATTATGTCTCATTCCTTTAAGTTTCCTTTTTTTAGGATATAGGTAGAGGTGCTTACTGATGGAGCTTGAGGTCACCAGCTAGAAGGACATAGCCTAGTCTTATGTGTTCACCCTTTTTTGGGATTTTAGTGATACTAATGTATTTCTTTGCAACACCATTGTATGCCAAATGTTTTGTAATCATTATATTAAGTATTTATAATTTGTCTGTTTAAGAACCCTTAGTTATGTTTATATTTTTGCTTAATGAACTCTAATTATTCTTAGTTTTAAAATTTTCCACATTCCTAAACACCCAAGTGTAGTTATGGTAATGCCCTCTAGGGTGTTACAACATCTTAAAAAAAGGCAATATACTTGAAGCATAAAGATAAGAAGTTCAACATGCCACGCGACAAAATTAGAAACGAAAAGATAAGCAAAGCATTAGTTGCAACATTGATTGCTACCCAATGGTCAAATTCAAAGAACATAGAAAGCACTCAACATGTACCAACAAGCTCTAATATAAAAGCCTCATAAGTCAGCAAACTACAAAGGACAATGAACAATTAAGAGAAGAAGACATTAACACATACTAACATTTTCTAAGTTTCATTTATTTTCTTAGAATGCAACGCAAGCCTATGTTGTTCACCCTCCATTCATGTGTTTGACACACTTGTCAACTTCCACCACACTCATTGGCCATTCTTCTCTATTCAAGTAACCAACCCTAACCTATTTTCCCTTCAATGACTAAGATGTTGTGATAGGGATGTATATTTTGGCAAGGAAGGAGAAAGGTGAGGTAAGACATAAGAGAGGACTGGGAGAGTAAAAGCTAAAAGCTTGAAATGAAAATGAAATTTGGAGAAAATTAGGAAATGGGAGAAGATGTGGCAAAAGATTTAAAGACATGAGAGAAGGGAAAACAGTTTGAAAAATAAATCTGAGAGAGAATTGGTGGGATGGTGGATGGGATTGAAAAGTTAAATTGAAATTGAAAACGAGAATGAAGGAAATTGGAATTGAAAATGAAAATTAAAAATATGGGTGGGAGGGCAGGAGACAACATTTGAGTTATGAGAAAGAAGAATAGGTTAATGAGAATGGCTTATTTGGAAAAAGCAATCAATTAATTGATTCGTTGAGTAAGAAATTAATTAATTAGATGGAAAATTAGTGGGAATTGAATAGGGGTGGGGAATTGATTAATTAGGTGAGAAATTGATTAGGTTCTATAATTTTAATTATGCGTAATTGTGTTGTCCCTATATTTTATCAAACTAGCGTAATAACCATGCCATGCACGGGTGTTAAATTTATAATTTATAATTTTTATAATATTATAATTATTTAATATATTTCTTAATTATTTTTAATTTTATAAAAAGAATAAACCATTAATTTGGTCTTTGAAGTATCACTCTTTCTCCCAAATAGTTTTTAAACTAATGAAATTATATAAGTAGTCCTTAAAGTATTAGAAATCATGCTATATAGTCCTTCAAGTATTGAAAAATTCTTCAAATTAGTTCTTTATCAAGGACTAAATTGATGGATATTTAATACTTTAGGGACTACTTATGTAATTTATTAATT
This sequence comes from Spatholobus suberectus, assembly GCA_004329165.1. NCBI lineage: Eukaryota > Viridiplantae > Streptophyta > Magnoliopsida > Fabales > Fabaceae > Spatholobus > Spatholobus suberectus. The sequence continues at coordinate 59,809,647 of CM014729.1, forward strand.
CAAGGACTATTTAAGAGAAATGTGATACTTTTAGGGACTAAATTGATAGTTTATTCTTTATAAAAATATCTGCTAGTAAATATGTGTATGTGTGTGTGTGTGTGTATATATACTCTTATGGATATTAATATAAATTCAAATAATTTTATATTCACACACATCTTACATTATTTTAATTTATAAAAATGCGTATTTTAAAAAATATTACCTTTATTAATATATTCTGATTTATATATAACTTCGATTTATACAGAATTTTAATAAGAGATATTAATATTAAAAAATATTTTAAATTAAATTTTGTAATTATTAGTTTTTTCTTTAAAAATGAGTTTAATAGGCATTCAATGTCAGTGTAAAAGTTTTGCATAATTAATTAATTAATTAATATATATACATACATACATACATACATATATATATATATATATATATATATATATATATATATATATATTAATTTTAGTCACCCAATTAGAATATTTTTCTACCACAATGAATATTTGTTTGTTATTTTTTGTCCTACATCAAAGTTATTCCTTTAAATCAAACGACACTATTACTTAATTTCAAATAAATATATATGTGTCATAGTTCTGACATTGATTTTTGAAATATTTTAAAGTAATCATTCATATCTTTATTGTATGATACTAAGTATGAGGTAACTACATATATTGCTTTAGATATTAAATATTACATTTTGTCTGATTTTTTTTTTTATAAATATGTATGAATATAAAGTAGACTTATATACATTCATATATATTAATCTTATCTTAATACTTATGTAAATAAAAATTATATGTAATTATATTTTATAATAATTGATTTATCATTAAAATTTCAATTTCTATTGGATGACAAAAATAAGAGAGGAAGATAACATCAATCAAATGAAAAACCAATTAAATTTATAAGTACTTGAATAAATTATTGATGTTTAAGTACATGTTTTATTATTTATTTTTTTGTTTCATATGTATAGTAATTATTTATTATGGATATCATTTTTAAATTTTAAACTAATTAAAAGATTTGACAGCATTCTGTAATATCTTGTTCCAAACATAATATTCATGATATAGAAATTATTGTTCTATTAAAGCATTCTTTTATTAATCATTGAAAAGATAATAAAATGAAAATTATATATAGAGGAATATGTGTGTGTGTGTGTGTGTGTATAAGAGAATTGAAAAACAAAATTTTATAAAACATAATAAATTATTATCGATATCATTATTATTATATTAGATTATTTTATTTCATCTGATTAAGTGCACAAATAATTACAATATACTAGATGATTTACATATGATTTATTTGTTTTTTTTTAATGTTATAATAAATTATTTCTTTTGTATAAGCATTATAATTAATTTGATTGTTATATTTTGACATGAATCATATTGATTTTCAACATAAATTTAAATATATTGAACAAAAATTATAAGTATACATTGTCTATAATTTAGTGTAATTAATACCATGTAAAAATGTTATTTTTAATAATATAAAAATATTATTTATATTTTACACTTTGAAGAAAGTAATATATATCATAATACACTGTGTAATTATATGTTTAAATAAATTAGTTTTAATTTGATGTAATTTTTTGTCCTATATAAGTTAAAATAAATTTAAATTTGATTTAAATTAATTTAAAAAATTATATTTTTCACAACTTATTTATTATACTTTGGGTAGAGATCAAATATATTCTTTACTGAAGACAATCTTGCTCAAACTGAATAGGAGCATTATGAGTGACAATTATTGTAAAATAATTTATTTGTTATTTTTAATTTATTAATTATTTTTTTACTTCATTTATATTAGATTTATAAGTTGAGTGTGATGTTTTGACTATAAATTAGTGTAATAGAATTAAATTTTATTTAAACCAAAAATATTATTTATTACTTAATGTTTATTAATTTGTTGTTATGAATTAAAATGATAAAAATTAATTAAATTGGATGAAAATAATTATTATGACGATAAAAAGTGACATATAGGATTTAATAAATAGAAAAATTCTTTAGATGTTTTCAAGTTTTAAAAAAATTAAATAATAAAGAGACTATCATATAAAAATTATTAATACATTTAGCAATACATATTTATTTGGCAAATGATGTGTGAAATATTAGAGGGAGGGAGTAAGGTTCTTTTTGTTCACTACAAGATTCTTTTTTTATAAAAAAAAAAAAACTTGTAAAACCCCTTTTTAAGTCTTTTACTTTGATCCATCTTAATAATTGAAATAGTTAAATCTGTAAAATAATGTTAGTAACTTAGGATGCAGAATATTTCAAATACTAAATATTATATATTTTTTTAAAATATTTAAAGAAAATAAAAGAGATAGAAGATTAACTTAATTAAATAAGGAAGATAAAAAAGATGAAACGATAAAACAAAAAAAATAAATGAATTCAATAATAATAAAAGAAATATATGATAAAAATGATGCAAATAAAATTAAAAAAAAATGAAAGCTTTAAAGTTTAAATATTACACAAATAAATAACCTGAACAATGATATTTACAATTGAGTCAAAATTGAAAGACACATTATAATAGAAGAAGGAGTTCTCGCAAAGTTAGATATTCACTCAACAAATTATATATAATAGTAATTAAAAATTTACTTTAAGTTGAATCTGTTATAACTTAATTAAAATATTCACCAATCATAATTACCTTAATTAATTTATATCATAATATATATCTGTCATAATTACCATGATTAATAGAATTATGTATTTTAACATATAAAAAAAGTATTTTTAGGAATATTTAAAAATTATATTTCATAAAAAAAAAGTATATATGAAAACTACATATAATTATCTCAATTATATAAATTTAATAATTACATTAAATAATTTAATTACGTCACCAAAAATTTCTAAACAAATTTAATAATACATTGAATAAAAAACTAAATTATATATAATGTGTCACGTGTCTCTCATCTTATAATATATGTCAAAAAATTTCACATTAAATCAAATCAAATTAACATTAATTTTTCTTAATTTATTATTCAAATAAAGGAGAATTCTAATTTCTATCCAAATGTTTAAGTTTTTTCAATCGATATTAAATATAATTAAATATTTATAAATCAACTAATTTAATTATAATTATAGACAATTACCTTAATTATATATATTTATTATTTATATTAATTACTTTAATTATACATTTTAAATAATATGTTTATCTCTAATTAAAATAATCTTACAATCTTTTTTAATATATATATATATATGTGTGTGTGTGTGTGTGTGTGTGTGTGTGTGTGTGTGTGTGTGTCATAATTATGTTATTTTATTCAAATTAGAATATATTTCGATTGTAATTACCTTAATTATTATAATTATTCAAATGGACAGGGATGCTAATTTCATGTGAGTTTGAAGCAAAATTAATTTATTTCTAATTAAAATCCTATTTATAACAAAAGGTCAACAAATTTTTTGCTTCAATACTATTTTAATAAATGAATAGTACATATTTAAGTCAAACTAATTGTTAATTATAAATTAATTATCTATTTTAAACTTTGGTCCATCAAAATGCTATTAAATTATTTCAATTGATGTGTAATAACTAAATAAATAAATAAATGGTGCAATAATAAATGAACAATTTAATATGAAAATAATTTAAATATAAATTCTATATTTAGGTCAAAATTAATGATGCTTTTTAAATTAACTGTCCTTTTAAAATTTAAAATTATACTAATATTGATTAATTCAATTTCGTAATTCAAAATAATCTAATTAACTTTGTTTAAAATAATTTTTATTACCCTAATTAAAGTACAGATTGATCATTATTACCTTTATTAATTCATATCACAATATATATCAGTCATAATTACCATGCTTAACAAAATTATATATTTTAAAATAAAAAAATAGTATATTTTAGAAATATTTGATAATTATATTTGATAAAAAATAAATTATATAACAATTACATATTATTATCTTAATTATATAAATTTAATAATTACATTAATTACTTTAATTATATCAATAAAAGTTTTCATTAAATTTAATAATACATTAAATAAAAAAACTAAAATATATATAATATGTTCATGTAACTCTCATCTTAGTATATATGCCATGAATTTTCACGGTAAATCAATCAACTCGACATTGTTTTTTTTCTCAATTTATTATTCAAATAAATGATACTTTTGCTTTTTATTCAAATGTTTAAGTTTCCATATTCAATATTAAATATGATTAAATATTCATAAATAAACTAATTTAATTATGATTATGGGCCATTACCTAATTATAAATATTTTTAATTACATTAATTACTTTAAATATACATTATAAATAATATATCTACCATAAATTAAAATAATATTACTATCTTTCTTAAAAATATATATGTCATAATTGTGTTAACTTATTCAAATTAGAATATATTCTGATTATTTGAAGCAAAAATCAATTTGTTTCATTTAAAATGCTATTTACAACAAAAAGTCAACAAAAAATTTGTTTCATTTCTATTTAAATAAGTGAGTATGGCATATTTAGGTCAAATTAATCATCAATTTTAAATTAATTGTCCATTTTATACTTTAGTCCATCAAAATGCTATTAAATATTTTGATTACACATGTAATAAATAAACAAATAGTTCAACAATAAACGGACAATTTAATATAAAAATAATTTAAATAAAAATTTCATATTTAGGTCAAAATGAATGGTCCTTTTAAATTAATTGTCTATCTTAATTTTAAAATTTTAATAGTCAATTTAATTATGTAATTTAAATAATCTAACTACCATTGTTTAAAATAATTTTCATTACTAATTAAAAATATTACTGATCATAATTACCTTACTAATTAATATGACAATATAATCAGTCATAAATACCATAATTAATAGATTATGTATTTTAACATATAAAAATAGTATTTTCTAGCATTAACTAATAATTTATTTCAAAAAAATAAATTATATATAACATTACATGTAATAATCACAATTATATATATTAATAATTACATAATTACTTTAATTATCAATAAAAAGTTTTCAACAAATTTATAAAAAAACATATCTATATACATATACATATACATATATGTATATATACATATGTATATACATATATGTATATGTATATGTATATGATATACATATGTATATGTACATGTACATATACATATGTACATGTACATATACATATGTACATGTACATATACATATGTACATGTACATAACATATGTACATGTACATATACATATGTACATGTACATATACATATGTACATGTACATGTACATATGTACATGTACATATACATATGTACATGTAATATACATATAATATAATATATATATATACTTGCTATGTGTCTCTCACTTTGTTATATGTGTCATGAATTTTCACATTAAATTAAAACTAGTTTTTTCTTAATTTATTTTTCAAATAAAAGAGGTTTCTACTTTTGTATTCAAATATTTAAGTTTCTTCAATCAATATTAAAAACAATTAAATATTGATAAATTAGCTGATTTCTAATTATAGTCAATTACCTTAATTATATATGTTTATTAATTATATGAATTACTTTAATTATACATTTTAACTAATTAATTCACATTCACTATTACACAAAACGGATTTTAAAGCAAGAATTTAAATCAGTTAAAATTGAACCTAGTTTAAAAAAGAACGCAGTGGCATTTTTGAAATTATATCAAACTTTTTAAAATCGGTTCAAATATAACCGATCTAAAAAATCATTTTTAAAATTAAAATAATATCCTCGCGCACTTTTTAAACCAGTTCAAGCTAAACCAATTTAAAAAGTTCAACTTTTTAAACCGATTAAGTTGGAACCGGTTTAAAAAGTCACATTCTTTTACCCTTTGCGCGCCTCGATCCCTCTCATTTCTTATTCTCCAGCCTATTTTCTTCCCCATCCGCCCCTCATTTCCTTCATTCCAGCTTTCTTCTCCCCCATCTGTCCCTCATTTCTTTCATTTTCAAGCATTCTTTTCCCCACCTTGCCCCTCATTTCCTCCATTTTCACTGGCACGTCAAAGCTCATTGGAGGGCTCTCCATTGCTGTCGTTGGAGGGCGAGCAAGGTGCCAAGCTTGCTTTGGTTGGAGCTCGCGCCATTATTGTTGGTGGGGATCACTCAACGTGCTCCATTACTGTAGTTTGGAGGTCGCGCGCGCACTGGGTTAGTCATTTTAATTTCATTTGGTTCATTATGGTTTACATTGGTTTTTACATTCTGCCCTTTGAGCAAGTGTGCATGTGAATATGGTTGTTACATTTTTAATATTAATTTGAAATTAATTTTTTATGTTAATTATGTTGTTACATGGAATTAATTACTAAAGGTTATGCTTGAATATGTTCATTAATATAAGAAAATTTAATTCTTTGTATGTTTATGAATTTATGAATCTTTAAAGAAAAAGATAAATTATTTAAGTTAGTTATTAACTTATATGAATATGTGGTAAGAATTTTAAGTGTTGAGGATTAGATTACATAAGGTAGAATTCAATGAAGTTGATTATTTTAGCTAAGTTAGTAAGTAATGAAAAAGAATAAAAATAATAAATTAATTTAATTATATGTTAGGAATTAATTAATTGTCACCAAATATAATTAATGTAACTATATTTTGTTTTAAACCCAAAGCTCTGGAATTAGCGAATTACAAAAATCAAAGAATTGGCTACCTAGATTAGGCACTAGTTAGGAAATTACAAGACTGTAAGATAAGACAACTTATATATGCTTAGATACATCCTTAAGATAACTTAAGCGAAAAAGGGAGAATTGAAGTGGTTAAAATGCTACCATATATTCATAAGATAAATTGAGTAAAAAATGGAGAATTGATTACCGCTATGTTGTTGACCATACCCTTTGTGAGGTATGATAGATAGTGCCAAAAACAGAGGAAACTCTGTCGAATTTTTATGAGATTATTGAACTCTTGAATATTAGATTTAATTTGTTGTGAATTGGATTATCTTACATGGAATTGGCATTTGGTTTTGTTATTGAATACCTATAAATAGGTCTCTGGGAAAGTACTAGAATACAGAGGAAACTCTGCCAAAATTTGTGTATAAATTATATGCATTATGTTGTGTGTTTAATTGTGTGTTGTTTTTCTATTGAATTTATGCATTACGAGAGAACCTTAGTTTCTCGTTTGAGATTCAATACAATGATTAAAGTGGCAATTGTTGTATTGAATCTTGAATTGCCCGATTGGACAGTTTTGAAAGATTCATTTTTTTATACTTTATTAATACGTAATGGTTAAGTCTCATCGTAAATTTGATTAAATTTCGGTTTACTGCATTTCGTGTTGTGTCTCCAGGTGCATACTTGATTGTGGTGAACTTGATGTCACCACTTTCATTTCGTGTACTTGGAGACCAATGCGAAATGTTGTCGAAATTTTGTCAAATTTAAGATATGAGACTAAACCTATATGTATTAATCAAGTTTAAAAAAATGACTTTCTGAATGGGATAAGACTACACTTTGTATTAAAAAAGTGAGATTTACATGCATTAAGATATGGTTTGTGGATCACAGAAGGAAGTTATGGATCGTAGTTGGATTAATTCTAGACACACAACTGATGAGTATCAAAATGAAGTGGGAGAGTTTATCCAATTTGCTGAAAGAAATATTCCTGATAGTGGTGGGTTCTTCTATTGTCCTTGTGTTAATTGTTTGAATGAGAGACGATTGCAACTTGAGCAAATACGGGAGCATCTCCTATGTGATGGGTTTTGCAAGAGTTATACAACATGGACATGTCATGGTGAATTGTTAGACATGCCGAGTATGTCTCAAACAGAGCAATTTGATTTACCTATGGATGATCGACTAGAGGACATGATCCGTGATATTGGACCAAAGTCTTTTCGGCGAGCTCAAGTGTACGACACTTTGTGTAGTGATGTGGATAAGCGTTTATATCCAGGGTGCACTAAATTCACACAGTTGTCAGCGGTGTTAAGATTAGCAAATGTCAAGGCAAGAAATGGGTCAAGTGATAAAAGTTTCACTGAATTGCTTGAGCTGTTGAATGAAATGCTTCAAGAAGGTAACACATTGCCGAAACGTAACTATGAGGCAAAGAAGGTGTTGTGTCCGATGGGATTGGAATACAAGAAAATACATGTGTGTCCTAATGATTACATATTGTACAGAGAAGAGTTTGAAGAGTTGCACAAGTGTCCCAGGTGTGAGGTATCATGGTATAAAGTGAAGGGTGATGATATTGATGAAAGCACAAAGGAGGGTTCCCCTGCTAAGGTATTATGGTATCTTCCAATAATTCCAAGATTTAAGCGATTATTTGCCAATGTAGATGACCCGAAGAACCTTACGTGGCATACAAATGAGAGAAAATGTGATAGTCAGCTTCACCATCCTACAGATTCTTCGCAATGGAAGAAAATTGATCGTTTGTTTCTAGCCTTTGGGACTGAGGCAAGAAACCTTAGGCTAGGACTTGCTATGGATGGAATGAATCCTTATGGTAACTTATCCAGTAAGCACAATTCATGGCCTGTTCTTATAATTATTTATAATTTGCCTCCTTAATTGTATATGAAGCAAAAATATGTTATGCTATCTATGATGATTGCGAGCCCAAGACAGCCAGGAAATGACATAGATGTCTACTTACGTCCCTTGATTGAAGATTTGAGAATGTTGTGGGATGAAGGTGTTGATGTGTATGACAGGTATCATCGTGAAAATTTCATGTTGTGTGCAATGTTATTCTGTACCATCAATGACTTTCTAGCATATGGGAACTTGAGCGGATATAGTGTTAAGGGGCATAACTCTTGCCCTATCTATGAAGAAGGCACATGTTACGTACAACTTAAACATGGAAAGAAAACAATTTACACTGGGCATAGAAAATTTCTCGGGCCTAATCACCCATATCGTAGACTTAAAAAAGCCTTCCATGGATGTCAGGAGGATGGTATTGCGTCACCTATTTTAACTGGTGAGCAGGTTTATGAACGGGTGAAGGACATCAACGTCCAATTTGGAAAGACCCAAAAGAGAGTTACTGAGAAAACCTTGTGGAAAAAGAGATCGATATTCTTTGATCTTCCATACTGGTGCGATCTAGATGTTACACATTGTCTAGATGTCATGTATGTTGAGAAAAATGTGTGTGACAGTGTAATTGGCACTATTTTAAACATTAAAGGTAAGACGACGGATGGTTTGAATGCTCATCAAGATCTAGTTGAGATGGGTATACACCTCCAGTTAGGTCCACAATTAGTGGGTAAGCGAATATATTTGCCCCCAGCATGTCATACCTTGTCAAGAGAAGAGAAAACAAGTTTCTGTAAGTGTCAACAAGGCGTCAAGGTGCCACAAGGATACTCTTCAAATATCAAAAGCCTTGTGTCACTAAAAGATCTCAAATTAGTTGGGTTAAAGTCACATGATTGCCATATCTTGATGCAGTAACTTCTACTAGTGGCTATTCGTGACATACTGCTTAAAAAAGTTAGACAAGCCATTACACGACTGTGCCTATTCTTTAATGCCATATGCAGCAAAGTCATTGACCTTATGAAGTTGGATGAGTTGGAAAATGAAGCTACTATTATATTGTGCCAGTTGAAGATGTATTTTCCTCTTTCATTTTTTGACATCATGGTTCACTTAATCGTGCATCTAGTGAGAGAGATTAGAATGTGTGGTCCAGTTTATTTAAGGTGAATGTATCCTGTTGAACAATATATGAAGATCTTGAAATGGTATAGTAAGAATCCATACCGTCTAGAAGCATCTATTATTGAGAGGTACATTGCTGAATAGGCCATTGAGTTTTGTACAATATACCTGTCACAAGCTAAACCTTTAGGGCTTCCAACATCTCGTTATGAGGGAAGATTTTCTAGTAAGGGTACTCGAGGTGTAAACGTTAAACAAATGAGTCGGAAGGAAGTTCTGCAAGCACATTTCTATATATTGAATAACACTAATGAAGTTGAACCTTATTTTTCTGCTCACAAAAACATTGTCAAGAAAAATAATCCTAAAATGCTGGAGAAATGGCAGTTGAATAAGCATAACAAAACATTCTTAAACTGGTTTAAAGAACAAGTTTTGAATGATGATAATGTTTCTAAGGCATTAAAATGGCTAGTACATAGACTTAACTTTGATGTCATATGTTGGACTGGATATGATATCAACAACTTTTCCTTCTATACAAAGTTGTTGGATGAGAAGAGTACCGTACAAAACAGTGGGGTTATGGTTGTAGCTAAGTCTATGCACTTCTCTAGTTCAGAAGATAAAAACCCTATTATGGCATCCATGTGTTACTTTGGAGTTATTGAAGACATATGAGAAGTTGACTACACAAAATTCAAAGTGCTTGTTTTTAAATGTAAGTGGGTTGACAATAACATCGAGGTGCAAACCGATGAATTAGGGTTCACATTGGTGAATCTTAGCAAGATAGGTTATAAGGAGGAGCCTTTCATTATGGCATACCAAGCAAAACAAGTTTTTTATGTTAGTGATCCTTCTAACAAGAGATGGTCAGTGGTTCTCCAAGGAAGAAGTGTGCATGCTAGTCATGAAAAAGAAGACTTAAATGCCGATCTTATTGAGATTCCTTCTTTCTTAACACAGATGCCAACTTTTATTGATGAAATGAAGTGGAAGATGTACATGCCACACGTGATGATCATCACGAAGGAATGTGGGAAAACATTCGTACTTGACAATGTTAGTAACTTATTTATGTTTATGTTATTATATATTCTTGTTGACATTATGTATTTTTTATTATATTGTTTAATTCTTTTTATCGTTATGTTTATGTTTGAAAATTTCAAACTTCTCCAATGACGGTACTTACAAGTTTTTTTTTTCCTTTTCTAAGCAAGTACATGGCTGATTCTTCCAGTAACTCATCTTATGAGTCTACCAAAAAAAAGGTAGAAGAGGTACACACCTAAAAGAACTGACTCTCAATCGAGCTGGTGACCATCTAATATCAGTTCAGTTTGACATGCTTAGTAGGGCACCTGAAGGGGAAAACGCCACAAAATTCATTAGTTTTGTGGGCATCCTTGCTCGGAGTAAGGTCTCTATCCTTTATGAGGATTGAGACCATGTGGAGGATAGCGTAAAGAATCAAATATGGCAAACTATCACGGTATTTTACTTTTACAATCTCAAATATATAAATTATATTTAACCATATTATTATCATACATTAACTATTTAATTTTATTTTGTAGTTGACTTATGATTTCCACATAATACTATGTTGAGAAAGAAATTGTTGTCACTTGCGGCTGAGCGTTGGAGGGCATTTAAGACACAACTCACCACAAGATACATATATGGAAAGTTGAAAGACACTTCTCCTTATGAGAAGTATGCATTTTTGGATGAGGAAATATGGGCAAAGTTTGTTGAAAGCCAAGAGGATCCTGTTTTCCAAGTTTAGTTGCAAACATATTTTTGTAATCATACAACAATATTTGATTAATTTTTATTGAATTTAACAGCGTCTTATTATTCATAGGAGAAGAGAAAAAAGGGACAAGCGATTGCATCAAAGAATGTCCACCCCCACAGATTGTCTCATGGCGGGTATAAGTTGCTTGAGTAGAAAATGATGACGGAGAAGGCGAGGCAACCTCAACTGGAAGCCTCGGCATCTGGTTCTACTATAGATATTGCTCCTCCATCACCACCGCAACGATGGGATAAATGGAAGGTGGCCCCCACGCTAAAATCGGGTGGATATATATCGAACAAGACACGCATTGTTGCTGAAAAGATTGTAAGTCATTTTTGATTTCAAATTATAATTGTAACTTGATAAGCCATATTTCTTGAATTAAATGTTGTAGGACTCACTAGTTGAGTAGACCTCACAGGGAACATTTGTTCCTCATGGACGTGAGGATATATTAACTACTGTTATTGGGAGACCAGAGCACCCTGGTAAGGTTCATGCAACTGGACGAGGTGTTGGCATTTGTGATTACTACGGACCACCTTCACGTAGTGAGCCCACCTCAGGAATTATCACCAGGGAAGAGGTGGAGCGAATCAAGCAAGAGATTAGAAATGAGCTTAAAGAGCAGTTGAGCCGGGAGATTAGAGAGAAGCTGACATCTTTGGGTCTTTCACAACAAAATACAAATGTCCAGGAAAAACAAGCTTATACTCCTGTATGTGTCAGCATAAAGGGAAGTTGTACTGCTGCTGATCCTTCTGGGGAGGAGACTAACACTGATATCCATGAGTAGTGTGAGTTATATGTTGATGGAGAGCCTGTTCGTTTAGTGGCCTTTGGGAGAGTATATAATTTGGGGCCTACCATACACCACATGACCGTTGAGGATGATATGGCAAGAGTGGTGGTTAAACAAATATGGGATGTATATGCTCAAGTTCTTGTGCCCACCGAGGAGGTTTAGATTGTTAGACAGGCACCTAAACAGTTCATTCAATGGCCGAGACGACTTATAAAGGTCACATCAGTCAAGATATATTCAAAAGTCATCTTAATTTATTTTTTCTATTACAAATTAAAATAACTCGATTATATTTTATAACCTTATTTTATATTTACTTTTTTTATAGGATGTTCAATTGTCTAAGAAAAATGTTTCACCTAAAAAATTGGAACTTGAAGTTGATTCAATAACATGCTTGTGGCAGGTGACATCTAGTATAGGGACGGATGTTGTTCAAATAGATTGGGAACCGACATTCCTTGGCAGACCTAGTGGTGTAGACTTGTGGATCACCCATAAGGATGTATTGGAAATTTGTACTGGCAAGGACATGCTGAATATCTCAGTTCTTCAATTATGGTTGCTGTAAGTTTAATTTTTTTGTTAATCTCTTAAATACGCATCTCAATATTATATTTAACATTCATTTGTATATTTTAAATACATGCATCGTCTCTGTCTCTCAAAGGACCGGGAGAATGTATATGGATTTATTGATCTATTGCCTATTTAGAAGATAGGGAATAAGGATGAAGATTCTCAGGCTCAGGCCTACATTCAGAATTGGATGTATAATGGACAAAAACGGTGTTACCTAGCACCATACTTGCATTGGTAAGCACAAGTTATTTCTCACCCAAATGATTTTAAATGATATTTGAATCTCATCACATATATTCTTTTTCCAATGTAGCTCGCATTGGCAATTGCTAATTATGTTTCCTAAGGACAATGTTGTGGCCTTATTGTGTTCGTTGCATAAGAAGCCCAACAAAGATTTGAAACAACTAATAGAAAGGTTAGTTTTCATTTATAATATATTTCATTCATGCTTTATATTATAATTATGAAACCTATAACATGTCTTGTATATCTATTTTTTAATCAGAGTCATGATTGGATATGAAACATTGGTGGGTACGCACGTGTCACTACGAAGGAAGCCTAGTTGGTTTTTCCCCTATGTAAATAATTTACAGCTGCATATTCAATTACAATTTGTAATTGTTTTTACAATCATTTCTAAAAAAAATCTCATTGGTAGGCTAACAAACAAGTAGGGAGCTATGAGTGTGGATAATGTTATGAAACATATGTTGACCATAGTTTTAGCAGATATTGTGGATTCATGGGACGAGGTAATATAATTTTTATTCAGTTACAATAATACTTATAGTTTGTAGGTGGTTGGGTAATGATGTATCTTATTTTTTTATGTTGTAGTTATTCATTGATAAGGAACCATTCCCGCATGAGGACTTGCTAGACATCCACCGATGTTGGGCAAAATTTTTCGTTGAAATAAGTAATAGATAGTTTGTTTAGAATGACTTTAGATAGACAAAAGAATGGTAGTTTTTTATTTGATATGTTTCAAATACATTATGAAGTTTTGTTGGTTAATGTAAGTTATAAATGAATTTGCTGGTTGTTTCGGTGGTATCTATTTCTATCAGGGTTTGGATGTATATATCAAAACAATGAAATAATTTTAAAAAATGAAACCTTTTAAATAGGTTGTGCATTAACCGATTTAAAAAGTATAATTTTAAATCGGTTCTGGTTAGAACCAATTTAAAAAATGAACTTTTTAAATCAATTCTATGCAGAACCAATTTAAAAAACTAAACTTTTTAAATCAGTTATACATAGAACCGATTTAAAAAGTTTTTTTAACTCATTTCAATTTACCGTTTAGAATGATATTTCTTTTATATCGGCTGTATCTAAATTAGTTGTAAAACCAATTTAAAAAGCCATTTTTAACCGATTTAAAAAGTGTTTTCTACAGTAGTGATTAGAATATATACAAATTGAAATTACCTTTATTATTATAATTATTTAAATGGATAGGGATGTTAATTTTAGTGGATTTGAAGGAATAATTAATTTATCTTTATTTAAAATGCTATTTATAAATAAAAGTTAACAAAAATTTTGTTCTATTTCCATATAAATAATAATAAATAATATTCCATATTTCCCTTGGTGATTTGAATATCTATAATTAATTGAATATTGCATATTTAAGCAAATGAATCATCCATTTTAAATTTTTGTCCATTAAAATGCTATTAAATTATTTCAAATTGGCAACATTTGTAATATATAAATAATAATGTGCTAATAAATGAACAATTTAAGATGGATATAATTTAAACGGATATTTCAATTATATAAATTATATATAACAATTACATTTAATTAGTATACTGTAGCGGATGGCATCCCTGGTTGTTGTGGTTATCTTTATTTTGAATGGGGAGTATTAGGATGTATAACCTATTTTGTAATTCAAGAGTTATTTGGTTAGGTGGAGGTCTTAGTTTTGGTTGGAGGATGTTGTTGTATGTTTTTCATTAGGGGTGTTGTAATCTTGTTTAGTTAAACTAAGTGTTAGTTAATATTGAGTACTTTTTGTGCTTAATATTAGCTTCATTTTTAATATATAAATAATTTTACTGATCAAAACAAAAAAAAAAACAATTACATGTAATGATTTTAATTTCAATTATGTGTGTGTGTGTGTGTGTGTGTAATAATACATTAACACCGAATCAAATGACCCCCAATTGATTATTCAAAATTTAGTTTGTAAAGTAAAATCATACAAAAATGATCACATTTATTTTAAAGCCTAGTTTAGAATATCCTCTTCATCCACCACACTCTTATTTCTCTTTTGAATTCTTTTGAATCTGTACATGTAAAAGAATAAAAATCTTTGTAGATCAAATTTAAAGCAATAAAGAAACAAAATAATAAAAACGCAAATAAAGAGAAAGTTAATAGTAAGTTGGAACCTTCAGCACTATCTTCGCCTACATCCTTAATGTTATTATCTGAACGTTCATTCTAGATTATACACTAAGTAAAAACAACATAAACAAACAAATGAAAGGGGAACAAATAAACATAAAAGTGAAAAAAAAAGTAGAAGTTTCTCAAATGGAGAAAATGCAAAAATCAAAAGAAAAAGAAAAAAATTATCTAATATATACACATCTCAATTTGACAATATATTTTCTCACCTTAATAAAGACTTGGAAAAGACAAAGATAACAAACGGAATCAACACAATGGGGTGACTATTCTGAACATGTAACAAAAAAAATAATACTATCATTGGAAAAATGAGAGGAGAGTTTGGGTCTCTTTCAAATATGTGTCCCTTTCTCATTTATTCTTTCCTTGGTTATTCTCTAACTCTGTTTGAATTTTAAAATAAAAACTTTTGGTACTAGTAATTCCCATATAAGTGTGATTGTGAAATTATGCTCAATTAGAATATACAATAAAAAATAATTTTCTAATTTTGCATGTCATAATTGTCCATAAATTATTTTGTGTGCAAATAATTGTGTGTCATAATTGTCCATAAATTAATTTGTGTGATAATGAATGTGAGGTCGACATGTAAGCAAAAAATAGAAGCAAACGTTCTAGTGTTGCCAAATGGGATAAGATTCTATGTAAAATTACTCTAGAGATTGACACGTGAAACTTTTCTATTTAATATGGATATAATTTAAATGGACATTACAATTATATAAATTATATAACAATTACATAAATTATGTATAACAATTACATGTAATGATTTTAATTTTTATTATATATATTTAATAACACATTAACACTAAATTAAACAACCCCTAATTGATGACGCAAAACTTAGTTTGTTGAGTAAAATCATACAAAAATGATCACATTCGCTTTAAAGCATAGTTTAGAATATTCTCTTCATTCATACTCTTAAAATATATAATAATAATTATTATTATACACAAATATCTTCCCAAATTATACTTAAAATATATAATAATAATTATTTTGGTCCTTGAAACTTATATTAAATTATTGTCATAAATAATAGAGCATAAGTAAAAATTATTTATTGATTTCTATTTAGGACAAAATTAGGGTGGATGTAAGTAAAAAATTATTGATTAAGTATATAATTTTTAAAAAAATAAAAATACTCATTAGTTTGTCCTTGATTTCAAAAACAATTAAGAAAACTATATAATTATTTTCATTAATTATTAACAAATAATTAAGTCAAATGACCAGTAGAATTTTTAATTATAATTAAAGTAGTTATTTAAAAGGTAGGTTTTTAATAGAATTTTCAAATTCAAAATTCAAATATACCTATTTAAAACTCATTAATGTAATAATTAAAATGATTATAATTATGATTTGTAACTGAACCAAATATTTACGAAGCACCATATAACAACACATGTCATCTGAACCTTGCTATAAATGGCACGTGTCAAGTCCTCATACTTTTAAAATTAATGAAATTAAGTTCAACACTTAATTTACCATTAAATTTCTAATGGTGGGACACGATTTCATTTAAACACGGATTTTTACTGACTAAGCCTATTAAAAATGATGTGGCACATGGTGCTCAAAAATGGGGTATGAAAATTGAAAAAATTGTTTAATTTAGGATTTGAACTCACTACCTTGTGTTATAATGTCAAGCACATGACCACCAAGACACCAATAAGCTTTAGTATATATATATATATATATATATATGAAAAATATATTATATATAACTTAAATGTGTAGGAAACTAAAAATGCACATATATTTACTACTAGTAACTAAATAATATAATATTTTAAAACTAAATAAACAATAAGTTATACTTTTTAATATTATTCATCTTAATTATAATTTAATCACTCCGTATTAAATAATTTTTTATTTTATAAAATTTACATTTTATTTTTTTATTTTTTCTTTCAATACTTTAGTGACTAAAATAGGATATTATTATTGATGTAATAAATATTTTGTATGTATCTAAACAATTAAAATTAAAATAACCTTTTTAATAATAACTTGAAAATTTATGTTGTATTTTAATATTTAATTAAAATTAAAATAACCTTTTTAATAATATCTTGAAATTAATAATAATAATCTTTTTTAATTTTTTGCATTTCACAGAAAATTTATTACATCAATGATAATACCTTATTTCATTCACTAAGATAACCTTTTTAATTTTAGTATTATGTAACTTTTTTAGTATTAAATTAAAAAGATTGTTGCAGATAATTGATTATAGATTTATAATAATATTTAGTAATTTTTTTATTGACGTACCAAAAAAAACTATTACATCAATAATAATATGTTATTTTAGTCACTAAAGTATCGAAAGAAAAAATAAAAAATAAGACAACATAATTTTATAAAAGAAAAAATTATTTAATACGGAGTGAATAAGTTATAATTAAGATCAATAGTATTAAATAGTATAAGTTATTATTTATTTAGTTTTAAAATATTACATTATTTATTCACTAGTAGTAAATATTTGTGCATTTGTAGTTCCCTACACATTTAAGATATATATATATATATATCAAGCTAATTATTGTTCTAGTGGTCATATGCCTAGTGTTAAAACATAGGGTAACTGGGTTTAAATCTCACATTAAACATTTTTTTCAATTTTTAAATCCCATTTTTGAGCGTAAGTGTTGGACTAAATTTCATTAATTTAAAAAGTATGAAGACTTGATTTGAGCAATTGAAACTAGAGGGACTAAAATCACCCATTTAATAAACTATAGGGACCAAAAACACAAGCCTTTTAATTAAGGTTTAAAATGAAATTAAAGATCAAGATTATTTTAAATTTGTTTAAAATCAATTTAAATTATAATTTAAAACTGAAAAAAGTTGAACAAGATTAAAAAATTATTACATGATTAAATTTTGATTATAGAATTAGATATTTATAAAGTAAGTCATTAAGAAATCAACAATATAAATATTATACTGAATGGTTACATTTTGGTTTAAAACATTTTTATGATATAAATTTTAAGAGTAAAACATTAATTATAAGTTATTATGAATTATATAACAATACCAAAAAAGTTTAATATAATGTTGTACGTAATTCACACCGTAATGATCTCAATCGCAAGATCTAAAGTTACCAAAATCTTAATGCAACTGTGACCATGATCATGACCACAATTTAAAATCTTGGTAAGATCATTAAGTGGCTTAGCTATCTTTCCATAATCTTTGATGAAACGTCTATAATACCGGAAGAGGCCATAAAATCGTCATACTTCATTCACATTTTTAGGAATTGGCCAATCAACCATACATTGGATCTTAGAAGAGTCCATCACCACACCATAGAGATAGCATGACCTAGATAGTTCACCCAAATAAGTACTTGCTTTTATTTGCCAAAAAGTTGATGATTGAGTAGCAATTGTAATATCTCTCCCAAGTGCATCGTATGTTAGGAATTATACACTACGATATCATTAAAAAAAAAGTTAAATATATTTTTGGTCCTCTAAAAATATGACAAGATTAGTTTTAATTCCCAGAAAAAAAAATCTTAAATAAAATTCTTCAAATATTAAAAATACCCTAATTGGATCTTGTGTTAAATTCTATTTAACTTTTTTTGTTAAATAATGACATCAAAAACTAATTTTATCATATTTTTAGAGGATCAAAAATATATTTAATCCAAAAAATACACACACACACATACCTCCTAAGCAACAACATGAACAATAAGTTCGTAGTTAATTGGAAGGTGATAGGAGCATTCGTAAGACCAAAAGACATGACGAGGTATCCGGAGTGTCATTCATGCGTGAAAGGTTGTTATATGTTTATCGTCCTCTCTAACCCGAATTTGATGAAATCCATATTTGGAATCGATTTTAGAGAAATACAAGGCTCCATGTAGCTCATAAATCAAGTTTAGAGAAACTTATCTAGAATAGTTTCTTTATTCAGGGCTCGATCACAATCTCCATGAACTACCTTTCCTCTTAACAAGAATGACCAGGCTGGAGAAAGGATTGGTATTGTGTTCAATCATTCTAGACTAAAATATTTGATGCACTTGCTTTTCAATTTCGTCTTTTATGATGATAGGCCAATCAATGTGAGGCCCTATAGATATTCTCCCGGCTTCAACACAACAGCATGGTCGCATGTCCTAGTTGGAGGCAGACCCTGGGAAACCCTCTTAAATCACAGTAAAATAGAATCCAACTCCTGCCTCTGTTGAAATGTATGTGTTAAATCACTTGGGTGTTGGGGTGTGACCGTTCTCAGTTCTCACATTTGGTTAGACCTTATCTTCCTCTTTGGCAGCCACATGTAACACAACCTGCAAGGATGTTGTTTGTCCCATGCCATTGACTTAATACCCCTTAAGAGTTATGGTTTGCCCATTCTATTCGAAGCTTATGTTTTTCTTTATCTTCCAATCAGTTATAGTCTTGTCCAAAGTCTCTTTTACGAGGTAGCGCACCACGGTTTTGAACTCCTCTACTCACCACGATTAGATGGAGCATAGCGAGATGTATGAACTTCCAAACTCCTGGTCCTACTCTCTTCTAACTGATTTGCCAATCAATTTCCCCCATTTTTGTTTGTCCCTCTTCTAACAACACACTAATTAGTGTCTCCCTTCATCTAGGGCCCGCGGGAGTTGACTTGCTGGATTTTGGGCTTGGATATAGATTTAGTTGACGCATCAAAGCTGCATCCAAATTTTGTATAAGAAGTTCATTAGCTAGTATTGTTCACATCCTATCAGTTAACATATTTCTTACCTGTAAAAGCCAACATGGTGGCTGGTGAATGGCAACCACTTATTGCAAAAACACAAGCAATTAGCTAGAAAAGTAGAGCAAAAATGAAAGCAAATTCACAATCTACCATGGACAATGAACTAATATGATTTGAATAAAATAATGGACTGCTGACATTATATTAATTTCGGTTTTTTATATAAGTAACAAATAATTAATTTGTGAAAACCAATAAAAATAGTTAAGTTAGTTAATTTTAATTAATAATATCATAAATTTAAATTTTATTCCAGAAATGCCCATAAAATTAAGTAGTTTAAGTGATGATTATATTTAATGATACTATTCATAATTCAAGAAATAATTTTTTTACCAATGAGTATAATTTATATTGTTAATATGATCCACTTGCATGAGGAATGAATAAATATCTCATTAATAGACTTTACAATAAATTAAAGGTATAAAGAGAAAATAACAATTAATACATTGTGTGTTATTTATAATTAGAACTAAAAAAATGTCCTATTTGTTACTTATATAAAGGATCAGAAACAGTAGCAATTATTTTCATCGAATATGGCAATTCACAAGGCCCAAAAGCAGAATTTCGGAACTGATGTTCTGTTTCAGATAGTGGTCTAGGTAGATCAAAGCCATTATGAATTGGTAAACCTCAGGGTGGTATATGTAGGCAAGCAGCTCCATATAACTCATTCAACGTTCCACCACCCTGACACAGCTCCACTATCCTCAATTTTACTGCTTCCAATATAACCGGATTAGCCTAACAGCGAAACATCAGTGGAGCATTCGACATCTTAATTGGGACTATCACTGCATGTTAGACAATCTAGTTAGCAATTGGATTGGAAAATGAAACACAAGGCTATTACATGTCAGTTTTGAAAAAGAATAAGTGATAAATCATAAGTATAATGAAGCTTATACTAATTAAAATGCATAGCTAAGAGCTGATTACAAAGAGGTACAATTTCCATGGAAAATAATGCAATTCAATTTCAGTTAGTACTAGAGTAGCACAAAAAACTCTGCAAAATCAGGAATACAAGATACATAAAAGCAGTTAACCACCGAAATGGCAGAAATTTTGGTTCAACGGATAATATCAACTGGTGTTCATTGCTATTCAAAAGCCAAGACAATGGTTGGGATTCTTTCAGGCCAGCCATCATCAGGGCTAAAGTCATCCCTTCCTATAAGTATAACTATAAAGAAAAAGAAAAAAAATCCCAAATAAGATTAATCTTGAAGAAAAAGTAATTGAAAGAGACAGACAAAGAGAGTAAATTATTTACTACCTGGCTAGTACATTCAAGTGAAATCATTTGGTGTTTTCTGATATTTTCCTGCTAATGGAAACAATTTGTCAGCATCAAGATACACCAATTCTACTCTAGTCTCTACAGTAGCGAGGCTAAGGCATGTAGACATGTTAAAATACCAATCTAATATTCCAAATGTTATGTAATGAAACAGGCATATCTGGCTCTTGAAGATGATAGAAAAATATGACTACTTGATATGAAACAAACTCATACCTTCTGAAGATGCATTCGATTAATTGACTCCCTGAGTGAGTCTTCCATTTGCCTAAAATGTTCGAAGTTATTGATCATGTCTGGATTACTCCAATAACCGGGAAAAACAAATGCAAAAATGTATTACAAGATTACTCCAAGATAGCAATTCATAATTTCATCAACCCAAGTACTTGCATCTGAGTTTAATCTGGGTTATGACTTATTGTATATTGTGTTGCAATTATGGTAAAGAGAAAATTCGGGGTGGAAGTGAGATAAAAGTGCACAGGACTGTTCAAATGTACAGTACTATAAAGCAAATCCCAGTCCAACTTCTAAAGGGACTGTTTAATGTTTATACAATAGTGAAAATCTGGACATTTAAGAAAAGTCAACTAAACTAAATTAGTCTATGAATTGAAAAACTTACTACCCAAGTTGTGACAAAAACTGGGGGAAAAAAAGTAGAAATTTCCAGCTTTTTTCCAAAGTGCAAAAGGACAAATCATTTAGTGCAATTTTGCTGGTTCAAACCAGGCAAAAAATTCTAAAATTGCAACCAGTTTAATCATGTAGATAAAGATTGAAAAGTTTAGAAGGAACAATTTTCGCTGCCACATGCTGTACAACTGTTTAGAACTCATACTTGACTAGTGAACTATGGTTGCACTCATCACATGACTACAGAATACGGCATGTGCAAAAATCTAGACAAATCCTACTTCAAGAGTAAAAGTTGGAAATAGAGACTTTGTTGAAGTCGAAGGTAATAAGAGAAATGTTTCTGTGGAAACTCCAACAGAGACCAACTTTGTTACAGATGTTCATTTGTGCCATTTGTAGATCAAAACCTGTGTTGAGAGTAGGGCAAATGCTTAAAAGGAATTATACTTTTTTCTTTAAAAAAGACTTGGAATATTCTAGACTAACAATATGAAAGGTAGAAGCTTTCCTTTGGTTTGGTATTATGAAAATATTAAAGCTTATCTTAGTTCTGTGGATGATTCATCTCTTTGGCCTAAGATTTGGGCACTTTACTTTTTCAGCATTGGAATATATACACACCAACGGTTTTAACTCATAATATGCTCATCATGCATGACTGTAATATGGTAAGTGAAGTTTATCAATTATGGTAATGTGAAGTTTATCAATTGGGGAATCAAATTGCCTTCTCCACCAAATCATTCTTCAAAACCTTCAAAGAAGCTGAAACTAGTATATACAGAAGTTCGTGGACCCATGAAGGTGGAATTTTTAAATGGCAGGGTAAATATTTATTATGTTTATTGACATCCATAAAACTGTTGGTTCGGTGTAATCAACCTTTATGTATGAATTGATGTTCTATGTCTGCCATCCGAGGCAATGAAAAATCACTAGAATACCTGGCTGAGCCAGAGTAACTTCAATACTTTCCAATATCCATATGATCAAGCATAAGTTCAATGTTCTCATGATCCGTGCCAGATTGGAATGAACCAATAATCTCAACAGCCTAAAACATATTTCAAAGAAATTGGAATAAAACCAAACAAATATTACCTGAGAGCCTTGTATTGTTCTTTACATTGAAACCTGTAAATTTGTTATGAGTTACAGTCATTTCTTTCTAAGTTGATGGCGGATAACTTTCCCTTCGTGCTAATAAATTCCTTCTTGAGTAGTTTTTTTTTTCACTCTTTTTGTGTTAGTTGAGGATTGTCAATTTAGAATTTAAGAATGAAGTTCTCTAGTGTATTAATAAAAAAACCAGTTTTTTTATTTTTTTTATTTTTTTGCATGTGTGTATGCTTATACTTTAAACTATACAGTACTGATATCCAACATATGTTAACTTTGATTTAGATCCCATGCCCAAGACGAAAAATTTGAATGTTAACAAGTCAAGACACTACGATGTATACCCTGATGAACCTAATAGAAATAGAGAAAAAGAGACTTTTTGCTATGGCTTTCAAAATGCAGTAATGATGAAGATGGATTGACAGTGATATAGCATTAGCATTTATTCTGCTGGTTCAAAGTGACATTCCCAAGAATTTTGATATATCTCAAATCATCTGATATTTCTCAGTCTTTTCCATTACACTATAATATGGTTTCCAAACTTTAACTCACAGTACACCGGATTTGTCATTCCTTTTGATAAATTTTTTCATAAGCACATAGAAGAGAAGAAAATAAGAAGAAAAATAAAATAAACATTTTTCATAAACTAAAATTAGTTTATGCATAAGTTAAAATAAGTTTTTAGAGAAACTAAAATGAAAGAGTTTCTACAAATTAGTTTATTTATAAGCTAATTTTAACTTATGGAGAGACTTATTTTATTTTATTTTTTTTATTTTCTTCTCCTATAAGTATTTATGGAGAAATTTGTCCAAATAGTGCCAAAGCTAATCCTAAAATTCACTCCTAGATCGAACTGATACGTCCAAAGCTGAACATAATCTGAAGAGGTCTTCTTATTGCAGGGTTTCAGGTACTCATGACACTTTCTAAAACCCTTGTAGCACAACTAAGGATTACATTGGCTATGGTAGCAATTGGAACTTTGTTGATAGAATGCTGAATGGATTAGGGGCCATGATATGGATCTCTGAAACTGTCAGCCAATGGAGAGATTATTGTGTAGAATCCAATAAACAAATTTGTTTATATATAAACTTTTTGTTTGGTTGATTCCTAGATGGGGTTTAAGTTTATACACGCTTTCTTATTTTGGGCTCCATTTGCTTATAGACATGTTGAACTGCAAAGGTAGCTCGAAATGAGAATTATAAATCTGGCAATGGACTTGAATGGAATGGTGTTACCTTTCCAATTTTGGAGGAGATAATTCCAACAAATATTTTATATGGGACAAACACCAATTGGTGGAGGACACTTGAAATAAGATTAGATGAGTTTAACAACATCGGGAAGAAGAATGAAACTAGAATTTTGAAATTCTTAGGTAGGCAATACCTACAGTTTTCGGAGAAATTGTTAGGTAGGCTTTTGTTATCATAGTCATTTAAAATAATATTTGGTATGGATAAAGTTCTGTTAGTCATGTCGAAAGTATACTTATATATTTAAAGAGTATGTTTATACTGCTAAATGTTGATTGAGTGCATATGGTAGGCACTAGGCAGTATTTCAGTAAAAAAAATTTCTGATTAAGAGGATTTATTTTAGTGACACAGGTATGACAGATTATGTGCTAGTTTACTATATATAAGGTACAATGCTGTTATATATGCCATATGAAATACAAATCCACATTTTTAAGATCTTAAAAAGCAGAAGCATACATGTTTTTGTTGTGAGAAATATTATTTGTATAACAACTTATATAACAATTTGTATAACAACACTTTTTTATATCTATCTTTCTTCTGCACATTATTTATTACATTTCATAACGATGGAGAGTGAGATACAAAAAATGTTGTTGTACGAATTATTGTATGAATTGTTGTACATATAGCATATTTATTTTGTTATAGATGTAAGATGACAACAATGTTCCAATGACCATTTGAAGTCATTCGCTGTATTTTTGTTTTTTTTAACAACTTGATTATCTTTTTTTTTATATATATAACAACTTGATTATCAATCAGTGGAACAAGCCATATATTTAATATTTCAAATTTATATACAGGGTCAAAGTAGAAAGGATACTTGCATATAGAAATAGTCTTCACTAGATTTTTTTGTTTTTTAATCTGCTCTAAGAGTCATTGTTGTTGTGTTCTTATCTAAAATCCGAATATGAGGTCAATTTATTTTTCAAAGATAAAACTTCATCATTAATGATAACTCGCATAGAAAAAATGGAACGTGATATCTTACCATGTGGCTTGGTTACCAAGTACTAACCTTGTCTTACTTTTGGGCAGTTTCTTTACTATTCTTGATTGTATTTTATAGTGATAGTGATTCAACCTTTTGCTGTTGCAACAATGCGCCATTTTGAATTAAATGAAATCGGTCTGCCCCATTGCGAAGGGAATTAAAAAGACTACCTCGCATTCTTCTTTATTGACTTTTTGTCAAAAAACAGTGCTTCGAGTCCTCACTTTCTTCAATATGCTTTTCCAGCAAACATTTTTTTCTCTCCCCTTTTCCTTTTGTGACACGCTTCCATTTTAGTGACATGCCTGATTTCTTGGTCACTCGGTAATAGTACATCTCAGTGCAAGCAAAATACATTTGACTTAATTAATTTCATAAACTAAAAACTAAAAATAAGCTTTTGACTTTTACTAACAGATAAATCCTAATGGGAGATAACCAATTAGCATCAATTAATATGTTGATACAATGGGTGCCTAACACATTCAATGTAAAATTATTGTGGTTCATCCACTATATGTTATATTCAAATCAATTTAATTTACAGATTTAGTATAAAGCTTTAGTGGGAAGCTGACTCCTAGTCCATTGAAGTTGACAAAGGATTAGAAGAGGGATAAGAGCATCAAGCAATGATTCTAGAATTGCTTTTCTAGTAAGTCACCTTTATAAATTATAAGTGGCCATACTTCCTAAACCGTGTCCCGCAGTCTAAGTGTTTCTGCTTTACTCTTTTCATTATAATTATATTTCAGATGACCAAAAGAGAGGTGAAAATGGCTTAAAAACTGCATTTGTCAAATCTTATAATAAAGAGTATTAGGCACTTTAGGCCAATAGAAGAAAACTGGTAGGGCCAATTGCATTGAACCATTTCCAAGTGAGTTGAAGCATGAAGCACTTTGTCCATGCTAATCAATTTTGTCATAATTTATCATCCTTCAACAATGAGTGACTAAAGGGCAAAGGTAAAAGCTTTCTACTTTCGCTTCCCTTTATTCTTTCTTTTTGAGCAAAAACTCACTTTGACGTTCAAAGCTGGGAAAACCAATTCCATTTTCAATAACTAGAATTTTGGTGATTGAATTTGGCTGTGTCACCAACCTCTTATATTGGCTACTATTTTGATCAGGACTATTCGTGTGAAATGAGTAATAGATATGTGGCTATTGGCTGCCAAAATGTTAGGGAGTTAAAAGAAAAATCAAGAAAATACAAAGTGTCCTTTTCATTTCACGGTCTGAGAAAATTGCAAATGAAAAATACTGAAGATCCTAAAATTGTGAGTACAGTAGTTTGCAATGGAGGAAAAGGGGTATAGATATATGAAATTTATAGTAAGCTTTTTAATTGGTTGTGGCTAGAAATTAATGATGATGCTTACTTCTAACGAACTGACTCTATGGTTTTTGTTCCAATAATTGAAATTTGGCATAGATATATGGAGGAAAAGAAATCAACGGTTGCTTTCTTTCAGAAAAGGGAAAGGCCAAAAAGGAAAAGAGAGGAAAAGCCAAAAGTAACAAAGAGTGCAATGCCAAGAAGATGAGGATATCGCCAATGTGTCATTTTTTCCCATTTAAGGGTCCCATCCCAACTCATCTTATTCACAAAGTGTGGCTTGTATTAGATTGAAGCTGAGAAAATATCTGGGTGTTTCATGTGCGTGATTGATCAAGTGCGCAAGTTGGGCTGTTTTGATGTGTCCACCGCAAAGTGCAATAAAAGCCGAATCAGTGATAATATCCAACATATTTTAATATAATTTCAACTAGAGTATATATTTTAAGAACATTTAATAATTTTCAGATAAAATAATATTTAACAATTATTTTAATTATTTAATAGAAATATGTCAATTCTTTTAGAAAACTGATTATGTGTGAGACATTATAAAAATATATTTTCGTTAAAAGTGGTATAAAAAGTAATATTAAAATATATAGAAGAATTGCTTAGCTGGAAAAAAAAAAAAAAACCTCGAATTTCCGCAGATATCATTCCCGAAAGAAACGAGAAAGGCTAAAGTTTGAACTTTATTGCTGCCACCGTAAAAAAAAGAAAAAAAAAATCCCACTCTAGGTTTTTGTCACGATTCATCTCAAATAATTTCTATCATTTTAATGTATGTAACAGAAATTTTTAAATCTTGTCAACTCCTCGTTCAATTCTATGAAAATTTTATGACCTTCTAACATTTTCAATTTGTGTTTGGACCAGTTCGTGTAAAAAATTAAGTATTTCTTTTATCAATTTTTAATAAAATTAAAATAGAATTATTGTTTAAAAAATAATTCCAACCAAACATGTAAAAATTTTACAGTCCTCAAGCAGCTTTATTTCAAGGATTATAACCCTTGTGTAACTCAAATATTTAATCCTAACACTTCATATTTTTTTTCTGTTTCTTTTTCTCAAATCAATCAATGACTCCCCCATACTTTTATGTGGCCTGGGAAAAAATGAGACATGTTTTTGTCATTTTAGTCATTATATATATAGAGAGAGAGATGAGTGCTAGCAACACATTCTCTAATACATTTTTTTAACACACACTCTATTATTAGTTAAAATTTATTGAAAACTACAAAAGTAAGAGAGTGACTCATTAAATAAGACATGGAACCCACAAGAAATTGTGATTTTCAATAAATTTTAACCAATAGTAGAGAGTATGTTAAAAAAAGTGTGTCCCTAGCATTTCTCTCCCTTTCTCTCTATATATGTAGAGAGACAGAGAGGTCCCTCATTATTTTTTTTAATTTGATCTCATAAATTTAAAAAGATTGACTTTAGACCTTTAAAGTGTCTCTATTAGACTAAATTGGTTATTTCATCAGTTTACCTCACTAACTTGGTCAACTTGGTGACATACTGACACGTGTGAAAGATGTCACATCAAATGACTACTTATCACGTCACTGAAAATTAACATCACAAAGATAAAAAATAAAGTGACACCAAAAGGATTAATTTAGTCTCATAAAGACACTTTAAGAGATCAAAGTAAAATTTTTTAAACTTAAAAGACCAAACCGAAACCAAAAAATAAGATAAGAGACTCTCTCTCTCTCTCTCTCTCTATATATATATATATATGGGTGAGAATCAAGTTACTCTAAGAGTAACTCGTGGTAAAGTTACTCCATTTAGTAACTCTTGATATGTATTAAATTTCAAAGATCTGACCATTGAATATTTTGATATTATGTTATTGATCATGCACACCAAATTTTAGGTAAATCTGACATTTGTAGCTAATTAATCTTATAGTCGACATTTACTTATAATTTGAAAAAACATATTATATGTCAATTTTAATCTATTTAATGGAGTATCAAATAGTTTTCAAACTTTATAAAAATTTGTAAACTTGATCTACTCAATATAATCTTTTAATTTAACAGTTGAATTATTGAAATTTAATATATACCAAGATTTACTGAGTGAAGTAACTTTATCAAAAGTTACTCTTGAAAAGTTACTCTTGAAATAACTTAATTCCCCCCCCCCCCCCCCTCACTCTTGAAGTAACTTGATTCTTCCCTCCCCCAACACACACATACACATATATATATATAATTAAACCAGGTGACAATTTCTTCCATCTTCAAAGTTTGAAAGCATTTCATTAAATTAAAACTCAAATTTATGCCCATGCCCCTTCCTTTCTTTTCATCTTTTTTTCTTACAGACATTTGCACCAGATCTTATACTATTTTAGTTTTAATAATCTCCTTTGTTTTAAAAAAATTAGGTATCTCCCGGCTGAAAATCAAGACTAATTTCTCTTCTCTAGATAAATAAATTTATTTAAAGGACTGACATTTTTTGAAAGATATTCTTTTATATATACAAACTTGAGGCCCTTGATCACATTAATATGAAATCCAATGTTTATGAAAACTGAAATCAACAAAAATATATTTATAAAGAAAAAATTAATTTTGGTATATTGTTAATATAAAATTTTTTACACTATCAAAAAATGAGAAAGTACTTTAAATATAAATTTTAAATTAATTATTATAAAAAATAATAATTTTACTACATATAATAATTTATGATTGTATGATAATAGGAAAAACTAATTAAATACCTATATAGAAGCCATATTCCGTGTTATCGATAAATAAAGGAAGGGTTTCCGCAATTGCCAACGTATACTTGTTTGTATATGATGATGACTTCTTTCTCCTGTAGCACTGTAACAAGTGAAAAGAAATAGCCTTCTTTTTTAATCTTTTGTTACTTAATTGTCGTTAGCAAGGTATAAACAAAGAAAAAATAGGTCATAAAATAGTTTTACACTATCATTTAATTATAACCAATCATATATAATAAATTTATTAATTTTGATAATAATTATCTTAAAAATCACACTATAACTAATTTTTAATTAATTGATAATATAAAAAAATTTATAGGGACAATACATAACAATTAAACTCATAAACAAATTTAAAAAATATAAAAAAAGTGAAAAAGAAGAAAAAGCAACGAAAACATTAAGAAAATTTATTCTAGTCGTCCAACTTTTATGCTAGTTGTTGAGATCCCTGGTTGCAATGCAGAAAAAGTACAGCTAGCTGCCTAGCTGGCATATTTTAGATGCAAGTTTATCCTCTCACAACTAGCTGCCTAGCTAGCTGCCTAGGAGGGTCTAAGTGAAAAAATCTATTCTTATTCCACTATACTCTCACAATTGTACCCTTCTTTCACCGAGACAACGGCAAAAAAACTAAATTAATATTAAAAAAAAAACAATTTATCAGAATAATGTAAAAAAAAAAATATTTTACCAAAATGAGTTATTTTAAAATATATAGAAGGCGCCAGTGGTACTGGCACCATACAACTGTAATTGACGCAACGTTTTGTCCTATAATAGAAGATGCTGGTCAAACCAATGTCTTCTATGGTGGTCAAAAGCGCTGGTCAGACCAGCGCTCCATGTACTGCAGTACTCCACTTAATATTTTTTGGTGCAGGAAAAAACATGTCCGTATCTGCGCATGTATTTTAATATGTCTGTATTTTCCCATTGCACTATAATATTTTTTTGTGCGAGGAAAAACATGTCAGTATCTGCCCATGCATTTTAATATGTCTGTATCTATCCGTTGCACTATAATATTCTTATTCTTATTCTAATTTTTATTAAAATAAATTTTAAAATTAAAATTTTTCAATATGTTATACTTTGTAATTATTACTTAATTTTATGTAATTAATATTATATATAATAAAATTTTTTATTAACCTAAATTTATGTTTATATATAATAAATTTAATATAAACATAAATTTATGATAATAAAAAATTTATTATATATAATATTAATTAAATAAAATTAAGTAATAATTACAAAGTATAACATATTGAAAAATTTTAATATTAAAATTTATTTTAATAAAAATCAGAATATTACAGTGCAACGGACAGATATAGACATATTAAAATGCATGTGCGGATACAGACATGTTTTTCCCTGCACAAAAAAATATTACAGTGCAACGGGCAGATACAGACATATTAAACTGCATGTACGAATACGAACATGGTTTTCCCTGCACGAAAAAATATTAAGTAACATATTGCAGTACAAGGAGCGTTGGTCTGACCAACGCCTTTGACTATACAGAAGGCACTGATCTGACCAGCGCCTTTGACCACCATAGAAGACACTAGTCTGACCAGCGCCTTCTATTACAGGACAAAAAGTACGGTTGCAGGTGGCATTGGTAAAACCAGCGTCTTCCTTTCTTTTGTATGGCGCTAGTACTACTAACGCCTTCTATATATCTTAAAACTACCCATTTTAGTAAAATGTTTTTTTTCTACATTATTCTAATAATTTTTTTTTTAAAATATTAATTTGATTTTTTTCCCCCCAAGACAACTGTGGGAATAACTTAAGATAAAACAAGCGATACAAAGAGTAAAAAGAGTAATGCTTTGTTTTGTTGTTATAAATTCCGAAGTTTAAGGATTATTTAGCATTGTAACAAGGCACATGCGATATGACTGACAAGAGTATCCACCACCCACTACTTTCCCCTAGAAGTGTATGTGCTTATATTCTGGTTCTTTTTTTTTTCTTTTTTCTCCTCATCTTTTGAAAAAGCAGATACCTCTACTGATGTTCAGATTCAAAGAGATGGCAAACTATCCACAAAATACACCGATTTCTCCACAAAGAACCAAAACAAAGGAAGTCTCATTTTCCATTTTCATAAGAAAATACAGTACCTCCGAGTTTTTATACATGGTAAAGACCTTTTTCCATCCTTAGCCAGTATTTTCACATATATTTATATATGTACACCAACCCAAACTCACCAAACTAAGCACATAAAAAGCCAAAAATAAAAAAAAAATACTGTCACATGAAAGACAAAAATTAGTTCCCACTTCCCACCACCGACTAAAACCTCCCTAGTAGATTAGTTCCCCCTACCTATGCTGAGGAAATCCGAGACTACCAACCTTCATTCACTTCAATGTTCCAAACTCAATGAGGCTAACCCAACACCCATTGCTGAAAGATGGTCACCGTCTCTTACAAAGGGTTGCTATTGCTATTGTATAGCTAATTCAAGAGTTCTCATGAAAATTAAGGGATCTAGACAACGCTGCAGGGTTAGCCCTCAACACAGGAGAGGTTTCAACAACATGGTCTTTCTCATCTTTCTTTGATTGGAACCCCTTGAACATGCCTCCCCGACCGACACACTCATTCTTGATCCCCAAAGTTGCCCATATAGAACTCTTTGCAGCCTCACTGGGGTCATCAATTCTCAGAGTTTTGGGGACCAAAACAGACCCGTTTCTCTGCCTGGACGGCTCCTCCTCGTGCAAATGGTCTTGCTTGGCCTCATCATCGTCCCTAGAGTGCTTCCCAAGAGTCGGAGAATGGTGTGAGTGCGAGGGGAACCACGGAATGTTCCAAAATGCAGCAGGGTAGAATGACATGGGAAACCCCGGAGGGCACAAAGCAGGCGCTGAGGGAACCGCAGGGTTCCAAGGATAAGGCCAGGGAAGAGTGGAAATGCACGGAACATGAGGAATGAAACCGTTGTTGTTCGACGCCACTAACGATTCTTGGGACGTGCTTTTCCCACTCTCCTCATTAGAGACCGTAATGGAGGACGCACTCGAGCAGTCGTCGCCGTTGTTCTCTTTGCTTCTTCGATCCTCGGCGGCGTGAAGCCCGTTTCTCGTCTTCTTGTCCGCGAGGTTGAGGACGGACGCCATGGAGTCACAAATTGGAGGGTCGAGGCCGAAGCTGAGGACTCTCCCGTTGGGTTTCAAGGCTGGGAGGTGAGTCCCGTTCGGGGCGTCAATTCTGGCAGCTTGAAGAGCTTCGGAGATTGTGATGTGGCGGTAGTGCGAGGCCGTGTTCTTGTTCTTTCTTCTCCCGGCACCCACCGGCACGTTCCGCATGGTGCCGCCCGCGGTCCAGTACCTTTGGCACGCTTTGCAGAAGTAACGCGGCTGGTTGACGTTGTAGTTGTTGTAGTAACAGAACTTGGTGTCCATGCTGTTGCAGCGTGGACACGGGAGAATTTTGTCTGGTTTTTTCAGAGTTTTGTTGTTGTTGTTGTTGTTGGTTGGGTCAGTTTGATCGTTCTCTGACTTGCCGGTTTTTGCCTTTGCAGTTTCTTCTTCTATGGAAGGTGTCCTTGGGTTCTGAATGCCCTCTGGGGTCTTCTTTGAGTCTGCAGCATTTGGAGGAGGATCAGCTTCTTTCGTTTTCTCACTAACTTTTTCAGCTCGAGGGTCCTAATAATTTGACACAATGTTTTTCTTAATTAATGAAATGCATACTTTGGAATAACAACGCCAAGTATATACATGCAAATTCACAAATTTGTGAGCACATATGGCACCATAACCTGAACAACAACATCAAGAAGAAGGGTGGAGAAAATTAAAAATATTCTGCTCCATTTTTTAAAATAAAAAAGATTTGTGTTGAGACTTGAGAGCTTAGGTTTCTATTGGGATGGGGAAAAGTATGTGATTCGAGCAAGTTCAATGAAATTGCCAATTAAAAGCTGTTGGTGCCTGTTTCACGGTATAAACATACATATTCTAGAACATGATATAGCCAGAAGATGAAAACCAACAATACCGAGGGTTAAGAAAATTTTAGATTCAGGACCTGAAGAAACTACGTTGATAATTTAGCTTAGAGATGAAAATTCGAAGTGAAGAACGTATTTATTTCACCACTAATAAAGGTATAGAAATGAAAAATGGAGCTTTGAACTCAGATAGTAGATTATAAGCAGAAAGATTTGAGAAGAAGTATGAGTGTGTGACTGATTCTGTTGACATAAATACTGCTTTTATGGAGGACCAATCAGTTTATTCAAACAAATGCAAATCATTTGATCTAAAAATAAATACCCAGGTTCCTCAAGCATATTGGAGTGAAATTCTTCAGTATATGGTTTAATAATCAGGACTAAAACGAAAAAAAAATAAAAAATCAACCGAAACTTAAAAATAGAAAATTACCAGTTAAAACACTTCACTTCCCCTCCTAAACAAGGGAAGGAAGCACAAAACCTGAAATTAGCTAGTTTTTGTAACTAAATACAAAAAAATTATTTAGTTTTTTAATCGACTCTGCTTCGAATACTCTGTTTCTTTTATTTACTCATTCCAGATCCCAAACACACATTTTATTTACTCACTTCCAGATCCAAGACACAAAAACTGAAATATAAGCAACGCCACACAAAATATTATAATCGTAAAAGATTGAAAGTACTAATTTTCAAAAAAAAAAAAAAGGGTACATATAGAAAACCAACTCGAATTAGCAAAAATTGAAATAAAGAAGAAATTCCGGAAAAACAATTTCAAAAAGAGGGAATTTTGGCACAAGGAAAAGAAATATGTACGATAAAACGCAAAAAAAAAAAAAAAAAAAAACACGGTAAAACCGAGCCATCAATTGTTTCGATTTATGTCTCCTTAATCATATTACCAACTAACTGTACCTTGTCTTTTTCTTCTTCAGCCTCTGACTCAATAAAGTCTTCCTCTTTGTCTACATCCATCGCCGGCGGCGAGACAGTTTCGCCGGTAGCAATGGCCGAAGCGTCGGCTTCTCCGGGGAAGGAAATCTTCTGGCCGAAGAGCTTAATTGCAGGGTCCTTAGTTTCGTGCATTTTCTGGGGATCCAAACGGAAACGACACGAACGAAAAGCGAAGACGCGCGAGATGGTTGTGATGTTATGATTGCAGTTGGTTCGTTACTACTACTGCAGATGTTGCTTTAGTGTTTCGGTTCTTTTGAGGTTTGTTTGGGTTTTGATCTAAGTTGGCAATGGAGGCATGACGAGTTGGATTTTGATCCGTTTAAACCAGCGCCAGGTGCCACGTCACCGAGGGGTTTCGATTCTTGGCCACAAGTTTTTGTGGCTTGCAATGGATTTTCTTTTCAAGTGTTTGATTCTCTGCGTTGCACACTCTTTCTGTGCACCCCACTCGTGGCCACGTCAGCGCGTGTGCTTTTCGTCTCTCTCCTCGACTCCATTGGGGGTACCGCAATTTTGGCTACCGTGGAAGAACGTGATTGGCCACTTTGTTGATAATATTGTCCAACCAAATAACGCTACATGGAGTCATGGACTTCTTCCCTCAAATAATCAGAAAATTAATAAAAATGTGACAACATTTAAACATAGTATTATTAGTATTTTCATATCTTTAATAAAATAAGTCTTATCTTGATCATGTATGTCAACCGTTAATATTAAAAGTAAAGAGTGTGAGTGTATGTACCGAGAATATAGAAGACTTTTATATGAGAAAATAAACTATGTACTGAAAGTATAAAATAGTTTTACACTACTATCCAATCATAACCTACCATGTATGGTAAGTTTGTTGATTTTAATAATAATTATTTTAAAAATCACACTAAAACTAATTTTCGATTGGTTGACAATGTAAAATTTTTTACACTGACAGTACATAATAAGTATACTCTTTTTATATTATTATTTAATTATAAATCATCATAGATGATAATTTTGTTGACGTTTATAAGAGAAAATAAGTTATATACTGACGGTATAAAACAATTTTACACTATCATTTAATCACAAACTATCATATATGGTAAGTTTGTTAAGTTTGACATTAATTACCTCTTTTGATTGGTTGATAGTATAAAAAAAATTTATAATAACTATTTTAAAAATCATATTAACAATAATTTTTTATTATTAATTTTGTTGCATAAGAAGTAAATTTTTTAACTTTAATTGAACGATATTACTGAAAATAATTATGATAATTGCACTTAAATTTCATTCATAAAAAAACATAAAAACGTAAGCAAATTTAAAAGGCAAAAAATAATAAAAGAAAAGGGTGCTTGCGTGGTATCTCTTTTTAATTCCCATTATTCTCTTTGAGACTTTTTAGTGTCTCGGATAATATTTAAACCCAACAGAAGAAGAAAATAGTAGCATATTATGGTATTATATGCTGATTCGATGCCACCAATTAAATTAATAGGTTGGAAGTTAGAAGGAGATCCAAAAAACCAAAAAAGCGTTTAACCCAATAAAAATAAATTAATTAATAGGGTTGGCTATTTGTTGTTGTTGTTAAGCCAATAAGTTGTCACTCTTTAGGAAAAGGAATAATAATATTCCATGATATTGAAAGAAGCGTTACCATATTTTGTGTCGTTCATTATTTTGCATGAAATAAAAAGGATTCTTGTAATAATTCATTTAGAAAAGAATATGTACACATAAAGTGTCAAATAAAGAGACTCAACCTATGTCTCTTTGTCTAACTCCAAGCTTTATTTGCCATGCTTAAACCCCTTTAATTTATTAATATAAGTAGCGTATACCGTCACTTACTTATCCCTGTTTAATCTAAATTTTTATGTAATGAAAAGGATAATGCCACCAATACAGAATTATCCAAGCCCAAGCCCTTTAAATTTAATTTAATATTTGCTGTCGAAAGAATTGATGTCATTATAACTAATTAGGGATGTTTACGGGTTGGATTGGTTTGGATGTAAGATTAAATTAAATCTGAATCAATTTTATCTGATTGAATTGGTTTGATTTGGGTTTTGAAATTTTTTTCAACCAATCCAAGCTGAACCAATAAAAATTGAGTTGGTTTGGTTTGGATTGTTTGATTATAATAAAAAAATAAGTTATTATATTTTTAAAGTTTTTATTTTCACTTATTATCTATTTTATATAAATATTTAATTTTATATTAATGCAAGATAAAAATATTGCTTATTTTTTAATAACTAATTATTTATTTTATTTAAAATATTTAATTGTTCTATAATTATCACCTCACAGATATCATTAATTTCTTTACCTAAAATATAATAAAAAATTTATATAATAAATATGATCAAATTAAGACATTTGATAACATTAGATAAGATCATAAAAAAATGAAAATAAATAAATAAAAAATACAAAAGTTGAAGTAAAATTTAAGCTCTAAGCTTAAAATATATTAATCTAAAAATTAAAAAAAATAATTGAATTGATTCGGGTTGGTTCGAGTTAAAAACGATAAATCCGATAACTGAACCGATTGCAATTGATTTGATTCGAATTTGAAGTGAAAAAAACTAATATTCAAACTGATTTGAACCAATTTAATTGGTTTGATTTTGATTGTCGGATTGATCATATAAATCCAATCCGATGAACACCCTATAACTAATTTACACCTAGTAACCACTTGTTATATATTTGTAAATTGCTTATTATGTAGTATTAGATCAATCCTAACTTTCTTGGTCGTGGTTCCCGACAAAATATGGCTAGGATTCAATGCTCGTTAGTGGATCACATTTCAAATTTAAGGTCTTTCTATTTTTTTGACGAGAGGGTCTTTCTATTTAAAAATCTGGCTTTAAATTTTTATAAAAAAAAATGAGTTTGTTTTTTTTTTTTGTAAAATAAAAACTATTTGGTATTTGGTTAAAATTGTTAAAAGTACTTTTTATTTGAAAAAGTGATTTCAAGTTGTTCAAATGTAATAATATAAAGAGAAAATAGATTAATTTTACACTTCATCTAATCAGAAATCAAACCACCATATATGATAAGTTTGTTGACTTTACAATAACTACCTTAAAAGTTATACAAACGATAATTTTTAATTGATTGACAGTGTAAAACTTTTTATACAGACAATGCATAACTACTCTAATATAAAAGTACCTTTATCTTAAAAATTATAATAAAGGACATTAAAAGTTACTTCTCAAGAAAGTTTCATGGACAATACTTACAACTTTTAAAATTCAATAAAGATATTGTCGTTTAAAAAATTACTTTGTGTCTTGTACATTATTTTCTTTCTCATTTATCAAAATGGATTATTTTAAAATCTATTCATAATATATTAAAATTAAAATGAAATAAAATTTTCACTTATCTCAAAAATTTAATAACTAAACAAAATTTTCTTTTTCTAGTTCTCTTTTTTTCATTCTTTTTATTCTTCTTTCATCCTTTTTCTTTGTCACCTTTCTTTTTCTCTTTTCCTTATATTTTTTCTTTTTCAGGAACATATTTCAATTTCATAAAACAGAGAATTTATACCGCTTAATATTAGCATTTATCTTTAAATGGGTGACATCAAATATATAATTCAATTAGAGAAACAAGTGTACCGAGAAGATCATATTTATAGTGTAATAAGCTCAAAGTAGGTAATGAAGATATTCTTTTTAACTTCATTCTTCTTATTTGGGTAGACCTTATGAACCTTGAGATATCCAAGAAGCTCATCTAGTGTAAGAACACTTAGATCACATGCTTCTTCAATAGCAGTACTTTTGGGTTCCCATTCCTTGGAAAAACTGTCCAAAAGCTTTAGATTGTTTTTTCTTTTTAGTGAATTTGTTTCCAAGGGTTGGAGGCCATTAAGAATAGGGTGTCATGCCACTGTATGTCACTTGCTTTATATTACTCACTAATCTATCAAATTTTCATTTCTCAAACAAGATTTCCCTGGTCTCATTGAATTTGAGCACCAATAACATTTTTGTCTTATATTACAGAAATTACATGATAATAATTTAGCAATCATCAAAATTTTGGCAGTATAACTACTTACCAAAATTTAGCAAAATAACATTTTGGTAATCACAATTTATATACCAAAATTTTAGCAAAAGAACAACTTAATAATCAAAATATTATTACTAAAATTTTAGCAAAATAACAATTTAATAACACAATAATAACCGAATTTGAACAGAATAACTACTTAATAAAAACATTTTAATTATAAAATTTGGTAGAATAACAACTTAGTAAACACATTTAATAGTTTAAATTTGAGCAGAGTAACAACTTAGTAATTATAATTTAATAATTCAAATTTGAGCAGAGTAACAACTTAGCAAAAATTAAAGTTGAACATCAAACATTATAACAATGTAATAATAATAGTAATAAAGTTTATGCCTAAACGAGTTTAGGAGAAAACCCTTCCAACCAATATACAAAGTGACAATAATTTTGAACCATCCTTATTCCCTCATTACCTTTAAGATGGTTGATGAAGAGAATGAAATTGTTGGTTCAAAACTTCTAGGGGGAGAACTTTACTAGTTGATGAAAACTAATAAAATTTAAGCAAGATAAGATAGAGAAAGCAAAATTTTTAGAGAGAGAAGCTGTCTAATGTTTTGTCCAACCAAGGATGGTGAGAAATTTGAATTTTTGAAGGCCTATATATAAAAGAAGGAGAGGGGTTAGGTGTCTACCAAATTGCATTATCCATGATGTGATAAATCTAATTTTTATTTATTGTTAAATCCAATTTAGGACACATATTCAGAAATAGGTGGTGAATCACCCCTTCTAGGCTTGGGAACGTGAATAGTAAGTTGTCACAACTTTATTAGTGTAAATTTTATTGGTAGTTAAATTAACCGGTATCGATAAAATTGCCAAAACTTAAAAAAATTGACTTTTAATATCAAAAAATGTAATTTAATGTGAAAATAATCATATACACTATTTTTCATGAAAAATAAATTTTTAATAATTAATTTTCATTTTTATTAGTTTATTTCAAATTATATGTATTTATTTTGTATTTTTAAACTAGAAAATTCATGAAAATTTCGTTTTAAAATACAAAAATTTTCATGAAAATTATAAAACTAAATATTTTACCTATAAATAAACTAAAATTACCATTTTTACCATTTCTAGATGTAAACCAATATTGGCTAGGCTTAATAGATACCCAAGGGCATTTTGTACCGAAATTTTAGAAAATTTTCAAAATTATATTTTAATATATATGAAATAATTCCAAGATTAAATTGATATTTTAGTGTCAATTGAATTTTTTTCTCATGTCAGCTCTTAACGTTAAGAAATAAGATCAAAATCGTCATTTTCTAATTTCTCTAAGCTCCGACTCGAAAAAAATTATTAAAAATAAAAGATTAGATAGCTCTCGACATTTTGAATTTAATCACAAAAAATAGAATTCTGATTTTTTTCCCAGTTTTTCATAATTAAAATTTTAAATATTAGAAAAACAATTGAAAATTGAAATAAGGGTATTTTTGTCATTTTACAAAAACTATCT
Organism: Spatholobus suberectus; assembly: GCA_004329165.1. NCBI lineage: Eukaryota > Viridiplantae > Streptophyta > Magnoliopsida > Fabales > Fabaceae > Spatholobus > Spatholobus suberectus. Next base: position 59,849,860 of record CM014729.1, read on the forward strand.
CAATAAATTCCAATTTTTAAAAAAAATTATTATTCATTATTATAAGTATATTGATGACTTAAAAATAATTTTTAAACATTTCAAACTATTTTTGTTTATTAATTATGTTATTTTGCCTTTTAGGGACGAAACAAACATTTTACCAAATTTCGGGCTCCGTTCCCAAAAATTATTAAAAATCTAAATTAAGTATTACTTACTAATACTAATGTAACCATAGAGATCAAATTTTTAAGATTTTCATTCGATTTTTCGAAAATAAATATAGAATAATTAGGAAAATAGTTTAATAGTTAGGAGTGTTACAAACTTGATGCATATGACCCATTCAAATCACTCAAACCAGTTTATAAACATTCAAAAAAAAAAAGATAGCCCTTGTGTCATGAATTATCACCCAAAACACCGAGAAGGAGCACATAGCATGCAAAATTCGTGCCATAAGTTACTTTCTTGAGTAATCATCCGATTAACCTATCATTACCAAGATATCTAGTTTCATTGATATATGTCCTTCTACAACATTTTCATGTAATAGAAACTTTTAATAGCTTTGTAAAAAGCCATGATTGTGAATCAAATCACAAATTGGGTATAATTCAATAGTTCTGCATAAAAATAGTTATAACAGTTACAACACCATAAAACTTCAATTTTCAAACATGAAATTGAACTTATGACTACAATTTTTCATATTAATATGCAAAACCCCAATGTGGTATAATTTATTCTTACAATAAGAAAGAATTAAAAAGAAATCATTTCTATATTTTGCTAGAAAACCAAAATCACAATTCCTTTAAACCCAAGCCTTCTAACTATTTTATATCCTATTTAACTCAAATCTTTAAAACATATTTCTTTCTTACCCATTTTATTAAAGTGGTAGAAATATTTAAAATATTATTGCATTAGGTTATGACAAATCATCCCCTATAAGTCCCATTTTGATAGCATGAGTTAGAAATCATGACGATACCTATATCTAAACTATTAGTATGTAAGTACCTTTTTTTTTCCTACTCTGTCTAACCAAAACTAATCAAAATTAATAGGAGATTTGTTTGTTTTAGCTCCATAAAACAAAAATAAAAGCTTTAAAAATAGAGTTGTAGTCTTATATTTCAAATTAAGACTATGCAGTTCATTAGTTCATTTTAAGAGCCAATCATTTCACAAAATAATCTTCTATATCCAATCCTATTTGGAGAGTTGGGGAATTGAAGACTCTACTTACCTCAACTACAAATGCGAGTGGCTTTGGCATCAATGGCAGTGGCACGTGGTGGTGGTGGTTGCCTACAATGGCAATGGAAACAATGATGGTTGGGTTGTGGTTGGAGAAGAATGAGTTACCGTTAGGGTTAAGGATGGGGAAGAAGGAGTTGCGACAAGAATGGTGGAGTCACAACGGTCCCTAGGTGGTAGAGTAGTAGGGCAATGGTGGTATAAGGGCTCTTGCAGTCGCATTTCGAAGACAAAGACTCTATTGAGTTGCAGGGCGCCAAATATAAACTGTTTTACATTGATTATAATTATAACCGACAGTAAAAAACCTATTTTTACATTAGTTAAAAATTTAACTGATGTAAAAAGACTTTTTTACATCAATTATTCTATTACCAATCTAAAATATTGTCCAATTGTTTACAAAAATGTTACAGCATTTTTGTTTACATTGGTTGTAAAACAATCGATGTAAAATGATGTCGTAAAATATATGTTTTGTAGTAGTGGTTAGAGATTGTTTTTTAAATAATAAGAGCAAATAAAACTCCACCGAACAAGATGCCCAATTAAATTTCAAGGGTTTACCAAATTAGTATATTGATTGTTTATTTGAAAAAGATTGGAAATCTAAGGCTTGTATTAAGGTTTCTAAAATTAAATAATTTGGACACTGCAATTAAAGTTATAGACTGGTAATCCACTTATTGTTTCAATCCCGAAGTTTTCTTTCAATCAACTAGTTGTTTTAGTGCTTGTCTCTTACATAGTAAAATTGACTTATGAGATATTCAATAACTTTGACAAGTACATGTTTATCTTAAAAGAAAATAATATAATAATGATTTTCACTATTAATTTATTTTATAAAATGATAAGAAATAGTAAAGTTATGTTTTTTTAAATGACAGCACTATTAGGGTGTGATGTGATAAGAAAATATTAATCAAGTGACAGTAATATTATATAATAAATTATTAAAATTTATTTATATTTATAAATATAATAAAGTTTAATTTTGATATGTTATCAATGTAAATTTTTTAAATTATCAATTAATTAAAAATTATCTTAAATATGGCTTTTAATCTAATTATTATATAAGTCAACAATTTTACTGTGCATGATAATATATGATTGAATATTGGTATAAAAAACCTTATAATATCATCATATTTTAACAAAAACTTCTATATAACATATGAAATAATCCGTGACTAATAAGATAACTAGTATTAATTAGTCATACGCTTCCTCTCATTTAACTTGTACAACTAACAAACTAATATATGGTCTACAAAGACCAGTTTATTCAGTTTTTTATTTAAAATAAATTCTGTCTTCTTTCACCGAAACTTGTTTGTTCTCTAAGTTTCTGTTTGGGATAATGGAGGAGAGATAGGAGAGGAGAATTTTTTTTAGAATTTTTGTAAATATAGGTAGTTTAGTTCAATGAAAATAGGCAAGAAATTTTTAAAAATTTTGTGAATCTTATTATTTATTTTATTATATTTTCACCTATTTTTATTCATTTCTCTACCTCTCTTATTTCTCATCTACTTCTTTCTTATCAAATAACTTAAAATTTTAAATTATTTTCTATTTATTTTTCACCTCTTAACTTATTTCTTGCTTATTTTTTTTCTTATCTATTTCTGTTTCTCTTAAAACAAACCCCAAGTGCTGACTCTCTACAAGTCAGACACGAGTTTTGCAAAGCAAAAGGATTTGTCTCGGTAGGAGAAGAAAAAGAAAGTTAGAAAAAATACACGTTAGAAGACGAAAAGAAAAGCAAATAGGACCAAAAAAGATTGACGTGACTAGATAAAAAGGACTTGATTAAAGGCTAATAAACTATTCAACTAATGCTAATCTAAATGACTAAATAGACAGGACCAAAAAGAAAAAAGATTGATGTGCTCTTCTTGCCACATCGGCTCCACGATTTTTCAACTCAGCCCCTTTTTGTAATCGACCTTATGAAAGCAAACTGGGTTCGCGACACGTGTCCTAGATCAGAACACGTGGTAGTCATCCATGCAGCTCCTGCTAACCGTTGGGTCGCTTTAACAAACTGCATTCCATAAACGAGACACGTGTCCCTCTTAGTGGGAAATTATAATATGAAGAAAAATAAGTAATGGTACACGTAAGGGGAAGAAAAGGTGCTGTGGGAGCATGTAGTTCGGAATCTTTCGGTGCAAGAGGTCAACCAGTTTCGTATTAGTTTTAATTTATGCTAAGGCGAGAGAGAATTTAATTTAATTAAACTAAAGGAAATTACATTCACATCCTTCGAAGGTTTTTTATATTACATACCATACATATTTTTTTTTTATTTCTATACTAACTCTATAATTGTTTAAAAAATATTACATTGATATTCTTTATACATTACATTAACCTTTCTTAATTATTTAAAAAACATTACATTGTATATTTTTATAAAAAAAATTGTTATAAATGTTAAAAAAATAGGAGAATTATGTACAATCTAAAAATTTTAAGAAATATCAATGTAATTTACTCATTAAACTAAGATTAACACTAAAACGTCTAAGTCAGCAGTAACTTTGTGTGATTAAAGTTGCTTTTGATAATGCTAGGGGCGGCCGCGTGGGCGGTTGAGCCTCACTTAGCACCATATTTTATATTATGAATCTGCCAAAACTTTGATGTGGATGGTCACATACAATTTTTAATATTAGTGTATGCCATAAATTTAGTTAATTATAGATAATATGAAAACACAACGTTCAAACTATGCAACTTCATATGTGGGGATCAAATTCAAGGCCAAGCATGATTCCAATTGTGCAGTTGGCTCATTCATCCCTTTTTCGTTTCTTATGTAGAAAAACCCCAAAAAGGTATAGTTTAATATTACTACATATATACCGTCGCCATTAAAGGCACAAAAGGAAACGCTGAAAGTGTAACAGACGGAGAGTTTGACCATTACCTAGTAAATGTCAAATCCAATTCATTTTTGTCTAACGTCGTTAAAAATCATGCTAGTTGAATTAGCACCCCAATTTCTTGCAATTAATATTAATTCCCCTTGGTTTAAGTGACCTCATAAACAGAGTAAACCTTCGTTTCTAAAATCTGAGATTGCAAGAGTCAGTAGTCACATTACTTCTTAACTTTACAAAATTCTTATTTTAGTTTGAGGGAAAAAAAGTAATTTATTTTAGTTATTTTTTCACTTCATTTTTCACTCTTTACACTAAAAAAGAAGAAGATTAAAATAGTTAATATTTAATATTTATAATTTTAGGGATTAAAGTGAGGTTTACTCCTAATAAATAAGACATGTTTTGTTGGTTACCCTTTCTTAATATATGAGAGTCCTTTGAGAGTATCCAAACTGTTTTATTTAACTTGAAAACATATTTAGAAATATTTTTACAGTGTAACAAACAAATTGTATTTGATCCAAATAACTGAACATTGTTCAGTGAACGAACAGGCATAATTATAGCCATTGACACGCATCATTAGTTGTACGGCAGGCCTCAACACCTTATCATTTTCGGCCCATAAGGAACTGGACCTCAAGAATACCATCTATTGGGCCTGGCTTCATTGCCACCTTACACTTGCTACAAGGCTTTAGCCTATAATATTGTATTGAAGTATTGTGCTTATGGGCTACGCTGCTGCCAGTCTTATATCCTTCGAGGTTAGGGAGCTTCTTTTTGTAACCTTTTTTTTTTAATATACCTCTTTACATTTTTCTACTTTTCATAAACTAATTTTTGGTAATAGGTAGATATTCTGGACTTTATTTTTTGGAATGTATTTAATACATCCCAAAAATTAATTTCTAAAATGTATTTACTACATTCTAAAAACTAATTTCCAAAAGAGGACAAGAGTAGGGAAAATCATGATTGCAAGTCAAATATTACACAATTAAAAATTAATTTAAATTCATATTGTTGGATAAATAATTATTACAATTTTTTTATCATAATTATAAATTAAAATTACTCGATAAATAATTAAGAAAGTCAATATTACCCAATTAAAAAGAATAGTCAAATATTGATATAATATCAAATACAAAATGATTTAAATTCAAGCCAAATACTAAAATAAATGCAAATACAATTCAAATAAGAAAAAAAATACAAGTCAGCTAGGAGTCTTCCTCCTCTTTTGATATGTACAACCTTTCTCAGTGCTAGCCCACGTGATTGTCAATGCCTTCTGTGTGATTTCCCAAGTGTTAATCTCATCTGTGACCATCCTCAAATTAAGCATGTCTTGAAGTAACTCAAAAATCCTCTCAAATCATGCCTATAAAAAGAATATAACATATTTAAGGAATAAAACAATGTGATTGTCATAAAATACATAGTAAGAATATATGCATATACACTTATTGAACAAGGATAAGGGTCACTTGAACTAGACTTTGTCGTGCCAGTAGGGAGTTGTGCTAGGCATCTATAAGGGTTTCCTTCAAATAGGGATATGAGGTAGGGGTGAGAAATGAAGTGGAATTAGTGCATGTAGCAATTCACGGACTATATTAGATTTGTCGCTTATGGTCCTCTAGTGGTGTCATCAAGAACGTGATCATGGTAGTTAAGCCACCTTTGATCATAGTCTTTAGCGAATAGGACGTGACCAATAACCACGTGAGGTAAGCAAGAATGCCTTGAAGATGTCCAAACTATGGTAACACTCTCTTTGGTAGGTGCATGTTTAGTAGTGAGCCATAATTGATATAGCTTGAGAACGTAAAGATGTCTTGAAAAGACCTTTGCTCTCTATAGGCTACATATGACATTCACCAGACATTGTATGTATGCAATGTAATACCCCTAACAATATAAGTATAATAACAACAACAACAAAAACAACATGTAGTGCTTATGCAACATTTGTCCTATAATAAAAAATAGAGAGTATTTTTTTTCCTAAAATACATTATGAGTGTTACATCAATGCACAATAAATAAATAATAGTTAATCAGGCATGCACACTGAAGGTTAAATAGCAAAACATGTTAGCAGTCTTGAAACTACAAACATGGTAAAAACAAGGTACTCACATCCTCCAGTTACAACGAAACCTTGGCAGAGCCTTGAGCTTTTCTACACTTTTTTCTTTCCTTCATTATTTCTTCCAGGTTGGCATTTGCTCAACAGCAACTCAAAGACGACCCAAAAACACCTCACAACGAACTTAAGTAAAACAATGTTGTGTAATAGACAAGACGAACGAATGTTGTAGGTTGGGGGGCAATTTTTTTAATTTAATTTTAAATTTTTTAATATATATATATATATATATATATATATATATATATATATCTTAATATTAAGGTAGTTATTTTTATTTTGGGGTTGATAATGACATTTAAGTATTACTTTTTTTTTTGGTAAATATTTCATTATCCTTTTATAGAATTTATTGTGAAGATAATGATATTCTTTCATCTTTTTAGATAAATATTCTATTTCCCTTTTATAGTTTTTTGCGAAGATAGTTATAATATTTTCTCTTTCTAGACAAAATATTCAAATATGATTTATTTTCCTTTTTAATAGTATTTTCCTTTTATCATCCGTCATTGCTATTTTAAAGGTTATAAATAATTACATTTACAATACTTTATTAACCTTTCCTATATATTGATTTGATTATAAATGATTTAAGCATTAAAATTTATTTATTAACATTCGCTAATGAAATAAGTTTAATTATGAACACTATATATGGAATTGACAGTTTGAGGTTTTTGTGTGTGTGTGTGTGTGTACAATGGCTGTACTAAGATTAGAACCTATGACATTATGCGTACTACCCAAGCCCCCCACCATTAGATCGACTCAACCAACATTATGCGGGTTAACGGTTTGAGTTTTAAGACACTTTAACAAATATTTTCTCTTTTTAATTAATTCTTTATATTTTTTTTTTGTTTTTCTCCTCCTATATTTAATTTTTTGGGTATTATTTTTAAGGCTTCGACACGTTTCTAGCCTCAAGTGCATAGACTCGAACATGTTATTGAATTAACCTTGGAGAGGCAAACCGAATATTGAGTTGTACTAGAGATTGTCAAATTTGTTTTTATGGCAGTGATTATTGTCATAACGCATCATTAATTTTTCTTCTGTTAGTTTCCAACAATCTAAAAGCATATTTTTCTTCAATGATTCTTAGCTACTATTGTTTGTTAAGCAACATAATTCATTGTAATTTAATGGATTTTTAGATCATAATTAATAGGACCTTTTTCTAAAAAAAAATATGATTAATGTAAATACTAATTGTTATTGTAAATTCATGAAACTTTTTTGTACCATATGAAATTGATGATTGATATTTGTAATCTTGGGTTTTAAAAAAATGTTTAATTTGTCTTCTATTTAAATATATATTTTCTATTAAAATTTTGATAAATTACTGATGTAATTAATATTTTGAAACATATTAATATTTCATATGAAATTTGATGCATATATGAACCTTTATTTTTATATTTACCCCCCTAACATCTATGTTTGGCTTCGTCCTTGGTAATAAAGCTAATAGAAAAGCAGCAGATATGAGTAGAGCAGTCTTGCCTATGTATCTTTGGTGGTTTGGACACAGTTACAATGAATGACTCTAACAAGTTCAGTAGAAAGGAAGAAATGTGATGGAAAACGGAGGAGGATTGCATAGACAAACACATAAACTTGAAAAGTTAGAAAAGGAGAGAGAATGAAGGTGGTGGCTAGGGGTGAGCATGACCCAACCTGGCTCACTAACTCAAGCTGGCCTGAGGTTGATTTTGATAGGTTTAGGTTTTGAAATTAGACCCGGTGTACTTTGAAGATGGGTTTGAGTTATGCTTCGAGTCGTCCCAACTCGATTTGATGTCCAATATTCTTTTTAAAAGTATAAGTCTTTCAAATAATTGTATATTAATAGTAAAAAATTTATTTAATAAATAATATTTTATATAACATGATATTATATTTAGAATGATATTATTTATTTTAAAATATATGTTGTAAAATATATATTAATTTAAGTTTTATACTTCTTCTTTTTTTCTATGATTTAACCATATATAATGTTAAGATTAATATATTATGTTAAATTGTCAGGTTGATTCGATTTTGTCTCAAGTGTTTCGAGTCTTGATTGGGTTGAGTTTGGGTTTAAATAAATGGCATGGTCAAAATTTTGGGTCGAATAAAGACAAAGATAAACAATTCTAACTTGTACCTTGCTCGCCCTTAGTGGTGGTGGTTGAAGGAGGAAGAGAAGTGGTGGTAGTGGGAGAGAAAAAAAAAGAAGTAAAAAAAAAATGAAACTCTCACCATAGAGAGAAAAAAAACTAATCTACATTGGAGAGAGAAAACCCTCTTATAAAAATAAAAAAACCCTCCCCATGGAGGAAGAAAACCCCCCTAAAGGACTTGTTGTTACGGTGCTACTTTCAAAGAAAACCTCATGCCGCTGCCGTGTTTCTACCTTATCGCCGAGAGATTGAAAAAACTGAACTTTCCCCTTTAGTTGCATAATGCAACTATTTTCTGATCCACGTTTGGTTTTTTGGATTCCCCCCTAGATATTTCAATCAAGACTGGAAATTATTATGGGTTGTTTAGTTTGCACATTATGAAATTATTTGGGCTATGCACTACTACATTCCTAGCACAAGCATGACCCAGCAAGAGAAAAATTTGTAGACCATAATTGATTTCCTATGGTCTAAAATCGCAGGTCCCAAAGCATTGTACCAAGTTACTATTTCAAGGCATAACAAAACAGCCCCATTGGCATAATTTGAAGCTCAATTTCACATTGTGCACTAACAATGTTCATCATCTTCCACCACTAAAAAGTATTCCAGATTCTAGCCTCCAACACATTTCTAGTAGCAAGGATGGACCTACTTGTTAAATTGGGGGGTCTTGTCCTAATTTTTTAATTAATTTTTTTAATATATATATATTATGGTAATTATTTTTATTTAGGAGGTTTGTTTATGTAAATAATGACATTTAAGTGTTATTTATCTTTTAAATTTTTCGCAAAATATTCTATTTTTTTTTGTAGTCTTTATTGTAGAGCCCCTTATATTGATTCGAAAATTAAAGGTTATTTATTAACCTTTGCCAATGAGGCAAACTTAAGAACAATATATAAGATATTGACAACTTGAACTTTGAGACACGTCAACAAATATTCTATCTTCCTATCACTATTCTTCCTATATTCTGTTTGTATTTCTTGTTTCGTCTTTGTTCTTCTTGCCATTGTTTGTGAGGTTCCAACATGCTTCTAGTCTTGAGTGCACGAGTCCAAACACATGCGCTGTGTACATCTTAAGAAAGCAAATTAGATATTGAGTTGCACCAGAGGTCTCCTATAATTTGCTTTCAAAGTTATAGCCTTTGACATGACAGAACATTTTTCTTCCATATTTCAACAATTTGAAAGCAAATTTTTCTTCAATGGTTGTTAATTATTATTGTCGTAAAAGATAATTTGGTGAGTAGCATAATTTATTCTAATTTAGTAGATTTTTGGAACATAATAAGACTTTTTATCATAAAAAAATATGGTTAACATAGATACCAATTTTTATTATAAATTCATGAAGGCTCTTGGTAGCATGTGAAATTGATGATTGTCATTTGTAATCTTAGGTCTTTAAAAAATGCTTAGTTTGTCTTCTATGTAAATATATTTTCTACTTTTTTTCTTGAATCATTTTAAAAAACACATAATTATAAATATTTTATATGAATTTTGATGCTTATATATTTTCTTAACAGTATACATATTTTGTGTAAGGAAAATGGCTACAAATTAAGCAAGATACCAACTTTATGCACCGGAATAAATGACATGTTAAGCACAACACTCACCAAGAAATCATTTTCAATCACATACAACAGTGAGTACAAATCCAAGGCAAAAAACATATATTTTCATGGAATGAAAATGGAAATAAAAGAGCAAGCTTGAAACTTTATACATGGATCTATTCATTTATGAACATAGATGAACATAGATGAACATTTTATGCCATTTAGAACACGAAATCATCAAGCAATCATATTCAACCAGTCAAAACAATGAGCATTTTTATTTTTAACACATTTTATTCATTCAAATATGAAGAGAAATGGGTAAGCATCCCTTACCCTTGAAGATTTAAAGAAAAGAGTGAACTTTGTGAAAAAAGGTGAAGCTTTGAACTTGAAAAATCCCTTCTTGAACTATAGACAAAACCACCACCACAACCATGCTATTTCCACGAAATAAATTGAAAAAAGACAGGTTAGGAGATAAGGAGGAAGAGGGTGTGTAAGATGAAGAAGGATGAAGAGAAAAGTGGAGAAACAACTCACCAAAATGAGATTTTGTGAAGTTAAATGCAAGAACAAGGTTATCTTGTTGTTGGAGTGGCCTTAGGGATGAGAACTCAAGCTCCTAAGATGGAGGATGAAGCAAAATGTTGAAGAGAAGAGAGGGTAACTGCTACGGCCAAGAGGAGGAGAGAATGAGGATAATTTTGAGTGCTTTAGGTTTAAAATGAAGTGAATAAGAGTGAGTGACAACTTAATGGTTAAGGAGTCTTTAGGATATTTTTACCATAAAATCAACAGTATTTTCCCCCATTTTAGACCTAGAGTGCTTGTCCATATGGTGAGCCAATGGTAGAAATGGATTCAAAGACTTTCTTTTTGGTGATGAGTATGTAAGACATAAATTTAAGAAAAAAGATGTTTAACCATTTTGGTGTAAGATTTTAAATCAACCTAAATTAATGTGTTAATGACCCAATTAGCATGTTAATGACGTGTTAGGACTAATTAGTTATTAGTTAGTGGTGGGAATTGGTCTAGGATGTTTTTCCATCTCCAAAAAAACTTCTCATAAAGATATTTTAATCAATAGAGTTAAAATTAATTAAAACATTCACAAAATCTTAATTATGATTATTAATGATTAATCATAATTAATTATATGAAATATTTGATTGTTTGATCACAGTTACAGTATAATCTTACATTGTTTATTTCACAGTGTAGTCTAGGTTTCAGATGAATTAATCACTGAAACTCGCACAAAAATCATAGAAATTCATGTAATCATCACTTACTTCCCTCTTAAGTGGTTTAGCTATGCCAGCTCATGAGGTAGTGAGGTACTAAGCAAAACACTACCTTAATAGTAAAGCAAGAGCAACTTGATTTCCATTTGAAATATTTTAAATAAGTAAATTATTAATCTTTAGGAGGATAAATGTGTCCCACATTAATGAATCATTGTCTCTCGGATCTTAACCATATAGATAGAGATATAAGTTACAGATGCTGTTAATACTGCTGACACATGGAATGTGTAATTTCTCTCCATCACTTACCAAATTCCTCGTGCAATTGCATTATTGCCCTTGTTTCTCCCTTTGAGATGAACCCGTATGATACGTTGGCGTGGGATGGCGAGAAGGATGGTTCATTTTTAGTTCATTCGGCTTATACGATTTTTATGGCTGGGGAAAATCAACCTCAATCCCTGCAGGTTCATAGGTTGCTGTGGAAATGGAGGGGTCTTGAACGCATTAAGATTCTTCTTTGGAAAGCTGTCCATGGAGTGTTGATGACAAATAGTTAGCATCTTCGAAGAGGCCTGGCTAAAGAAGATAGGTGTCCATGTTGTTGGGCCGCCAGCGAAACAAATTTGCATGCTATTCATGATTGTGACCGGTCAATAAAAAAAGTTTGGACCAGCATTATTCCCTAGGATCTAACGGCGGTTTTCTTTAATTTTAGTACAATATCCTCGATGCATGTTAATATCATGAATAGAAAAGGGGAGGGCAGGAATTCACAGTTGTTATTTTGAACTAATTTGGATGCGTTAGGAAATAATTTAAATTTTTAATTTTAAATATTTAGGATATTGTTTAGATTTAAAAAATATTATTTGTATTTTAGTGATTTGTTTCCTCTTTTAATATTAGGATACAAGTTGTATAAACAGGGGTTCTTGACATGAGAAGAACTATCTCAGCCTAGAGAGGGGATCATCACTACCTAAGTGAGAAGGAGGTTGTGTGAAGGGAGAATTTTGTCAAGTTTGTCCTAGAAAATTTGTAATAAGATGTAATATCATTTGAGATGATAATAATATTGAGAGGTTTTCGTGGACGTAGGCAAGATATGCTGAACCATGTTAAGTGGTACGAGAGCCTGGTTTTTGTGTTGCCTGGTGACCTGTGAGATGAGTATCGATGGTGGATCCATGTAAGATTCTTGTGTCGAAAGTCTTCTTGGCGATAGGAAGTCAAGCGGAGTGTCCTGGTAGCTAATGGTGGTGCAAATTTTTATGTTGAAAGTCTTATTGGCAATGGGAAGTCAAGCGATGTATCTTGGTAGCTAACAGCGGTACACAAGAAATGTCACCATTTAATACTCATAGAGCGGAAGTGGAAAACACACTAAAGTTTGTGGAGCGGAAACGTGATTGGAGAAGATTGCGACGAGCATCCATGATGGCGAGAGTAAAAGACAAAATTTGAAAATTTTAATTGAGGGGGAATTGTTAGGAAATAATTCAAATTTCCAATTTCCAATCTTTAGGATATTGTTCAAATTTAAAAAATATTATTTATATTTTAGAGATTTGTTTCTCTTTTAATGTTAAGATGCAAGCTGTGTAAATAATGATTCTTGAGATGAGAAGAACTATTCAGCCTGGAGAAGGGGTCACCACCTAAGTGAGAGGGGGTTGTGTAAAGGGAGTGTTTTGTCAAGTTTGTCCAAAAAACTTGTAATGAGATGTAATGTGATTTGAGATGATAATAATATTGAGAGATTTTCATGGACTAGGTAAGAGGTGTTGAACCACGTTAGATAAATGTGTGTTTCCCCAATAGGATGTTATATGGAGGAGCCAAAATGAATTGGTTTTTAACCAGAAAGTTTTATCGCATGCCTCGTTGGTGGCTAGTATCCAAATAGCCTTTGCTAGTTGTTCTACGATTTACTCTCTGCACAGTTCTCTTGGTGTGCATTTGAGGAGCCAAATTTATTTTTGTTTGCTGCCTCCTACTCAAGATTAGATTAAATTAAATGCTGACGAAGCTTATTCTTCATCCCTCCATCTGGTGGCTTGTGGAGGTGCTTTAAGGGATCATAGTGGGATTTTCGGCAAATCTTAGAGATTGCTCAATAGTTCAGGCACAGTTATGGGGGATTCTGCATGCATGGAATCAGATTGGCTTAGTAGCGGGATTTTCGTCTGGTTGAGGTGGATACAATGGTGTTGCGGATGCTTTCGCCAGGCATGGTCTGTCATTAGATCGTGGTGTTCAATATTTCGATTCATGTCCGACTTTTTGTAGTATTGCGTTAATGGCAGATTTGGCTACCACTTTCGTTTGTTTGTTTGTTATTTTTTATCCTCTAAAAATATTATTTAACAATAATATAAAAGTTTTTAAATATTTTAATCTTCTAATTAATACTTAAATTTATTTAATTAATATTATATATAATAAAATATTTGTAAATTATCTTTAAAACTAATTTTTGTCAATTAAATTATTTTTACACTTTTAAAATTAAAAATTTTAAATATATTTATTACATTAAATTAAAAAGTTACTAAAACGAGTAAATAATATAGTTAAATAAAATTTTATATTTAAAAATATTTATAATGTTTATTCTTTAAATTTAATTTAAATTTATATTTTTTAATTTTTAATTTGTAGTTAAGTTTTTATTTTATTTTAAGTACAACAATATATTTATTAAACACTTTTTGAATTATTTGTTAAATACTATTTAATATATATTGACATTATTAAACTCTATTTAAAAAATTATTTTTAATCTTCTAATAATATTATTGTACAATAATACAATTTTTTTAAATAATATTTTTGTAATTAGTAATATATATAATAAAATATTTATAAAATAGATTTAAAATTAAATTTTATTAATTACATTAATTTTGACATTTTTAAAATAAAGAATTTTAAATTTATATATTTTAACACTTTTATGTATTTTTGTTATCATTAAAATAAATTTATGTTGATTAAATTAATTTTATATATTTGTAACTAAAAATTAACTTGACATAATATTTTTTTCTGTTATCAATATATATATTATTCTATTAAGCGAGAGAATTAGTTTTAAATAAATTTTAAAGTTTAAATTTTTTTATCAAATAACTTTTAATTTAAAAGAACTTTAAAATTAAAAAATAAATAAAAATTACCAAACGTTGGCAAACGAGATGGAAAGAAGGCCGGCCTCCCTCTCCCTCTGCCGGACGAGTTGCTCAAAGAAATTCTGTTAAGGTTGCCGGTGAGATGTTTTCTGCGTCTGAAATGCGTGTGTATGTCTTGGTTTTGACTGAATATTTTGACTGAATTATGTAAGAGAAACACCTCAAGTTTTGACTGAATATTCCAATTATGATTTCCAGGGAGATTTCAATATTACTAAAATCTTAACTGAGAGACAAACTTTTAAATTTAATTATGTTTCAAACTACAAGTTAGAAAATCTTGCATGGTTAGAGTTAGTACGTGCTGTTCAGCATCTTTATCTTTTTTTCCTCTTAATATCGTCGTTGTGTTTGCAATTTAATTTGTCTTACAAACTTTTATGTTATTCTCAGGTTCAGGCGGCCCTGTTACTCATTTTAACTTGAAGTTTTGGAGATGTTGACCTTGATTGTCTGAGAGCTAACAAAAGGGAGGGAGTGAAAGAGGTTGAAACTTGAAACTCATTAAGTTGTGATTGAATTTGTTTTGCAGGTCGTTGGTTTAATCTGTTCCTCATATTGATGTTGATAAGCCTTATGTCATATATAATTTCATGATATCCCAAATGATTGAATGAATAAATTATAGTTTCAGCAGAACTTGCTAATATTTCCATTCTTATGTTCTCTTCCTCTGTCCAGATTTTATTTATCTGCCTAATCTTTGTGACCATGAGACAAGAAACTTCCATAGTTAGCAAATTTGATCTTTATACTTGGACTGCCTGATATATGAAAATTATGAATACTTGATCTACATGACTGATTGAGCTAATTGTGTCAGTCACTCAGGTTAAGGTAGTCTTAGTCGTGTATTAATAAGCTCAACACAATTCTATTTATTCTAATTTTAAGAGAAAAGTTATAGTCAAAATGTGGGGTCAGGGGAATAAAATCCAATTTGTGTTTTTTGAGTTGTATCAAATTACAAAATCAAACTGTAAATAAATGATCAAAGAAAGGATGCTAAGTGGTTAGTGTTTGAATAACTAATAACAAAATGGAGAGAACATTTCACATTTGTATTAGTTGAGTAAAAGGAACAAAGGACGTACAGAAGAGAGGAGAAGGTTGGGAGGAAATGGCACTGATGGCGGAGAGGTTTTGGGACGTTTATTCCAGCACAAACACAAACTGATCCTATGCTTGCCCTTGGGTTGTTGCATTTTATTCCTACTAAAGTGGTTAACATACTTTTACAAGAGGGTTGTATGGTAGTGGATGGACAGTGATCCATCTCTCATAAACAAAATTGTGCAATTATAGAGAGATCAATCTTAAGAGGCACACAGTAAAATTGTGGGATAGAGTAATAAAGAGCAGATTAAGACAAGAAGCATGCATACCAGAGAACCAATTTAAATGACAGGTTCAATTTCATGTCATTCATATCAGAGAACCAACTTAAATGACAGTTTCAATTTCATGTCATTGAATTAGCTGGACTTGATTATCTAGATGCTTGTTTCTTCGATAGTTCACAATGTTCCTTATCTAGTTGTTTCTTTACCCGAAGTTTACAAAGGCACTGCAAGAAGCAAAGTGGATATATAAAATAAATATAGGATTAGACAACTAGATTTGAATTACAAGTTTACAACACACTCATATCAATGAGATATATGAACTTCCAGCCACAGAGATGAGCACAAATAGCAATATGCCGCACAGTCGTTCACTCCAACCTGCTACCAAGTGCTAGAGCCACACACATTGAGACTGATAATTATAGATTGTGATTTATTCACATATTTAATCAACTAAGTATAAACAAAATCAAATCTGTAACAGAACAAAACATATGACATTAAAACAAAAATTATCTGAATTTTGATAACTGCTCTTCTTGAAGCTGACCATAGTTTTCCAATTTTGCAAGTAATTACACTCTATTGACGGTGACAAGCAGAAGCCTTTGTTTCCATCTCACTACAGTTCTAGAACTCAGCAACAATAGCTATCGGATATGTGTAGAATTAGATCTGATAGATTGTGGATATTTATAGTTTATATTTTTATATTGTGCGCACAAGATTTGTGTGGTACAATACCCAAGTAGAAACTCCACTCACTCTAGAATTTCCAATTACTAACTTCAATCTGCAGAATTGAACTTCAGATCACTCAAACTCTTCTTAACCATCTTCAAATCCGTCTGTGCCAGCCGTATAGAGCTAAGTATAAATTCATAGATCCACATGGAGGTTGGTGGGTACTTGCAGAGCAAGTTACCTTGCAGGAGAGAATGCTGAAGTAGAACATTTTGCTAAGAAGAGGTTGAATTTTACTGAAGAAATTTTAAGTGCAACATCCTTTACACGGCAATTAGCAGAGAAAATGGTTCTGGCAAGGCTTATCTGATTATTGCCAAAGAGCACAATAATCTTCACCTAGCCTGGGAGCTTAGCTCAAAGATTAGAAGTTGCCAGCTTTTGCTTTCAAAAGCTACCATGAGTCCATGACTGGGGAGCCTGTGACCATGGAGGAAGCTGAGTCAATCTTAAAAGCCTCTCTTCTCTAATTTTCAAGGCACAAGATGTCCATTATGATATTGCAACCACTATAGTGACAATGAAATCACATACTCAAGCACTTGAGTGTGCAAATGCAGCAACAGTTCAAAGCACTGTGTTTGCTCAAATATCAGCTGAAGCACTACCCAAGAGTCTTCATTGCTTAAATGTGAAACTTACGGCTGATTGGCTAGAGATTCCCTGCAAGAACTCTCACATGAGAGGAGAAACTTCCCCTGGCTCACAGATAACAATCTATATCATTTCTGCATTTTTTCAGATGGCTACATTTGTAGTTGTTAACTCTACAGTCATCAATGCTGCCATCCAAAACAGTTAGTCTTTCACATTGTTACTGATGGTATCGATTATGGAGCAATGCAAGCATGGTTCCTCAATGATGTCTTTAAAGGGGCTACCTTTGAGGTTCAGAATATTGAGGAATTTCATTGGTTGAATGAATCTTATTCTCCAATTGTCAAACAGCTACACACTCCAGAATCACGACCCTTTTATTTTGGACCTTATCAAGGTGTAAATGTTGAGCCAAAATTGCAGAACCCCAAGTTTTTGTCTTCACTATATCATCTTCGGTTTAACATCCCAGAGGTTTATCCACAACTTGAGAAAATTGTTTTCCTTGATGATGCCGTTGAAACATGTCTTTACTAACCCCACTTTTCTCTCTGGATTTGCGTGGAAATG
Source organism: Spatholobus suberectus (assembly GCA_004329165.1). Lineage (NCBI taxonomy): Eukaryota > Viridiplantae > Streptophyta > Magnoliopsida > Fabales > Fabaceae > Spatholobus > Spatholobus suberectus. Next base: position 59,867,623 of record CM014729.1, read on the forward strand.
TGAATGGTGCCATTTGAACTTGTCTGGAAGCATTTCGTTGGTACTACGAGTATCTCAACTTGTCAAATTCAATTATAAGCTCAAAGTTTGATCCACAGGCATGTGGATGGGCCCTTGGTATGAATATTTTTGACTTGGTTTCATGGAAGAAAGCAAATGTGACTGCAAGGTATCATTATGGCATAAGTACATAAATCAAAGTCACCTTCATCTTCAAGATTGTGCACAGGTTAAAATGCACTACTTCTCAATTGCTTATGGATTATGAAATCTCAGATTATTTTGACCTCTTGATATGTGATTGCATTACTCATTATTGTAGATTCAGAACTAGAAAGTTTTGACTTCACTAGGAATTTTGTTTTGTTTTCATTTTTTTCCTTTTATTTTAATTAGTCTCTTGAAATAGAAAAGAATGATTACTTTATACACTAAAGTTTAAAATGCGTTAGGCGAAGAGGTGCTAGAATTCAGTTTTGGCTTTTGGGGCTATCTTCTCCAAGTTGTAGATTTATTTGTTCTTTAGGTGTTATTGTAATAATTATCCTTTAGGAACTTTGCATTATTTGTCAAGAAACTTAAATGTGAATCTAATCTGGGTGTTGCCATGTTGCTTTTTGGCAACTAGAGGAGCAAGAAAAGGATTAAGGAACAACTGTAAGGAAAATAAATTACCACTATAATATCATAATGACAGCCAAGGTTTGCATGCCTTTAATCTTTTGATGTTTTTATTTTTCTCGATCAGGTTATGCGTGTAAACTGTTGTGTTTTGCTTAGAATTTAAGAGTGACTCTGCAGTACTCTTAAATTCAACCCTGACAAATATGTGTAAGTTATTAAGAACTAGAGTGAAATTTTTGTATTCTCAAGAATTAACATGTCCATCATCAAATTTTTGGAAGACAAATTCAGGGTTGTAGCAAAATTAACTATGTTAAACAATAACTTGTGTTGTTTGGCGAACACTTTTGCCTCTTAACATCAATTTTATTGTGAGTTTAATTGATTTTGAAGAAGGTAAAAAATTTTAACTTTTCTTGAAAAAAATAGTTTGCGGGTGTGAAACTTACTTTGAATTATATTTATTTTTTGAGTTTAATGGCCATCCACTGTCAATATCAAAATTTTTACATGGTCGGCCAATCAAAAATCATTAGTGGTATGACTTTTAAAATAATTATTATAAAAGTTAATAAACTTATCATATATAGTGGTTTATGATTGGATGACAATGTAAAATTGCTTTACACTAGTAGTACATAGCTATTTTCTTTTATTTTTTATACTTCAAAAATAGTTTTACTTTGTCATTTAAATAAATAAAATTTTCAACTCACTATTAAACACCAATTTTTAAACTTCAATTATGTCAAAATCAGTTTTATCTATTTATAATATAGAACTCCTGAGTCACGAAACAATACACTTACATGTCAATATCATATTTTTTGCCACATCACATGTTTTGTTGATGTGTCATCCTCTGTCTCCTCAAATTTCTCACTTCAATAACTCTTATTTGAAATTAAACTCCTTCATAATTCACATCTCTATGCAATTAGTGCATTATTGTCATTACACTCATGCTCAAAGAAACGGCCACTTAAGAACCAAATCAATTGTCATTACAATGACTTTAAAACTTTCATAACTCCTATCTCTGCAATTAGTGTTATTGGCACTGCACCCTATGAATTGAACTCGATATTGGATAGAGAAAAATAGAAAATTACAGTCTCCAAACTCATTCTCTCCTCGCTTTGAAATGATCCATACGCAAGGAGTGTTTGAACATCAGGTAATCTCTCTACAGTTGTGTCGAAAATGCCAGGCCTTACCATTGGAGATATACTATTCCTGATCTTGAATTGAAACTACCAATGGCAGAATCAAGCTCCACCAGTTCTGTGCTGATGGCTGGACCATCCTTTTCTCTCATCCAGGTTGTCATTGCCTTTTAAAGATTGTTCTTTATATCTGTTTTCTTTCTTTCTTTTTTATTTTTTAGTTTCCTATGTTGATGGTTTATGTGGCTAGCTTGCCTTCTTCTTCTCATGCAAGCATGAGTGTAAATATATAATTAGGTTATTTACCCCGGTTTGTACCACTGAGCTTGGAAGATGGCTCAGTATATTCTAAGAAGACATATATTTGGTGGAAAAAAAAATCAAGATAAATAGATTATGGCCTTTGTCTTTGTATGCAACCAGGTGCGAATGTGAACTATCCAATCATTGTTGATTCCAGCATGGGAAATCATCAAGCAAATGAGAAAGGCTCCATTGGAAACCTACCCTCTAGGGCTCTTCATATTGTGGGCCCAGATAAGAAGATGCATTTTTTTTTTTGACTAATTAAATTAATGAATTTCCATCTTTTTAATTTCCTTTCTGATTAGTGGGGCTAACATGTTGATTGGTGGGTTGTTGTAGATCAAGTTGAGTTTTCTCTACACTGCAACTACTGGGAGGAACATGGATGAAGTGCTGAGGGTGAGAAAGTCATTGCAGAAGGCCTCAAAGTTCAAGGTTGCAACCCAAACAAACTGGAAGCAAGTCCTTCGTTCTGGATTCCGGAACTATGTATACCCCCTTCGACACAATCAGGTCAGTTATAACAATTTCATTAGGATTTCCTTTCCTTGTATTTTGGCTTTTGTTGCTGGCAATATTTTACAGCATATTAAGAAATCTGATCATCCTCACTGAGCAGCCAGAACAAACAAGGCCATAAGCTGAGGAAATCAACGAACATTCTCAGCAAATCACCAATGAGCTGGTGTTGGATGGTGGCTTTCCATTGCCCAAACCAACTTCACAAGCTGGGTTTATAGTCCCTGATACCAATTAATGTGGCCATTCTTTCAGGTCTCCATTCCATTGTACTGTTACATTTTTATAGATTTAGTTCTTCTTAATTCCCATGGATGAGCTACCTATATATAATCAATGCAAGGTGACAGTCAAATAATTAAGACAATTTTTTTCTCCAAAAGACACAGATTATTATGGTGACAGCGAGAGCCAAAGGCAAAAGTCTGTGGAGGAATTTTACTGACAACACCACACGAACCAAACATATGAATTTGTTAGCAAGTTTGATTCCATCGATGTCAAAGAACTGTATTTTTATATTGTATTTCAGTATGATACAAGTATAACATTTTACATTATATTGTTATCAAATATCAAAATTTTAAACTTATATATGTGTCATACCCAAGTATTTAGAATGACTGGCTTTGGTAATCTGATATGTAGCTAATTTATTGGAGGCTAAGAAGATGATGGAGGAGTATGGAATATTGAAATAAATCAAAATCGGTAAATGGGAATTTTGTGAGCTGCTTGATGAAATTGTGGATGCCGCTGATCTTGATTTGGAAGAATCTCAAATTTGGCATGCCTTGCAGGCAGCTGAAGCTTCTAGAAAGGACTACCCTAATGAAGGTTGGCAGGGTTGCGTTTGACTGCTCTCATTCATTAGTACACAACACACGTATATGAATTTTATTTAAGTATACCAATTCTTAATAATACTGCTTTCACCTATTTGCATACTTGGATGCCTATATAATGTTCAAATAAGAATTTCAACGTAAAAGATGAAAAAAAAAAAGAAATTTATTTGAAAGTGATTGATCATAACTTAATTGTTTTCTTTGGTTTACAAATCTCGGAAAGGTTACGTTCTTCACCTTCCAAGCTTTGGTGGGCTTCCTCAATGGACTGATGTTGATGCGAATTGTTTCAAAAATTATTTCATTTTCTTCCTCAATGAGCTTCCTAGAAAGTACTGCTGCCTATATGTTTGATAGGCAACACAAGTACTTTGCTACAATGACTTAGGTTACATCCACAACAATTTCTCAGCATCAAAGTTACTGCAATTTATTGAACATTGTGTTTTTAAGCTTATTGATGTTATGATGTATTTAGGCGAGTTAATTCAAATGTTTATATTATTTTAGGGACATTCTACACTCCATTCTCCAATTCTTTCCATTCTAATTATATCTTTCTTTTCTTTTAATGACATCAAATCAAATATTATTATAATTATTTAATTTTTATCTTCCCCAAAAATTAGGAAATTGTAGACTGTAATTATTCCTAAAAATTGATATTACAATGGGTGGGTTTAAATCTACATGCTTTATTTTCATGAAAAAAGAAAGTAAAACAACATGCTGTCTCCTTAAAATAACTCCTATATTTTTATAAAACTCAATATTTACATCTCATAAAAGTGTAACGTATCCTCAAAACCAAACAATAGAAGTATAAGTTATGATAGATAATCAAACTCCTAAAAAAAATATTTATTTGAAAAGAAGGAAAAACAAAAAATGATTTTAACAAGGTGTTTAAAACGGCAGAATTCAAGGCCTTTTCCATGTTAAAATATTGTAACAGTTAATGTTGTAACAACTAATTAAGAGCAATTTCCTTGTTTATAAACTTCAGGAGAAACAGTTATTTAATATAATACAAAAAAAAAGTATATTGATAAGATAATGAAACTGGATTTTTTTAATAAATAATTATACAACATAGTGCCAAAATTGTTATACTCATGATGGATTATCAAATCTCTTAAAAGGAAAAAATTATGTTATCAACCAAATAAACAGAACAAACAAATTAATATTTCTTATTATCACTATCAAATCACCCGTGCAATGCGCGGATTTAAATCTAGTTAATATTAGTTGTTGACAGAATCAATTCCGAAGTTATCAAAACACAAATCAAATTGTTAATTGTGAAGTCAATTTTTAAATCGTGAATTATAAATTATATCAAATTATAAGAATTTTTTTTGTTACAATCAATTTATAAGATTAAAGGACAAAATAAAAAATAACTTAAAGCATATATCACATAAATGATATATAATGCTCAATTTAATAATTTAAACTAAAAAATAGCTATAAATCTAAAGAAATAAAATCATAAGTCATAATTGAGTGTGTGAAACTTTTATTTCAGAAGACTCAAAATCTAGTAATTAATAATCGAATAGATAGTTTGTACAATGAGTGAGTAGCAGTATGAAACTCCCCTTTTCATAAGAAAGAAAATAGATCATTTGAACAATTAAATATGATGCATTTAGTTGTGGTCCTCCAGTTTCTATTTATTTAACAATTTGAACTTATCTAACTTATCAATTTCTTTATGAGAAATATTTAAAAAAAACCAGTAAAGAATCAATGATTTGCGTGATTCATATTGGTGATAAAAAATTATATTGATTCATTCATATATTTTAAGATTGCAAATAATCTATAATTTATCATATAGCACAAATTGTTAACTAACTAAATTATATCAAATCATGTAATTCAAATAATGGATCTAAGATTCTAATAACTATGATTACTTCTATTAAAATTTAAAGATTTAAATATATATTTGCTCCTTGTAATTTGCCCGATATTTGATTTTGATCTTTGCAATTTTTGTTAAAAAAGAATTCCTAAAATATTGTTGTTTGTCACTATTGGTCTTTGCTAATAGAAGTTGCTGACTTAAGCCAAAATGTCATTTCACTAGTACCACATCATCAAAATTGTCACATCATCAAAAGTGCCACATCCTAAAAATGTCACGTTAGCATGGACTAAAAAAATAACTTACAAGGACTAAAAATAAAAAATATAATTTATAGGGACTAAAAAAATGATATATTTTTAGGGACAGAAAATATATTTAAGTCTTAAATTAAATATTTCACATGATTCGCCTAAGGAGTAGAGGACAAAGAAGGATCATCCCTTGGATAACATCATTGGAGAAATATCAAAGGGAGTATCCAATGGATCCTTTCTTAGAGAAGCATGTCATTATATGTGTTTTGTGTCTCAAATTAAACCTAAAACTATTAATGAAGCCTTAAATGATGAATCTTGGATAATTGCCATGCAAGAGGAATTTAACCAATTTGTTAGGAATGATGTTTGGGAATTAGTCCCTAGGCCTCTTAATAAACAAATTTTTGGTACTAAATGGATGTTTAGAAACAAGCTAGATGAAAATGGCTTAATTGTTAGAAACATAGCTAGGTTAGTAGCTAAAGTATATAATCAAGATGAAGGAATAGATTATGATGAAACCTATGCTCTGGTTGCTAGGTTAGAAGCTATTCGTTTGCTACTTGCTTATGCTTGTTTCATGGACTTTAAATTGTACCAAATGGATGTTAAGAGTGCTTTTCTCAATGGATTGATTCAAGAAAAGGTGTCTATTGACTAACCTCCCGTTTTGAAAGTTTTGAAAAACCTAACTATGTTTATAAACTTAAAAAGGCTCTTTGTGGATTGAAACAAGCTCCTAGTGCTTAGTATGAGAGGCTTAGTAAATTTCTTTTGGAAAAAGGTTTTGAAAAAGGAAAGGTTGATCCAACTCTTTTTGTTATGAAAAAGGGAAATGACATTCTTATAGTCCAAATAAATATTGATGATATTATCTTTGGTGCCACTAACAACTCTCTTTGCAAGGATTTTTCAAATATTATGAAGAATGAATTTAAGATGTTAATGATGGGAGAATTGACATTCTTCCTTGGGTTGCAAATTAAACAATCTCAAAGTGGTATCTTCATCAACCAATCTAAGTATTGCAAGGAGCTTCTCAAAAGATTTGGCATGGATAAGGCTAAGGAGCACCCACACCTATAAGTGTCTCATCTCACCTTAATAAAGATGAGAAAGGAAAGCCTATTGAGGTAACCTTATATCGTGGTATCATTGGATCTCTATTATATTTAATTGCTAGTAGGCCTGGCATTATGTTTAGTATTTGCATGTGTGCAAGATATCAATCATGTCCCAAGGAGTCTCATTTTAAGGTTGTTAAGCACATTATGAAATATCTTCTAGGAACTACTTATATAGGACTTTGGTATCCTAAGGGTTCTAGTACTAGTTTAGTAGGTTACTTTGATTCTGACCTTGCAAGATGCAAGTTGGATAGAAAGAGTACCAGTAGTACATGTCACATCTTTGGAAATGCATTAGTCTCATGGTTTAGAAAAAAACAAGTCAGTGCATTATCTACTGTCGAGGTAGGGTATGTTGGTGCAAGCAGTTATTGCTCACAAATCCTTTGGATAAGACAACAATTGATGGATTATAGAATTAAGCTTGATCATATTCCCATTAGGTGTGATAACACTAGTGCTATAATTCTCACTAAGAATACTACCATGCATTTTAAAACTAAGCATATTGAGATTAGGCATCATTTCATTAGAGATTATGTTCAAAATGGGGATAAAGTTTATTGAGAATAATAGGCAACTTCCAGATATTTTCACCAAACCCCTAGCTAAAAAGAGCTTTTTCTACATTAGGAGAGAACTTGACATCATAGATGAATCATGCTTTGATTGATATGTGCCTACATGACTTGTGACTTATTTATGCATGTACTTATGTGTTTTGATGTTTGGTGTTTGTATGATTGATGTTTTATTCGTGTTTAATTGATATTGTGTGTATTTGAACTTTAATTCAATTTATTTCCATGTATGTCTGCATGATTGGGTATGCCTTGATTGAATTTTGTGTGTATGATAGAGTTTTAACTTTGTATTTATTACTGTCTGGTCAAGGTATTCAATTACCCTGCAGGAGTCTTCGAATATTCTTGATCAGTATTCAAACACTTGAAGCTGTATTCGAAAACCCTGTCGAGAGTATTTAAATACTCTAAAAAGTATTTGAATACTCAGCGGTCAAACTGCCCCCAACGGTTGGATTTCTCTTTATTTAAACCATCACTATTCATTTCTCTTACATACCTCACCAAAACCATTCTAAAACCTCTCCAAACCCTATTCTCCATAGTTTCTCTTAGTTTTTCACATTCCTTGAGTTATTTAGGCATTATGTCTACAAGGAGACCTCGCACTTGTGGTGGTGGTTCTACTTCTACTGCTCCACCTACATGTAGGAGTTCTCGCATTGTTGCCTCTAATTCTCCAGTGTCTAGGGAACATCCCATGAAAAGGCATATGGATTCCAACACCTCCAGCTCACCTATTATCCTTGGGCATAACTCTGATGAGTCTAAGGACCATCTAAGTAATCACTCTTCTTATTCCTCTTCTACCCATTCCTCTTCCCACTTTGAGCACTCTACGTCTCATCATTCTGATTTTGATGGGGAGATGAATGCTGATGTCTCCAACAATATTCGCTCTTGGTTTGATTATGATTGCTAGTTTAGGATATTTATGTAGAGGTTCCATTTAAAGGGGATCCTAAATCCCGTCTCTTTGGATTTTACTTTCTTTGAAGAGCAGGGGTTTAGGTTTCCTAACCTCTTAGTGAGACAAGGGTTGAAGCAATTCATGTCTCTCTCTTTTTCCTACTCCCTTAATCTTGTATGTGCTTCTATTGTAGGGCTAACTAGAGGTTATGATGGGCTTTTTCACTGTAAGGTGGCAAAGAAGGAGTTTACTATTTATCCATAGGATTAGACCACTGTTGCTGGCTTTTCTTTTACAATAACTTCTATGTTTCCCCTACTGACCTCAGATATTATTGTAAGGATGATGTTATTTATCATTTCTTGCAAGATCCGAACCACCTTAACCATGGTGAAAGGAAGATCAAGGTCAGTTTATTGATTGTGAAAGGGCGTTGCTTGGCATATATGGTTGCCAAGATTCTTCATCCTCTCCTTGGGAACTTTAGTGTGGTTTTAGAGGATGATTGTTTTTGATTCACTATCTCCGCAACAATGTGAAGATTCATTGGCCCCTTTTCATCACCAACAGTTGGCTTGTTAGTATAAATCATCTTTCTACTTAGATGTCGCATGCCTGCTTGATCTAGGTATTTCTCCCTCTTTTTGATGTTTCTGTTGCTGTTACCACCCTACCTCCACGTGGTAAAATTGGTAAGACTACTCTGAGTAAGATGCACATCCAACGAAGCGATGATGGTACTTGGACACACATGGGACATCTAGATATGAACTTTGCACAGTTTGCTAATATGGGTGATTAGATCCACCTTGATGTCAATGCTGATTTTGGCCTTCCTCCTACTCTTAAGTCTTAGCCTACACTTATTGAGTTTATTGATCCTTTTCAGAGGTTTGTTGTTGAGCGCCTTATACAGTTTGATAGATGTCTTACCTAGCTTGATCGACGCTTTGATGTCTACACCACATGGTTGGGCATGAGTTTCGTTCTCTTAATGAATGATATGATAGGCTCTCTACAAATGTCTAAAACATCACTAAGCAGCGGAGGAGATTGAGGACTCACATTGTTGATGACGACGACGAGGATGGTGCTTAAGGATGTCTTGCTTTAGCTTTTTAGGACGATTATGTGTGACTTGGATGTATTTTGTTGTTATTAATGTATTTTGATGACTTTTGATGTACTTTGACTGTGATGAAGTCATGCTTAGTATAGGCTATTCGGTTATGTTAGTTAGGTATCATGCTGTATTGTGATCATTTGACTAAGTACTTTGCCTATCATGTACTTTGACTCTTTGATTAGTGGTATATTAGTATGTTTGTTTGGTCATTTAGTATCTTGTTTGGACTTCTCTCTTGAACATTGTTTTATATGTTTATCTCTTTTTGATAATGCCAAAGGGGGAGAAAGGCTTGGTTTTCTGTTTGCCTTGCAGGTATGCATATATTTAGGGAGAGCATACATATCACCTTCAAGAGTTGGCACAAGAAATGCATATGCTCTCTTCATCTACCCTTGTACTCAAATAAGATGGATATACGTATGTTGATGAAGGCATTGGTAAAGGTTGTTAAGGAGGTTGTCATCATCAAAAAGGGAAAGATTGTAAATGATTATGCAGGAGAATGTAGTTGATCTGAAGTGAAAAAGATGGTGCTACGTCACATGAGCTCTCCATTTGAATGCCTTTATGTTTTGACGATTCCTTCTCCTTGATCCCCTTTTAATTGTATTCCGTTTAAATTATATTTGTTATCTTCTTATTGACTTTGAGTACCCCTGAGTTATTCTTTTGGGTAGTTGTGCTTATCATTGAGTATATGTGTACTTTGGCAATTTGGTTTTCCCCTTGATTTTATGAAAATGTTTTTGAAAATGTTTTTAAAAGGGATATAGGCTTCTTAAATTGTTTTAAATGGGTTGTGAGGTATTCCTATACTTAAATGTTCTTTAATATGTCATAGAATACTTTAGAAAATGGTATTTTTTACTTTTAGGGATAAGTAATCGAATACCTTGAGAAAGTATTTGAATATCCTTATATGAAAATTTTTACAGAGAGCAAATTTTTGAATCCTGCAAGAAGTATTAGAATACTTGACCAAATACTTTGGAGGAAGTATTCAAATACATCAGTAAGTATTCAAATACTCTAACTCAAAGTATTTGAATACATCAGCAAGTATTCAAATACTCCAAGTAAAAGCATTCAAATACCTGCAAAAGTATTCGAATACTCAGCCCTTGGAACAGATTGTGAAAGCTCATATTTAAAGACAGTTTTTACACTTTTTACTAAAGCAAACATCTTTGAAAAATAAAGGGGAAACCTTGCCAAAATGTTTTTACTACTTGCTCTCATTGTTCTCTAATTGAATTGAGTTCTTGCACGCTTGTGTAGTGTGTTCTTGGGTTCTTGCTGCACTTTATGCAAGAATTGTGAAGTCTTGATGATGTATTCAAGCAACTAGGGTGAGACTATCCATAGGGTTTCTTATTGGAGTTGAGAATTAGGGTTCTTGGGTAAGGTATCCCATCCCCAAAGTGAGGTTTCTTTATGTAAAAGAGAAATTTAGTGGTTATACTCAATCCTTTGGATTGGGGACTGGATGTAGCTCTCAAGTGGATATGAGTGAATTAGTATAAACTCCCTTGTACACTTTTCTAAACCTTAACTCTTTTAATATTTTTTGTTTGGATTAGAATAATTGCAAATTGACTTAACTATGGTTATGGATAATTGAAACAAAATAATTCTTCATTCAATTGAATATTTGTTGATCTTATTCTATCCATCATACATTGAATTGGTGTTTTGCTTGTAATTTCGTTGCATCTCTTAGGGTATTCATCAATTAGCATTACATTACACATTGAGGAGATATAACCATTTCGTTGCACCATCCATTAGATCATTAGTTGTTATGGTTGGTCATTATCATGCATATCTTAACTAAGAGATTCATAAATCCTTGATCCTTTGAAAGTGGGCTGGCTAAATTCATTTTTGGAAAAGTTTTAGAAATTGATTTTTCATAGGGCTCACTACTACTATTTTTGAAACGTTTGCGAAAAATTTCAAGATAGTCAATTCACCATTCTTAAGTACTAACTACCCATTTTGTTTTCCACACTTTGGTCTCTAAGATTGCTTTAAATTTTTGACCACCTCATCTACATAACTGGTCAGGAGTATTGTTCTTTGGTTGATACATCGTCTTTTGTCATTGTCACTTGATCATTCTATTCTACACAATGTTAATCCTAGTTGTATGTTCTGCCTGCTTTGTGAACCTAGTTATATTCACTCTCAGTTTATATGACCCAAATCATATTTTTTCTAACCCTTTCTCCATCAAACTTGGTTTAGTGATGTAAAGTACAGGAAAACACAAGAAAGAGGGGGGGGGGGGGGTGTTGAATTGTGTTTTAAAACTTTTTCGCAAATCTTTTCGCAAACCTTGTATTTGTATGTTTGTAAGACAAAGTATATAAACACGTCTAGGAGTAGACTTTAATTAAAACTTCTTTCATCAAAACGTTCAAGCAAGATTTATAAAACTTTTCAAATACAAATATAAAGATGTTAAAGAAAAGAGAGAGATAAAAACACAAGGTTTTTATATTGGTTTGTCTCACCTTAGAGACTACATCCAGTTCTTGGTATACCACCAAGTTCCACTATAACTTATAATAAGTTACAAGCATTCTTTTGCACAAGCCTCTTCGAGCTTAATCCAAGTAGTCTTTCACTTGCCTCTCTAAGCAAATACCCTAGTATTCTTTGAATCAAAGACTCTTCAAGCTTCTACCAATTTCACTTACAAATGATTAAAGGGTAAGATCACTGATTAAGCTTCGTCTTATCAAATGAATGTCTATAATGAAGTTTTAGTCTAACACTTAGTGACTTTTTACACTTAGTACAAGAAGAATTTCAAGTTGTTTAAGAGTAAGAAAACTTAAGAAAGCCAAGGGTGTGCTCAGAGATTCAATAGTTCTAACTATTCTTCCTTGTACACATTTTCATGGCTATTTATATAACTCCTAAAAAGAATTTGTTGAGGGGTCTTCTAGAGCTTTGTTCATTTCTTAGGCTTTGTGAAGAAAGTATTTGTTGAGGCATTAAATACAATATTAAATGCCTTTCACAAGTTAGTCACTTTGATAAGATAAAATAGTCTATTTATTTTTCTTTTCTCATGCCATATCTTATAGTAGTGAGCATGTTCCATTTTTTTTGTATTGACGTACATTGTTGTTTTTTCTTTTTGACAGTTAGCTCAACTTTTTAGAAAAGTAGGTATCCTGACATGCTTTTTACTTTTTTGATACAGTAGGTGCGAGAATTCTTGAAAAAGATCCAGACTTGTACAAAAACTATTCAAATAAATTATAAAGGCGAGTAAGACATCGTTTAATGATCAGATGCAAGGTTTTTGTCTGTATAATAAAATGTTGTATTGTTTTCTTTTTAAAACATGAATTCAGTCTATTTAAAAAGACATAGTCTATTTGGCATAATCAAAACAAATTGAGGGATATGATTCATCCTTTGTCTTAACAATCTCCCCCTAAATTTTCATTCTTTAGGTATTTGGTAGGAGTTTATTTATATCTCTAACTCCGTCAACACAACAACCAACATTAGAAGCGCCAGTGCAGTGCTAAAAGCAATGGCATGGAAAATTATTAGTGTTGCCTAGAGCACTAAAAGTTTTGTTGATAGTTTTTTGGCCTTATAAAAGTGCAATTCAGATGTAGAGGAAAATGGTTACGACATCCTTTATGAAATTTCTCATTCTTTTTTTCATCCATTGAAGATGTGTGCCTTGGAAAAGAATTTCGAAGCTTTAATAAATCACAGGGTCGTGTAGACCATAAGGCCAATAAGGCACTTGCCTCAAGCCCCAATTATTTAGGGCCTCATTTCTTTTTCAAATTTTAATATATTATTTATTATTAATTTAAATCATTAGGTGATAATTTTTGTTATGATATTATGTATTATTTACTACTATTTTTATTAGTAAGATTACACAATCTTAAGATATTAATATAAATGTTATTGTAAATCATCTAAGTGTAATCTTATTATTTTTTCAAAAAAAAGTGAAGGAAATTATTTTGCATTTATTTTGGACTCTACCTCTGCCCTCTTTAAAAAAAAACTATTGAAATTCGTATAGAGTTTAAATTTAATGAATAAATCTATGATAGATATATAAAAATGATATTTTGGTGAGAATGTTAATGATAAGATTACACATTTGACTAAAGTTTCTTTTCATATTTGATCATTTTGTATACATATTATATTAATTTACATCTTCAATAATTTTTAAAATATGAAATCACATTTAATTTTTTTATTTGAATTTTAAAAATTGAAAACTGTGGATGAGGATAAATTAAAAAAAAGTTATTAATCTTGAATTAATTTTAAAAATAAAGATTTTTTAAAGGGTGCATATAAAAGAAATTCATACTCTGATAAAAGTATTACATTATATCAAAAGATTATACTCTTTTTCAAATACATGCATTGCTTCTAAAATATTATTGACAATACTTGTAATTATTGTTATTGCTGAAAAATAATTTTTAAAATTAAAATTACTAAAACCTTATCTAAGATTACCTATGTCAAAGAATACATTAAATGGATTTGTCATTTTATCTATTAAGAGTGAAATGTTAGAAATACTTAATTATATAACTTTGATAAATAATTTTGTAGTTGACAAAAAAAAATTGACAAATTGTATTAAATTAAGATTTTAATGTAAATTTTACTTTAGGCCTTATAATCTCTAGGCACGACCCTGTGCAACCATCATCTTTTTCTATATTTTTGTTATTTTCTCCATTTTTGTTAAATTTCCTTATGCTAGGGTAGACGAACTCCATGAAAATTCTCTATAGCTAAACTCAATTATTCAATACATATTTTATTTGTGTATTTGAGTAATATTTCTCTGTGCTTAATGCATTCTCTATTTGGCTATTAAAGAATTTGATATTAAGTTGTGATTATGATTGCAAAATGAGGAGTTGCTAGGAACATACTCTCTCTAATTAGTTAAAATTTATTGAAAACTATAAAATTAAGAGAGAGAAATATTAAATAAGATGTGGGACCCACAATTTTTTTTTATTTTTAATAAATTTTGACCAATAAGAGAGAAAGTATTTAAAAGAGTGTATTGGCATTTCTCTTGAAAAATTGTGAATACAATTGGACTTGAGACTAATTGTCTTTTTTTGAGATGAGTCTAGAGATAAAATTTCTTGAGTAGGTGTTGTATGAATTTTTATACTCAATGCTTGATTAAATTTAGCTGTATCTAACCTTGGATTATTGAAGGGGCTTCAATCCAAAGGATTGGACTTAATTTATTTTGGCTTGTTCAAACTTCAATTTTTATGAATAAATTGGATTAAATTTAATTTCTTAGAAGGAATATGAAGGGATTCAAGTCCTAGTCGCTTTCATTTACTGTTCATCAATTAATCTGAAAATCATAAAAACAATTAATTTTCAAAATTCTAGTTGATACTTTTAATTCCATGTTTTCTTATATACATCGATTAGTCCAAATAGTCACAAATTATGTGAATTGGTGATTGTCTATCAGTCCTAATTAGAAACGACATCCCTACTGATTATTACTCTCGTACTTAATTATACGATTGATACACTTGCCGATTCATCTAACAACCTAGTTTAAAATCTTTTGGAAATTCACTCCAAGTGTGTCTGCACCGTAAACATAAAAAATGAAATTTGATTTGATTTGTAAATCCAATCTTATGATTGAAATGTCAAAATTAAAAGGTGACGTGATTTTAAAATGTTTATGGTTTTTGATTTTGAACGTTTGACAAATTTGAGTATTTATAAAAGATATTAGTATACTAGTAAAGAAATATTAATATTTCTGTTTGGTCTAATTGAAGGATTTTTTTTGGGAGTCTAATTGAAGGAATTAATCTTTTATAAAATAACAAATCGTGATTCAAATTCTTGTTAGAAGAGATACTCATCTTTATTATTCTTCAAGCAAGATTGTTTTTTCTATTTTGAAAGACAGTTATGCAAAACTGCAGAGAAAAGAAAGCTTGAAAATTATCCATGTTTGGTTAATTTATATTTTATGGGGAGTTCAATCTTTTTTGAGTCAAAATTTTAAGAATATTTAATTTTCGTTCTTATTGTAATTAAGAATCAAGTTTTGCAAAAATGATATTTGGAGCTGCTTTCAAAAAAATAATAAAGAATCGATTTTCTGATTGAGTTTTATGAACAGAAGAGAAAATAAAAAAGTCAGCAATCAACACTATTTAATTAATTAAGTTTAACATGCAAGTAAATAAGCATGACTGCATATGTATGTGTTTCTAATGATTTTTTATTTTATTTTATTTCATCTGCTTTATAAAAGCCAATTTGTGTATGATCAATTTCCACTTGACCTCTTCTCAGTTCACTAAGAATTTCCCCGAAGTTGACTATGGTTTTGCTTTCCAAAAGTAGGCAGACATATATAAAACATTCAATTAGTTTTGTACCTCGGTTTGATGCTGTTTTTCTCTTTCCCAAAGCAAGTGAGTATGAGCAAAATCCACTTATTCTCAATTTACTATCTGCCAAGAGACCCATGAATTTCCCCGAAGTTGACTATGTTTATTTCCAAAGGTTATTGGATCTAGTACTTTGTCTTTTCTTTCTTGCATGTGCTGTTAACTTTCTTTTGGCCAATAGGGACCATTTGACAAATGACAATTAAATGCGTTTGTATTATTATTATTTTATCTCCGTGGTATTAGGGTTATAGCTTTTCTGCAATGACTTTGTTGTGGAACATCTATCCTTAAATGTCGGTTAATTAAATACAATTATTCACCATCCTAATCCAATTTATTAATAAAAGACGCACATTCGGTAGAACTATAGTGAATACAGTCAAAACACTTCAACTTTCTATGTCTATCTTGAGGACAGCCCAAAGACAAACACTTAGAAGATGACAAATTAATCAAATTATTATTTATGCTAAGAGTTAGCTGGAAACTTTGTTGAAATTTATGATACCTTTTGAGAAAATATTTCTTATTTTTATTATTTAATCTTATTAAGAATGATAAAAATGTCATTTTTTTAATTTATTTCATATTTTAAAAAATGTATAAAATAATAAAAATAAAATTCAGATGATATTTTTATATTCATGAGTAATAATAAAACCATAAAACATTTACATAAACCAAAGAAGTTTTACCAAATGTTGCTTGCTATGAGTGATTCAATATGCTTGTCCTTTAACCAATGTCATGGGATCAACGTACCCTGGAATATGGAGTCACAACATTTGAGAACACTTTATCTTAGTGAGCCGACTTAGTGTGAAAGGAGACTAGTCATGCTTATGAATCTGAATGCTACTTGGTTACACACACACATACAAAAAAAGAAAAGAAAAAAGAAGCTCTACAAGAAAGGTTTTAATATGAAAATGATTACTTAAAAACATGTTTTTATCTTTTAACATATTTTAGTAATTGATATATGCTTTAACCTTTTTACCTTTAAAAACCTTTATATTATTAAATTAACACATTTTTTTAAAGTTACTTTTATCAATTATATTATGGGATTAGGGTGCAATACCTAACTCTTATTTTCTTTTTTGTAAGTAAAGGCAATTTATTAATGATTAGAGGGAACATAGGATGGAGCACAAGAAGTACCCCTCCCCTGCCCCAAAAGGAAATTATAAACAGTCCAAGCGTAGTCCTGCTAGACCTAATATATGTATAGCACCATATAAAAGACTTGCTTTTGAGCATGTTTCTCCCCCTTGCTCACCACTTGTAAATGGATATATTCCACTAGCTTTTGTTTCATTGACATAAGACAATCCAATGAACTGATTTGAAGGACTTTGACATGTTTCCTCACATATCAAGAACTAGATGTGCTCCTTTGTCGCTAGGGCCATCACACTTGACGCCACCAGAGTCTTTATCTGCACTTATAATTGGGCATAATACCTTTCATCTGGTTTCCCCCTCTTGTGAGAGTACCTATGTCACCCCAATTCCTTTAGCCATGACACCCAATATAAAGTGATAAATCTACATTTTATGTAGATTTATAAAGCAAGTTCACATGATTTTTACATTAGTTCATAGGAAATTTGTGAGAAAATAGACCATTAATGAAGGATTTCATGTGATGTGCATTTTTAAGCTTTCTATTTAAAATTGCATGAATAACCTTAATTTTGTTAGAATTTGTGAAAGGACGTTAGATGTGTAGAGAAAGAAATATAGTCCACAAGCATAAGACTGTAAAGGAGTATTGTACTAGGCAAAGAGGACTTAAAAAAAAAGCAAAAAACCAAAGTGAGGATTGCAAAAGAGGCCCACAAGCATAAGAACAGACCAAAAAGGAGATTAAAAGCGCAAAATGGAGTGCACGAAGTCGTACCTACCTGGCGGGCTCGGTAGGTCACATCGGCGGACCTTGCTTTGATGGCACCCGCTTGATTGGTAGTGCAGCCTGCTCGGCGAGTCAGTATGCCCAGTGCCAAAGCGAAGTAGATTTTTCTCCGAAAATCGCCCAGTGGGATTCCAACCACGCCGGCACGGGTCCGAGGTCCAAATTTCAATTTTATTTTAATTCTCAATGGGCCTAAGTTATGCGAGACAGATCGGGTTAAGCCTCCTTCTCTGAAGTTATGGAGATACATTGCAAATAGCAAAGAGCAAACCTAGGGGAGGGCTGATCTCATCTTTATTCTACTTTTTCTCTTGGATTTAGATGGAAGAATAATTCCCCAAGAGTTTCAGAGGATTCTCCTTGTATCCTAGTGGACAGAAGCTGAAGGCCAGTCTTTTTGTTAAGGTTTACCTTTAGTTTCTAATGATATATATTGTAATAGGTTGCTTCTTTGTTGCTATGGACAACTAATCACTAGGCTAGGATTGTGGTGTAGCCATGCTTGAGATAACTGGAACCCCATTTTGATTGTTAATTTTATTCCCTTTTTTCTTTCAATTGAATTGCCTTACTGTTCTTCATTATATTGTTTGGAATTGATCACTCTTTGCATGTCTTTAATTAGGCAATTAATTGGCGACCATACCGTAATTAATTAGTAGACCTATAAGGTAATTGGGTTTAGGATGTTGCATGGTCAAACTGCGAACTAAGCTCTCAATCGAATTCGTTCACCTTCTTTGTTCCTAATCCTTTCGTGGATTAAACCACTACATGACCAACCAGGGGTTTAATACAGGAAAAAGTTTTTACAACCCATGACCAAAGGTTGTGAAAGAACTCGGTAGAGGGATATTGGCAATTGAACTTGAAAATAAAATTACATTTTAACTTTGGGGGAAGGAAATTGAAGGCATAGGTGACTTATAATCCTAGGTTCTTAACTCATTGAAATCCAATTTAATTTTAATTATTCTTTTTGCAACCCTTTGCATTTTGATTCTTTGAACTCCACCCATAAAACTTGAATAACCTAGACAACGTACATAGGTATTTCTTTAAAAGGTACTGCATATCAGTCCTTTGAGTACAATATCTAGACTCAAGTCTATTGTTACTACTGCAATAGAGTACGCTTGCCCTTAAGTGTGTTCTAGATGCATCATAAAGCCACGTTTGTTTGATGGTATCCCCTTTCCTGCATAATTCCAACATTGAATATTATCTACTATTCCATAGCCAACTTCCAGCCTTGTGCAATATATCACTTCACCTTCAACCCTTAACCAGCCACCTCCCACTGTCACATACTCTTAAACACTCCCTCACAAAATTAGTATTTTTATACCTATTTATCTCCCAAGCATGCCGAGGGATTGGATAGCCAAGCAAATATTGGATATATGAATCCTTGTTTACCCATTCTACGCCAATACCAAGAACTAACTTAGCAGATTTTAGAATATTTGTCAAATGTGTAGACTTATTGTGGAATACAAGTTGATTTTGCGCCTTCCAAATAGCCTACGTTACTATAAACCAAATCGCTTGCCACCCTTGACTACGACAACCCCTAAAACTAGAGAAAGTGCTTGGGTACAACATTCTACTGTCCAGTTGAGACTCCCAACCAATTAAGACAATTGAGCCATACTTTTGAAAAATTCTCACACTTATGGAATAACTGGTTTGTACTCTCCATCATTAGCTGGCCCCTAACGCATAAGCAATCTTTTGTTGGTATAATATCCCTTTAATTCAGGTTCACCTTGGTAGGAATTTTGCTTTGTAGTAGTTTCTAAATAAACACTACTACTTTCGGAGGAGTTATCTTATTCCACACCTGCCTCCAGTCCAACTTTTGACACATAAAGCTACTTGTTGTAATTACCTTATATGTTGAGCTAATTGTGTAATTTCCAATTATGCCTAACGACCATCTCCACCAATCAATCCCTCCTTTAGTCAAGCGAGCCTGTTCC
Organism: Spatholobus suberectus; assembly: GCA_004329165.1. Taxonomy (NCBI): domain Eukaryota; kingdom Viridiplantae; phylum Streptophyta; class Magnoliopsida; order Fabales; family Fabaceae; genus Spatholobus; species Spatholobus suberectus. The sequence continues at coordinate 59,887,336 of CM014729.1, forward strand.
ACAACTTGTTGCAATGCAAGAAAAAGTTCCCATTCCAATTGAAAAAATTCTCTCATCCAAGACCACACCCACACCCATTTTCCTTCCACCCACTTACATAAGTCTGCCACCTTAGCCTTTTTACAACCTACTAAATTATATAACCCATGGAAACAATCCCACAGTATGCCCTCCTCCACCCAAGGGTTTATCTAGAAATATGTATTTTTCCTATCACCCATCTCTCTCACCACTGACTCCTTAAACAAATTCACCTTCCCTCCCCCATGTCCCCTATCTAACCCTCATATATCCTTCCACCCTTGTCACCCCTTTCTTTCTTTGTAACTCTCCCTTAACCTCCCTATACACCTCCACCAACACTTTGTACCATAGACTACACCACCTCCATTTCCTTAGAAGTGCCAAGTTAAAGGTCTTTATGTCGTTTATTCCTAACCCTCCTACTTCACACTCTCTACATACATTTTCCCATGCCACCTAATGTATTTTCTTAATGTCCTCCCTCCTTTCCCACAATTTTTTTTTGAAAAGAGTTTCAATTAATGATACCTGTTGGAGCCTTGAAGAAAGAAAGATAAAAGATCAGGATATCTGAAAAGATTGACCTTAACAGGATCACCTGCCTTCCTATCGACAAGTGCTTACTCGTCCAAGACAACAAACTTCTTCTAATTGTTTCTACCACCAATTCTTATGCATCTTTCTTTCTCGGATTTGCCCCAATTGGCAACCCAAGGTATTTCATAGGAAGTTGACCTACCTTACAATTGAGCACAAAAGCTACCTCCTTGACATTAATTCCTACCAATGCACTTATGTGGAAGTTGACTTTAAACCCTAACACTACCGCAAATAATTAAAACCCAGGCCGTAATTGTCCATATGTTGGACCAACTACCTTCTCCAAAAATCAAGGTATCATATGAAAATTATAGATGTCATATCTAATTTTGCATCCTCCCCACCTTAGTCTCTATGAACAACTACAACTGCTCCATCTTACGAAACATGACACTAAGGCAATCTGCTGCAATTAAGAACAAAAAGGGAGAAAGAGGGTTTCCTTGTCTGAGCCCTCTCCCAACCCCAAACTCCTTAATGGGGCTGCCATTTAAAAGTACAAATATAGTAGCCGAAGATAAGTATTCACCAATCCACACTTGCCATTTAATCGAGAACCCGTCTTCTCCAGAACATGGTCAAGATAGCCTCAATCCACTGAGTCATATGCCTTCTCAAAGTCTACTTTAAATAACACTACTTTTTTGCCACTCCTTTCTACTTCTGCCACCACTTCATTGGCTATAAGGACAACGTCCAATATTTGTCTCTGCTTAATAAAAGCTATTTGTGTGTCTGCAATGATATCATGCATGACACTCCTCATCCTATTGGCAAGCACTTTGGCTAGCACCTTGTACATGCACCCTACTAGAGATATGGGTCTATAATCACTCACCTTTTAAGAATTGTCTTTCTTTGGTATTAACACGATGAACGAACAATTAGACCCTCTTACCAACGTTCCATTTGTGTGGAATTTCAACATGAAAGAAATGAAGTTTGTTTTTAGGATTGCCCAAAACTCCTTAATGAACCCAAAATTTACTCCATTTGGCCCAGGACTCTTTGCATTTTCACAATCCCACACATTGCCTTAATCTTTTTCTCTAAGAATGATGTTATTAGTCTTTTCTTTCATCCATTCCACCCCCTGTATTCTGGCCCTCTTACCTCAATGCTTAATATGGTATTCATCCTTCTTTGCTTCTGGATGCACCTCTGAAAAAATCTTGAATTTGCATCACCCTCCTTCATCCAAAGTTGTCTAGATTTGTGCCATAACTCATTGCACCTTATGTTGGATAACTTGAAGAGCTAAGCCATGCATTGCCTCCGCACATTCGCCTCCTGTTCATCTAGCTCCCCTATTTCACCCTTCAAATCCCATTTCTCTAACTCATCTTTTGCTAGTTTAATCTTTTCCTCCAAATTACCCACATGCTCTTGACTCCACACCTTCAATCTCTACCTCATCTGCTTTAACTTTTCCTTCAACACATATGCACTTCGGCCTTGAATATCCATGGTCCTTCATTATTCTTTCACAAAAGCTGCATATCCCTCCACCTCTTGCCAATAATTTAGAACTCAGAATGGTTTAGGTCCCCAATTAATGTCCTTATCCATGAGCAATACCACACAGTGGTCAGGCAATCCCCTTCGTAATCCCTACTATGCATAATTTGGCTAGGAAGTGAACTATTACTTAAAGACAAAAAACCTATCTTGCCGACTCATGGTTGAGCCATCATCTCGATACCATGTATATTTCCTGCTCGTTAGAGGTAAGTCAATAAGTTCTACTTTGACAATAAATTCCCCAAACATCTACATCTTTTCACTTTTGATATATAATGCTTTGCCTTTCCTTTCCTCGTCGCCTTTGATTGAATTAAAATCTTTTGTTATATACCATAGTTCTCCACCTCTAACCTTCTCGAGATCGACTAACTCCTTCTACAACTCCTTTTTCTTATTTAATGCACACGGTTTATACACATTTACCATAGTCACAGGTATTTTTTTCCTCCCCCATCCTCCGATAATCCCCATAAAGTGCTCGCCCTGGAAGGTTTCAGTAACATCAATAACCAATAAGCTCCACATCATTAGTAGGATTCCTACTTGTCCTTTTGCCTTTTTGTAAACCATTTTATAGTCTGCTGCCCCCACATAAAAGAGCATAGCTTCACATCTACCTCTGCTAATTTTGATTCTTGTATACATAGCAAGTCTGGCTTATGAACTGTAATCAGCTTCTGCACCTCTTTCTTCTTGAGGTTGCCCCTAGTCCACGTACATTGTAAGAGATAATCTTTATTAACCCTTGTTTCACCCCTCCTCCCCATAGTTAGAAGAGGAAGGAACTTCCTCTTCTAACTCTCCCATGCTATTTTTACCTCTTGCCACTTTATCTCTGTGTTCCATAACACCTAATTGCTTAACAACCTCCTACTCCTCCCCTATACACTCAATACCAATTGCCTTCCCAAATTCCTAAACCTGACTAACCACCTCTCCAATTTCTTTACGCAAGACCACTATATTCTGCCTTTGTCTGTTGCTCTCTGCTTCTGTTCTATTGCATACCTCCATGCCTTGTTCCTGATTTTGGCCTACCTCCAAGTCTTGTAAGGTAAGACTTGCCTTTTGTAGTCGTGCCTTTGATCCCCTTGCTATCTTCTTTGTTTGCATAGTGCTAGGTACCCTCACCTTACATATCCTATTTTCCTACTATCCTTGTATTCCCTTTTCCGCTGACTTTAAATTGACTATGTGTCCCCTTGCAAATCTCCACCCTTTCACCACTTAGAACGTTCTCCACCCCTTAATAATCTTGGCCGCCATTCTCCTATGTATTGCTAAACTTGCCTCCATCGTCATAGTGTACTAGAACTTCATATAATCCTTGTGCATGATACATACTCCCCCTTCCCACCGTTTTTAGTCTCACCCACCTTCCTTTTTGTCTAATTCGTTCGCCTCACAACCCGCTCCTGTTGACGTCTTGGGCCTGTTTTCCCTTTTCACTTCATTTTCCCTATTCACACCTTTAGTGCTACCCACCTAATCCCCCTTTATTTGTTCCAATACAACCCGCATATTATAAGGCCCACCAAGCGCTTGTACTTTGCCATTTTATGCATTCTTCCCAATGTGTTCTTATCCATGTATTACATTATATGAGCCTTGTACCATATCAGCCCTTTTTCCCTCAACCATGTCCATGTTTATTTGTAGACTATCATTACTACACTCCTTTATACATTTGGGCTTCGTTGTACCCTCCATCACTTCATTTGGGCTATGCACACCAGGCCTACCACAGATCTCCAACTCTTGAATCTTGATATCGGGGCCATCTGTCATTGCTTAAGGATACATACATAACACATCTACTAGTCCACCCTAACTATTATTTGGGCCCTATATATCTCCCACATAGCCCATCCCCTTCGTGCATAACACATTACTAGCATCCTCAACAAATTGTAACTGCCACCCTACATCCCTGGATATAACCCCTTCGATACACCCTTTATTTTTTAAAATATCCTCTTTATTAACAAATATCCCCTCTGACAATTCTAAGTCCACAAAACTCTCTGAAGCATCCAACGTACTATTCGGTTGGCGACTACACTTATTCTCACCCTATGTACTAACAAAAGGAAAACGACTCTTCTATCACAGGATAACAAACACCAGATCATTAATTCTAACTTTAAGTAACTGGTTTATAGCTTCTAATAATGTAGTTTGAATCAACACCCTTACAACGTCAAATCTCTTTTTCAACGTTGTTGGTAAATCTGTGGATACAAACAACTATACTTGAGACAATCATTTGAAAAAACTCAGTATCCTATGCTTGGATTAGAACCCCTGGCAACCTCTTGCGAAGACCACTCTGTCAAGTCACTAAACCATCTTTGGAACATATCTTCCACCTCCTTCATTAGCCCCACGAAATCCTCACCTTCTGCTACCTTGATCAACACTTTATTTCCTCCCATAGGAATAACTATTACCGATAACAAGCCTTTAGATATAAGCTTGTCTTGCAACATGATTACCTCATTTGGACTTTACACCCTGTCCCATGTAGCAACCTTTCAACCACCCCATGTCTTCTTCTTTAGCATTGTACTCTAAACTATTCCACTTTCCTTCCTCTACGTCCTCCTCCCCTGTTGCTTCTTTGATTTTCCATACTTGTTTGCATGCACCCGCCACCACATCTGCATATCTAACTCCTTGTATAGCCATATCTGATTGGCCCCCTAAGTATTTCTTTTGGACTGCCTTGACAACCGTAATTGTATCCTTAGTCCCACTCTTTAGCATTACATCCGTTCTTGAGAAACTCGAGATATTGGCTTGAAGTTTGAAGGATCCAAACCATATCTCATTTAGCTACTGTTCCATGTTCCTTAAATTTTGCATTCCCTCAAACTTGGCAAAACCAAACTTATTCCCTTCCTTATTCTTCCTTCTTCGGACATAGTTGTCAGTCACCTGCCCCTTTTTGGAAAATTCTCGACACTACACATGATCCCTCATGGTCTCATGAGTATCTAGTCGTCCTCTCTATAACATCCCGGGGGCAGATGAGGACAGGGAGTAATCGCTGGTGCAAAAGAGATAATGCACGAACAAGGAGTGGCTCTTGGTAGGCTTCTAGCAGGAAGGGCACATGAATGAATCAAATACACATCAGAATGAGAGGGATCTAGAAGTTGTGTAGGTATGGGACTGTACAGTTGAGGATAACTTAAACGAAATTAATAAGTGCTACCTATACCAACAAGATGCATCCACTTTTCGGTAGCCTATCACTTAAGAACTCCTTAGTTAAGTGTGCTTAACTTGGAGCAATTTTGGGATGGGTGACCTCTTGGGAAGTTTCCTAGGAAGCGTGTGAGTAAGGACAAAGCACGCTAAAAAGTCTTGTGTTGGTTTGTGGGGACAGCCGTCAATCCTGAAAGTGGCCAAGCGTTACACTCTCCCTCTCTCATCCTTTCTTTTACCAACACCTAACTCTTATAAATTGTGCTAATGACATTTTGTTACATAAAATGATTGTATGAATAGAGTTAGCTTCAAATATACAGCAATTAAGCCTTTTTATATGTGAGGTTAGTTACAAATATAAAATTAAGTATGGCATTATAATATTATTGTAAATTATGTTTATAGAAAAATTATTACACCTTGTAATTATTTGTCTCTTGGCTTGAGGCCTTGAGCATATCTTGTGCTTCAAGGCAAGTTTTATTCTTACTATTGAATTATTGAATATCTTTTGCTTATTAAATTTTTTTTATTGAGTTTTAAATTTTTTAATGATTTTGCTTATAAGTGATACCAATTTCCTTTATCTCTTAACAATAAAGTTATCATCTATCTGATACTCTTATATACCATTTTATCTAGGGTTTTTAGAGTCCTTCTTTATGCATGTCCTAACCTCGTAATGTGTTCATTCTCTTTTATAACCTTTAAAAATTTAGTTATCCTTGGCCAAATTTTCTACTTTTTCTAGGTTTTATGGTCCTTTCTTTATCCATGCTTTAACCACTTAAAGCCTTCACTTCATTCCCTTCATAGCCTTTTAAAAGATATACACTTTCAAAAAATATTTTGCTAATTTAATAGTTTAATAGGATAAGAATTATTCAAAGAGAACGAATTCAAAAATTGCAATGAAAGTAAGTGAATATATATTTTTTTTTTACAATGACGGCAATAAGATTAGAACCAAAAGCTTTGGGTATGCTACCCAAACCGTCCACCACTAGGCAGATTCTAGTGGATTTAGTAAGTGGATACATCACACAAGTATATTTTTGTTGGAATAATTTTTTTTAAAATTTTAAGAAAACGCTAACAAAATATAACTAAGACTGAGTTAAAAAATTTTGTTAAAAAATAACATTTATAAAGTTCTTTATGTTAAAAAAAAGTCGCTTTGTGTGATTATTATTACAGACAAATAAAAGAAAAATAAATTGTATATAATTTCTAAAATCATAAATTTGTTTATATTAATTTATTTTGAATTATTTTTGATAAAAAAAATCACCTCGTAAATATTTCAAATTTAAATCTTTCTCAAAGTTATTAATTATAATATGTATAGATATTTATTTGTTAAGTATTATTATTCCATATACTATATTTTAAAAGTCTGTGCAAACTATGAGTAACCTAACTAGTTTTTATATTATAGCTTATATCTTTCACTTTTTTAAAATAAATTGTATCAACACGCGCCTACAGATAGAATATAACAATATTTAAATAAGACTAATAATCTAATAGTTTATTTAGGTAAAATTATATGTTTAGTACCGTATCTGATTTTTATGTCCTATTAATTTATTCTTTTATTATTTTTTTAATTTGATCCTTTAGCTTTTTTATTGCAATGTTATCTTTTTTCACCAAATAATCAAAAATAATTTTTGGTGGTAAAAATGGCATAATTAACAGAAAAGAATAACATTGTAACAAAAAAGAATACAAAAAAAAAAAAAAAAAAACTGAGACCTAAAAATAAGATACGAAACTAAAGATTTTTTTTTTTCCTTTATAGAATTTATAAAGTTAACTTATAAAATATTAGTAGTTTTATTTTCATTTGATATTTATTTTTGCATTAATAAATTTATCTTATCTATTATAAATGTTTTAAAATTTTTAAAATTTATTGTGTTGAGACATATATAATGAGAATAATTTTTAGTTTAATATATGAGATCTATAAATCTATACCATATAACTATATATGGATGATCAATATTAAAAGTTAGTTAGTAGTCATATAATTACTTAAAAAACTATCTGTATTTATCTTTTAATCTTAACTATCTAAGAGGAGTGCTAACAATATACTCTTTGTTATTGGTTAAAATTTATTGATAACTATAAAATCATGAGACAGATTCATTAAGTAAAAGGTGAGACCCACAAAAAGTTATTATTTCTAATAATTTCAGTCAATAGTATAAAGTGTGTTGCTAGCATTTCTCACTATGTAAATAAGATTTAATCATTTATATTTATTGTTTTTTTTCGTAATTATTAAGTATTAATTCTTGCTTGAGTAAGGAAATTAAACTTGTCGAATATCCCTTCATTCTATCTCTAAGTATTTGGAGTTTTATGATTAGAGTTAGCTGAATTGTCCTATATGCTAATGGAGAAAAGTATTGCTCCCACTCGCAATAACATGCATGACAGCCGAACTTGAATATTAATTGAAGCTTTTTCAAGTGTTGAATATGACTTCCACTAACTGCAATTAATGTGCAATTAGCACCAGTCAGAGGCAGAACAGCCTATAAACACTCTTTACCCTCAGTTCTCAGACTTAGGCCACAAGAAAGGGAGAAAAAAAAAGAAAAAGAAACCACACAGCATGCAGTAACCTAGAAAAAAAAATGTTTATTTAAAAAATTTGCACTTGATAAAAATCTAGCCTTGCTTCAAAAATAGGCGAAATCACTACCGCATTTCGTGCCTGTTTTGTTTGCCTTATACCATTGTTATATACCAGTGGAATTAACTGAGGTGCAAATGTGAAGTGCTCATTCTTTTAGTTAGTTTCATGGATGTCTACCTATTTTTACTGTTCCATCACTATTCATAATGGAATATAGATTCATGGCTATGTACATGTCCACTTAACCTTGACTTGGATTAGTGTACCAGCTTGGGTTTTTCCACCGTGCCCAACATTTTTGTGTCATCTTCCACTTTCATTGTGTGCTCCATCTTTTTGTTGTCATTTTGACCTAAAATATATCTTAATTTCATGTCCACCAAACAACATTATTTCGGCCCCCACCCAATATTAGCTGATAAAAGCTTTCCAAAGAGTGGAAACGCGTTGATCTTCCAAGAAATGATGGTTTGCTATCACCCTTTTTGAATTTGGCAATATCATTGCCCCCCTCTGTCATATATGCACTTTAGTTACCCCAAAAAATTCAAGAAAAATCTATAATCTACATGTATAAATTGAGACCTAGCTAGCGTATGTGAAGTAACACAATTACCAAGAGCTTGTAGTTGAGAAGTCTATTACACAAGAATGAAGGGCACTCTCTCTCACCTCCTGTTTGTGATTGTTTTAGGATTCTCTCATTTTGTATGCCTTAAAGCAGTCCCAATTACAAGTAAATTCTACTACCATACTTCCAATTATATTCCTGCAGAGATGTACGTGGTTCTTCGTAATTTGTTCCTCATCATCTTAATTGCTCTTTATAAACAGGAACTGAAAGCCTTATGCAAGATCCCAAAGTTTTTCATCTTGCACTGGAGAATATCCACAACCATAAGGTATATACATTTTTGATGCCCTAAGACTAATTATCGCTAATTAAGTTGCTTAAGACACATGATGCATTAATTGTTTACTAGATATAAGGAAGCTTATGTTCCATATGTATACAAATACAGGTTATCACTGGGATAAAGTGGCACCGGGAGGAGCCGATTATTACTGAGAGGATGGACTTGGAACTCCATGACTACCCACCATCTGGGGCTAATGATCGTCACACTCCAAAACCACCATATCCATAATATGTGTACAAAATGCTGTGTGTATGTCAGTACCCTATAAAATCTTATGATGTCGACGCAGTTATAATTAACATGTTGTTTTACAATAAATAGACATGATAAGTGGATTCCAGAAGCAATTATATGTATGACGTGAAGAAAAGAAAAAACTGAATTCAAGTATTTAGAATGATTAATGTGAAAACTCAGACCCTTGTGTTAATTTGTTAATTAAAGTGCTTCTTATTAATTTGTTAATTCAGACCCTTGTGATAATTTGTTCCCAATGATGCCGCTGCTTAGGCTTCTTTTAGCAGCTCTTGAAAAGAATTAGGGTTCAATCAGTTGCCTTTGTAAGTAGGGCTCCAAATTATTAATTATTAATTATTAAAAATTTTGAAATAGAATAATAAAATGTGAAAATAAATTATGTTAGTTAACTTAATTATTAAGTTTTCTTTTATTATTTTTTAATATTTTACAAAAAAATATTATATAGAATAGTATTATTTCATTCTTTATTAAAATTAATTTTGATACAAAAATTTAAAATTATAAATAATAATATCTTTTTTAAATTATTATCAATTTTTTATTATACTTTTTATTTATTTTATTTATTAATTTGTTTTTGTTATTATTATTATCTTTATTTAATATTAACAAAACTATTATAAAGAAAGTGGTAGTTGTTTATTCTTAGAAGGGTATAACTTTGTGAGTTTGTAGCTTGCAGACAACTTTCATAAGTCTCATACCCCGTTTCATGTTTCTTTTAATAGATGAATTTGCCGGTCTTAACGATATGTGATTTAGGATGGCTCGAAGATTGGTATGTTACAATTTTTCAATTGCTCCTCAAATAATTTTTTTCTATGGTATGTGTGTGTGTGTTTGTGAGACCTTATAACATATTACACCCTCAATTTTTCAATAGCCATGCATGATGCATGCGAAAGCAATATTATGATATTACAGTTGAAAATTGAAATACTCACACTGCCACATGCATTCTAAGAAAAGAACCGGGATGCATATATACTTCCACCTATTACCAAGTATTTGACACAGCAAGAGGTTTGACTCTGTAGTAGAAGCATAAAAAACGCACTATGGACAAAATGTTCCTCTTTGTTTTCAATCTGTATTACTGTGAAAAGTATTTAATTGTCTGCAGTCTTTATGTGCTAAGGAAAATCTTGTTGTGATAGTCTCTGTAATCATGCTTATAAAAGAAATACTATGACAAGTAACAAACACAGACACATGCATACAAAGGAAAAAAAAGAAAAAAGTAACAAACAGACACATGCATACAAGAAAAAAAAGAAAAAGAGGGTTCCACTTTGTGATGTATAACTTTTTCTGCGATTAATTATATCACTTTCAGAGGCATTTTGTTTATGCAGCATAGTCTTTGTTTTGTGTTTTTTTTTTTTTTCTTTATGTTAGATTGTTAGCCGGTTAATAATTTGACGCCTATTAGAAGAACTATTTTTTACTCAATTTTTTCTTCTTGAAGGAGATCAGACTTCAAATCCCAACCCTTCTGTCAATTTAGAGATGTAGAATGTCATGGCATTGGACCTAGAATGGAGAGTGCTTCTACTTATCACTGGAGAAAGCTCGATTTGCCCACAAAGCATGCTGCAAGGTCACAGTTGTAGGTCCAGCTAGTTGGGATTAGAGTTTAGCCAAGAATCATTTGCTTCTGTTAAAACCTTGTTTAATAAAATTTTTGTGAAAAAGTGGGGGAATTTTTTTTTGCTTTTAAAAATAGACTTGTATGAGTAGTTTATAAAACATGGAATCGAGTTCAAAACAAATGTCATACAATACCCTCGTGATAGACAGTTTATATCCACATTTAAATTCTAAATATACATGTGCCTGGACGAGTAGGCAAGTATGAATTTCAAAATCAAAACAATAAATAAAATGTTAAAGAAGATACTTCTGCTTGTCAATACTTGATAGCAACTACATATGGGGTATTGGGTTTGGGAGAAACATAATCGTAAATAACATAAAAGGAAAGGTTCCATGCATACATCAAGGAAATAAATGAGTGTACAAGTTTACAAACCAAATAAAAGAGTCATAAAATACGATACAGTGATCCAAATGAAATTAACAACTCAATCCCAAACTACACACACAAACACTCACCAGACCCCTGAACATTGTGACTCTCCCCAAAGCTAGTCCTACTGACCAGGGGTGTATCCACTAGTGTAAAAAACACATTCTTAACAACCAATGTAAAAAAAAATGGTGACAAACTTGTAAATAAAAGCAAAAGTTTTACATCGATTATAATTTTAACTGATGTAAAAACTACTTTCTACATTGGTTACTGATTTAACTAATGTAGAAAGTCATTTTTACATTTGTTAAACTTATAACCGATGTAAAAAATCTTTTTTAAACCACTCCTTGGCAATTTCCCTTCATTTTACGAAGCTCTTGACCCCTGTATGTCCAAACCCTAACTCTGCAACTCCTCCATCACCGTCGCTGCCATGGACATTCTTCACCACGCTCGTAGCCGTGGATGTTCTTCATTGCGCATGCTGCCATCATGGACACCAACCCTAACCTCAATGCTATTCTCCTCACTCGGTAACTCTTCCATCACTGTTGCCATCATGGACATTCTTCATTGCGTGCGCCTCGCCGCCGTGGATGCCAACCCCAACCTCAATCCTTTGATTCACTAGCATGTCATACTCCTCCCCAACCCCAACTGCCATGGATGCCACAACCAAAACTTGTCATCGCTGCTGTTGCTCCTTAGTCTTTTTTCCCAACTTTGTGATTGTTGCTCTTTTGTGTAAAAACTATTTCGATTGTGACCCAAACTTGTAGGTTTTGTGCATGTAAAAGCCTTAGGTGCTTTTTCTTTTTGGTTTGATCCTAATACGTAAATAATTTATTAAAGGATATTTATTTGAATTGTATGACTATTAAAGATTGTGATTGTGATGTGTTTGCATGATTGGCCGCATAGAGTTTAGTTAGACCTTGTGTGATGTTCTTGGTTATTGATTGGTTTGTTGGATAATGTTACATGTGGTAAACATTGTATTGATTGAATAGATGCAAAATATGGGAAAGTAATAGAAAATAGAGGAAACACTATCCGATTTTTCATAGAAATTTTGATTGGATTGTCTAATTCGTTGGTTAATTAACAAAGAATAAGAATGACCATATAGAGCTTAGTTGGGCTGTGTGTGAAATTGTTATATTTGTTAATCTTCAAGACATTTTAAACAAGAATTTTTCTTTTCTTTTTGAGAACGCAAAATTTTTCCTTTTTCTTCTTACTCTCTCATAGCGTTTTTGCATGACAAAGAAAGGATCTAGGGTTTTTGTGAATTTGAAGGGGATACTAAGATTTAAATGTGTTACCATGATTGGTTAACACCCATCTCTGCTTGTTATGTGTCTTGCAAGCTACATAAGGTTAGTAATACATTCCAAACAAGAAAACACTTTTCTAGTTTTTTCTTTTTGCAAATGCAAAATTGTTCTTTTTTTCCTCTTAAGTGATCGACAGAGAATGCAGAGTCGTGAATCTAGCCTTTCCTCTCTTATAGTTAGGATTGGAAAAACAACAATCAAAGGACCAAATTAAGCCTTTTCATTTCCAAATTATTCATCACCAGAACATCTAATTTTAGTAGAAGTAATAAATAGTTCAATAGTTGACAACTTTCCCTTCTCAACAAAACTTTATCCTATTTTGCTTTAACCTTGGAAATAAAACCAGTGGTGGGTCATAGGATCCTCCACCCTCTTTTTCACCATTGTTGTCGCATCTACATGACTTTGAGGAAGGCCAACTCATGATGGCTAAATGGCACAATGTGAAAATGTTGAAACATGACACAACTGGGAACTTATCACTTCTAACCTTATACGACACATTAGTTACTTTGTGCTTAGCAATCTCTCTTCCAAGCTTCTCAATCTAGCCTTCAAGATCACAAGATACTACACCCTTTTTCCAACACAACCATTATATATGTCTCCTTCCTTACTTAGATTTGATTGCTTCCACCAACTTGATCAAGGTCAGCTCATGATGAGCTGAATGGTACACTGTGAAAGCAATCAAATCCAAGTAAGGAAGCCTTGCCAGGATTTGATACTTTTGCTACAAAAGAACCAATTGAGAACATTAAAAAAGTGCTTGCTCGATATACTCTATTTTGTAAATTTCTCTTATTTATAGCTTTTTAATTTTCTACTCTTTTCTATATTGTTTGCAAAATATACAAATAATATCTTCCTATTTACTTGACATTTGCGGAGTCAAGTTTTCATGGCGATGTTGGTGTGAAGCAAATGGGGAAAATAGTATGTTAGCTTCTATTTGGGTCAAATAGAATGTTCTCTCATTCTATTTTGTTGCATCTATTTCACACCAATATTGCCATGAAGACTTGTCTCCGCAATGCCTTGCAATATAGAAAGACATTATTAGTAGATATTGTAACCAATACAGGAAAGCAGAATTTCAAAGAAGTTATAGTTATAAGATTAATTTTCATAACAAAGTCTAGTGGGCAATTACTCTTTCAAGGTGCTCAATTCGGCCTTATACATCAAAAATATTAAATCATGACAAGACTTCCTCACTTGGATTTAAATGCTTTCACTGTGTGTCATTCAGCTCATCATGAGCTAGCCTTCATCAAGTTGGTGGAAGCAATCAAATCCAAGTAAGGAATGATGCATATATGATGGTTGTATTGGAAAGAGGGTATAGTATCCTATGATCTTAAAGACTAGATTGAGAAGCTTGAAAGAGATATTGCTAAGCGCAAAGTAACAAATGTGTCGAATAAGGTCTAAACTGATAAATTCCTGCAGTGGTGTCATGTTTCAACATTTTTAATATGTGCCATTTAACCATCATGAGTTGGTCTTCCTCGACCTCATAAAGACATGGCCACAGTGGTCGGAAAGAGGGTGGAGGATCTTATGACCCACCAACTGGTTTTACCTCTAAGTTTAAAACAAGGAGAGAATTTTGTTGAAAAGGGAAAATTGTCAATTATAGAACTATTTAGTGCATCTACTTTAATTAAATGTTTCAGTGATAAATTAATTTGGAAATTAAAAAGCTTACATTGGTCCTCTAACTGTTATTTTCCTAATCCTAACATGAGGTTGGTGACTCATCGTTCTCAGATGATCACTCCACTTTATTGTTTTAACTAACATTTTATCTTCTTATGTGAATCAACAAATATTCAACAATCCACATCTATCCTCCGACACAAAATGGATGACATCTGCACATGTGTATTTAGGTAGTTTACAATTCTATTTTAGGTAGTTTGAAAATGTATTTTAGAATTAGTTGTAGATGAAATTTATATATTTGTTTCAAATGTATTTAGGAGGTAGTTTGTAATTAGTTGTAGATAAAATTTATATATGTTTATAATGGATTTAGGGACTTTACAATTGTCTGAATTGTGTTAGGAGGTACTTTATATAATTATGTTTTAATCCATATTTGATTATATTTCGAATTTAGCATGCTTAAATATGATTGTATCATACTGCCTGTTTGGGTCTGTTTTTATTTTATAGGTGTTGTGAAACTTATAAAAAAGACAAAATATTAAAAAATGACTTTTTACATCGATAAGCCTCAATTGGTGTAGAAAGTCACCTTCCTACACATAGAAATTGACTTTCTACATTGATTACAGGTTGAATCGATGTAAAAAATCACATCTTTCTACATCGGTTTCAACATGAACCGATGTAGAAAGTCTTTTTTACATCGGTTCTTTTTTTTGATGTAAAAAAGTCCCACTTTTTACATTGGCGAGATCTACATCAATTCATGGACTAATGTAGAATTCTTGAAATAACCAATGTTAAAAGGTGTTGTTGTAGTAGTGATCCACCCTGCCCAACATCGTAGGATTGCCTGGGATTACTACCATCTGTAGAGTCACTCAAGGAATCATCACCATCCCCACTACCCTCTTTGCCATTGCTCGCTTGGGCAACAAACTCCACAGTATCCTGTAGGGCTCTCGAGGACCCAGCGATTCAAGAGAAGGTAGGCATGCATGGTGGCATTACCTTTCTAATAGTCATACGAGTTTAGCCGCCTGCTGGCTTGATAGCTGGAAAGCCTTGTTGCCTATCCTGGGGCCATGACCTTGTCGTTGTCTCTCAGTTGAGACATCAGAACCACTGCCACTCTAATCTGCTCTCTAGGTGCTGCCTCCCTCGAGGTAGAGGCTGCTGAAGTGATGGAAGAAGTCGAGGTAGGAGCCTTGAATTGGTATGTCTGCTTGTCCATAAGCATAGACAGGTGCACATTTTGCTCCACTGGCATGTCATGGCTAGGATCTGTATTGTTTGGGTGTCCATACCAGAAGATGACACTCCTGAAGAATACATTACATTAGTTTTGTCAGTCAAGCTGCTCCCCATGCTTCATCCAATCGCCATTGAGTAATCCACATATAGCTCCTCCTATCCATTAGTGCTTGGTAACAAGCAAGGCCACAACCAAGAAACAACAAAGTAAAGGGGTGATATAACAAACAGAGACATCTTAAGTATAATAGAATAAAGATTCAGGGTATGCCATCCCTAAACAAGGACCCCACAAATATGTATACAACATAATAAGTTTAAAGTGCTATACCCTTCATTAGTAGTGACCCACACACCGACACAATAACCATGACTACTACAAAAAGGTATGCCATCCTTGGGTAATGACCCACACAAAATCTCCATCAATCATAGTAACATGGGCAACACTATCATCATCCCAACCAATATGAATAAAGCATAAATCACATGTTATCACAATACCACACATTATAATAAATCTTTAATCATAGACATTTAGCACATATATCATAGTGCATAACATGTGGAAACAACATCATACATACACATCAAACATACCATACCATGAGCATAACACATTACATCAATCAAAATGCATACAATGCATATCTTTATAATCCATCATTTATTACTCTTTCATTAGTGCTCATGGTGTGTGTGGTTACCCATTCAACTTAATCTAGTGTCATATACCCCATACCAAGCATTTTACACTCAGTGCGAAGTATTTCCACCCTATAGGTGTTTGTCAACTCGTCTCATTAAGAGACTACAACTTGCCCTATTAAGGGACCACAACTCGCCCAATCAAGGGACCACAAGTCATTCCATTAAGGGACCATCACCTGAGTTCGAGGCATTTTACCCTTTTTGGGCTTCACCATTCCATATAGGACTACTAACAAATTTGACTATGTCATAATGCATGATGAATGTTATTAAGTGTTTCACTCTTATTAATGCTGGGATGAAAAGAGCAAAGATGGATTTACAGATAAAAGCCCGTCCACAATTTTCTTAAAATTATCTTTCCTCAACCCTAATATAGCCCTTAAATACAAAGCTCAACTTTTTTTGAAAATGTTTCAAAATAATTTATAAATCCTATTTGATCATTAATAGCGACTCAAAGGAAAAACTCAGATTTCTCAAAACTTAAAAGATTCTTATCACCAAACACGGCATCAGGAATATAAGGGACGCTTAGATTTCGGGCGCAAGTCTAGGTATCAACCCTATTAATCTTGTGCTTTGGAAATATATTAAAATTTCCAATACTCATGGGTTCCAAAAGACTTCATTAAATAACTTTCTAAAATAAACAGTTGGGTGAAGAAAGCATTCAACTACAACTCATATCGTCATATACAACAACATAAAAGGGCATTCTCACACAACTCATCAGAATAATTTTCCAACACAACAACTTAGCCAACAATTAGCACTCATCACATTCAATGACCCTTCTAGTCCATGACTTATAAAATGTACCATCCCCTCATTATTCTTAGGTGTTTCTCATCATCATTGTCATTTTATATCGTTGGATAAAACCAATCGACCCATATACAACATGTTGTCTTTCATAGACTACCATCACAGGAAAAAAATTACAACATCAACACTTACTTACATCTCATCAATAGTTTATATACACACTTATTATAGTCAACATTCATCATGTCTAGCATATAGATCTCATACACAACTCATGTACATCAGTAATATCACATCATACACACCTCCCTTTTTGGAGTGCAAATAAAACAGATAATGCAACAACATCAACTAAACTCACACTTTTATGTCACGTCCCAAGCATCATCACCATTCATAATTTGATATCACTGAGTACAATTTGAAATATTCAACTAATTTATAACCATTAAATACACGCTACACAGTAATGAATTTATTGTAAACTACATGTATCAAATGGTCCATACAACTCCTACAAACCCTTAAGAAAGGTAACACCTATTTCATTTAAAAAGGTAACACATGGGGCTTCATGCCCACTAACTAGTCTTTATTTATTCCACCTATAACAATATCAGATAGAAGGTAAACAAACCCAAGGCACAATGATGTTTTAGGAACCTATTCACGACTCACTCCTCTCTTCTAATTCCTTTAATTCATACATAGGTACACTCTTAGGTAATACCAGTACCATTCACCCTTTTTGGTGTAGGAAAGCAGGGAATTGCCTCCCATCCACAGACTTTACCATTTCACAATAAGTTAAGAATCATAAATACTACCCAACCATCTTGCCCAAATACAAGCTTGCCCTATTTAACAGGAATACTCACCAAAATCAAGACCTGACTTCTCAAAATACATTCATACAATTAATTACAAAACCATTTGAATTCATATCAAATTCAACAAGTTATTTTTATATATATTTATATACATTCATTCATAACGCATTTCTCGGCTCCACGTGCGACCTGTAAAGCAACTCATTGAATTACTCTATCTTATAGCTTTGAAGCAATCAAAGATTCCTCTTGAATCCCTAAGACAACTTCACATGGCATTCATCACAAAATTCATAGTCACATAATTCAACAACAACATAGAATTCAATTCATCACCACGCAAAAAACCTAAACTTGGAGTAGTAAGTCGCCAAGAGCAATGTGTTCCTGACTAACTTTATTCGTCCACTAAGAGCATATTATCTCACTACCCCTTTACCTTGGGTGTGAGCAAAACCTGTCTCATTGCCTTATGCGTGTTCGTATGCTCTGCTCCTATTTGACTTTCGATAGTGCAATCAGCACCGTTTCTTCATCATGTGTCCAATTGACGATCCAAACCTGTCAAAACAAAGAGGATAGTGAGTATTTTGTGTCGGCGGGATTGCATGTGGGATCAAATGGGCGTGGGCCACCCATGCAAGCCCAAAAGACGCGCCCAAGTAAGAGGGAAAATATGGTTCAAGACGGTAACTTACCTCAGCTGAGAATTGGCTAAGTCGAAGCTATTGGGACTTCATAGGCAAGCTCTAGACACCTCTCAAGGGTAGAGAGCATCTTAGGTTCAAGAAGGAAAGGACAAGAGTGACATGCAAAGTCGCAGGCGAGGTGGTGGTGGCTCGGTTTGTAGCGAGGTGGCAGAATGTGGTGGGGGTGGCAGTTTTGAGTGACTAGTGGATACGCAGCTCACATGCAAGAGTTGGGCTGGCCATAGAGGGCGGTGGTTGGCTTGATTTTGTGGTGATGGTGGCGAATAAGAGGTGGCAGCGGCCCTAAGTGGCGAGGGTTAACCGTAGTTCTGGGTGGTAGTGCCACGTGGTCACATGCAAGGCTGGAGGGGGCTTGGTGACGGGTTTGGGTTACATGCAAAGGCAGATCGCGGCGAGGAGGTGGTGGTTAGGTGGCTAGTGGTGACAAAAGATGGTGGTCGTGGCTCCAGTGGTGGTGGCGCGAAAGTGGTTAGCGGTGATGGTTTTCCAGTAATGCTGGTGACGCGAGGGGTGAGGGGCTAGTGCTGACCGGTTGGTGTTGGCAAATGCGATGAAGAGGAGGTGGTGGTGTTGTCGAAGAAAAGGAGACACGAAAAAGGAAAAGGATGAGGTGAGAAAGATTAAGAGGAGGGGAGGGGGAAAGAGGGGCGCGAGAATGTTGAGAGAGTGGGGGGGACTCGTTGTATAAAAGAAAGGGGGATTTTGTGTTTTAAAATTTTAAATTAAAAGGGGAGGGCTGTTGGGGTGAGTTTTAATTTAGTTTAGGTAGATTTATGTGCTAGATACATATGCATGTAGTTAAATAAGAACCAATTTCAGTTAAAACCTTGCACATACATTTCTGAAACTAATATAGTTTAAAACATGTAGGGTATATTTGTATGGACTCATAATCATCAATTAGAAGTTCATTTAATTAAAAACTTAATTAAATTAAAATGTTATGGCAACGTAATACAATTTAAGAAGTCCGTTTAAATACTTGAATTAATATAGTTTGAATTTGTAGTTCAATTGTAATAGCAACATATAGTTATCCTAAAAGCTTATATTTATAAATAAAGTACTCATATTATGAGAACGAAGTTTAGAATTTCTTATAGCAGTATAAGATAACTTAGAAGGTCTAGTTTGAAAGGTTTAGTATATTTAAATTCACAATTTAGTTGCTATAGCGATATATAATCATATCAAAAACCTTTATACATAATTAAACATACAAAATGGTTGCTATAGCGATAAGTTAACCTACAAAACGGCTTATATATGGGGATGGATATATATATATATATATATATATATATATATAAACTTCTATTTATAATTTAAAAACTTTTATTATAAAAATGTATTTTGTAATCTTTATATCGACTCATATAATATAAAAGAATTTATTTTAGCAAGTTTCCCACATTAAAACTTGAAATTTAAAATACTATAGCAACATCTATATATATATATATATATATATATATATATATATACAAAAAGTTATTGAAAATGTAATTTGACTAACTTTAACATCTGGTATCAACGGATTCTGACCCATATATATATATATATATATATATATATATATATGGGTCAGAATCCGTTGATACCAGATGTTAAAGTTAGTCAAATTACACCTTCAATAACTTTTTGTAAAATACAAATTTAACTAATCCAACCGTTGAATTATGTGATATTATCTTTATGAACATGTATATCAAATTTCACATCATTTGGACTTTGTTAGATATGCTATCTAACATTGAATATTTACATATACTTTAATATCTTATTGTATGTTAAAATAAAGTGATGTGATGAACTATTAAATAATTTTGAAATTGTATAAAATTTTGTATACTTAATCTAATTAATAAGATAATCAAATTTAACGGTTGGATTGGTTAAATTTACATTCTACAAAAAGTTATTGAAGGTGTAATTTGATTAATTTTGACACCTAATGTCAACGGATCTTGACCCTGTATATATATATATTATTGAGGAAACATGTCTTAATTCTTTAAGAAACATTTCTCAATTAAATACTTTATTAAATCCTTCATAATATACCTGTAATAATTAATATAATTTGCAATAATAATAAAATTTTACATTTTATAGACTCCTCATAATTAAGATATTATTTCTCCAAAATACATTGCCACCCTTTATAGTATAACTTAGGCTTTAATAGCTCAAAGCTAAAATAATATAATATAATTTATTAAGAAAGCCTTTTCTCTTAAAATTATAATAATTTAGGAATCATCATATAACTCATATTTACAAAAACGTGCATCCATTCTTTTAATAGAGAAAAAGAGCATGATCCTACTCTGTCCTTGATGTTAGATTTGGGAAAATATGCAACTTGTACTTGAAGTGATTGTATCCTGACCAAATACTACCATCTCCCTATCAATGAAGTATAATGAGAGTATGAGACTGAGTAGATTTGTTTTTGAAATTGACAAGAATGACCCGGTGGTTTTTTTTTTTTTTTGAAGGAGGTGGGATCTTTAAATTGGAGACCAAACTGATCATAAAAAACTATGCAGAAATAGCTATTTTGTCGTAGGCAATTTGATTCTCTCAAACCAACTTTCTTTTCTTAATAATTA
Organism: Spatholobus suberectus; assembly: GCA_004329165.1. NCBI lineage: Eukaryota > Viridiplantae > Streptophyta > Magnoliopsida > Fabales > Fabaceae > Spatholobus > Spatholobus suberectus. The sequence continues at coordinate 59,908,468 of CM014729.1, forward strand.
AGAACTTACTCAAGTTGATAGGAACTATAAGTTTGCTCATAGAGTTCCATGAAGCATATCTGGAACTGAGACAAGATTTCTTCAATGTGAACTAGTCTCTAAAGTAAGCAAGTAAGGGTGTATTTACCCTTGATTTAATTTAAAGTGCACTCAAATCTTAACTTATTAAAATTTAAAGTTAGATACACCCTTACTTTCTTTAGACAAATTTACTTTAGAGAAGTTTTTTCGTTCACCCTGTAATAAAATGTTAACACATCATCTTGATTGCACATATATTTGGAAGCCGCCACAACATATATATAGATGAGCTTTAATGCAGAATTACAGATGCAACCTCACATGAAGCAGGTGGTTGTAGAACTGGAAAAATAATTTGAATTTATGAATGATGGCCATAGGAAAACACTACCTAGATGCAATAACAGTGATACATGAAGTCTTTACTTGCAGAATTGAATTATTGTCATGTGATTTAGTTTGCTTTAACCTTATGGCTGAATCAATAGCTAGCGCTGTTAGTCACAGAAACAAAATGTATTTGGTACTTTGGTTCATAAAAATGTTTTCTATTTTTTATTTTTTCTCACTAATGATTATAAAAACATTACATTATTTTCACTTTGTATTTTGTTTTCAAAGATTTATGCAAGAAATGACATTTATTTGTTGTCAAAGATTATGCAGAAATGATATCTAAAATATATATTGGTATTTTGATTACTCTATTATAGTTATAATCTCAATCTCTTCTTAATTTAAAAAAGAAAAAATAAAAAATACCCAAACGTGAAATAAGTGATAACAACACCCAAGACTGATAGGGGCTATAAAAAACAAAAACACCAAGATTGATAGCAAGATTGCAGAGAAAGCGCAAGACTGATGTACGTATGCACTAGCCCAAATACCCAATAAATTAAATATTTAAATACCACACCCCATTGGGCTCCTAATAAATTAGTATTTTATTTACTGCTATTATTTTTGTTAAAAAAATTTAATAATTGTGCTTGTAAATTATGTTTTAACTAAAATAAAATAATTAAAAGAAATTATATCAATTAGTTTCGAAAAAAATCATGGATTTCAATAAATTAAAATTGTGTGTTAAAAATAAAATTTGTAAACTCAAATATTTAAAATGTTGTTTAATAAAAACTTAGGAATTATTGTGTGTATTTGAAAAATATTTAGTTAAGAGTAAATTAAAGTAACTAAAGTAGTGTAAGATCAAATCAATTAAGTAATTGGGTTAGTATTAGATTGGTGAGTTGAGTTATATTTTGTTGAAGTCCAAATAAGTGTAAGATTATGTGTCTAGAAAAAAAAATGCCTTCTCTCTTAGGCTTAACCTCATGAGCTTGATGTCTCTATAACCCAAACTGCTTATTAGCCTTGTGGGGGCCCTGCTATTCCACCCTTTTTTTCTCTCTTTTCACCCCTTTCTTTTTAAAAACCAATAAAAAGTCTTATTTACCCTTCACCGTTTCCCCTCCCCTCGATCTTTCAAAATCTTCCCTCCCTTCCCTTGTCTCACTCTCCCTTCCCCTCCCTCGTCCCACCCTATTCCCCTTTCTTGTCCCCTTCCCTTTCCCTCCCTTATTTGCAATTCTCGCCACATTCTTGCAGCCACACACTCTCATCGTTTCACTCTCCAACATCGTTGCTGCTTCTTCGTAGATGATTTTTTCTTTTTTCTTTTTTACTTTTAGATTTAACGGAATCGTGATTTCGTTGTGTATATGAATACACAACGAAATCGCAACTCCGTTGTATATCCAATACACAATGGAATTGCGATTCCTTGTACATCCAACTTGTTTTTTTGCAATTATTTAGTTATTTATTTAAATTATGTTTTAGTAATATTTTATTATAATATTTGTTAAATTATTAATTGTTGGTATTTATAATTGTTAATTAATAATAAGCATTGAATTAATAAATTTAGTGATTAATATTTTAATTGGTTTTTAGAAAATTTTGTAATTAGGTCCTTGATCATGTTAAATTTTTGTAATTAGGTCCCTAAATGAATAAACTATTCGTATGTAATATCAATTTATATTTTATTATTAATTATTATTTAAATGTTAAGTTTTTATCAATGTTTCAAATTCACCATGTCACGTACAAGGTTTGGCTCTTTTTGTCCAAGACGAGGCCCTTCGTTGGATGATGTGTCTAGCACATCTAGGCGGCCACTATCGACTGCATCTGCATGTTAGGCTAGACAAGATGCATACGTAGCACAGCAGAAGGAGGTACATGCTAACGTACCTAAGCCAGAGGTTGAGGTACTTGAGGCAGAGGTAGAGGTACCTTAGGGTGGTATAGTATATTGTATCGTTAAACCCCCATTTGGAGGAAGTCGTGCAGACTTGTCTTTGCTTAGGTCCTATAGGGACCATGTTGTTGGACACATATGGCTCGGAGAACCCTATGCCGACCTCAGGCTAGTCAACCATGGGGATAAGGTCTTGCCAATGCCCACACACCTGCAAGTTGCAAACATCGTGGAGAGGTCAAGCTCACCCCTCTTACACAGGCATGATATATTACTGCAAATAAAGGCATGATATGTGCCTTTGTTGAGTGGTGGCATAAGGATACTAGCTCCTTCCACCTGCCAGTAGGGAGATGACCATCACTCTAGATGATGTGTCATCTCTCCTGCACTTGCCTATTACAAGTAAGCTCTGCCAATACCTCCATGTTACTTATGAGGATGTTGTAGGGCTGCTGATGAGTGAGCTTGACGTTACACACCATGACGCATGGAGTGTGACTGGGAAAGGAGCTCACGTGACTTTGCAATGGCTAAAGGATACATATGAGGCATGTGTCACAGCCAAGAAGATCATATTTACTGCCAGAGCTTGTTTGTTACATCTTGTCAATTACACGATATTTGTCGGTTAAAGCTCGACGCATATGCAAGTTTGCTACCTAGACCTATTTCATGAGCTTTAGTCTTATAGCGAGTACTCTTGGGGTTATGTTGCGTTGGCGTACTTCTATAACCAGCTCATCATTGTCAGCTTCTGATCTACGATGCAATTTGGAGGATACATGAGCCTGTTAATGGTATGATTTTGTATTTATCTAGATATTTGTTTGTGTTTATTTTGTTATGTTATTTGTTATGTAATTTATTTATTATTTTTTACAGCGTGGATCTACGAGCACTTCCCCACCATAATTCCTCAAGATTCGACCATTGATTATACTAAGCAACTTCCTCACTTGTTGAGGTAGAGGGCCACAAGGGGTATGAGCCTTGCATTGGGTAATAGGGAGGCGTTAGACTAGCTACAATTGGACGACGTCATTTGGGTGCTATATGATGCACACAAAGTTATCTAGCCATTGCAGGCAATCTCCTTTTATTTAGGCTTCATCAGATGTAGTACCCATATGCATGCTCATCTGCTGGAAAGGGTGTTTAGACAATTTGGCTATGTTTAAGGGATCCCTCGCCCCTCGCCTGTTGGATATCTAATGCTGAGCAAATGTTTTGATGACTTAGAGGGCTGACAGGCACAAGTGGTGGACAGAGGATTGCATGTGCCTCATAGGGCTGCATGGACCTACATGGAAGGTTATTTGAAGTGGTTCTATTGCATTTCCCATCCATACCTTATTCTACCACAGGAGGGAGATATTCGACGAGACCTTCCACGAGTTCTTATGTTGCAGTTTGGCCAGCATGAAGGTAGCCAAGCAAAGTTTTTGTTTAGTGACTCTCATTCATGCGAGGTAATTAGCCATATCTTTCTTATGTATTTTTTCGATGACAATGAAACCTTCATTGATAATTGTTCGCATTCTTTTTTGTAGGCGGTGTTTGAAAGGCTTGCTCAGAACCTAGATTACATGGTGAACCTAAGGGAGCACTTGATGGCATCGACTTTGATGCCTTCTGTGGGATCCCATGGGAGACACTAATGATTACACAGGCAGCCACGGCATCCATGTGCACCTATTAGAGGAGGACGATAACCTCTGATGATTGATTTTTCATTTATGTTTTTTACTATTGGATCTTTTTATTTAGTCTTTTATTTCATATGTATGGATCCTATTGTATATATTTCTAGATTTTATAAACGCTTTGGATTTTATATATGTTAGACTTATTGCGTTGTTGGTATCACTATTTCGTTGTTACAATTAAAGCATGCGGTACAAATAAAAACAAACAAACGCAACGTAAATAATATTATTCGATAAAATAAGCATTTCTACATAGATGTGATACAAATAAAAAACATTAAACAAAGTGCATCATCTTGGTTCACTTAAACTAATAGTTGTCTAGTCATTGGAGCTAGTTGCTGCCTTAATTTCACGCAAGCACGCGATGATCTCTTCGATGGATCGTGGTTGACACATATGAGCTAGGATCTCTTCGAGAATTTTCTTAATGTAGTGTAACTCAATCGGTACAAGTCTAGGAAATTAGGAAAGATGCACAACATCTTTGCCACATCCTTATTGTGTTTAATCTCTATAGACCCATACTGAACACAGCCATTCCCTAAAGATATAGGTTATCGGTAATGAATATCAAATAATTTTTTGGTACTCCAATCTCATCATGAATTTTGTTCTTAAGAGTAGTAACCGTATTATTCTCACTTACCCTAAGAAATTTTAGACCATGAGGACATTGAAACAAGACCTCTTTAGACGTTATCATATGACCATTATAATACATAATAGTAAGGAATTTGTCCATCTTCTAAGAAAAAGAAAAAACATGGAATGAAGATGGCTAAAAACTTAGACAAATAGAAAATAGTGAATGTGAAGGAAGGAAATGTGGTGTCTTAGAGCACATCTCTCTTGTACTAGTGCAAATACTATTCACACACTAGTGAACTATCAAAAGCTTTATCCTGTGTGTCAGAAACATAAACGGTCGAGATTGCACCAATTGAATCAAGGGCCCAAATTGCACCGATTCAAATGTTTGCCCTGTTCTCGCATTAGTGAATCATTAAAAGCTTTGTCTTGTGCATTAGAAAAAGAAACGGTTTAGATTGCATATAGTAAATCAAGGGTCCAGATTGCACTAATTCAAATACATGCCTTGTTCACATGTTAATCACTAATTAAAAGCATTGTCCTATGCGTAAAAAAAAAGTAATGGTCGAGATTACACATACGAAATCAAGGGTCTCGATTGCATCGATTCAAAGTGTGCCCTACTCACACGTCAATAAATCATTAAAATTTGTGCATAAAAATTTGAATTTTAAAAATATAAATAATTAATTTTGAAATACATAATGGAAACGTGGTTTCATTGTTACAATATGAGATGTGTATCTATTTACTAAATCATAAATATAAAATGAGTGTATCCACTTGCATGTATTCCCACATCCCATATGTATTTTGCCTTGGTGTTGTATTATATTTTAGTTAACTATAGTAATACCATGATTATTTTCTTTTTCTCTTGATGCCTTGTATAGATATCATACTACAATAGGTTTAATTTAATTGAGGAGTTGAGTGATTCACTTGATTTAGGGGTGTTGATATTGGATGCTAGGTTTGAGTATAACATCTCGAGTTTGATGCAAGATTGTTCTTCATGAAGCACATTCGTGCTGATGGCCCTAAGAGTAAAGTATGAATACATGTTTATATATGTCATTGCATAACTTATAGGGATAAATGCTAATGGTGTATATGTTTGTGATGTCCTCCTTAGTTTCTTTCACTTACTTTTAATGTTTTCTGCATTGTTGAGGGCTTAGTAAGAGATAGCTAGGTGTTTATAATGTGGGTTAGAGTGCAGTTGCCTTAGGATGAAGGAATAGCAAGCTAGCTTTCAAGTAGCCTAAATCCTACTAGAAGAATGTCATCTTAGGTAAGCCAATGTAGTAGCAAATCTTGTGAATAGGAAACCACTTGAGTACCCCTAGAGTTGGATTGTAACACCCTAAATTTCAAGTACTAGAAGTAAACCATGAGGTAGCTCTTATTAAGACACTTCCCATGTGTTATTGGACAAAAGACTCCTTTAGAGTTATTGTTATTATATTATAATTATATCTCTTATTATTATTATTGTTCCTATTATTGTTATTATTATATTTATTATTGTTGTTGTTGCTATTATTATTATTATTATTCCTATGTTGTGTTGTTGTTATTATATTTATTGTTATTATTATTATTGTTGTTATTACTATTGTTATTTTATTGATACCTTAGTTTTAGAAATTAGTAGGAATGTCATAATAGAACCCAAAGAGCATCTAAGTCCCAATAGGGGACTAAAGCCCACCAAGCCACATACTCACCCACATGTTATAAGATGGGAACAAAGAAAGATGGTTAGGTTTAGTCGTCAAAAAACAGAAGAAGAAAGAAGTTAGAGAGAATGAGGAGAAAAGAAAGAAGAAAAGGAAGAGAAAGAGAAGGAATAGAGACAGGAGAACCCAAGCCCCAGAACTCAACTCTAAATGTCCCTAAAGGTGAGTGATTTTCCCTGTGTCATTCCTTACCCTTTAGGTTGTGATTTTTATACCTGTGTACCTTTTCCCCTTCTTTGTGCCTAAGTTAGGGATTTAATGGGTTTTGAGGGAATTGTGAGTAAATGAGGAGTTTATAGACTAGATTGACTAATTAGAAAGGTAATAAAAGTGATTAGGAATTAATTAACCTGTTTAGGAGTGTTTGGAAGCCAAGAAAAGTTATGGGTTGCACGTTCTACAAACCCTCGTGATTTGCAGAAATCGCAGTTGGTGCTAAATGCTAGAATTTGGCGCTAAGCGTAAGAGAGATAGAAAGTTCTCTGGAAGTGTGGCATTGAGCGTTAGCGCCAAAATTGGCGCTGAGTGTGAGAACATCAGTGAATTCCCTACGTAAGTGCCACTAAGCTCCAGTCTTCTGGCGTTAAGCATGGACCTAACAGAGAATTGGTTTGGAAGTAAAGTGAATTTGACCTAAGCCTTATAGGTTTGGCGCTAAGCACGACCCTTTAACACTAAAGCTTGCTAAGGGCAAAGGATTGTAAGTTTATGCTACTGCTATATATGCCTATTCCCTATATGATTGTTGTTACTTGGATGCCTTGTTAGATCTATTTCTTGTGACTTTTAGTTGCCTTAAGAAAATGAGTATGTTATGGATCTGTAACACCCCAATGTTTTCCTTTAATTAATATGCTTTAGTATTATTATTATTATTATTATTATTTGTTTGCCTTATTTTTAATAAAATGATATTTTGGAAAAAAAGATATCAAGCCTTTAAAATGAAGGTTTATAATTAGAATGTTTTTAAAAGTTTTAAGACCCTTGTCTCCGGCTTAGTTTTTATAAACCTAAAGTTAGCTTTAAGAGTCCATTAGGTTTCCTGAAAACCTAACTTTTTCCTCATTCTCTCTCTTGTGCATCTTTGGAGTTACTATGTCGTCAGAACCATTGCAGTCAAGAAGTGAGGAACTATAGGAAGACGCTACTGCACCATTCACATCCTCTTGTCAGATATCACCTCTTTCAAGGTAAGGGGGAGTGAGTTATCTCGCTCATCAGTATGGCTTTGGTCGTGGGTAAAGTGATTGGCCTTAGACTTCAACTGTGAGTGAAATTGTATGATTGTGTGTAAAGGAGAGTACGACTTTCCCTAAATCATTGATGTGTTTTATCGTAATGTATGTTTAATTATGAATATGAACTATCATGGATTGCTTTTGCTTTTCCCTTTTTGCCTAAGTTAGAGATTTAATAGGTTTTAAGGGGATTGTGAGTGAGTGAGGAGTTTATAAATTAGATTGACCAGTTATCTAGGTAAAAGAAGTGATTAAGAATTTAATTATTTGTTTTGGAGTGTTTGGAAGCCAAGAAAAGTCGTAGGTTACACGCTTGGCAAACCCTTATAATCTGCTAGAATTGCGATTTGGCGTTGAGCGCTAGAATTTTGGCACTGAGTGTGAGAAAGACAAAGAGTCTTTACATGTTTGGCGCTAAGCATAGGAGAGAAAGGAGAAACCCTGGTTCTCTGGAGGTTTGGCGCTAAGTGTGAGTGTGACAGTGAATTCCTATATGGATGGTACTAAGTGCCAATCCTTTGGCGTTAAGTGAGATCTACTGAGACACTAAGTTGATGTTGTTGATCTTCTATGTCTATTTATTGTATGATTTCTATTACTTGGATGCCTTGTTGAGTTTACATCTTGTGATTGTTATTTACCTTGAGAAAACTGAGTATTATACAAATTTGTGTTAATGTTCTATGGTAAAAACCTATAAAGTGTTGTGAGCATTGTGTGTGGCCAGGCATCATGTGGAGAAAGAAAGTATGTAGGAATTCGACTGGTGGAGGCCGGGATGGGTTGTCTAGTCGTAGCCTTGGGGGTGGTACCTAGTGTGGAAACTCCAATGGCCCATGTTGATCCCATGGAGCTAGAGTGTAGTGGACAAGTTGGGTAATCCTGACTAGTCACCGGGAAATATCATACTAGTTGAGGGTGCAAAAGCCAAAGGAGTCAGTACCGATGGCATTTCTTATAGCTATGCACTTACTCCTAGTCTATTTTCAAGATGAACTTAGATTGGTACCACATGTGCATGAGAAGTAGAAGCTAGGTATTGCATTACATATGTTTGTGTGTTTTGATCCTTGCAAATTAATGTTATTTTAATTATGTATGTGATGTGTATTCTACCTGTCTCCATTATCATACTTTGAGCATGATGTGAGATGTATCTCATTTCTAGTGTTTTCTGTCTATGTCTGTAATACACAGGTGACGGCCAGTAGAACCTTGAGAAGGAGTCTTAGAGTAAAGGCACTGACCTCATTGTAATTTATTTTACAACATCTGTGGGTTTTGTCAACTCTGATAGTAATGTGACATCAGGGCTTAGTTAATTATTTTTTCAGCTTTTGAACTTTAGATTAGTAGTTTTACTTCTTTAAATTGGTTTATTTTCCAAAGACTTGTATGGCCAACTGTGGGCCACCATCTTTTGGTTAATTAATAAAGTATCTTATGGAGTTTTAGTAAATGTGAGTTGTGCGTGTGATATCCTTTACCATGTGAAGAAAAAGATTCTAAATTATCATTTTATTTCAGCAAATGAATTAATAATTATCTTTAGGGTAAAAGGTGTCACAGGATCTGTGTTAAATGCTCTGATATTCTTATGTATGATCCTATGCCATGGTATGTGTAAAGTAACAGATATTCCATAGCGAGGAGAAACCCAGCCTATGAGTAGTGGCATCGTCAGTGTGAAATGTTAAGTAAGTCATGTGCATTGTTTATGTAATCATGCATCATAACATTTGAGCTATGTGATGAAGGAAAGTATGTAGGAATCTGACTGGTGGAGGTTGTGATAGGTTGTCTAACCCTAGCCTTGAGGTGGTATCTAGTTGGAAAACTCCAATGGCCCATACTGATCCTATGGAGCCAGAGCATACTAGCAAAACTAGGGTAACCCTAACTAGTTAAAGATGCGAAAACTGAAGGCATCGATACCGATGGTGCTTCTTATGATCGTGCACTTACTCCTAATCTACTTTCCAACAAGTTTAAATTGGTACCACATGTGCATGAGTAGAGATTTAGGAACATAGCATGCATATACATCTTGTTGTAGTGTGATATGTTGAAGTATGCTACATTGTAACTATGTGAAGTCTATGTGACCTTGTTCATGGGCGATTGATGCAATGTGTACATATGTGAAAAATGTAATTGTTTCCTATGATGAAGTGTCAAGGTTATGGATATGTGATCATATTATGCATGTGTATTATTCTTGTTTGTTAAAAAAAGTATAGTATATGTCTAGTTACTAGGCGCAAGGATGTGAAATAAACTGTATGTTTGTAATTAGGATTGTCTTTGCTATCTTAAGTATATATGAAAGGCTAGACTCCAAGATAGTGTTATGAGAGTTCTAGTTGGATAAAATAGTTGTGAATGAGATAGAGAAAGGGTGAATTTTCACACGGCACAATAGAAAGGTATGAGACAAGTAAGAGGGAACAAATTAAGAGTATTAAGGTAAGTGTTAAAGGAGTGTTAAGAGTATTCTAGAGTATCTGTAACCTTAGTCTTAACCCCTTGAGGACAACTTTAAATATCAAAAGGAAGAAGGGTAAAATCTAAGCATGAAGGGTTTAAATACTAGAAAAGGTTATGGTAAGAAAGTATAAGTAATAAGGATGAGTTCTTAGGTTGAGAATGAGATAATAAAGTAATATAACAGTTGTGAGAATGAGCAAGGAGTTAACAGGAAGTATTGACGATTGAAAGGTGTAGACCTAACCATAAGTGTGGAGAATTATGCGAGACTTAGTGAGGCTAAAGTAATGAGAGATAAGTGATGAAAGTTGTTCGAGTAAAAGAGTCTAACCTAGCCATAGAGTCCTTAGAGCATTCACTGAGACATTATGTCTCACCCCTTTAAGTTTCCCTTTTTTCAGGATACAAGTGAAGATGTGTGCAAATGGAGCTTAGAGTCATGTGCAAGAAGATGTAGCCTAGTTTACATTGCTTCCTTATATTCCTCTTTATATTTTGCACGACACCTTCAGGTGATAGATGAGTTGTATTAGGAATGTGTGGTATTTTATTGTATTTTCTTATATAAAATCTAATTATATTTATAAGTAGCATCTGTATGTTGTTTCTATATTTTTAAGTTTTTTTCGTTCTTAAAAATCTAAGCTTAGTTACAGTAATACCCCTTAAGGTGTTACATTAGTGGTATCAAAACAGGTCGATCTTTTCGGCCTGTGTGTTATGTGTCTTCTATTTTTCTATGTGTACTCTGAGAAATTAGTTGACATTGTTTGAGTTACACTAAGTGTTTTTAATTGTTTGTTATGCCATAAATCCTAAATGCCTTGTCATGGAATATTGAGCATGGCTATCTCAATACTTCGTGCAACATAGGTGGGAAATACGACAAGTAAAAATCAAGTCTAAGGATAGTCACCTAGTCATCCTTGAATTCCCCAGTAGTAACCTCACCTAGCTAACCTAACTCTAAATAAAGAACTTTAGAAAGACAGTCCTCCCTTATCCCTTAGGTTGTGGTTTGTATATCTATTTACCTTTTTCCCCTTTGTGCCTAAGTTAGGATTTGATGGGTTTTGGAGAGATTATGTATGATTGAGGAGTTTATAGAGTAGATTAAGTGTTTAGAAGTGTAATAGAAGTGTTTTGGGAGTGATTAGTGTGTCTTGGAGTGTTTGGGGACCATGGATGGCCTTGGAATGTGCAAAATCATGTCCCTTGCGAATTATTGATTTTTGTGTTGGCGCTGAGCAACAGATTTCTAGTGCTTAGCGTGAGAAAGACAGAGAGCTACCCCTAGCCGTCTAGAGTTGTGGTGCTAAGCACCAAAATTGGGGCTAAGCATGGTGGTGTTAAGCGTGAGAACATCAATGAATTCCCTGCATAAGTGGCGCTAAGCACTAGTCTTCTGGCACTAAGCATGGATCTTCCAAAGAGTTGATCTAGAAGTAAGGCGAAGTGGTGCTAAGCTCCAAGGTCTGGTGCTAAGCTTGACCCTCTGAGACACCAAAGTTAATGTCCCAGCTAAGATTAAAGATTATAAGTTTATGTTGTTGCCTTCTATACTTATTCCCTATATGATTATTATTACTTTGATGCCTTGTTGGATCTACCTCTTGTGGTTGTTACTTGCCTTGAGAAAACGCATATGTTGTTGACCTATGTTAAATGCTCTAATATGCTTATGTATGATCTTGTGCCATGGTATATGTAAAGTAACAGGTATTCCATAATGAAGAGAAACCCAGCCTATGAGAGGTAGAACCCTCAGTGTGAAATGTTGAGTAGAGCCTTATGCATTGTTTGTGTGATCATGCATCATAACATTTTGGCTATGTGATAAAGAAAATTATGTAGGAATTTGGTTGGTGGAGGTCGTGATGGATTGTTAACCCTAGCCTTGGGGGTGGTATTTGGTGTGAAAACTCCAATGGTCCATGCTGATCCCATGGAAACAGAGCGTACTGGCAACACTAGGTAACTCTGATTAGTCACCAGGAAATATCTTGCTAGTTGAGACTGTGAAAGGTGAAGGCATCGGTACCAATGACGTTTCTTATGGCCGTGCATGTACTCCTAGTCTGTTTTTCAAAAAGTTTAAGTTAGTATCACATATGCATGAGTAGAGATTTAGGAGCATGACATTCATATACATCCTATTGTAGTATGATATGTTGAAGTGTGATATGTTATATTTAAGTGAAGTCTATATGCCTTGTTCACGAGTGATTGATGTAATGTGTTTGTGTAAAACACAAGAATAACACAAGAAGGGGAGTTGAATTGTGTTATTAAAAATTTTCACAAAACCTTTTCAAGAAGTGTTTCTTTTAAAGGACAAAGATAAAAACTTTCAAAAGATGTTTGTAAAAACGATAAGAAACACAGATTTATACTGGTTCGTCTCACCCTAGAGACTACATCCAGTTCTTGGTAACCAACCAAGTTCCACTATAACTTAAACAAGTTATAAGTATTCTTTTATCCACACCTCTTCAGGCTCAACCCAAGTAATCTTTCACTTACCTCTCCAAGCAAAAACCCAAGTATTCTTTGACTTAAAGCCTCTTCAAGCTTCCACCAATTTCACAAAGAAATGGTTGAGTGTAAGTTATCACACTAAGCTAGCGTCTTATCAGACAAATGTACAATGAAGTTCTGGAAGGTATTACAAGCAAGATATATTCAGAGATTACAGATTGAGAAAGAAAATTTTTCAGGAGTTCCACACTCGTAATAGAGATGTGTTCTTCTATTTATAGGGTTTCTCCCAAAAGTGTCTGCTGTGAGTGCTTTTGGAAACATCCTTCGTCTCGTGTTGTAAAAGCAGAAAAGAGTCGTTTGAGCATTTAATGTCTTTCACCAACCAGTCACTCTGATAATATAAAGTGGTTTGTTTATCTAGCCTTTCTCGTACTCAATCTTGTTGCAATAGACATATTTGCTTTCTATACTGACATCTATACTCAAATTCCTACTTTTAAGCGTAAAGATGACTTTTATCGAGGATAGATATGTAGATGTCTTCATTTTCGAGAGGGCGTGCGCTTTTCAAAAAACAAAAAGGTTCTCGAGTATCATAGTTTTTAAAAATACAAGTTTAGCACACACACACACACACGAAGTTAATATACATGCATAATTCGCATAGTAAGACGATAGCGAAAATATGTGAGAACATGTGATCGGACGATTAAGCATAAGACTATTTGTTATTATCAAAACAAAATGAAGATCATAAATTCGTCCTTTATCTTAACGGTTTGTATGTGAAAATTGTAACTGTGTCTTGTGATGTGAATTGATGAAGTGTCATGGTTATAGGTATGTGAGCATATTATATGTGTGTGTTGTTCTTGTTTGATAAAGGACGAGATGTATGTCTAGTTACTAAGCAAAGGATGTGAAATAAGAACATATATTTGTAATTCGGAATGTCTTTTACTACCTTAAGGATATGTGAGGGGCTAGACCCTAGGATAGTGTTATGAAAGTTTTAGTTGGGCAATAATAGTTGTGAATAAGAAAGAGAAAGGTGAGTTCTTACCCGACATAATAAAAAGGTATGAGACAAGTGAGAGGAAATAAATTAGGTGCATTAGGTCAGTGTTAAGGGAATGTCAAGAGTATCCTAGAGTATCTATAGCCTCAGACTTAATCCTAGTGGGCAACTTTAAATATCAAAAAGAAGAAGGTAGAATCTAAACACGAATGGTTTAAACACTAGGAGGGTTGTGATGAGGATGAATTCCTAGGTTGAGAATGAAAGTAAACTAGTACACCAATTGTGAGAATGAGAGAGAAGTTAATAGGAGGTATTGACAATTAAAAGGCATAGATCCGACCTTAGGTATAAAGAATTATTAAAGACTCAGTGAGGGTAAAGCCATGAGAGATAAGTGATAAAGGTTATTCGAATAGAAAAGTCTAACCCAGTTGTAGAGTCCTTTGAGCACTCACTGAGATATTATGTCTCACTCCTTTAAGTTTCCCCTTTTTCAAGATACAAGTGAAGATATGTGTAGATAGAGCTTAGAGTCATGTGCAAGAAGACGTAGCCTAGTTTAAATTGTTTCCTAGTATTCTTCTTTATGTTTGTACAATACTTTCAGGTGATAGATAAATTGTATTAGGCATGTATGGTATTTTGCTATATTATTCTTATATAAAATCCAATTATATTATGAATAGCTTTTGCATGTTGTTTCTATGTTTTAAAGTCTTTTCGTTCTTAGAAATCTAGGCTTAGTTATGATAATACCCCCTAGGGTGTTACACATACAACTATTTTCTATGAATGCGTTATTCAAAAAAAAAAAAAGCGTAGGCTATTTTCTACAATCTCTATCAAAAGCATGACTATTCTTTGATGGTTACTTAGTATGATAAGGATTGAGGTCCTAGTCCCATTGGCGTCACATAAACCCCCTCGCCTCCACCACAATTTTATTGCAAGCCTAATTCTTTTTTTTTTTTATTCATCCTCTTGTCTCGGAATGCTTCAAGTTGGATGGTAAATACAAGATTTTCTGCATATACCTTTTTCTACATTTTGGCAATATCGTTGTTAGGAGATGAGACATATGGTTAGGCCCAATTCTTATTTGAGAATGGCCTATAGGAGGATATCTAGGACCATTTGCACTCCTTTTGTTCCACAAGGAGGCAGGGTTAGAAGACTGTAGCTTAGTGAAAGGTTAGGAGGGAGGCGACCCTAGCAAGAGCGGTGAGGAGGAAGATCCCTACATAGAGATCCTGACTTCACAAAAGGATATTAGATCTTTCTTTTGGTTTCCGACTAGCCAATGGTGTTGGTTCTTTTTTTTTTTTTTTTTTGTTATTACTGAAGTTAACTTTATTGATGTTCTTATGGCTCCTTGCATGGAGTTGCTACTGTCGTTACCTATTGTTTTGGCTACACTGTGGTGGTAGTGTATATATGTTAACCTTCATTTTGATAGAATTTTGTGTAAATTTTATATATGACTTCTTTTTACTTTTTTTTAGGCATTCACATGCATCCTATAAATATTTCTAATTAACGGCAAAAATATTATTATTTAAAAAATTAAGAATAAAATTTTACTACGTTTTCTCAATTATTATACCAACATGACATATACAGTTTATGATATTATTATTATTATTATTAGTTCAATAATTGATTATAATTATAATTGGTTATTTATAATTAATTATATGAATAAGTTTTATTTTTATATATGTTAGGTAAAAATAATTTTAGGATGATTTATTTTGTTTAAATTGTCTAAAAATATTTTTATAACAAAATTATAAAATATGTACAAAGTTATTCATAGTAGTTTATATTTAACATAATTAATTATTACATATAAAATGAAAGAAAACAAAAGTTAGTCAACAAATAATTTTTTTGATAACTACCGTAATTAAAGCCTTTGGCTCTCCAGGAAGACCCCAAGGTATTCCTACAAGTTTCGGTACTTTGGACCAGCTATGGGACTAATCTCCTATTCTGGAGTTAGTCACATTTAAAGCTCCTCGCCCCTCTCCAAAAATGTATTTTGTGAGAATCGAACCCAAGTCTTTCCCACAAACTCAGTGTGTGTGGTCAACAAATTCCAAATTAAATTGGACTTATGATAAGAAAAACTTTTATAATTAATGTTTTTTCACTTCAATATTTACTAAACATACTAAATTCTTTTCTTAATTAACTCTTATCCGTTTTAAAAAAATTATTCCAAAATTAATCTTTCCCAAATGTACTATCAGTATAGACTATATATATAGAGTTTAATGGTCATGCATTGTCAGTGTAAAAAGTTTTACACTGTCATCCAATTAGAAATCACCATTAATATGACTTTTAAAGTATTTATTATAAAAGTCAACAAACTTACAATAAATGATAGTTTGGAATTGGATGACAGTGTAAAACTACTTTACACTGTCAGTTCATGACTATTAAACTCATATATATATATATATATATATATATATATAACGGAAAGACATATATATAGACTCGTATACTATGTGTTATCTGTAGTATGAAGAACTACGCTGATATGACTTCTTAACTCATTGTAACAAATAAGCAAAAGAGAAAATAAGAAAAACCCAAGAGTACTAAGCAAGATCCCCACACTTTTTTTTTTTTTTTGGACATGTCAAAACTTTCGTACTTAAATTTTCCTAGTACTTTCCGACTTCATCTTAAATTTATTATTCGCCTAAATGCCTTGGTGCACAGCAAATGACTCTTACCCCACAAAAGGGTGAATTAAAATAAAAATTGAGCAGTGGGAAATGTATTTCACTTTCGATCGTGTCGGATTTTGTCGTACCAAACAAGTAAATGACTTTCATTCTAAATTTTAAGAATTATTATATTCATACATTTAATTTCTCTTAAAATTTACTTTCATCCTAATTTTATTCTTATATTTTTTTTGTTTTCTATCACATTATTTGTCATATTTATTATTATTTTCTTCTTTTATTTTTTCTCTTTATCTTGCTCTATGTTTCACTTGTACATCCCAAAAATAGAATGTACGTTTAACATTTTTCAATTTTTAACCTACCCCCAAAAAGAATGCTCTTAGGTTGTGTTTGATAAGAAATTTTTAAATTTCAAAAAATTGAAATGCTTGAAATTTGAATTGCTTTAATTTAAATTTCCTTCATTTATTAAATACTCTGTTGGATAAATCAATTCAAATTTTTAAATTCAAATTTTAAGTTTGGATATAATATTTTAATTTCCACCATATACTAAATTTAATTTTTAAATATATGTTTAAAAATTAAAATTTCAATATTAAACTTTTCAAAAATAAACATTAGTCAATTTTTAAATATTTAATAATTCACAAATAATTTTACTATTAAATAATATTTAATAATTCAAAAATATAAATATTAATACTTTTTACGTCAATATTAATAAAGAGAAGAGAAAAAAGAAAGAAGAGAGAGAGGAGAGGGAGATGAGATAGAGGGGGGAGAGAATTGGGGAAGAGGAGAGAAGAAAGAGAGTGAAGAGAGGGAGAAGAGAGAGATAAAGAGAGAAGTCATAGAGAAATAGAGAACAAAAAGAAAGGAGAGAGGGAAAGGAGTGAGAAAGAAGAGAGAGAGAGAAAAGAAAGAAAGAGTAGAGAGAAAATACACATAGATGTGAGAGAAAGTAATTATGAAGAATTTCAAATTCTTACTTTTTTTGGTAAAATTTGAAATTTTACAATTTTAGATAATTAAAATACCTTCATAAATTACTAGAATTTCAATTTCTTATCAAATTTCCCATCCAAACAACATATTTCACCACAAAGTATTTTAAATTCCTTGTAAAAATAAATTATCCTCTTAAAATTCCTTATTCAAACACAAGGTTATTGTTTTGAGGATGACCTAATTTAAATTTCTTTGGAAATTCACTCCAAGTGTGTTAGGAATATAAATATGAAAAATGAAATTTGATTTGATTTGTAAGTCCACTTTTACGATTGGAATGTCAAAAAGTAAAAGGTGACATGTTTAAAATGTGTATGGTTTGTGATTTTGAAATTTGACAAATTTGAATATCTGTAAAAGAAATTAGCATGGGAATAAATAAATATTAAATTTTTTATTAAGTCTAATGGAAGAAGTTAGTTATTTTATAAAATAACAAATCATGATTCGAATTCTTATTAAAAGAGATAGTATCCTTTAATTTATTATTCTTCAAATAAAATTGTTTTTTTTTTTAAGATGATTACGGAAAACTCCAAAAAAAAAACTTGAAAATTATCCATGTTTGGTTTTGATTTTATGGGGAGTTGAATATTGTCTGACTCAACATTTTTAAGAATATTTAATTTCCATTTATCGTAATTAAGTATCAAGTTTTGCAGTGTCAACTTATTATTTTCGAACAATATTTAAATTAATTCATTCTTTTTTATAGTCTCAACTGTTGTTAAGAAGTTCACACCATTACGCTATCTTTAAAAAAAATTTGAAGAGTTTTGTACCACTTAAAGGGTCATTTTAGATAGGTTGTCAACTTGAGTTAATTTGTATAAATGAGGAGTATTGTCTTAAGTGTAAGGTATATCTTGTGTATTGTGTTTTTTCATTGAAGAAGATACTCATCACTTATTTCTAACTTGCCCACTGATAAACTGAATTTGAAATACAGTTTATGCGTGACTTAGTTATTTTGGGGCATTGCCTAATGATATTTCTACACATTATATTCATTTTGGCTCTCTTTTAAGAAGCAAAAAGATGCATCATGTTTGTCATCTTTTTTGGCACATTGTAGTATGATCTACTTGGAATATACATAACAAAATTGTGTTTCAAGGTGTTCATTTTGACTTCAATAATGTTTTGGACTTAATAAAGGTCAAATCGTAATAGATTTAGTTTAAGACTAAGATGAGCAGCACTCAATGCTCTTTTTAATTTTAATTGATGTATTGATGTTGTAGTTTGCTTGCATTTAACTCTCTGATTTGGCCTTGTAAGTCTATTGTATATTGGTTAGAGTCCCTTGTATTCCGCTTCTTAATAAAGTTTTGCTTAGCAATATATATATATATATATCTCAAGTTTTGCAAAATTGATATTTGGAGCTGCTTTCAAAAAAATTATAAAAACTCTATTTTGACATTGATTTTTATGAACAGTAAAGAAATTAAAAAAATCAGCAATCAACACCACGGAATTAAGTTTAAGCGTTTAACAAGCAAGTAAATAAGCATGATTGCATGAGTTTAATTTGTTTGTCTATGCTTCTTTTATTTTATTTCACCTCTTTTATAAAAAGCAAATTTGTATATGATCAATTCCACTTGACCTAAATTCTTAGTGTTCATTAAAATTTCCCCGAAGTTGACTATTGTTTTGCTTTTCAAAAGTAGGCAGACATAAAGCTAGAATTCAATTTAGTCTGCACCTTGGTTTGATGTTGATTTTCTCTTTCCAAAAGCAAGGGAAAATATGAGCAAATTCCACTTTTGCTCAGTTTACTATCTGCCAAGAGACCCATGAATTTCCCCGAAGTTAACTAGTATGTTTATTTCCAAAGGTTAGTGGGTCTAGTACGTAGCCTTTCCTTTATTGCATGTGCTATTAACTTTCTTTTAGCCTTTCCTAAAAAAATAAAAATATAAACTTTCTTTCAACCAATAGGGACCATTTGACAATTAAATTTCAGTCCACAATTCCAATACGTTTGTATTATTCGTTTTTTTTCTCCGTGGTATTAGGGTTATACCTTTTCTGCAATGACTTTGTAGAACATCTATCCTTTAATGTATGGTTAATTAAATTTAATTATTCACCATCCTAATCCACCATTCCGTGGAATAGTTTGTAAAGTCAAACACTTCAACTTTCTAATAGGATATGATTATTGCCAAATGCATCTATCTTGAAATGGACAGACCAAAGAACAAGCACTTGGAAGAAAATTAAAGCATAGGAAATTAATCAAATTATGTTGTGCTATGAGTCAGCTGGAAACTTGGTTGAAATTTATGCTACCTTTTGAGAAAATATTTTTATTTTTATTATTTAATTTTATTAACAATGATAAAAATGACTTTTTTTTAGTTTATTTCAATTCTTAAACAAATTATAATAAAAAATAAAAATAAGATTATATTTTTATAATTATTAATGAAAACTAATCACAAAACCGTGAAACATTTACCTAAACCAATTAAACAAGTAACCCACTAGGGTTGGTCTAGCGGTGAGGGAGTTTTGGTAATTTATATGTAGTCTTAGGTTCTATTCCTATAGTCGTCATTGTACACACGAAAAAAAAAAAAAAACCAATTAAACAAGTAAAAGGAAAGTTTTTTAATATGAAAATGAATAAATGATTACTTAAAACATGTTTTTATCTTTTAACTTTTTTCTGGTAATTAATATTTTTTAACTTTTTAACGTTTAAAAATCTTTATATAATTAAATTATTAACACAATTTTTCAAAAGTTACTTATCAATTCTTTTGTGCGATGAGAAGTGATAGCAACACACTTTTTCAAACACATTTTTTATTATTGGTTAAAATTTATTAGAAACTACAAAATTATGAGTAAAACTCATTAAATAAGAAACGAGACCCACAAAATTTTGTAATTTCTAATAAATTCCAATCAATAATATAGAGTATGTTAGGAAAATGTGTTAGAGAATGTATTGTTTAACATTTCTCTATATGGGATTAATGATACCTAACTATTATATTATATTAATGATATTTTTTTAAAAAGTATGACTTCATAATGTCATTCTAAATTATGTTTATACGCAAATTATTGACTTTTAATTTTTTTTTAATGATTTTGCTTATAACCTTTCTCAGTTTCCTTTACCTCAAACAGTTGAGTTGTCCTCTATCTGATATATTGTTTTATCTGGGATTTTTACAGTCCTTCTTTATGCATGTTATAACCACTTAATGCGTTCATTCTCTTTATTACCTTTAAAATTGAGTTATCCTCTTCCTAATTTACTATTTCATCTGGGTTTTATGGTCCTTCTTTATCCATACCTTAACTACTTAAAGCGTTCATTCTCTTTATAGTCTTTTAAAAGATATATACACTTCCAAAAAATTTTTTATTAATTTGATAATTTAGATAAGAATTATTCAAAGAACGAATTCAAATATTGCAATGAAGGTATAAGTGGATAAAAGTATATTTTTTCGAAATAATTTACTTAAATTTTAAGAAAAATTAACAAAATATAACTAAGATTGAGTTTAAAAATTATATTAAAAATAAAAACATAACATTTATAAAGTTTTATATGTTAAAAAAATTGCTTAGTGTGTGTTTTTACACGTATGTATGCATGTAATGTTATAAACTATATCTAATTATTATTACAGACAAATAACACGAAATTAATTTTTACATAATTTCTAAAATTATAAAGCTGTTCATATTACTTTATTTTAAATTATTTTTAATAAAAATAACTTGTAAATATTTTAAATTTGAATCATAATTTCTCAAACTCATTAATTATAATATTATAGATATTTATTTATTAAATAAAATTATTATTCCAAATACTACTACTTTAAAAGTCTGAGCAGTTTATGAGTAACCTAACTATTTTTGTACTTATAACTTATATCTTTTTATTTTTTAAAGTAAATTGTATCAATACCAATGAAATATAACAATATTTAAATAATAATAATAATGATGATGATGATGATGGTTTATGTAGGTAAATATATATGTTTAGTTCTGTATCTTATTTTTAGGTCTTAGTTTAGTTGTCTTGTTAATATATCTTATACCAATAAAATATAACAGTATTCAAATAATTAACGTTATCTTGTTAATTTGTCACATAATAAAAAATTAATTTTTGGTGGTCAAAAGCTGTCATAATTAACAAAAAAGGATAAAATTGAAAAAAGGAAAGAATATAAAAAACCAAATTAGAAAAAATAAAAACTAAACTAAGACCTAAATATAAGATGTGAAACTAAAGATATATTTTTCCTTTATTTTATTTATGAAGTTAATTACAAAATATTGATAGATTTATTTTAATTTAATATTTATGTTTTTGAATTAATATATTTATTTTAAATATTATAAATGTTTTTTATTTTTAAAATTTGCTGTGTTGGAACATATACATAATGAGAATAATTTTCATTGTCAGAATGTAATAATTATAATTTGTACTATAGCTATACATGTATGATAAATATTGATTAAAAGTTAATTAATAATCACATAATTATTTTTTAAAAAAGTCTTCTATATTTACCTTTTAATCTTAACTTTTTAAAGAAGATCCATCTACAATTTTCAAAATAACCAATTATAGGAAATTAAACTTGTTGAATAGCCTCTCTCTTTCTCTATGTGCTTGGAGTTTTATGATTAGAGTTAGCTAAATTGTTCCATACGCTAATGAAGAAAAGTATTGTTCCGACTCCCAATAACAAGCATAACAACAGAACTTGAATATTCAAGCTTTTTCAAGTGTTGAATATGACCTCCACCACCAACGATTAGCACCAGTCAGAGGCAGAACAACTTATAAACACTCTTTACCCTCACACTGTTCTCAGACTTAGGCCACACGGCATGCAGTAACCTAGAAAAAAAACACATGATTATTTAAAAAAATTGCACTTAAAAAAAATCTAGCCTTGCTTCTAAAATTGGCGAAATCACTACCACATTTCGTGCCTATTTTGTTTGCCTTATACCGTTGCTATATAGCAGCGGAATTAATTGAGGTGCAAATGTGAAGTGCTCACTCTTTTAGTTAGTTTCATGGATGTGTACCTAATACCTATTTGTACTGTTCCATCACTATTCACAAATGGAATATCGTTCATGGCTGTATACATGTCCACTTAACCTTGACTTGGATTAGTGTACCAGCTTGGGTTTTGCCACCGTGCCCAACATTTTTGTGTCATCTTCCACTTTCATTGTGTGCTCCATCTTTTTTGTTGTCATTTTGACCTAAAATATATATTTAATTTCATGTCCACCAAACAATATTATTCTGGCCCCCAGCACCCCAATATTAGCTGATGAAAGCTTTCCAAAGAGTGGAAATGCGTTTGATCTCCCAAGAAATGATGGGTTGCTATCACCTTTTTTGAATTTGGCAATATCATTGCCCCCTCCATCATATATGCACTTTAGATACTTAAATATATATATATATATATATATATATATATATATATATATATATATATATATATATATATATATATATATATATTCTAGAAAAATCTATAATCTACATGTATAAATTGAGACCTAGCGTTAGTGAAGTAACACATCCAAGAGCTTGTCGTTAAGAAGTCTACTACACAAGAATGAAGGGCACTCTCTTTCACCTCCTGTTTGTGATTCTTTTAGGACTCTCTCATTTTGTATGCCTTAAAGCAGTCCCAATTACAAGTAAATTCTACTACGTACCATATTTCCAATTTTATTCCTACAGAGATGTTAGTTCTTCTTTGTTCCTGATCATCTTCTTAATTGTTCTTTATAAACAGGAACTGAAAGCCTTATGCAAGATCGCAAAGTTCTTCATCTTGCACTGGAGAATATCCACAACCACAAGGTACATACAAATTTGATACCCTATCGCTAATTATAAGTTACCTAAGACACATGATGGTATGATGCATTAAACGTTTACTAGATATAAATTAAGAAGCTTATGTTTTATAATTATATGTATACGAAAACAGGTTATCACTGGGATAAAGTGGCACCGGGAGGAGCCAATTATTTCCGAGAGGGTGGACTTGGAACTCCATGACTACCCACCATCTGGGGCTAATGGTCGTCACACTCCAAAACCACCATATCCATAATATATATGTGTACAAATGCTGTGTGTTTATTGTTAGTACCCTATGAAGTGTATCATAATCTTATAATGTCGACGCAGTTATGAGTAACATATTGTTTAACAAGTAACAACTTGCTTAAGTAGACATGATAAGTGGTTTCCAGAAGCACTTATATACGTATGATATGCAAAAAAGAAAAGACCAACTGATTTCAAGTATTCAGTGTTGTGTTTGTTAATTAAAGTGATGCTTATTAATTAATTTGTCCATGTGAATTAGGATTTTCATTACACTTTAATAGACCAAAATAGTACCACTGCTCATATGAAAACTGATACAAGTGTCAGTAGTCAGAGAGAAACTTAACGACAACAATAAAACGCTTTGGATCGTTGCAACGAAAGCACATGCAGTTCAGTTTAGGTACATTATTCTGAGGAACCGGAGTTCCTGTGTAGTTCAGTTTGGAACTACACAAGATACAATTGTCAATCCAGTGTTGTTTAATCTTAGGTTAAATTAATCTCTAGGCCCTGAAATATTTAATTAGGAATTTTTAATTAGATTCTCAAATTAAAAAAAATTGTAATTATATCTTTGATCTTATAAAATTTTTATAATTAAGTTTTTAGAATTTTTAAACAGTCACAAATTGTCATTTTCTAACTGTTTCAAACCGTCAAAAACTAATTCTAAAGATCTAATTATAAAAATTTTATAAGATCAAAAATTTAATTACAAATTTTGTAGTTTAAAAATCTAATTAAAAATTTTAAAATAGTTCAAAAACTTATTGATTAATTTAACCTAATCTTAATTCAAGCACCCTTTTATTTATTATTTTAATATAAAAATTATTTTCCTTAGTTTTATGCCCTTAGGTGTTTGGTTCTATGTACTTATATAGTTATATGTACAACCTTTGATTTTGGTTGTTGATTCATATCTTAATCTTTAGGACAGCTTGTGGTTAAGATTACTTTGTTTTTTTTTTTTTTGAGAAGCGTGCTTAAGATCAGTTCTTTATTACATCAATAAAATTTTTAGCTTATCTAACAAAAATATAAAAATTAATTTAAAGGACGACATTTCTGTGGTTAGATTTAACTGTAAAAGAACTAGATCTCTAAATAAAAATAATATAAAATGTCAGTAATAATAATAACAACTTGTCAATAATAATTCTTATAAAACAATAAAATGATAAAATGTCTACATATTTTCTCCTTTAATTTCCCTGAATTAATTTCTAATATATATTTATTTAATTTATTTCACTTCTTACATTTTTATTATTTCTTAACTGTTTTTCTTGTATCAAATTTTATTTGAAAAACCTGTAAAAATTAAGATAATAATAAAATATCCACATATTCTCTCATTCTCATGATGAAGTTCTTGGTAAATCTCTAGTTTTCTTTCACTTCCAATATACACAATCCCTATTACTTTTACTTAGCGAAAAAGTTAAGTTATTAGACAAAATTAAGAGTTGATAGGAATATTGTCTTCATCTTATAATTGATTTTAGAAAACTACAAATTGTTCGAATGAACATTCCACATGTATATAATTTTTTTGAAATGTATAATTGATCATTTTAAAATAATGTTAGCAGTTTAATAAGAATTTCTATAACATGAAATACTTGAAAATGAAATTAAAGGAATATGACCCTAACTCATCTATAAATGTTTGAAATTTTTTTAAACTCATAAAATTAGAAGAATAAAGTTTTAATATTTTTTTCATAAATCTCAATATATATAAAGGCTTCATTTAGTATTTTGCTTTAGGCCTTTATATTATAGTGGGAAGGGTGAGAATATGTTAGAAGACCAATTGAGAGGTTCATATTAGACTTGGCTTAACCTAAGCCTACTATTTTAATAAAAAGTTAGAACAATTTTCAAAGCGTATTTAGGGGCATCTTATAAGAGCATGCCTATTTAACGGATATATAGAAGAACTTATTTGAGCTTATATAAGTGATTTACAATGATTGTATAATTATTATTTTAATCTATTTCAGTAAATTTTATTAATAAATTTATTTTAATATAGTTTACAGATAAACCGAATAATCTCTTTTCTAATAAAAATTTATGAAATAAATGCTTAATTAAATTATTTAAATAAATATAAATAATATATTATTATTGAATTGGACTTTTTGTGGTCATGTATTTAAATTATATTTTTGTTGATATATTTAAAGCTGGTTAAGATCTATTGGTACGCACAAAGACTTATATAGGCCTTTAACCTTTTTCAAGATATAGGTTTATTGATTTTAATTAAAGGTCCTTCAATTAAATTAAACCTTTAAAAGTAAAGAATTATGTGAACTAAATATGTCATACTTAATCCACTAGAGTCGGCCTAAGTGATGGGGGTTTGGGTTATTTGCATAAGGTCTTAGGATCAAACCTTATTACCAGTCATTGTATGCACAAAAAAATATGTCAAACTTTAATTAAGTTTGAGAAATTACCTTCTCAACGTAAGACTTGCGTGTGCTGTGACTCATTTCAATCCCTATTATTAATTGAGTCATCTTGAGTTATTATGTAAGAATTATTAGAAAACTGTGGTGAAAAAACAAAAGTAGCCAATAATCATTCCATGTGACAGTAAAATCTAATACTCTTTCTATTTTAAAATGATTACTGTCATTTTAAGATTCATAACAAAGATTAAAAAAAAAAAAAAAAGGAAGGTTACGTTATGTCAAAAAAATAAAGATTTAAAGGTGATTAAATGCCCTCAATTTTAATGAAATATATAAGCTCATGTAACTATATATTAGTACGTTACCATTAGATGATACTTAATTTCTCACATACTAACTGAAAAAGAAGTTAACGTTTTCTTGATTTTTTTTAAATCCTCTATATATAAATTAGAATAGTTATCTTACACGAGAATGTTTTTAACTGTTATTTTTCAATGAAAACGTTTTTAGCTGTCATTTTTTAACTGAGAACATTTTTAAAAAATTTTTAACCTCTCATATCTTTTAATCTATCATTTTAACATTTTTAGTTCTAAATTGAATTTCAATATTTAAAAAAATTATCAATAATTAGAATAACATTATATCACTATATAAATTATATATTATAAATTTAAAATATAATCTATATGTTCAAAAATATTTATTTATTACAAAATTTAATTATAATATAATTTATATTATATATTTAGAAGTATTTATTTATTATAAATTTGTTATATAAAATAAATATTTAATCTGTGTAACTGCACAAATTAAAATACTAGTAATAATTATCATGAAAGGAAAGGATTGTCTCATAGACCTCATTGAGCTAATAATTAAGGCGGTGTGTTTTTGTCTTTATAATTTTCTATTTGAACGTAGCTAGGCTAGCACTAACAAAATTAATTCTGTTAAATACTATAACCGGACTTGGGTTGGGTTCTTAAAATTACCCAAAATAGAATTTAAACTTGGTTATGACAAGTGGTTAAGAAAACCTTTGACGCGCATCCCAGCAAAAATACGATTAAAGCCAAATAAAACAATACATCCTCTATAATGGCTTTTTGACATTTCAATAAGAAACTTAATTAAACCTTCTTGTCCCCGCTGTTTACTTCTATATATATTGTCCACAGCGCAAAAGCAGTGTTGTACTTTAATCTTATACCCAATTACTGCGCAGCGTAAGTTGATTGAAAGATTATACTGAAAAGTGAGAAAATAATTTTCTTAGGTTACAGTTTGGTATAAAAAATGTGCTAACATTCCTGAAATAATTATATAGAGATAAAGTATTTTATATTTAGTAAAAAGAGAAAGCATAAAAGAATTTTAAAAATATTAATTTGTAAATAAATGAAAATAAAATTTGTTCCTTAAGTGAAAATTAAGAAACCTTTTTTTTTTTTCACCAATTGACCGTAAATATATGACTATATTTAAAAAATTAAATAATAACTAATATATTTTATAATTTAAAAAAAATATATTCCTAAAAATCCCATTCTAAAAAATAAATAAAAATATAAAAGATTTTCGATACCAAATATCACCTTAATTTTATGTCAACGGTAGAAATAATTGCGACTGATCAGCTGCAAATAAAGTTCTCGATTATGAGAAAACATGTCATTCAACGGGACATAAATTTTCCTCCAATGTTATTTGGCTTACTCTCTTCCACATATATTTAATAAGTCGTTGAATAAATAAAGGTTAATGCAGGAAGTTGTCTACGAGACAGTGATGGCAATAAACCAACAAATAGGCTTTATAACCTTTCTTTTGGCTTAAAAAGATACGGAAATACAAAAATAAAAAACCATTTTTCGACCCACAGCATGTTGCTTGGTGCATCATTAACTAATTCGTAGGAAGTGAGTTCAGAATGAATCAACATTTTTTATTTTGCGCAATCATGTCTGTTGGCCACTGAAAAGCCTTGTGAAATATCTCGCATGGTATATAATACTAATCTGCTTTTATGTGCAGTGAAAAAGTGAAATATAAAGTTGTGGGAATGGACTTTTATCCACAGCTTTCCCTTGTACTACGGCCTTTTCCCAATGATATTATAATGATATTAATTCTTTAACCAATAATAATAATAATATTAATTCTAGCGAATGAAGCTAGTGGGATTCTCATACTAAAGGAGGTAGGATCAAAACTCGTTAGTCCTGATTCCTGAATATGGATATATATGGCATGAAAGTGCGGAGATTTAAATTTAATAAACTCGAGAAAATCAATGATGCACGCATAAAATTAGGAGTCACGGACAAATGGTACACCTGTAAGCCTGTAATAACAACACCTCTTCCAGAGATCAGATTCTAATTTAGATACTCGTGATCTCTAAATTGCATTCAATTATATAATTATTAAACAGATCCACATCACAGTTGCTTATCGATTTATATAATTATCAGTGCGGTGGTTTTTAGTGCCACGTAAGTCTAGGCGTTATCTGAAACAAAAGCTAGCAAATAAGTTTCCATGAATCTTGGCAAGTTTGGAAGAGTTCAAAACTTGCCAACGAGTGATTACCGTGAACTCTTTGTCATTAAACTTGCCCGTTTGGTTATTTTTTTACACTAACTAAAAGTTATCACACACACACTTATATATATATATATATATATATATATATATTTGTTTTCTAATTAGAATTATTTTTGTTGTGTGCGACACAGCAGACTTAATAGCTAAGCAATTAGGAGCGGGAAATGCAAGGCAGTAAATTATGGTTAACCAGATCTCAATATCAGTTTGACTAACTCGAGCTTAATATCGAAAGTTTAAGTGGACACACACACACCAAATATCACTGCTAAATTAAAAAAAAAAAAAAAAAAAAGCCCGACTACAACAACAACAAAAAACAGAAATCATATTAACGGTAGACATTAAATTAGCTTCTATCCCGTCCTGACTCCCAGATATTCTAAAAACAGCAAAGAACTCATATGTAATATTGATATGTGTACTATATACTCTTAGATATATACATATCTAAAAAGTACAGTCCAATTTTATTTATTCATTTTAATTTTATTGACCTATAAATTTGTGATACAGCTTCAATTAATACTTTAAATATTACAATTATTTTCGACTCTATTTTTTTCCCTTATTGAATTTGAAGGTACAAGTATAATTATAATCATAGAAAATCAAGACTTTTTATATGATTAACAACATTTTTTGTGATGTTTTTACATTGGTTGAAGGAAAATATATGATTCTTGTGACACATAAAAACTGTTTTGTTAGTTCAAGTTAATTAGTGATTTTAATATATATATAATTTTTTTGAACCCAGGGTATCCCCAGCTGAAAGGTAAGGACTACTCTTTCAAAGTACTGAGATCCATTTAAGGAACTAATATCTCCCAACAGGCTTTTTTCTATACACACAGACCCAAGTATCGAATCCCTGACTATATGCTTAAGAGACAAGATTATCTACCAACCATGACACACCATGTTAGTTTAGCGATTATAATATAAAACATTATTGAGTAATAGGGATTAATTTCGTTAGCAGTTAAAAAAATAAACGTTAATATTACAAAAAAAATTCATATATGGAAATCATATTTGTTGAGAATTATATTTTTTAGGAATTGTTTTTCTTGACAATGTCATAAATATGTTTGATATGTCTAAAATATTTTTGAGAATGAAAGACATAATTGTATTTTTATATTATAAAAACTTTTTTTCTTTTATGAGAATCTTGGATTCCCACCCCTTCCTATGAGAAAATTTTAGTGGGAAACATAATTAAAAAATAATTCTTGAGAACGTTTTTTAAAATTATCATACTAAACATAGAAATTTAACATTTCAACATAAGATTTCTGAGAAACTTTAAAAAGTTTCCTTACCAAACACCCCCTATGTAAGTGTGATCCTTCATTGGCAAATATTTAAAAGACCGCTAATGGATAAATTTAATCTGAAAAAATGTATTTAAAACCTTTATTAGTGGTTCACTCGAAACTACTTACAAAAAATAATAAATCAATAAATAAATTTCCCTCTTTTTGCTTTAATTTATTTTTCTTGTTTCGTAACAATTTAAATATATTTTGGCATCTTTACATTATATAGATAATAATATATATTTTGATAACAAATTAAAAATTACAAACATTAATTTATTCTAAAAAAATGTAATATATTTATTTTAATAGAACCAGCTTGAAAGTTGAATTTCACCACTGAAATATCTGAATTGGCCCAAATTTTATAAATCTCTCTCTTAGCATTACTAAAATATAATGAACGTCAAAATTAGAGATTTTTATGGTTAAAATACTAAAATAATGTCAAAATATAACAAATGTTGTCTAAATGCTTTAAAACTCAATTTGCCTCAATAATTCAAATTATTACTAGGACTAATTTGTTAAAGACCGAAATTTCACTAATAAGGTAATTATAGGAGTAATTAAATGTCTTAAAAAAATAGTAATTGTCGAGGAACCAATATATAATTCTAAGTTTTCATCATCTTCATTTCTTCTCTATCTAATGTTGTGGAGATATTGATTTAAGATTTGATATATTTGAGATGAGATTGCTAACTTTGATCAAATTCTGGTTGTGCTGAACGAAGTGTGCTTCTCGGGGATCAAGGTATGAGGTTTTTACATAGTATTATCTAACACGGTTGAGATGTCATGGGTAGGAGGTGGGCACCTACAAAAGGTACACCTACGCTCAAGTTAGTAACTATTATATCTAACTGACGGCATATAACAAACATTTATCTACTACAATTATATTGGTTATAATTATAAGAGTCTGAGATGGGTTGAATTCTCTGGCACAAGGTCTCTCAAAGATAATAATACCCTATTCAAGTGTCAAATAGAGTAACTTTACTCTAAATTGAAATATGATTCACAAGTATATTTTAGAAATCTTTCTCATGAGTGATGTTGATCTCAGTCAACACTTAACTATTTAGGCTAATCTAGCGATTTTACCCAAAGTAACCATTAGTCCAAAACAAAAATATAAACAACTTATTTGAATTTTGTCCTTCATTTAAGTGTATTCGCATATGGTTAGTGGTATTTCTTCGGGAGCATGTCTAAGCAGTGAATACTAATTGAGTATATACTTTGTCACTTTGAGGATATAATAATTAGTCTGTCTAATAATAGTCAAGGGCGATAACTGATAAATTCCAAGTCAGGTAGGTCACAAATTTATTTAAATCTCCCTCTGCAACGATTTTGTTGTACTTGCTACGTTTACATAATTATTGCCATATTGCAATGTTGCCATTGCAGTGTGCAATATTTAATGAAGGAAGAAATTGGAGGCAAAAGGAGTTGACATGGGTGGGCAACCCGATCTTGGGAGTAGAGGCGAAAAACGAAAATAAAATCTTAGGGCTCGTTTAGGGTAGTTGTGAGTTTTTGGTTTTTGGTTTTCAAATTCAATTTTCAAAATAAAACGTGTTTGGTTAAAATGGAGTTGAAATAGTTTTTAACTCAATTTCAAAACTCTCTTAAATTCATTTTCTAAACAAAAAAAAAAAAAGATTTGTGAATTTGGTTTTTAGTTTTTTAAAAAAATACGCATCACTATATTTGACAATAGCCTTTCTTGCCACCACCACAACCACCGCCATTGTTACTATCATTACCATCGCCACCACTACTACTGCCACCATCGCCACAACTACCGTCACCACCACCATCACCGCTACCATCACCACCACTGCCACTAGCACCGCCACCACCATCACCGCCGCCACCACTACCACGACCATGACCATCGGCATCACCTCCACCACCACAAGTTTCATCACTACTACCATCATCACAGCCACCACCACTACCACCAACGCTGCCACCACCACCACAAGCACTGTCACCACCACCCCCAACTTCGCCACCACCACCACCCCACCGGCACAGCCATAACTGTCACCGTCAACACCGCCACAACCGTCACCATCGCCATTACCACCGCCACCACCATCATTGTTGCCGTCACCACCACCACTTTCGTCACTACACAAACATATCCTTAAACTAATTTTGACAGAATAAGAAATTTCAAAGTAAGTTTATTTTGAAACCAAAAATTAGAAAAAAAACAAAAACTAATTTTTAAAAACTAAAAACTTGTAGTTTTTAAAAATTCAAAACTCAACCAAAAACCACCCCAAACGGACCCTTAGAAATTGAACAAAAACGATTTATTAAATTTGAGGTGCCACTGTGGCCCAATTTGTAAAGGACCCTATATGCTTTACCAGCCCAATATGTTATGAGCTACCTCTGTAGTAGTTCCGGTTGGGCCTTGGGCCCATTTGTTTGCTTCTTGCACTTCTCCAAACATCTAAAAAAGAGGTTCAATTTGTGATTCTTTTTGTCTTAGACTTCCATTAGGTAGAAATCACTTTAGTCCCATCCAATTTGAATTGAGTAGAATAGATTATTTAAGGAGATAAAAACTCCTTCATCACTTATCCTTTTTATATATAAGGTTTAAATTCGAAATCTTACATAAGCAAAATCAAATTCCTTTCAACTTATATCATTGGGTATTGGACGGTTTACCATGTGATTGCATATTGATATAGTAAATACCAAAATTTTCTTTGTTACTTTGATTACACTGAGGGATTATCAAGGCAAGCTCCAACTGTAACAATAAATTAGTATAACCCACTAGCAAAGAGAACTTACTTTGATTACAAATTTAACAAAAGCAATTAGAGCATTTAGCAATAAAACTGTCACTTGCATGATTAATCTTCTGAGGATGGAGCAAGAGCGGGTGATGGTGAAGGAGGTTTTGATTTATCAACTCGCAAAAATCCAAATTTCTTAATGAGCTCATTGGCAATTAGCTCATTAGCTCTGTCCGAGGGATGGTACTCGTCCCAAAATAGGTACTTGCTTCTATCTTTGCACAGTTTTGATGCAGGTATACATGTAAGAGCCGGTCGAATATTCCCGAAGGAGCAACACGGTGAGTCTGTGTTTTGGAATCCTACATTCAAAATGTGATTGCAGTGGAAATAATTCTCAGTACACGAGCTGCCGATTTTTCAATTTTAAGATCTGTTAAGTCTTCAAAACGCAATCATATTTGGAAACCTATAGAGCTTCTTAATTGAGAATACTATATAGGGATTTACTAACGTACACTCACTTGTTTTCTAGTTGGAGTACATTAGTAAGCTACACTATTAATATATTTTAAGATAATTCTTAGTTATAACTTGCTAATGTACTCTAACTAAAAAATAAGTTAGTGTACGTTAGCAAACTTTACCAGCATTTACTAATGTACACTTATTTATTTTTTAGTTAAAGTACATTAACAAATTACACTGTTGGTGTATTTTAAAATAATCCGTAGTTATAACTTATAACGTATTCCAACTAAAAATCATATGAGTGTACATAAGCAAAGCCCATATATATATATATATATATATATAACGACTGTTAACCGTAACGCTTAACATTCCATTTTTGTCAATAAGTGACTTTTCTTCTTTTGTAATGCTATGATTTCAAAATATTATCTACAAAAATTTTTCATTCTTTAAAAATTTCTATTGTTTGTTTAAAGAGAAAAGAAGTTTAACCTTAAGAAATAAAAATTTCAATTTTTTTCTCCTAATTTTTCTCTCTAATTCAAATTTTAAATTTTTCTCTCTTTTCTCATTTTCCTTTTTCTCATCTAAACAAAGGATGATATATCAAATTCCTTTGAAAATTTATTGCTTGTGGTTTAAGTTTCAGATAATGGTTTATGTATCAGATCAGTGAAGAAAGCGCGCATACATATATACTCACCGTATTTGTTTGGGTTGCTAATCACATCATTAACAACGTCGTATGCATCTCCAAATCTGTAGGTTGAATTGGGAAGTTGCTTTCCCAAGTCATCTACTAACTTGCTTGCAGCTTTATTAAAGCTAATAGCCAACTTGTTTGTTCTATCTTGACAATCCCCAGATGTACTAAGCACCCTTTGAAGGGGAATGCAGCCCATTGGGCCCAGCCCAAACACCATCAGCTGCCTTGCTCCTAGGCCATGCAGTAGCTAAATAGTAAAAAGGCATAATTGAAAAGATTGTTAGAATCTATAATGAAACAAAAAAATAAAATAAAATGATTGTGTTAGAGTGGATTAATAAGCAAACCTTTAATTGTTCTAGTAGAGTTCCTATCAAGTAGTCCATGAAGGTTTCATCATTATATGTCCATGAATCACTGTAAACAGGCATCAAGTAGTTGTTGATGAAGTCATTGCTGCCTAAAGCAACAACATAATGAGCTCCCTGGAAAAACTTTTCTGCCTCCTCTTTTCCAATTCTGCTTCTAATCAGTTCTTGTGTCCCCTGAAACAGCTCAATTTGTTTGTAGAGAGAAAACCTTTGAATCTGCGAGAGGAATGTATTTTCAATCAAAATATATATATTAGAGATTTTGCTGCGAAGTAAATAATCTCAGTTCTTGATGAAAAATTAACTATTGATATCCTAACACATGCATGATTTGTTATGCATGTAATATCAATGGTTGATTTATTCTTTAAAGTGATTGCTCACTTTAGCGGATTCAGTCGTTCAGATCCATATATCAGTGCTTTGTTATGCTTATATACTAAATAGCTATAAGACATATAGCATGAAACTTTACACTTTGCAACTTACAAAATAACTGCCAGTTTCATTCAATATGCCACCACCCCCAGAAGCATAATTCACCCCATTTTCCAATATAACATCTTCAGTTAAAGATGGGTCCAAGAATGCTGGAGGCCTAGGAAGGCCCATATTGTCACCTGAGCATGTGAATATCAGTATGATTACAGAGGGAAACAATAGAAAAGGGCTTTTATTTCTTAATAACAGAACAAACTCTTATTTCTTATATATATTCACAGATCGCTCAACCAGCCTTTGACAAACCACAATTAAATAGACAGAAAAATTAAACAAAGGAGCTATTTTTCCACATTTGGCTAAAATGAAAAAGTTGAAACAAGCAGCAATATATGGGCTTCCAGAAAACTCAACAAACTGCATGCTGATATACATTGAGTTAAATTTTTATGCTCACTAGCAGCAAATTATCTGCATGTTAAAAACTATAGTAACACCCCATTTTAGACCAAGATTGTAAGCATTCATCACCTTAGTCCTTGACTTTTTTTTTACTATCTAACTTTATAAAACATTTTTGTCTTTAGTACTTAATGAAAAGACAAACATGAAACATGAATGGCTTTCTGTAAAAATAGGGATTAAAGTGAAATTTCTGGGACTAATTTGGGGTTTAATCATAAAAAGTGAAAGGTTTACCTATTATATCAGCAACCGTGCGACCATTGGAGAACCTGCCATTAGGTAGTCCATTGCCC
Organism: Spatholobus suberectus; assembly: GCA_004329165.1. Taxonomy (NCBI): domain Eukaryota; kingdom Viridiplantae; phylum Streptophyta; class Magnoliopsida; order Fabales; family Fabaceae; genus Spatholobus; species Spatholobus suberectus. The sequence continues at coordinate 59,943,791 of CM014729.1, forward strand.
AAGTCAATACCATACCAAGGTAAACTTGCCTGAGCAAGGCTTTTAGAGAGGTACTTGTTATTTCCAACATCCGAGAGGGAGTCTCCAAAAATGAACTGCACAACCTTGCATTGGCACCCCTCAAGCCCAATTCCAAAAATTATGCCTATTGTAATAACTAGCGCCAGATGGAACTTCATGTTTGTCTAGCAAGTGGTGATCTCTTCAAGTGAATTTATACCTCTAGGCTCTAGTGGAAAGGGTCTAATAAGGTTTTAAGCACTTGGGTTGGTTTTATATCATAGCCATGACCATAAGCCTATGACTTTTTGAAATGTGGAATGGTGAGATTATGTTACGTTTGGTAGCAATGTTAATAGAGGGAAGTAGATCGTTTGATAAACCAACTATTACTGATTCAAACCTACTGCAACTACCCTTAGATTTTGTCACAGGTTGCAGCTTTGTAACTTACACCACATGTGCGTAGCTGAAGTCATGTTTTTGTTTTTTTGGGGTGATCAAGTCATGATTTGGTTAATGTTGCAACTTGAAATCCATTGGTGTAGAACTCTCGCTGAATTTAGTTTAAGCATATTGGAGCATGATGAATGGCCGAATAAGGTGATTCCTATAGCTAGAATTTTCAACAAACACGTCGGATATTATTGTAGTGAATTGTTATGGTAAGTACACCTAACTCTGCCATCGTTTGCTGAAGTTGTATTTCACTTCTTGTTACACTAGTGTATTTATGTTTTTCGGCCAACGGGGTATGCATGGGTGCGATCCTTAAAACTTAATTTGAGTTTGTGCGTAATAAATTATTTTAATAATTTAAAATTTTTAATTAAATTAACAATCGATATATTTATATCGGGAAATGATACCAACTATCAAACTTAATAAAATCACACATAGTAATATTTTATCACAAGAGTAAATTTTATTAATCTAACCGTTAATTATAAAATGTTATCATGATAGTCATGTATATAAAATTTTACAAGATTTAAACATTCATGTTTAGTGGTAGGAGGTTTGCACAAGATTTTAGGTTCTAATCTTGTTGCCATTATTGTAAAAAAAAAAAAAGTTAAACATTCATAGATATGTAATCAACTAATAACTCTTTGCATACATTTTATATAATATATTATAAGTTAAAATAAAGTAAAAAGATGAAATATTAATTAGTTTTTTGATTGTGTGAAATTATTAAACTTGATATGTTTTATGAGAATTTTAAATTCAATAATTAAATTAATTGATAAAATTTACTTTTAATAAAATTTTATTAAGAGGGTTCTTTTATGAAGGTTGACATATGATAATATTTAATCGCGTCCCATCTATCTTTGTGTATTTTTTGAACAAACTGATTGTAAGAGTAATATTCAATTATTTCTAATTAATTCACACTATGGTCTAGCTATGGAAGCCACAATATGTGACATGAAATTAAACAATATATATTAAAAAAAAAGCATAATTACAAGCACTAAATAAACACTGCTTTCAATAAACATCAATGATTAGTGGAGGCGTATGCCAGCTGGATGAAGGTTGGATCAACTAGGATAATCCTCTCATTGTTTCTTTGAAAATAGATAGGAAGGAAAAGAAAAGAAGGGACATGCAGGAGAGAAATATTAATTTTTTATTATTTGTTTAAAAGAAAAAAAAAGGAGCAAATTCTTTGTTGAAACTTATCGAAAAAAACTTCTCAACTTGATATGAAATAGAGACGATGATTCCTCTATTTGTTTATTTTAATTTTCAAAATAAATAAATAATTTTTTATAAACATAAAATTAAAAAAATAATTTTATGTTAAGTAAAAAATAATAAAGTAAAATATTATATTTTTAATTAGTATAAAAATATTTTAATGCGATTTATTCATTTTTTTCCATTCTTTTTTTAATTCATCCAAATAAATAGAAAAAAAAATTCTCTACTACTTTCTTTTTAATTTCTATTTATTCAAATAATACATAGTTTTTACTTTATTTCTTTTTCTTCTTCTTTTTTCCTTTTGATTTCTGTCTAATCCCAATAGCGTGTAAAGTATGGAGAAAACCTCTTTAACCATTAAAGCAACCCTTGATTTTATTATTTTAGTTTATAAAACATAATAATATTTTTCCTAAATTCTTATTTTATTTGTAAATTATTTTTTTTCGCCTTTTCTTTTTGATTTAAGAGAGTGTCTATCAGACTATCACAAATGTTTAGCGTATGATATGCCAATAATAGATCCTACAAAGAAGGGCTAAAAGTGCGGTACCAAACAATAAAAGTTAGTTGAATATGTTTTTTTTTTTTTTTTTTCCAGCCATCTAACTAGAATTTTTGGTTTCTCGGTGGAATAATAAGATATTTCTGGAAGCTTTGATTTTTGGATTGGTTATGAAATTAGTCTTTGATCTAAGATTTAATCACACTAAAAGCTTTCTTTCTCTCTTTAAGGATGTATTATACTGAAATCGAACTCAAATTCTCTCCCACAAGCATGTATTAACAACTAGTGTTTTAACCCGTGCATTGCACTGGTTAAATCTATTATGTAAATTTTATGATTATAATGAATTATCATTAAAGATTTAATAATAATTAAATTAATTAAAATTAGATATATTTTATTATTATATAGTATATTAAACAATAAATTATAAAAAAATAAAATAAGCTAAAAATATAAATAAAATAGTCATATTAAAAATCATGCATGGTAAAAAAGTTTATAATATGATATAACATAACAATTGCACCCAATCTTTTTATTGAAAACAGAATAATAATTCAGCTATTTGTCACCATTAGGCTAACTCTAATTGATTTTTAGTATAATTAGTATTTTAACATGTGCATTGCACAAAATAAATATTTATTTCATATATAACATAAATTTATAATAAATAAATACTTCTGAATATATAATATAATTATATTATAATTAGAATTCGTAATAAATAAATATTTTTAAACATATAGATTATATTATAAATTTATAATATATAATTTATATCGTGATACAATATCATTCTAATTATTTATAATTTCTTTTAAAAAATATTAAAAGTTAGTTTAGAACTAAAGATATTGAAAATGATAGATTAAAAGATATGAGAGGTTAAAAAAATTCCTAAAAATACTTTCGTTGAAGAATGATAGATAAAAATGCCCTCGTTGGAGAATGACTGCTAAAAATGTTCTCATTAAAAAATGACAATTAAAAATGTTCTCATTAAAGAATGACAGCTAAAAAAACTCTTGTGAGAGATAGAAGTTCTAATTTAATATGTAGAGTGGATAAATATGGTGACTTTTATGATAGAGAGGTTAAGTTTTTGTTCATTAGTGTACAAAGCATCTTGCTTTTTAGTATTTTTTTGGGTGTACAATGGCAATAATAAGATTAGAACTTAAGACCTTGTGCAAACTATTTTTTACCATTAGGCTAATTCTAATTGATTTTTAGAATAATTAGTATTTTAACATGTGCATTACACAAAATAAATATTTATTTCATATAACACAAACTTATAATAAATAAATACTTCTAAATATATAATATAAATTATATTATAATTAAAATTCGTAATAAATAAATACTTTGAATATATAAATTATATTATAAATTTATAATATATAATTTATATTGTGATACAATGTCATTCTAATTATTAATAATTTTTTTAAAAAATATTAAAATTTAATTAGAACTAAATATATTGAAAATGACAAATTAAAAGATATGAGAGGTTAAAAAAATTCCTAAAAACACCATCGTTGAAAATGATAACTAAAAACGCTCTCGATAAAGAATGAAAGCTAAAAATGCTCTCATTAAAAAATGATAGCTAAAAGCATTCTCGTGAGAGATAGAAGTTCTAATTTAATATATAGGGTAGATAAATATGGTGACTTTTATGATAGAGTAATTAAGTTTTTATTCATTGGTACATAAAGCCTCTTGCTTTTTAGTAGTTTTTGAGTGTATAATGGCAACAATAAGATTAGAACTTAAGACCTTATGCAAACTATTTTTCACTGTTAAGCTAACTCTAATTAATTTTTAGTATAATTAGTATTTTAACCTGTGCATTGCACAAAATAAATATTTATTTCATATAACATAAATTTATAATAAATAAATACTTCTAAATATATAATATAAATTATATTATAATTAAAATTTGTAATAAATAAATATTTTTAAACATATAGATTATATTTTAAATTTATAATATATATAATTTATATTATGATACAATGTCATTCTAATTATTGATAATTTTTTTTAAAAATTATTAAAATTTAACTTAGAACTAAAGATATTGAAAATAATAAATTAAAAGATAAGAGAGGTTTTAAAAAATTCTTAAAAGCGCTCTTATTGAAAAATGACAGCTAAAAACGCTCTCGTTAAAAAATGACAGTTAAAAAGGTTCCTATAAGAGGTAAAAGTTATAATTTAATATGTAAGATGGACTGAACTATGTGCGAGTTGAATATGTTTTTAATATTTTTAAATATGATACTTTTTGATTTTATTTACTATTAATATTATTTTGTTGTGGTCCCTCACTTTTAAAAAGTACTAAGTTTAATCCTTATCATTATCTTATTTTTATTAACGGACGATGTGATGAATAAAATGTCATGTCATAACCACATCACTTCTACTACTGTCATAGTGAGGGATCATAATTAAAAAAATCAAATTAAAAAGGGATAAAACGAAAAAAATAATCGTCAAATATTTAGAAAGATAAAAAAAAATATATATTTAAGTCAATTGTGTTGAAGAACATGCATGCGAGATACATTCAGACAAATGTTGAAAGGCCAAACTAAAATCTTTATGATGCGTTTGGGACGGTACCACAAAAACTTAAGGAAGGAGATAAAAGTTTGAAATTTAAATTAAAAGATAAATAAAAGAAAATATAAATTTTAAATTTTTATTTTTAGAATTTAATTTTTCTTTTTTATTCACTTTTTCCAACTAAAAGAAATACATTATTATTTATAATTTTTTTCTCTCTATTTACTTTCATTCAAACCAAACATAACATTAAAGTTTCATTCTTCTAAAGTAAACTTTTAATTAGGTTTAAGGTCGAATATTAAAAAAAATATTTAAAAGATATTAAAATATATTTGATTGAGAGAGCTAATTACAAGAGAGTGACGGTTATTGGCCAGTGTTGTAAGAAAAGACTTCCATAGCAACTAAAAAATTCATACATTAGTAATTATAACTACTATGTATGTGATCGTTATAAAGGGAGGTCCCTACAACCAGTTAAGACTATACCATATCAACTCATATAGGAGTCAGTATTGTCTTTAATAGTGGTTCCAAGATTGAATCACTACTAAAGATCAACCTACAATAGTATTATCTAATGGAAGTATAGATTTTTAATAGCAATTCCAAAGGTGAACTACAATTAAAGGTCAACCTACAATAGCAATTCCATAGGAAATTGCTATTGTAGGTTTTATTTTTCTATTTTTTAAAAAGATTGTCACAAAAAATAGTAATTCTAGTTGAAAATTGCTATCTTTTCGCTTATTTGTAAATTAAAATTTATTTTGTTTGATTTTCTCGTTATATATTTACATCCAAATATAGCATTTAAACACAATAACATCCAAATAACTTACATCAACATTCAAATATAGAAATGTATCAAACCAAGAGTGAATATAACTTAACACAATCATATAACATCTATCAAAATGTGGAAATATGTAGCTAAATGAAAATATATAGTCAATATCACCCCAGGAGCAACCATCAAATATTCAAACCCATACCTTCCATACTGAAATATGACAATGACAATAAAAAATTATTGATAATTGCGAAAAAACTGTCAATAATAAATAATTATTGGTAGCTTATTGATAGTAAAAAAAAATCCATAAAAAATAAACACGTCAAAAAAAATTTTAACAACCAAAATGAAGTCATTAGGAATAGAAATGACTAAGTGCATGTTTAGACATCAATTGAGAGAGCTCAAAAGTATTTTTATTTTCAAAATAACAAATTCTTCCTTTTTTATTTTGTACATTGGAATTCATTATTGTGCATTGAAATTCGTAAAAATACTTTTCTAATTTTAATCCAAACATAACATAAACCGTTACTAGAGTTGTGTATATGGATTGTAGTTTGTGAACTGGCTTGTTTAACCCGTGTTCATGTAGGCTTGAACCTAGTGATATTTAGCTCATTTAAATAGAGGGAGCTTATATGGGTTAACCCATTTAATCTATGGGTTAAACAGGTTTGGTTCGCAGTCATACCAACCCTTTTAACCTACATAAATAGTTTTTTATTTTTATGATTTTTCAGTTTTTATATTGTTTAAAATTTTTCATTCTTTTTGGAATGTTTTAGCTTTTTTCAAATATTTTTAATATTTTTATTTAAGTTTGTGGGCTAGCTCACCAACTCGCTAGCCCGTCCTAGACAAACGCAGACCACTTATTTCATTGACCTGTATACTTCAGAAGTCAATACAGTTTGACTCGTTTGTTTGCGAACCAACGTGGATCAAGCCTATGCAAACTGAGCTAGCTCATGTATCATGTTATAAGTGTTACTTAGTCCACATCAGATGACCAAGGTGTCGAATTTATTGATACATAAGACCGTGACTGTCAATATATTGCAGAGAAATTTCTGATGATAATAATCAATAATTAGATTTTTGGTAACTGTTATTTTTTAGAGTTTAATGACTATGTACTATTAATGTAAAAATCTTTACACTGTTAACTAATTAGAAATCATCGTTAGCATGATTTTTAAGATAGTTATTGTAAAAGTTAACAAACTTATCATACTTGGTAATTTGTGATTTGATAACAGTGTAAAACCGCTTTACATAGTTAGTGTATAACCTATTTTTTCTACTTTTTATTATAAAATAAAATAAGTAAATTTGTATAAATTTTTAAGTAATTATTAATTTAAATTTTAAATAAATAAAATTTAAGAAATAGTTAGATTATATTGTATTAAAAAATAAAATAAGCTACATTTAAATAAATAAAAATTATATAGCCCTTCAATTTAAACTATCAAACAAGAGACTCTTTGTTTTACTCCTAAAATCAATTCGTCTCATTGTGTCATATTTATGATTGAAATTAATTTCAGCACATATTTTATTATGTTTGATAGTTGAAAATTAATGTTATTAAAATCAATTCTACTCAATTTTAAAACAAATGAATCTTAAAATATTGATTAGATATAAATATTGTAAAATATTAAAGAAAGGTCAAATAATATACGTCGTTTTTATGCTTAATTATTAAAATATCAATAAATATCTTGTATATAATATGGATATATATTTTAATTTAAGTAATATTTAAAGAAATAAAAATATAAGATAAATATATAATATATTTAAATAAATAACTAAAAAAATATAAGTAACTTACATTTGGGAGAAAATAATTAATTTGAGAGTATAAGATCGAGATTAAGATTTAAAAAAGAATTCTTTAGAAACTTGCAAATAATTAATAGTTTTAATTTTTTTTTTAAATATAATATAAATTATAAATAATAATGATATCATATTTCACAAGAGAATAATAAAAATATGCGCACGTTTAAAAATAAGATCTCAGATTTATAATATAAAAATTGTTTTTTGTAGTTGTCGCCATTTAAACCATCTATGTATTTTTTATAAATTGTTGTATGAATTATTATACAAATAACAATTCTCTTTTATAAATTGTTGCACTGCCTCGATAAGTCTTCACTATATCTACATATTTATAGATATCAATATTTGGTTGCATTAATTTAAACAAAATATTTAATCAATATATGTTGCTAACCAAATTTATTTACTTGTTTTACTTTAGAAGGTTATTTACTTTAATAATTTGTTGTGTTATATCTTTACATTTTTAGTTTATTAACTGTACAATGCAACCTATATATTAAATGAGAACCTCTATTTATCATCAGAAGAGCTCACTTTCCCCATTCTCCCTCACATTTATTTTCATTTGAATACTCACATGTGGTGAAGTGGTGTAATTCACTCTCCCATAACGCAATGCTTCTATTTTTATTTTTTATTTCTCTTCATAACCGCTCCCTCTCCCTCTCTCAACAAAATTAGCAATAGAAAATTTCATATCATATTCTCTTATCTTTGTTCACATTATTGACTTATCTTCTTTCATTTATTATTCTATTTTCTTATTTTAAATTATTGTCTATAAAATCATCTTTATAACTCGTCATTTATCCCTATTCATCTATTCTTACTCTTCTTATTTATCGACCCTCCTCCCAAGATCAAAACAAACTCTCAATTTATTTATGAGTTTAAACTCTCAATTTATTTATGAGTTTAATTCATATATTGTTAGTAAAAAAAATTTGGTTAAAAAATATTTTTAGTCCCTCAAATTTGTAGAAAGTTTGTTTTTGGTGCAATACCCTTATCTTAATTTTTCAAATGTTTTTCTAATATTTGATGAATTATTTCTAAGAAATCGGAAAGAAATTTCAAAATTATGTTCCCCATGGTTGCATTTAGAACGGAGCTCGAAAAAATTAAAAAATGATGATTTTGTTTTAAAATTTCAATTTGAGCTTAGAATCATGTTATATGTCTTAATATCATTTTAAAATTTTTTGAGAATTTTAATATAAAATGAACAAAATGTTCCTGAGTGTCAAATAGACCAAACTAGTATTGGTTTGACATCCAGAAATTGTGAAAATAATATTCTTAGTTTATTTTTAGGAAAAATATTTAATTTATAATTTTCATAAAAATTTGGGTATTTATTGAATTAAGATGGATTTAATATGAATTTTTTAGCTTAAGAATACAAAATAAATCAGTAAAATTTTGAAAATAATTAATAAAAATTAAAAATTATTTTTAGAAATTTATTTTTGATGTAAAATAATATATTTGTTCAGTTTTACATTTAATTTCATTATTTTGATATTAAAATCTAATTTATTTAAGTTTAGGCGATTTTATCAGTATCAGTTAATTTAACTACAGATAAAATTTACACTGGTAAAGTGGGACAGCATATGAGAACACGTCCCAAGCCTAAGGGGGCTAATTCCTCACTCTAATTTTGTTTATGTGTCCAAAATTGAATTATAAATAAATAAAAAACTTGTAATTTTAACATAATGCATGATGCAATCACTTAGACACCTAAGCTTTTCCCATTATCTATAAATAGGCATGCCTTTGGACAAGATTTTCACCACTCTCCCCTTCCTCAAGCTAACCAAATTATAAGAGAGCTTCTCTCTAATTTTTTTTTTCTTTTACTCTATTATTATGCTAGAATATTACTAGTTTCCATCAACTAATAAACTTCTCCCTCTAGGAACTTAGAACCAACACTACCATAAACTATTCTTCTCCTTTAAAGCTACTTGAAGAAGTAATGGGAGAAGTGGGGTTGGTTCTAAATTATGGTCATTTTACATGTTAGTGGGAAAGGTTTTCCCCTAAACCTTTCAGTGCATAAAATTTAGTACTTTCTCTTGTATTGTTATAATGTTTAATTCTAATTTTTAATTTTTATTAATTTGTTACTCTGCTCAAATTTAGATAATTAAATTATAAATATTAAGTTATTACTCTGTTCAAATTTAGATAATTAAATTATAATTATTAAGTTATTTTGCTCAAAATTAGATAGCTAAATTATGATTATTAAATTGTTATTCTAATAATTAAATTATAATTACTAAGTCGTTATTCTACTAAAATTTTATATTTTTAAATTGTTATTTTCCTAAAATTTTATTAATAAAATTGTAATTACTAAGTTGTCACTCTGCTAAAATTTTAATAATTAAATTATGATTACTAAGTCATTATTCTACTAAAATTTTATTTGATTACCAAATTGCTACTTTATTAAAGGCAGAAAGGTTGATTGTACTGGTGCTCAAATTAAATGAGACCAAGGAAACCTTTGTTTGAGAAATTAGATAAGTTAGTGAGTAATATAAAGCGAAGGACATATAGTGTGACATGACATCCTACTAAGGAAATTACAGTTGGGTACGCTGAGAAATGAAAGGCAGGAATCCACTTGCGGAAGTTTTGGCTGTAGGCATCGAGTGGTGAAGGTTCCAATGGCTAGGCTAGCGCCTGTGAGCGAGGATATTTACTTGATCAAGCTTGATAACCTCGACAACTGTTCAGCATTTTAGGATTGGTGTGAGAGTATACCTTTATAAATGAACGTCTTGAACCGTTATTTTGTTTATTAATGATGATGAGGACTGTACCATGTGATATTGTTGAGAGAGGAATATGTATTTCCAGTCACTTTCTGGTTTTGTTGAGAACTATTACTCACTAACGAAAGGTATGAATACATACCTAGTCAAGGATAGTCTAATACAACTTAGAATAAATCCTAGGTTCCTCTCTATTGTTAGTTGTGTTTTATGATAGATTTCTTACCATACATGTGAAAGTGATTTTAGAACAAATTACCTTACTCCATTTTCTTCCCTGTATGTTTGATTACAATTATTGAAGATGACAGTAACACCCAGTGATGTTAAGGACAAGTTAGAGGAAACTCTTACAAACAAGGATTTGTAGTCTTAGTTTATAGTATTTTCTTTTCATGAGGGATAGAGTAGACATTGCTTTGTATAGGATCTTTTTGATGTACATATTGGGTTAGGTAGTGTCTGACTTTTGATGTACTGTTGATTTCCCTATATTCTAGTTGTTTTTCCGACATATATTATGAAATCATGATGTATAGTGCTATGATACATATATATATATACATATATATGGGACATATCTAGTGAGATGATCATTTTTATATGAGAGTGAGGGGAGTTAATCTTGGCCATACAACCAGACATGAAGGGTCAAGATTTAATGTCATGTGATTTTTTAAAAAACTTTCATGACTTTCTATATTTTAATTTTGACCATTCATGATAAGATTTAGTGGTTAATAACTATTCTTCTCACTCTCACATAAAAAAGATTCTCTCACTTGATACATTCCCCATATATATATATATACACACACATATATATATATATACACACACACACACACATATATATATACACACACACACACATATATATATATACACACACACATATATATACACACACACACACAGACACACACACACACACACACACACACATATATATATATACACACACACACACACACACATATATATATATATATACACACACATATATATATATATACACACACACACACATATATATATATACACACACACACATATATATATATACACACACACATATATATATATATACACACACACATATATATACAGACACACACACAGACACACACACACACACACACACATATATATATATATACACACACACACACACACACACATATATATATATACATATATATATATAGACAGACTTTATCTTTTACTATCATTTTCAGTTTCTATTAGATTTAGAATATTTCTATTTTAAAAATTGAAATAAAATTTTATTCGCATTTTCATCAACTCAAATTAACAACTAATATAATTACCAAATTAGCATGGAGTATTATTAATGTGAATGGGTCTTACATTTGGTCCGCCAAATTTAAAACTAATCTTTTTAATACCTGTAATTTGAAAAAAGTTTGTTTTAGTCTCTCAAGACCACTTGCAACATCATTAACAGGGGCAGATTGAATTAGTTGTGCTACATTAGCTAAGTTTGGTATGATGTTTTCACTAACAAAGACATTAGTGGGTGAGTTTTGTATAACAAATTCACTAACGGTATTTGAAAAGAAGGACTAAAATATGGTTTTTTTCAAATTACAGGAATTAAAAAAATTAATTTTAAATTTAGAAACAAACTTACCTCAAATTTGAGGGACTAAAAACATATTTAAACCAAATTTTTTAAAGTATTAGTAAATTAAAAATTATTTTAAGTAGGACTTTCTAAATAATTATTATAAAAACAATGACTATAAAAATAGGATAGTGAAAGTTTTCTCACTTCCTGAAATTATTCTTGCATTCATTCATCGTCACTTTGGTATGTTTTTTTTTTTAATGATTTTGTTTGTTTTTTAAATAGTGAGATTGCAATTTGAATGCTCAAGTAGTGTTCTTTTTTAAGTGAAAATTATTGAAATATATACTATTTTATCCTCTTAATATATAAAGTATAATAGTTATTTAGCTTATGAGAGTTTTATTTTTCAACTTCTTATATTTTATTTCATTTAAGTTTTCTTCTCTCGAACAAAGGTGAACTATAGTCTCTCCTTATGCAAATATTATGTATTTTCAAAAATTCATCTCCTAAGAATTTTTCTTCCTTTTATCTCCTAATTTAAATTTCTTTATCCTTATCGCATTCCTTCATCTCTTTTTCCCTCATTCATGTATTCAGCGATGACAATGTAACGAATGAAATTTCCTGAGGAGTGTGACAGCACTCCCCTAAAGGACTTATCCACGTGGTATGCGCAAGTCCCCCAGGATATAACAGGAAACTCCTGGAATGAATCCGAAGCACAGAACTAGTAGGAGAAGAAATTTCTTAAGAACCCAGAGGCGGAATATTTTCCATGCAAAAGGAGAATCATCGTTTTTTTTTTATTCTCTAGAAATCCCAGATCATATAAAACTAATAATTAATGTTCATAATTAAAAACATTAAGAAATAATTTTAAAAAAAATGTAACATCAAAAAAAAGTTCACAAATGATAATGTAGTCCCTTATTTGTCGGAAAGGATCCAGGAAAAAACGAATATAGACTCATTCAAATAGTTACAAAAAAGAGTGTCTTTTAGATAAGCTTATTTGAAATTTAAATTCAATTTTTGAAAATAAAATTTAATATATCCAAAGCTAAAAATTTCTAAGGCCCATGATCGTATGCCTCCACGAGGCCCATTCTCATGCGCGCGAGCCTCTTTCTTTTTACTAGCCACTTTGAAATCCATTATCACATTTTGATATATAAACACTTGATGGAAATTCAAATTAAGCAATGTGGGACATGAGCCTTTTGAAATACACATTACATACAACAATTCATTCATCTCTTTCCTAATTTAAACTAATTTGTCCATCTCTTGTTTGATTTCATGAAGATTTTATCTGATTTCATGGGAATAAATTATCCTCATCTCTTTTAACTTGCATATTGATTTAAATTTTTTATCTCTTACCTGAATTAAATTATTTTATCTCTTACCTCATTTTAACTATCTTGGCTATTCTTAAAAAAAAAAAATTATCTTGCCTATCTCATCTCCAAATTTGTGAGAATAATTTTTTTTCGATTTCTTAAGGATAATGATTTATCATTATTCTTTCTCCTATTATGAAAATAACAAACTATTGTTTCTCTATTTAAATTTCTCTCATTTTACTGTTATCATTAAATAGAATTGCAAAAACTAAGATTATTTTGAATTTTAATTATTTTAATTTATTATGTTGACAATTATTATATTTCTATATATTTAATATTTTTTTGAAAATAAATTTATTAAATGGTATGAATATTTTTTTTACTTTTTTATGATAAAAACTTACAATCATAAAGTTTACATATAAAATTTGACCCATGCAATGCACAGACTAGAATACTAGTTATATATAAAATAAAAATCATCAAGTCGGACCTCATACTTGTTTAATTATATTTTGGCAATGAATAATGATTGGTCTGCTAGTGAGTATTTTCAATGCTGAAAATCTCATATCAGTCTCTTGCTACCTGCTTATTTCCTTTGATCTCAAATACAAGTAAAAAAAAAAAATAGCCGGTCACCATTTTTGTCCTCAAAATTGCAGCGTGACGCCAATCAAGTCCTTAAAATTATTAAAATGTGAAAATAATCCCTGTAATTGTAAGCCATCAATTAAATTAGTCCTTTTGTTAACCATAATTAATTGACAGGGTTAAAGACACTTACATTGCTTCCACTTGGCAAGGACTAAACTGACAGATCAAATTATTAACTTCCACGTGTACACGGACTAAAATGAAACCCAAATAAAATTGATTCATTCACACATCCAGTTCTCTTAAGATATTCAATAACTTCCTTCTCTCTTACATCCTCTGTCTCCATTAGTCTGCAAATAAAAAACTTAATAAAATGAAACAAAATTATTGTAATTTATCATTGCAACCTATTGTCTAATTATACTATTGTTGGTAGCTGTATTGATTCGAAACCAAAAGAAAGAAACAAAACATCACATTCTTGCGACATAACATAGTCAAATGTCGTCTGGAATGGCGGAATTAAATTGCAAACTACAGAGTCGTTGAGTACGTGACAACACAACAGATTATTCCACAGAAAAAGTTAAAAAAAAAACAAAAAAAATGTCCTAGTTTGATGCAGTGATCTATCTACCCTCATGGATACACATGTAAACCCGTGTTATTCTGGGAAGGATGGACCTTGCCTTTGTGATACTTGGGTCTTTTGTAGGAATTGTAAGGCTTGTGAATCCAAGTTCGGTGAGGTAAGTAATAGCATATTTGGTTTTGCTTCACTTTTATAAAATCAATTAAAAATCCACATTAATAGTAAAGCAACGATATGTAGCTTTAGAATTTTCGAGCTTATATGGGCAATATGGAGAAGGCGAAACAGATTGGTGTTTGATAAAAAACATACACCCATACCTATTGTCATTTCAAATGCAACATCTTTGCAATTAAATTCTCAAGAGAAGCAATTTGTTAATTTTGATACGTGCTCTCTTCGGAAAACTCGAACATGGGCTAATCAAAGCCAATTTTGATGCAGCAATAAAACCGGGTGTTGGAACTGGGCTAGGGGTAATTTTCAGAGATTGTAAAGGGAACCCACTAGCAGTAGCAACATCTTTTTATCCACAATGCTTTGAGCCCCAGGTAGCAGAAGCATTAGCTTTTCAACTCTCAATAAAAATTGCTTCACAGTTATCCCTCTTAGTTGGCAACTATGAAACGAATTGTCAAACACTTGCACAAGCACGGATGAAAAAGGAAATACAAAGCTACACGTGCTTTGCAGGAGTCATAAAGGACTACTATAGGATGTTCCACAGACAAACTATTCCAACACTTATTTTTGTCACACGGGTTGTAGAGTGATAGAGATGGAGAATCGTAGGGGAGAAGAAAGAAATTGAATACCTATATATATATATATATATATATATATATATATATTTTATTTTATTTTTTGTCACCCATCCAAGAATTAAATGGGTAGGTGAATCAATTGTATTTGGGCTTTCATTTTAGTCCCTGTCCACGTGGAAATCATGAATTTGATTTGTCATTTTTTTTTGTGAATAAAAAGTCTAGGTTAGTCCTGCCTCGTGAAAGCCACATAAGTGTCTTTAACCCTATTAATTAACTATGGTTAACAAAAAGATTAATTTGATTGACCGTTTACAATTTAAGGGATTATTTTGACATCTTAATAATTTTAGGGCCTAAATTGACATCATGATGCAATTATGAGGACTAAAATGGTGATTCACTAAAAAAAAACTAATTTATGCTAATTAATAAAGTTAGTTAACATCATTAAATTTTATTAATCCTATGTACAGAATAAACTTTTTTCCTAAATTGTCTTTCATTGATATCAAGTATAAAAAAGAATCATTAGAAATACAATCTCAATTAAATAAAGAAGTATTTTGGAGATGAAATCATTAAATAAAAAAAATAAGTTAAAATTTGCTTATATTTGAAGTTAGCACACACGAAGCTCTTTCTTACTTGTACTCGAAATCAGAGGAAATACATTTTACTTTTACCTGTAACCAACCAAAGAATACTTATAACTTAGATCATTTCCAATGTAAGTTGTTACAAGGTTTTTAAATTAAAAATTAGTTCTTATTCAGGTTTATTATTGGGTGAGATTCACATTACTTTCAGTTGTAACAACGAATTTTTATATAAGTAATTGGTTCTTTTGATTAAAAAAATATTTTGTGAGACAATAAAATCTATTTTAAGTTATTAGCTGATTATACTTATAGAATAGAAAAATTATTAAAATTCTTAAATTTAATGTACAATTATGTACCCAAATCTTGCTTCAGCATATGCTCTTTAGCCAACCAAAACAAATCCCCCACTCCAACTTTTCAATTCAATCAAAATGTCCATTTACTCGTATATCAAAGAAATATTTAAGAGTTACATTTTAATAAAAAAATATTTTTAAATTAAGGGACTTAATTAATTTTTATAAATTAAAAAATATTATGTTAAATTGTTATTTTATTTTTTATTTTTAAAAGAATTTAAAAAATATCTTCGCACTGTCATCGGAGAGTGTGAGATAGTATAGAAATAGAGTTGTGTGAAAAGTATTTTTTAAAATGAGGATTTCAGAAACAATGTTCTGATGTTCCAAAATATAAAGAAAATGATGTATGGATAGTATTATGTCAGTTCACACCTTGGAAGAGAAAGAGACACGGGAGAGAAATATAAGTATAATAAAAGGTAGAGAAAAATTGAGAAAAAATAACAGGTGTTATTAATAGAGTATTTGTGATGTTGAGATGTCAACATATCATTACCCAGAGCATTACGAAATTCGTACACCAAATCCAAGGCCGTATGGGCAAAACATGAAGCAGAAAGAAACAAAGTAAATATCGTCAAGCTCACATTTTAATATTTTATGCACTTGGCAAAAATAATACAAAAAATAAAATCAGTAGTAACTCAAGTAGGATGGCAATGCTAGCTACCAATAACACAATTTTGCATTTTTAACACAATCTCAATTAGTAAAAGAGCAATAGCGAGAAATCATCACATTGCAAACATCAGTGTCTCTTTCCGGGGATTTTATACTCTTTCAATCAATCCAATTAGTAAAGCAATAATTCAAAGTTTTAAATTATGGACATAATCGCAATTGTAGAGACTTCTAAATCCTTAATACTGTAGACAGTAGCGAGAAAATGCAACTGATAAGGCCACAATCGCATCACAACTCAATCGTAAAGACTTTCAAAACATTGATGTTACAGCTGCTATTATTAAGCACAAATTTATTCCTAGCTTCTCTTCAAAATAGGCCACAAAGTATATTATGTAAGTAGTCAGAGAGGATGTTCTGTAAAACAACCAATTATCAAATTATAGATTTTAGTGTAAAACAGAGAGAAATCATTTTAATTTTTTTATTCTGAATTCCCTTCCACTGGATCTTTTTGAAAGGAGAAAGAAAGTCAATGATTAAAGTTAAATGAAAATCCTTGTTAATTTCCCATCCCTAGTTACCGGACATATTAGTGCATGTTTGGATTCATGCTTATTCATCTAGAATCAAGTTAAAATATCAACTAATGTGATTTTTAGTAAATATTTACATGTTTGATTTCACGGTGAAAAATTGATTCTGAGTCTAGAATTGATTTTGATTTAAAACAACTTTAGGTAGCATTTGTTTTTGATCAAAAAATTTATATTGACTTTTACTATTATCTTGCTTTTAGAATGAAAACATCCAAATATAAGTCACTTAAAAATCAATTTTAACTAAAATCTATTTTGCATAATTAATTTTATTCAAAATCAATTTTACAAATTCTCATCCAAACACACACTTAGCTTTGATTTACTCGAATGCTCAGAAAAGAAAGACAGTTATCTATCCATTGGTTAAAAAAAAAAAAGGAACAGAAAAGGAAAATAAGCACCATGAACAGTCACAGCATACATATATATATCATATGCATATATAATCTTGAACCCCCTAATATAACATTGTGTTAAAAGTAGAATGAGGATTAAGCAAAAGATATATAGTTGATGTCTAGTTTATATGCTTCAATTTCATGATAATTTTATTCACCCCTTGTGTCAATACTTCTTGGACAGACCACTAAGAGAAGACTGGGGTTCCATGAACCTGAAGCCCATGAGTTTCCTCTTCTTGTAGTTAGCCTTAAAACAAGCTTGTCTAAGCCTTCTTGTATTATCGTCAAGTTGCAAATCCGGCATTTCCTCCACCATCCTCTTTTCTCTTTCCAACATCTCAATGGCAGTCCTTATTTTTTCATCATTTTCATGCCCCTCGGTCTCTCCTTGCTCCTGCACCCAATTGAAAATAATAAGAATAAGAATAAGCTTCAACTTTATGATCAACAAATATATAAACCATTTTCTCAATATTACACAATGTATAATGAGAACTTAATTACTTGTATATTCTTTATAAGGGTTTGCAGACTCATTAGCTTCCTGTGTGGCCACCTCTGAATTCCTAACTCCCTGCATCTTTTCTTCAAGTGTGTGAGGCCCACATTAAGCTCTCTTGCTGCTTGTGATATTGGCATGTAAAAGTATTGAGAAACAGTTTTCCTTGATAACATTCTCGCACTGCTACTTCTCTCTTCTCTGCATTGCTTACCCTTCAAATCTTCCCTCATTTCATTCACACTTTCTCCATCGTTGCTTGATGAAAACGCAGGTTTATCTGAACCATCAATTTCGTTCCACACAGAGAGCACATTTTTAACGTCCCAAAAGTCATAGTCTGCAACAGCAATTTAGAAGATACGATATCAAAACAAGGACAAGAACAATGGATAGTAGTTTGAAGACTTGAAAAAAGTCATATGCCGATAACCTTGTACGCTTAGTGGGGTTGGTTCAATGGGCAGAGTTTCATATAAAATGTCATGTGGATAGTAACACTTCATAAAAGGGATAGCATCAAGATAGCTATCTTGCAAAGGAAATTCATATGACCAGTGATACCAATCATTAGCATTAACCCTGAAAAAATTAAAGACATTACAATGAGAAACCTACTCACGACTTGCTAATTTTTTTCTTTTGGAATCTGCTAAGTGCTGAGAAATTAATTAAGAGATGGCAGAAGTTTGTTTTACCTGCAATAATCATATGACGAAGATTGGCACGTAAGTGCAAATGGATTTTCATCAATTTCATAATTAGACTTCCAAAACGTTAGTTGCTGATTCTCCATCGCTAAGTTGACAGCACAGTGTGAAATGAGCAAAGAAATTGGCAACATATATATATTCGAACTAAGAAGTTTTATGGTGATGATGATGAATCAATGAAACTAGTGAGGTAATTAACTTTGGGAGAATGTGCGCGCCGCTTGATTTATTGTTTAACGTGTGAGCTACTATGAGTTACAAGATAAATTCAATTACCAAGATACCTGGAGTTTAATTTTATATAATATGTAATTATTATGCACATTTGTTCAATTTCAATTTTCATTTTTATGAACCAATAAGAAATGAAAGATATTTATGTTTAAAAATAAAATATAATTTTGTGTTGTTAAAATGAACAACGTTTACAATAAATTAAAATTAGTAATAAATGTTATTTATTTCATTTGTAATTCTCAGTAACAATAATTGTTTACGTCCTCGTTTTTATCTCTTTTTGAGAGAGAGACAGGGAGAATTACTGTAATGATTAGTGGCTAATATATGATTGTAACTCTAATCTACATCAGAGATAAGGTTCTTTAACCTACATATCAGTTATCAATTCATATTTAACTTCATATCCAATATGGTTTGGACTTGGGAATGACTGATATAGGGCTAGTTTGTTTGTGTTTAATAAAGGAGATTTTCCAAAAAGTGATTTTATTTTTTTAAAAAAAAATATGTTAGTAGAAGCTAATTTTTATTTGGTTATAATTACAAAAGGTATTTTTTAAAATAAAAGTATTTTTTAACTTGTTTAGATATGACAATTTAGAAATTAGATCGAAGTGCTTTTTTTGTTATAAAATTATAATATAGAACCTTAAAATCACTTTTAAAGTAACATATTTGTTTAGGAAAAAAAATTGTACATATTAAAATTTTAAAATAAATAACAGTAAAAATACTCAAATATAATTCAACATTTTTATTTAACATAATTATTTAATATAAGAATTAAACAATTTTTAAAAATTAATTCATAACTAATTAAATAGTTTTACAAAAAAATGATTATATTAAATATTTATATATTAAAAAATTACTTCACGTACATTAAATAATTATATTAAAAACTTAGACAGTTACATTTTAACCCCTCATCACGTCCAAACAACTACTCCAAGGTTAGCAAGTTTTTATCTCATGTAGATACTGAATTCGGTGAATTCATGGATTGGCATGGGCCTCGTGCACATATAGAGTGGCAGTTTTGTCTTTCTCATTTGGAACCACTTTTTTTCGTGTTTTTCGTGTTTTTAACGTGATTTCTGTCTCTTCTATTGCATCTGATTATTTGAAATAGGTCTAAATAACTTCTTAAAATAGCAAATAATTGTTCTTTTTTATTCTGGTTCTTGAAAAAATTTTACCCAAATACCTTACAATTTTTTATAAGTGATTTTCGTATAAAAAAATTATTCTTTTAAGAAATAATTTTAAATAACGCACTCATAGTATATTCATTAGGGAAATTTTTTCCGTCTTGCCATCTTAGATATATTTCTTTTCTTAAAATAACAATGACCATTACTATATGGTTACTTTTTCCTATTTAAATTTTTTAACTAAAAATTCTATCGAAAAAAAAATTAACTAAAAATTAAGAAAAGAATAAATAATATATACACTAACAGCATAGAATTTTTTTACATTGTCATCCAATTAAAAACCACTATATATGATAAGTTTTGTTGACTTTTATTATAATTACCTTAAGGGTCCGTTTGGTAGCCATGATATGATATGATAAGATAGGATAACTATCCTATCTTGTTGTAATCCGTTGTTTGATGCGCTAGTAGGATATGATAATGCTATCTTATCCCTTATCCGATCCTATCATGTTGCTTCAATGTATTTCTTATCCAGGTGGGAGTTGGGTTAGGCAGCAACAAGATAAAATAAGTTCTTTATATATATATATATATATATATATATATATACTAATAATAATTTTGACATGTAAATTTAAAGTATATTATTAATTAAAATATTAAAAATTAAATAATTACTATTCAAATATTTTTAAATAAAATTATTGGAATAATAATTATAGTTTTAAAAATCTTATATTTTTTAATAATTTTAAGAAAAGTAACTAAATAAATAAATAAAATAATATTATTGTTTAGTTAAAATTATATATTTTAAAAAAAATCAAATTAAAAGTTACTTTTAGAAAATTATATGTAATTTTATGAAACAATAAATTTGTCATTTGAACATAATTTATATTTTATCTTATCATTATCTGATTTGTTATTTGGTGTACACCGAACATTAGATAAGATTATAGCTTATCATGCTCTTATCTTTTTCTATTTTTATCTTGCTCTCATATCCTATCCTATCTTATCTTATCATGACTACCAAATGAGCCCTAATAGTCCTACCAAAGATGATTTCTAATTGATAGAGTATAAAAAATTTTGCATTAACAAAATGTCTATTAAACTCATAAAAAAAGTTACCAAAACCACAATATTAATCA
Source organism: Spatholobus suberectus (assembly GCA_004329165.1). Lineage (NCBI taxonomy): Eukaryota > Viridiplantae > Streptophyta > Magnoliopsida > Fabales > Fabaceae > Spatholobus > Spatholobus suberectus. Next base: position 59,965,323 of record CM014729.1, read on the forward strand.
TGCAACAAATTAATTATATACGGTTTCATTGACTAATACCCTACGGTTAATGACTAAAAAAATAATAAAAGAATGTTTTTATTAAAATTACTATAAAAATGTAATAATATATTAAGAGAAAATAGGTTATGCACTGACGTTTTACATTGTCGTCTAATCACAAACCACCATGTATAATAAATTTGTTAACTTTTATAATAATTATCTTAAAATTCATAACAACAGTGATTAGTGATTAGTTAATAGTGTAAAAAATTTTACAGTGACAGGACATAGTCATTAAACTCATATATTAAATGTTACACTTCATAATAATAACTTTTTTACTTTTGACTGTGGCAAATATTAATGAATATTCTAAGACTATTGGTCAAGAAATAAAAGTAGTAAATTTTTATTAAAAAATATTATTACTACATTCCTATCATAATTTTAAATCATACTCAACATAATTTTTAATAAAAACTTTCTATTTATTAATTTCTTAATCGCTGTTCTTAGGAAATTAACTAGTTAACCAAATTCTTTACTTATTTAATCAATTTCCTTGAGATAATAATTAACAAAACCAATTACACTAAAATGTTCAGATTCATGTTATTGAGGAAAGTACACCAAAAAAAGTGTTATTGAGGAAAAGTAGATGGAAGGCTACTTTTGCTCCTTCCTATTATAATTCCTACGGATGATTAACTTTCCGTTTTGAATTTCAACTGAAGGCTAAGGAAATGCACTTAAACTTTCCAAGGTGATGAGTAATGTAACGGACTCAGCGATCAAATTCTCCAATCACTGTTATATTTCAGTTTTGAAGAGTGATGTGAACTATTAGTTCATAATTTACTGTTTTACATATAAAGAAATTAATTGCTTAATTATGTCTCTTTAATACGAAAGAGCGCTGTCAATCATATTCCTTTTTTTGCTGTCAATCATATTCGTAAAGTACTTACTTTCAGGACATTTATTTAGTATAAGATCCGTTTTGTTTGTATTTTTAAAAGAACAAATATTTTTTAATTAAAAATTGTTTTAAAAGAAATAAAATAATAACATAAATTTATTCTTGTGCTATAAATTAAATTTTCAAGTTGGAGAGTGAGAGTCTCACCCTTCTCACTCTCTCAATTAAGTATTCTCAACAATCAACACTCTTTTCACTTTTGGGATATGCATTTCATACACTATTTTATAATTAAAAAAAATATATTTCTCTCAATTGTCTCTAGCTATTATTCTTTTATCAATATTTGTATTTTAATTTTCTTAAGCACTATATATTTCAATTTAGAAATAATCATATATTACAATTTAAATTATTTATTATAAAATCAAAACATAATTTATATGTTTAAAAATATTTATTTATTATGAATTTTAATTATATAAAAATAAATATTTATCTTGTACAATACATAAACTAAAATACTAGTGTAATTTTTTTCAAAAAAATAAAATCATTAAAAAAAATTACTATTAAAAGTTAAAAGTAGTAGTAGTAGTAGTTGTTGTTGTTGTTGTTGTTGTTATTGTTATTATTATTATACACACACACATATATAGTTAAATCATATATAACCTTGGAGAGTGAGAGTCTCACCCTTCTCACTCTCTCAATTAAGTATTCTCAATAATCAACACTCTTTTCACTTTTTGGGATATGCATTTCACACACTATCTTATAATTAAAAAAAATATATTTCTCTCAATTGTCTCTAGCTATCATTCTTTTATCAATATTTGTATTTTAATTTTCTTAAGCACTATATATTTCAATTTAGAAATAATCTTATATTACAATTTAAATTATTTATTATAAAATCAAAACATAATTTATATGTTTAAAAATATTTATTTATTATGAATTTTAATTATATAAAAATAAATATTTATCTTGTACAATACATAAACTAAAATACTAGTGTAATTTTTTTCAAAAGATAAAATCATTAAAAAAATTTACTATTAAAAGATAAAAGTAGTAGTAGTAGTAGTAGTAGTTGTTGTTGTTGTTGTTATTGTTGTTGTTGTTGTTGTTATTATTATTATTATTATTATACACACACACATATATAGCTAAATCATATATAACCTTTACATTTATAATAATAATAATAATACTTCCTTTGTTCCAAAACTATTTATCTTTTGTTTTTATTTCAAAATTATTGATGTTTTATAAATTTCAAGTCTCATTAATTATTTCTTCCACACATATGCCCATACTTAAAATAACTAGATTTGATCTTTACAGGAATACTTCACTTACAAGTTACAATCTATTTGAAAAGTACTTCAACAAACAACAAATCACATTTACTTTTTATATTAAATAAGGATATTTTAGACTAAATACATTACTATCTACACTTTATTAAATATTGGTTAAACATATAATTTAGTTCCTATACATGTCACAGATTTTCAATTTAGTCCCCATACGAAAAAACTTATTAAATCAGTCCCTATATGTGTCGTGGATTCTCAATTTAGTCACTGTCGTTTACAAATTCTTAATTTAGTCCCTATATGTACAATGCATTCTTAATTTGGTCCCTATATGTGCGGAGCATTCCTAATTTGGTCCCTTAATACAGGGATCAAATTAAGAATGCATTGCAAGTATAGGGACCAAATTAAGAATGCGCTGCATATATAGGGACTAAATTAAGAACGCGCTACATGTATAGAGACCAAATTAAGAATGTGTAAATGACATCATGATGGCAGGGACCAAATTGAGAATTCTCAACATGTATAGGAATCGATTTAATAAGCTTTTACGTATAGGGACCAAATTGAGAATTCACAACACGTCTAGGGACTAAATTATATGTTTAACCTTAAATATTTCTTAATCTATATATATTAACATTGAACATTCATAGTTGTGGAACAAAGGAAGTAATTGTCATAACCTGTCTCAAAGACGCTATAAGATGAGAGGTGTTCTAGGTGTTATCCCTGCCACCAAACCCTTAAGTCGGCTCACCTTAGTGATCGACTTAAGGCCTACACTAATAACCTACAATGGCACTAATAGTCAAGGCTATCCCGATTAGTCACTTCTACCTCGGCTATGATGATCATCATTACCCCAACTATGACAAGTAAATCACTTAATGTGACACCTTAACGCACGCTACCATGTGGCACCCAAACTATCCAACGGCTTTTCCCATCAAGGCACTCTATATAAAGGATTCCACACACTAGGTGCCATTGTTGAAGGCGTTCATCACCATTGTAGGAGTTCATCGGAGACCTTGCTCTTCTTCCTCATGCTTTACCTCACAACAAAAGGTGATTGAAATTTATGAACATAAAAGTTACCACCATTCTTAATAACAAGGAAAAATAGAAAATCTTTATTTTAAAAAATTGGCATTTATGAATGAGTTTGGATTTAAGAGTCCCATTATATTGAAGAAATGGTAAAAATTGAATCTCACTATATTCTTAATGCATAAAAAAATAATTATCTTATAATTAATTATACAATTATTAATAAATTTTAAAATATTTGTTTTAATTCTACAAAAGAAATAAAATGAAAAAAGGGAATTTAATAATAATAATAATAAAGGTTTATTAAGAATATTTTAGTTTGACAAGAGATTTTCTTGCTCTCACATGACAAGAGATTTCAAAATTTAGTTGTTTTTAAAAGGATGAGTTAAAAAATTGAAAATTTTGTATGAAAATTAAGTGATTGAATTATGCACGCATGATAGTAAAAAATGAATAAATTAAAATACAGTTCATCAAGTTGTCTTAGCTCAAGTGACCTCCTGAAAATAAGAGAGTTAACAAGTTCTTTCAACTAAATCAACTCTTTAATTTGAATTGGGAGACAAATATAATAAAAAAAATAAATTTTAATTTATGAAATATGATCCACCAAACTGTCCAGTCAAAGTATTCCCTTCAATAAATGAAAGCTACTACTACTACTACTACTTCTTCTTCTTTTTCTTCTTCTTCTTGATTATTATTATTATTATTATTATTATTAGAAACACACTCTTTCTAATACATTATTTTTAATTAGTTAAAATTTATTGAAAACTACAAAATTAGGAGCAAAAAACATTAAATAAGATATGGGACCCACAAAAATTTGTCATTTCAATAAATTTCAACTAGTAAAAAAAAGTGTGTTTTAAGAATGTGTGTTCCTAGTATTTCTATTATTTTTATTATTATTGTTTTTGTTGTTGTTGCTGCTGTTATTGTTATTATTATTATTAAAGTGGATTACATAACCTAATTTAACTAATAGTTATTATGCAAGTTGGTTAGAACAAAAGATAAATTATTATTGTCACGTGAGTATGAAATGTTTACTTCTAATTGCATTTTGTTTGTTACCAAATCATGTTTGGAAATTGCTCATTGAAACCAACCAATTCTTCATAATAAATCTATGTTCTACAAATTTAAGATTATAAGACTTCTCTAAATTAGAATAAAATATACTAATTATTTTGTGGAAGATGTAAAGAATTTTTCCTTCTCAATTCTTTGATTAAATGAAATATCTGCTTATTCATCTTCTATGTGAAGCACGACTTGGAGGATTTGTTCAATATAGATTAATAAAAAAAAAACTATTTAGCCATCGATATTTTCGGTCGCTAAATACTAAAATTTGGTCGCTATTCATGTTAGCCACTGAAATAGCAACCGCAATAACATGGTTGCAAAAACCCAAGTTGCTAAGCCATTGAGCGACTAAACTGTCATCCGTCACTGAGTCGTGACTAGAAAAATCGATCGCTATAAGAAAAAATGTTTGTTGCTATCTTTTTTGTCGCTTTTCTCACTAGGACCAATTTGGGGACCGAATTTTTTGTCACCATTTCAGTCACTATTGTTGAAAATATTTTTTTAAGAAATGTTTACTAATTAAAAAACGATCGCTAAGTTGGTCGCTGCATAACGCCTGAATATAAGATCCAAATTTCAGTCGCTAAAAAAATAATAGTTTAAAATAAATAATTATTTGAGAAAAATATCGGTTGCTAAAGACGGTCGTTAAACAGCAATTGCATGCAAACATCACAATTTTGGTCACTAAATTACAACGAAAATTGTTTTTTTGCCACCATGTTTTCGATCGCTATTTAACTTTAGCAATCGAAAATCACAGTCGCTAAATGCAATTCTGTAATATGTTCATTTTGTTATTTGGTAATTTATAATTTTGACCTGCTTAATAATTATGAACAACAAATTAAACCTCAATCACCCTCGATAACAAACTAAAGAAGAAAATATCTCAATAAACCCAACGTATGACAAATTGTAGAATCATAACTGATAAAAAGTACCAACCAAAATATCATAATATAAAATAAACATACAATCAGTGGTCCGCGGGTGTGTCATCAGCATAATCATCAAAATACCAACCAAAATATCATAAAATAAAATAAACATGCAATCAATGGGTGTGTCATCATTACAATCATCTTGAGCATCATCAACATAGTGCTCAATGTCATCTACAGTGGTAGTCAGTGGACTAGGGCCTGATATGACAGACTCAATGTTCAAGTGATGTAATATAAGCTTCATCTGCTCATTTTGCTGACGTATCTGCTCACTTTGTTGCTAATAATTCTGCATCAACTGTATCATCTTTTCATCAAGTGTCCTCTCCTTAGCTTCCTTTGTCGCAAGCGTAGCATTCAATTTTTGAATTGTCTCTCGCATTTCCTCTATTTGCTCTGCCACTGGAGACTGGGTCAAAGTAGACTAGTCATGTATTGAGCAAATGAACTTTTTGCTCAATGTACCAAGGCCATACACATTCCCCTTGTCATTCTCACCTCCAACAACACCTAAATATATGTCATTATCGTTGATGGAGGCAGAAGGGAAGCCTTGTGCTGATGTGCCTTCCTCTATGGTATGTTGTTGGATCTCCTCTCGATGCTGCTGGATCTCCTCTCAACATCGTTGATATCTCCCCTGCAAAATAAAGTCGAATATCATTTTTTTCAATTAAAACTTAAACTTTAAAGTACAATAAAAAAAAGTAGAAAGTTCAAACTTACAACAAGCTCGCTAGTCTTATCATTGACCCATCCTCTAGACTTTAATTTCTTCGTTCTCTCCACCACCTCCCAAGCAGTTGGCGGTCGTCAAAACTCTTGAGTTTATGTAAGTTTAAACACAGGTTAAAATTGTAATACATCCAATCAATTATATTGAATTGAAATCAATTAAGTAAAATTGAAATAAAATTACCATATTCTCATAATAAGTTGCAGTGGATATCGAGCCACCACAGTAGGCTGAAACTCCATTATCAACAACCTGGTTTGCCTTGGCAATGGAGCTCTTGTTTTGGAAAGCTTCAGAGCCCTAATATTAGTCCAAGGCTGTTCAAACATTAAGGGGAATCCATATCCTCTTATCTTAACCATTCTTGATCTTGTTCATTGCAATTTTTAAAATGCATGAACATTTTGTCTTAAAAACAGCTTTGATGACCTGCTTCTGTTGCGAGTCCTACCTAACTCTTTCTGCATGACAAATGAATTAGGCAATATAATACAACAAGCAACACATTTTAAATTGAACCACAAATCAAATTACCTTAAACTCCCCAAACTACCTGTCCTAAACCCGAAGGGATACCTTCTTCCAAGTCGGACATGGTTCATCAAATTTCTACCAAATGATCCGTGAAATGACAATGGAAGGACCCTGTGTTGGTGCAAATATGTGTAAAGAGATATTGTCAAAATCATATTTAAACAGTGTTATATTAAAAATTAATCATTAAATTAAAATTACTTACTCTCCCTTTTCTACTTGAAGCCAAAGCCTATGATTAGCTGGATGTCCAGACTTTGCATGAGGTGGGTACTTAAGTGTAAGTGAACCTTTTGGTGCCAAAGGTGTGCCCTCTCTAGAAAGGATAGTGGGAATCGACTACCTTATAAGGGCGGGATCCAGTTCTGTTTAAACTATAAGAAGTAGGGCTCGTCCAACAATAGGAACTGTTGACTCTGAGGTTGAGATGTGAATGGCTGAAGTGGGAGAGTTGCTGGTGGCTAGAGCTCTCCCACCAACACCATGACCTTTGCCATGGTTAGGTGGTCTACGACCACCACCTTTACCTCTGTTTACCATCTATATATGGAAATTGTTACATATATGACATTTAGGAACAAACAAAAACAAAGTGAAGTAGTGAATTTTTAGTAAACAAATAACCCAACCTATGAAGAAAGAACTCAAACCTGGTTGTGTTTTCTACACCAAAACATGTCACTTATCTTCCCTTTCATATTCAGTACAAGTAATTGAAACAAACTAGAGCCATGCAAATGTAAAAAAATAATGAACATAAGGTATATTGTCAATTTTAACATATGAATTACCTAAGAGGTATTTGTATCATCAAAACCACTCTCAATCTCACCTTCACTTGATACGTATGCATCCTCATTTGGTTCGTCTAAGTCTGTTTGATCTAGTAATTGTCTATCTACTTCTTCACCACCACTATTAACATCCACAAGAGAATCATTAATCACATCTAGGTCAACATGTAGCAATACTTGAAGCCCTGCAAGCTCATCATCTTGGTACGGAGCCTTTTGGTTAGTAACAGTTACTATATTATCAATGATTCTATTGCGGGCTTTTGTCTTGATTACAACCAACCAACCTCGATGTCCCTCAGGACATATCGTGTAATAAAGTTGTTCTACTTGTTGTGCAATATGAATGGGTCATATGCTTTATTATATCTTTGTGATTCCCTTACTTCAATAATCTCATACTTATTATCTACTATTGTCCCAATATTAGGAGTATTATCGAACCAGTCGCACTTGAAGAGAATTAACTTCATTAGTGAGAAGCTAGTATACTCCAATTGAATAATATCAGATAAGATTCCATAAAAATCAGACTCTAATTTGCCATTGATTCCTCATACATAAACACCATGATTAGATGAATTCATGCCTTCACTTCAGAGAACAATGTAGAATCTGTATCCATTTATAATATATATAGGCTATGATTCAACTTTTCTCTTAGGCACCTATGCCAAATTAACCAATAGTGGATCTTGAATATTATTTTTTGAATTTAGAACCTAAAAAATGTAATAATTAATCTTATACATCATATTATTGTGGACAAAATAACGTATAAATAACTTATAAGGTGTTAACCTACATTGTGTTTGAACCATGTTGGAAAATTTGACAAAATGTCTCAGTCAATTTGAGCATCCGAAGTAGTGGGGTTGAGCTCTTTTAAAAAATTAGTATAAATACTAGAAAGAAAAAACCAAATTACTCAAAGTACACGGCATAACATCATTAACATGTACAATTAGAGTTGTATAAGGATTGAACACCATCTTACTCAAAATATGGCTTAACCTCTTCACAATTTTGAAGAATGTACAAATAAGAAGCTTCAAGGTCCTGTTGGTCCAAAAAATATGTTGTGGATTTGTCACTCGCTCTTCTTGGGTAATTAAAAATTGATATAGGAGGAGTAGATGAAGAACCTTCACCCACATCAACATTACGAGCCAGCCTAGTCCTTCTCGTTTCAATTTGATCAAGATAGTAAAATAAGGCAAAGGTAGATGTCTCCTCCACTAAGTATGCTTCACAAATCGAACCCTTTACCCTAGCCTTATTCTTGACTTTGTTTTTGAGGGAGTGTAAAAACCTAAAAAAGAATACGAATGCAAATTTAAAAAAATGAAGAAAGATATAATATAATGGTGTATAAATGATTACTACTTCTAATAATATTGGCAATGAGTAATGAAATCAATCTAGGAGTATTCCATATAGCACCAACCAAAATAATAAAATACATGCTTTTATTAAGTTTTAAGCCACAAACTTTGTGGATTCTAGGAATGTATACACTAGCATACATTTTGAATGAAACAAAAACCAAAGAAAGCTCCAACATTTTCCACATTTCAACATCTCATCGTCAAGAAATTTCACCAACTTAGTTTGCATAATTTTGACTTGCGAAATAAAACAAACATTTGATACTCAAAATTATAATCAATCTAAGAAAGCAAAATATTAAGATCATGACTGCAAGAATTATCAAGACATAAATTTTAGAGGAAGTAAAATCTTTTAAAGAAAACATCATTTTGCTTATGTTTTCTACCAAGAAAAATGGTTAGAACAAATTTAAGAAATTAGGAATAAAATTAAAAGGAGATTCACAACAACTAATAAATTACAAGCAAAAGAAAAGGAACAAGAATCGTATTGGATTTCCTTACCTTCCTCCGAATTAGCTTCAAGACTTCATAAGCTCCTTCTTCCTTTGCATTTGTGTCTCATCTCACCCTCTATCTCAATTTCTCTCTTCAATTCACAGCTAAAACATGAATAGAGGCCCTGAATGATTCAAAGCATAGAGAAAATTTGTAGATCAGATTCAACAATAACCAACACACAAATTCAAAAAGACATAAATGAGACATACCTAAACAAAGGAGTTGTTTGCAATTCTGAGTCAGGGAGCCATAAACCCTAAATAGGAATGAAGGACCTAAATCGAACCCAATTACAGAATGCAATGAAAGCCATAAACCCTCATATCAATAAAAATCATAAACCTTAAATGAAATGGAAGTCATAAAACCTAATTGTAGAATCAAACCAAATCAAATCAAATGGAGTCAAATTAATGCTTACTTCTTAGATTTGAAGTAAACAACGCTTACAAGCTTATTGCTAGAGTGATTGGCACTAAAGCTTGATGCTATGTTCAATCAAAATCATTAAAGAAAAGCAACAAGTGAAATAGCTAAAGAAACAAAAGATCAAAGAATGTGATTTTAATTGAAGAGCTACAGAGAAAAATAGAGATCAATTTCTTCAAACAACGTGAGAAAATTTCTGAAAGGAACAATCCAGTAGTGCATGAGAGTACGACGAGGGATGGAGCTTCAAAGCAAAAGTTTCAGGGTTAGGTCTGAAAAAAATAAGCCTATGTGTCTTTGATATTATGTATTGGTAAGAGAAAAAGAAGTGTATAAAATTATTGTAATTAGAACAATTATTATTAAAAAAGTTGCAAAAGAATATTCTTGAAGTACATAAGTAACATTTTATTGGATGATAGTAAATTAGTATTTTAGCTTGTGCATTGTATAGGATAAATTTTTATTTTATATAACTAATTTTATAATAAATAAACATTTTTGATCATATAAATTATATTTTAGATCTATGATAAATAATTTATATTATGATATAAAGTTATTTTTAACTATTGATAATTTTTTTAAAAAGAATATTGAAATTTAATTTAGAAATAAAAATGTAAATGATAGATTAAAAAAATAAGAGGTTAAGAAAATTTTCTAAAAACGCTCTCATTAAAGAAAAACAGTTAAAAACATTCTTGCTAAAGAATTGTCCCTAAAAGCACTCTTGTTCAAGCTAATTATTTTAATTTTTATATAGAGAGAGTATATTTTAAATTTATAATAAACAATTATTGTAATACAATGTTAATTTTTAATTATTGATAATTTCTTTTAAAAAATACTGACTTTCAATTTAAAACTACTAAAATTGAAAATGATAGATTGAAATAGATTAGAGGTAAAAAAAAAAATCCTAAAAATGCTTTTATTGAAGAACAATAGCTAAAAATGCTCTCGTTGAAGAATAGCAGTTAAAAACACTCTCATTCAAGATAGTTGTTCTAATTTAATATATAGGATGGATAAATGTTGCTAAATGTCAATAATGCAGTAGTATAAAATACAAATTATATTATAATTAAAATTTGTAATAAATAAATATTTTAGAACATATAAATTATATTTTAGATTTAGGCTTAATTGCAATTTGTGCCACCCAAGTTTCATCATTGTGCGAATTTCGCCACCGTGTTTTTTTCTCTCGCATTTTGCCACCATATTTTTGAAATCTTGTGAATTTTTCCCAATTTTGCGAATTTCTATTTAGTGAATAGTTGATGATTGGACAAATTTTTCAAAATTTCAAAAATAATGTGGCAAAATGCGAGAGAAAAAACGCAGTGGCAAAATTTGCTAAATGATGAACCTTGGGTGACACAAAGTGCAATTAAGCCTAAGATTTATAATAAATATTTTATATATGTGATGCAATGTCATTTTTAAATATTGATTATTTTTAAAAAAAATATAGAAATTCAAGTTAAAAAAAAAAAGATATTGAAAATAATAGAGTGAAAAACATATGTTAAGAAAAATCCCTAAAAATGCCCTCGTTGAAAAATGACAGTTAAAAACACTCTTGTTCAAAACTTCAAGATAGTTATTCTAATTTATAGATGCAGAGGGATATCATATGCATGTTAGGAGCGTATTTGAATTTTAAAGATAAAATATATTTATTCTAAATTGATTTCTAATATTTAATTACAGCTTGTTAAATTCTTCAGTTGACATTAAAAACATAAGAGGATATATCAAATGCATATTATGAGTGTATTTGAATTTTGAAGATAATACATACATACATACATACATATATATATATACATATATATATGGGTCAGGATCTGTTGACACCAGGTGTCAAAGTTAGTTAAATTACACCTTTAATAACTTTTTATAGAATGCAAATTTAACCAATCTAACCATTAAATTATGTGATATTATCTTCATAATCATGTATATCAAATTTTACATAATTTAGACTTTTCTAGATATGTTATCTAACATTGAATATTTACATATATTTTAATATCATACCATACGTTAAAATAAAGTGATGTGATGAAGTACTAAATAATTTTGTAATTGTATGAAATTTTGTATACTTAATCTAATTAATAAGAACATCAAATTTAACGGTTGGATTGGTTAAATTTGCATTCCATAAAAAGTTATTGAAGGTGTAATTTGACTCACTTTGACACGTGGTGTTAATGGATCCTGACCCTATACATACATACATACATACATACATGCACACACACACACACACACACACACACACACACATATATATATAAATTGGTTTTTGATATTCAATTACAACTTGTTAAACTGTTCAGATAGTTTTACACGTTCATACATATAGAGGGAATCCTAAAACACTCACATTAAAGGATGAAGATTCATATTTATAGTATAAAAATAGATTTAAAAGAAACCTTATATTACAGTTTAATTATTTATTATAATGCTAGACTTGGTACCCGTGCAATACAGGAGTATAAATATATATGATTTTTGTAAATTTTTTACAATTTTCATTTTGCTTATTTTTATTATTATAATAACAGTTTATTATTATATGTGATTTTTTAATTATTTTTTTTCTTTTTTATAATATTCTTTTACTATTTTAGATGTTAGACTATTATATTATTAATATAGCAATTTTTTTTAAGATTATTGTATTAATTGACTATTATTTTTATTTTTATATTTTATTAGTATTGTTTATATTCTTTATTAGTGTTATTTTTATTTATTTTATATTTGTTTGAAGATTATGTATGTATACATATAATCTTAGTTTGAATTTAGTTTCTAAATTTTTAATTTTCACACATTATACAATAAAGTTGACGTATTTTGATTTAAATAATTATTTTCATATTTTTCTCGGCAATTTAAAAAATCTTACTTCTTCGCGTAATATTTTTAAAATTTTCATTTTTATAATATTATTTAATTATTTTTTAATATTATAATATCAATTTATTATTATGTGTTTTTTCATTATGTTTATTTTTCTTTTTATAATATTATTTTTCTACTATATTAGATTTTAGACCATTATATTATTACTGTAATAACATTTTTAATTTTCTTAATATTATAGTTTTAGTTTACTATTATTTTTTATTTAATTAGTATTATTTATATATGTTAATAATGTAATTTTTATTTAATTTTCATTTTTGGAATAATATATATATAATTTTTTATATTATAACTATTAATAAACATTTTTATTATTATTTTAAATATGTTTATTATATTCTAAATATTTATTATAATATTGTTTTATTAGTATTAAGAGATAGTAATTTCTCTATTCTAGATGACTTGAAGCTTAAAATTATTTTAATGCTAATTAGTTTATTATTATGTCTAGTTCTTTTTTATTATTTTTTCTTTTTTATGTTTAAAAAATTCATTTAATATTACAAAACTTTAAAATATATTTTATTTTTTGGTATTATTTTTATTTTATAATATTATTATATTTATACTTTTTGATTATTAATCTTTATTTGTTATAATTTATCTATCTAATTTTTGATAAATTTTATTAATTTTTAGTGATTACAATGATATGTAAATTTTTTTCATTCTTTTAGTATCTTTACAATTTATATTTATGTTAATATTGATAATTTATTTTACAGTTTTTAGCAAATATAATATGACTTTGTATTTATATAATATTACATAGTATTGGTGTTTAAGTGTGGATATTTTTATATCTAATATTATCTTGTTATAATATTAATTTATTACTTTTATTTAATAAATTGTTTATAATTTATTTTTATATCTTATTTGCTTATTTACTTTATAAGTTTTTAACGATTATAAAATTACTTTACTATTAACAATATAAATAGTACTCGAGGAGTTTTATAAACATATTAATCTCCATGTTAAACTATTAAATAATAATATTATTTTATTAATTCCGCATACACCACTAACCAATTGTGAAATTGTACCGGGTCTTATTAATTTTTGCCATTATAATAATCATTTTAGTATATTAAAGTGTGTGATAATATTAATTTAAATAATAAAATTGTATATTGATTTGACAGATCGTTACAGTAAAAAGTTGCAACAAATTTATGTATACTATAGATGAGAATAGTACTTCAATGAAATTAAATGAGTAGAGAGAGTGAGCTCTTATGGTGACAAATAGATATTGTCATTTAATATATAAGGCGGAAAAATAGCTAAAACCCAATAAAAGATTACATCTGTTGATTATAATATGATTATAGTCGATGGTAAAATATTGTGCTTCATTGAATATTCACTATTGAGGAGGTAGTTAGTCCTAAAATTCACTGTATAAATATCATTATATTACAAAATTTGACATATTTTTTATTTAAATAAGACAATAAATAATTAATATTATTTGCTATTCTTATTTCAACAATGTAAATATTTTGCAGGGAAAAAACATACAAAGTTTTATAGTTATTTTGTGTTATTTTTCAATAAAATATAATAAGTATATATAACAAATTGTGTATTGTACATGTTGTATTCCTTATTTGAAAATAATACTAAATTAGTTATTTTTTACTTTTTTGATCAAAAATAATTTTTAATTTTACACCATTTAGCGACCGAATAAAAATTGGTCGCATTTTGGTAATTAATCTTATAATTTCCAGGGATTGATTAAAATTTGATGGCTATTTTCCAGCCATGTTATGCCTTTTAGTGACCAACAATTCGGTCACTAATTAATATGATCGGTCACAAATTGGTTGCTTGAAGATTTTAAAAAATTAATTAAAAAAAGATAAATTAGAGACCAATTTAGAGACGAATTATTTTGCCACCAAATACATCAATTGTTAAAGTCGTCACTAACTCTATTAAGGGACCAAATGTTACCGATCGACGAATTTCGGTCGTTAAATTCGGTGGCTATTTAGCATTTTTCTAGTAGTGAATTATGTATCCATTTAAAAGATATATCTAATTAAATTACAAATATAATATTGTTTTAAGTTTTAAATTTCATTTTACTTTGTATATGTACAGATTTATGAATAGGTCAAAACAAACATTAAAGAATCAGGTTAGAGTGGAAAGGATCAATAAGTGCATCATATTTTCTTTGTGAAACAACATATTGTTATTTTTTATTATTTTGAAAGTTTCATGTTGTTATCACAAAGCAAAACAAATGAGATTGAAGGCGAAATCAGACTACTTCAACTTGAATGTCTTTAACTAACCAAGTTATTTTGTTAGGAGGATATCAATTCGTTGTTTGATTGATGCAAATGGAACTCAACATATGTTCATGTGTTGATTAATTGTAAAGAAGTTAAGCCATATTTGGAGTAAGTGTTTTGTTGTTATTAATGATGGCATTTATTATTAATAAGACATTACTATATTTGTTAAGTTACTAATCATATATTAGATCCTTCTTAATGTGTGATAATATAAGTAAACAACATTCTTCAGCATGTATACACTTAGATTTTTCAAGGTGGTTAAAGTAAGAATTATACTTATTTAAGTCTTAAAATTTTGAACTATTATTTTTATTATGACATTGCACTATACAAATTTTGAAATGCTTATGGGTTTCTAATAGACAACCAAGACTTAAAGAATTTGACATATGGTTCTTTTTCAACAAAAGTTAATTCTTGACACAAATATTTTACTATTGTTTACAATACATTGAAGCATGAAGTGATAGTAAGAAAATCATAAATAGTAGGGTCTTTGTTAAAGGTGTAAAAGGGAGGTGAAGATGATTTATATGGAGTGATCAAGCACATATATGAACCCCAATATATGAGTGATAAGATCATTGGTTTGATTCGTTTAGGAGAGACACAAGATCTCATCCACAATATATGAAGTAAAGGGTGAGTCACAAGAAAGGAGTTGAATTGTGACTCTTAAAACATTTTAACATGATACTTTGATAACTTTATGAGCTTTTTTTCAAGTCAAAAAAAGTACTTAGTACTCAGAAAGTTATCTACAAAATGATTAGTATGTTCAGAAAGTTAAGTTTATGAACTTTAAATATAGTAGTTTGCATAGAGAATACATTGCAAATTGAATAAATCAAACAATAATGTTCTTTAAAAACTCTCAAATATCAAAAAGATAGTTCTCAAGCTTTCTTATCGGCTTCTTTATTGATTAGTATTCTTCAAAAAGCAAGTTGTGTACTTTTTGAACAAGCTTTCTAAGTGAGTATATATGCAAATGAGAAATATGCTAATTGAGACTAGTCAAATGCTTTTTGATTAAATAATAATGAATAAACTTGATTTTTAAGTAGCCAAAGATATTTCAAATTGCTATTTAAAACTTTAAGTGCTTTTAAAAAAAAATTAACACATGTTAATTATGCATAATGCGCAACAAAATTTTAATGTTTAGAAAGCAATATGATATGCAAAAGGTTATATGTTCAAGTATACTAAGGAGTGAAAGAGAGAGAGGGAGAAGGAGCTGAACATAGAGTTTTTGTACTAGTTCATCCAAACACTCCTTGGGCTATGTCCAAACCTCATACACAGGTGAGATTTTTACTAAAACCAATCAACAAAATAAAAGTATTCTACTACTTTTTCTAGCCATAATAGGATGCACTAGTAAATAACTACACTAAGCTTTCAACAACATCAATAATATTTTCTCACAACCTCTTCAGGTTTTTCACAAAAGCAATAACCATACATAAAGGCTCCTCATAACTCAAACTCTCAAACTAACACTAGCAACCCTTGCTAGTTTCGGAGAAAAATAGAACAATAACTAAAATCACAGTGGGTAAAGGTTTTTCTTTTCGAGTAACACAACCAAAGCTTACCAACATTCACAATAGTGAATATACTTTTGGTTTAGGAGATAAAACACCACCTAGGATAGGTTTCAAGTAAGAACAAAGGATAGCTTAGGTGTAGGTGTTGAAAAAAAATAATAGAAAGAGTTGAAGAAGATGAACAATGTAGACCAATATTTCTCTCTCAGGTTTCAACAATCGTGAGGTTATATTTATAGGTAAAGATCCCCATCTGACCACTAGAGGTGAGTTGGAAATGATTTTGAAAATTTGAACATGCTAGCTAGAAAGTCTTGCATCTGGTGTTGTTCACTCAAAAAACTTAGGCTTTCTAAAGTTTATGAACTTCTCCTTCTAAGTGACAATATGAGGATTTTATGATGACTCATATGAAGTGTTCTTGAGCTTATATGCTGATTGTGTAGCCTTAGCAGTTTAAGAATACTTGTTATCCAATCAAAAAATGGTTATCAATTGATTATATCTTCATAAAGTTAGGTTTGAAAACTTTTTAATAAGCTTTTTGAGTAAAGTGCAAACAACATTTTAATCATGCTTTCCAATTAAGATACTCCCTTTAGACTCAAATATAAGCAAAAATACCTAATTTCACACTGATAAAGGATGTTAGTTAAGTTCATTTAATTTTCTTGATTTCATATAAAAAATGAACTACATTTCCTAAACTACCTTTAATCATATTTATTAAGGATGGTGCTCACATTTGAATCGTCTAAATAACAATTATCCTATATGATAAAATATTCTCCATGACCTTATGTCTTCCTCTTCCAAATGTTTGCATTTACAGAGGTCCCACGCTAATTTACTTTTTAGTTTCTTTGATTTTTAAAAATTGAATTTTTGCTTAAACATTTGTAAATGAGTTTTTGTTTGAAAATTTTTGTCAAATATTATCAATTAAATTTTGTTTCCCCATGCGTTAATTTCCTTTAAATTGAAGAGTGAAACTAGCACCATATAGTAATAGCTAAACGTGAACTAGGCTAATTTCCTTTATTCTCCAACAATGTGAGTGTCTCCTTTTTTTCATTGAGTGTCTGTGAATAATGCCTTTGGATATTGATTTGAATGACCCTTGCAATGATTCTAATGTAGTTGATAGTGAAGCATCAACGATGAATTATCCTTCTTCAAGCATATTTTGCATCGATTTAAATGAGTTCATGTCATATGAAGAAGAAGATATCTTTGACTTGAATGTGTGTCCATCATATGAAGAAGATTTCTCAAAAAGAAGGTTGAAGCTGCCTTTTCTAACAATGATGTAGATAACAACGTTGATGATGTCTATCTAAATGAAGTTCATGCCATGTTTATAAGTCTGTGAGTTTCATGTGGCTTGATCAACCTGTACAAGGGAGATGATCCAAATGAGTTTTTTTATTTAATTTTTTAGAAACCCAGCATGATTTAAATAGTGTAGGTGATGAAAAAAGCAATGACAAATTAACTGAAGGTACTACAATTTATTAAAATTTAGAGTTGTGAATCAATGTTAATTAAAGGCATTTTTTTTAATATCTTTTTCATTTTTAACTGAAGACACGATAAGCTTTCTCATGTAGCTTATTATGTTTTTTCATGTGACACATTAATTTAGTGATAGCCTTCTTTGAATTAATATGACACATTAACTTTCTTTTTATCAATGTGAACCAATGTGACATGTTAGCATGCCTTTTAATTAAAATGGCTTCAACCAATGGAGATGACCTAATTGGAGATGGATGTCATATATCAACCTTCACAATTGACAATTTTGTAATTCTATATTTCAAACATTTGGTTCTCTTTTGACAAAAAAAAATGGGATTTTGTGGGGGATTTTTGTTGCAACCATTTTTTGGTTTCTAGGAAGTTTTATATTATATATGACGATTTTTATTTTATTTTATGCAACCTCTTTTTTGTCACTTCAATTTATTTAGTTAGTCTTTTATTTATATAAATTTTCCTCCTTTATTCATGCAGTAGGAAAGACACAACAAAAAAATAACTTTCTTTCTTGGACAACTACCAATGGAAAATTATTTCTGAGTTATTGGTAAGATCAAGTTGTCATGAAAAACTTAAACATAGGACTATTAAAAGGATGGCTTCTTCCTATTCATTCTCTATATCTATCATTTATTGGAAATTGGAGGCAAAGGAATGAAATGGGTGATGCTTGTCATAAGGAAACAAAAAATTGTGGCTGAAAAAGAGTTGAGATAGATATTGAGAAAGTGTGTGATGTTTCGTTAACTAAGCGTAGAACTCTTCGATCTCTAGCTTGTGTCTTGGGAAGCAGCAAGACAACATTGGTGAATATTTAAGAGAAGGGGTTTTGCTCTAACATTTAATCATACTAAAGCCACATATGCAAGATGATAATATGAAAGCTCGTTTTAGATTCTGCTTGTCTATGCTTAAGGAAAGTAGCATTCCTCATGATCCAAAGTTTAAATCCATGTATAACGTTGTGCATATAGATTAAAAATGGTTCTATATTTCCAAAAAGTTAATGAACCATTAGCTTCTTGCAAATGAGGATGAGTTATATCGTATGTGCAAAAACAAAAACTGCATTGAAAAGGTCATGTTGTTAGTTGTAGTGGCTAGGCTTAGATTTAATGATGAAGGTAACGAGACATTTTCAAGAAAAATCAAGGTGTTTTCTTTAGTTAATAAAGTACCAGCAAGAAGGTCAAGTGTTATAGAACATCTGGGACACTCAAAACAAAACCAATTACTTATATCACTAAACAAGTTAGCCAAATATTCTTAATAAACAAGATTTTACTAGCCATGAAAGAAAAATGAATCCAAGAACATATATGGAAAATGTGACACTCATTCACATTGAATATAACCTATGTTTATTTAATCATTTATTTAGTTATTTTAATTTTACAAGTTAACGAGAATACAGGAAAATTTTTCATGTTTCATATCAAATGCGATCGTCATACAAACTTTAAAAATAAATACATCGTAAGTAAAATAGAATTTGGAAATGGAAGTAGAAGATAAGAAAATAAAACATATCATATCATCGTGAGTCAAAACTGAGTACATAGGTTTCTAAATACATCTGAGTTAAATACAACAGAGTCTGAACTGTAATACATCTGGAATCATAAGTACAGGGAAATCAAGTACAAAGAGAGACACCGACCTTCACCCAACTATGTACATCCAAAAGAAAATATCCTAAGCCAGAGCAGTGTCTACAAATCTACTCCTAGTCCCTGTATAAAAAAGAAAAGAAAAGAAGCCCAGCCCCTACCATAATTCCTCGTCAGTCTATATTGTCTCGAAGTCGTCAGAATCTGAGTAGTAGACCTGTTCGTTAGGCAGACCCTAAAGGGACCTAGTGTTAGATGGTGCTGACGAAGGTGAGGAACAGGGTCCTCAAGTATAGGTTGTGTATCATAAGGCGGATCCATAGGTAACTGCTCGGTGGGTGGCGCGAAGTCTAGGTAAGGAGCCATAAAAGGTACGGTAGGATCCTTGGGTGGCACGAGAGGAACATACTCGAAGTGCGACAGAGGGGAGGATGAGACAAATATAGGGATGACCTAAGACATGGGAGGCATGTGCACTCTCAAGATGGGGGATAGAAAAGTAACGGTGATGAGACCTCTATACGTCAGGTAGTCCGTCTCTTCATCGTAAATCCACGCCCCAGCATCATTATAATCAATGTGTAGGTTGAAGAGGATGGGAGGAGCCTCCATCTTCAAGTATCGACCACATACAATCATGCATCACAAGAAAATATAAATAAAGAAGTTGAGATGATTTTTTTCTCCAAATCACTTTCACACAGATGGTAAGGTATCCTACCATCATATACAAATAAAACACAGCTAACGATAAAGAAAAGTGGGGAACCTAGGGTTTGTTTAAGTTATAACAACTACCCTTGACACTGTATGGATCCATACTCCCAACATGGTTCTGAATAGAACCGGGAAGTAACTAGAGTACATATACCTCTCTCAACATGGTACAATCCTCATTATCATCGAGGAACAAAGCAATAGCTCAGGACCTTCATCGTCCACATAGAGGTATACTCTCGCACTAATCCTGGAATGCTAAGCAATTGTCAAGGTTGTCAAGCTTGGTCAAGCAAATATCCCGACTCGAGAGCGCTACCTTGGTCATTAGGATCTTCACCACTCGACGCCTTACCCCCAAGACCTTTGCAAGTGGGTCCCTGCCTTTCATTCCTCAGCGTACCGACTGTAACTCCCCATACAAGGTGCCATGCCCTGGCATATCCCTCACATTACACTATTTTATAATTCCACTATTGTCCTTTCTTGACCTTCTAAACTTGGACAGAGATTTCTCTAGTTTCAGCACACCTGAGTACCAGCACAGTCTCTTCTCAACATCTCTGCCTCTTAATGCAGAGGTTCTTATTACAGTATAATATAAGGGGATTCTACGTGTATGATTAAGAAAGCAAAACAACAAATAGGATACTAGGAGATTAGTATTGATTTGTCTCCATTATCTTAAGTGCCTAATTTAAAGATGAAGCTTACTTAGGAGGCCCTAAGTTAGCTATCCTCCTAAGTAAGCTAATAGTAATTTGATTTAATCATTTAAATCCTTAATTAGGAACTTAGGTGTTTAATGAAAAGTTCAACTTAATAATTAGTGTATGGCTGTCCATGTGTCTTATGTACCAAATTACCTAATAATGTTATATGCCACCATTAATCTATTTTAACAAAATTAATTAGTAGTAGTAAATCATGATTCTAAAATATTTAGTAAAACAAATTACTTATTTTATGATATCAAAATGAGACTTTATATCTTAATTAAGGAGGAGTCCTTTCAAATTATATTAAAACAGAAAGGATTTATTTCTTTAAAGGAATTTGTGTTTAAATTTAAATAAAAAGGTTCATTTTAGGTCCTAAGTATTTAGAACAATGAGAATTTGGTAACTAGAAGCATGTTCTTTAATTTTTGTTCCAAAACCAGACTTTTAGTAAGCACAGTTTTTAAGTTTAGATTTGAAATTCAATTTGAATAGCTAAACAGTTTTTGTTTTCCATGTTCTATAGCTTGTTGGAAAGATGTTTCTATCTATTTTCTAAATGATTAAAGATCATACCAAAAAAAAATCTATAAAAATAGATATGAAAATAACAAGGCAGAGAGGTTAGGAAGCCCTTACTGGAGAACCAGTAACACTCCTTTGCTATTTTTGTATTCCACTTTGATTTTTTTGCAACCAAGGATATTATTTTTAGAAAGTACATTAGAAACCCTTTTCAACAAGTCCAAGAACTCCAAAAACTAAGATCTAATCGATTTATAGTGATTTTTCAAAATATGCTATTGAAAAAGACATTTCGGGTCAGCAACAATGCATGTCATCTTGATTGTAAAATTCGATAAAAATAGTAAACGATGACTAATATAGGAGACCCATAAATCTTAGTAAGTCTACTTTATATTCGTTCAATAAGAATCGATTAACTCACACTAAAAAGTTTGAAAATCGCTTTTAAGTGAACACTACCAATTATCGTTTTCCGAAAAGCAACCCCAACTTTTGAAAAAGTGTAACTTTGTCGTCTCTTAACTTTTTTGAATGATTCTTGTGCCCATTTCGAATAAAAATGTCTACTTTTCAAAAAAAAAAAACCTAAAAAATTGAGTGTAGCTACTGATATTACAAAGAAAATGACAGGTGTTCAGACAGAAATCGAAAACAGCTCACTAGACTTAAATACCACTTCACAAAAATCACTCTTTTCACTAAGTTGTAGACTTTTAATGACTAAAATAAAATTTTGAGGTTATTAGGTAGGTCAAAAACTAAAATAATCATCTCTTCTTTCCACTAAAAACTGTCACTTGAAAGGAGTTAAAAATGCCAACATTTAGTAGTTAGCTAAGTTCTGGTTCTAGTTTTAGAAGTCCTTGATATTCTAGGGTCCTTGGTGGTGAATAAAGTTCCAATCTTGTCTTAAGAAAGTGACCATTTTCATGAATCCCCTTTGGAAGGGCTAGATCAAGGGTTCAAGAGTGTTTAAATGTCATAAAAGTCTTCTCTTTTTCTGTTTATTGTCAAGTTAAGAAAAGTTTACAACTTTAAGCCTTGATTTAGAGGTATTGGAGTTTTTAGCCAAGCCTTTACCATTTTTAGAGCAATGTAGCCACATAAACCATCATTTAAAGTTAATAACAACTTAAAAACAAGTACCTCTAGCCATAAAATAAAAAGGAGTAGCAAATGATACAATAAACAACAACACAAGTGAAGCTAGAAATAACAACAAGAGAAATAGTAATGGGAGGAGTAGAACAACAAAATGCTAAGGGTTTGGGGGCCAAACCCACCCATAACTCATCTATGTGAAAGAAAATGAAAAGAGAACACCCCACTTCCCCCCCCCCCCCCCATATACCTCAAGTGTTGGTTGGAGAAGAAGAGGAAACAAAGTGCCTTGAAGCTCCTAACAAGGTAGTGGTGCATGGCGGCTTTAATGGAGGGTGGAAGGAGGAGAGAATAAAGGTTTTTTGTGTAAGGAAGTTTTTTAAAATAGAATTAGGGAGAGAGAGGAGGAGCTAGACATGCTCTTTGGGCAGAAAAGGGGGGGTGGAGAAGCTGTCCACAATAGGCTTTTTATAGAAGAAACTAGGTGGTCTAAAAAGGTAAAAAGGTAAATCTACTTTTTTCTCTTTTTCTTTTCTTTTTAGGTTTATCTTTTTATGACATGTGAGGAAATTAGGGAATGAGTCTGCAGAGTGTCAGTGGTTGTGTCCTATCTCTGCTCTCTCAAGTCTCTGCGTTTCATTTTCTTTGCAGAGGAATCAACCGATTTTGCCAAAAATGTCTTAAACTTTGTAAAATTTGATTTTTATAGCAAATGAATGAAATTTTCTTTGGAACTTTGTGAGTACCTTAATTATTGATTAAAAATAATTTTCAAAATTTAAAATTAATTTTTAGTAATTAAATTCGAATTTTTGAGTATATATTCGGTATTTTTGAGTTTAAAATTCATAGAAACTTCATTTTAACTCAGAAATTTTCAAAATTTTTATGAAAATTATAAGATTAAATATCTAACCCAAAAATGAACTAAGAATGTTCATTTTGTCTGTTTCACTTATTATACCTATAACGGCTATAGTTTTAGCAAATAATAGAGGGTAGTTTGGTCATTTTTCACAAAGATCTTAGAAAATTTCCAAATTTTTTTTGAAATTATATTTTAATATATATGACATATTTCTAAGTTCAAAATGACAATTCACAATCATTTAGCCCTTTTCCATATGTCAGCCCTCATTGTAGAGAAATTAAGATTAATTGTCAGTTTCTTAATTCCTCGGTAATTTGATAGATATTATGAATTAAATAGAAATCTACAATGTGGGTGTTACAGAAAACAATTTACATACAACATGTTGGAGCATAAGTGTGAATATAAAGTCCCACATTAGGTAGGAATGAGCAAGTTGAGTAACATATAAGTGAGAATAACTCATAAACCTAATGTCTTAAGGTTTTAGGTTGTATATATAGTGTCAAATTCACTTGTGTGGTTGGCTCGTAGCCCATTGATGGAGTTCTTCCCTGTGTTTCCCCCTTGTATTTCTTAATTAGTGGTATCAAAGCCGATGATTCAACTAGGTGACCGGCTTGGACAAGTAATGGAGTTGGCAGTGGATACATGTTTGGGAATCCTTTGTATCAAAAGTCTTTCTAGCGGTATAAAAGTCAGGCGGTGTGTCTCGTTGATGTGAGTTAATGGTGGTGCAAGTATTTAGAGCATATTGATGATAATGGATAAGCTTTAAAGGGCCATCATTGAACTCATGGATTAGAAAAAAAAAAAAAAAAAGGCATTCGCTTAAGGATAATGGCAGTACAACTATCTAGAGCATATTGACGATAATGGCTAAACTCTAAGGGCCACCATGAATGCTCGTGAATGGAAAAAGCTTCTGCTTGAAGGGGAGCATACTATATGGAAGAGACTCACACTTGAGGGGGAGATTGTTGGAGTGCAAGTGTGAATATGAAGTCCCAAATTAAGTAGGAATGACAATTAAGTTAAGTAACATATAAGTGAGAAAAACCTATAAACCAAATGCCTTAAGGTTTTGGGTTATATATGGTATCAAGTTCACTTGTGTGGTTGGCTCGTAGGCTAATGACGGAGTTCTCCTCGGTGTTTCCGCCTTGTATTTCTCAATAAGTGGTATTAGAGTTGATGGCTCGACTAGGTGACTGGCTTAGATAAGTAGTGAAATTGTCGGTGGATCCATCTCTATCCAATGTGGGACTTCATATTTACACTTGCAGCCCAATAATAAGTATAACTCTCTCTCAAGCGGAAGCCTTTTATAGCTAACTACACAAGTGAACTTGACAATACATCCAACTCAAAACCTTATAAGGTATTAGATTTATGAGTTTGTCACTTTTATGTTACTCAACATACTCATCTCCTGATTTGAGTGTTTTAGATCTAGGCTTTTTTAGTGCTATTCAATCATTGTGACAAAAGGAAATGACTAAATCTATTGATGAGCTTATTGAAGCTATGGAAAAATCTTATGACACTTTTTTCTAGCAAAAAATTGAACAAAATTTTTCTCACACTTCAGTCATGTATGATTGAGATCATGAAGGTCAAAGGATCCAATAATTACAAAATTTTCCATGTGAAGAAAGATGTGTTGTTTACCGAAGGTAGACTACTTACTCTATTACTTAACTAAAATGTGATTGGGAGTTAGTTCATGAAAATTTTGTGTACCTACGAAATGTTAATTTAGTCGATGTTGATAAATTTGACAAATTTTTTTTTTTTTTTTTTGGCTTTGGGGCATGTTTATTGATTCTATTGAATAAGCTATATACTGTACCAAATAATGTTAATAGTGTTAACAAAAAAGCATTTTTTTTAATGGAAAAAGATATAATAAAAAAAAGAAAATATTTGAACCATTTATGTTTTCATTATGAATATTGAATATATAACCGTTACTAAAAAAATCTAAAAAAAAATTATTCAAATTTTGATTCCTCCAAATCACTTGATCTGAATTTATTTCTATTTACAATTTATTCTTTATAAGAATAATTTTGAAATTGTTTTAATTATTTCTTATAAACTTAAAATTTTTATTATGAATAAAAAATAATAACAAAAACTTTTGAAGGTTTTTAATGTCTATTTATGTTTTAAATGTTTATTATAAAAGGTTATATTTGTAATGAAATAATATATAAAATTGTCCTAAATTATTTGATTTATTCTCAAGAGTTAATGATGAGAAATCATTTTCATTTTCACTACAATACCAAACATTACAAAACATGAAAAAGAAATCATTTTCATTTTAAGGGGGCTTGTTTTCTAAGCAATTGCCCTAGCTTTTTGATCATTTATATTATCATTCTAAGCATCAACTTGTATCATACTTTGTCATTTCTTATTGGACTTTCATGTATAGAGTTACTTGGTCCTTGCCACTCTTAAGAAACTTGTTCTTATCATAATCTCAAAGATTTATCAATAGCACCCATTTACAATGCTTAGTAATTAGTTTAAAAAGTTTGTCAAAATTAAAATCATATGGTTCTAAAACTAACAATATAACATTGTGGAAATTCACATGAATAGAAATTACGATTGATTTGATTCAATTGAAATTGTACAAAATGCAAAGCAAGTGTATTAGGTCTCTTATCCTAATTTGATAATGAACAAACACAGTTGGTTATGATAATCAAAACCAAACTTGGTTTTTTTGTTGAAATGAAAGATACCGACAATGCCTTTACAAGTAGATATAATGTTCATCACATGTTAATGAAAATGTTGGAGTTAAAGCCATAACTGGATGGCTTGACTTACAAAATGTACTCAAGGAAATAAATAATTCTAATTTTCTTATTATAAATGAAAATATTGATAAAGAGGATGATGATGAAAGATATTCCATTGAACAACTAGATAATCAAGATGTTGATAATAAGGAAGCTGATGATAATGATGGTGTCAACAATGATAACAACAGTTAGGAAATTTGATACTAGGCTACAATCACTTTATTGTTTGCATGTATCTTAAACATATTTACCTTAAATTGTTTGACATTATGTGTGTGTGTGTGTGACAATTGTACTTATGCAACATGGCATTAAGACAACACCCTTCTAACAATAGTGATAATGGGAAAGGGAAGGTTGTTGCCAGTAGCACGAGGAAGAGGACTACGTAGATTTCATATGTGTACTTTTCCATCATCTATCTAGGTACGAGGACTATCACCATATGTTTAAGGCTAATCATCCTCGACAGTTGCACTAGCATCACCATTTGTCTTTATTACAATTGTTCCCCCACCACCATTACACCAAACACAGAGTGCTCATTTTGCTCTACTATCACCGTCATTGCCACATAGAGATATCCCACCAACCTCATTGCCATTACACAACAATCATCTTCCTTATGATGAATTTTTTGCCGATGAGGATGATCAATAGAGGGAGGATTATTAGGTCAACCAAGAGATTCAAATGACTAAAGATGATCATCATATCATGTTTCCTACTAGTAAAGGTAAGAATTATTTACTTAACTTTTTAAATTATTTTATATAATTAAACTATTTGATTTTATTAACTACATTTATTAATTATTTGGATTTATGCCATGCAATAAGGCATCCCAAGACATTACAATAGTTACTTGATTCTAATTTTGGGAACCATATTGTCTTAGGTTCGTCTTGGCATGAGATCCTCGAGAACATGCTTGAAAAATGGTTCTACATCTTTAGGATAAATTCAATATATGTAAATTCATTATTTATTTAGTTTTTAGCTTTTATATATGTATATATACATGTACTAACTTCTTAAGTTTTGATTTAGTTTCATGTGGTATGATCTAAAAAAAAAAAAAATGAGTCTTTGATTTATAAGATCTTCAATCACAAGGGCTTACAACACCAATCTAAAATGCTTAACTTTATTCACAAAAAGGGGTTAACACCCTAAGTGGATATGTGAGTCCACATAGGAACTAGGAACACCTCTACCACTATTGGGCGACACTTGTTTTTAAAAAGGTATCACAACAAATGAAAAGGAATAAGGCATAGGAGGAAGGTGGATTCCTCCATACTAGTGGTTTTATAATAATTGTTGAGCACACACTTCGTAATGTTATATATAAAGTTCTTTTGATTCTTATTTAATTTATAAATTATCAAATATATTTTTACCAAACTAACTTTATGTTACATGCGAGGTTGCTCAAGAAAGAAGTCTTCATTAACAAGGTCTTCCAAATCACTCACACGAGAAAATGGTCTAAAGAGTTTTTAGATGAGTACTCTTGACAAACTATGGTAAGTTAACTTTAAACCATATATAACTAACTTACATTAATTTACATTATCTAATTATTTTTATTTAACAATAATGATTGGCAAATTTGAGGTGAGTTTGTTCCATTCTCAAGCACCTCAAATGAAATTGGGACTTCCTCATATCCCTAGTAACAAGAGTGAGAAAGCTTGAAGGTGTAAACAAATATGGTTGGGGTAGGACAACAGAACATATTTGTGGTACTAGTGACTTTAGTGAGTGTACCACATCAAAGTTTCTCACCTATCAATAGAGCCTTGAGTTTCCTCTAGCTCTTGGCCCCACTCAAATCAATCTTTAGAGTTTTTTTAACTTAGAGCATGAATAGAGTCCACAGAGAAACGGAAGCAGTGATTAGTGATAGATGCAAATATTACAAACAATGCAATAAAAATTGTGGTAATTATAGCAACAATAGTTGTTGTTGCCACCTCATCATGATCACGATCGTAACCATGTCCATGACGTGACTATTTTGATGGATATTATGATGAAGACTCAAGCCATTAGGTTTTTATATTATTTTAATTATATATTGTATTTTTTTATATTGTAATAAAATTGTCATTTATATATGTATATATTTTCTATCATTATTGTTATTTATAATTTTTATTTACTTAGATGTATTTCACTTTATTTATTTTAACATAATTTAAATTAACAATTACCAATAACTAAGTAATTAGTAACAATTATTGGAAATTTCCTAATTATTATTAATGGTTAAACTGTCAGTAAATATCATTGAAAAATTTTACTCATATCGACAGCCTGACCATAAGTCATTACCGATAGCTAAGCTGTCAGTAAATGACACAACTTGATTAGTTAATGTAAACCAACTAACCAATGGCATAGAGCTTTATTTTGACTGGCCAAAAAAATTTCACTAATGTGCTTAACTGTGTCAAAAAATTGCATATGGATGAGTCGTAAAAAATTAACAAGTATCAAAAAATTGCAAAATATTTTGTTCATTGTCGATGGAACTTTGATGAAGTGAACCTCGAAAAAGCATTGCAAAGGAACAAATTGAAATTTAAATTCTACCAATGAAGCTCAACCAAATTAGCTAAAAGACTAGCTCAAAATTCAATCTCAATATTTATCTCAATAAACGTAGCTATACTAAAACTTAAATTGACTAAAACTAATCCAAGTCCTGCTCAACTCATTTGGTTCCTGATTCATGAACTATTTTGATCAATACATCTAAGAAAAAAACATTTATATTTACTATAGTAAAATCAATTAGTTGAATTGAGTTTCAAACCAAGCTAATGAACCAAGTTCATAATCTAGCTTAATTGATTTGTTTCATAGTATTATTCTAACATTTGGTTCAAGTGATTCAAACAAACAAACTCAACCCAACAAAACAATTCACAAGCTTGATTCGACCCAAGCTATCCAAAACCTGCTCATTAAACTCAAGTCAAATTTTAAAATCAACTATTTCTTATAAGTCAAACCAAACTAGACATATAGTTCAGTTTGGTTCGATTCACTTCCGGCCATAATCAAAATGTGTCATGATATAGCCCAAAAGCTTCACAACTTATAAATAACTTTAACATCAAAATCTGAATTATAAATTAGCAGGAAACAAGAAATATGCGGGCCAAGTATACAAAAAGACATTTTAGATATCAGAATAAAATGCAGACCGGTAGCAACTGTTGTATTTAATGTCTCCACTTTCCTCCTCTCCCGTGACCACCACGCCCACCTCCTCTTCCACCCCTCCCTCTGCCACCCTTTCCTCCATGATGCTTCCCTCCACCACCACCACCCAATGCCTTGTTCGCATCAGATTTCAAATGCATCTCTTCTGGCAAGGGAAGAATATGATCCACACACTTCCTGAAGCTAAAATCATCAACAGAGTCATCCTCCCTGACGAGGAAAAAGCACCTACTTTTGAAGGTAGGATGCTTGCGCACTTGGAAAGCACGAACCCCTCCACCAATCTTTTTGTTAGGCTCCGCATGGCCATTCTTAAGCAATTCCAACAACATCAGATGTTCATACTGCCACACAAAACAAGTCAATATAGATTCACAGTATGATGTAAATTCTGGTTGCAGCTATTGCTACATCAAGACAGAATCACAGATTACCAAGAAATGAGAACAACATACTAAACTAGAACTGTGTCAAATCCCAAATTCCCAATTTAAACATTTGATGGCATTTGGCAATAGGTTTCTTTCATACAGTTCAATACTTCAACCGTGACATGCAAATATGCAGTGAAATTGTGTTATCATATCACACTTTGGTGGCATTCATTAAAACAACTAATTCTAATGTAGTTATGGATGCCTTTGTAAGGAAACTACATTATTGATAGCAATATGTAGATAAATTGCACCTAAGATGGCTAGCACATGTTATGCTTACAACAAGAAGACACACATGTTGCATATGGAAGCCAAGATTGAAAGACCAGAGGACTGAAATTACAAAAGCCACTGGATAACAAGTCTCTTCTTTTAGCACCCATCATGCAAAAAAGCTAGAGATTGAACATTGAAGCTCCAGAACCAGTGAAACTCAACACATGAAGCAGCAGCTTTCAGAGTAAACCAGTGCAAGGGTGAGTAAAATAAAATCAATCAGCAAAACCAATCTAAACACAAAACACGCGCACAATGCAACATGGAAGAGCAGACAGGGATTCCTTTCATTTTTACAAGAAAAATATTGGAAACCCAAGCTTGCAATTAAATATTTTAATAAATGTCCACAAACACAACAATAGCATCAATGGAGACAGAAGTCATTAAACATCACAAGTGTTACCACAATGTTTAGACGGAAATTAGTTTATGAAATCACAATCATAGGAAATCAAACACCAATCCACGTATATTACTAGAAATTCAATTAATTACATGGTTGGCACTCATAAAGACACAAACGCACCTTGTTTTAAAAAATAGGTTTAATTATCTTTTTATTTACTATAGTTGTGCAGATTTTCTCTTTTAATTCTAATAGTTAGAAATAATCCGTTTTATCTCTTATATATACACTTTCGATATCGATTTGATCTCTGTCATCAAGTATGTTTTAATTCCGTGAAATAAAATCGTCACAACATGAAAATTAGCAATGTCAAACCACCACAAATTGATATTTTCTGACTTTTTTATTTAATTTGTGACAGTTAAAAACGACAGAAATTAAACCGATATCAAGATATTGAAAGTACATGTATAGAAACTAAAATAGATTATTTTTAATTATAGGGATAAAAAAAAAAACTGCCTAACTATACGGACCAAAAAGATAATTAAAGATAAAAAAAATAAAAGAGAAGAAAAGATAAGGAGGTTATTGAAAATACCTTGTTAACATTCAGATATTGAGGCCAGGTATGAAGAAAGTTGTAGAAGTAATTGAACATCTCCAAGGAAGAACCGAACCTCTTGTATCCCAAGTTCACGGTATCAGTTGCTTCCTTCTCTTCTCCTTTTTCTGCTTCTGCTTCTTTTTCTTCTTCTGCTTTTGCTTCATTTTCTTTTTCTTCTTCTTTTGCTTCTTTTTCTCCCTGTTCGTCGACCTTCTCCAACCGTTGTTCTTCTACGGACTTTTCCTCGTCCACCTTCTGCTTCTTCGAAACGTCGTCGTCCTGGGGCTCCTCTTCCTCCCTTGCACGCTTCTGGTTTGGCTCGGCGCCGCTGTCGCCGGACTCGACGTTTTCGACGTCCATGTCTACGGCGGCGGCGGCGACGGTGGTGTTGGGATCGACGACTTCCGGTGCTGCCTCTTCTGCCATGATGGAGGGATTTGGGTAAATTCTAAAACCCTAGATTGTGAAAGCGAGTGGTCACTGGTGATTAATTAGAGAGGACGCTGAACAAATGATATGGACCCTGTATTTATATTCGACTGAGTTTAGAGGTTGCGGTTCCGCTACAAACAAATTTTGACAAATTTGAATTTAAAAATTAGGCCTTTAATGGTGGATTTGAATTAAATCTTTATATTAATATTAATATATTAATAAAAGTATAGTAGTCTAGATGAAAAACTCCTATACAATTTAGGACTATTTATTCTCTAGTAACTTTCTTCTATCCAAATTACTTCTTCTATTTCCACTTAAAATAGGAATAATTTGGCAATTAAATTATTTAGACAATTAAGGGTATTTGTATGACTAGTTGTCTAATTGCAATAAATTTGGAATAAATAGCCAATTTATCTTATATAATCAAGGACTAAGATGTTATACTATGTCACATAATTTGTTATATCTTTGTATTTATTCTTGTCATTTATTGTATATTTGAATTTGAATTTTAACATTTATTTTGACCTATTATTATTCTTAATTCAATTTTTTTCATTATTTTTTACTTAAATTCTTATATGTATTGTAATCGGTCACATAATATATTATATCGTTCCATCGCTTAAGAGTTAAGGCAAAGAGTAGTTTATAAACAACATCCTCTCTTAACTCACTGAAGCGCTTTTTTAGGACAAAATTATGACAACCCACCAAGCACCAAAGTGGAAAATACCTCAAATGTGATGACCCTAAGCTCCTTTTTTTTTTTGTTACTATTTGCTAGGAAACAATTCAAATTTCCAATTTCAAATCTCTAAGATATTGTTTAGATTTAAAGATATTACTTTTATTCAAGGATTTGTTTCCTTTTTTAAAATTAGGATGATAAATGTATAAATATATGTTCTTAAGATGAGAAGAATTAGCCTAGCTTGGAGAGGAGAGTCATGTGAAGGGAGGATTTCACAAGTTTGTCTAAAAAACTTATAATGGGATGTAATGTTATTTGAGTGAATGAATAAATATTGAGATGTTTTTGTGTACGTAGGTGAGAAGTGTCGAATCATGTTAAAATGTGTGCTCTTCCACTATTTTTATTTTGTGTTTTTTGTTGTGAATGGGTTTGTTTCCCCAACACTCTTAAAAAAAATCAATTTTTACCAAATTTTAATATATAATAAGTGTCCTTCTCTTCTATTGTGAAATTGTTGTAAATGCCCTTTCCTAATATAATTCATTTGGTTGACTTGAAAAAAAAATGTTTCATTTTCTTGACATCAAAACTCTACTTTCACTCTTTACCAAAGTCTTCTTAGCTAAATATTAACATTTTGTTGGATTTTGTTGCTGTTGTTGTTGTTATTTGTTTAATACTTTTTGCAGAATGACGCCAAGGAAGTTTATGGTTTTTGAGATTAAGTCTGAAAGGATCAAGTATAAGATTTTAGTTTAAGCCATTCAATTGTGATTGAGAACTGATTTCAATAACAAGAACTAAGGACCCGTTTGGGGTGGTTTTTAGTTGTAAGTTTTGAAAATTTCAAAAACTACAACCAGTTTTTAGTTTTTAAAAATTAGTTTTAGTTTTTTTTTCTAATTTTTGGTTTCAAAATAAACTCAGTTTGAAATTTCTTATTTTGTTAAAATTAGTTTAATAATATGTTTGTGTAGTGACGACAGTGGTAATGGTGACGACAACAATGATGGTGGTGGCAGTGGTAAAGCCGACAGTGATGGTTATGGCGGTACCGGCGGTGATTGTGGCGGTGCCAATGGTGATGGTGGTGGCAAAGTCAGTGGTGGTGGTGACATTGCCTGTGGTGGTGGCAGCAGCGCTAATGGTCGTGATTGTGGTCGTGGTGGTGGTGGTGACGATGGTAGTAGTGATGAAACTTGTGATGGTGGAAGTGATGCTAGTGGTCGTGGTAGTTGTGGTAGCAGTGATGGGTGGTACTTGTGGCAACGGTGATGGTGGCGGCGATGCCGGTAGTCTTGGTAGTTGTGGCAGCAATGATGGTGATGGTGGTGGTGGTAGCGATGGTGGTAGTGGTGATGGTCTGCGGAGATGGCGACAACAGTAGTGGTGGCAGTGATAGTGGTGGTGACAATGGCGGTGGTTGTGGTGGTGGTGGCGGCAAGAAAGGCTATTGTCAATATATAATGATTTGTATTTATTTTTAAAAACCAAAAACCAAATTTACAAATCCTTTTTTCTTGGTTTTGAAAATGAATGTAAAAGTGTTTTGAAATTGAGTTAAAAACCATTTCAGCTCCATTTTAGCCAAACGCGTTTTGTTTCGAAAATTGCATTTGAAAACCAAAAACCAAAAACTCGCAACCACCCCAAACGGAGCCTAAGTCAATAGCTTGATTTGATTTAATTGGATGATAAGGTAAAAGGACACAATGGATAAACCATATAACTGTTTTTTTTTTAAATTTAATGGTCATGCACTGTCAGTGTAAAAGGTATTGCACTGTCAACAAATCAAAAATCACTATTGATATGACTTTTAAAGTATTTATTATAAAAGTCAACAAACTTATAATAAATGATGGTTTGTGATTGGATGATAGTGTAAAACTACTTTACACTGTCAGTGCATGGCCTATTTTCTCTCTTTTTTTAATTTTCTTCTTTATTTGATTTGCTACCTTTTTTTATAGTGTACTAAAATTTATGCTATTATAAGGAAGGATTATATCAAACTATTTGAGAAGCTTTTACAAGAAGGCAAAATTTATATAATAGAGAGCTTTATAGTAGGTTGTCCAAAGAAAAAATGGAGAGTTAATAATCACGAATGGAAGCTAAATTTCATGTCAATTATCAAAGTAATAGAGTCTAAGTGTGATAGTATTCCTATGAACTTTTCTAAATTTGCTCTATTTTAAAAAATACTTTCTGTCTTTGATGAAGCCTATACATAAAATATTCTATGACATGGAGGAGATGTTGAAGATTAGGTCCAAATCTGATAAAAACGAGTAAAGAAACATAATCATACCTAAATGAGAGGAAATTGCATTAAGTAAAAGATACCAACCACTACAAAATAATTAAAATTAACAGTAAATAATTAAAAAATTAAAAGCAGGAGAAAATAATTGTCATTGTCGTTATCATCAATTTAAAGCAATTTAAATTAAAGGATCAATAATAATTAAATGATCAAAGGATTTAAAAGATAAATGCTCAAAAAATAAATGAGAGAAGATTGTGGTAAGTAAAGAAATCAATCAATTAAAATTAATTAAAGGATAAAAGAAAATAATTAAAAGCATTAAAAGAAATTACAATAAGAAATTGAGAGGAAATTGTGGTAAGTAAAAGATATCAACCAATACAAATTAATTAAAATTAAAAGTAATTAAAAAATTAAAAGCAAAAGAAAACAATTGTCATTATCATTATCATCAAGTAAAATCAATTTAAATTTAAATTGAAGGATCAATAATAATTAAAAGATCAAAAGATTTAAAGGATAAATGATAATAAAATAAATGAAAGGAGATTACGGTAAGTAAAAAAATCAATCAATTAAAATTAAATTAATTAAAGGATTACAGAAAATAACTAAAAGCATTAAAAGAAAATGTACAATAAGAAATTGAGAGGATATTGTGGAAAGTAAAAAAAAATTAACTAATACATATTAATCAAAATTAAGAGTAAATAATTAAAAGTAATTAATTAAAAAAATTAAAAACAAGAGAAATCATTTGTTGTTATCATTATCATCAATCAATACATTAAAATTAAAATTAATTAAAGGATTAAATAAAATAATTAAAAGCATTAAAAGAAATTGCAGTAAGAAACTAAGAGGAGATTACGATAAATAAAAGAAACCAACTAATACAA
Source organism: Spatholobus suberectus (assembly GCA_004329165.1). Lineage (NCBI taxonomy): Eukaryota > Viridiplantae > Streptophyta > Magnoliopsida > Fabales > Fabaceae > Spatholobus > Spatholobus suberectus. The sequence continues at coordinate 60,000,998 of CM014729.1, forward strand.
ATTAATTAAAATTAAAAGTAATTAATTAAAAGCAAGTTCCAAGAAAAAGGAATATTTATCCTTAACACTCATGAGCTCTGGTAGGGTTTGTAAGGCAATAGAGACTACGTCTCCACTATCTAGTCAAGAAGAAGATCTTTACTCTAGCAGTGAGAAAAAAGTTAAAACAAAGGAGAGGGTTGATGATGTTACTACAATGGAGGAGGACCCAAAAAACTCTTACAAGGAGAAACGTTTAGGTCATGAAAGGTCTATTAAGGACAAGAATATTGGCATGGAAGAGATAAAGGATGAAGATCTGTCAAAAAGTAGATGGTATAAGCATCATGAGGAGGAAAAGGTGAGACCTTACATGTGGAGTCAAGGCCAGAAGTTCCTCTCATGGACGAAGAGTAGCAATGTTGGTCACAGCGATAGATAAAAACTCTTATGGTGAAGATGTTGGATGCGAGGGTGCACTTTAAGATTTTGGAGAACAAATTACAAAGGAGTTGGACAAAACATAGAATGATTAAAATCATCGACATGCTTGATGGTTTTTATCTAGTCCAATTCTTAATAGAAGAGCACTACCAACATGCACTTTACAAAGGTACCATGGACAATAGCTAATCATTGTTATATCATTGTCCAATGGTGGAGGCCTTTTTTCCTTATGAATGCGGAGAAAATTCAAAAGATGGCAGTGCAAGTAAGATACCACGATTACCAATTGAGTTATATAATGACAAGTTCTTGTGGAGAGTTGGATCCATTCTAGGTACAATGCTCAAAATAGACAAATTGATGTTTATACATTCTAGGGGCAAGTTTGCAAGAATTTGTGTAGAAATTGATATAGATCGTCAATTGGCATCTCACATTATGGTGAAAAGGATACTCGATCTTTCTAAAGTACGAAGGATTACACTCCATATGTTTTTGGTGTGTAAGGTATAGGCATAAGCAAGATAAATGCAAGGAGGGAGAAGGAGGACATGAAGGCTCATAAGAAGTGGTGAATCAAACTACCAATACTGGTGAAACCATTATAGGTGTTTCCCCAACAACGAAAACACAAGAAACAAAGGTCAAGGATGGAAACACCAATACAACAATTTTAGGCAAAGGAATTATGGTAGCAGTAAATGACGCAAAAAAGTAGGGAAATATTAATGACAAACGAAACTTAGGTGTTTTTAACGATCTATTGATTAAGATTTGGAGCATTCCCTAGATGGGCCTTGGATGGTGGTGAAGAGACCAGCTCACAAGAAGTAATTTGCAAAAAATATAAATAAAGTTAACAAGGACCAGGCTAGTACAAGTGGGACCAAGGTGGAATTGAGTGCACAATCATTGAATGAGGATACAAATGGTAATGATTTTCTTGCTTCTTTAATCCAAATAAATGATGAGAAAGGAAATAATGTGGGGGCACTAAAGGGAAATTCCTGAAATAGCAAGAGACGCACAAGAAAGGGGGGTTGAATTGTTCGTTTATAAGAACTTTTTTTAATCGAAAATGTTTTTAAGCTGAAGTATAGAGAAGACAAGCACACATAAAATTTTATACTAGTTCACTCAACTTGAGCTACGTCCAGTTCTTTCACCCAGAAGATATCTACTAACCAACCTTGGTTACAAGTATTCTTCACAGCCTCTTCAGGCTTTACAATGCAATCACCCCAGATTGCTTAACCCAAGTATTCTTTCTCACTAAGCCTTTCCAGGCTTTAACAACAAGTACAGTTGATAGTAAAGGTCAACTCACAACGTGAGGATATAAAAATTAAGCACAATACAATATTATATCAAAGATATATGAACTATCGTCCAGTGGACTCGTAAGAAAGCAATCAGCGTTTTTATGTCCGTGCTTGATTCATCGTCATCTTTCTTCTTCTTCTTTGGTTTATATAGTCTTCAGCGAAAAAGATCCGTTGAAGATGACTTAACTCCAGTCTTCAAGAAAGAAGTGTGCATATTGAGCTTCCAGACAAATCAGAAAGGACAGCTTTTGAACTTGCACTAAAACGAAAAGAGCAGCTCTGTGCTGGAGGTCTGCTTTTCTGAACATTCTTCATTCGACTTAGCAGCTTGAAAAGTTAACTTGCTTTTTCTACCTTGCTGCGCTTTTGCACTAGAATGATTCTGTCTACCATTTAATGCTTGAAATATTTGAATGTTACATATCTCAAAAAGGTAAGGCATTAGTCTCGAGATATGTATTCAAGACGTATAGCTTGGATGAATATATTAAAGAAAAACTTAGTCGTTTAAGAGCTTTCGTTTGGACGCATCTAGTATAAGTGTCTAATACTTAAGACACATAGTCCACGAAAGAGACTTTTACTCTTGCACGGTCATCATGTATACGTTTTGGACGTTCAATGAGATTAGTGCGTTGGATGCCATAAGTTTGGATGATGTAAAACTTGTTAATTTAAAAATAGAGACTTAAACTTTAATAAGTTTGTTATCTTCAAAATTCGAGGGTCTAGACGCCTCAATGTCTTTGGTTCCAACAATTCCAATGTAAATCAAAACCATGCGCTACAGGTTATAAAAGCACAAAATGCACATGGGGAAAAACAAGCAACCCAAAAAGGTGAGGTCCAACTGAACAAAAATGGGTCACCTAAAGCCCAAGGTCCCAAACTGAAGAAGAAGACTTCTTAGAAAGTGGAGACCAAGTAGCTAATTTAGGAAAAGGAAAAGACACCCCAGGTGATGCAAACTTCCAAAGCTGCTGCGAACCGAGGAGTGACTTAACACAAAGGGGATGAAGCCATTTTACACCAAATGTGTGTCATAGACAAAGTGTATGTTGAAGATATGCTAGATAATTTAATTATGGCTAATCAAATGATGATGTAGATAGATTAGGGATAAAAGACTCATAGTAATTCCACGCAATCCTACTCACGGGAGGTGTAAAGGAAGATGGGTCCTATAGTTCATGATGTTGCAATGCAAGTGCACTGGCTTAAAGAAGTCAAGGTGAATGACAACATGGTCATTGAGAATGCTAGGCCTGTGTAAGCCACCCACTTGGGAAATTCTCAATGAATATTTTATGTTGGAATTGTCATAACACTAACCACAAAGGATTTACTAATTTAATTAAGATGCTTCAAAGTGAGCATGATGTTGGCATATGCATTCTGATGGAAACCCACTCATCATTGTAAAAAGTGAATAGGACAGTCAAGAAGTTGGGATTTGGCTCCCATTATCATTGAGTCAAATGGCCAGTCAAGAGGAATCTAGTATCTTTAGGATTCTTTGAAGTGCATCTTGTCTATTATTTCTCAAGATAGGCAATTTATACATATGCATGTGGTGTAGAGTGACGGGGTGTCGTGGCTTTTAACAACAATGTATGAAAGCCCTGTCTTATCTGTCAAGAGCAATTTATAGAGAGATTTAAAGTCCATTGTCGAAGTAGTCAATGCTCCTTAGACTTTAATGGGAGATTTTAATATCATTATATTCCCTCACAAATGAAGAGAAGGATCCCCTATTCCAAATCTTCAAGGTATGAGGGATTTTCACAAGTTTGTTCAATGTTGTAGGTTGATTGATGCAGGCTTTAAAGGACTGATGTTTACTTGGTAGAGGGGCGATTTAATGGAGTAGTTGGATTAAGTTCTCCTAAACCATGAATGGAGAGTGCTTTCCCCTATAACTACTATTGAACACATTCCTCACTTTCAGTCTAATCATAGAGCTATGCTTTTGAGACTAGATACTAGAATTCCACCAAATAGGCGGAGGAGACTATTGGAACCAAAGACGTAGAAGCGTCCAAACCCTCAATGTTTTGAAGATAACAAAGCTTATTAATGTTCATATTTGCGCGTATAGACTAACCCTGTCACAGCTAAGAAGAAGACTCGCCAACAAGGACCGTCCAGTGTCATGTTAAAGACCGTCCAGTAGATGTGTCAAAGACCGTTCAGTAGACGTGTCAAAGACCGTCTAGTAGACGTGTCAAAGACTGTCCAGTAGACGTGAGTAAAGACCATCCAGTTGAACAAACTGGAGGCGACCATCCAAGTCTCCAAGATCATATATTCAAACGGCTAAGTTTTTAGTCTGAACGTCAATTAGATTTATGCTAAGTCTGCCTCATAAATTACATAATACTACTCCAGTGAACTAACATTCAAATCTATTTGAAGCATCAACATCAATTTAGTACAAAAGCACAACAGAATAGATAAAGCAAGTCAACTTATCAAGCTGACAAGACAAATGAAGAAGGTTCAAAAGAACAGACTGCCAGCGCAGTCCTGCACCTTCCCTTCTATTGCTAGTCTACAAACTGCCACGCCTGACATTTCTGAAAAGATAGTCTGCACGCTTCTCATTGCGTAAAGAGTCAAATTATCTACAACAGATATTTTTCCTAAAGACTATATGTACGTGCACCTACGAAAACATAAGTACAAAAACGAAAAACAAAAAGGTGAATAGAAAAAGGCAAAGTTTGTGAAAAAGAACAAGAACGTAAAGACTTTTGTAATACTCTATTAAGAGCATCCAATGGACGATAGCAAAATTTTGTAAAGATCCTCAAAGTGATCTTGAGCTTAATCTTTCAAATCCTCACTACGTGAGTTAATCCTTTCTCTTAAAACACTTGTGTGTTGTGAAAGCCTGAAGAGGCTTAGTGTAAAAAAATACTTGAGTTAAGCAATCTAGGAAGATTGCGTTGTAAAGCCTAAAGAGGCCGCGAATAATACTTGTAACCTAAGATTGGTTAGTGGATACCTTATAGGTGAAGGGATTGAACGTAGCTCAGGTTGAGTGAACCAATATAAAACTTTCTGTGTTTTTCTTATCTTTATCCCTACGCTTGAAAACGTTTTTGTTTGATCTACTTAATTCAAAAAAAATTTTACAACGCATAATTCAACCCCCCTTCTTGTGCGCTTTTTCGTATTTCAAAGACCTTTCTGCTTCTTGGCCTCTTGGTTATCTCATGCTGACTTTGAGAGGTTTATGTAGGATCATTGGAGAGATGTGGATGATTGGAACAACCATCTTGATGGTTCTAGACTTGCTCTAACTATTTAGAATCATACTACTTTCGGGCATATTCAGAAAAGAAAGAAGGAGGTTATAAGAAGACTTTGGGGAATAAACCGCAAACTAGATGAATGACATCATCCTCATCTTATTAATCTCCAATCTAGTATCTGGAGCGAGATAGAGGAGATCTTTCATTAGGAGAAGATTCTTTGGTTTTTAGAAGTCCCATTGCAAATGGCTTAAGTTTGGAGATTGCAATACTAAATACTTTCATGGGACCACCACCATCAAATGAAAGAAAATTTTGATATATATAGACTTCAAGATGATACATGGAATTGGGTGTTAGATCCAGAGCAATTGGAGGGAATGATTACTTCCTTTTATAAACATCTATTTCAGGATAAAGGACCTGTTGATGCTTTTTGTCTTACTAGGCCTTTTTCTTGTATTGATGATGAGCAACTATCTATTTTAGAGGTTGATGTTGTGAATGAGGATATTAAATAGGCTATCCTTAGCATGGGGAGTTTTAAGGCCCCAGGTGAGGATGGTTTCCGGCTTGTGTTTTACTAATCTCAATGGAAAGTTGTTGACCTTTATCTTCGTTGTATGGTGAAAGATTTCTTTAGAAGCCCTGTCAAAGTGAATTTGGTGAATAAAACCCATATTGTCTTTATTCCCAAAAGTTTTGAAGCTTCTTAGCTTGTCTAGTTTAGACCAATTAGCCTTTGTAATGTCTTTTACAAGGCTTTTACCAAAGTTCTTGCAGGTCAACTTTGGAAGGTTATGGAGGATATGATTTGCCCGACACAATGTAGCTTTGTTCTGCATAGATAGACTTGGGATAACATTATTATTATCCAAGAGGTAATCCACTCTATGAAGAAGAAAAAGGGGGGGGGGGGGGGGGGGGAAGGATGGATGGATATCAAAATTTAACTGAAAAAAGTGTATAATAGGTTGAAGTAGGGTTTCATAAGAGATACTTTTTTCAAGATATTAGGCTGTCCCAAAATTTCATTAATATGATCTGGTTTTGCATTTCGTCCCCTTTTATTCTTATGTTATGGAATAGGGAAGCTTTAGAGGAGTTTCCACCATCTAGAGGCGTCAGGTAGGGAGACATGCTTTCACCATACCTATTTATCTTGTGCATGGAAAGACTGAGCCAGTTGATCTCTTTAGCTATGGAACAGAAGCTGTGAAAACCTATTCAACTTAGGAAAGGTGGACTTAAGCGTTCCAACTTAGCTTTTGCTGATGATCTAACCCTCTTCTTGAAAGCTACATTAGATCAAGTCAAGGTAATCTTATCTTGCCTTGATATTTTTTACTCTAGTTTTAGGGGAGAAGGTGAATAAAGAAAAAGCCAGATTGTATTTTTCAAAGAATGTTAATTGAAATATCCAGAATCAAATTAGTAATGGCTTGGGCTTTTGCTGTACTGCGAATTTCAACAAATACCTAAGGGTTAAGTTGCATCACAAAAGGGCAAGTAGGGCATATATCTTTTCAAGATCTTTTAGACAAAGCATATCAAATGCTCAATGCTAGGAAGAATAGGAATTTATCCTTTGCCAAAAGATTGACACTTTTTAAGTCAATTTTATCTTCTTTTTCGTCTTATACTATGCAATCAACCTTTCTTCCAAGAATGGTGTGTGACAATTTAGATTTGGCTTGTAGGTCTTTTCTTTGGGGTGATTATCAAGAACACAGAAGACTGCATCTTATGAGTTGGAACAAAGTTTGTAAGCCAAAGGAGACAGGAGGCCTTAGAATTCGACTGGCTAGAAGGACTAATGAGGCTTTTATGCTGAAAGTGATTTAAGAATTATAATTAAATACGAATAGCATTTGGGTAAAAGTTATTAGAGCTAAATATAGGCATGGAGTAGACATTCTGCCAAATATTAGAACTACTTTACAAGGTTCTAATGGCATCCAAACAATTTGGAAAAGGTTAAAAAGAAAATATATCTTAGCTTGTTGGGGATGGGAGAACAGTGCTATTTTGATGTGATAAATGGGTGCATAAGGTAGGATTCTAGCTTCTTATTCCCTTAAACCTCTTTTTGAGTCAGGTATTAGGAGAAAAATGGGTGAAGTAACATATAATTATGGTGAATGGGACACTCTATACATTCAAGAGATATTGCCCTGAGACATTTGTACAATTATCATGGCCATACCACCTCCTTATAGTGATGCAACAGAGGATTTTCTTACTTGGGATGGCTTAGAAGATGAGGATTTTTCTTTAAAAGTGGCCTACAATAATTTGGTTTTTTGAAACCAGCTTGCATTTGTTGAAGCCTTAGTTAGGCAGGTCTCAATTAGAATGGAGTAAATGTTATCTAGCTTCACTCTTATTTCAACCTTCTAAAAGCTCGACATAGCGAATCGCCATCCTACTATGATTAGATGTAAGGGTGGCAAAAAAATCCACACCCGCAGATATTCGCAAATAAAATCTACCATAGGTAGAAAATGGGTAGTTTAATGGATATTTGCAGGTAATGGAGGTATTTTTTTTCTACCCGCTTAATAATCGAGCAAGGGTAGGTACCATAGTATCCATACTTGCATGTACCCGCCCTCGTAAAATTACTAAATCACCCTTGCTTTTATATATATACATATATATATAAGCAACTTAACCTACTTTCTCCCACTTATGAGATTGAAGTATTGTAATCTTATTAACTTTTTTTTGACTTATGGAATTGAATTATTTTAGTTTATTGACTTTTGTTTGGACTAATGGGATTGAAATATTTTAACATTTAAATTTAATTTCTAAATTGAAATATTTTGATTAGTATAATTGTGAAGAATATTTGAATAATTTTAATTTTTTGGACTTTAAACCTTTTTTTCTTCTTCAAATTATTAGAATAATTAAAAAATATAATTAAAGTTTTTTTAAATATTTATAAGTTTTTTTAATATCCACGAATATCTGTAGATACTCGCATATATTAAAAAATCCATGGGTATCCGCAAAATGAATATTCGTGTGGGTAATGGGTTAGGTATGGGACGAATATTTAACCAGTAGGGCAGGTAGCAAGGGGCTACTGCCCGTGCCCACCCTGCCCCGTTGCCATCCCTAAGGGTAAGCAAGACCCAATCCGTCCCACTAACCTGACCCGGCCTGGCCCAAGGGTGATTTTTGGTAGTTCAAGTTTTGAAATTAGACCTAATGCATTTTAAAGATTGGTTTAGGTTATGATTCGGGGTCATCCCAACCCTATTTAATGTTCAATATTCTCTTTAAAGTATAATTTTTTTGAACAATTATGTATTAATAATAAAACTTTTTAATTTCCTAGATAATATTGTGTATAAAATGATATTATATTTATAATAATATTATTTATTTAAAAATATATATAGTAAAATATATCTTAATTTAAGTTTTATACCTTTTTATTTTAGAATTTAAATATACATAATGACAAGATTGATATATTACATTAAAAAGTCAGATTGACCAGGTCCTGTCCTATATATTTTTGGGTCTTGATTGGGTCGGGTTTAAAGTTAACATAAATGACCTAATCGAAATTTTGGGTTGATTATGGACAGAGATAAACCCACCATAATTTGTCCTTTGCCTACCCCTAATTAGATGGTTGCCTCCCAGTCTAGTTTTGTTAAATTGAATATGGATGAGATGGTGCATGAAGCTCTGGGAAAGGTTTCATGTGGTGGTATAGTTTGCGACTCTGCAACAAGATTTGTAGTGGGATTTTCTTCGTGTATTAGTTGTTGTACCATTATAGGTGTTGAACGTTGGCCTATCAAATAGGATCTTGCATTGCTTTGCAATAAAGGTTTCTCCCATATTTAGGTTAAATCAGATTCCCAAGTTGTGATCACTTTGATTCTTGAAGGTTGGGAACCAAATCATCCATGTCATTCAATAGTGGAGGAGGGTTACCTTCGATATTAGTGAATTTTTTTATGGCCGTCAATAATATTTACCAATATGAGAATTATTAAGAATTATGACCATTAATAATTTGTTAGTTAATTAAAATTATAATGGACTTTTGACCTTTGGTAACAAAAAATTTCCTTATATTGTTTCCTAAAAAAAAAATCCTGTTGTCCATCATGGACTCATAGTAAGAGAAAGGCTAAGGATGACAAAAAAATCTATGCCTACAAATATCTGCGGATAAAATTCGCCATGGGTAGTCTTAATGAGTACCTGCAGATTATTTAAAAGGGTATATATTAATAGGGTAGGCACAGGTAACATGCCTGCGAATACCCACAACCCGCCATTGTATAAGTACCCTTATATATTAATATAGATAAAATTATACAAAATATGTTCTAAATTTTCAAAATGATTGTTCAATACGGGAGAAACCTTATACAATTATACTATGAAAAAAAAGAACATAAATTTCTAGGCCTTTAAACTATTTTTTAAATTGTTAGAATAATTAAAATCTATGGCTAAAATGATTATTTTAAACAATTTGTAGCACTTTATGGCTATCCATAATACACAAAATAAATTTGTTGTTTTTTTTTTAATTTTTTTAGAAAGTATCTATAGATATTTACAGATACTTGCAGATATTAAAAATTTTTGCAAGTATTCGCCTAACGAATATCCACGTGGGTAACAGGGTGGGCACGGAACGAGTTTCTATCCAACAGGGAAAAAAGCAGGTAGCTACTACCTGTACCTACCCCGTCCAATTACCATCCCTAAGCAAGAACAACCCATTTATAAACAACATCTCAATTAGGCTACAAGACCAAATAGTCAAAAAGGATCCATAAACAATCCCATAAACATTTGCTTAGCAAAATGCTAAAAAGGAAGAAATCACTTTACTATCCTACCACCATATCATTGTTGAACTCACAATACTAAGCTTTTGTTTGGTAGAGAAGAGAGAAATATATAGGAAAAAAATAAGTGAGAAATAAGTTAGGAGATGAGAAATTTATAGGAAATAATTTAAATTTTTAAATTGTTTGGTAGGAGAGAAATAGATGAGAAATAAGAGAGAGATAGATAGGTGAATGATGGTAGGTGAAAAATAGGGCTTTTTAACCATAATAGTAAAAAAAACCTATTTACTAAAATAATAATAAAAAGTGTTCATATATATATATATATATATATATATATATATTAAATTGAACACGAGGCGCCAACTTGCCTCTTGTTTTATATATATATATATATATATATAAACAGGATGTTGGCGTCTCATGTTCAAATTTTTTTTAATATATAATAGGAGGTGCCAACTCAGTTGGCGTCTCGCGTTAATTTTTTTTTCTATAACAAGATGTGTTGTACCATCCCATATTGATGCATAACATAGTCAGGGTGGTGATACTCTATAATATTAAAATTTATTAATGAGACTACAGCTCTCCACACTACAATCCCCTCCATGCAGATGTCTGGCAAGCCACCAAACCATGCAGAATATGGCTCCCATACAATCTGCAAAAATAAGTTATGCATTAGATATAACACAACAGCATATAAATTAAAATTGTGTTATGAAAATGAACTCACACCATGTCTCTTCATGCCGTCAAATTTCTCTCCATAAGTTGAGAGATGAAATTTATGATATATAAATTCTTTTAGTTATCCACCGATCCACCTGTTTGTTAACACATATATCAAACAAATTTTAAAAGGAGTATTTTATCTATTTATAATTTTACATAATTAATCAACATGTAATTATTGTCTAGCAAGAGGTTGTTGAATGTGAGGCGCCAACCTCCTGTTATATATTAAAAAAAAAATTAAATGCGAGGTGCCAACTGACTGTTATTGTAAAAAAGAAAAAAATTTAAACGTGAGGCACCAATTGAGTTGGCGTGCGCCTCCTCTTAATATATATATATATATATATATATATATATATATATATATATATATATATATATATATATATAATTTGTACGTGAGGCGCCAATTGTAGGAAAAAAAAAATTGAACACGAGGCGCCATAGTAAAAAAATAAATTATTTTGAACGCAAGGAGTTGGCGTCTTCTGTTAAAATGTTTTCCTCCCCTTTTCTGAAATAACCCATATCGATAAACTGTTTTTTTTATTATTTTAGTAAATAGGTTTTTTTACTATTGTGGTTAAAAAGTTTGAAAAATAGAGTGGAAATAAGTAATGAGACGCACTAAAAAATTTAAAAATTTCCTCTCTATTTCATTTATACCAAACAATGAAAATTTGCAAAAATTTTAAATTTTTTTCATCTCTCCTTTTCTTTCATTTATAACAAACAGAGCGTAAATTACTACCACTCCCTTTCTCTAATATTCTCATGTCATATCATATACTACTTTTATGCTATAAGAAATAATGGTAAATTACTATTATAAAAAATATTATTGTTATAATATAAAAGTTAATTAAGAAAATAAACAAAATAAGTATTATTATTATTATTATTATTATTATTATTATTTAAAACATGTAATATAAATCGATTCCTTTATGCATGAAGGAAAAAGTAAATATATATTTTTCTAAATTTTATACATTTAATATTTTAATTCTAATTTAGAAATTATCATAACATAAATAAGGATAATATATATATATATATATATTAACTTAAACTTTAACACTTTTTTTAACTGAATTATTAATTTATTCCTCTAAAAAATTACTTAACTTTAATTGGATCTTTTGAATTTTTATGATATCAAATAAGATTCCCAAATATTTAGAGATACAAAATAATATTTTTAATCTGTAAAATACTTATTTAACATCACAAATATTTAGAAAAATAAATTAATTTCAAGTAAGTATTTATTGTTTATTTTAAGTCCATATATTTGAAGTAGGTATACGTGGTTGCAGATCTGTACAAAAGTGTTTATTTCTTTTTAATTTGGTAGTTATATCTTTTTATTTTTTAATCTTTACAGGTGAAACTTCTTGACAAGTAGATAATTTTTAGTGAAAGTTCATCTTGTTATATATTTTTTTATAAGGATTTAATCTTCAAGGAATTTATTAGACTGTTCAATATTAGTTGATGTTTAGACTCTTAATAAGTCTACATGTTATATTTATTGGTCTTAACAAACACTTCATTTTACTAGGTTATACCAAAATTTGTTGTACATTTAATATTCATATAAACTTTATAGCATTTCATTTAAATTTTAATGTTTTATTATTTATCAAAATTTTGATATATCAATTATCTCAATTCTAATAATAAATTTAAATTTTTTTAAATGATCTTCATTACTTTTTAGTGATAAGGTAACATGTTTCTTTTCTTGTCATATTACACGTTGCTTAAGAATGATTGTTTACATAACACATCTAAATGCATGTCATGTCACTATATGATAATAGAAAGCATTTTTTTTTCTTTTTCTAAAAATTTATAAGGATTTAAATCTATAAAAAAGTATTAAAAAATTAAAACCTAATAAAGCTATATTTATAGAAATTATAATCTTATTTATGAAAAGACTAAAATTACAAGAATAAAAAGCAAATAATATACACCAATTTTTATAGTTTTTAATAAATTTCAACCAATAATAAAATGTATGTTAAAAAAAGTGTGTTACTAACACTTCTTATATATAAAATAAAAAACTAAAGTTAAACTAAACCTAAAACAATCACTTGACTCAATATATATAAATTTGAGAAACTTTAGCATTTGTATAATTTGAATTAACATTTTTAATGATGAATTTGGATCTTTAATGATTTTATCAAAGATTAAGTCAATACAAATTTTACTTTTTTAAAAAAACTAATTATGTGCTAAAAATAGAAAAAATATTAAAAGATCAAATCATTCAATACTTACTTATAATCTTGAAAAATTATTCAATAATTCAATTTAATTTGTTTTCAAAAATAAATTAGATGGAAGTGATTTTTTTTGGTTAAAAACAAATTGCATGTTTACTGAAGAATTTAATTGCACATTTTGCCACCTGTTTTCCATAATTTTGCAAATTTTTTCACTTAACTATTTTAATTGCATATTTTACTACCTAACTTTCAAATTTTCTCATATTTTGTCACTGAATTATTTTAGTTGTACATTTTGTCATTTAGCTTACAAAATTTCGCGTATTTTGCCACCCCTTAGTTGGTCACTGATGTGGCAATTTTGACCGTTGATATGACAGGTTGATTGCTTATGTGATAAGTTGACTGTTGATTGCCACATCAATGGTCAAAATTGTCATGCCAACAGTCAACTAAGGGATGACAAAATACACAAAATTTTGAAAGTTGAGTAACAAAATGTACAACTAAAATAATTGGATGAAAAAATGTGAGACATTTTAAAAGTTGTGTGACAAAATATGTAATTAAAATAGTTTGATGACAAGATTAATAAAATTATAAATGTTAAATAGTAAAATGTACAATTAAGTAAAAATAAATAAATTGAAGTGCCCATTGAGACACCGCCTGCAGTGAGGCATGTCGTTATCGGTGTCAGAGTGCTGACAAGTCACGGTCCATGTGCATTATGAGCCTTTTCTTCTTAATACGACACACAATTTTGGGTTCCTTTCCATCGACGTTTCACTCATTATTCATTCAAACAAATCGAACATTTTCAGCATTACAACATTTAATAAATATAATATATTTCTCCATCAACTCCGCCGTTCTCACTCACTCTTTCCCTCGCTATCGTTTTCTTACTTCACCGCTTCGCCACTACACTTTTCTCACCTCCAACCATTTTCAGGTAATTTATTCATGTTTTCTTTCTATTATAAACGAAGCAAATTCCCAAAATTTCAATCAATCTCATTCTGATCTGTTCGATTTATTGCCCCGTGACTGTTCTGATTTAGCTCTAGCTTTTCGTGTTTGAAATATGAAGTTCATAAATTAAGGAATGACCTTCCATTTTCGCGAATCAGAAAACTAAATAAATAAAATAAAATTACGGAGTGCATGCAATGAGTTCTTTTGTTTCAGGAACAATGGGGGAGCACGTGGTTTTATCTGTTGTTGACCCTCTTCTTATGGCACCTGCAACTTTGCAACCACAGCATGGCGGTGGTGCCCGAGTTTCACTCATTGAGGCTGCTACTCATGTTAATGATGTTGGGAAATGTGATACACTGAAAGGAGAAGAAGAAGAAGAAGAAGACCTTATCCAAATGGTGGAGTGTCGCATTTGCCAGGAGGATGATACCCTTCAAAATTTGGACATACCCTGTGCTTGCAGTGGAACCTTGAAGGTTTTTTTATACTAAGCTTTCCTATGTGAATTGTTTTCTGGATTGTTGCTTTCTATATGCATTCTTTCTTAGTAAGCAATGAGGACAGTAGATTGTTGCATTCTATGGGAGGATGAGTTATGCTAGTTACTTAGCAGTTAGCAGTGAAATTCTATGGGATAAAAGTACTAGCATGATGTTTGCAATGAAGGGGTTTCCTTTTTCTTCAATCAATGTTTCAGATTTCAGAGGCTTGACTGTTTCTAGCAGTTATCATGTGTATAAGAAATTGTGGACTGCAGATTAATGTGCCTTCAGATGAGACAGTGTGAATTGCTATAGTTATATACTTTTCTTACAACTAATACCATGAATCAATGTAATAAAATATTTTGGATTAATAAATGTTGGTCACTTGACTATTGCTTGACCTCCCGGGTCCCCTCTCATCATTGTAAATTCTGCCCAATTTAACAAGTGCAATAATAGGGGTTTCTTTTTATACTAGTTTGCTCATCCGAGATGTGTTCAACTATGGTGCTATGAGAAGGGTGATACAATTTGTGAAATCTGCCATCAGGTGACTCCTTGAACTCTTAGCATTTGGCAATTAGCATATCTAGTGCTATAAAGCATATTTATTGTATCTATTTGAAGCATATCTTTGTTTTAATTGAATTTTTGGCATTCTCTATTTTAAGGAGTTTTCTGCTGATTTTCTTGTGGCTGTGTATGGAGTAGGAGCATGTTGGATGCACCCGGCATATTGATAATTTGACTTACTGATTATATAATGGTTACCTTTTCTAGTGATCTCTGCTTCGAGACATTGTGGGAAGCCCTGATAGACATGACTTTAATGATTAATTAGAGTATCAATTTGCTACTTCTAATTCTGCCTTGTTGATGATTGGTTTTGGGAATCAGTGCCTGCCTAACATTGAGGCATGTATAAAGCAAAGTTTCCAGTGCATTCTTTCTTTCCTTGCTAGATGCTTGGTGTGCAGATGCCAGGATTGTGTACACAATAAATTTCTTAGAATTTGGGCTTAGGGTCTAACTCAACCCCACAAAAATGGCTTGTAAGGTGAGGAATGCCCAAGCCTTACAAGTACTACTTAAGCCATATCTCAAGGCAACATGCCCCCTCACACCCAGCATAATGAAGGTGCTGGAGGCTGCAATGAAGGCAGGCCAAAGAGGTCATAATTAAGGTGGGCTAGGCGGGTTTCCAACAAAATTAATTTTACAGAATCTCAATATAGGAGAATGAGAATGCCCTGAAAGAGTGGAGAGAAAAAAAGGGAAACAATAGATGGCTGTAAGTAATGAGGTAAAAGAGATGAATGGGTTTTAAGTACCAAAGGCTGATAAGAATGAAAAAAATTATGAAGTCATATGGCTAAAATATTGTATTTATTAGTTGCTCAGATTAAGTTATAGTTTTCACAGAAAAATTTACTTGACCTACAGCCATTCAAACCTGGTTATACTGCAACGTCACCTGCCTATCATCCTGGAGATACTTCAATTGATATCAGGTAATTACACCTTTTGGCTGTTGACTTGATGTCTTTTACATGTTTTATTCTTTTTAACATACGTAGTAATCTATGTATATGTGTTCATACATATATAAATATGGGGGAAATTTCTCTCTTGCTTATTTGTTTTACTTCTAGACTTCATTATATTGAGTGAGACTAAATGTGAGAGATCTCTGATGGAAAGAGTGGAGAATTTGTTGGGGGGTAGGTGGGTTTAAGGCTTTAAGCATATTTATTGGTATGTGATAGGGACTTGGGTATACCCAAGTCCCTATCAGTATGCTTCCCTTTTATGCTACATCCATTTCCTTTTTCTGTAGTTTATATCATTATCTTCCCCATGTACTGTAGTTCTATGGTTGGACTATGATACCGCTCCTTCCTATATCATAACTTCTGCTTGTTCTATGATTTAATATATGCTTCTGCATATTGGGCAGTGATGACTGGGCAGCCTCTAGTAATCCTTTAGATATGCACGATCCTCGACTTTTGGCAATTGCAGCTGTGGAGCACCAAGTTCCGGAGACTAATCATGAAGATTATGTCTATACTGGCACCGGTGGAATGACATTGTGGCACTCTGTTGGTCTAATTGTATGTCTTTTTAATTAGTTATTGAAGTTCAATAGTATGGTATTCAGATATTTTATATTAGGCACGGGAATTCAATATTCTTGGATTTTTTCTTTCCTATTATCCACAGGACCACTGCACCTTTTCTGATTGTTGTCCTTCAGATATATTTATGTATATGTATGTGGTACCTACCCATGTATTTTTGTTGGGTATAAGGTTGCAATATTGATTTTCTCTTGATTGCTTTTCTGGGGTGTAGTATCTGATGCAAAGCTTTTAGGTATGCTGTTAATTCTTATATGGAAAGAAATCCCAGTATTTGTAAAATCTTATATATTAAATCATTTTCCTGGTCCATTTCCTTAGTTTTTGTGTATGGGTCTTTCCCAAAATTTGCAGTTAATGGCTCTTTTACTTCTGAGGCATGCTGCTCCCCTCTTCAATACTGATGTGGAGAAAGTTGTAACGTATTTTTATGTAAGTTGTAATTAAAGTGATTAGTAATGCTGCATTTTATATAGCTGACTGATTGATTACATAATCCTTAATGTTTTCCAGTTTTTCTTTCTTCGTGCGGCTGCTGTTATCCTTCCTTTCTATCTTATGGCCCGGATAATTTGCATAATACAGCATCAAAGGCAAAGACAAGTTACTACCCTGTGCTTATTCTAATATTGAAATATTTATATTATTTTCCTTTCCTTTTTTCTTTTTTCATATTTTGATTAATCATATGATGCCATTTGGTAGGCCATTTAAGATGATAAGATTTAAGTGGGGGTACTAGTAGGAATGCCAACAACATATGGTGTACATGGCATGGTTCTCTTATCACTGGTGAAAAACAATGTGAATGCTGAACTATTTTGCCTGTATATGGTCTACTAGAAACCTGGAAAGTCGATAGTGTTTGCAGACTAGGTTTTAATGATGGGAAATGTTTTTGACTGGGTTCTCTTCTCAACACGTGCTTATTTTAGTACATCTTTACTTTCTGCTTTATATTTTTCTTTTATGAGCTAACAGGATCATATATTTATTTTGGACCAGCAAGCTGCTGAAGAACTTCCATTTATGCTACAAGCAGAGGAACAACAAGGTTAGCAGTTTGCAATATCACCAGGACCTGTTTTTCACTGATTAATTCTCAAAAGTATTGTGGAATGTCATCTCTAATACAAGAACCTTAGAAATTGTAGTTGGCTGATCAGTGGTGCAACAGAATAAGATCTGATGGCTCTGCTTCTGGTTCTTTGTTTGTATCCTTCTCTGGTTATATTTATACCCTCTCTCTCTCTTCTGTAAATAGGTATATTACATACATTTTCTCATCAGCCCAAATACAGCCAATGCAGCTGCTAATTGGGAAATTGATGTTAACTGCAAGTGTTCACCTATGAAAATATTTGTATACAAATATCGTTTTACGTTATTCATCAAGTGTAAACCATGCTCTGCATTTATATTTTTTTTCTTACGGTACCATTTTTATGTGGGATGTATCACATCTATTATTGCCTTTATTAAAGGGCATAATTGTACATTTTTCCATTCATATTTCATAATTTTACGAATTTTGTCATCCAACTATTTTAATTACACATTTTGTTATTCAACTTTCATCTCACATTTTGTCACCTAATTATTTTAGTTACACATTTTATTACTCAACTTTTAAAATTTTGCGCATTTTGCCACCTTCATTAGTTGATTGCTGATGTGGCAATTTTGACCGTTGATTGCTTACGTGGTAAGTTGACTACTGATTGTCATGTCAACAGTCAAAATTGCTATGTCAGCGGTCAACTAAGAGGGTGACAAAATATACAAAATTTTAAAAGTTGGGTGGTAAAATATGTAACTAAAATAATTAGGTGGTAAAATGTGAGAAATTTTGAAAGTTAGGTAACAAAATATGCAATTAAAATAGTTGGGTGACAAAATTTGCAAAATTATAAAAGATAGGTGGTAAAATATGCAATTAAGTCTTTATTAAAACTAATTGTTTCTTTGGTGTGAATCCACAGGCTTCACTTGAATTTGCTAACTAGTCAAGCAACTTCCGGACAAGACAAAGGCTCATCTTGGATAAACCTTTAAGAAATATTTATAAGAATTTTTAAGATAAAATGAATACAATTTCTTCCATAGAATCCATACGTTTAAAATTAATTTATCTACCTCAAATTTTTTAGAAGTTCTTATCTGACTCTTCAAAAAAACTGGTTTATAAGTTAAATTTTTAACTTATGGGAAAAATTTGATTCATTTTACCTCAATTTTTTTTCTTTAAGAACCTATTAAAAAATTTATCAAAATTGGCTCAAATTCCTGCGTTTACTACGTTTGAAGTTAATCTTTTTCTGTTTTTGCCCATAGATAAGAGGTTATGATAGTCAGGTATAAGTAAATATCGAGCAATTTTTGGAGGTCTGATTAAACATTGTAAGGGTGGAAACACTGAAAACCGTTGTAATAGTAAATGATTATACCATTACTCTAACATATGTGTATTGGATTGAGATATTAAAAGATTATTTTGGTATGAAATGAATTTTAAAAAACTATGTAAAAATGTAATGACATATAAGATTTTGAGTTTAATGGTTATGTATTGTCCGCGTAAAAAGTTTTACACTGTCAATTAATCAGAAATCACTATTAGAATGACTTTTAAGATAGTTATTGTAAAACTAAACAAACTTACCATATATGGTAGTTTGTGATTAGATGACTGTGTAAAACTGTTTCACACTGTCAATACATAGCCTATTTTTTCTAAGTTTTTTTTTTGAAAGACTTTTATAATTAAGATTTTGTAGTTTGAATTTTAATGGATTTATATCATAAGAATTTATAAGATTTGAAAAGATTTTATGAATTTTTAAAAAACATTCAAAGTTACAATAGACAATGAAAATATAACAAAAAATTGATATAAAGTTTAGATAAAAAAGGTAAAATCAATATATTTTTTTAAATTTTTTAATAGTTCATTGATTCTAACTTCATGTCTTACTAATTTTGTCAAAATAAAAACATTTGTTTCCTAATATATAGAACGAATTATTACCTATCGCCCTAAGGCTTCTTTTAATACCTCAATTACATAATAAGTCATATTTCATAGTGTTTGCTTAGTTTTGAAGAGCTGTCGATCTATAAACACATGTTATTGTTATCTAAACAATAGCAAGTGTCCAAGAACAAACAGATAAAACATTTTACCATGAAAAGAAAAAAAGTTCAAACTTTCTAATAATTTTATGGGAGAAATTTTTTTAATAATATTAGGGAACATGAAATTTGTATAACCTACATTGTAGAGCACACTATTTTATTGGAAACTGAAACGAAGTTCTATAATTTATGTTGGGATCGATGTGCAAGTGTGTGATTGGCATTGGTGATGCACAGGGTTATTTAATCGTTTTTTAACATTGTCTTTTTGGTGATGTACACAATGAATTCGTTCAAACAAGTTGACAAAGACAAATAGAAAGGTCTTTTATCTAATTACAGAGAAGGTGTGTAGGATTAGAACAAAGAGATGACCAAGTACAGTATCAACGTCCATACCACCTTTAACAAAAAGAGAAGGAATTATGTATGATAGGAGAAAGAAAAGTCTAGCAATGGTAGAAAAAAAAGGAATAAGAGATTAGAAAAGTCTTAAAGATTTGCATGGGATTATTGGATGGGTGTAGTATTTATACATCCCATTGAAAAGTCACATGGAATCTGAAATAAGAAAAAGCGCATAAGAAGGGGGGGGGGTGTTGAATTGTGCGTTTAAAAAAACTTTTCGAAAAAGGTAGATCAGTCTAAACAAAGCGTTTTTAAGAGAAGGGATAGAGAGAAGAAAACATAGAAAGCTTTATACTGGTTCACTCAACCTGAGCTACGTCCAGTCCCTTCACCCAGAAGGTTTTTACTAACCGATCTTTGGTTACAAGTATTGTTCGTGGTCTCTTCAGGCTTTACAACGCAATCTACCTAGATTGCTTAACCCAAGTATTCTTTTTACACTAAGCCTCTCCAGGCTTTCACAACGCTCAAAAAAATTTGAGGAAAGATCGACTCACGTAGTGAGAATTTTAAAACTTAGACTCAGGATCACTTTGAGAATTTTTACAAACAAAAAGACTATCGTCCACTGGACGCTCTTGACAGAAAATCACAGAAGAAAGTATATGTTGTTGTTTTAAACAAGAATCCACTTATCTCAGTTCTCTATTTTTCTTTTTGTTGATGCGCGTATATATACGATCTTCAGGAAAGAGATCCGTTACAGATATCTTGTCTCTTCATGTGATGAGGCGCATGCAATCTATCTTTTTAGAAAGGACAGGCGTGGCAGTTGAAGACTTGCACTACAAGAGAAGTTTCAGTGCTGCGCTGACAGTCTGTTCTTCTGAACTTTCTTCATTTGTCTTGTCGGCTTGATAAGTTGACTAGCTTTACCCATTCTACTGTGCTTTTGTACTGACTTGATGTTGATGTTACAAATCGTTTTGAACGTTAGCTCATTGAAGTGGTACTGTGTAGGCTTCAAGGCAGATAGACATGATTGATATTCATAATGAAAAACTCAGTCGTTTTGAATATATAAATACTGGAGATGTAGACAATTGCCTTCGGTCTGTTCAACTGGATGGTCTTTGATCGCGTCTTACTGGACGGTCTTCAAAGTGTCAACTGGACGGTCATTGTTGTATCAACTGGACGGTCCTTCTTGGCGAGTCTTCGTCTTTCGCTGTAATAGGGTTAGTTTATACACACAAATATAAACATTAATAAGCTTTGTTATCCTCAAAACATTGAGGGTTTAGACGCTTATACGTCTTTGGTTCCAACAAAATCCACCTTACAAAACAATCCATTGAAGTTTGTATGTTTTTGAATACCAAAGGACTAAGTCGTAAAAAATCTCAATTGAATACCACCAAATTTTGTTATCCTCTTAAAAAAATCTTGATAGTTTTGATTAAATACCACAAGATTTATTTATATTAATAAAAAGTCTTGATTGAATACCACGAGACTTTACCACAAAAAAATCTTTAAAATCTCAATCTAATACACTACCCTAATTTTTCTTTTACCAAATTGAGCTTGCTCTGTGTGTGTTTTTATTTTTGCTTGGTGAAACTAGGTGTGGGGAGGGAGAGGGTAGAATAAAATGCAGGCACAGCCAACTTAGTGAGATTTCATCGAGATCAAGTAATCTTTAAAAGTTTAGGTTCTTCTTCTTCTTTTTTATTCTGTGCCCGGTGAAGGTTTACTAAAATTTGGTTTGCAAATTAGTTTTCGGATGACAAAAGCACCCTAATATACGATTCGGTGGCTTCTTAATGCAGATATTAGTCACGGCACATTTTACTCCACATCATAGGATATAAGATAACTATAAAAATATTGATTTTCCTGTGAAACGTGAAGGGTTACTATAAAGAGATTAGCAGATGCCGTTTTAAGCTTTCAATTTCTAGGTGATAAGCTAGATTCGTTTAATTTCTAGGTGATAAGCTAGAATCGTTTGGTTCAAACTAATTATGGTTCAGCTAGTATATTACCATTGATGAATCTTGAAAGCTGTATTTGCTGGGGAAGGATTATGTTTGAAAGCAACAGTTCATTTATTTCTTTTGCTTTTTTCCTTGAGAAAACGGTCAGATATTTCTTTTACTTTAATACAGCTCTAAAGTGGTCAGAAAGATTATCTTAGTCATTGGTGACGTTCTCCAATTCACCTCCCTAAATTTCGTTCCTCTTTCATGGTTATTACTTCATTAAACATATGAAGTAAGTTATTTACTGGAACCACATAAATTTATAAATTAGAAAAGAAAAAGAGGGTGAGAGATAGAGAATACAAGCAAGAAGATAGTTGAGTGTGGTCGTCATGGATAAGCGAGAAAAATAAAGGGGAACATAAAGACTGGATTTAGAAGCTAAAAAATGTGTTCTTTTAAAACTTTGAATGGACGGATTGGGTCTCAATAGTGATCTTTTAAAGTAAACTTGTTCTTAAAGTACATAAATAAGGATGCATTCATTCTTAAATTTTTGAGAAATCTTTTTAAATTAAGGTAAATAGACACTTATTTATTTTCAGGAGTGTGTGTTAGTGTGAGGATGGGTGAGACGAATTCAATATGAAATACTTGTTAATATTTTATTAGATAAACCAAAAAAATAAAAAATGAAAGAAAAATTGGCAGAAATCAAGAGTGGTTGTGCTTTAGAGATGCTGAACATTTCGTTGAAACAATTTTGTACCGCTGAACATTTCTTGACGTAATGTTCTAGAGATAATTTCACTTTGGTGGAAGTGTTGTTGAATCTAGGCAATACAAACAGAGGTAAGAAAAAGCATAAAGGAAATCCATTGAGCACTATAAACCAAGACTACGATTTTTATTGCATGGAGTGAAGAGCTTGGAATTCTAACGACTGTTAGCATAAAGAAAGTGCTGGAACTTGAAAGCCTGTTATTGGTTGATTTGTTTTTTCCGGAGTGGCTATTCCCTACCTTGTTCCAAAATTCTCTACTTTTAATGGCTTTCTTGTCTCTGTTACATTAGCATTCTAAGTGAGTCACTGACTTCTACCTTTTGTTTTGGTTGCCATGTCACCATTCTAATTTGGGTGACACCTCTTACATAAGTTGATACTGTAACTGTTTATTGGTTCGTTCGTTCTTGTTTTATCGTTTTGGATTTTTTTTATTGTTGTCCTTTTATTTTATATTTTGATAGAATTAATTTTGATAAAATATGATTGAAATATTTATTTAAATTAATCTCAATTATAGTGTATGTTTGGATGAACATTTACAAAATTGATTTTGAATGTAATTGATTTTGCTTAAAATTGATTTTGAAGTGAAAGATTTATGTTTGAATGTTTTTATTCTAAAAAGCAAGTTAATAGTAAAACTCATTATAACATTTTGAATTTAACACAAAAGTTACTTAAGGTTGCTTTTACTCAAAATCAATTTTAGACTCAGAATTAATTATTTAACGTGGGACTAAACATATGATTTTGTACTTAAAATCATGTTAGTTGGTATTTCAATGTGATTTTGGATAGTCCAATGTGAATTCAAACATGCACATATGTGTGTTTAGGTGAGCATTTGTATAATTGATTTTGAATGATATTGATTTTGCAAAATTGATTTTAGTTAAAATTGATTTTAAAGTGGAATGATTTATGTTTGGATGTTTCTATTTGAAAAACAAGTTAGTAATAAAACTCAATATAAAATTTTTTACTCTACTACGTACATTTCTCAATTTTTTCATATCGAATTCTAAGTTTACGTGGAAGCTATAACAATATATTACTTTGGAGTGGACATGAATTTTTTTTCAATTGACGCTAAACCAAATACATTAAAAATTAATTTTTAAACCAGAATTAATTTCTCAAAGTCATACCAAATATGTGAATATTTATTTAAAATCACATTAACCGGTATTTTAATGTGATTTTGAAGGATGTAAGGAGTATCCAAACACGCATGTACTTTTACAAAATCGTGTTTGATAGGAGGCAAAATCAATTCTGATACTTCCGGTTGTAAAACCAATCACACACGTATTGAAATTGATTTTGGCAGTAAATCAAATGCGCCTTCAGCAGTGGAAGAAAAATGGTTTCTTTCTCCTGGGGTTGTTTTGGATCAAAAACACTTTTCACGTTTTCATTGCTTCTTCATTCAGGGTATCATTTAGTGGGAAAAAAAAGAAGAAAGTTTTCCCAATAAAATAAACTCAAGGCTGCTGGTTCAACTATGCAATATGCAGCGAATCATTCCTCTCATTGGCATATATGTCTTAAGGATGTGGTACAAGGCCATGTCAGCAAGGCCAGATGACGTGGCAGACTGATAAAGTGTTTGAAGACAGACAGAGGTTCAGTCTTTGTTTGGTGAAAAAGAGCAAGACAAAGGATAGGGATGTAGGGAAACTGAATGGAAAGATACTTGGCTTCCCAAGGATATTGTTCCAAGTAACTTTTATTCAAACCTGTGTCGGTCTTCTAAATCAGCCTTATATATTGCTTCTATATAGCATGCTTATGATTGGGGTGAATCTTAACCTTCCCTACATGTTCTAGGTTCCTTATTCTTTTTGCTTTTAGACTTCCAAATCCCATAGAAGATAACCAAACTGCAGGATTATTCTTGTTGCAGCTATGAGCAACAAGAAATAGGAGACAAGACAAACATTTTGAGACACACCACCTTCTCTTCTTTGCTTCAAACAGAGAAAGCTTTTGTTCCTCCAAAATTTCCAAAAGATATGAGTTTCTTGACTTTCAGAGGATTCTTTTTTTTAGTTTGTGTTGGGATTTTAGCTTCTCAACCATGCATGGTTTCTGGCCTGAGAAGCAAAGATCTTGCTCTGAGATGGGATAGCAGGCAATCGCCACTTGTTCAAATGGTTCGTATCCTAAAGACTGTTGCAATGGAGGATTTGCAATCACAGCTGGATTTGGCACCTGCACCTTCAATGACATTTGATCCTAATCAATCAAACAAAAGGACAGTTCGAAAAGGGTCAGACCCAATTCACAATAGAAGTTAACATGCTGTGGCTATGTATGTCCTTTTTACTATGCTGAGAAATGACAAGCGAGTTCCCTAATGCGAAGGTTGTTCTTTGCTTCGTTAACAGTTTCTTAATGAGGTTGGTCGGTTTTTCTATGTTCTTTTTTCCCCATTTGTTTTTTACTTTGTTTGAGTCTATCTGTCAGGTGAAGAATTGCTGCTGAAACTTTGTGTAAAGAAATCATAGGTATTGAAGAATAGCTAGATAGTTTCATGATATTGTTTTGTTAGCTATCAAATACAGAATATAGTGGATTTCTCTCTCTCTCTCTCTCTCTCTCTCTCTCTATATATATATATATATATATCTACTTTTGCTCTAGTGACGCTTGTACTTGTCTGTCCCCCACCGATATGTTGACCCTTTTTTGCGCATAATACGGTTACTAACTGCTTATGAACATATAGTCATCATATTATTGAGGAGCTCTTCACTGAGTTACTTCCTCTTAATCCACGCTTGAATTTAGTAAAATTAAGATGCAGTTCCCATGTGAAAAGCTGAAGTGTCTCTAAATTTTCGCTCTAGAGGAAAAACAAAGTACCGAGAATTTGTGAATGCAGTTAAAGGTTTTCCCCCTCCCCCCCCTAATTTCATTTTAATATACTACCTCCGTTCTTTTCTTAAGTGTGGTTTGAGATTTTTTTTATACAAACCAAAAAATGCAATAATTTTTTTTCGTTTTTTATAAAATAGTTTTGAAATTTTTTATTGTATCTTTTCTCATTTTTACTCTACACTAAATACATACTAATTGTAAATGTGTAAATTAATTAAAAATTAGGTAAAAAATAAAAATATAATTGACAAAAAAATAATTAATGTTATTTTACACTTTAAAACGACAGATGGAAGAGGTATTGTTATTGTAAGAAATTTTACAATGTCACCTTATAAAAAATCATTTTAAATATAACTTTTAAAATAATTATTACAAAAATTGAAAATTTTCAATTACACAACAATTCATGATTGAATAACAGCATGAAAAACTTTTACATTATTAGTATATTCCAATTAAAGTCTTTTCTTTTTTTTCCTAAGATTCAAATGCCAAGAAGAGGACAAATAATGACGTATGCTTCCACATTAAAATAACAAAAATCTTTTTTCCATCAACAAGATGAGTTATTCTGCAAAAAAAAAAAAAAAAGAAAGAAAAGAAAAAGAAACCGAGAGTGGGGAGCTTGCTAGTGGCAAACAAATGAAACTAGGTTTGTCTCTTCCACTGGCATGTTGAACTTGAATGTGACCAAGGTCAACAGATTCTTACGTGACAGAATCTCAGTATTTCAGTTGGTCTTAACACGAAGCTGAGATCTCTGGTATCTGTTCTTTCTGTGCAAATTGAACCTTACTGAAGATATCTTATGTGCAACTTGCTGCCAAATCATATTCACTGCATCCCCAGGTTGGGATGGATACTGATACTCAAAGTGATGAGCAATCTCCTTCAATCTTTCCCACATCTTGGTCCACTCGTCCTGTGTGATTGATCGAAGGAGATTCAACAAGTAGCCTTTCTTCACGGCGTCAGAGGCACGGACAAATAAGGAGAAGTCTGAGTAGTCCAAGACATCTTCGAAGGGTAGCTCAATTTCATCACTAATGATCACAGGAACACAGTGGCTTACTATGGCGTCAAAGAGGCGATTCGACGATGGGGTATCCCCAGCAATGTTGAGGCAGAATTTTGACAAGGCCATGCCCTGGCTTGCCTGATTGATCCCATTTCCTCCTATGCTCCCAAATGTGAAATGCACGTCTTTCTCATCTTTGAGGAGGTAGTACAGTTCTTGGCGAATGGCTCCTCCCTAGAGTTTTAACATGATAATTCAATCAATTAAAATAAAGACTCATCTGGCACATCTAGAATTAATACAATAAAATTGATAAGGCGAGTAGTATTGATGGAAAGACAGCAGAAATTATGTCATCGCAATGATTCTCAGGAAGCAATCTTAGCGGGATGTGTTTTAGTATTCTGATGAATTGATCCTAAATCACGTGCCCTATATATGTATGTTCATAGATGTTGAAAGAAAAAATTTCAATAAAATCGTTTAGAAAACAACCATCAAAGTGCTTTCTTATATTTGACAGCGGGAAAGTGTAATATTCTCTTAAATTTTGATCAATTGAAGGGTTGTATACAAGCTATGATGGACCTACATGTGCTGATTAAACTTCTACATGATTATATATTCAACTTATGCATTATAGTCAGCTAAATGACATTGCTATTTATAGCTTGATTGCCTTTTGAAGTTCAACAAAAATATGATCTACAATTGACATCTTGAGAGAGGTGTAGTTAGTGCCAAAAAACGTGGAATTGACATTTTTTTATTTTGTAATTAATAATTTGGTACCAAGGGTGAGAAGGATATGGAGCTTGTTGCTAAAAGAGGTCAGGTCACAGTAGAATATTTGTCATGTGTCAGTTCTCTATGCTTATGTTAAATTTGTTATAAGAAGGTGCCAAGGTGAATGCAAGTACCTGGGAATTGGGATCAAATCCCACCTTCAAAAAGCCCCAGGCACCCAAGGTGTAGTGGGTGTGTGTGTGCTTTAGATGGCACGAGTGAGTTATCTACTGGTTGAAATCTGAAGGGTTTCTGTGATCTACTATCTAAGCCAAAAAATATAAAAATGTTACAACCAGGAAGGAGTTCTTAATTCTGAATTCCATCCATTAACAAGTTAAGAAGTTAAAGCACCTTGACATCACACCAATACTCAAGACAACGGAACACAGGCATTTTGCTAATCTTAAATGAGCATAATCAATAACCAATTTAGTCATAGATGAAGTTACTGCCAAAAACAGGGAACGGAATTGTATCACAAGTCAATGTGTGAATTTTTTTTGTAATAAGGTAATAAGGCATTAAACAGATAACATGAGTGTGGTAGAAAACTCACATCTTTCCTGTATATTGCCCCCTGGAAATACACCAGTGTGGTACGCTCTTCAAATGAAGCTGATTCAGCTATTGGTATAGTGCCCACTAGGTGCCTGTAGGGGGCTATTATATCTTTCTTGATATTTGCTAATTCAGCAGGATACCTTCCGAAATCTGCAAGCACAAGCATAGCAGAACCCAACTTTCTTCTTGCATCCAGCAAGCTGTTAGGATGGTGGGCCACAATTAGATGATCCTTCCCTCCTGAATGTTTCCATTCTTTCCTGCCCATTAAGAACTGTACCAATCTGTCTTGCAACATTTTGTTAACACTAACTTTTTCCTCTCCATGAAGCTTGGAATGCCGATTGTAACTCAGAGATGAGAAAAACGGCACAAAAATTACATCCGCTTGACTTGAATCCTGCACTCTAATTGCAGTGGTAGGCTGGCCAACTTTTGCCGTGTGTGACGATAGAAGATCAAGGGTGAGCCAGTATTCCATGCTGTGCTGCAAGTTCAGACCACCTGGATATCGTGGGATATGTTTGGGGTTATCCACCTCAGGCCATGTTTGATTCACACTTCCCTTCCAACCCAATAACCCAAACTGAAATTCTGGAGGCAAGTCATACATGAATACTCTCAATAAAGGCCGAGTTGGGTGCGATGCCATATTCATCTCCTGTCCTACAGAAGATGTTTTGTGGCTTGAATTGGAAGATTGACAGTCAGATTCTCTGGGGTTTTGTGATTGAAAATTTAAATCCCCAGAAGGGTAGGGAGGGAGTATAATTTCTTCTCTCTTCAAATTGGGCATGAAGTAAAGTGACGCATTATTGACAAGAATAAGTTCTAACACTGATCTAGGTATCAAAGAATGACTGCTGAACTGGAGTAGGAAAAGGGAAGACAGGACCAAAAGGAACATAGAAATGAGCATCACGCAAAATATAAACCTTGAGTGACCCATGGCCTTCTCTGACATTGCTGAAGACCAAGCAAGGTCCAACGAAAGCAACCTTCCAGGGAATACAGCAAACAAAACAAGACAGCAAAAGAAAATGGATAGAACAGCTCAAAGGGTATGCTATTTCCACAAACACAAAGCAAAAACCTTGATGGGGGTTATGGTTTTAACAATAAGCGCTCCTCAATCTGCATCCATAGCTCAAATCCCTCAAACACAAGAGGCAATACCCACCCAATAATGCCTTCTCAACCTTCTACAATGTTGCAGAAGATCTCCAACAGTTCTCAAATACAAGGACCTGCCACGTACATAGCAATGGCAAAACCCCCACTTCTTACAGAACACGCTAACGAGACATAGTATCAACCGTCAACCAAGAATGCCTTTGAAATCTAACCTTTGTGAGCCAAACCAAAACTAGCAACAAATAAACAGCCAAAAATGGAAGTTCTCAGCTTCAGCATACTAGAAAACAACCTTAGGAGATGCAATCATAAGAAACCCAAGAAAATGTTTTGGACTAAACAAGAAAATTGAAGAGTAATTGGCATCTGGGTAGACAAATTTTTTTTCCACAAAACGAAGTGGTTGGGTTGAGCAAGAATGGGTACCTGACGATTGAGGTTGATGCAGCAATCACTTCATCACTGTGCAATGTCTTCACATTCGGACAGTAGAGGAAAAAGGAAGAAACTTTCTAAACAAAGGTTTATGTTTTGTTAGCGGTGCACGCCCAACGTGTGCGAAGTGTGTGTGTCATCACATTCATTTGTTCTTCCATTCTCAACCTTTCTTGCGGAATTCAAATACCCATTAAATAAATGTACAGGACTCAGTTCTTAAAATATTTATATTCTCATTTTTGGCTGTTCATAATGAGTAATTAAGGGAACTCTCTTTCTGTCTGTTTCTGACCTAGTTATAACATTACATCTTAAATATAATCTTCAGCGAAGAAAAAGGTGATTAGGTTTTCAGCCACCAATTAGGAAATTAATAAGTTAGAAATTTGAAGGATGAGGGTGTTGCGTCCAATAATTTTCTGTGGAAAGTCAAAATCTTGATTTGCATAAGGATTGTGGAAAATAATCTTATTACGAAGAAAACGTAGATTGACTAGGGATGGTTGGCGACTTGCCAACTCCGTAGAGTGAACGAGACTTTTTTTTTTTTTTTTCACGGTTTTGATAATTTTGTATTTCACTGAGAGATTACTAGGTGCTGTTAGTTTCCACTTAAAAAAGAGAGAAACAAAAACTAACAAGAAAAAAGGCTTTGAATACATGCTTTAAATAATAACCTTTGGTTTTTATTGCAATGGGTTCATGCAAATGAACAAGACACCTGTAAAGTAAGCGCATGAGAAGGGAAAGAACCTTATTCTTTTTACTTTATACACCAACTTATTTATATTTTTAGAAAGGATGATAGAGTATGCTGTATGCTTTATGGGTACATCATTTTGACATTTTCTCATTTTTTTGGTAGGTCAGAAAATAGAAAAATACTATGAAATTAAGGAATACCAAGAGCTCCTAATCCATTTTGCTTCACATATATTCCATACACTGTATCCAGAATAAACTGATGGACCACTTCCTTTTACTAGTTAACTTCAGCTATTAATTATTTATTTTTTCGTATGCAAAACAAAACAAAGCATATTATTAGGTAACTTATTTTCGTCCTAACACAGGATGATAAGGTGTCACGTGTCAACCGACACGATGTCAAGAAACTTTTCTTTTGTGAAATTTCTATCTTTTCTTTTATGGGCCAGCAAAATTGAAATGACAACTTAATCACGTTGTCTAATTTACTTATTGGGCAAAAGAACGTCATAATAACAAAATTTACATTCGCTTAATTCGTAAGAAAGAGTGGTCTCAATAAATAATGGTAATAAATAATAAGGATGTCACTCATTTTTCAAGGTTTCTTATGTTTGTAAGACAATAATATGTTCAATTTTTTTTCTTATTTTTTTTGGGTAAGTCACTCTTTCGACATGCCCCAGCAAAATCATTGGGCCTAGAAAGTGATAGCGGGACGTAAATAGTTTGGAAGCTGCTATTCCCACCATGTTTTTGCTATTTTCACCTCCTACTTTATGAAAAAAAAAAGTGAAATTAGTCTCTTATCTTTGGAATGTTTTTATTTTCTTCTCCCCACACATCTTCTCGCCACCATTCAACGGAAGTTATTCATCAAAGTTCTCTTCTTCTCACACGTCGATTTTTGTTCTCCCTACCTGTAATTGACTCTACTATTCCCGGCTTCCCCACTAGCTGCCTTGTCGCCACCACACTTCGTCGGAGTCTCCCCGCTTCGCCATTTTCGTCTCGTCATTATAGGTAAGCTTTTCTCCCTTTTTTTTCCACCTCAAGATTCAACGAAATTGCGATTCTGTTATGTATGTTACAATTTTTAATTTTTTTCGTTTATTTATTTAATTGATTTGAATAATATATATATTGGTTGTTGACTGAGTGCAGGATTTGCGTGATGGATCAAAGTTAGAATACATTTTTTTTTATGAAGTTAATATGCCAAGTGTTTGGAGCAATGTAAATAAAGCATATAATGATGCTTTTGAGCATTCGTTTCAAGCAAGTGATAATGCTTTGGAAAATCCTATAGAAGTAAAGGAGGAATATGTGATAGAGAGGTTGGATATGAACCCACAAGATATGTTTTCCAATTATATTGAATTTTTCACTACTATAAAGGTATGTTGAATAATTAACTGTTGTTGAAATGATAAAGGATTATTGAATACAATTTTTTGCAAAACGTGATGATTTGTTGAGATGGGTTTGACAAATGGGGAAAATGTGTGGATTTGTTATTGTTATAAAACAGTTAAAGACAGCAAGACTAAGGAAGACATTTGTCTCATTGTCTTGTGAGAGGGGAGGAAAGTATAAACAATATAAAGACGTGTTAACTCGTAAGTCCATTGGAACCAAAAAATGTGATTGTCCCTTTAGATTGAAAGGGAAGTTTGTCAAAGGCATTGGATGGAGAATTTTTGTTATTTGTGGATATCATAACCATGATGTAGCTGAGAAATTGTTGGGCCATGCATATGCGGGTCGGTTGAGTACTGAAGAAAAATCATTGCTAGATGAAATGACAAAAAATATGGTCAAGCCTAGTCAGATTTTGCTGACAATCAAAAGCCAAGACGAAACGAATGTCAACACTATCAAAACCATATATAATGCATGTCAAAAATATCGTTGTTCAAAATGGGGTTCAAGAACTGAAATGCCACATCTAATGAAGTTGATGGAACATGATGAATATATCTACTGGTACAAAAGGGTTGATGATGAAGATGTTGTCAAAGATATATTGTGGTCACATTTAGATTCCGTCAAGCTTGTAAATGCATTCCCTATTATGTTGATTATTGACTCCACCTACAAGACAAACAGATATCGACTTTCATTATTGGAGATTGTCGGTATTACTTGTACTGATATAACCTAGCTCTATGGCAGTTTGCTTATTTAGGAATCTAAGCAGATAGATAACTTTAATTGGGCATTAACTAAGGTCAACGATTGTTTTTAAAAGATGATTTCTTGCCTCAAGTTATTGTTATTGACAAAGATCTTGCTCTGATGAATGCATTACAAGATGTTTTTCCACGTACAATAAACTTGTTATATCAATTTCATATTGCTAAATGTGTTAGAGCAAAATGCAAGATGTGTGTCAGTCCTGCTGAGAAATGGGATAAGGTGTTAGATGCTTGGAATGGGTTAATGCTATCTCCTGATGAATATGTGAATAAACAAAGCCTAAGAAGCTTTGAGGAGATGTGTTCACACTTTCTTTTCTTCATTGATTATGTCAAAAATATGTGGTTGATACCTCATAAAGAGAAGTTTGTCACAGCATGGACAGATTGGGTGATGCATCTGGGTACTACAACAACTAATAGGTATTTGTACTAACTTGTTTATTGACTTAACATATGTCATATGTTATTTATAACAATGTGTTTTTGTTTCTTAACAGGTTAAGAGCGTACATGCAAGATTGAAGAGGTTACTCCGAGACAGCATGTGAGACTTATGTAGTTGTTGGGATGCAATGAATAATATTCATATTGCAACACACTGAAATAAAGGTGTCATTTCAAAATAGCATCAATGTAGTGGAACACAGGTTTAATAGTAGATTCTACCACAAGTTATGAGGCTTTGTGTCAGTAGAAGCACAAAACCTGATGTTTTATTAGTATAAATGTGTTGACATTATTGGTGCTGATAGTTATGCATGTGGCTACACACTTAAAAGTACTTATGGACTAACCTGTGCATGTGAACTTGCTAGATATAGCAATATATTTGGTTTAATTCCATTGTGGTCCATTCATGTACATTGGAGGAGGTTGTCTCTTTCTAAAGATGAAATGACTCATTGCTTGGGGGGACTTATCCTTTACACATAAGGTTAATGCATTGTTCAAGCGGTTTTTAGAACTTGACGTGTCTGGAAAAATCACATTGAAGACTAAAGTTCATGAGTTAGCATTTTCAGATACAACTTCAATGTGTCCTCCTATAGAGAAGGTAAAAACGAAAGGAGCATTGAAGTTTGAGAAATCCACTAAACGTCTTCCTTCAATGTGGGAGCAAGTTGATGCAATGCACACGGTTGTAGATAGTTCATCATCCACTACTGTGTGTTGTAAAGTTTCCTGTGACACTAAACGCAAAAAGGGTGTGCCATTTATAGATGAATTTCCAAGAAAGTTACATAAATATATTCTTCATATTGTTGACGTGAAATCAAACAGAAATTGTAGTTATCGAGCAATTGCAGCTTTGCTTTGTAAGGGTGAGGAGTCTTGGCCCCTAATTTGTGATATTTGGAAACTTTAGCGATGTTACATTCAATATGCTGAGCTTGTTGGCACAGAACAACTAGTAGATGAACTTAAGACCTCTTTGTATGTTGACCATCACACAATAACAAGTTATGATAAGTGGATGTCCATTCCCAACATGGGTTATATTATTGTTAGTCGATATAATGTTGTGTTGGTCCATTTATCCAAGCTGCAAAGCTAGACATTTTTTTCCCTTGGGAGTCGACCTCACTTATTGGACATCACTGCTTATTGCTATTGGATTTGTTCACGTTTGTTACTTTGTGCAGGTATACATTTTCTAATTATTTTGTTATTTAGCATTGTAAGTGTGTTAATGTATTTACTAACTTTATACAATTGTGTCTTTTTCTAGGTTTATTTAAAGGATATAGCTCCCCAACTTCCTATTGCACCACAATGGTATTGATATTATAATGACGACGCTCATTCATGGGAAAATCCATACTTGCAATGTCTACAACATTTCAATTCATTATTTGTATTTAGAGGAGATGAATATGTAGTAGATATTACTAGAGATTCATTGTAGTCACATGAATGTGTAGTAGATCATTTAATTTGTCACACAAACTTATTTTATGATGATTAATGTTATGATAATGACCTATGTTTCATATAAATTGATACTGGTTTTGGTCTTATTTTTTGTCTGGTTGTCTTTGATATACAACCAATAATCTGCAATCTGTCAACATACATAACGAAAATGCATTTCTATTGTGTATTGTGATTCAAAATATAACGAAAACACATTTTTGTTATGTATTATGTTTAAACACGCAACAAAAATGTATTTTTGTTGTGTTAGTGGGGGTTGCACCCTAAAAACATAATGAAAATGTGTTTTCGTTATGTGTTGAATCTCAATACATAATGAAAATGTGTTTTTGTTATGTGTTTACTACGCACCCCCTACTAACACAACAAAATTGCATTTCTGTTGTGTATATTACATAATGAAAATGCGATTCTGTCAAAGGATATTTTTGAAAAACAAAATTACCAAACACGTGTTGGGGTGAAAAAAGCAAAAAGTAGGGTGGGAATAGCAGCCCCAAATAGTTTCTCTTGATAGAAGCCCGTTGTCCTTAATATATATAGCCATAGTGTAATTATTACATCATATAGTCCATTTTTAAAGGGGCTTTAGTTTCATTCAAAAAAAAAAAAACTCTTCAGGAAAGTCCTTTGAAATTAAAAGGTTTTTGTCATGAGTTTTTTTATTTGACTCCTTTAAAGTAAATACAAGTAAAGTATGTAATCTAATTAATAATGACAAAATCAATAGTTGATATTTCAACATATCCATGATTTGCTACGTGTATGCATGTAATATTGATTGTTGATTTTCTCATCAGTGATTGAGATTACTCATTTTACCTTTTAAAATGAGTTGTTCACTTTAGAAGAGTTGGATCTTGAGTTTTTACCACTCCCTCAAGGATTTCCTTCATCAGTAAAGGAAAGAAAGAGTAGGAAAATAAATAGAAAATTAAATAAAAGAGAGTATGAGATACTTTGAAAGAAACCTATGGAAGAGAAAAGGAGAAAAACTCTTCTTTATGCATGGCCAATAATTATCTAGGAATGTGGGTTATAAAAGTCATTGTCTTCAATTATTTCGCATCATCTCATAGCAAAACCAAAACTTAGATAGTTTTAGCACTTATGTGTGTGTGTGTGTGTGTGTGTGTTTTTAAGTTTTTGATTCTTGCAATATTCACTGTCACTTGTTTTGATCCTTGTTGTGATGGTAGGGACTATAAATAGATAATGATGAACATTACAAAGATCAAAAGGAAAAAAATTATAGGGACTAAAAACAAAAAGTGTTATATTTATAAGGACTTCGAACATATTTAAGCCTAAATTATTAATTTGTCCTTGTATTAAATAGTTTTATTTGTTATCTTTCCTAACTAGTTGTATTAAGAGTTTTGACTTATTACATGATTTAATTTGTGTCATTCACTATAGAAGAGTCAACCTTGACAGTATCAACAACAATGGTTAACCTTTTCAAATCACTACATTTGAAAGCCTACAATGGATGATATCCTCTATTGCAAAGAATTGTATAAGACTCTGCAAAACGAAGACAAGAATTAGAAGTCAAGTCTGATATTGATTGATATTTGATGAACAGGAAAACTGTCAGACAAATACAATAATGGATAAACCAAAATATCTTTCATCATATGGCATAAAAAATGGTTGCATTCATGTTATGAACTAAGCTAGAGTCCATGTACAAAAAAAGGTAATCCAAAATAAAGTCTCTATGATTCAACAATTAGTGAACCTCAAGTATAGGGAGACTCAAAGTGATTTCGAACATTTGAGTGATTTTAAAGGATTGGTGAATCAACTTAATAATACTTCTTAGCTCTTTGCCAAACAATTGGGATACACTTACAGTTTCGTTGAGTAATTCATCACCATAAGGTGTTCTAACATTGAACATAGTAAAAGATACCATGTTCAATGAAAAATCTAGAAAGAGAGAACTAGAGCTGTCAATTTTACATAGCTCACCCATTTAAGCCTTGGCCCACGTTAGCTAGGACTAAAAAGCCCACTTATAAAAAAAACCCATAGGGCCTAAAAAGCCCACAAAGCCTTATGGGCTAAGGCCAACCTATGGGCCAAAAAAATTTCAATTTTTTTTTAAAATTAACTATTAAAAAGTTAGCTTAGCCCATTCCATGAGTCAGCCTACTCCATGGGTTAATCATCCTACTTTTTGGGCTAATTAGCCCACTTCTATTTTTTATATACAAATCATAAAGTTAGGATAAATTCATTTTAAAATAAAATTAATATTTTAACCAACATTAATATTTTAACCAAAATTAAGATAACCACCATTTTCTAGAAACTTAAGATAAATGCATCAACTAACATAGAAGAATAAACTAACAATCACTTAATCTTTCTACATCTTTACAAAGAAGAATCTAATACTTTTTATAAGCTTAAAAGACAAAAAATATCAACTAATAAAGGAGAATCAACTAGCAAAGAACTCACAATACTAGAACTTTCTAAGTCTTTACAACTGCTACAATCACAATTCAAAAATAACAAAAAATTGAAATGATCAATTAAGGAATATTCAATCACAACATCCATCATTAGTCAACAAAATTTGACCGAAACAAAACTAAACCAACAATAGCTCATTCAAAATTGAACCCTTCAAACTAAAACCACATTAGATCTACTAGCAACAAAAAAGTATGAACCAAAGAACTCCTCTACTTTGAAGCAGTGTCTCCTTCTTCACCATCTTTTTGTAATATCAACAATCAAGTGATCAACAATTAAAAAAACAATAACAAACCAACTAAATAACTCATTTACAATACAAAATCTAAAAATATAATTAAAAGGGTAGAAGCTTCGTGCAAGGTTTGTTAGTCTTCAACATCTTGAGACATATTAGACTCTTCTATTATTGCCTCATGACCAAAAGTATCACACTCATCTCCATCTAAAATCCATAACCAATTGAAACACAATTAGAGCACCAATCCTAAGATAATTATCTAAGATAATTGTACAAGATAACATAATTCTAAAATACTATAATTCAAAGGCTTACCATTAGAATTTTGGAGAAACCCATGTAACCAATTCCTACTACGAATCAACATTTGGACATGTTTAGGAAGAGTGAAACTTCTATATTTAGTAAGTACATGTCCCACCAATCCTAAAAGCTGACTTTGACACTATTGTAGTAATGAGAATACCAAGCACATCTCATACCATTATAAAAAAGTGTAGGAAACCTTTTTTCACCAGTCTTCCAATATTAAAGTATGTCAAAATCATCAATGTCATCATCATCTACTGTTGGTTCATCCAAGTAAACATCTATTTCATTCTTACCTATAATAGATTTAGTTTCATTCTGATACATTTTAAAATCCTACAAAGTATAACACAATTAATTATCTAAAAAGAAGAAGGATGAAAGAAAATAATAAACAATAAATTAGTATAAAAAAAACTTACAGTAATAATCTTTGATCTCTTAGGCTTACTCTCCTTTGCACTAAGGATTGGGAAAACACTAGGGATTGGAAAATTACTTGCATATTTTCCATACAACTTCTTGAACTTTTCTATCACATTCTTAACCTTGTCTTTATAGGTCAAAGGATCAAGTTTAGTATAGCAGTACTTTATAAAATCGCCTTTCAACTGTAGGTCAAAAATAACTCCAACAGCTAACGCAACACTATACTCCTTTCAATATTTATCGAACTTCTCTTTCATCTTCCTATACATTTCCCGTATAGTATCATCTTTTATCCACAAATTATCTTCTAGGACGTATTGAATTTTCCAAACTTGCATAAAATACAAGTTTGAAGTTGGATAAGATGAACTAGATATCAAGTTTGCCAATCTCTGATTCCCTCATATTCAATAAAACTAATAGGAATATCATGTTGAAGTATGACTTGGGCAAGTTTCTCACAGTGAGTGTTTTGATTGATTTTTTGCATGCCAAAATTTCTATCTTGGTTAGGATTCACATCCACACTTAAGTTTGCAATATTTTTATAAATAGAAATATGTCAACTTAAATGTGAAGTCCTATAGTTGTTTTCGGTTATAGGGTGCTTACCAATTGCATAATCACGATCACAGTACTTACACATAATCTTTACAATGCCATCCTTGTCTTTACCAGTTTTTCTCAAAAATTTCCAAACATTTAAGGCTTATTTTTTAGTTGTGTTAGCGCTTTCAAACATAATAGGGGTGTCAAAAACAATATCTTCATCTACATTCACAGTGTTACTCGTAGAGTCCATAAAAGCTATCTCATATAGCTGCATAAAGAATATTTAAACAAATAAAAAGCTAGATAGATATTGGGACTACCATAATAAAGCTCGATAGAAAATTTTGACCAAAATAGTTATATACCTTTTCAAGCTGCCAATCTTCTTAAAGAGTTAGTGCAAACTAGTTCCAAAGCACACAAAAGACAGAATTTCTAAAAAAGTAGAAGTGAAATAATGGATTTAACATTTGTTTGTCTTGTAGATTACTTATATGCTAAAGACGAAAAAACTTCGAAGTATAAAAATCAAGATGTTATTTTGGTTTCCATGAAAAGGATTTTTTTTTATGCTTAGTCAATATGTTAAACACTATCATCCTCAAAATAACAAAGTAAACTTAATATTAATTATAAGTGGGGCCAACCTAATATGTCCTTTTTCATATTTATCAATATTTATCTTTGGTTTAATGATTCATTAAACCATAAACTTAGTAAACAGCGACTACAGATATTAATAAAACAGTTATTGCATATTTTAAATTATAAAGTTTTTAATTAGATAAAGTGAAAGGAGAGAATCTTTTTTCAAGTACTTTTTTCTTTTGTGTTGTGAAAATAAGAGGAATCAAACACTGTCAGTATTCTACATTTACACAAAAGTAAGAAAAGTTTTAATTTTGATTTAGCATTTTTAATCTCAAAGAGCTTGCTCAGTCACTAAATTGGGCCATCAACATTAAGTTATCTAAGTTAGGCAATCAAAATCATTAAAGATATTCTAATTTGAAACTTTATTTTGCTTTAATATCACACAATTCAAACCACAAAAGCAATATGTCAGCTATAATTTAATCAACTTAGGCCTTTATACTTTTTTTTTTGGTTCAGCTATACAAACATAAATTGTTGAAACAAAAGGTTGCTTTTGAGACAAACTATCCACTCTATGGATTTTATAATCTAATTCAATGCAACAATTGATGTAGAAAAACCACCAATCACCATGCCCAATATGTCTCACAATTGAAGATATGGATCAAAATTCTATTGTCAAAATTTAATTCTTTTTTTTATAAACCTTTTACATGATTGCATAGAAAGAATGTAAAAAATAATCCTTATTAGTCCCTTTACTTGATGGAATCTTGGCTTTCCCATAACAATAAAAACTGCTTAGTGCGTTTGAGAAGGAAGAAATTGACCTATCAAATAATGGCAATAAATACACTATATGGCTACATGTACGCTTACCACTTGTTAGTGGCTTTGCACCAATAATCAATATTTTTTGTGTTTCAACATGATCTCAATTATATATAAATAGCCAAACTCAGCATATAGAGGCCCCATGCTTGATTTAAATTTAGAAGCTTTCAAGTTCATTAATTCACTATATCTTATCAAGAAGAAAAAATAACATTTAAACTTGAAGATGCTTAGGTCTTTTGTTGGGAAAATAGAAAAGGAAAAAGGTTGTTTCACTCATTATACACAGAAGGCCCCCACTAAGGTACTTTAATGAAGCTTTTGTAAGGTGCCAGATGAGGTTAAAGAAGGATATTTGCTATTCTTGCAACCAAGAGTGGAGAATCCCAAAGGTTTGTTGTTGGGTTACATTAGTTGATTGATCCTTCTTTCTTGGGACTGCTAGATCAAGCTCAGTACGAGTTTGGTTTTAGACAGTAGGGAGCTTTGTTGTTCCTTGTCATCCTTAAGAATTACAAAAGATTCTAGATGGTCGAAAAGCCTAGAGCAGAAAAGCATTAAAGGTGCAAGAGGGGATGGCATAAATAATATATCTTGATGTTCTTAGCTTCCTATGTGATAGACAACAATTAAGGAGTTTTAATTTTCTAATTATAACTAAGCCATTTGCTATAGCTTGAAGATGTATATGCTATAACTAATTAAGTTATAACTAATTTTTTATAAACCTTTTACATGATTGCATAAAAATAATGTAAAAAATAATCTTGGTCCTTTTACTTGATGGAATAAGGCTTTTGTTATTGTTGTTGGCCCCTTTACTAAAATCATATAGATGAAAAGAATAATTATTAAGAACTTCATCACATAAATTGTCTGTCATTAACAGTGCTAATCGTATCAGTTGATGGAGCTCATTTGCAGTCTACTTTGTCTTTGAGGCAAGTTAAGCTTAAGCAACTTGGTGAACTACAAAACATATAATTCATTATCCATTAAGACGATAAATCTTTGTAGATTAATGATGCACATTAACATATTATTTTGTAGAATGCATGAATTCTAAATAAAAAAGCCACACATGGATTTACACCCACACTAAGATGCATTCACAAACACAACTGAGATGTCTTTAGATCTAACTCATCCTAGTCCTGGTAATCAACATCATAAAAAATGTATAAATTCATGATCTAGAACAAGCAACTACACTAGAGACAAGTTGAAGGATAGGTTATAATGACTTGTTGTTGCTACATGACAACTTAACGTTTTACAGAAAGATTCAATTTTAACTTAAACTCTTATTAATTTATTTATGAAAATGCAAGTAAATTTTTCCTATTAGTAAATAAACAACATGTAATTGATAACTTCATTCAACTTTTAAACAATCAACAAAATTTAATTATACATCCCAACTTGTCATATAAATTGATATGTATCAAATGAACAACATAATACTACAACTATGTTGATAACATATTTTTTAAAAGGAGAATTTTTTTTGAAAGATTGAAATTCAATACACATCAAGGAAGCAACATCTTTACTTTAAAATAATACAATCCAAATATGGGGAGGGGGCATTACACAACTCACTTCTTATGTTGGTCGTACTTAAAACACTACTTAAAACCATACAATATCAAACATAATCTCTAGAGTTTTCGAACAAAGTACCTTCTTATCGTGGGAGATCTTTTCATATAAAGAACCTTCACTAGAACATTAGCACCTCTAAGACATTTGCTTTCTTGAACGTGAGCGTCATGATCATCATAGTTACATACACACAGACAAGTTCAAGGATGAGCTTACAAAAGCAACAATAATCATAAATAGAACATACAAACATCTTGAATGGTAACAATATCCAATTTATAATCACTCATTAATACATATATAAATCTTTCACAATAACCCATTTCAAATCATCACAATAGATCATCACAACAAATAAGCATGCTTAAAAATGCGACATGATAACAATCATGCAACATATGTAGACTCGATTCTATAGAGATTTTCACCAACTTGAGCGAGTAGTGTAGACGTAATCCCTTAACATGGTATGATAACAATAGTGGACCTCCCAAATTTGAAGAATGGCATGTGCCATAAACCATTAGGGGATACCATTGACTAATCTACAGAAATGATATAGTGGCATTGTCAGGACAAATATACGTGGATAGTGGTTTACCACGAAACAAGGTTTGCAATGATCTTGGCTTCATTATGGAATTTTCTTGTCTACCTATCCCCAAGGGCCATATTCAATTACTCTACTAACCTTTCCAGCACTAGGTTGAGGGCATCTCACTAACCCACAACTTACATGCATCTCAATCATAACATAAGGTCCATCGTCATCTACCCCAATTATGGACTCATGCATAAAATGCACACATCTACCATCATACATAATCCAATCACCAAGTTCGATGAGGATCACCACTTAGACCTCATTTTGTGGATTAGACATATCAACTCTATGCCCGTCATCACACCATTTCCCTCCATGAGGTATTAAGTCAACTTACTATAACCAAATCATTCACCTTATTTAAATACTTGAACCATTCTTATGAGTCATATGCCATATGCCTTATGGCCCATCGCTAAGTTCTAACTATTTGAAACACCTTTCCAGATCAAGTGAAACTAGGGAGAATTCTTCAGAATTCCCTACTTAGGGTGTTCTCTAAACATCCTATGTTTTTCGTCCTCAATGGATAACGTACATTATTATGTTTTATGTATGTATTCAATTTAAATTTTCACTTACAACATTTTGAATATTTTGATTTAAATTAATATCTCCCAAATCTCCTCTCTGAGATGTCGAATCTTGTTATTAAGTTTAAAAGAATTATGAATTTACTAAATTGTCCTTACTTCTCCATAAAATCATTAAACTTTTAAAATTTTTTAGTGAATTCAAATCAACTTACTTCTAAAAATTTTAATTCAAGCTTTAGAAATCAAATTAAACACTTAACTTAAGAAAATTCTCTTACGTTTGAAAAGTCCATTTTGCCTTTAGTCTTAAGAATTTCACAACTTTTATAAATATTTAGTTGTTATTGTTTTGAAACTGAAAATTTCAAATATTCATTTTCACAGAGATTGAAAATCATCAAAATATCCTTTGTTCTATAAAAATGGGTAAATTTTGAAAATTTTACAATATTTAAATTTGGTTTAACTTAAAAATTAAAAACAAGGTTAAATATCAATAAAAAAAAGACCACTTAACTGAAAAGATTCTATATTGAGATCAAACTTTAACACGGTTTTTAAATACTCAAACAATTTTTGTTAAGCATAATCTATATACCATCTTAAAGATTTAAATTTCTATTTTCAAAACAACCTTCATTGCACACAAAAATCTACAAAAATACAAATTCTTAGAGTAGCTAGAGGTCAATTTACTGCCTCTGCAATACCCTTAACTTCAATACATTTTTCCTTTTCAATTCCAAATGAAACTTTATAAACTTTATACCTATTTGATAGCCCCCTAAAACCTAGTTTTCAAAAAGCTATCTCGTGTTTTCAAACAAGGTCTGTACAAAGAGAAACAAGTATTTTTCTAAACCATGTTCAAATAGAAAAATAGATTAAGAGCTTTGTAAATACTCCAGTTTCAAATAAATTTTTAACTTATCAAATGAACTAATATGGAAACATAAGACCCACCATTTTAAAGCTTATTAAGTTTATTTGTCATACATATCTTCCATTTTCGCAAATGATTCTTAGAGATCCAGAAATCAACAAAATAAGCAACAATGGTTAGGAACGCGTCTTGTGCACAAATCTCGATTTCAAATAGTTGTTTAGAACTCATTTCTTAACATTTAAGGGCTTGTTTGAATTGTCAGGATATGATAAGATAGGATAGGATATGATAACTATCCTATCCTATTGTAATTCGTTGTTTGTTGTGCCAACAAGATATGATAACGCCATCCTATCTCTTATCTTATCCTGTTGCTCTAGTGTATTTCTTATCCTGAGAGAGGAGCTGGGTTAGGATGCAACAAGATAGGATAAGTTCTCTTTCTTCCTTTTTTTTTTCTCTCTCTCTATGTATATTATGTAATATGTTAAATATTATAAAAATGTTATATATATACAAATATATTATTATTCATAATTATATACAATATTTGTTATAATATTTAACATATTGCAGATATATATATATATATATATATATATATATATATATATATATATATATAGACATTTATATATAATTATATAATATTATATATTATTATATATAAACAAATATAATTATGAAAAATATATATAAGATTTATATATAATATATGATATAATAATAATAATAATAATAATAATAACAACAACAACAACAACAACAACAACAACAACAACAAAGTATACATAATATATAGTAATATTATATAAATCAATATATATTACCATATATTATATTTATTATATACATTTATTTATTATATATATATGTATATTTACAATAATTTTGATTTATAAATTTAAATTATATTATTAATTAAAATATTAAAAATTAAATAATTAATATGTAATATTTTTAAAGAAAAATATTTGAATAATAATTAAAATTTTAAAAAAATATATATATATTTTATAATTTAAAGAAAAGTAACTATATAAATAAAAAATAATATTATATACTTTACTTAAAATTAATTTTTTTTGTAAAAATTAAAATTAAATTAAAAGTTACTTTCTATAAAATTATATGTAATTTTAACAAAATAGTAATTTTGTCATTTGAATATGTTTTATGT
Source organism: Spatholobus suberectus (assembly GCA_004329165.1). NCBI lineage: Eukaryota > Viridiplantae > Streptophyta > Magnoliopsida > Fabales > Fabaceae > Spatholobus > Spatholobus suberectus. Next base: position 60,045,620 of record CM014729.1, read on the forward strand.
TTTATCTTATTATTATCTAGTTTGTTATCTGGTGTGCACCAGACATTAGATAAGATTATAGTTTACCCAGTTCTTATCCTATACTGTCTTTATCCTACTGTAATATCCTATCCTACTTTATCTTATCCTGAACACCAAACGGGACCCTTAGGCTAAATATTGTGCCCATTTCAAAGCCCAAGATGTCTACTTTTCAACGAAGCAAATAGTTTCCAAAACCATCAATCACACAGAGAGTTATGACAAAAAGATCAAAATATGTTCATGCAAAAATCAAACTTACAACAACCATAAAACATATATATTCACAAACTTTCAACCAATAACAACAACAAACTTATTTTAAACCAACTAAACAATATAAAAAAGGAGAGGAGATTCAAGTAAGACTTCCTTACCAAAGTGAGCACAAAACCAAAGGAGCCAAAGTGAGATTGAAAATGGAGAAGGATAAGGAGTTTTTGTTGCTCCTTGAACTCGGAAGAAACATCACTAAGAGAAGGACAATTTTCCACCAACAAAACAAGAGTTTAAAATGACAGTTTAGATGAAGGAACAAAGAAGAGGAAGAAAGAGTAGAGAAAGGTAGAAGAATTTCACTAAGAGGCTTGAAATGGTATTGAATGGATGGACTTTGATCACACTTTGAAGCACTAACTCTAAGCAAACTTAGAGAAAAATTTTGAACAAAAAATGAAGTAAAGATAAGGGGTGGGGGTGCTGAATGTCTCAGCTTATGTAAAAATACTAAAAAGTCAAGGGCATCTTCAAGGGTATTTGAGTAATAAAAAAAAGGCTCCAATTTTTGGGCATTTAAATTTCAAATCCCCCTCCTTTTTATGTAGCTGAGTGTCTTAATTTTGGCGTCAAAACCATGGGAGAAGAGTGGTTTTCATTGTACTAAGAGTGGGCAAGAAGGACCAAGTGTAAGACATGGGATTTTGAAAAAGCTATCTGAGAAATGACCTTAGTTTTATCTAGTTTAGTTCATAATCAACTAGGTAATTGGGATTTAAATTTTCTTTGGCTTGTTGGTGGGATGTGTGTTGTCTAAGGGTGCCCAGGGAAGTTAGGAAATTTGAATTTTAATTGGTGTTAAGTTTGTTACAAAATAAGGTTTAAGAAACTTTTAACAAAATAATAAATCAACAAACTTTGGCAAACAAAATTTTGGTGTCAAGGCTTAATTTAATGAGTTCATGACTCATTTAAATATCTTAGAGTGCCTCAAGGATATTTCTATAAGGTTTAGAGAATCTTTGTCGCTCCTGAAAATCTCCTTGAATTTTGTGTGAGAAATTGGATTTATTTTAATCAACTATGTCGAAAATTCTCATAATTTCTTATAGGACTTCATTATAACTAATATTAATTAGTTTTAATTATATTCTCAAGCTACTTGATTGTTTATTCACTTTTATAATGAATCCTCACACCTTTAGCTTGCAATACAGTCTTAATTTCAGCAAAATTCTCTACTAAAACACCAACAAAAAACCATACATATTATTTAATTAATTTTTCACAAAAAATTCAAATTTAATTTTCTCTTTTAATTATCTTCAATCACTTAATTACAAATTAGGAAAATCACGATGTTACATAGGTCAAAAGATAAATTCAGAAGAAAGTTAAAGACAAGAAAAGATGTAGAATGTTACTATTGTCTCAACAAAGACCATATAAAAAGAGAATGCAAGAAGCTCAAAAGAGGCAATAATAGAATGATAATGCAAGTAACGTAGTTGCCACCATTTCTAATGGAAATGAGGTAATTTTTGTGATGTTGGTAATATTAACTTGATATCATAAGATACATGTTGGGTTGTGAATTCTGGTGCATCATTTCGTGTATTCTTATGAAGGGATTTCTTTACCTCTAATTTAAGCAATGATTCTGGTTACATGATGATGAGTAGTGATAGTATATCCAAGATAGTGGGAAGAGTAGATGTTTCCCTAGAAACAAATAATGATTGCCACCTAACATTAAAAGATATGATGAGGCGTGTTCCTGACATGTGTCTCAATCTAATATCCACAAGACTATGAAATGAAGAAGGCTATACTAGTATGCTTAGGGATAGGAAATGGAAGCCAAAGTTAATAATAAGGGTGTTAATGCTCTCAAAGAAGATTCCTTAGTTGAGTTATAACATAAACAAATCAAAGATATAAGTGGGAAAGGGCTTCAAATTCTAGCCAGAAGAGATACATTGGCAAGTTTGAAATGAACAAATATATATCTCTTAAGCCATGTACATACTGCTTGGCTAAAAAGCAACATAGAGCTTTTTCCCACTATAATGCCCTAAATATAGAAGGCTCGATGTTTAAGATTTGGTGCATTATGAGGTTTATGGTCCAATGTCCACTAGTACTCATTAAGGTGAAAGGTAATTTGTTACCTTTCTTAATGACCACTCCAAGATGGTTTGGGTGTAGGTCCTTAAAACAAAAGATTGAGTGTTTGTAATATTTAAACTATTTCATGCTAGTGTTGAGTGAGAATATATAGGAGCTTTTAGACATTATTACCTGAGTAATGGAATTTGGCATGAACAATTTATTTTGAAGGCTCCTTAGCATAACCAAGTAGTTGAGAGGATGAACAAAACTAGTGTTGAAAGGGTAAGAGCAATGTTATTTCATGCCAAGTTATCTAAGAGTTTTTGGAGTAAAGCTTTAATGACTGTAATTAATTTAATCAACCTATCTCTTTTAATTACATTAAATGGTGATGTTCCAAACCAGTTTTGGATCAGTAAAGATGTATCCTATTTGGTTGTAGAGCATTTGTTCACATTCCAAAAGTTGAGAGATCAAAACTTGACTTCAAGAAGAAGGAATGCATCTTCCTAGGATATGGAAATGAAGAATCCAATTAAAAGCTTTAGGATCTTATTGGGAAAAAGAACATTAGAAGAAAAGATGTTGCCTTCTTCAAAAACTATAACATTGAATATATTCAAAAAGGTGTCAAGCCTGTTAATTATAAAGAACATACAATCAACTTGGATTCAATTACTCTTCTAGAGCTTTATGGAGGAGAAATAATACAAGATATTAGAAATGTAGAAAACGAACTCAAATTGGTAATAATCTAGTTGAAGAAGCAATGATTGATAATAAAAGTAATGATGCTAATATGGCTAAAAATTATAAGGATGAAGAATAAGATCTTTAAGAGCCTCTATTAAGAAGGTTGGTTAGAATACTTAAACCATAAACAAAATATCCTACAACATAATATGTCTTACTTACTAATGGGGGAGAATTATAGTATTATGAAAAAGTTTTGATGGATGACCACAAAGAGGAATGGTTGAAAGCCATGTAAGAAGTGAAATCCTTATAAGAGATCCATACTTATGAGTTGGTAGAGTTACCAAAAGGTAAAAGAGCATGTAGAAACAAATAGGTGTACAAGTTGAAGACTAAGAATAATAATTGATGACCTAGATACAAAGCAAGATTAGTCATAAAAGGTTTGAATCAAAAGAAAGGTGTTAACTTTGGGGTGATTTTCTCACCTATAGTAAAATGTCATCCATCTCAATGGTGCTTGGTTTGATTGCAAGTTTAAATCTAGATGTGGAACAACTAGATGTTAAGACTACATTTCTTTCTGGTGATCTAAAAAAAGAATTTTACATGGAGCAACTAGAGGGATTTAGAAAAGATTTAGCATGTAAGTTGAACAAAAGTCTATATAGGCTTAAGCATGCACCACATCAACGGTACAAAAGTTTGATTCCTTCATGATTAAGCATGGATACTGAAGGACTACTTTTGATCATTGTGTTTTTGTCAAGATATTTTTTATGATGAGTTCATCATACTACTTTTGTATGTTGATTGAAGCTCAAAATAATATAAAAATCAACAATTTGTAGAAAAAAAAAATGAAAGTCTTTTTCTATGAAAGACTTAGAGTTTGCAAAGCATATTCTTGGTATGACCATCTCTCATGGTTGAAAGGAAAGAAAGTTGTTATCACAAAAAAAATATATCAAGAAGGTATTAGAGCTGTTTCACATAGAGAAAACTTGCAAAGTTAGTTGTTACTCCACTTCTTAGTCACTTTATGCTTTGCTCAAAGCAAAGTCTTACATGTAAAATTGAAAAGGTGGAAACATGCATGGTGCTATATGCCTAAGATATTGGAAGTTTAATGTATGCAATGATGTGTACATGACTAGACGTAATACACAATTGGTGTTGTTAGTAGATTTTGGCTAAACTATAAAAAAAGCATTGGAATGTTGTGAAGTGGATTTTAAGATATCTCATAGGAACTTCCAACATGTGTTTATACTTTGGGAGTACAAGATTTGAACTAATTAGCTACGCAAATGCATATATGGATGGAGATATTAATTCTACAAAAGCTATTTTTGAATACCTGATTACATTTTTAAGGGGAGCAATATCATGACAATCAAAAGATACAAAATTGTGTTACCTTTTCTACCACAGAGGCAAAGTTCGTTGTACTTAATGTTTGTAAATAAATTTTATGGATGAAATGATTCTTGAATGAGTTAGGGTAAAAGCAACAAAACTACATTGTACATTGTGACAATCAGAGTACAATCCACTTAAGCAAAAATTCAAGTTTTCTCAAGATCAAAATATATTGATGTACAATGTCACTAGACACATGATATTTTGGAATCTAAGCAATTACAACTTGAGAAAATTCATATTGATGACAATAATTCAAATATATGACTAAGTCCTTACCTAAGGACAAGTACAACTTTTGCAAAAAAATAGTTGGACGGTTGCCCTCCCCCTAAATTTTGAAAGGGGGATTGATGGAATTTGTTCATTAGTGGACGAGAAAAAAAGTAGGAAAATAAATAGAAAATAAAATAAATTAGAGTACAAGAGATTTTGAAGGAAACAAGAAAAACTCTTCTTCCTTTATGCATGACCACCAATTAGCTAGGAAGGTTAGCTATAAAAGTCATTGTCTTTAATCATTTTATATCATTTCATAGAAAAATCAAAACTTAGAGAGTTTTCAGAAAAAGAAAAACCTCACTTATGCGAGAGAGAAAATCCTATTGAGAGAAAAATCAAAAGTGTTTAGTCACCAATTTTTGATGAGATTATTATTGCATTCCCATTATTCTATAGTAAAAGATTTTTTTTTTATTATCTCATTATAATTACATATAAAGTGTGAAAAAAGTCAGATCCAAAAATAATAAATTATTCATTAGTTAGACAATTTTATTTATTATCTTTTCCAACACTCCCCACCCCAAGAGACAAAAATAATGTGTCGGACTAGTTAATATAAAATTGCATGTTCTTTCTTTCTTTCTTTCTTTTTTTGGTGAAGAACTTACATGTTCTTTACGTTCAATGACAAGAGTGAAGTAACAAACCTCCGCTTTTTGACACTTTAAAATTTTTTCATAACACTATTTTGGTTTTCAAAATATCATTACGCAAGACATTAGAATATTCCAAAGTTGTTATTTTTCTACCGATATTAAGTTGATATCATTTAAAAGAAAGAGTTTAATTTCCATCAACAGCTAATGTAAATATTTTTATATTATTAACTAATTAGAAATAATTCTAAATATGACTTTTATATAAAGTAGTTATTAGAAAATCGACAACTTTATCATAAATGTTAATGTATGATTAGATGATAATATAAAAAATATTTACACAATTAATGTAATTTAATTAAATTCTAAAATTAATGTTGAAGAATGAGATAATGTTGCCAATCTTTTAAAAGGCCATTTTTTTTTATAAGTTCAAATTAGGAGATACGGTTATTTTATTTGTTCTTATATGATTTTTCTCTTTTTTTTTTTTTGATCAGCATATGAATTTTCTCTTTATATATTTTGTACGTCCAATATTTAATATTTGTAAGCATCACTGATGCACTATGGGCCTATGGCCCTGTTTCTGATGCAGATGCCAGATTCTATGCGCAGAATAGGGAATTGAAGAGAATCACGAGATACAAGAATTAAAATAAGGTCGGATCTACAGATCCTCTAAACTACATGACATGTCGTAATACATTATATCAGACTAAAATTATAAAATAACTTCATTTTATATAAAACTCAAAAATAGTACAGTGACAAAGATAATTGCTTAATCAATGAACAGCCCTCTCATACTTGTGTAGGAAAGGGAGTAACATCTAGGTTTCTTCATGAAATTAATGATTTAATTAATTTCATGGTAGACAACAAGAAGATGGTTATAGTCTTAGTGACGACCCAATTGTAGTGGGTGCTACCCAAAACATATATAGCAATGGCCATAGTTCCACTTCTTTGAGTAATATAAAATTGTAGGTATAATCATGTTTATAACTTCAAGGGCATTTGGGTCCTCCACGCTTGGTCTTCCAGTTGTTGTAGCAGGGGCACACAGACTTGTTCCCATAGTAGCCAGGAGGAACACACAGGCACGTTTTGCAGCATTTTTGACAGAAGAGCATGCACGGCTTGTGGTACTGTGTCTGGCTACATCTTCTCGAGCATTCAGACGGGCACTCTGATCAAACCAAATTCAGAAACATAACCCATTAGATCACACTTAATTCACGTAATTGAAAGCAATGAGTCGAAAACATTAGATCATTTGGTAAATCTGCGGCAACTGTCGGTTCATGAATCATGATGAACAAATAATACAATTCAGAGTGCAAATTGGAGTATGATTACTCACGTGAGCTCTTTAGACTCCCGGGTCCATAATTCCCCTGAAAATTAATGAAAATTTTTTTGTCAAGTTATGAATTTTCTCAGTTTTGCAAAATGCCCACCAATTAGAAAAATTATTTTATAGTGCGGAACCACACGTGATCTGACTAATCTCCAAGTGACACATTATTAACTTTTTCTCATAAACTGAAAAATGTGATTAAGTAGCGAGATTAGCCGGAACCACATGGTCCAAACTATACAATAATTTCTTACTAATTAAGGGACTAATTGAGAGTTAGAAAATGCTCAAAACAAAGAGAAGAGATACTCACTCCGTCCAAGTGATAAGCAGCATCTTTTGCCATAACCTGAAAACACATAGTAAAAATTTAATTTAAAGCAAGGTTCAGACTTAAGAGCATATGGTATAAAACAATGGTACGTGCATGTAACATGTTAAGTGTAAGAATGGGTTGTTTTAGATGGGACTAACCTGAGTTGTGATCATGGAAATGCCAAGGAGTGCCAGAAGCAGAACACAGACAAGCTTAGCCATGGCCACTGCACTAGACAAAAGGGTCCAAGACCTCTTTGTGGAGAAAGAGAGAAAAAAAGACACAGTAAAGAGTGTGGGGAAGAGGTATGAGGGGCCTCTGGTTTAAGAGGCCTAAATGGTTTGGTGCGTTTGGTTTGATTCAGATGCAGAGGTTATATGGGCTATAAATAGATGCGGTTGGCTGTGAACTTTGAAGCCAGCAGATTGGATAATTGGAGTTTTGGATTCCACAGTGAATTATTTATTATATATTGGTTTGTATTTATTATGTGTACCTGTTTTCAATTTTTCATGATAACGTGAGCTTCTTGTGCCTTTGATTGCTAATTTGCTATGCTACCATCGTATCTTAAATTTTTGCACCATTCAATAATCTTATTTTATTTACTGGCTGTTGTTGCTGTTGTATACAGTAGATGCATTCTCGTTATATCACAAAAAAAAAAAAAGTAGATGCATTCTTGAAAAATGCAATACATAACTCTTAAATATTGAAAAAGAAAATAAATATGTAAAATCATTATATTATACATGTATTTTGGGCAAAAAAAATAGTGTGGTAGTATATTAAAGTTTCTAATAATATAAAAATATATAAATTTTGAATGTGTGAATTAGAATTATTTCTACTCTCACAATTATTTCAACAGAAAAATTTTATATATTCACAAAAGGTATAAAAAAATATAATTTCATTACAACTTGCGAACTTAAAAGAATATATCAATCAATCTACTAAACAATGACAGAAAGGAAAGCATTCCTGTCAATCGAGTCATAATTCCTTTTCTCCCTTCTATTTAAAAGAAGTATTATCTCGAATTAAATGATAAAATTAGACTATGTAAATCAATGTAGTTTGTATCATAGAATATATATTCCGTGTTATATTTGTGATCATAACCTCTTTTTGCATTGCTGAAAATAAAAGATTACATAATTTTCTTTTCTATGAATGCAAGTTACATAACAATATTCACTCTTTCTATTCATTTAAAAAATTACTGAAAAGTATCTATTATTTTTTTAGTTTTTAAACTTATTTTTTATTTTTAATTTAATCTTATAAATTATTAAATTAACATGGTATTCTTACGTTATTTTGGATAACATCACCCAAAGTGATGATACTATACTAATGACATTACTTACAATTTGACATTTTAAAAATCTGTAAAATATAAAGCCAATATTAAAAAAATCTTTTGTTAATTTGAAATTTTAAAAATTAACTTAAAAATAAAAAATTAGAGGATAATTTTATTTATGAAAAACTTACATTGTGAAGGAATCAACATAACTACATCGTTTCATGATGTGATAATCATTTAAAAGTGGCATGGGAAACCAACCACATCCATGGTGCAACAAAAGACATTTATTATTATTACTGTTGTTGTTTGTTGTTGTTGTTTTTTTTTTTTTTGACGGCTTGTTGTTTGTTGTTAAAGCGAAAATAATGAAGATAAGACTAACTATTGGAATGAGGAAAATGCATGTGAGAACCCAATTGATGATTAGTGAGAAAATGACGAGGAGAGATTAGTAATTTGAAGAGGTGCAATGGAGGCCGATCACATGGGTAGGGTGGTTCAGAGTGGGGTCCCAAAGGATGAGAGCTATATAATTGAAAGGGAAAGAAGGGAAAGCCATGTGCTTGAGTGCATTCGCACATGACTCAAAGATAGGTCAAAAAAAGTACAGCAGTGCGCACGATACGCTGTCACCCCTCAATTTCCGATGTCCATCAGTAGGAAACTGCGGAAGGAAGGACTCACTAGGCATTCACATTGCTGCTTTCACCTCATCTGTCTTCTTTGGGCTTCGGCAATACACACTCATACTGATGGGTTGGCCCTTCTTATAAACACCTTTTTTCCTCTCTCTCTTTCTATGGGCTTTTTTTTTTCATTGGACAAATTGTGGGCCAATGTTTCGGTATCTTTGTCCGCAGCCTCACTCACCCGCCCTCTTGATTCTTTTTAAATACTACTAGTACTTTTTTTTTTTTTAGTAACTATCGTAATTAGGGCTTTTAACTCTCCGGTGGAGCCCCAAGATATTCCCACAAGCTTCTATTCTTTGGACCAACTGTGAAACTAATCTTCGATCCAGAACTTAGTCACACTTAATACTACTATTACTAATGATCCATTATATTAGAATTGAGAATTTTCTTTTCAAATTTTTATCTTATTTTTTCTTTTAAAATTATCACATTATATATTATACTATTATATTGATATTCTGCTATTATTATATAATATTACACACACACATAATATTTTTTTTAGTAAAGACTACAAATATCTTTTACTTTAATGTAGTTGCATACCCAAGATTCAAATTCAAGACCACTGATTAAGCTGAAATAATTCCTTACCAATTAATCAATGTACTCGGTGGTACATACATAATACTATATGATCATGATATAAAAATTATATACATAATAATACTATACAATAACATATTATAATATGATAATAAATAATATGTAATTATGTAATTATGTGAGTATTAAGCATAATGCTAAATAACTTTAAATTATTTTTCATACCTAAACTGATAATTAACAGATAAAAAGTATCTTAAATATCATGTGTGATTACACAAGTATTAATTACCATGAGTAATTAATTAACAATTATTATCAATTGATGTCTAATAATTAAGATAAAATTAATTACTATGGATAATTAACTTTGGATTATCATCCATGATTAACTCTCAAATAACTTTCAAAATAGAGGTGAAACTTTTCTATTGGTGGAATGTATGAAAGAAGAATGTTAAAGGAGGATTCTATGTGGTACTAACATGTGATACAACTTTCCAAATATATATATAGAGGGTCAGGATCTGTTGGCATCAGGTGTCAAAGTTAGTCAAATTATACTTTCAATAACTTTTTGTACAATGCAAATTTAACTAATCCAATCGTTGAATTATGTGATATTATCTTCATGATCATGTATATCAAATTTCACAAAATTTGGACTTTTGTACACGTGTTATCTAACAATGAATATTTACATATATTTTAATATCATATTATACGTTAAAAAAAGTGATATGATGAACTACTAGATGATTTTGGAATTGTATGAAATTTTGTATACTTAATCTAATTAATAAGAACATTGAATTTAACAGTTGGATTGATTAAATTTGCATTTTACAAAATGTTATTAAAGGTATAATTTGACTAACTTTGACACCTGGTGTTAACGGATCTTGACTCATACATATATATATATATATATATATATATATATATGTATGTATGTATTAAATGAAAAATCTTTTGGGTGAACTTAGGTATTCTTTAATCGAAAGTTAGAGATAATCACTTGAGATACTAAAATTCATTTAAGAGGTTGACCTTTCCCATAAAAAAAAAAAGTTATATGAAGTTGCTAGAAGCAATTGAAGGCACCATAAAGGGTGCAAAGCAGTGGGTGATGATGCGTCTAGAACACGCTTAAGGGCAGGCGTACCCGATCGCAGAAGTAACAATGGACTTGAGTCTAGATATCATACCCAAAGGACTGATATGGAGTACCTTTCAGAGAAATTCCTATGTACGTTGTCTAGGTTATTTAATTATGGGTTAAGTTCAAGGAATTAAAATGCAAAGGGTAGCAAAAAAGAATAATTAAAATTAAATTAGATTTCAACGAGTTAAGAACCTAGGATTATGGGTTCACCTATGCCTTCAATTTCCTTCTCCCAAGTTAAAATGTAATTTTATTTCCAAGTTCAATTGTTAATATCCCTTTATCGAGTTCTTTCACAACTTTTGGTCATGAGTTGTAAAAACTCTTTCCTGTATTAAACCCTTGGTTGGTCATGTAGTGGTTTAATTAGGAAAGGATTAGTTCGCAGTTTGATCATGCAACGTCCTAAACCCAATTACCTTAGAGGTCTATCAATTAATTATAGTACAATTGCTGATTAATTAACTGATTAAAGACATGCAAGAAGTGATCAATTCCAAACAATATAATGAAGAACACAAAGGCAATTCAACTGAAAGAAAAAGGGAAATAAATTTAACAATCAAAATAGGGTTCCAGTTATTTCAAGCATGGCTATACCATAATCCTAGCCTAGGGATTAATTCTCTATAATAATAGAGAAGCAACCCATTACAATATATATCATTAGAAACTAAAGGTAAACCTTAGCCAAAAGGATGGTCTTTAGTCTCTGTCCACTAGAATGCAAAGAGAATCTTCTAAAGTTTTGGAGGAGTCCTTTCTCCGTCAAAATCTAAGAGAAATAGTAGAAACGAGATGAGGTTAAGCTCCTTGGTATTTGTAGTCTATCTTTAGAATTTCAGAGAAGGAGGCTTAACCCAGTCCGTCTTGCACAACCCAGGCCCATTAAGAATTAAAATAAAATTAAAATTTGGACCTCGGACTTGCCCGGTGTGGTTGGAAACCCGCTAGACGGTTTTTTTTAAAAAAATTTGCTCCATTTTGGCAATGGGCATGCTAACCTGCTGGGCGGGTGCCACTAAAACAAGGTCCGCCAGGCGGCCTACCAAGCCCGTCGGGCAGATACAACTTTGTGCACTTCGTTTTGCACTTTTAATATCCTTTTTGGTTTGTTCTTGTGCTTGTGGGCCTCTTTTGTGCTCTTCACTTTAGTTCTTGCTTTTTTTAAGTCCTCTTTGACTAGTACAATACTCCTTTGTGCCTTATGCCTGTGGACTGTATTTTCCTCCTTTGCACATTTAACTTTCCTTCACAAAAAATAAACAAAATTAAGACAATTCATGCTATTTTAAATAAAAAGCTTAGAAACATACATCATATGAAATCCTTCATTAATGGCCTATTTTCTAACAAATTTTCTATGAGCTAATGCAAAAATCATCTGAACTTGCTCTATAAATCTACACAAAATGTAGATTTATTACAAGCCCAAACTTAAGATTTTGCTTGTACTCAAACAAGAAATAATTTGCACAAAAGGGGTCAGAGCATGTCCTTTAGCCTCAACTTAAATACATTTTCAATTCATCACAATAGATAGTTTCCCTTTCTTTCAAAACAGTCTCACACATATATTTAGCTAACTTAGTCTTAAGAGTTACAATCCCCTCCAAAAGCAAAACAAGTTAACACAAGATAATAAATTCTCTGTATGCACTCTCTACCTGCTTTACTCTCCTCAACTCAACTTACCAAAATTTGGATTCTTTTTACACCTAACATCATCATATGTTATTCTTACCATATGCTTGACAAGAGTTTAAGATTAATATCACAAAACAAGTGCACACACTCAAGAGGTCTTTCTAGGTTGTAATGAGGTTAGGATCACTAGTGGGTAAAAATATTTGGAACTAGGCTAAGCAATTGAAATTAAGGGACTATCATAGGCATCACCACATTCATTTCATCACTACTATTCATCCCTTGGCATTAATATTTTGTGCTTGCTAATTTTTTTTCAACCCTATTTATTTACAGTAACAGAAAAAATAAACGTAAAAAAATTGTACTTCTCTTCTTTTTTTTCCCCCTTTTTTTTCAACTTTTTCCTTTTTTTTAACTATACAAATTTGTAAGAAGAAAAGTTTAATGTTACTGTACCCTTACTTTAAACTTAAGCCGTTGCTTGTCCTCAAGCAAACCTAAACTTAGAATCCAGCCTCAAATAACATGTAAGAGTTAATCCTTTAATTTCAATCAAGAGGGACAACATTTTCACTTTTAGGCTTGTAAAGAGGCAATTTAAAGAACAAATGGAATAAGGCTCAAGGGGACTAGCAAAGGGTAATTATGTAGGGTGGTTAATATTTGGCTCGGGCCTAAAAAGAAAAAATGTGTCTCTATCATATGCGTGTGAACAAATCAAGTAATAAAAATAAGAATAAAGTCATGTTCTGAAGCCAATAACATGAAAAAAAGAAAACACACTGAATAAAATTATCTGTTTAGGCTCAATTCTCACACAAGGATGAGAGTAAAGAAATCATGAAGCACAGGCAGATTCAAGACTAGCAAGTATTAACAGGCAATGCTTTAAAGGGTCATATACATCAAATTGTGAGGGACATATAAAGTGGAGTGACAACTAAATTTATAAAGCATACAATAGTAGGCAACAATTAATATTGATAATAAAATAAGAGATGAAGCAAATGTGTCACATAGTCATTAGATCAACGCATAGAAAATGGTTTAGTACAACAGACTAATAGAAATGAAAAACAGTGACAATAAAAATAAGAGAAAGAAGAACACAACCTCAAATGTATACAATTAGAGTAAATGGAAGAGAAATTCATACCTTGGAAGGAGAAATAGAACACTTGAAGATGTGGGTTGAAGAAGAAATTGAGAAAAGAAAAGAGTTAGGTGGAAAAGGTTGAGAGAAAAGTGAAAAATTAAAAGTGAAAGGGATTTGAAACCCCCTTGTCACTGGCCAATTTTTTTTTTTATATTGTTGGGACCCCCTTGGTGTGGTTCTTTGGCCGCCCGGTGGTCTTTTTTTATTTTTATGCGTTGCGCGTGCTAGCCCAGCGACGCTTCGCAGCTGCCCAGCGGCCTGTGATGTTCATCTGTCAGTGCATGTCTACCCAGCGAGATGTGTTGCTTGCTCGGCATCGAGGCGGTCAACATTTTCCAAAAAATTTTCCGGCCAGTGGCTTACGCACTCACCCAGCGCTATGATGGACTTCTTTTTCTAAAAATCATTACATCGGCGATTGTACGAATTTTTTTTCCATATAAAATTGCTAAATTAGAAGATAAAATAAAATAAGTGAAAGAATAGTTAAAAGGGAATACCTACAAGTTGCCTTTTGGAAGTGCTTGTTTAATGTTGTGAGTCTAACATAACCCAAGAGCATCAACTCTTGAGAAGAGTGATGTATTTCATCTGGAGTAAACCTTCCTTGTAGTACTTAACTTGGTGCCCATTTGCTTTAAAGGTGGTGTCATCCTCCTTGGCCACATCCACCACACCATAAGGAAACACTTGAGTCACTACAAACTGTTCCATACCACCTAGACTGCAATTTGCCTAGGAAAAAGCATAGGCCCGAGTTATAAATAAGAACTTTTTCACCCACATAGAACTCGCGACTTTGTATGCGCCTATCATTCCACCTTTCAGTCCTGTCCTTATACAGCTTAGCATTTTTATAAGCTTCAAAATGAAGCTCATCCATCTCATTCAGCTGTAGAAGCCTATTTTTACATACAAGCTTAGGATCAAAGTTAAGAAACTTAAGGGTTCAAAGTGCCCTGTGTTCTAGCTCAATAAGCAAATGACAGTTTTTTCCAAAGACCAATCTATAAGGAGACATGCCAATGGGAGTTTTAAATGCAGTTCTATAAGCCCAGAGCGCATCATCCAATTTTAAAAAGTAGTCTTTTTTGGATGCATTCATGGTCTTTTATAAAATTCTTTTCAACTCCCAGTTAGAGATTTTCACCTGGCCACTAGTTTGTGGGTGATAGGGAGTAACCACTTTATGTATCACATCATATTTGCTCAAAAGATTATCAAATTACTTATTGCAAAAGTGTGTTCCACCATCACTAATAATTACTCGGGGTGTGCCAAAACGGGTAAAAATATTTTTCTTTAAGAATTTTACAACACTTCGAGCATCATTAGTGGGAATGGCTGTAACACCCCAAATTTCAAGTACTAGAAATAAACCACGAGGTAGCTCTTAGTAAAACCCTTATCATATGTTATTAGACAAAAGATGTCTTAAGAATTATTGTTATTATATTTCCTATTATTATTATTATTATTAGTGTGTTGTGTTGTTGTTATTATATTTATTGTTATTATTATTATTGTTGTTGTTATTATTATTCTTATTCTTATTATTCTTATTAATACCTTAGTATTATAAATTAGTAGAAATATTATCATACAACCCAAAAGAGCATTTAGGGCCCAATAGAGGATTAAAGCCCACTAAGCCACATACCCACCCACATGTTATAGGAAGGGAATAGAGAAGGAGAATTAGGTTTAGCCGTCACAAATAGTAGAAGAAAAAAGGTAGAGAGAATGAGGAGAAAAGAAAGAAGAAGAAGAGGAAAAGAAAGAGGAGGAATAGAAACTGGAGAATTCAAGCCCTAGAATTCAGCTTTGTATGTCTATAAAGGTGAGTGCTCTCCCCCGTGTCCTCCTATGTTCTAGTTCATCTATTTATCTTTTCCCTCCTTATACCTAAATTTAGGGATTTAATGGGTTTTGAGGGGATTGTGAGGGAGTAAGGAAATTATAGATTAGATTGACCAATTATCAATGTAGAAGGGTGATTAAGAATCTAATTATTTATCTTGAAGCATTTAGAACCCAATGACAATAGGAAAAATAAATTAAAATTGGTACCTCGGATCTGGCCAACGCGATTAGATAGCCGCTGGGCGACTTTTCTTCAAAAATTGGGTTCCGCGTTTACGCTAGGCACGCGGACCCGCTGGGCGGGTTTGCTGGACCGCCGGGCGAGACTTCCGTCTTGCTGGGCGGATACGACTTTTACTATTCCGTTCTTTGTGTTTTTGAACTCCTTTTTGCAGTTTTTAACTCATTGTTGTTTATTTTCTTATGCCTTGTTGAGTTTATATTGTATGATTATTATTTACCTTGAAAGAAACTGAGTGTGATATGAAATTGTGTCAATGTTTCATGATAAAAGTCTATAAAAAGTTGTAAGCATTATTTGTGACCATGCATCATAACATTTGAGTTATGTGATGAGGAAAGTATGTAGGAATTTGGCTGGTGGGGGCCATGATGGGTTGTCTAACCTTAGCCTTGGGGGTTATCCAGTTGGGAAAACTCCAATGGTCCATGCTGATCCCATGGAGCCGGGCGTACTGGCAAAACTGGGTAACTCTGACTAGTCATCGGGGGATATCATGCTAGTTGAGGGTGTAAAAGCTGAAGACATCGGTACCGATGATGCTTCTTATGGCCTGCATTTACTCCTAGTCTACTTTTTGAAAAGTTTAGGTTCGTACCACATGTGCATGAGTAATGGTTTAGGAACATAGCACACATATGTATCTTGTTATAGTGTGATATGTTAGAGTGTGCTATGTTGTAGTTATGTGAATTCTATGTGACCCTATTTATGTGAATTTTATGTAAGAATGTAATTGTGCCTTGTGATGTAATGTTAAAGTTGTGGACATGTGATCATATCTTGCTCGAATGTCGTTCCTGTTTGATAAAACAAAACGAGGTATATGTCTAGTTACTAGACAAAGAATGTGAAACAATTATATGCTTGTAATTGGAATTGTGTTTGCTACCTTAAGGATAAGTGAGAGGCTAGACCTTAGGATAGTGTTATGAGGGTTCTAGTTGGATAATAATAGTCGTGAATAAGATAGAGAAAGGGTGAATTCCCTCATAGCGTAATAGAAAGGTATAAGACAAGTAAGAGAGAATGAAATAAGAGTATTTTAGGATGTCTGTAACCTTAGACTTGACCCTAGGGAACAACTTTGAATATTAAAAGGAAGAAGAGTAAATTCTAAAGAGGGTTTTGGGTAAGAAAGTATAAATAATGAGGATGAGTTCTTAGGTTAAGAATGAGATAGTAAACCAATATAATAGTTGTGAGGATGAGAGAGCAATTAACAGGGAGTATTGACTGTTGAAAGGTGTAGACTCGACCATAGGTATGGATAATTATAAGAGACCCAATGAGGCTAAAGCCATGAGAGATAAGTAATGAAGGTTGTCTGAGTAGAAGAGTTTGACCTAGCCGTAGAACCCTTAGAGCACTCACTGAGACATTATGTCTCACTCCTTTAAGTTTTCCCTTTTTCAGGATACAAGTGAAGACATGTGTAGATGAAGCTTAGACTCATGTGCATGAAGTCGTAGCCTGGTTTACGTTATTTATTTTTTGTATTCTTTATATTTTATATGACACCTTTGGGTGATATATGAGTTGTATTAAGCATGTATTTTAATTACTGTATGGTTCGTATATAATATCTAATTACATTCATGAGTAGTATTTGCATGTTGTGTCTACCTTTCAAGTTTGTTTTTCTTTTCATTCTTAGAAATATAGACCTAGTTATGGTAATGCCCCTTAGGGCGTTACAATGGCTACAACTTCCACCCACTTAGAAACATAGTCCACAACACCAAGATGTACTCATTATTAAAAGATTTGGGAAAAGGACCCACAGAGTCTATTCCCTACACATCAAACAAATCACAAACAAGAATGTTGTTTTGGGGCATCTCATGACGCCTAGAAATATTTCTAGCTCTTTGGTAGCTATCACAGGCTCTTACAAAATTATGAGAATCTTTGAAAATAGTGGGCCAATAAAAATCGCACTACAGTACTTTGTAGGTGGTTCTAGTGGGCCCAAAGTGGCCTCTAGCTTCCTTAGAGTAATGAGTAAGGATAGAATTTACCTCATCAAAGGGAACATAACGTCTTACCATGTCATCCTCACATACCTTGAACAAGTAAAGGTTATCCTAGAAGTAATGCTCACATCAGAGAGCAACTTCTTTTTCTCCTGGTAGGTGTAGTTTTCTAGAAAGACCTTGCAAACAAGGTAATTCACTATATTTGCATACCATGGAAAAGGAAAGATGTGAGAAATAGCTAGGAGTCATTCATCAAAAAACGACTCCTTTATCTCTCCCTTATCAGTAGGCTGCATCACATTGTGGTCTAGGCGGGATAGGTGGTTCACCACCAGATTCTCTAAACCCTTCTTATCTCAGATCTCCAAGTTAAACTCCTGAAGGAAGAGTATCCATCTAATCAACCAGGGTTTAGCATCCTGTTTATTCAATAAAAATCAAATAGCAGAGTGGTTAGTGTAAACAATAACTTTAGACAAAACTAAATAATGCCTAGATTTATCAAAAGCAAACATTACTAGCATCTCTTTTTCGATGGTGGTGTAATTTTTTTGAGCTTCATCCAGAGTACGACTGACATAATATATGGTGTGAAACACTTTATCTCTTCTTTGGCCTAAAATTGCCCCCACAGCAGTGTCACTAGCGTCACACATTAGCTCAAAAGGCAGTCAGGGGTAACCAGCACGGGAGCACTAATAAGTCTCTCCTTTAGTAAGTTGAATGCCCTTAGGCACTCCTCAGAGAAGTCAAAATTGGCTTCTTTAGTTAGGAGGTTTGTCATGGGTTTGGCAATTTTAGAAAAATATTTGACAAACCTCTTAAATCCAGCATGACCTAGAAAACTCCTCATTGCCTTTACAAAATTGGGTGGAGGTAATTTTGCAATCACCTCCACCTTTGCGGGGTTTACCTCTATACCCTTGGGGGATACCTTGTGTCCCAAGACTATACACTCTTGAACCATGAATTGACACTTCTCCTGATTAAAAACCAGGTTAGTGTTCTTGCATCTTTTTAAAACTAAATCAAGGCTAGCTAAACATTTGTCAAAGGATGACCCAAATATAGAAAAATCATCCATAAAAATTTCCATAGAATTTTCAATAAGATTAGAAAATATGGCCATCATGCATCTTTGAATAAGGGCATGTGAAAGTGGTTTTGTCTTGGTCTATACGAGCCAAAGGAATTTGAATATAACCAGAATACCCATCTAAGCAACAATAGTATTCATGCCCTGCTAACCTCTCAAGCATTTGATCAATAAAGGGTAGAGGAAAGTGGTCCTTCCAGGTGACTTCATTGAGCTTCCTGTAGTCTATACACATTCGACACCTAGTGGTTTTTCTTACCGTAATTAGCTCTTTGTTTTCATTTTTCATAACCATGGTGTCCCCTTTTTAGGGACACATTGCATTGGACTTATCCATTTGCCGTTAGAGATTAGGTATATGATATCTACATCAAGGAGCTTAATCACCTCCCCTTCGACTACCTCCTTTATGTTAGGATTTAGGCGCCTTTAAGGTAGCGCCTGGGGCTCATGGTTATCTTCCATGTAGATCTTGTGGGTGCACACTATAGGGCTAATGCCCTTTATATCATGGATAGTCCACCCAAAGGCCTTCTTGTTGTCTTTTAAAACCCTTAACAACTTCTCCTCCATAGTGTTAGATAATCCTACAGAAACAATAACAAGCAAGAAAGAAGGAGGGTTAGGAAATACATATTTTAAGTTGGAGGGGAGTGGCTTTAGCTCCAAGGTAGGAGGTTCCACAATAGAAGGCTTAGGCTTTGGTTCCTTGCCCCTTTTCAACTCTTTAAACCTTTGACATCTTCAAGGTTTGGCTCTTTGGTGATGTTGAAGAAACATTAACATCTCTTCTTCCTCACCAGTTAAGTCCCAATCAAAGTCTTCAACAGTGAGGACATTTCTAGGGGGTTCGACACCCCTACACTTGAGAAGGCACTATCCGCCAGTGCCTCAATCATGTCTCTAGCTTGCACAAAGTTGCAGGTTTCTTAAGGGAATCTAGTACCCTAAAAACCACCTCGTCATCACTGAGCTTTAGGGTAAATTTCCCATGTCGAACCTCTATCAGAGCTTCAACCTTGTTGAGGAAGGAACGTCCTTATCCTTTTCAATATCAAGCACAACAAAGTCGGTAGGGAAGATAAATTTGTCCACCTTTACTAACACATCCTCCACTGCTCCCCTAGGGTGAGCTATAGACTTGTCAGTCAACTAAAGAGATATGTTAGTAGGTTAGGGCTTTCGCATCCCCAACTTCTTAAAAATAGAAAAAGGCATTAAACTAATATTAGGCCCTAAATCACATAAAGCTTTTTTGAAGTAAGAGCTTGCCAATGGTGCAAGGAATTGTGAAATTCCCTAGGTCCCTAAACTTAAGGGGCAACTTCTTGAGTACCATAGCAGAGCACTCTTCATTGAGGCTAACCAACTCAAATTCCCCAAGTTTCTTTTTACTAGAAACAATTTCCTTAAAAAGTTTTCATACTTGGGCATTTGGGCCAAAGCCTTAGCAAATGAGATGTTAATGTGCAGTTTCTTGAAAATCTCAACAAACCTTTGAAATTGCTTATTTTTCTCTTCATCCTTCACCCTTTAAGGAAAAGGGATGTTTACTTGAGGAGATGTAGTTACCTCCTTTCCTTTCTCCTTTTCTCCAGGTTGGCTTTCATTAGTAAAAGCCTCATGTTGTGGTAAAGGATTTTCTTCCTTCTTCTGAACTGGTCCTTCTAGTGTTTTGCCGTTCCTAAAAGTGATGACCTTGACATCCTTCTTTGGGTTAGGTTATGTTTGAGTAAAGAGGGAACTTGGAGCTCTTTGAGACATCAGATTAGCTAGATTGGCTATTTAAGTCTCCAAGGCTTTCATTCTGTCATCGTTCTTGGCCATGTAATGCATCATGGTCTCTTATAGGTTAGGCCTCCTCTCTTCCTGTCTTTGATTCTAGTTTTGCACGTGAGGAGGCCTATAGACATTCTGATTCTGGCTCTTCTGCTGTCCACCCTAAGAGAAGTTGCAATGGTTTCTCTAGGCTGAGTTGTAAGTAAAATATAAGTCACCTTGAACCCGACTAGAGTTGCCCACAAAATTTGCCTCTTCAACAAGAGGGTTGAAGAAATTGCTCATTTGGCAATCCTTCCCTTCATGGCTTACCTGGCCACACTAATCATAAGGGGGAGGGGCTTCCTGAGCATATTGGGCTTGAGCCCTCATTAGGGTTTCTAGTTGTTTATTGATGGTTTCCAATTTTTGTTCCATGGCTACACTGGCCTCTACCTAGTGTACTCCAACTGGCCTTTACAGGATGTGTTTGTCGCTAGAGGAGTAGTGATAGTTGTTTGAAGCCAGGTCTTCTATGATGGCAAAGGCCTCATTAAGGGACTTTTTAAGAATTGTGCCCCTACAAGCAGCATCAGTGGAGAGTTTATTTTGGGCTGAAATCTCGCTATAGAAGATCTAAATTAGTTGTCTATATGGGTATCCATGATAGGGACTCTTGTTCATATTGAACAAAATTCACTATGTCCCTTTTTAGTTGGCTTGACCTTGCTAGAGGGAAATATTTTGACAGGAACTTTTGGGTGCATTGGTCCTAGGTAGAGATAGATCTTCTTGGCAAAGAAGAAAGCCAGTTTGCCGCCTTTCCCATTAAAGAGAAAGGGAATAAGCCAAGCCTGATAGCGTCAGGTGAGACACCATTGTATTTTACTGTGTCAGTAATCCTCAGAAACTTCTTCAAATGGCCCAGGAGGTCTTTAGATGGTAGGCCCCCAAATTGTCCTAAGTTTTGCACCATGGAGATCAATGCAGGTTTCGGCTTGAAGTTGTTTGCCTCCATGGTGGGGCAACGAATGTTGTCAGTTATCCTTATCTGAGGGGCAAAGTAATCTTGGAGGCTTTTCTTGAGTACTTCTCCGGCCATCGGTCTCCACTCTTTTCTTAATCTACGACAATGTCTTTTGATCTCAAGAATAAATTGTAGCTCAGGCTCTTGAGAAAGGTTAGCATAAATCAATGAAAGAAAGAGACGTAAAAGAAAAGAAAAAATAGACTCTAAATAAAAAAAAAATACAATCAAATAAGATAAAATAGGGATAGATAAGATAAGATAAGAAAAAAATAAGATAAAGTAAAATAATTCAACATAAAATAAAATAAGAGAGTAAAATAAGATGAGATAAAATAAAATAAATTGAGATAAGATAAGAATAAAATAGAATAACATAAAATATTGCCTAATCCAATTGGAATTTCTCTTTCTTGATGTCACACAATCAGTCCCCGACAACGGTGCCAAAAACTATGCGTCTAGAATACGCTTAAGGGAAAGCGTACCCTATCGCAATAGTAACAATGGACTTGAGTCCAAATATCGTACCCAAATGACTGATATAGAGTACTTTTCAAAGAAATTCTTATGTATGTTGTCTAGGTTATTCAATTATGCGTTGAGTTCAAAGAATTAAACTGCAAGGAGTAGCAAAAAAATAATTAAAATTAAATTAGATTTCAATGAGTTAAGAACCTAGGATTATGGGTTCACCTACGCCTTCAATTTCCTTCCCCCTAAGTTAAAATGTAATTTTATTTCCAACTTCAATTGTCAATATCCCTCTATTGAGTTCTTTCATAACCTTTGGTCATGGGTTGTAAAAACTCTTTCCTGTATTAAACTCCTGGTTGGTCATGCAATGGTTTAATCCAAGAAAGGATTAGGAACAAAGAGGGTGAACGAATTCGATTGAGAGCTTAGTTTGCACTTTGATCATGCAACGTCCTAAACCGAATTACCTTAGAGGTCTACTAATTAATTATAGTACGATTGCCGATTAATTAACTGACTAAAGATATGCAAGGAGTGATCAATTCTAAACAATATAATGAAGAACACTAAGGCAATTCAATTGAAAGAAAATGGGAAATAAAATTAACGATCAAAATGGGGTTTCAGTTATCTCAAGCATGGCTACACCACAATCCTAGCCTAGGGATTAGTTTTCCATAACAACAGAGAAGCAACCTATTACAATATTTATCATTAGAAACTAATGGTAAACCTTAACAAAAAGGATGACCTTTATTCTCTGTCCACTGGAATGCAGGAAGAATCCTTTGAAGTTCTGGGAGAGTTCTTCCTTCGTCAAAATTCAAGAGAGAGAGTAGAATCGAGATGAGGTTAAGCTCCTTGGTATTTGTAGCCCATCTCTAGAATTTTAGAGAAGGAGACTTAATCCGGTCCGTCTTGCACAACCCAAGCCCATTGAAAATTAAAATAAAAAAATTTGTTTTGTTTTGGCACTAGGCATGTTGACCCCCTAGGCGAGATACACCACCCGCTGGGTGGGTGACACTAAAGCAAGGTCTGTCGGGAGGCCTACCAAGCCCGCCGGGCGGATACGACTTCGTATACTCTGTTTTGCATTTCTAATGTCCTTTTTGGTCCATTCTTGTGCTTGTGGGCCTCTTTTGTGCTCTTTACTTTGGTTCTTGCTTTTTTTAAGTCCTCTTTGACTAGTACAATACTCGTTTGTGTCTTATGCCTGTGGACTGTATTTTCTTCCTTTACACATTTAACTTTCCTTCACAAAAAATAAACAAAATTAAGACAATTCATGTGATTTTAAATAAAAAGCTTAGAAACGTATATCATATGAAATCCTTCATTAATAGCCCATTTTCTCACAAATTTTCTATGAGCTAATGCAAAAATCATATGAACTTGCTCTATAAATCTACATAAAACGTAGATTTATTAGGTGACGATGGAGACCACTGTTGATGGCAGTAAGGGATATGACAGTGCAATAATTCGTAAAGGATTTGACTGTAGAGACTTCGTAAAGGATTAATTGAGAAATGAGAATTATAAATCTAGAGCATTGGATCACAATTGAATAGTCAAGATTAAAAGAAAAATGCACATGATTTTTTTAAGTGGTCATGTAACCACCAACTAACTAATAATCTTGACCATCTATATATGGTTGTATGGTCTACATTTATAGTTCTCATTTTTTTACAATAATCAAGTGTTCTCATATGAGTCGTTTCCTTTATGTGTGTGGTTAATGATGAGGTAAGGAAGGCTCAAAGTATGCTTGTACTAGAGGTGAAACAGAATCAAGAGGTCTTGGTCAATGACTTTCTCAAGAGGTCCTTTGCTCAAAGTGTGCATGCACAAGCAATATGCAATCCTTCTAAAAGAGTTTAGGTCATTAGACTTGAGCTGAACATTAGGTTTCTTTATGAACTCTTTCATAACATCCTTCTTTTCTACTTTAGCATGATTAAACTAGGTGTTGTCCAAGTAACAAAATTCTTCTTCTGATACCTTCAAAATGGTAGCCATTGTTGGAACCAAAGACGTAGAAGCGTCTAAACCCTCAATGTTTTGAAGATAACAAAGCTTATTAATGTCCATATTTGCGTGTATAGACTAACCCTGTCACAGCTAAGAAGAAGACTCGCCAACAAGGACTGTCCAGTGTCATGTTAAAGACCGTCCAGTAGACGTGTTAAAGACCATCCAGTAGACGTGTTTAAAGACCATCCAGTTGAACAAACTAGAGGCGACCGTCCAAGTCTCCAACATCATATATTCAAACGGCTAAGTTTTTAGTCTGAATGTCAATTAGATTTATGCTAAGTCTGCCTCGTAAATTACATATTACTACTCTAGTGAACTAACGTTCAAATCTGTTTGAAGCATCAACATCAATTCAGTACAAAAGCACAGCAGAATAGATAAAGCAAGTCAACTTATCAAGCTAACAAGACAAATGAAGAAGGTTCAGAAGAACAGACCGCCAGCGTAGTCCTGCACCTTCCCTTCTAGTGGTAGTCTACAAACTGCTACGCCTGACATTTCTGAAAAGATGGTCTGCACGCTTTTCATTGCGTAAAGAGTCAAATTATCTACAACGGATCTTTTTCTTGAAGACTATATATACGTGCACCTACAAAAACAGAAGTAACAACGGAAAACAAAAAGGTGAATAGAAAAAGGCGAAGTTTGTGAAAAAGAACAAGAACATAAAGACTTTTGTAATACTCTGTTAAGAGCGTCCAGTGGACGATAGCAAAATTTTGTAAAGATCCTCAAAGTGATCTTGAGCTTAATCTTTCAAATCCTCACTACGTGAGTTGACCCTTTCTCTTAAAACACTTGTGTGTTGTGAAAGCTTGGAAAGGCTTAGTGTAAAAGAATACTTGGGTTAAGCAATCTAGGGAGATTGCGTTGTAAAGCCTGAAGAGGCCGCGAATAATATTTGTAACCTAAGATTGGTTAGTGGATACCTTCTGGGTAAAGAGACTAGATGTAGCTCAGGTTGAGTGAACTAGTATAAAACTTTCTGTGTTTTTCTTCTCTCTATCCCTACGCTTGAAAACATTTTTGTTTGATCTACTTATTTCGAAAAAGTTTTTACAACTCACAATTCAACCCCCCTTTCTTGTGTGCTTTTTCGTATTTCAATTGGTATCAGAGCTCGGCCTCTTGGGGTTGAGCATCTAACACTACAGGGGTAAAAACGATCCTGATCACTCATGGAGAACGAAAGAGAAGCCGTTAATAGACCGCCTCTTTTCAAAGGTCAGAACTATGATTACTAGAAGCAAAGAATGATAGCATTCTTTGATGCATGTCACATAGACATGTGGGACGTAGTAGAAACTGGCGACTACCTACCCCTTGACCATGATGGAGTGGAACTCCCAAGAAGTCAATGGACAGAATCTCACAAATAAAGGTATCTCATAAACTTAAAGGCTAGAAATGCGATGATGTGTGCCTTATCTAAATCTGAATATGAAAAGGTACACAGTCTAAAAAGTGCTAAGTGTAACACCTTAGAGGCAATTACCGTAACTAGGTCTAGATTAAAAAAAAAAAAACTTAAAAAGGTAGAAACAACATACAAATGCTACTCATAAATATAATTAAATATCATATACGAACAATACAATAAAAAAAACCTACATGCCAAATATAACTTATCTATCACCCGAAGATATCGTACAAAATATAAAAAGAATACAAAAACATAACATAAACTAGACTACGTTTTCTTGCATGTGACTCCAAGCTCCATCTTCGCATGTCTTCACCTGTATCCTGAAAAACTGGAAACTTAAAGGAATGAGACATAATGTCTCAGTGAGTGCTCTGAGGACTCTACGGCTGGGTTAGACTCTTCTATTCGGACAACCCTCATCATTTATCTTTTATGGCTTTATACTCACTAGGTCTCTCATAATTCACCATACCTACGGTCTAATCTACACCTTTTAATCTTCAATACTTTCTATGTTAACTACTCTCTCATTCTCTTGATTGTTATATTATTTTACTATCTCATTCTCAACCTAAGAACTCTTTCTTACCCAAAATGCTCTCTAATATTTAAACCCTTCATGTTTAGATTTTACTTTTCTTTCTTCTAATATTTAAGGTTGTTCTCTATAGGTCAAGTCTAAGGTCACAGACATTCTAAAATACTTTTGACCCTCCCTTAACACTAACCTTAATGCTGTCATTTTGTTCTCTCTTATTTGTCTTATACCTTTCTATTACGCTGTGTGGGGATTCACTCTTTCTCTACCTCATTCACAATTATTATTATCCACCTAGGACCCTCACAACACTATCCTAGGACCTAGCCTCTCACTTATCCTTGAGGTAGCAAACACAATTAATTACAAGCATACATTTATTTCAGATCTTTTGCCTAGTAACTAGACATACACATCGTTTTGTTTCATCAAGCAAGCATGACATACATGCGTAACATGAGCACATATATATAATCTTGACAATTTATCACAACACACAATCACATTTCACACGTGTACACATTACATCATTCGCTTAGGAACAAGGTCACATAGAATTTACATAATTACAACGTAGCATACTTTAACATATCACACTACAACAAGATACATATGCGTGCTATGTTCCTAAACTACTATTCATGCACATGTGGTACCAACCTAAACTTTTCGGAAAGTAGACTAGGAGTAAATGCAGGCCATAAGAAGTGTCATCGATACCGATGCCTTCGGCTTTCGCATCCTCAACTAGCATGATATCCCCCGGTGACTAGTCAGGGTTACCTAGTTTTGCCAGTACGTCCCGGCTCCATAGGATCAGCATGGACCATTGGAGTTTTCCCAACCGGATAACCCCTAAGGCTAAGGTTAAACAACCCATCACGGCCTCCACCAGCCAGATTCCTACATACTTTCCTCATCACATAACTCAAATGTTATGATGCATGGTTACATATAATGCTTACAACTTTCATAGACTTTTATCATGAATCATAAGCACAATTTCATATCACACTCATATTTTTAAGGTAAATAACAACCATATAATATAAACTCAACAAGACATAAAAAAACAAATAACAATGAGTTAAATACTACCAAAAGGAGTTCACAAACACAAGGAATCTAATAACAAAAGTCGTATCCGCCCAACGGTCCAGCGAACCCGCCCAGCGAGTTTGCGCAGAAACCCAACCCGCCCAGCGGGTATCGCACCCTGCCCAGCAGGTTTGCGTCAAGACCCAACCCGCCCAGCGAGTGTTTCACCCTGCCCAGCGGGTCGGCGCGCCCAGTGCCAAGGCAAAATCCAGTTTTTGAAAAAAAGTTGCCAAAAGACTATCTAATCTATGAATTCCTTACTTCCTCACAATTCCTTCAAAACCCATCAAATCTCTAATCTTACGCATAAGGAGGGGGAAAAGGTAAATAGATGAAAAATAATAACATAAAAGACAAGGAAGAATATGGGAGAGAGCATTCACCTTTAGGAGCACGCAAAACTGAGTTCTAGGGTTTGGGTTCGCCGGTTTCTATTCCTCCTTCTTCTCTTCTTTTTCTTCTTCCCTTTTCTCCTCATTCTCTCTAACTTTTTTCTTCTTTTATTTTGTGACGGTTAAACCTAACCCTCCTTCTCTATTCCCTTCTTATAACATGTGGGTGGGTATGTGGCTTAGTAGGCTTTAGTCCCCTATTGGGCCCTAGATGCTCTTTTGAGTTCTATGATAATATTCATACTAATTTATAATACTAAGGTATTAAAAACAATAATAATAATAACAATAATAATAATAATAATAATAATAAATATAATAACATCAACACAACACAATAATAGTAATAATAATAATAACAACAACAACAACAACAACAACAACAACTTATACAACAACAATAATAAATATAATATTAATAACAATAGAAATAGTAATAATAAGAAATATAATAAGAATAACTTTTAAGGCATTTTTTGTCTAATAACACAAGGGAATGGTCCTACTAAGAGTTACCTCGTGGTTTATTTCTAGTACTTGAAATTTAGGGTGTTACACTAAGAAAATGTGGGACACCCTCGTTCTTGCTTACGAGGGCACCTCACAAGTAAAGAGGTCCAAATTGAGCTTACTCGTAAGACAATATGAACTATTTACTATGGAAGAAAATGAAACTATCGAACTTATGTTTGGTAGATTTCAAACCATAATAAACAACCTGAGATCCTTAGGCAAAACACATGATAATTATGATCACATTGACAAAATCTTGAGAAGTTTGCCTAGGCAATGGAGACCGTAGGTTATAGCCTTAAGAGCTTCCAAGGATCTAACAGCACTCTCAATAGAAGAGTTACTTGGAACTCTTAAAGTACACGAACTAGAGCTGAAGCAAGACGAAGGACAGAAGAAGAAATCCATCGCTCTAAGCGTCCAACGACCATCCAAAGGATCAGTGTTCAAGGCACTAAACGTGGAAGAATCCTCTAAGGAAGAATCTAAGAAGGACGACTCTGATGAGGATGAGATATCCTTCATCTCAAGGAAAATACAGGCTATGTGGAGGAAGAAAGGAGGATCAAGAGCCCAAAACTTCACAAAGAAGTTTAACAAAACTCCAAAAGAAAAAATTCCTTCAGTATGCTATGAATGCAAGAAGCCTAGACATTTCAAAGCTGAATGTCCCAGTCTAAAAAAAAACAAAAAGAGGACATTCTTCAAGAACAAGGGTCTCATGGCTACTTGGGAAGACATGGACCTATCTTCATCAGATGAAGAAGGAGAAGAAGAAGCCAACCTGTGTCTTATGGTAGGAACCAGCTTTGATAGCTTAGACAATGAGCAAGACGAAGAGGTAAACTTCGAAAACTTAATCTCCTTACAAGAAGCTTATAATGACTTGCTTGCTAACTCCTCAACTCTTTCAGTAGGATATACAGAACTGAAAAAGAATTTTTTTAAAAATAATAAAAGAATTCAATTTGCTCAACAAAGAGCATAAAAAGGTCTTGAAAGAAAATGAGGTTTTGAAAACTAAAAATATTTAAGAAGAAACATCTTCTCATGAAGTCTTAGAACTTCAAAAAGAAGTTACTCATTTAAAAGAAAGTTTATCTAAATTTGTCAGTGGAATTGAAAATCTAGACAAAATTTTATCGTATAGAAAAAGTCTTCATGACAAATCTGGACTTGGTTTTGTTAAAGAAGAAAACTACAAACTTGGTAAAAATATAACCTTTTGTAAAATATGTGGAAAAAATAGGCATGAATCAACACAATGCAGATATCGTCCAACAAAGAAGACGTCCAATGCCTTCAGAACTAACCGAAAAGGACCCAAGTCTATTTGGGTACCTAAGTCCATGATAATACTTGTTGCAAATTTGCTTGACAACCGAAAGAAGACCCCAGTCATGGTACCTGGACAATGGTTGCTCACAACACATGATGGGAGAAAGGTGTATGTTCCAAAGCCTGCAACCCAATGGTGGGTGGGTCACCTTTGGAGGAAACCAGAAGGGAAAGATAACAGGTATAGGAACAATCGGTAAGCATTCCTTCCCTTCTATTGAAAATGTTTTGTATGCTAAAGGCCTCAGACATAATCTATTGAGCATAAGTCAATTATGTGATAATGGACACAATGTCTCCTTTAACAAAGACAAATGTACTGTCAAGAATCTAGATGGATCCATATTATTCTTTGCTAAAAGACAAAGCAATCTTTATAAGATAGATCTAGTTGACCTCACAAATCAAAATGTATCTTGTCTAGTATCCATCAAGGAAAATCAATGGACTTGGCACAAGAAGCTTGGACATGCAAGCCTGAGATTAATGTCAAAGCTAAATAAGCATAACCTCGTAAGAGGACTTCCAAATCTTGCTTACAAGTCTGATATTCTCTGTGATGCTGTCAAAAAGGGAAACAAGTAAAAAGCTCTTTTGAATCAAAAAATACTGTTACCACAACTAGACCTCTTGAGCTATTAGATATTGACTTGTTCGGTCCAACTATAACAGCTTCCTTGAGCAAAAAACGATATGGACTAGTCATAACGGATGACTACTCTAGACGGACATGGGTTATGTTCTTAAAACACAAGGATGAGTCTTATAAAATCTTTTCTACTTTTTGCAAAAGGATACAAAATGAAAAAGGTGTTTGTATAGCTTCAATTAAAAGTGATCATAGAAGGGAGTTTGAAAACGAAAGTTTTCAAGGGTTCTGTGAGGAAAACGAAATTCTCCACAACTTCTCTGTACCACAAACACCACAACAAAACGGTGTAGTAGAGAGAAAGAACAGGTCATTGCAAGAAATGGCTAGAACCATGCTAAATGATAACTCAACTCTTAAGCACTTTTGGGCTAAAGTCGTAAACACTGCATGTTATTTACAAAATAGAATTTATATAAGACCTTTTCTGAAAAAGACTCCCTATGAGTTGTGGAAAGGACGAAAACCCAACATATCATATTTTCATCCCTTTGGATGTTAATGCTTCATTCTAAACACCAAGGACAACCTTGGTAAGTTTGATTCAAAGTGTGATGATGGAATACTGTTAGGCTATTCTGAAATATCCAAGGCTTATAGAGTTCACAACTCTAGAACCTTAGCAGTTGAAGAAGCCATCCACGTTAAGTTCAATGACAAAAAGCCTGATAACGAAACATCAGAGCTAGACGATTCATTTGCAGATATGAAGCTGGACGATGCCAGACCTTCAGCGTCCAGAGATCAAATGGACGATCCAAAAGCAGAAGAAAAAGAACCAACTAGACACTCTTGGCAAATGAAGACCTATCATCCAGATAATCAAATTCTTGGAAACATTCAAGATAATGTTAGGACAAGATCGACCTTCAAGGAGCAAGCTCAAACTGTCTTGATTTCTCAACTAGAACCAAAGACAGTGGACGAAGCTCTCCTGGACGATGGCCGGATTAGCGCCATGAAGGACGAACTTAGTCAATACGAAAAGAATGATGTCTAGATGCTAGTTCCTGCACCCAAGGACAAGTCTATCATTGGAACAAAGTGGGTATTCCGCAACAAGCTTGATGAAGTTGGCAATGTGGTAAGAAATAAAGCAAGACTTGTAGCTCAAGGCTACTCTCAACAAGAAGGCATAGACTTCATCGAAACTTTTGCACCAGTAGCTAGATTAGAAGCCATTCGCATCTTACTTTCATTTGCTACTCATAGCAATATGAAGCTCTATCAAATGGATGTAAAAAGTGCATTCTTAAATGGCATAATAAACGAGGAAGTTTATGTGAAACAACCTCCTGGTTTTGAGTGTGATACTTTTCCCAAACATGTTTTCAAACTTAAAAAGGCTTTGTATGGTCTTAAACAAGCTCTAAGAGCTTGGTATGAAAAACTAAGCTTTTTTCTTTTAGAAAATGGTTTCTCTAGAGGAAAAGTAGATACCACTCTCTTTTGCAAAGACGTCAAAACACATTTTATCATTGCACAAATATATGTAGACGACATTATATTTGGAGCTACTAATGACGGTTTATGCAAGGATTTTTCTAAGATTATGACTGCAGAATTCGAGATGAGTATGATGGGAGAATTAAAATTCTTCCTGGGATTGCAAGTAAAGCAGATTGGAAATGGCATATTCATACATCAGACAAAGTATGTCAACGAACTTCTCAAAAAATATAAGATGGACGATGCAAAAGAAATGAGTACACCCATGCATCCATCATCAATACTTAGCTTGGACGACACTTCTAAAAAGGTAGATCAATCTACATACCGAGGTATGATTGGATCCCTTTTATATCTCACAGCGTCCAGACCTGACATTATGTTCAGTGTATGTCTATGTGCTCATTTTCAGTCTGATCCTAGAGAAACCCATCTAATAGCAATTAAGAGAATCTTTAGATACTTAAAAAGAACCACTAATCTTGGTTTATGTTTTAAGTCAACCAAAGAATACAGATTAGTTGGTTTTTGCGATGCTGACTATGCGAGAGATAGAGTAGAACGCAAGAGCACCAGTAGAGGATGTCACCTCATTGGTGGGAATCTAGTCTCTTGGACGAGCAAAAGACAAAGGACAATTGCCCTATCCACAGCGGAAGCAGAGTATGTCTCAGCTGCGTCTTGTTGCTCACAACTCTTATAGATCAAGCATCGGTTAGAAGACTACAGTATCTACGAGAGTAACATTCCTATCTTTTGTGATAACATTGCTGCTATAAATCTGTCAAAAAATCCTATCCTGCATTCTAGGGCAAAGCATATTGAAATAAAACATCATTTTATAAGAGATTATGTTCAGAAGGGAGTTGTCGATATTCAGTTTATTGACACTGAAAATCAATTGGCAGATATATTTACAAAACCCTTTCTTGAAGATAAACTCATCTATATTCGAGATCTTCTAGGTATGGAATTTATAAGTGAATAGTTCTATTCAATATGCCTTGATCGTCCAAGGTTCGGTAGCGTCCAATGTTTTCATAGCATCCAATACTTCATCGTCCACTTGCATATATTTTTGCATTCCATAACGGCTTTCATTTGTGTGTGCATCCTTATCCGTACTTAATCATGTTTTCTTTGAAAACAATTTGAAATAAATGCTTTCTTTTTTATCTGAGTCACTCATGCGCCGTATAACCAACCTCGAGAAATGTAAGCGCTTGACCCAGCATTTATTACACATCACCTCTCTCTTCGAAAGTAAATACACTCAAACCCAAACCATATACTCACCTTTTCTCAAATCCACCTGAACTCCCTCAACTTCTCAAACCCTAATCTTCCTTCAAGCTCTCAGATATGGCAACTAAAAAGGCTGGTCCTGCTGCAAAGGCCGTGGCTCGTGTGGAGAGCCTAGACAAGGTTGTTGTTCTCATCGAAAGCCGCTTCGATATCTAAGCTCTCGACGACATGGGGGCGTATGTAAAGGATAACTTGCTCAGATGTGGAATTCTCAACTACTTCCACTTGAATGAAATCATATACCCATAACTCATCGATAGTTCTGGAATTCTGCCGTTTTCTCAAAGACAGACATCATTGGAACTGTTCTGGGAGTTAAGGTCACATTGGACCTAGGCTCTGTCGCCCAAGCCATTGGTTGTGAGCGGGTTGGATCTTGCATCAAAAACGGTCGGGAAGACAGCTTTGGAGGACATGACACAGTTGATGTTGCACTAATGGGTCCCGAAGGACAAAGCCCAGTCGAGTACAGCAAACTGACGAAAGAAGGGAAGATATTCCAGCAGTTTTTGAACAAGGGAATTCTTCACAAGGTTGGATCTAAGGACAACGTTACTTTCCTGCACCGGTTCACGTTGTTCCATATAATCACTAGTCAATAGTTGAACCTGCCACACCTCATCCTGAGCAACATCTTCAGGACCATGAGAGGACGCGAGGAGTGTGACCAGATTACCTATGCTGCACTTCTTAACAGAATCTTCTGGCAACAACATGTATTTTATGCTTTCTTTGCTTTTTCTCTTGGGGAGCAAAACAAGATTCGGATTCTGGGTGGTGGCTATAGATTCACACAACTGCCGTTCAGACACAACAATGTTGCGCAGATGAAGGCTGGGTTCGTGCTAAAGCCTTTAGAGACCACGTCCAAACTCGTGGACGTCAAAGAAGAAGCTGTTGAGATGGCACCCCTACAAACAGTAGCGCCAGTCGTCTAGTATGCTGCATCAATGGACGACGAGGTACTGTTTGAAAATCCAATTGCTGCCAGACTGTCCACCAGAAGGAGGTTGTCCAAGGCACAAGCGACCAGAGCTATAAGGTCCAAGACCCAACGACCTTCAGCTCCGCCTGCTTCCCTTGCAGTTGCTCCTATTGTTGCATCTGCTCCTTCTCTTGCACCAACTACAATTCCTGCTAAGAGACAGTTGATCGTCGCCTCTGATGACGAAGACGATGAGCCAATTGGTAAGCTTGTCAAGAAATAGAAAGCTGCCATGGATGCTGTTCCTGTTCAACCACAATCCCAACCATCTACCTCACCTAAACGACCAGCAGACACACTGCCAGGGGAAGCACAGTCCAAGAAATGTAAGCTTTCCTCTCCTGTTGCTGCTGATGAATCTGTAAATGATTTTATTGAATCTATCCTCATTGAACCATATGAACCCTTTACCCAACCACAAACCAAAACACAAGCCACACCTGAACCAGAATTGTTGTTGCTTGGTGATGAAGGTTATACCTGCACCATTCCTACCCCCGATATCTCAAAAACTTACCTCTCCATTAAACCTTCTAAATCACCTCCCTCCTCAACCATCATCTCCTTACCTACCTCTTCCTCAGAAACCTTGGCACAAACCAAATAGAAATGGCCTCTACTTTTTGTTGAAGGCAATTTCCAAAACCTCCTGGACGACAATGCCATCATTCTGCGTCCAGAGCTTCCTGAACCAGACTTCGGTTTTGATTACTCTCCGATCGTCATGGAGAAGTACATGGACGATTATGTTTATCAGCCGTCGGAAGAATAACTAGCACTACCTCTTGGAGCCATTGAACACTTGCCGCTCAAGCGATTTATCAGACGACGGTATCCTAGAGTTATACGAGCCTGACGCATAAATGCTCATCCTCCTGGAGTACTTCAACACAGAGTACCTTTAGTCGAAGACACCGAGAAAGCTCTACAATAAAGAAGACCAACGGACAAGCAGATCATTCACCTACGACCTGCAGATTTGAAGTTTTGGCCTATAGATCCAGAAGAAGATGGATTCTTTCCATCCGCCTTTGAGCATATGTTCTACAACACTCTCAAAGGTTCATCATTCTTGAAGTATCAGCTGTTCATTCCTCCATCCCAACATATCCGACCTTCCACATCCATCCGCATCCAACCAGACCGTGTCTGTCCAAGACTGCCAATCATTGATGAAAATCGCAAAAAGAAGAAAATTCTGACCAAGGCACCATCTTTGCCTTTACCGTCTAGAGCTGCAATTCAACATCATCCAACCCATTCTCATGAATGGTTTCTAGCTCAACGACTCCATACAGATATGGATGAGACCGATGCTGAACGCTTCTGGCATCAACATATGTTCCTATGCGAACAAGAAGTGTCCAACAGTGGCGTTTCAACAGACGACAAGGCCAATATCCCAACTGCAACGAACTGTGAATTCACGCAGCGTCCAGCTCGTGTCTTTCACT
Organism: Spatholobus suberectus; assembly: GCA_004329165.1. Lineage (NCBI taxonomy): Eukaryota > Viridiplantae > Streptophyta > Magnoliopsida > Fabales > Fabaceae > Spatholobus > Spatholobus suberectus. The sequence goes on from CM014729.1 coordinate 60,080,808, forward strand.
TTTCAGACACTTCAGTTGCATTTGTCTGTCCACCAGATGAGCATCCACTCCTTGGTATAGAAACTTCTATCCTATACACTTTGATTGCTGCTCTTACTCACTTCAACACCTTCCAACCACCCTACCCTTGGACCCCTCCTCGACCTTATCAACTTGACGTGCCAAACCTAAAGTTTCTAGAGGCACCTCCTCCCCCTTCTGAAGCTCTTCCACCTTCTCAAGCAGCTTCACCTACACCCCCACCACCGCCTACTCCTGGCTCCCAAACCTCCGCCAGCCTCCCTATCTCTACTTCCGCCCCTTCATCCATCCCCTCTGTTGACCCCGCCGTTCAACAATATGTTGCCACCCAACTTTAACCTATTTTCACTCTTCTTCACCAAATTCTCCAGAACCAACAAGCCCTCCTCCATCCTTCTCAACCTTCTCCTCCTCCGCCGTTGCCATAATGACTGTGATGACGACTCCCTTTTTCTTATCGTTTTTTTTTATAACGATAAAGGGGGAGAAAGCATTATGTTCTATGTTTTTGTTTTTCCTTTTTGCCTTTGTCGCATTTTTTTGTGCAAATATTCTTGTCAAATTTTATGCTCTGAACAGCTAAATAAAATACAAAGTTGATCTGTTTTACTTCAAGTATTGCTCTGCTTGTATTAAATCCTATATCTGTTATATAATATGCTTAATACTTGGTATAATATTTGATATGGATTCAAGCTGATATTTGATATGGATTCAAAACTTGGTATATCCGACTTAGGGGGAGCATAGTAAGTGTTTCGAAAACTTCTTTATGTGCCTATTTATTTTCTAGTAAAAAAAAATAAAATTAAAAATTAATAAGGTTTGTCATCATCAAAAAGGGGGAGATTGTTGGAACCAAAGACGTAGAAGTGTCTAAACCCTCAATGTTTTGAAGATAACAAAGCTTATTAATGTTCATATTTGCGCGTATAGACTAACCCTGTCACAACTAAGAAGAAGACTCACTAACAAGGACCGTCCAGTGTCATGTTAAAGACCGTCCAGTAGACGTGTCAAAGACCATTCAGTAGACATGTTTAAAGACCATCCAGTTGAACAAACTGGAGGCGACCATCCAAGTCTCCAAGATCATATATTTAAACGGCTAAGTTTTTAGTCTGAACGTCAATTAGATTTATGCTAAGTCTGCCTCGTAAATTACATATTACTACTCTAGTGAACTAACATTCAAATCTGTTTGAAGCATCAACATCAATTCAGTACAAAAGCACAGCAGAATAGATAAAGCAAGTCAATTTATCAAGCTGACAAGACAAATGAAGAAGGTTCAGAAGAACAGACCGCCAGCGTAGTCCTGCACCTTCCCTTCTAGTGTTAGTCTACAAACTGCCACGCCTGACATTTCTGAAAAGATAGTCTGCACGCTTCTCATTGTGTAAGGAGTTAAATTATCTACAACGAATCTTTTTCCTGAAGACTATATATACGTGCACCTACGAAAATAGAAGTAACAACGAAAAACAAAAAGGTGAATAGAAAAAGGCGAAGTTTGTGAAAAAGAACAAGAATGTAAAGACTTTTGTAATACTTTGTTAAGAGCGTCCAGTGGACGATAGCAAAATTTTGTAAAGATCCTCAAAGTGATCTTGAGCTTAATCTTTCAAATTCTCACTACGTGAGTTGACCCTTTCTCTTAAAACACTTGTGTGTTGTGAAAGCCTGAAAAGGCTTAGTGTAAAAGAATACTTGGGTTAAGCAATCTAGGGAGATTGCGTTGTAAAGCCTGAAGAGGCCGCGAATAATATTTGTAACCTAAGATTGGTTAGTGGATACCTTCTGGGTGAAGGGACTGGATGTAGCTCAGGTTGAGTGAACTAGTATTAAACTTTCTGTGTTTTTCTTCTCTTTATCCCTACGCTTGAAACGTTTTTGTTTGATCTACTTATTTCGAAAAAGTTTTTACAATGCACAATTCAACCCCCCCTTCTTGTGCGCTTTTTCGTATTTTAGCCATAATACTTTCTGAGATCAAAATCTTAATTCCATTGATGTAGGCACCTATGGTTATGTCTTCATAATATACCTTAGTAACAGCATAAAAGGCTTTCACCAGTCTTGGATAGATTGGTTCTTTAATCTTGAAAAAGTTCTCCCATTTCATTTTCTTGATGAAGCAGAAGATATCCCATCCTAGTTGCTTAATTTCTTTTAGTAGGAAAATACGTCCTACCACTACTCTCTTCTAATCCTAACTTTTTGCAAATTTCTTATATCTCTGAATAAGGAAACTGCTTTCCTTTCTATTTTCACCTTTTTTTTAGGCCTCCTTTTCTTTTTTAAGCCTTTTTTTTCCTCTTAGTGACTTTATCACAACCTCTTTTGACTTAAGAGGAGTGACCCATTCTATTTTCTCTAAATTTGATGAGGAAATATCAACACGATCCACTTTTTTTTTCCCTTTATCTTCCTTCTTAACACTAGATAAGGCTCATCTAAACCTCTTCACTAGAGTTTTCTGAGACAAAGTCTCAACAGACTTGACAGGAGAAGGAGATGATGGGGGTGTGCTTTTTTCAGAACTAGAAGAAGAGTCATTGAACTCTTCTACAATGTTCTTAGGTGAGGGTTTTCTTTCTATAAACTTTACTCTGGCCATGGTGAATTTTTGAACAGGGAGATAAAGTATTTTTGGAGGGAAAAAGAATACGAGCTTAAGGAGATGGGATAGGTTTAGGGTAAAAATGTCTTACCCTTTGTTTAAGTGGTTACTTATACCTACTTTATCTTCAATATATTTGTGAAACTCATGGTTCATTAACTAAACCTTAATTTTAGGAGAGAGGATAAGATCTATTGGCTTTCTATTTTTCGCATAAAGTAGTTGTCAATTGTAATGGTTAGATTTTAATAAATGGCTAGTTCATTAATTACAGATTTTAGGCTAGGGTTAGTGGACGTTTTCATGCCTAAACAGAATTAAACCTTTCTAGAGTCACTCGTATTCTAAACACATTAAAACAAGATCATTATACATTTAATTTTAATCACCCAATTTTGTCATTTGGGCATAATTCCAATGTGTAAATAAGATTTAATAAAACTTATCTTTAGTCAAGGGTTTGGTCAAAATATCAGCTAATTGTACTTAGTTTTAACAAAAATCAGTCCAATATTACCTTTCTGAACATGGTCCCTTAGAAAATGATGGTTGATATCAATATGCTTTAATCTTGAATGTTGAATGGGGTTCATTAATAGATTAATTGCACTTGTGTTGTCACAGTAGATAATGATCTTATTATATTTTAATGAATAATCTTTTATTTGGTGTTTGATCCATATCATTTATGAGCAGCAGACATAGTAATTGAGACATACTCAGCTTTTGCCATTGATAATGCAATGGTGTTTTGCTTCCTTAATGACCAAGAGATCAATGATTCTCCTAAGAATTGACAGGCACCACTTGTGTTTTTCCTTTCTACTTTGCCACTTGCATAATCAACATCACAATATCTTATAAGATCAAATTTTGAACTTCTTTTGAACCATAGACCATGATTAGTGATTCCAATCAAATATCTTAGAATTTGTTTAACTACTACAATATGTGATTCTTTAGGATAGAATTGAAATCTAGCTCATAAACCCACCTAAAATAGTATATTTGGTCTAATGGCAGTTAGGTAAAGCAGGACCCTATCATTCCTCTGTACTACTTTTCTTAGATGTCTTTACCCTTTTAATCTTTATCTAAGATAGTGGATGGATGCATGGAAATGCCCATTGGTTTAGCTTCATTCATTCTAAATCGTTTGAGCAAGTCCTTAGTATATTTTTCTTGGTGGATGAAAATTCCTTCATCCTTTTGAACAATTTGTAGTCCAAGGAAGAACTTGAGCTCACTCATCATGCTCATCTCAAATTCTCCTTTCAATAGCTTAGAAAAGTCCTTGCACATCTTCTTAGAAGTGGCCCCCAAAGATTATGTCATCTATCTGAACAATCAGTAGATGTCTTTTTTGAACAATGTTGTGTCAACTAGTCCTTTGGTAAATCCATTCTGAGCAAGGAAAAAGCTTAGTATTTCATACCAAGATCTTGGAGCTTGCTTCAAATCATATAGTGCCTTTACAAGCTTCTATACATGATGAGGTTTCTTCTCATCTTTAAACCTAGTTAGCTATTTCACATAAACTTTTTCACTAATGTACCCATTTAAGAAGGTGTTTTTTAAATCCATATAGTATATTGTTATATCCTTATGTGCAGTATAGGCAAACATAATTTTGATTGTTTCTAGCCTTGTTACTGGTGCAAAGGTTTCCTCATAGTTAATTCCTTTTTGTTGGTTGTGCCCTTTTGCAACTAATCTTGCCTTATTCCTTATAACTTGACCTTTCTCATCAATTTTGTTCTTGAAGACCCATCTTGCTCCAATCACATATTGATCCTTTGGTGGAGGAACAATATACCAGACTTTATTCTTGATGAATTGGATCAACTCTTCTTCCATTGCTTTTACCCAAGCATCTTTTACAAGTGCTTCATCAATATTCTTTGGTTCTATCTCAAAATGTAGAGCCATCATTCCTTTTTCTTTGTTAAGAGATGCTCTTATCCTTACACTAGAAGAAGTCTCTCCAATAACAAGATTTGGTGGATGAGATAAGACAAATCTCCATCTTTTGGCATGCTTATTTCTTCATAAGGCTCCTTATTATCATTTTGAGCCTCAAAATGTTGTCCTGGTGTTTCAGGTTATTCCTCTTTCTCCTTCTAAGTGCCTTTTAAACTTTGTGCAAGCAAGTTTTCATCTTTCTGATTCAGTTTTAATCTTTTTAGATCATCTTCTAGATTTGCAATCTTTCTCTTCTCAAGTGTATCATCATTTTCATCAAAGATAACATGCATACTTTCTTATACAACATGTGTTTTCAAATTATAAATTTTGTATACCTTGAAAGTTGTAAAGTAACCTAAGAAGATAGCTTTATCTAATTTTTCATCAAACTTTCCAAGATTATCTTTGTTATTCAAACTGTAACATTTGCATCCAAAGACATGGAAGTATGAAATGTTTAGCTTTCTTCCTTTCCATAATTCATATGGAGTCTTATTATAAAAATTTATTTAGAAACCCTATTCAGAATGTAGCAAGTTGAGTTTATAACTTCTGCCTAAAAATAATTTTGAATACCAAATTCACTTAGAAGTGTTTTGGCTATTTCCTGCAAGGTTATGTTTTTCCTCTCTACAACACCATTTTGTTGAGGTGTTCTGGAATAGGAAAAATTATGAGTGATCCCTTTCTCATCAAAATATTGTTTAAGCGAGGTGTTTTCAAATTCTCTTCCATGCTTACTTATTACAGAAATAATTTAGAACCTTTCTCATTCTGAACTTTCTTATAAAACCTTATAAATGCATCCAAAGACTCATCCTTATGTGATAGGAAAAATACCTATGAAAATCTAGAGAAGTCATCAACTATCACAAAGCCATTTCTCTTTCCACCTAAGCTAGAAGTCTTAGTGAGGCTAAACAAATCTACACACAACATTCTAATACTTTTTGAGTGGTTACCATATTCTTAGAATGAAAGCTAGACTTTGTTTGTTTTCCTTTAATGCATGCTTCATAGACTTTTTTTTCTTTCTTACTTAATCTTAGGTTATCCTTTTATTAAGTCATATTTAGATAGTTTAGATAAAGTCTTCATGTTTAAAAGTCCTACTCTTCTATGCCATAACCATTTATCATTTTCAAAAGCTGCTAAACATGATTGACTAGGTAGTGACTTTAAGCTAACACTACACATGTTTTTCTCTCTAATTCTAGAGAATAAGACCTTTCTAGTTGATGTTTACTTGATTAGACATATTGGTTTGAACTGTACTTTATAGCCTTTGTCACATAATTGACTGATGCTTAGAAGATTATGTTTCAAACTTTTTACATAGTATACATTGTCAATATGTGCAGACTTAGGCTTACTAATTTTGCCTACTCTTTTATGAAGGCCCTTCTGTTATCACCAAATGTAACAGGCCTTACATATTTTTTCTTTTCAAGTGTAAGGAATTTTGCTTTGTCTCTAGTCATATGCCTAGAGTGGCCATTGTCCAAGGACCACAACTCTCTTCTGTTGTTGGTCAGAAGACATTCCTACATCAGAAAGTGGTAAAGACTTGGATAACCACATTTTGTTATTTTGTTGGGTCCTTTTTTGTTAATTAGCTTTCTGAAAGGAGTTTATTTTTATTGTAGCATCCTAAGGCTTCGTGCCCCTTTCTAATACAATTAAAACATTTTCCTTTGGTTTTTGGAAACTAGATGACTTTTCATGGAAAACAAACTTTGAATTTTTGTTAAAACCTAATCCAGTTTTGTCAAAAAAATTCTTTAGAGTTTTAATAAGATTGTCTAGATTCTTAACGCCATTTACAAAGTTTGCCAAGTCTTTTGTTAATTTATCAACTTGTTCTTGCAAAACTTTATTTTTATTTTCCAGTTTCATTTGATGAAAAGATACAATTAATGGTGTAGTTTCCTTCTTTTGCTTTAGTTGCTCAAAAAGCCTAAAAAAGACTATTGACGATAATGTTTTTTTTCTTATAGAGAAACTCATTACTTTTTCTAAGCTTTTCATTTTCTTTCTAAGTCTCAAAAACCCGACTTTTTAAATGGGCACAATTCTGTGCTAAAGTATGTGAGTCATTTAATAGGTTATCAAATACACATTCTAATTCTTTGAAAATTTTTAAACTCAAGAAGTTCAAAATCTAATACATGCTCTTTTCTAGAATCTGCCATTAGATAAATGTGGGCAGTTTCATCAACTTCTTCTTCAAAAGATGAGCCTTTTGAATCATCCTAGGTTGCTATCATTGTCTTCTTCCTTTTGTCTCTCTCTTTTTACATATTTCTTTAGAATGGGACATTCAGGTTTGATGTATCCATGTTTATTGCATTCATAGTAGATGATTTGATTCTTTGAACTTTCTCCTTTATGATCTTTTCTTGGAATGAACCTCCTTCTTCCTTTCTTTCTTCTGAGCATTTTTCGAATCTTTCTTGATACAAAGGCCAGCTCATCTCTACCATCAGAATGCTTATCATCACTTTCTTCATCATCCTCAAATTCTGCAACTAAGCTTAAGGCCTTAGAGGTTTGACTTTGTCTAGTTTTCTAAGAGACTTTGAAAGCAATTGCTTTCCTTCTCTTTGGCATTATTTCATCCATCAACTCTTACTCATGCACCTTAAGTGATCCAATGAGATCATCCATTTCAAGAGTCTTTAGATTCTTGGCTTCTTGAATAGTTGTGACTTTAGGTCTTTAAATATTTGGCAAACTTCTTATGATTTTCTCAATCTTTTCATGAGTAGTACACCTATTTCCTAATGCGTTCAACTTATTTATAATGATGGTGAATCTATAGAGCATCTCTTTAATGGATTCTTGTTCCTACATTTTAAACATCTTAAATTGGTGAGTTAGAATATTTATTTTTGATTCCTTTACTTGATCTGTTCCTTCATGTGCTATTTTGAGCGTATTTCATATCTCTTGAGCTGTTTGACATTCTGCTACTTTGTGATACTTTGTTCTACTGAGAGCACAGGTAGGGAAGAGTTTTGCCTTGGAGTTTAAAAGGTATCTTGTTTTTCTTTTAAAGTCCATTTTGGCTTTTCTACTTCCTTACCTTTCTCATCTTTCTTAGTTGGTTTGTAAGGATCAATCTCAATGATGTCCCGTAGTTCAAAATCTTTTGATTCCATGAACAACTTCATTCTGCCCTTCCAACAATAGTAATCTTTTCCATCAAAGCCTTATGGTTCATTTGTTGATGATTTTTTTGGTATGAAAATACTATGATTCTGAACAACCATCGCATCTTGGATCCTTCTCCTGCATTGTTAGGTAACTCAACCTTAGAGTTAAGCTCTAATGCCAATAAAAGTGTGTCAGAATACTACAAGAAGAGGGGTTGAATTGTGGTTTTAAAAATCTTTTTTGTTTTAGACCTTTTTGAACATATTCTAATGCTTAGAAAGCAATTTCACAAATATACTCCTTTTGGAAAACTTTGTATAATAAAGAAACTTTCAAGACTTATACTTCTATACCTTTTATAGACTTCAAGTTATTTTAGTTAGTAAGAGAATCTGTGGACCAAAAACAAGTTATTACAAATTTAATGTTTCTAGAAAGCTTGGTTATGTAGTTTAGAAGGTAGTGTTTCAAATGTTCTGAATAATTGATTCAAAGATCTTATTTACTTTTGTTGTCAAATTGAAATATCAATTTTTCTTTGAAATCAATAAAATGTTTTAACAAACTTTTAGATCTATGAGGTTAGTTATCAAAACTTGTTTCTAATGTAATTAATTTTTCAAGAGAAAGACTAAAAAGAAAAGAGAGAAGAAGAGCAATTTATCTTGGTTCACCTTTTACTTGGGTTATATCAAGTTCCCACACTTATGTTGGATTTTCACTATCAAAATAAGTATTATAACAGCCTCTTCAGGCCTTACAACAGTAATAGTATTTTGAACCTCTGCATGTAACACTCTAAAGGATATTACCGTAACTATGCCTATATTTCTATGAACATGAAAGCTTTAAAACATAAAAACACTGTGCGAAAGCTGCTCATAAACATAGATAGATTTTTATACAAGAGTGATAAGAAAATACATACATGCCTAATATAATTCAGCTATCGCCTAAGGCATTATACAAACACAAGAAAAAAAATACAAAATTTAAACTAAAGCTAACTACGTCCTTCTTGCATGCGACTTTAAGCTCCATCAGCACACGTCTTTATCTAGTTCCTAAAAAAAAGGGAAAACTTAAAAGAATGAAACAAAAGTCTTAGTGAGTGCTCTAATGGCTTTATGGCTGGGTTAGACTCTTCTACCGGAACAAGCTTTATCACTTATCCCTTATGGCTTTACTCTCTCTAAGTCTCTAATAAATCTCTATACTTATGGTCAGATCTATAACTTTCAATTGTCAATACTTCCTATTAACTTCCAATTCATTCTCACAACTATTACATTGATTTATTCTCATCATTATCTTAATATTTTATCCCTACTAACTCCTCTTATCTATAACTTACTCTAGTTGACTAGACATTCTTGTTTCGAATCTACCCTTCTTTGATTAATACTTAGAGTTGTCCACTATGGTCAAACCCAAGGCTAGTAATACTCTAGGATACTCTTAACATTCACCTTAACACAGACGATTATATTTCTCTTGCTAAAAATCACACTTTCCTAATACTTCAGGTAAGAACTCACCCATCCTCTTTCTTATTCATGACTATTAGAACCCTTATAATACTATTCTAGAGTATAACCACTCTCATATCCCTAAGGTAGCAAAAGCATCCATTCTTACTTAAGGTACAAACATACTTTACATCTTTTGCCTACTAGTTAGACACACATATCTCATTCTTTATCAAACAAGAACAACACATGTGTAGCATGATCATATACTCATAATCTTAACACTTCATCCATTCATAACACAAGACATAATTATAGTTTTAACATATATACAATATAATAACCAGTCATGAACAAAGGCACAAAAATTTCACATAATCATAGTATAGCATTTAACATATCACACTACAACAAGATGCATAAGCATGTCATGTTCCTCAATCTCTACTTCATGCACATGTGGTACCAATTCTAACTCAAGAAAGTAGTCTAAGAGTACATGCTAGTCATAAGGAAGCGTCATCAGCATATTGATGCCTTTGACTTAGCACTCTATACTAGATTGATTGTTGGAACCAAAGACGTAGAAGCGTCTAAACTCTCAATGTTTTGAAGATAACATGCTTATTAATGTTTAAATCTTGTGCGTATTAACTAACCACGTCACAGCTAAGAAGACCGTCTAGTAAACGTGTTAAAAACCGTCCAATAGACGTGTTAACAACTGTCCAGTAGACGTGTTAAAGATCGTCCAGTAGACGTGTTAAAGACCGTCCAGAAGACTCTCCAAAGAGGACCTACCAGTTGAACAAATTGAAGGAGATCGTCTGATGAATAAACTCATAACAAGCCTCCAAGATAATATATTCAAACGGCTAAGTTTTTTTGTTTGAACGTCAATTTGATTTATGCTAAATCTTGCTCGTAACTGACATATTACTACTTCTGTGAACTAATGTTCAAATTTGTTTGAAGCATTAAATAACATCAACATCATTTCAGTGCAAAAGCGCAGCAGAATAGATAAAGCAAGTCAACTTATCAAGCTGCCAAGACAAATGAAGAATGTTTAGAGGAATAGATCGCCAGCGCAGTCCTGCACCTTTCTTTTTAGTGCAAGTCTAAAAACTGTCATGCCTGACCTTTCTAAAAAGATAGTTTGCACGCTTCTCATTGCATAACAAGTCAAAATCCTCTACAACGGATCTTTTTCTTGAAGAATATATATATATGCATGCACCAACGAAGAAGAACAAGATGTGCGAAGTGAATAGAAAAGGCGAAGTCTGTGAAAAAGAACAAGTACATAAAGTCTTTTGTAATACTCTGATAATAGTGTCCAGTGGACGATAGCAAATATCTTGTAAAGATCCTCAAAGTGATCTTGAGCTTAATCTTTCAAATCCTCACTACGTGAGTTGACCTTTCTCTTTAAAACACTTGTTGTGTTGTGAAAGTCCGGAGAGGCTTAATATAAAAGAATACTTGGGTTAAACAATCTAGGGTGATTGCGTTGTAAAGCCTGAAGAGGCCACGAACAATACTTGTAACCTAAGGTTGGTTAGTGGATACCTTCTGGGTGAAAAGACTGGACGTAGCTCAGGTTGAGTGAATTAGTATAAAACTTTCTGTGTTTTCTTCTCTCTATCCTTACCCCTGAAAACGTTTTCCAGACTAATCTACTTGCTTTAAAAAAAAAAGTTTTTAAACGTACAATTCAACCCCCCATTCTTGTGTGCTTTTTCTTATTTCATTGATATTATCTGGTGACTAGTCAGGGGTTACCCAGCTTTCAAAGTATGCCTTGAGTCTATGGGATCAACATTAGTCATTAGGGTTTCCACACTAGGTATAATCACCCCCAAGGCCATAAGCATAAAGTATTGTCCTCACTTTTTTGAAAATATTAGGTTCAGAAAAATTATTGGAAGAATTCTTTACAGAAGAAGAAGATATTTTTTCTTTGATTTTTCTGAGAACTTTTACTTTGCAGAGGTTATATGTAGGTCAGATTTGGTATTTGGATATCCTTTTTAGAAACGATTTGGTCAATCATTCATAATATAAAATAGGTTATGATACTTTGTAAATCGAAATTATTATTAAATGAAGATAAGAAAAATCACTCATTTTTATTAGTATTCTATATTTATAGGATTTTGAAATGCTCATGTAGTAAGAGTTAGGATTGAGGGTTCATTAATGGAATATTGGATTTTTTTAGAGTTTTTTCCTTAGGAAATAATTCAGGTGGAAAGCCGTGTGCAATTAAAAATGCAAGCACCACTTAGGGAGGGATTTTTTCTTGTTTTATTGATGAATTTGATTAAAAAAGAAATTATCTATGTAACACCCCAATGTTTTCCCTTTATTATTATTATTATTATTATTATTATTATTTGTTTGCCTTGTTTTTAATAAAATGGTATTTTGTGAAAAAGAAATATTGGGCTTTTAAAATGGGATTTTATAATTAGAATGTTTTTAAAAGTTTTAAAACTCTTGTGTTGGACTTAGTTTTATGAGTCCAAAATTAGCTTTAAGTATCTCTTAGGTTTCTTGAAAACCTAATCCTTTTTCTCATTCTCTCTCTTGTGCCTCCTTGGAGATATTGTGCTGTCAGAGCCATTGCAATCAAGAAGTGAGGAACCTTAGGAAGACGCTGCTGTATCGTTCGCATTCTCTTGCTGGAGATTGCCTTTTTCAAGGTAAGGGGGGAGTGAGTTATCTCGCTCATGGGTATGACTTTGGTCGTGGGTAGAGGGGTTGGCTCTAGACCCCAATTATTTGTGAATTATATGGTTGTGTATGTGCAAAAAGGGGAATGTGATTTTCTCCAAATTATTGATATGTTTTATAAAAATTTTATGTTTAATTTATATGGATTATCATGGATTGTCTTTTTAAAATTTGTATCTCAGATCTGTCCGGCAGGGTTCGATAGTCGTTGGGCGACCTTTCGTTGAAAACTGGACCCCGCGTTGCGCCGGGCGGGATGCACAATCTGTTGGGCGGGTTGGGTCCTGACACGGACCCGCTGGGCAGGTTGGTTCCGGCGCAGACCTGCCGAGCGAGATATACAGCCTGCTAAGCGGATTACTGTTGGCATGGCAAGTGGATACGACTTTGGTTATGTCGTTCTTTATGCCTATGAACTCATTTTTTTGCAGTTTTTAACTCATTATTGTTTCTTTTTATGCCTTATTGAGTTTATATTGTGTGACTGTTATTTACTTTGAGAAAACTGAGTGTGATATGAAATTGTGCTAATGTTTCATAATTAAAGCATGTCAAAAGTTGTAAGCATTGTATGTGACCATGCATTATAACATTTGAGTTATGTAATGAGGAAAGTATGTAAAAATTTGGCTGGTGGAGGCCGTGATGGGTTATCTAACCCTAGCCTTGGGGGTTATCCGGTGAGGAAAACTTCAATGGTCCATGCTGATCCCATGGAGCCGAGAAAGGTAACCCTGACTAGTCGCCGGGAGATATCATACTAGTTGAGGGTGCGAGAGCCGAAGATATTGGTACCGATGACACTTCTTATGGCCGTGCATCTACTCCTAGTCTACTTTCTGACAAGTTTAAGATGGTACCACATGTGCATAAGAAATTGAAGCTAGGTATTGCATTACATATGTTTGTGTGTTTTGATTTTTGCAAATTAATGTTATTTGATTATGTATGTGATGTGTATTCTACCTGTCTCCATTGTCATACTTTGAGTATGATGTGAGATGTATCTCATTCCCTTGTTTTCTAGTGTTTTCTGTTTGTGTCTGTGATACACAGGTGACGTCCAGCAGGACCTTGAGGAGGAGTCTTAGAGTAGAGGCATTAGCCTCATTACAGTTTATTTTAAAGCATTTTTGGGCTTTGCCAGCTCTGATAGTAATGTGACATCGGGATCTTAGTTATTTATTGTTTTATCTTTTGAACTTTAGACCAATAGTTTTATTTTTTAAATTAGTTTATTTTGCAAATACTTGTATAGCCAACTGTGGGTCACCATCTTTTGGTTAATTAGTAAAGTAGTATCTTATGAAGTTTTAGTAAATGTGAGTTGTACATGTGATGTCCTTTACCGTGTGAAGAAAGAGATTATAAATTATCGTTTTATTTCACAAATGAAAAGTATGTTATATTTTCGTAATATTTATTTAATAATTAGCTTTGGGGTAAAGGGTGTCACAATCTACTTCATTTGACTAATTTCGGGTTCGAGTCTCGAGCAACCCACTATAATTAATATATTGAAGTTATATGTACATACTATAGCAATCCATAGAAAATACACTTTTTTTTAATGAATGAAATGAGGTAAAAAAAAAAGGAAATTTGGATAAATATAAATGAATAAAAGCATACTATCAATACTGGTATGGGTTAAACAACCCCTCAAGGCCTCCACCATCCAAATTCATATATACTTTTCACCATCACAATGGTCTCAAATGTTATGATGTATGTCTTATACATATAATGCACACAAGTGTTCCTCTTGACCTTTTATTTACAAATAAGTGAGTCTCATCCTCGTCTCTCATACGCTAGGTCCCTCATAGACGAGATATCACTTAAGCCCATTCTCGCCTCTCATAGGCCAGGACATTCATCACAATGATATCAAGTCGTATCATACATCTCATAGCATAATACACATAAGCATAATATCATAAATCACAATCACCATGCAAGTGAACCAACATTAATAACGTCACGTACTTACTCCCCTTATCCCATATCATATTCCTATCTCTAAACAGTCTAACTACTAGTCTCTCAATTTAGTTTTTGATTGCCAAAGCTAGTCCTACTACTCTTGTACTCCAAAATTTACACACTTCACGAGAAACTCAATACAGACATGCTCAATAGAGCACAGACATGTTAGATCAGCCAATTTTAAATGCTTATTATGACTTAGTATATGACTTTATTGAATATTTATTGGGCTTAATATTGGTGTCCTATGCATGTTTGGATTCAATTGGACTTTAATGAAAATCTTAATTAATTTTCAAATTTTTATGGGTCTTGACCTTTCGTCCTTGTTTGGGTCATAAATTGGGATACAGAGATGTGTTTGAGATAATCTTGGTGTCTATGGAAAGATAAAAGAAAAATATACAACTTTCATGATGAAGTCTTGAGCTGATTTGGCCTAGATAATAGACGAACATAGACTCAAAGTTGGACACGTTGCTTCCCACTGACAGCCTAACATAGGTGCGATATTTTGGGCATATCTTGAGTTATACACATTATTTTTAGGTTATTCTAAAGCCATTAGTTAGCTAACATCCAGGGCTACTGTAACGACCCAACTGTCGCTACTAAACAACCTTACTAAACATACACCATATTCACCTTATCAAGTGAATGAAATCAATCTTATCATATCTGCATATAGGTCATACACATCAACTGAGAGATCCACCTATCTCTCCTGGTGCCATACATGCATATCTGTATATCTGTTATCATCATGTCATACACAATAATCGAATAACATTAGCCTATATCAAACATATCAAAATATACATTACCGAGAAGAGGAATACAAAACTCACTCCATATATCTAGTCAATCTATACAATCCCATCAAAAGAATATAATGAAACTGAACCATAACTAAAGCAACAAAACTTGGCTTTCCCAAGCTAAACATCTTCAACTCTGAGCTCCATCCTCAGCTCTGAGTCGTCGGGTCCACAGAAGCCTCATCATCTGCTCCCACGCCATAAGACGTGATCATCACAGGCACACCAGCACAGAACAACATCAAGACATCTAACAACAATAAAACAAGGCAAGGGTAAGCTTACTAAAACAATGGCATAACATATAATTAAGGAGATTATCAACAATTCACAACATCCAATCACGAGTATATAGCACACCATCATATATCCAAAGTCCTCAACATCTACATACATATATAAGATACATTCATACAGAGAAGAAATCTCAACTTAGGACTCCACGTTACTTCATAACCACCACAATTATGTCAATGCATGATGACACGACTCTCGAGAGATTTACAACATATCGGGCAATCAGTTAGGTCTCACCCCCTACTATGGCCTATCTAAGCACCATTCAGGGATTGCCAAACTTTGATCTGTGGATAAGCTTAGTGGTTTGTCAGGATAAGTGTATGTGGGTGGTGGCTTATCGCGACACAAGGCCTGCATCACCTTCACCTCTTACGGAGTCGCCCATCCACTCATCCCCAAAGGCCCATCGTCAATTGCCCCACGTCTCATCCAACACTAGGTTGGAGGCCCATCTAAGTTCCAACTCTGGTCACTATCCAACTTACGTGCCTACCCGCACCATGGCATGAGGTCCATCGTCAGCTACCTCAGCCGCCAACTATGCATGAATGCATGTACTACACACCATCAACCACTTAATCACAACCAATAAACATACGACATATATATATGTATATCAATACAACTAGTGGCAAAGAGGTCCATCGTCAGCTATCTCACACGGCCGCTCACATCCATCAACACCATATTGGCCCTAAACTAGCCTCAATCATAATCAACAGGTAAGGCCCTATCTAAGCAGTCTACCTCGTGAGGAACAATATCATACATAATAAGCGGAGGTCCTATCTAAGCAACCTTCTTCAGTGACACATCCAACCACCAATTCATAATTTAAAACCAAGACCCTATTTGAAAACCATTTGGAAGATAGGTAAATCTAGAGATTTACAAAAACCTTCAAAATAGTTCGCTTCTTTAGTTTAAAGAAAATAGTATCCCAACTTGACCACTTTCCATCATTCTTAAATAAAGCTTTTGAAAATGTATAATACTCTTTTTATATGTGTATAAACAAAATACTTTGTGTTTTGAAATGAAAACTGTGAAATCTTAAATGGTACATTCAGTTCTGAAATAACAGATTATGTACTGTAGAAACAAATTATATCCGTTTAGTAAAACAGCATCAGATTTCATTTTTCAGCAGGGATAATCGATTATGGGTTTCCATAATTGATTATTTTCGAACCAAAACTAGAAGAATTTTTTTTTGAAACCCAGATAATCGATTATTGCCGAGCCAAATTCATGAAAACTGATCATGGAATTCCAGATAATTGATTATCAACTTCCATAATCGATTATCTGCAACAAGATTACGAAAAAACATAATTTTCTGTAGCAAAAACTCAAACTTTCAACACCCAAACTCAAATTTTCGAATCAATGGGGTTCCAATATCATTAATCCACCCTAACCAAGCTTATATACAATAGATTACACCACCAATTCAACATTTCATTACACAACTCATGGATTTCTCATCAAAATTCAAAATTTTCCCCTAAAACCCATTTTCATTCAAAATCTCACCACAACCAACATATAATCCAAATTTGGACCAACCCAAAATGATATTCACACACAATCATGTTTATACATCACCAATCTAGCAAGAGTAAGCTTCCCTTACCTCTTGGAGCTTCCGAATCCGAGCTTGGGGAAGGGAAAACATGAGAGATGCAGAACCTTAAGCCAAACTCCGTGAAAGCAAGGCAATAACAGCCCTCCAATGCCTAGAAATAGGATTCCTCACTGGATTTGGGTCTCATACTCCAAGAATCTCAGTAAGGATTAGAGAAAAATTGAAAGAAAGAGAAAAGAGAATGTGAAAGAGACGGGAGAATGAGAGATTCGAGAGATGAGAGAAAGAGAATGAAAGGGGGAAAGACTTAGCACCCCTTTTTATGTCTTAAAACTCTCCAAGGTCCTCATACTGGCTTTGGGCTCACTAAAGCTCAGGGTCCATCTATTCACTCTCCAAAGCTCACAATGGTTCTAACTTAATGGTTTTTCTCTCAACAACCGAAACTAATATCAACAACACTCTCAATTTGGCTCAAGCACATTTGTCTCAATTCCCTAAACTTAGACAGGAATTCCAAGTCAACAACATAAAACTAACACCACACAACAACAATCAACAACAACAATCTATTTATTTATTTTGAACACCATAATCACATATTAATTTTTCACTTTTAGTTATTAAACCACTAAATCATACATTAAGAAAATCACGGCGTTATAGCTACAATTCTTACGAAGACCACAAAGCAGAATTCGATCATATTCCTATTCATTTTTTTCCCACTAACTTGACATTTTCTGTTAGGAAGGTGAGCACAAACGTGCTCACCACTGGCAATTGCAAAATCGTAACTTGTAAGCATGGAGGCTTCTTAAGGCCTCCCTAAACTACCAAAAATCCATAAGGTTGTGTTTCTACAATCTTATTGTCTATTATACTCCAAAATAGGATTTTCCTATCAATCTAAGTCATTCTCATTTAAGCCTAATCCTTAATTCCTTATCCAAAATAACTCTCAAGTTAACCTAAACCCTCACAATAATCTCACTCCACCCTCAAACAATCATAGGTTTAATCAATTCACATCAAATACATCATAAGGGAAACCAACATAACCAAACATTCACTCAATACACATGAAAAGTAATAATTACAATTCATACCAAATCCTAACATACGAAAGGCATTACAATAAACCCTTGCGAATTCAAAGTCCAACAAGTCAAGGGTTTGGGGAATTTGAATTCCCTTCACAATCACAATTAAACATAAATAGATACCAAAAACAATTGGGGTCTAGGGCCAACCCCTCTACCTGTGACTATTGTTACACCCATGAGCAACCCTTACGTTTCTAAACAATAATTCAATCCTGTAACTCACGAATCATCCATGATCTTAATAATTATTCAAAACCCCTAATCTTAACAATATAATTAAGATGGGTAAGGAGAGGGAAAATAACATAAATAATGAAAGTAAAAGCTTGGGAAGGGTAGGCAAAAGCACTTACCTGGGGAAGATTGTGACACCCTTTACCCCCAACTAATTATTAATTAAATATTATGAAAAATATAGTGTACTTTTCATTTGCAGAATAAAATGGTAATTTAAAATCTCGTTCTTCATACGGTAAAGGACATTACATGCACAACTCACGTCAACTTAAACTCCATAAAATACTCCACTAATCAATAAAAAGATATTGACCCATAATTAGCCTTACAAGTCTTTGAAAATAAACTAAATTAAGAAGTAAAACTATTAATGCTAAGTTCAAAAGCTAAGGACATAAAATGGTAAACAACCAAACCCCAATGTCACATCCTATTAGAGCATACCAAACCCAAGCAAGAGCAAAATAAATTGGAACGAGGCCAATGCCTCTACTTTAAGACTCCTGCTCAAGGTCTTGCTAGACGTCACCTATGTATCACAAACATAAACAGAAAAACACTAGAAAACAAGGGAGTGAGATACATCTCACATCATGCTCAAAGTATGACAATGGAAACAGGAAAAATACATAACACATACATAATTAGAATAACATTAAGAATTAAAAACACATAAACATCTGTAATGTAATGTCACTTAACTTCTACTTCTTATGTACGTGTGGTACTAATCTAAGTTCATATGGCCATAAGAAGCGTCATTGATACCGATGTCTTAAGCTTTCACACCCTCAACTAATATGATATTCCTCGGTGACTAGTTAAGGTTACCTAGTTTTGCCAGTATGCTCCGGCTCTATGGGATCAACATGGGCTTGGAGTTTCCACACTAGGTACCACCCTCAAGACTAGGGTTAGACAACCTATCCTGGCACCATCAGTCGAATTCCTACATACTTTCTTTCTCCACATGACTTAATGTCATGATGTATGGTCACGTACAATGCTCACAGCATTTCATAGGTTATTACCATGGAATGTTAACATAAATTCACATCATACTCAGTTTTCTCAAGGTAAGTAACAATCATAAGATGTAAATTCAAAAAGCATCCAAATAATGACAATCATACAAGAAATAGGCATAGAAGGTCAACAACATTATTTTTAGGGTCACAAGGGGTCATGCATAGCGCCAAACCTTTGGAACTTAATGCCACTTCACTTTACTTCTAGACCCACTCTCTAGTAGATCCACGCTTAGTGCCAAAAGACTAGTGCTTAGCACCACTCACACAGGGAATTCGCTGTCATATTCATACTTAGCACCAAACCTTCAGAGGACCAAGTGTTGCTCCCTGCTTCCCTATGCTCAATGCTAATCCTAGCACTTTGCGCCATGACCCTCAGCGCCAATTTCTAGCACTCAACACCAAATCTTTAGAGAACTTTCTGTCTCTCTCAAGCTTAACGCCAAATTCTAGCACTTAGTGCCAACTGTGATTCTTACAAATTACGATGTGCAACCCAATACTTTCCTTGGCTTCCAAACACTCCAATAGATTAATTAATTCCTAATTTCTCCTATTACCTTTCTTAATGGTCAATATATCCTATGAATTGCTCATTCACTCATAATCTCCTCAAAACTCATAAAATCCCTAACTTAAACACAAAAGGGAAAAAGAAAAGCAGTCATGATAGTCTTTACACACAATCAAACATAAAATTTGTTATAAGGCACATCAATGATTGGGGTAAATTGTATTCCCCTTTACACACAATCACACAGTTCACAAACAATTAGGGTCTAGGGCCAACCCCTTTACCCACAACCAAAGCCATATCCATGAGCGAGATAACTCACTCCCTTTTACCTTGAAAGAGGCGATCTCCAGCAAGAGGATGCGAGTGGTATAGTAGCGTCTTCCTACGGTTCCTTGCTCCTTGACTGCAATGGCTCCAACAACACGGTATCTCCATAGAGGCAAAAAAGAGAATGAGGAAAAGGGTTAGGTTTTCAAGAAACCTAAAAGACTCTTAAAGCTTTGGGCTTATGAAAATTAAGGCCAACACAAGGATCTTAAAACTTATAAAACATTTTAATCACAAAACCCTATTTTAAAGGCCCAGTATCTCTTTTTGCGTAGAATACCATTTTATTAAAAAAAAAGCAAACCAGAAAATAATAATAATACAATTTAATTAAAAAGAAAACATTGGGGTGTTACAAAGACCGCGAAGATAAGCTCTAGGACTTGGGTCTCCAATCTCTTTCTTTTCCTTCCTTCTCCTTTCTTCTCCTTTATATTTTCTGACGACTAACCCTAATCTCTCTCTATCTTCCCTACTTATAAAACCTAGGCAGGTTTGTGGCTTGTTGGGCTTAGTCCCTTTCCAGGCCCTAGATACTCTTTTTGGGTTCTATTATTTCATTCCTACTAATTTCTAGCACTAGGATATTAATAACAATAATTATCCTATTCCTAATAATAATAATAATAATAATAACAACAACAACAACAACATAATATTAGAGTCTTAAAAAGGTCTCTTTATGATTTATTTCTAATGCTCAAAATTTTGGCTGCTACACTGTAGGTTCTTTTCAACCACATAATTACGCTGGTTCTTGGGAGGCAACAAGCATGCAATCTAGAAATAATAGTACTAGGATTGATACAATTGATCAAACACCAAGAAAACTTAACACCTTAACAACAAAACCAAACACTAGTCTTGGTAGGCTACAAAACAAATAAATCATCAAAGGGTTTGTTATGTTATACTACATAGAACACAGTTCCTCACTAACTTTCACAAAAGTAGATTTTTTTACTGCAATAGCATCTTGTTCACACTTCTATTTCTCTCTTTTAAGATTTATGTATACTATATAAAAATGAATTTTCTCACAAAGAGAATTTCATGTATTGGAAAAGCCTTTTTCTTTGCTCAGAATCTCACTGATTCTGTTATAGTACCCCAACAGAGGTTTTTCAACAATTATCCTTCTTGATTTTTCTTTTCATTAGGCTTTTTGCTTGAATTGGAGAACTATTCTTCTTTAAATAGATAGAAAAATAGTTATTGTATTATGTATAATGTATTAATTTAATTAAATAAATTTTGTAATTTATGAAAGTATTATGTGCTGTTATTGGGTTGAACAAACCTAAGTCAAGTTAATCTTTTTGTTTCCTCTAATGTGAGAGGAATGTATTTTAAAGAATAAACTATATATACAATTATAAATTAAAAGTTAATTGTTAAAGTTATAATAACTTTAGAAATAATTATATAGAGATTTGTATGTTATTATAATTAAATTCTTAATTTGCAATGATTATAATTATATATTATTTTTAAAAAATATTTACTCACCTTAAAAGAATTAAATTCAAAAACATTGCATTTTTCATTTTAATATCACTCCTTGAATGTGTATTTTGATCATCAAACTAGTTTCAAAATTTGATTAAAAAATAATTTAAATAACAAAATGCACATTTAATAATCTTTTATTTTTTTTGTTGCATTGGCACATTTGACAACCTCGTACATAATTTTTATCATTTAAAAATAGATCCAACTAGAATTATTATATTTTTTAAGAATTAATTTCACTATGAACTTAAAGCAGATATTTAACAGCAATCTTATATTTGACAACCTCAAACATAATCTTTTCTTAAAGCTTTTTTTTTTTGGTTATACAATGGATATATAAAGCTTGAAAGTTGTAACATTGGGTATTTTCCTAATATGTATTTTAAGTGTTTTAAAATAATTACAAGACACCAACATGGTGTGATATAGTTAGCAAATAACTAAGCCCTTTAAGCATGTGGTGTAACACCTTAAGGGGCATTACCTTTACTATACCTAGATTGCTAGGACATGGAAACTTTGAATATAAGTACATTAGAGATTAGGCAAAAACTAAAACATACATTTATAAAAACTTAATGCAAACTCTAGGCATAATGTGCTGTACAGTACATATAGAGAAAATACTAAAAACATAAACCAAACTCCCATACATTGGGAGGTATATAATTCAACATCTTCTGTCTTTCAAGTGGCTCTAAGCTCCTCCTCAAGGACGTCCAACTAATTAACCTAAAAAGATAACAACTAGAGGGAGTAAGACAAAACTTCTCTGTGAGTGATACCGGGACTTTAGGGGTAAGCTGACTATTCTATCATAGAATCCTCCCTTAATTCATATAGTTTTACCTCTCATTAACCTCCCAAATTCTTACCTCTTTAGTTCTTAACCTCATAATCTATATCCAACTTAGGGTCTACTAAACTTTAATAGGCCTAGGCCCTAGGGTTTTTTTTAACCTATACTGGTTCTTTATACTAAACAACTATCCTCCCAACACTTACTTGAAACTTTATCCTCTCTATTCCTTTATCTAGACATTTTACTTCATATTACACTAAGTGAGGAATAGCACTTTCTCATCTTTATCTTGCTCTTTACTTGCCCTTTCGGGACTTATACATTAACTTTCTTTAAGGTAAACCCCTCGCATACCCACAAGGTAGCCTTCATCATGAACTATATCCTCACTAAGCACATAGGTTCTCTTGACTCGTCTTAAGTTAACTCGCCTATAACTAACCATACACCTCATCTAGTGTACAAGTTAACACCTTCTCTCGCTTAGTAATTAGACCTTTAACTCGTCATCTATCCTATTACCAAGAGTAATCATACATACAATACATAGACATTCACATCATTCATATAAATCTTAAACATTTTCATGATCATAAACATAGCTTAACATTTAGTTCTCGCATGCTTAACATTAATCTTCTTCTCTTTTTTCCGTCCTATAGCAAAGTATTAAGTTCAATCTTTCAAGGAGTGTCCCCCTTATTCTTATGCCAGGACTTCGTATTTTTATACCCCTTCAGTCCGAAGGGTTTAGCCATTAGCCTTCGGAGAAAATGGGAAGTAATGGAACCCTACCCATTCACCTATAGAGGGCACCTCAGTCTTAACCACTAGTCTTTAGGGAACATGGGAAGGGATGGAACCCCGCCCGTCCACCTAAAGTGGGCACCTTAGTATCCACTTCTTTCTTTACTTAAACATTTGGTCTTTCATTGGCGTCTGAAGGGGTTGTTATCCTCCTTTTCCCAATGGAGACTCCTCAAATAATCACACATAAGTACAACATATCGTCAAATATCACTTCATAATGCAAAAATCATTAATGAAACATCTTTCTTTGAAAACATATGCTTTTTTCAACAACATATTCTTTTCTCAAAACCTTTCACAAACTTGGGGAAAATTCTCCATCTCTTGCTGTTCTAGATCAAACCCTTGGCACTTAGTGCCACCTCATCTTTCCTTTAGACCCAAACTCTAGTGGTTCCATGCTTAGTGTTAGAAAACTAGCACTTGGCGCCACCAATATAGAGGGGATACTAACATCCCCACACTTAGCGCCACCATGCTTAGTGCCAGAAATTTGGCACTAAGCACCACCACACTTAGCGCCAAAGCTCCAAGGAGCAACTCTGGGCATTCCTGTCCCATGCTTAGTGCTGACTTCGCTTTCTGCAGTTCGTGAGGGGACACCTTACTGTAACCCATGGCTATTTTTGGCCCAACACTCAACACCAAGCATACCAAAACATTCCTAGTTGTAACACTCCAAATTTCAGGTACTAGAAATAAATCACGAGGTAGCTCTTAGTAAGACCCTTCTCATGTGTTATTGAATAAAAGACGCCTTAAGAGTTATTGTTATTATTATATTATTATTCTATCTCTTATTATTATTGTTGTTCCTATTACTGTTATTATTATATTTATTGTTGTTGTTGTAATTGTTATTATTATTATTCTTGTGTCGTGTTGTTGTTATTATGTTTATTGTTATTATTATTATTATTGTTGTTGTTATTATTATTGTTATTATTATTGACACCTTAGTATTAAAAATTAGTAGGAATGTTATAATAGAATACAAAAGAGCATCTAGGGCCCAATAGGAGACTAAAGCCCACTAAGTTACATACTCATCCATGTTATAAGAAGGGAATAGAGAAAAAGAGTTAGGTTTAGCCGTCACAAAATAGAAGAAGAAAGAAGTTAAAGAGAATGAGGACAAAAGGAAGAAGAAGAGGAATAGAAATCGAAGAACCCAAACCCTAGAACTCAGCTTTGCATGTCCCTAAAGGTGAGTGCTCTCCCCTATCTCATTCCTTGTCCTTTATGTTGTGCTTGTTTATCTATTTACCATTTCCCCCTCTTTATGCCTAAGTTAGGGATTTGATGAGTTTTGAGGGGATTGTGAGTGAGTAAAGAGTTTATAGATTAGATTGACCAATTATCAAGGTAGAAGAAATTATTAAGAATTTAATTATTTGTTTTGAAGCATTTGGAAGCCAAATATAATAGGAAAAACAAATTAAAATTTGGACCTCGAACCCGCCTGGTGGGGTTAGATAGCTGTTGGGAACTATTTTTTGAAAAATGGACTCCGTGTTAGTGCCAAGTGATTGTGTTTTTCACCAGGTGTGTGGACCCACTAGGCGGCCCTCTTGTTCCGTTGGGCAAGTGCGACCTCGACTACTCTGAAATGCACGTCTGAGTCTCTTCCTTACCCATTTTTGCACTTGTGAACTCCTTTTTGCGATCTTTAACTTATTGTTGTTTCTTTTTTATGCCTTGTTGAGTTTATACTTTGTGATTGTTATTTACCTTGAGAAAACTGAGTGTGATATGAACTTGTGTTAATTTTTCATGATAAAAGCCTATGAAAAGCTGTAAGCATTGTATGTGACCATGCATCATAACATTTGAGTTATGTGATAAAGGAAAGTATGTAGGAATCTAACTAGTGGAAGCCATGATGGGTTGTCTAACCCTTAGCCTTGGGGTGGTATCTGGTTGGGAAACTCTAATGGCTCATATTTATCCCATAGAGCCGAAGCGTACTAGCAAAATTAGGTAACCTTGACTAGTCACCGATGGATATCATACTAGTTGAGGGTGTGAAAGCCGAAGACATTGGTACCGATGATGATTCTTATGGCTGTGCATTTACTCCTAGTCTACTTTCCGACAAGTTTAAATTGGTACCACATGTGAATGAGTAGAGATTTAGGAACACAGCATGCATATACATCCTGTTGTAGTGTGATATGTTAAAGTCTGCTACTTGCAACTATGTGAAGTCTATGTGACCCTGTTCATGAGCAATTGATATAATGTGTACACATGTGAAAATGTAATTGTGTCTTGTGCTGAAGTGTCAAAGTTATGGATATGTGATCATATTATACACGTGTTGTTCCTATTTGATAAAACAAAACAAGGTGTATGTCTAGTTACTAGGCAAAGGATGTGAAATAAATGTATACTTGTAATTAGGAATATCTTTGCTACCTTAAGGATATGTATGTGAAGGGCTAGACCCTAGGATAGTGTTATAAGGGTTCTAGTTGGATAATAATAGTTGTGAATGAGATAGAGAAAGGATGAATTCCCACACAACGTAATAGAAAGATATAAGACAAGTAAGAGAGAACAAAATAAAAGTATTAAGGTAAGTGTTAAGGGAGTGTCAAGAGTATTTTAGAATATTTGTAGCCTTAGTCTTGATCCCTAGAGAACAACTTAAATAAAAGGAAGAGTAAAATCTTTTTAATGTTTCCTTTCTCCATTAATCTACTTTATGCGTGTGACCCTTGTAGGTTCTCTTAATAATGGGCCTCAATATTAAATATCTAGTGCATATACCAATAATCTCCCACTTGCACCAAGATATTTAATAATGATAATAATGAGCAGTATCTAGCAATAAATCACTATTACACAATATTGAGAATGTCAATGAATTGACACAACCTTTTCGTGATATATGTTCTTGTGCAACTTAATCCCTTTGTCCAAATATCATAATTGAACACAAGGCATAGATTGTGTCATCTTGCATAGTTCAATTATTTATTTCTTGATACCTAAGATAACATTAGAATGAATGAGATCGATATCCTATATCGACTCATTTAGCATGGTTATGCATTACTGTCTTACTCTATCAAGAGGGACCATAGATATTACTCCTGTTACGAAGAAAGGACAAATCCTATTTAGATCATTCACATCCCTCTTCACAATTTGTTATATGTCCAATAACCAGCTTTATAGTCACCTTATCACAGACAACGCTTGATGGCATTAAAACATACAACTCCTCATGTAAGAATCGTAGTGACTTCAGGTCGAAGGACTGCATGTACCATAGTCACTGAGTATCACCCATAACACTTTCATAACTCTTCTAGGTAGTGTTGTCATAGTAGTCAATCCAGTATACTATTACACTTAATCATGTACCCATGTGAAGAATCAATATCTCATATCCATGAGCCATGATATGCGGTCATCAGTTCACTCACATACTAGTCTCAATGTATTATTATTGTCCATATTGATAATAATACTTGACTAGGGATATTTAAGAATAAATTATTCTATGGACTTTATTATTTTTCAATACACACATAATAATGAAATGCCTCATATCATTAAGAGTCCGACCCATGAGTAACATGACATATTATTTCTCATTATTTGGACTTTTCCTTTTAAGTGGGCTTGTAACGACCCACTGTCGCCACAGTACTACAAACAACCTTGCTAAAAATACACCTTATCCACATATCAGATAAATAAAAAATCAAATCATAACATATCTGTATATAAGTCATACACATCAACTGAGAGATCCACCTATCTCTCCTAGTGCCATACATACATATCTGTTCAACTCAAATCATCATACATACATAACAAACGGGATAACACCAGCCTATATTAACAATATCAAAATATACTTCACCAAGGAAGAGGATACAAAAACTCACTCCCTATAGCTAGTCACTCTATACAATCCCGTCAAAAGAATATAATACAAAACAACACATCCAAAAAGAAACAAAAAGAGCTTATAGAAAGCTCCACCCAAAAAGAGCCTCCAAAAGTCTCCATCTAAGACCTCCTCCATCAGCTCTGAGATGCTGGATCTGTAGACGTCTCTCCCTCTGCTCCACGCCAAAATGACGTGATCATCACAGTCACAGCAACACAACAACAGCAACAAGACATCTAACCAACAACAATACAAGCCAAGTGTAAGCTTACGAAACAAAGATCGACATATAATTATTAATCCAACATAATCAAAATCATTATTCACATCAATATGGAAACCAAATCATCAAATAAATGGGTCTACATACATTATAGTATATCACACACAACATCACATACTATGCTGTCAACCCTATATGTCAATGTATGAATGACACGACTCTCAAGAGATTTTTACATTTCGGGCGATCAGCCAGGTCTTATCCCCTACCATGGCCATCTAGCACCATTCAGGGATTGCCAAAACTCTGATCGGCTAGATAAACTTATGATTATTAGGATAAGTGTATGTGGGTGGTGGCTTACTGCGACACAAGGCCTGCACTGCCTTGGCCCCCTACGGAATTACCCATCCACTCATCCCCTAGGCCCAACTTTAAGACCCCACTTCTTATCCAGGCACTAGGTTAGAGGCCTATCTGAGTACCAACTCTAGTCATCATCCACCTTACATGCCTGCTCGCACACGGCTTGAGGCCCACACAACCTTAGCCAACAACATATGCATGTATCACCACAAAAACCAACTCTACCAAACAATCATCATATTATATATATGTACCAACATATCAACACAACCATCAACTCAACCACAACAGTCATCATATCATATATATGTATCAACATATCAACACAACCATCAACTTAACCACAACAGTCATCATATCATATATATGTATCAACATAACACCACGTGGCCTACTTAGCACCACCTGTGGTCCAATAATCACCATCAACCCCATGCACGCCCAATTCGGCCTCTTGCATGGTCAACAGGTAAGGCCTTATCCAAGCAGCCCACCTCATGAGAAACCTTATACCATAATATCATACACATCAAGTGGAGGTCCTATCTAAGCAACCTTCCACTTCACAACCAATCCAACAATCAACTACAATTTGAAAACCAAGACCTTCTTTGAAAACCATTTGGAAGATTGGCAAATCTTGAAATTTACAAAAACCTTTGAAACAATTCACTTGTTTAATTTAAAGAAAGTCATATCCCAACTGGACAACTCTCTATCATTCTCAAATAGAACCTTTGAAAATGTATAATACTCTTTTTATATGTGTATATACATAATACTTCACATTTTGGAATACAAACTTTAAAATCTGAAATAGTACATTCAGTTCTAGAATAATAGATTATGTACTGTAGCAAAAATGCATCAAATTTCATTTTTTTAGCAGAGATAATCGATTATAGGCTTCTATAATCAATTATTTCCGAAGCAAAACCAGATTTTTTTTTTTGAACAGTAGACAATCGATTATCAGATGCTCATAATCAATTATTTCCGAAACCAAATCACAAAATAGTTTTTGAAACTCCAGATAATCGATTAAGTGATCCCCATAATCGATTATCTGTGAGGATTTTTGAAAAAACGTGATTCTCTTCGAAGAAAACTCAACTTTTTCAACCAAATAACGTAGATTTTCAAATCAATTGTGTTCCAACAACCTCAATCCACCTCAACCAAGTTAATACAAATCAAATCATAAAATCAATTCAACATTTCATCACAAAATCATCAATTTCTCATCCAAATCTCAAAATTTCTCCCCTAAAACCTATTTTCACCCAAATCCAACAAAATGGCAACATCCACAGAGATTCAACCGATTATAAGGCAAGAAATCAGCATACCAATAGTTATTAACACAAAACAACCAATTTGTAAGCCTCCCTTACCTCTAAAAGTTCCTAAATCTGAATTTAGGTTCCTTAAGAATCTGGTGTTCTTGAGCCAAAATCTAGCTAGGATCGTTCCTTTCCTTACCACAACTGCTAAATCAAGCTCAAACCTCATTTATACTCCCACAGACTCAACAATTTCTAGATAGAGATTGAAAGAGAATTGAAGAGAGAGAAAGAAATGAGAGAATGAAGGGGAAATCCCCCTTTCCTTCCTTCTATACATCTGACCTCCTCGAAGCTCCCACCCAGACTTTTGGCCAACTAAGGCCCAAACCTTACCAAGCCATATCCTTTATCTCAAAACTGGTCTAACTTAACTGTTTTCTCTCAAAAGCCCAAAATCACTCTGACAACATATCCAAATTGGCTCAAGCACATATCTCAAGTTTCCTAAATTCAAATTAGAACTTCAAACCAACAACATCAGACCATCACTACATGCAATATACCATACATAACAACAATTCATTTATCTCTTTTAATCACCTAGATTACATATCAAATTTCTACTTTTTAGTTATTAAAACACGGTGTTACAGGGCTCATATCGTACAAGCCCAACCCACCCAAAAGAAATATTATAGTCATACTTAATATTTCCTTCCTCTTTTAATTTATTTTATGGGTGTGACCCTTATAGGTTCTCTTAATAATGGACCTTAATGTTAAATATCTAGTGCATATACTAACAAATGTAATATTATTGTTGGAAATAAACATTAAGTCCTTGCGAGTTGCCAAGTAAAGCCACCTGCCGACTGATGATTACCAACCCGCTTTAATATTGGAACTAGAATCAGCCGACGAAGATCGTCTAATGGCCTTAGAGAATATCAAGTGCAATAAGGAAAAGATGGCGAGAACTTATAATAAGCATGTTCAGCGATAAGCATTTGCTGAAAGGGATTTGGTATGGAAGACTATCCTACCAATTGGTCACAAGAATTCACCATTCGACAAATGGTCACCAACATGGGAGGGACCATTCGTTATCAGCAAGGTATTGGCTGGTGGGGCCTATTGGCTAGTCGACATAGGTAATGAACATAGTAAAAGCATTAATGCATGGTTCTTAAAAATGTGCTACCCTAGAATGTGCGAGAATTGAAAGTAAAGTATCTTGACAATTAGAAGCCAGCTGTCTTAACTACTAGAGGCATATAGGCCCAAAACTAATTTTTTGAGAAAGCAAAAGCAAAGTAAAGTGGAATTTCTAAGAAGATTGCGCCTCTAGAGCTGAGCTACCTACACTTGCGACTTTTGCTTCATTGCTTAAAGGTGAAACAACTGATGCAATCGACATGGTTGCCATCGTCTACTAGGCCTGCAATACCATTTGTTGGAACCCAACCCATTCAAAATCGCCATCAATTAGGCCTTTTGAGTTAGTATCGAAGTTCTTCAAAAGCACTTCTTTCTACTGAGCCAAAAGGCCTATTTCCTTATCATATTTCAAAGCTTGTTGGTACAACTCAATTCTTTTATCATTATGCTTATTAAGGCAGACAATAGCCCCAGTCAAAATGGGTTGGAGGCGGCTGATCTCCCGCTAAATCTTAGCCAAGTCTATTTAAAGCTCCTCCAATCTTGCGCTAATATATGCTTGGAGGCTTTGATTTGCCTGTTGCCTACCTCAACTGCCTCAAATTGAGCCCCAACAAAAGCTTTGCTAGCCTTAAGCTTAGTCAGGCATTCCAATTCTTTGCCGATTTACTCTTTGCCCTTGGTAACAATGTAGGTGTTGACTACACTAGATAATTTTAGGAGTGACAGTCGTAGTATGTGTTTATGTTTAGGGTCCTCAGGATAAGGGGTAGCAAGCCATTCTTGAACATAAGTTTTGTGCTTGAGAAGAGGCGAACTATCTTTTGGTATAGGAGGGCCAGTAAAAGGATACTTGAAATAACTCGACAATACCTCATCAAGGATGCTAATGTACTTTAAGATAGGCGTCAGCTCAGGTTCCTTGGCAGGTGGCTCAGTTGGATTGATGTGAAAGCTAACTGTTGTTTTCTCAAAAGGTCAAGGCCACTATGAATCTAGTGTGGTAGGAGGCTCTTTGGACTTCTCCTTCTTTCTTTCCTTATCCTTTTTCTTGTTCTATTTCCTAGCCTACAAGGTACAAGATCAATCATTTTAGGACAGAGATAACAGAGGGCGACACAATGAGTGCTAAAACTGGGATTGGAGAAGGAGGCTAACCTTATTAGAATTCTCAAAGCTTTCTTGATGACATTTCTGAGCCGACTTGGAGGTAGAGGTGGCCAGGGCAGTTGATAGTCGCATAATGCAAGAAGGGAGGCTAAACGGCAGACTTGTCGTTTGTGCTGCAGGTGAGTTTGGCAAGGTGTCCACATTAACCATATGCAAAGATTTAGCAAGACTAGCTTGGTGACCTACTAGAAAAAAAGATAGTAGCTTACAACATTGACAAATCAGTCACTAATGAGTAATGAAAGGGAAAAACCATACCTAGAGAGGTAATTGAACCTGTAGCTTTACAGCTAGAAGTGGGTTTGGCCGGACTTGGGACAGGTCACTCATTTGTTTTGTTAGAGTGCTCATCAATTAGTTTGCCCAAGTAATCTATAGTCGCTTTAGTGAAAATAGTGGCCATTATCACACCCCCACCACTCACAAAATGATTGTGTTTGCCTTGGACTATTAACAAACGGGTGGAAAAAGAATGTGCCCAGTTTATAGGTGGTTTCTTCAACAGTCGTTGCAACTTCAGCTTACTGACAGGATATGAGAACAACTAACGAAACAACTAGTGAAAATAGGAAGGACTTGGGAATGACTTGAACCAAGCCAAACTGTCGCGCAAAACACTAAGGAAAGTACCCCTCAATGGAAATCTTGTTATTTTTGGCAGTCAGCTTGATCCCACACAAGAGAGCCTTGGAAGTCTAGTTAACTTGCCTCGAGTCGTCCTCTTTGATCTTAGAAGTGTTGACTTGAGTTCATCAACAGCCGGTACAAAGGATTTAGAGAATGAATAAAGGTGAACTTTGTTGAGTAAAGCCAATTGGTGATGGTGAATGTCGAAGCTTTGGTAGGTGGTAGTCGTTGCAAAGCTTGGCCAAGTGGAGGAAAACCAAGATAAAGGGCATTTGGGAAATACAACTATGCCCATAAAGCTAAGAACCATAAAGGGCTAATGGCTGTATTGAATTTGCAATTTTTCCTCAGGTTGTCGAAGAGGCTGAAGATGTCATGACACATGGTGGATAGGAAAACCAAGCCTAAAGCTAGCCGACGACCAAATACAATAAGCGATATAAAGCCACTATATTCAACTACGATGCCCACAAATCCCATGCAAGCGAAGTACCTATAAAACTAGAAAAGTAGAAAGGCGTTGTACTCCCCTTTAGCTATAGTACTTGACGACTTAGCATTGGCCAAGATGAACTTTTTATAAGTCAACTCATGTTTGGCAATGTTAATACGCAAAGAATTGGGGTTAACCGTGAGTGTTGTGTGCAAGGCTGGGACTTCATCATCACTAATCTACAGCCCTAAGATAGCCATTGACAACTATCGACCAAAACCTTAGAAGGGCCATTAAGATGTCTTGTTGCTAAGGAACTTCAGTTACAGAGAGCATGATGATATCATAGATTCCCCAACTCTTCCATTCATTGCTTTTGGTAGCTGAAATCTTGTTCTACCAAGTAATGTATTTAGGAAACACGGTAGGCCAAGTGTGCAAATCTTTGGGGAAATTGTCATAGTGGTACTAGTCATAGGTAAGCAGAATAGGACAGCTATTGGGAGCAAATAGGTCATGGAGTGTCGATTCTTGATCTTATTCATCAGATGTCAGGAACGGGCCCAAAATGTACTCCTTCTCCTCAACATCATCGAGGATGAGAGTCTGTGCAGCTAACTAAAGTGCAGTTGTCATTGAGTCTTACAATTGTTCAGTGGAGTAATGCTCACACTTTCCTCACTAAAAGAAGAAGCTTCATGCTTGGGAGACTTCTCATGGTTTTGGGAATTAGATTGAGAAACTAATGACATGGTTGCCAAAAGGGTTTTCTGTGGAGAAAATGTTAGTGAAGAGGAACTAAGTGCTTAGAGCTTCAAAAAGGCTGGCAAATAACCAATTTTGGGTGGTAGTGAAGAAAAAGAAAAGATAAGGGAAAGAGAGATAACTGGAGATAGGGATTTAAATTTCAAAAACCCAACGGGAGAGTCGGTACATTTGGGAAGTTGCGAAGTGTGAAAGATTTTTTAGCACTGTTATGAATTTTTCACAGTCATTCAGTTACAAATCAAAAGATAGAGCCATTACAAAATTGAATTGCAAGGAAAAAGGGGGCAACTATGTTGGCGCTAAAAAAGTTGAGATAGTTATTTGTCATCACATAACTATTGATTTTTGTCAGCTGACAGCTAGTTTAAATATTAATCATTGACTAATGTGGGCCCAAGCCAAATATGAAAGGAAGGGTGGTCCAAAAGAGAAGGCCCAACATAGATAAGCTTTTTGAAAGGAAATTTGAGCATTCAAAACGGTTGTGAGGTGGTTTCTCGACACTTATCACTTATCCCTAAAAACTAGGTTAGTGGGCAATTACTTATTGGGGAAACAGCTGTTAGGAAGATAACCCAATTTTAAATAGTTAATTTTTGGTGTAAAAAAAAAGTCCCTGACTAACCAATCAAAATTTTCTTTCCCAATTATGTAATTCTTGCATTTATAGCTTTCTTTATCACTTGCCCTTACAATTTCAGTCATTTACTACCTTTCTTTACTACATTTCACCTTATGAGTAACCTCAGTTCTATGACTACTAGAAAGCTCTTTGGAGTAGACTAGGAATCCAATCGAGGGACAGAATCCCTTCCTCGAGCCAATCACCTGACAGGAAATCATCCCTTGGTGATTAGTCATTTCTATGACTAACTAGACAAATATTCCACACCAACAAAATGTATGTATATATACATGTGTGTGTGTGTGTGTGCGCGCGCATGCGTGTGTGTGTGTGAGTGTTTATGTATGTATACACACACAATTCTCAAGCTTCAAATCCTCGGTTCGAAACTAGCAATAGGCCCTAAATATATATAAGGGTTAGTTTTACATTCAATTCTTTTTACCAATTTGGCTAAAGTATTGGGAAGTTGTCTCAAGTTTAAATAAATAAACATAAATTTTATAATTTATTTAGTATGTTACACTTGATGTAATATTAGTTTAGACGTACAATTTTTACAAATAAAATTTTGTGAATTGTACGGATGTATTTTTTTTTCCAGAGAAATATTATTTATACAATAACTTGTACAACAACACTTTTTTTTTTTTGTCTATCTCTCTCTTGTACATCATGTATTACATATCATAATGATAGAGAGAAATAGACATAAAAAATGTTGTTGTACAAATTGTTGTACATATAACATATCTCTTTTTTTTGGGGGGGGCGTGGCGAGAAAAGGAGAGTTTATATAACATATAATTAGCCATTGGACAAAATTTAGATATAGTTTCTAATGTACCTTTAGTATTAATCCTCAATCAGAATTAGAATTTTACCTAATCTATATAATAAATATTTGCTTTAAAATCTAATATAGGTTATTGAAATAAAACTTTAATTCTAATTAGAGAATATTACTCAAAAGCAATTAAAAGCTTACATCTAGTCTTTAATTGTTTGTTTCCTGACTAATAGGATTGAGCTCAGTCCACGCCAACAAGTTTATGATTTTGATTTATACTTAATAGTTGTTAGTAATTCTTCATTAATTGGTAAACATATACAAATCGCTTGCTCCTTAGATTGTGGAATAAATTGTCGACATCCTAAATTTTTTAGGACAAGAAGAAAGTAATCTGTTTCAAATTTATCCTACTTAATTTAAATGGATCCATCTAAAAAAATAAGTTTTTATTTTATTTTATTTTATTTCGGGTCACGTTATATTATAAGCGTTGGCTAGGACGTATGCTTATTCTCAGCGATAACTTACTGTATTTGCGTATTGCCCACAAAGGATCTCATCAATTTTTATTTTATTTTTTATATGCAAAAGATTTCATTAACAATAATTTTTAAATTGAGCACAAGAAGTGCTCAACGTAAAACACCAATACAGATCTAAACAACCCAAAGCGATAAGAAAAACCATACAACCAATACTCCTCTGTTGAAAACGTGTACTAATATCCTCACGAAGGATCTCTTCACTTTTTCCTCACTCACACTCACGGAGATACATATATTGTATCTGCACAACATGATAATGAAAAAGTTTTTATCTTTGATTGTGTGTTAGGGGAAGGGGTTATATGGAGGACAGTGGCGGTTCTATTTTCTCTTGTCGCAATGCAAACATGACATAGCACCGACGTGTATTTCATGGTTTGCCTACTGAATCCAACCATCATATGATAAATCACCTACGCAACTCTTTTTGTACTTGTTGCCCTTGTGAGCAAACCCACGTGACTTAGCTAGAGGGGAAGGTCATGTGACAAAGTGCCCTAGAGAGAAGGGAACCAAGCAAGGTAGCTAGCTAGCTAGTACTAAATTAACCAGAGCATGTAATTAATATAATGAGTTAAATTAATGGTCACATTTAATTTCTCCAAAGTGAGTAAATATACAAAGTAAGAGTACATTTATCATTGATTTGAATTAAAGTACTTTGTACGTAATAACTAACTTTAAATCAATGGTATACATACTTTTATTTTTTCACCTTACACATTTACTCACTTTAGAGAAGCTTAATATTGAGAAACTCAATATTGGTTATGTGAATGCTTATCTTTATCATAATTATAATTTGATTTAAAACCATCATTCATATATAGTTGTATATGAGTGAGTTTGATAACTCATTAGGGTCAGTCTAGTGATGGGAAGTTGAGTACTATACACAAAGTCTTAAGTTCTAGTTTTGGTGCCGTCATTATATATATAAAAAATATGAGTGAGTTTGATAAAAAT
Source organism: Spatholobus suberectus (assembly GCA_004329165.1). Lineage (NCBI taxonomy): Eukaryota > Viridiplantae > Streptophyta > Magnoliopsida > Fabales > Fabaceae > Spatholobus > Spatholobus suberectus. The sequence goes on from CM014729.1 coordinate 60,116,688, forward strand.
AATTAATATGCTAGTCAAAACATAAAAAAAATGATTTTAAGTTTTTTTGATCAATAAAATAATTTTAAGTTAAATTATTTTTAAGCTAACAGTTTACTGAAAAATTGAAAGTTATTAAGTTAACTTATTAAAGTAGAAGTATTTGATAAAATTAACTATTGAACTAACTAATAAATATAAAATAATACATATTTATATGATTCTTTTTATATAAATTATATTTTTTAGACAAAATTATATTTTTAGGCAATTGCAATTTTAGATATTTTATTTAATTTTGAAATTTATCATTTTCTAAATATCAAATATTTTATTAAATAATAAATTAACGGTGTAAAAACTAAAATGAATACCGTAATATTAGAAAAATAACATCAAAAGATAATAAAAATAGTATAATAATACTAATTAAAATATTTATTTAGGATCCTTTTGATCGATTATTTTCTAATGTTTAGGGTTTATGATTGAATATTTTTATATTAATTCAATGATCATGCAAAACAAATTTTAGTTAAATCGAATATTCGTATTTAGGTATTATAGTCAATATCTAATATATTTTTTTAAAAAAGTATACTATATGTTAAATTAAATTTATTTAATGAAGCATCAACTAGCTAATTTTAAAATTTTATAAAAATTTATATACTTAATCTATTCAATATGAACTTTCAATTTAATGGTTGGATAATTAAAATTTAATATGTATGTATGTATATATAGTTATTAATTGAAGCAATACTGCAGGAGTTGGTAAAGGCTTAAAGCTAGTATCTTCAATAACTCTTAGTACATATTAAATTTTATTAATTTAACTGTTAAATATTTTGATATTAATTTAATGGTTATGCACACCAAATTTTAGATAAATTGGATATTTGTAATTATGCATAATATAAAGTATATGAATTTATTTAATGATTATGCATACTCAAATTTTATACCAACAATTACTTATATTTTTAAAAAGTATATTATACATTAAATTAAATTTATTTAATAAAGTATCAAAAAGTTTTCAATTTTATAAAAAAATTATACATTTGACATACTCAATAAGAACTTTTAATATCACAATTTAATTAATAAAAATTAATATATAGAAAGAGTTATTGAAAGAAATACCTTTACTAAGAGTTATTCTTGGAGTAACTTGATCCTCAAGTTACTCCAAGAGTAACTCTTGGTAGAGTTACTCTACTTAATAACTCTTAATATATATTGAATTTCAACAATTCAATTGTTAAACTAAAAGATTTTATTAAGTTGATCAAGTATACTAATTTTTATAAAGTTTGAAAACTATTTGATACTTTATTAAATAAATTCAAATTAACATATAATATACTTTTTTGAATTATAAGTAAATGTTAACCCTAAGATTAACTAACTACAAATGTCCGATTTAGCTAAAATTTGGTGTGCATGATCGTTGACATAATATCAAAATATTCAACGGTTGGATCGTTAAAATTCAATATATATAAAGAGTTATTAAGTGGAGTAACTCTACCAAGAGTTACTTTTAGAGTAACTTGATCCCCACCCATATATATATATATATATATATATATATACCAGATGTAAAACTTTTGTATTTACTCCTATTAATAGCTTTTTGTACAATATGAAATTAATCATTTGATTATCTTCATATTGTTGTTCAATTATGACAAAATTTTACACAAACAGTCAAGGTAATATAAAGTTATAATTCAGCAATTAGATCGATAAAATTCATATTATATATAAAGTTATTGCTTCGATGATAGATCAAATTACATCGGTATAATTTACACCAACTATTACACTATTAATAAATTTATATTAAATGTGAATTTATCAATCAAACCGTCAAATTATAACTTTATAATTATTTCCTGGATTGTTTTGAAAAACTTTGTCAAAACTTACCAATAATAAAAAGGTAAACAAATTATTCATATTTTAGTATATTTTAAAAAATATATACTGTGTCAATTTTGATTTATATGAATGAGGTATCAAATCATTTTGGATTAATATAAAATTTTACATATATGATCTATGTAAAAGGAACTTCAATCCAATAATGAGTTTTGAATGAAAAATATCCAATTAAATTATATATATATATATATATATGTGTGTGTGTGTGTGTGTGTGTGTGTGTGTGTGGAAGAGATCAAATTATACCGGTGTAAGTCGTAACACCCCTACTTCAACTTTTTTCAACTGTTTTCCTAATATTTGATGATTTATTTCTAAAATATCGAAAAGAAATTTCAAAATTATGTTTCCCAAGGTTGTGTTTAGAATGTTGAGAACTATCCAATCGTGGTTTTTAATAATTTTTTCGAAATGAGGACAAGAGAAATTAGAAAATGACGATTTTGTTCTTATTTCACATAATTAAAAGTTGGCATGAGAAAAAGACTCAAATTGACATCAATTTGAGCTTAGAATCATGTCATATATATTAAAATATAATTTTAGCAATTTTTTGAGAATTTTCTAAAATTCTTATATAAAATGACCAAAATGTCCCTAAATGTCTAATAAATCAAACTAATATTGGTTTGAAATCCAAAAATAGTGAAAATAATCATCTCGGTTCATTTTAAGGTAAACTATTTAATTTTATAATTTTTGTAAAATTTTTTATATTTATTGAATTAAAATGGATTTAATATGAATTTTCTAACCCAAAAACACAAAATAAATAAATAAAATTAATAAAAAATTAATAAAAAATTAAAATTAATTATTAGATATTTATTTTTGATGAAAAATAAGATATATGTTTTTTTATTTATTAAAATGCATTATTTTCATTTTAAAAGCTAAATTATTCAAGTTTAAGTAATTTTATCGATATTGGCTAATTTAATAGTAGGGAAAATAACGCACAGATATATTGGGATATCTTACTGTGCCACACATTCATCCTATTCCTAAGTGACTCATCCATCTAATTTTTTTATTTGTCCCTATATTAAATAAAAGAATAAATTAAAAATGAAATTTTTGACATCATTTGATTATGTCATTTTTGGACACCTAGACACCTTCCATCTCCTATAGATCTCCATGCTCTAGGATAGATTTTCACCCATCCTCCTCCCATTTTAGCTGACCGAAATATATACAGCCCCTCTCTCTCTATTTTTTTTTTACTTCCTTATTATGCCAAAATTTTGTTACTTTTCCACAATTTAGCAAACCTCTCTTCCTAGGAGCTTGGAACCTACACCAGCTTCATCTTTTGAGCTACTTTTAGAGGTAATGGGGGGAATGAGATCGATTCTAAATTTTAGTCACTTCGCATGTTGGTAGGAAAGGTTTTCCCCTAAACCTTTCAATGCATAAATTTAATTATGTTTTTCTTATAATGTTTGATGCTAGATTTTAATTTTTACTAAATTGTGATGCTGCCCAAAATTAGATAATTAAATTATAATTACTAAGTTACTATGTTGCCCAAATTTAGATAATTAAATTATAATTACCAAATTGTTATTCTACTCAAATTTAGATAATTAAACTATAATTACTAAGTTGTTATTCTAGTCAAATTTAGTTATTTTGCTTAAAATTAGATAGTTAAATTATGATTATTAAGTTGTTATTCTACTAAAATTTAGTGATAAAATTATGATTATTAAAGTTGTTATTCTGCTTAAACTTTGATTGTGATTTATGGATTGTCTAAATTATCATTATGCAATTTTTGTATTATAAAGTAAAAATTATTGATTGTATTGATGCCCAAATTAAATGAGACCAGAGAAAAACTTTGTTTGAGAAGTTAGAAATTAATAAATGAGTGAGTAATGTAAAGTAAGGGACATGCAATGGCATGACATCTTACTAAGGAAGTTATAGTTTGGTATGCCGAGGAATGAAAGGCAGGGACCCTACTTGCGGAGGTCTTGGGGGTAGGCATCAAGCAATGAAAGTCCCAATGGCCAGGGTAGCACCCGTAAGTCGGGATATTCGCTTAACCAAGCTTGATAACCTCGACAACTGCTCAGCATTCTAGGATTGGTGTGAGAGTGTACCTCTATAAATAGAGATCTTGAACTATTATTTTGTTCCTCAATGATGATGAGGACTATACTCTGTGATGTTATTGAGAGATGTATATGTATTCCTAGTCACTTTTCAGTTTTGTTGAGAACTATTACTCACTATTGGAAAGTATGGATCCATATCTAGTCAAGGATAGTATAATACAACTTAGAATAAATCCTAGATTGCCCTTTATTGTCAATTGTGTTTTATCTATATTTCATGGTAAAATTCTTACCATACATGTGAAAATGATTTTTGAACAAATCACCTCACTCCATTATTTTCTTTTATGTATAATTGATCGTGATTATTGAAGATAGTGATAACAACCAATGATGTTAAAGACAAGTTAGAAGATACTCATGTGGATAAGGACTTGTAGAACTAGTTTATAGTATTTTTCTTTTGTACAAGGGATAGGGTAGACTGATAATGCTATGTATAAAATCTTTTTTATGTATATATTGGGTTAGTTAGTGCTTATCGTTTGATGAACTTTTTACCTCTCTGTATTTTGTTGTTTTCTTTCATGACTGATATGTATTACAAAATCATGATATATGTACAGACTTTATCGTCTATATTTTACTACCATTTTCAAATTCTGTTAAGTTTAGAAATTTGTTATTATAAAAAGTGAATTTTTTTTTACTTGCATATTCATTAACTCAAACTTAACAACTAATAAAATTACTAAATTAGTACGGAGGTATTATTAATGTGAATGGGTGTCACATTTAGTGGTATCGGAGTGGTTCTTTCTTGTCAAAGCCTAGGTATGGCCTTGCCTTTTATGTGTCGTGTGTTCTTTTATTTATTATTGACAAGACAAAAATGGAAGATAAATTGTTTATACTTATATCCTCTGTTGATAAGCATATACATGAAAATAAAAGTGGACACCCGATTTTACGACGAAAAGTGGTCTATGCACTCAATAGAAGACTTTGCTAAGAATAAACCTTATGTTAGCTTTTGGGTTTAGTAGAAGTGATTAGTGCATGTATAGGTAGATTCTGGCTAGGAAAGACTTTGTACTTAAAAGTGTTCATTATGACCCACCTGTCTTTCTTAGAAGTCTATCTGGCGTACTGTTTCATAGATAACTTTTACTCATTTAACATATGGTTTTATTCAAAGTAGTGGACTAAACATTGAATTTCATTTTTAGACAATAGCTAAAAGACCATGACAAGATGCTACTTAGTAAATACTCAAAGGAATGGTTGCTGTCCTTGAGAATATGAACCAAGGACAAGCCAATGAACCTGTAGAATACTGAGGGCTTACAGCTTTTCACAAAAATGACCCACCTACCTTTAAAGGTGGATTTGATCCAAATGGTGGTTAAAATTGGATTGTAGATATTAGGAAAATTTTCACAGCTATGGCGTGCACTACTACACATAAGGTAACTTATGCTACCTTTATGCTATCTAGAGAAGCTGAGCATTGGTGGTGGTATGCTATACAACAGGAAGAAGCTAAGGGAAGTTTAATCACATAGGAAATATATTACCAAAAGTTTTTAGGAAAATATTTTCCAAAAGATATAAGACGGAAAAAAAGAAATAGAAATCCTTGAATTGAAGCAAGGCAATATATCTATTGGGGAGTATGTTGCCAAATTTGACGAACTGTCAAAATATTGCCCCTACTTCCAAGAAGAAATTGATGAGAGATCACGATGCTCCAAATTTGAGAGCAGACTGAGGCTTGACATCAAGCAGGCAATAGGGTATCTTAAGATAGCCCAATTTCCTACTTTGGTGAACTACTGCATAATTTACGAGGATGACATGAAAGCAAGGCAAGCTCAGTGAAAAGCAAAGGGCCTCAGAGAAATAAGAAGTAGAATTTTCTAGAAAGAAGAATGCTATATCATGCTCCATCTAGAGTAACTGGCAGAATATCAAGCCAAAAGACTGTTGTTACTAGAAATCCTAATACTCCTATTCGATGCTACTGCTGGAAAGGGCCACATCACCTACTTCAACTGTGGGGAGAAAGTTCACTACAACAACATGTATACTAAGCCCAAGAAAGAACAAAGCAATGGGAATAATGGAAAGGCTTCAGCTGGTAGATCCCGAACCAGTGGTAGAGTCTTTACCATGAATGGAACAAAGGCAGCTATATTTGATGACCTCATTCAGGGTAAATGAGTCATAAATGGTAATATCTTAAATATACTATATGATTCAAGCACAACTCATTTGTTTATTTCCAATTAGTGTGTGAACATTTGAATTTGCATGTTTCATTTCTGCCATATGATCTTTTTGTTTCTACCCCTACCAATGTCCTAGTTATTCCTTCTTGTACATGTTTAAATTGTGCAATTATTATAGAAGATAGAACTTTTTCTATAAATTTGATTTGTTTACCTTTAACTAGATTAAACCTACTATTAGGAATAGGCTGGTTATCTTCCAATCATGTCCTTCTTAACTGTCATGAAAAAGCCCTAGTTTTCGGATCAAAATTCAAGACCTCTGTGGGATTTGAGATGGTAACTGCCAACTATATAAATGCTCTTAAAAACAAGGAAGTTCTGGTATATGTGATTATATCTTCTTTAAAAACTGATGGAGATTTAAATGTTAACAATATACTTATTGTTTGTGACTTTCTTGATGTTTTTCCCAAAGATATTCCTAGTTTACTTCCAAAGAGAGAAATAGAATTAACCATAGACTTGGTACTAGGATTAAGACCTATATCCATAGAATTTTATAGAATGTCCCCTCTAGAGCTAGCAAAGTTGAAAAAGAAAATAGAGGAATTCTTAGAAAAAATAGTTTATTAGACCCAGTGTTTCTCCTTGGGGTGCTTTGGTGTTGTTAGTGAAGAAGAAAGATGGGAGGCTCCTTCAAGAATGAACTATCCTTCAAGGTTTGCCATGCGAATCTTTTCCTCTAACACTTGTTAAGGTGCTCAACCCTTAGAGGCTGACCTCTGATACCAAATTGTGGAGCATAAAGATAACACAAGAAGAGGGGTTGAATTGTGTTATAGCAAATTTTCGCAATACTTTTGTAAACGACATATTGGCTAAAATAAGATCAAAGGATTTTCAAAAACATTTTAAAGGACAGACGAAAGCTGAACGACAAAACCAAAAAGCACACAGAAATTATACTGGTTCGTCTCACCCTAGAGACTATGTCCAATTCTTGGCAACAACCAAGTTCCACTAACTTTCACAAGTTACAAGTATTCTTTCCACAAGCCTCTTCAGGCTCAACCCAAGTAGTCTTTCACTTGCCTCTCCAAGCAAACACTCAAGTATTCTTTGAATCAGAGCCTCTTCAGGCTTCCATCGATCTCGTTAAGAAAAAGGTTTATGTTTGAGTTTACCTCATTGGGTTTAATGTCTTATCAAACGAATATACAATGAAGTACAAAAAGAATTTTACAAACAGAGTTTAAAAGGGCTTTTTCTTTTCTTAAAGTAGTTATGAATTTTCAAAATCAACAACAATTATATCAACAACAATTATGATCACGACAGCTGCTCGAAGGAGGTCTCTTCTTTTATTTATAGGCTTCTCTAAAAGTATCCGTTGAGTGTTTTGTAGAAGACAGCCTTCGTCTGATGAAGAGATTCGGTGGATCATTAAATGCTGCATTTAATGCCTTTTACCAACTTGTCATATGATAAGATAAAGTAGTCTGCTTATCTTTTCTATTCTTGTACTCAATCTGTAGCAGTTGTCAAGTCTGTTTTCCCATTTTGACATTCACATATATATTCCTTCTTTTTTGCTGATTTTCCTCAAGAGTAGGTCTATAGGCTTTATACGTTTCGAGGTAGCTTACGCTCTGATTGATGTACAGATCATTTTAGAACGTTGTCATCATCTGTAAGACTTGTTAGTTAAGAAGTTTATTCAATCAAAGGATAAGACGATACTCATCTTAAAAACATCAGACAATTGTATACGAACAAATGATCAGATGATTATGTAAGGACATATATCATTTAATTGTTTGTTATTATCAAAATATTTAAGGGTTATAAATTTGTCCTTTGTCTTAACAGTGAGGAAGAAAGATAGGAGCAGGAGATTGTATGTAAATTATTGCCAACTCAATAAGATCACTATCAAGAATAAATATCCATTGCTAGGATAAATGATCTTATGGACCAATTGAAAGGCGGTGTGATATTTTCAAAGATTGACTTGAAATCTGGTTATCATCTGGTTAGAGTCAAGATTAAGGATATACCAAAAATAGCCTTTAGGACAAGGTATGAGTATTATGAGTATTTGGTGATGCCTTTTGGTGTAACTAATGTTCCTGCAATCTTGATGGATTACATGAATTGGATATTCCACAAATATTTGGACAAATTTGTGGTAGTCTTTATAGATGATATTTTGGTTTATTCAAAAAATTAGTAAGAGCGTAAGGAACAACTAAGGATAGTACTACAAATATTGCGAGAAAGGTAGTTGTATGTCAAATTCTCAAAGTGTGAGTTCTGGTTAGAACAAGTATGTTTTCTGGGACATGTGATTTCAAAAGAAAGAATTTCAGTAAATCCTTTAAAGGTGGAAGCAGTGTTACATTGGGAATGACCTACAACAATAATAGAGATATGGAGTTTCTTAGGATTGGTAGGTTATTATTGTAAATTCATTGAAAGATTTTCGAAGTTAGCTTTGCCACTAACTAAGTTAACTCGTAAAGGGCAACCTTTTGTTTAGATGGAGAAATGTGAGAATAATTCTCAAGAATTAAAGACAAGTTTGATAACTGCACCACTGATTTTACCTAATCCTACTAGAAAGTTTGAAGTTTATTGTGATGCATTCGAGCAAGGATTAGGGAATGTACTAATGCAAGAAAGGAGTGTAGCAACTTATGCTTCATGTAACACTCCTTTAATTTTAAATATAATTCATATTAATTTAATTATTAATTTAAGTTGATGAAAATGTGAGTAAAATTTTTTCGATTTTATAATAGAAAAATTCTAAATTTAACAAAATTTGAAAATAGAAGTGAAAAGATAAAAATTGCTTGTGTGTGTGTGTGTGTGTGTGTGTGTGTGTGTGTGTGTAACTATACATCATGGTTTGCGTAATACATAACAGTCAAAAAGAAAACAAAAGTAAATCAAAAGACATATACTACCTAGCCCCATATATACATCAAAAAGATCTTATACAGAGTAGTATTTATCTACCCTGTCCCTCAAGAACAATATGATAAACTAGGTCTACAAATATGGAGGAGCATCCTCTGACTCATCCTTAGCATCATCATTCATTGCCCTCATTTTCAATAATTGTGATCAATCATACAAGGAAGAAAACAATGGAGTGAGGTGATTTGTTCTAAAATCACTTATACATGTATGGTGGGAATTAAAACATAATTAACGTAGGGAACCTAGGGTTTAGTCTAAGTTATACTACACTACTCTTGACTTTGTATGGATCTATACTTCCCATTAGTGAGTAGTAGTTCTCAACAGAACTTAGGAAGCAACTGAGAGTACATATACCTCATCAACCTCATCACATGGTACAGTCCTCATCCTCAATGAGGAACAAATATCAGTTAGGATGTCCATTTACAGAGGTATACTCTTACACCAATCCTGGAATGCTGGGTAGTTGTTGGGGTTATCGAGCTTGGTCAGGTAAATATCCTAACTCAAGGGCGCTACCCTGGCCATTGGGACCTTCACCACTTGATGAACCCCCAAGACCTCCTCAAATGGATTTCTACCTTTCATTCCCCAGTGTATCAAATTGTAGCTTCCCTAGTAAGGTACCATGCTAGTGCATGTCACTTGCTTTACATTACTCACTAAACTATCAATTTCTAACTTCTCAAGCAGAGGTTTTCCTAGTCTCATTTAATTTAAGCACTAGTACAATCAACATTTCTATCTTATTTTGCAAAAATTGCACAGTACCAAAATTTTAACAGAATAACAATTTAGAAATCATATAAAATTTTAGCAGAATAACAATATAGTAATTATAATTTAATTACTAAAATTTTGACAAAATAACAACTAAATAAATACATTTTAATTTTCTAAATTTGAGTAGAGTAACAACTTAGCAAATGCATTTTAATTTTCTAAAATTGAACAGAGTAACAACTTAGCAAATACAATTTAATAATTTAAATTTGAGTAGAGTAACAATTTAGTAATTATGATTTAATAATCTAAATTTGGGCAGAATAACAACTTAGGAAAAATTAAAGTTTAACATCAAACAATAATAACAATAATAAAACTTAAGCCTAAGCCGATTTAGGGGAAAACCCTTTCTACCAACATGCAAAGTGACAATAATTTAGAACCAACCCCACTCCCCCTATTACCTCCAAGGTGATTGATGAAAAGGATGAAATTGTTGATGCAAAGCTCCTAGGAAGAGAACTTTACTAGTTGTTGGAAAACTAGTAAAATTTTAGCATAAAAGCAAAGTAAAAGAAAATTTTTTCTAGAGAGATAAGCTCTCTAAGAATTTGGTAGCTTGAGAAAGGGAGAGGTGCTGAAAAATGTTCCACAACCATGGCTATTTATAGAGGAGGAGAAGGGGTTAGGTGTCTACAAAATTACATCATCCATTATGTAAGCATTATGCCATAAATCTAATTTTTATTTATTTTTAATCTACTTTAGGGACACATACACCATTTAGGGTGGTGAATCACCCCTCCTAATCTTGGGGATGTGCTATATGAGCTGTCCTCAAGCTCCTCAGTGTATATTTTATCTATAAGTGAATTAATCGGTATCGATAAAAAGGCCTAAACTTGAAAAATTAGCTTTTAATATCAAAATAATGAATTTTAATGCAAAATTGGACAAATAAATTAATTTTCATCAAAAATAAATTTCTAATAATAAGTTTTAATTTTTATTATTTTATTTTAAATTATATGTATTTATTTTGTATTTTGAAGCTAGAAAATTCATAAAAAATCCATTTTAACTCAATAAATACCAAAAATTTTACGAAAAATTCTAAAATTAAATATTTTAGCCATAAATAAACTAAAAATACCATTTTCACCCTTTCTGGATGTCAAATAAATACTGACTAGGCTTAATAGATACCTACAGGCATTTTGGTCATTTTACTCAAGAATTTCAAAAATTCTCAGAAAATTCTCAAAAATTATATTTTAATACATATGACATGATTCCAAGTTCAAATTGACATTTTAATGTCAATTGAATCTTTTTCTCATGTCATCCCTTAATGTTGAGAAATAGGGACAAAATCGTCATTTTCTAATTTCTCTGGGCTTCAGCTCGAAAAATTATTAAAAATCACGATTAAATAGCTCTTGAAATTCCAAGCATAATGGTAGGAATTAGAATTTTGAAATTCCTTTCCAATTTTTCAAAATTACATTGTCAAATATTAGAAAAACGGTTGAAAAAATTAAAATAGGGTTGTTATATTTTTCACTATTTTTATTTCAAAATAAAATTTTATAATGAAATATACTTAATATAAAATTTTCAAAATATTTTGAGATCAAAAAGTCTGCGGTTGATTCCTGTAGTCAACTAGGGGTATTTTTGTCATTTTTGAAAAATTGTCTTAATAAATTTTTGAAAATTTCTAAAATTATTATTAATTATTCTAAGTATATTGATGACTTAAAAATAAGTTTTCGACACTTCTAACTATTTTTATTTATTTTCTCAATTATCCAGTCTTTTTAGGGGCAAAATAGTCATTTTACCTTTTTGGGACTCTGTTTCCAAAAAATTATTAAAAATCTAAACTAAGTTCTACTTTCCAATATAAACAAAACCAATGGAATCAAATTTTTTTTTAGATTCCCATCCGATTTTCTAGAAATAAATATAGAATAATTTAATATACAAAAGTAAGGGTGTTACACTTCACGACAGTTAAGACCACATAAGATTAACTATCCAACTCATGATTTAAAACTGGTTGCAGTAGTTTTTTCCTTGAAGATTTGGAGGCAATATATTTATGGTGCCAGATTTGAAGTATTCAATGATCATAAAGGCCTGAAATATTTATATGATCAACAGGAATTGAATATGAGGCAATATAGATGGATGGAATTCCTGAAAGATTATGACTTTGAATTGCATTACCATCTTGGTAAAGCAAACATCGTAGTAAATGCTTTAAGTAGGAAATCCTTACATGCCTCAATGATGATGGTTAAAGAAATGGAAATGATAGAGAAGTTTAGGGATTTGTATCTAGCAATGGAATTGAATCCAAAAAGTATTTATTTCAGGATGCTTTGCATAACTAGTGAGTTCTTGGAACAAATTCGGAAAGCCCATAATACTGATCAATATCTCCAAGAAAGATTGAAAGTGAGGACTAAAGGAAAAGAATTGGAGTTTAATCAAGATCCAAATGGAGTCATTCAATTCCAAGGAAGAATCTATGTACCAAAAAATGGAGAATTAAGAAGGATAGTTTTGGAAGAGGCTCATAAAAGCAAACTAAGCATTCATCCAAGTTCTACCATGATGTACCAAGACCTGAAGAATATGTTTTGGTGGCCTAGAATGAAATAGGCTGTAGTAAAGTTTGTTGCATCTTGTTTAGTCTATCAAAAGGCTAAAATATAGTACAAGAAACCTTTTGGAGAATTACAACCCTTAGACATTCTAGAATGGAAGTGGGACAATATAGTAATGGACTTTGTAATTAGTTTCCCTAGAACACCCTCTAGTCATGATGCTATATGGTAATTGTGGATAAACTAACCAAGTCTACTTATTTCTTACCCATCAACATTAGGTTTTCTCTAAAGAAGCTGACCCAGTTATATATCAGAGAAATTATTAGGTTACATGGAGTGCCTTCTGGTATAGTCTTTGATAGGGATCCTTATTTCACCTCTAGATTTTGGGAAAACCTACAACAAGCATTGGGAACTAAATTAAAACTTAGCTCGATATATCATCCTTAAACTGACCGACAATCTAGAAGGACTATCCAATCCATAGAAGATTTTCTTAGAGCTTAGTCTTAGAATGGAAAGGTAGCTGGGATCAGTTCTTACCACTGATTGAGTTTACCTACAACAATAGTTTTCATTTCAACATTGGAACGGCTCCCTATGAGGCTTTGTATTAGAGAAAGTGTAGAACTTCACTTTGTTGGTACGAAGCTAGAGAATCTTTGATAGTTAGGCCTAAGATATTACAAGAAACCATAGATAAAGTTAGACTAATTCGAGAAAAGATGAAAATGTCACAAAATAGGTAAAAAAAAGTTATTTTGATAAAAGATGAAAACCCCTTGAGTTTCAAGAAGGGGATCATATATTTCTAAAAGTTACACCTATAAACGGGGTTGGCAGAGCCCTTAAGTCCTGAAAACTTTCTCCTAAATTTATTGATCCTTATCAAATCCTTAAAAGAAATGGTTTAATAGTATAACAAATAGCCTTACCATCCAATTTTTCTAATCTTCATGATGTATTTCATATTTTCCAACTCTATAAATATATTCTTGAGCCTTCACAGATTATTGAACTTGATATAGTACAAATAGGAGAAAATCCTACTTATGATGTATCCCCAATTAGAATAGAGGATCAGAGGATAAAACAACTTCGAGGTAAAGAAATACCCCTAGTAAAGGTCGTGTGAAGTCAAAATAATGATGGAGATGCTACGTGGGAATTAGAGAGCAAGATGGAAGAACAATATCCTCCCTTTTTAGTTGGTAAGTGAATTTCGAGGACAAAATTCTAAAAAGGAAGGAGTATTCGAACACCCCTACTTCAATTTTTTCAACTGTTTTCCTAATATTTGGTGATTTATTTATAAAAAATTAGGAAGGATTTTCAAAATTCTGTTTTGTACTATTATGTTCAAAATGTTGAGAACTATCTAATCATGATTTTTAATGATTTTTTCGAGATGGGACCTAGAAAAATTAGAAAATGACAATTTTGTCCTTATTTCTCATCATTAAATGTTGGCATGAGAAAAAGACTCAAATTGACATCAATTTGAGCTTGTAATCATGTCACATATATTAAAATATAATTTTAAAATTTTTTTGGGAATTTTCTGAAATTTCTATGTAAAATGACCAAAATGCCCCTAAGTGTTTAATAAACCAAACTAGCATTGGTTTGACATTCAAAAATGATGAAAATAATAATCTCAGTTCATTTTTAGGTAAAATATTTAATTTTAGAATTTTTATAAAAATTTTGGTATTTATTGAATTAAAATAGATTTAATATGAATTTTCTAACCCAAAAATACAAAATAAATAAACAAATAAATTTTGAAATAAATTAATAAAAATTAAAATTAATTATTAGAATTTATTTTTGATGGAAAATAATATATATGTTTAGTTTCTCATTAAAATTTATTATTTTTATATTAAAAGCTAAATTATTCAAGTTTAGGTAATTTTATCGGGACCGACTAATTTAACATCAAAGAAAGTAAACATAGATATATTGGGACAACTCACTATGCCACACGTCCATCCTATTCCTAGGCGACTCATCCATCTAATTTGTTTATGTGTCCGTAAATTAAATAAAAAATAAATAAAAAATAAAAAATTTGGCATCATTTGATTATGTCATTTACTAATGGAAAGGCTTTTTAAATCGGTTTTACAACCAATTTAGACACATACGGTATAAAAAGTATGATTATTTTAAATCATAATTTGAACTAATTTAAAAAACACTTTTTTACTCGGTTCACTAGGGAACCGACGGTTCCAATAGTAATCGAGTTAAAAAGTGTTAACAACAGTACACAAAAACAAATCATAAGCTGACACATTTGTAGGATCCCAACCAATCTCAATCACCATCTCAGCAAACATCTCAACAAACCAATTTTCAACAATCAATTATATGCATAAATCGGGGGCATACATAACTAATTATTTGTGATCTCTAATGCACTAATGAGAACCATAATTTGGTAGCTATATTGATGATGCCAAAAGGGGGAACTCACGAGCTGGGGCGATATTAAACGAAGTAAGATGCCTTCTTGGAGCAATATTGATAAACAAATCCACGTTGCTCTTTGCATCATCCTCATCAAAACCCGTTTCATCCATCAGATATGGCTCTCCCCCACTCGAGCTATTCAACTTCAAAATCAAAAAAAAAAAGTGAACCAAATGTGAAATACAATTGAGTCACTATTTACATAAAATATATCCTATCATTATACATGTATATACCTTACCATGGCAATTGGTGATTATCGGCTTTAAATGGTGGTTGTGGTAGAATTTGGAATAAAGGGGTTGATTAGGAAAAGGAACATTGTACGCAGAGGTTAGTCCAGAGTAAGCGCCATAACGGCCACTCCAGGAGTAAGGCTGCTCCAAAGGTGATGGCCTGGTCGAGGAAGCTGTAGGGGAGTTTGAGGGACTGCTCAATGTCGATCGGTGCAACGTGGATGGTGGTGTCTTGGAGGGACTGCTCGACAGCAGGGGTGGTGGCGATGAGGTAGTAGAGGGATTTGATGTTGGAAGGGAGGTTCGGGATGTCTTGCAATGAAGGGAAGTTAGGGTGGGTCTTGGTGGTGGAGATTGATGAAGAGGGATAGGAAAGGAAGTTGGGACAGGTCTTGGTGGCTTGGACAAGGAAGAAGAATGAATGTGCATGATACAAAATAGATTTAAAAGTGGTTCTTTTAAATTGGGTGAGAATGGGCAACATTTTAAATCGGTTCCTTTTGAATTGATTTAAAAAGTGTGTTTTTAAATCGATTCAAAAAGAACCGATTTAAAATGTTGCCTAGATTTTAATTTTTGAACCTGCAAAAATGTTTTTAAATTGGTCCATTTTGAACCGAGTTACATTCTTGTTTTAAAAAATGAATTTAGTAGTAGTGATTTTTGGACACTAAGACCTTTTCAATCTTCTATAAATACCCATGCTCTTAGATAGATTTTCACTCATCCTCCTCTCACTCTAGCTGGTTGCAATATATATAGCCCCTCTTTCTTTAAATTTTTTTTACTTCCTTATTATGGCAAAATTTTGTTAGTTTTCCACCATTTAGGAAACATCTCTTCCTAGGAGCTTGGACCCTATACCACCATCATCTTTTGAGCTACTTTTAGAGGTAATGGGGGGAGTGAGGTTGGTTCTAAATTTTAGTCACTTTGCATGTTAGTAGAA
This sequence comes from Spatholobus suberectus, assembly GCA_004329165.1. NCBI lineage: Eukaryota > Viridiplantae > Streptophyta > Magnoliopsida > Fabales > Fabaceae > Spatholobus > Spatholobus suberectus. The sequence continues at coordinate 60,132,915 of CM014729.1, forward strand.
AAGGTTTTCTCCTAAACCTTTTAATGCATAGATTTAACTATGTTTTCCTTATAATGTTTGATGCTAGATTTTAATTTTTACTAAATTGTTATGCTGCCCAAAATTAGATAATTAGATTATAATTACTAAGTTGTTATGCTGCTCAAATTTAGATAATTAAATTATAATTACTAAATTGTTATTCTGTTCAAATTTAGATAATTAAACTATAATTACTAAGTTGTTATTCTATTCAAATTTAGTTATTTTGCTTAAAATTAGATAATTAAATTATGGTTATTAAGTTGTTAATCTACTAAAATTTTAGTGATAAAATTATGATTATTAAAGTTATTATTCTATTAAAATTTTGATTGTGATTTATAGATTGTCTAAATTATCATTATGTAATTTTTGTATTATAAGGCAAAAATTGTTGATTGTACTGGTGCTCAAATTAAACGTGACCAAGGAAAACCTTTGTTTGAGAAGTTAGAAATTAATAAGTTAGTGAGTAATGTAAAGCAAGGGACATGCAATGGCATAACATCCTGCTAGGAAAGCTCTAGTTTGGTATGCTAAGAAATGAAAGGCAGGGACCCACTTGCGGAGGTTTTGGGGATAGGCATCAAATGGTGAAAATTCCAATGCTCAGGGTAGCGCCCGTGAGCTGGGATATTCTCCTGACCAAGCTTGATAACCACGACAATTGCTCAACATTTCAGAATTGGTGTGAGAGTATGCCTCTATAAATTGATGTCTTGAACTGTTATTTTGTTCCTAAATGATGATGAGGACTGTACCATATGATGTTATTGAGAGAGATATATGTACTCTCAGTCACTTCTCGGTTCTATTGAGAACTATTACTCACTATTGGAAAGTATGGATCCAAACTTAGTCAAGGGTAGTATAATACAACTTAGAATAAATCCTAGGTTTTCCTTTATTATCAACTGTGTTTTATTTATATTTTATGGTAGAATTCCTACCATGCATGTAAAAGTGATTTAAGAACAAATCACCTCACTCTATTATTTTTCTTCCATGTATGATTAATCACAATTATTGAAGATGGTGGTAATGACCAATGATGTTGATGACAAGTTAGAAGATACTTCTGCAGATAAGGACCTGTAGATCTAGTTTATAGTATTTTTCTTTTGTATGAGGGATAGGGTAGACTAGTACTGATACTGCTCTGTATATGATCTTTTTGATATATGTATTAAGTTAGGTAGTGCTTATTTTTTGATGTACTTTTACCTCTCTGTATTTAGTTGCTTTCTTTTATGATTGACATGTATTACAAAATCATGATATATATATATATATAGACTTTATCGTTTATCTTTTACTACTACTTCCAATTTATGTTAAGTTTAGAAATTTTCTAGTATAAAAAGCAAAAAAAAAATTATTCGCATATTCATTAGCTCAAACTTAACAACTAATAAAAGTACTAAATTAGTACTAAATGTACATATGTGTATGCATGTATGTACACACACACACACACATATATATATATACACACATATATGTACATACATACATACATATTTTTTTGGGTTGCTTGTAAGACTCACTTTTCATGCATTTTTCACCATGTTTATTGTCCTTTTTGGTTTGAACATAGTTGGATTCCATAGTTTTCATGTAGGTGAATCTAATGGAACAAGTTTTAGGTCTTGAATCGATCAATAAAGGGTTTTAAATTGTGTTCCAAAATCGAAAATGATTATTGTTAACAAAAGGACAATATTAACTCAAATTTGAGAGTTAAAGGATCAAAATGAATCTTTCAAAAAATAAAGAATCAAAACAAAACAAATTTTAATAAAAAGAAAAAAATCAAAGTATATTTAGGCTTATATGTGTGTGTGTGTATGTACATATATATACATATGTATATATACATACACATATGTGTATGTATATATACATACATATATGTATATATGTATGTATATGTATGTTCATATATATATATATATATATATATATATATATATATATAGATATTTTGAGAGTAAAAGTGTGTCATATTGCATCCAAAGTTGCAAACTTTATTCAGCCGCCTAGAGCTATACCTAGATATATATTATATATTATTCGTACTATCACCGTTGTTATTGGTTCGGTTAGGCAAGCGACAAGCGGTTGTTTCCTGAGTTATTCTAATCTGTCATCCTTTTCTGTTAGGCCTCTATCTTCAAAGAGAAATATAAATGATTAAACAAATTTCGCTCGAAACAGTCCAAAAACAAGAGTTACTTCAGCGTAGGCCCTATTAGATATGATTAATGTATAATTTATACCTAAGATTTTATAATGTATTTACACTTATTTTATCATACATTTCTTTCTCGTCTCTTCCTATCACTTATGTGCAAAAATTATTGTATAAAAGTTAAGTACAAATACAATTACTCGTCAGATACACATGCTCAACATCCAAAAGAAGCCCCTCTTGAGGCACTTATATAAGATGCCTTTCCTTTCCTCCTTCAAAACATATACACACACACAGCAAATTTCCTTCCATATGTCGAGGTTGCTTTACATGGTATAACAACATAAAAGGAATGCAACGTCCCATCACCATCATTAGTAGTGTTTCATTTTGCATGAGATTGTTAGTGGTAATAATAGAAGTTCTTTCTGAAAGGTAAATAATTGACCAATATTTTTATAACGTTACGGAAAAGTTAAATCCATTTTCAGTTTTTGTCATTTTGTTATATTAAAGGATTTCTTTGAAGGCATTGAATCTAAACATCTCACACAATTTTGAAATGTCGTGTGTAGTATAATCAAAATGTTCAGGTCTCACATTAATTTTCTAAAGCTAGTAACATGATCATGCTAATGACTAGACAAGTGAAAAACAAAACAAAATAAAGAAGTTACGACTGGACTCAATCACTTTTGGTTGGCATTATTTCATCCCTCATGACATTATAGAAATAGCCGAGGTGGTAGAGCTTGACTCAAAGGAATTTTTATGCTTTTCATGAGCTTGCATTGTAGAATATTAGCCAAATTAACAACAGAGTGAGAATGAGCAAGACAAAGAAGGACATGCACTCTTATCTATCCCCGACAAAGCATAGACACATTTTAAGGCCAACCATCTATCTATACCTAATTAGGGGGCTCACATGCATGATTAAACCTTATTCTTTTGCACACCTGACGATCCCCTACAATACCTTTAGTTGTTTTTCACCTTACAATGCTTGCGTGACTTAGTGATTGGCATGTCTGCCATATTTAATTGGCTATTCCAAATTGGGTATTTTTTATATATCAAAACATTGATGGCCCTCTAAAAGTATTCTCCATGAATCCCTAACTGAAAAAGAAACAATATTAGGCACCACATTGAGTGGTTTTTATTGGCTTTTATTAAATTTTCTATTCAGGCGTTTTGCCAATAGGTATTTGATCCACCTATAATAATAGCACGCACCTGGAAACTTGATGCAACAAATCAATGACTTTTGCTTTTTAGATACTTCCCATGCCTGATATTATATATAATTTCAATTTATCCAACATTATATTTTAAATAGGGTCCAGATAAATAAGTCCAAAAGAAAAAATGTTATTAAGAAAGTTTTCACACTGACATGACAATCTAGATTCTCATAAATTACATTTATTTTTTTCTTTGCTTATTAATATATTTTCCTGCAAATTAGTAGTTATATAGCCAGCCTAGAACAATACAATAAGCATTTCAGAACTTAAAGGAAGAAATAGATTGCTAATTTACGCTCATATCAAGGTAATAATTAAGTTTGTTCAAAGACAATATGCCTACACATTCTTCGTTCATTACAAACAATAATAAACAACTGAAGAGCCCATATATCACAAGGCAAAAGATAGGAAGTGCAGTTGCCACTTCCAACTTATAAAGCTACAAGGATTTTGTTGTATTTTTCTACCTTTATTGAAACAATTCCCTTGTGGTCTGTGAGAAATTCCACTGACTGCCCAAAAGAGAGGTGGTACTCACCTCCACAACGATACTAATTACCTTTAGTCAACTTTAATCAATATATCAAAGGAAATATTTTTAAGGCATATCCTTGACATGATTGAATACAAGTGGGCCTTAAGGAATTATATAATATTTCAAACGCTAAATGATTGGGACAAAGATAATTTATTTTCATCACGTAAACACTAACCTGTTTTCTTGCCTTGAAGACATGGCAAGGAAGAATAGGCAGTTCATATCTCAGCAGAATGTATAATTTTACAAAACAAGCCTAACATACACACCGTTATTAATTGATGATGTAGAAACAGGGGGGGGCGTTTAACATTTTTTCTCCCTATTTGCTGTTCCTCTAAGTGCCAAATAAACTTTTAGTTGTCGCAATCGAGAGTAGGGAAGGAAGCATGGAAAGAATATAGAACATTCAAGATTCATAAAAAATGTCTGAAGTGGTCAAGCACTAGCTAATTGAACAACTGAACAAGTACTTCAATCTCCCGATAAATTATATGCTTCTTTCAGCGCGCACGCACACACATCAAAAACGAGGTGAACCAGTAAACCATATTTATACTATTTAAACTATAAAGAAACAGTTTATTTCAGTGAAAGTTTTACTGCTGTCAATCTATGTATGCAAAGACTGATCAAGTTTGATTGTATATACAGCTAGCTAGCATGATAAATATACAATCAGAAGCAAAATTCGACAGCTCACTTATCAATTAACTGCAGTACTATAGCGGAAGGCTTTGATTCCCAAATCAAACATACCATTATTATTAAGATCCATATTATAAATATAAGAAATCATAGGGTTATAGGTTACAAGTTCTATATAGTAATAATGAATATATCAGTGAAAACAATATAGTTCTTCCAATTCTCATCATTTCGCCATAATTTTCTGAGATTCATAATCGACCTTATAGCAAAGAATGTTACAAGGATAAAAAAATATGACAAAATTGGAAGAAGAAAGAGAATGGAAACTGGGGGAAATCAAAGAAGAATATATAGAAAGCCATGGACATATATAACATGCCAAAACACAAACCCTGAAGCTTAAAATTTTCTTTTACAAGAATAATTCTGTTGGTAATCAATCATCCACGCTTACATGAACACAAATGAAAGAAATATGAAAAGAAAGAAAGAAAAATCCAATCAGTTAATTAATTTGATACACAAACTCTGCACTCTATTTTCTTCTCTTTCTTTAGCGAGCAGAATTAGGAGGAGAGTACTCACAGACTACCTCAGTTTGCACTTCCCTTCTGTGAAAGTTCCTGTGGCAGCCACAAGCCGCACATGTAAGAGCCCCACCAGCTCCTTCCCCTGTACTAGCCATGAACTCCCTGCAACCATCCACAGCATACCCTCCAATATTAGCTGCATGATTCTTCTGGCACTCCCCATATCTTATGTTTCTGATCACTGAAGATGAAGTGTTGGCCACATCTCTTTTCACCACCACCTGTCTCTTCTTCATGCTTGATTACAGAAACCCTAATCAACTTGATCCCTATATTTGACTTACTGTATATGTGTATATTTTGGGTTCCAATCAGTTTATTGTTTCACCCAAATTATATATGTAACCCCAGCAAATCGGATTGCTGGATGATGATTACACTAGAGATAGCTCTAGCTCTATTTATATATATATGTGAGTCAGTGCTTGCTGCTGACTAACCCTAACCCTAGTGTGCAAATTTGTGAGTGGCTTATTTGGGTAAAGCACTAGGAACAAAAGATGGAAATAAAGGTCATGATGATTCTTGAGGTATCGAGCAGCCTTATTTTACCGACTTTTTGGTGCTCATGTATTTCAACTGAGGAGTATAACGACACGCACATGGGAACACTTGGTCCCTAAAGTATTAAGACAGGGACTTAGATAATTAATCTAAAATTACATGTATTATAATTTTACCTCTCACAACTCTGAAAATATTAAAAAGGAAGAACAGATGACGAAGGAATAATACACATGTTATATTTTTATTCGAGAACAACATCACTAGCATGTAAACAACTTTATCCAAGTTTTGTCTAAAGTATTATTGTTTTCTTGGCCAGTGAAGGCACAACACGTCACCCAAGAGGAAATGGTGGGGTTCTTAGTTGGTTATGATGCTGGAGAAAGGTAGAAGTATGTTTACACAATGATCATCCGTGTCTTTTAGAAGTATAAGTGAAGAAAAGTCTCCATACCGCATTGTGGTGCCCTCTGATTGAGAACCGGACAAAACTTAATATGGGAAGTAAAGGAGGAAATACTTGTCCTTACATTAACCATACAACCCTAGAATTGTCTTCCAGAATTGATAGCTCACCTATATCAAAAGGACGATTAATTCAAAAAAGAAAAAAAAATGGAAATCGGATTTTAATTTAAAAAAAAAAAAGACAAGCTTGGCTATATTTATATATTCACACGGGTAGTTAATAATAATTAATTAAATATACATGGTGACAGTGCAGTGAACTGCTTTTTTGGTCAAAGTTATTGATTAAGCTGTTTAAGCAGAGTTACCAACCAAAGGGTAGATGCTAATTTTATATCTGCAGTGGGTCCGATTTGACACTTAAAAGGATGGTTGCTGTGGCCCTCGCAACTGTGACAACAACTCCTGTCTAATTAATTACCTAAGATTCTAATAGGTATAAGACCATTCCCCACATTCATACATGAATGACCACCCTTTTCTTCTTTCCTTTGGATCAAATCAAGGACAATGATAACTTATCAAAATTTCAACATCATTGATATACTCTTGAACTATCCGGCCATCATCAAAGCTAGCCAAAACAAAAGTGCACTATGTATGTCTCCACACACCAGATTCCTTTAATTTTTCTTGTTTTAAGTTATTGCGAGTAAAACCCCGGGGGCTGGACGGATGGTTCATAAAACTTGCGATTTCTCTTATATATAGAAGTTGCAAAGTACGTGTCGTTCTCTGCAATATAACCTGATACGTGTACTCGTGTAGTACACCATGCTTTGCAAACATCGAGGAAGTGAAGAACAACAAAATAGACAGACAAAGAGAGTGTCGAAGTGAAAAGCGGCTGTTTTACACAAGATATATGCATTATTTCGAAACTTTCATATTATTGGCTCGGGGAATGGTGGGGAAAGAAGAATAGAAATGCCATAGACAAGTTTGATGTTGAAAGGTCTGGATTGTTCACTTAGGCCATGAGTAATACATACACAAGAAGGCATGAGGAGCCTCCACCAACGCCATATCAAAGGGAAGAACTAGAAAGGGACAAGCACACATTGGGGCAATAACATGTGCACATTAGAGAAAGTGACAAGGGACAAGGACACATGTGCTTGTCAATCAGAAGCGTGCTCGTAGTTTACGTTATAGGAATGAATTTAATATTCGTATTTAGCTAATCTCCATTTGGCAAAGCAATATCTTGATGAATCTCTCTGTACTGTGGGATTTGGTTTCTTTCCGTAGAGTTGCTATGTGATATTAGGATTTCGTATATAAATATATGAGGCTGTCACGTTCAATAATTTGATATTTTGGCAAGATAAATAGTATTTAATAATTAAGAAAGTATTGGAAAATCTTTGACATTCTTTGTGCTAAGTTCGGCTACAATTTATTAATATATTTATTTGGCTTATCGAAAAAAAAATATTGGAAGAATTAATGCTATATTCTGAGAGATAAAAGATTGCAAATTCTAATTCTCACTTGTCTCTTTAAGATGAGATAAGTAAGTTTCTCGATAAATATGTGTTTGCTCATATTTCCAAACTCTGGTACATGTTGTACTAAGTTTGGTTTCCAATTAATAATATTTGTTTTACACACTCACCCTACCCAGCCACTGAGATATAAAAAGAGTTAATCTTATTAATATAAATAAAAACATATGAAGACTGATTTTATTTAAATTTAAACATAATCATTTACTTATAATTGTATGATAAATATTAATTTTCTTCTGAAAACGTGCTCTATTTTAGTATTCAATAGTAACAATAAGGTTTGAACCTAAAATATTGTGTAAACTATGTAAAGCCCCATCACTTAATATATATGCTCCATATACGTGTGTTTAAAAGATTATTTTTTTCATATATAAATAAATTTTTATTAAGAAACATAATACAAGAGGTGCTCTAACTCATACACAAGAGTCTTACAAGACCAAATCAAAGGGATAACGAGACACGTTACAGGGTTAGTACACTAGTTTAAAAAGAGAGAGAGAGAGAGAGCATTAAATACTACCTATCTTGGCCTTAAACCATGTCAACAATCTAACCTTAATCAAGTCTAGAGTGCTAGTGAAATTAAAAGGAACACACTAAAATACGATATTATTAAGCATAATCCAAATAAGGGCATGACTTTGGTACATGTTGTAATTAAGAAGTTTCAATGTCCTCTCTCACATTGTTAATCATATTGTGACATGTGTCCTTACATGTCATGTCAGATAATAATATTTTTTTTTTAATATTGCAACTAAGTCTTAAGGATCTATTAGTAACTTTTATCTTATTTTTTTAATTTTATGTTTTTTTTTTAAAGTGAATTTTTTACATGTATGCACAATCAAATATGAATAGTGGCTACATTTTTTTGTCAACAGTAAGGAAGACTTGCTGTTGCCAGAGGAAAATATAATGCAGGAAAATATAATGCAGTAAATATAATGTAGTAAACATTATCAATATAATGCAGTAAATATATATATAGCTAGCATAATAGTCGCCTCTTATATTGGGATTAAAATGGAGATCAACTGTTGCCGTTGCAAAGTCAGCAAGGAAGACTCTGCATCCACGCTTAGAAGAGCAACTATTTCCATGGCACCAATTGTGTGCAATCACGTGTCCCACTCATAACCCACCCACTAATTGACGGAGACTCCAATGTGCTTTGTGCATACTTGGTTTCACTAGACTGGGGGTAAAGCTCCACTGTATTGTGCATACTTGGTTTCACTAATTGAAGGAGGCTCTTCATCTTATCAATTTGATTGAACACTATTTGTATTTTAACATAAGAATTTGATTGTGGGTGGGTTAGAGTGGGAAACGGGATTGCACAAAATCGGTGCCATGGAGATATTTGCTCTCCTAGGATTCACGAGAAACAAATTGGGGGAAGGGGAGACGAGACAAACATGTCAAATTTCACTTTTTTTAAAAAAAACATAAAATTAAAAAAAAAAAAGATAAAAGTTGTTAATAAGCCCTTAGAACTTAGTTGCAATATTAAAAAAATATGTATTATTATTTGACATGGCATATAATGACACTTGTCAGAATATGATTCGACAATGGAAGAGGGGGCATTGAAACCCCCTAATTACAATATGCACCAAAATCATGCCCTCCAAATAAACCATATCATAGCTTGTCATATAAAAAGTCGAACACATTACCACAACGTGTATTTGAAAAGATTAATTATGAAACTATAGCTATAGTATAGGAGTAAAACTCTTACACAAAAAAGTCTGACCATTGATGTTACTTTAAACTAATGGTTCAATATCCCGTAATTTAATGTGAAGAGTGATAACGTTAAAGCTAACCCAAATGATTTCAATGGCAAGGGAGAATCATATCGTCCAATCAACTTTAGTGTTCATTTGACGTTTGAAATGAAAGATGAAATTGAAAATTTTCTTCTTAATGTTAATTTTTATGCTTAAAAGTTTTGTTAAATTAAAATAATAATTCTATGGTAATTTCTTAAAATTAAAAAATAAGTATATAGCTTGAGTAATTTTTAACTACTAATTAATATCTTAAAAATTGTTAAGTTAACATCTAACAAGTAACCTACTAAGATTAGTCTAGTTGTAGAGAGTTTAGGTAGTTTGTATGGGATCTTAGGTTCTAACCTCAATGTCCTTATTGTACACCAAGAAAAAGTCTAACAATTAAAACTAAAGATGACATTTGTTCGAGTGGACCCATGATTTGACTATCGAATTTGAAGCTATAAAATTAAGGTTTGTATATCATTTAGCCAAGAATAACAAGTACTTACACCTTTCAAGTTTAGTGTTTGAGGGGTTGTGGACTGTCCAACTGAGAATAACAATTGCCTACGCCTTTTAGACTTAGCGCTTAAAGGATTGTGGACCATCTGGTCAAGACACATGCTACACATGGCTAACTGAATAAGCCTTCAGTGAGCCTAACGCCAAGGGTATGGCTAAGGACATCTCTAGCGAGCATATGCAAAGGTTAATATCCATACTCATAGACTGGCTACGACCCTAGGTCGACCATTGTAACCATTCTATTTTACCACAGAGTAGTGGTAGGGCTTGAAGAGTCTATGGCGTCAAACCCATGGGCCTAGATTAGAGGAAATTTAGACCTTTCCCACATGTGACTAAGGTACTATAAACACCACCCATTCCTCCATATAGGAGAAACATCATACACGTTACCCTTGAAAATAGGTGAGAACTGTTACAAGACGTATATACGCAATAAGTAGTCCCTTGACCATGCTAGGTTACATTGCGTGAGAGCATGCTAAGATTTCTTGAGGTCTTAACAGGTTTTAGGACTCTTTAGTAATTGTTTTTTCTAGTGGGAACAGTTAGGTTGAATAAAAAGTAATAAAACCTAGTAAGTTTATGTTGAGTCTCAGGTTAGAAAAGTTCAAAGAATAATTATATATGTACATCTGCATAGTACATATACCCAATTGACACTTTTCATTTTTTTTTATCTCTTTTTTTGTCATATTATATCATATATCATATCTACACTTCTCTCTTTTTAATCTCTTTCTCTCTCTGGATGTAGATTGACACGAGTGTCCATGTATCATTTTTTAATTTCAAATTTGGTCTAACCCTATCAAAACCCTTATTTTTTTCTTCTTTTAATTTAAATTATTCTTTTTATTTTTTAATAAATTTTTTAAAAGAATATATAAATTTTATGTATCCTATAAGATTAATTTAATTCAATTTGAACATAATTTTTTTAAAAAAATAATCTAATCGACATGAACCCATTTAATTATTGATATATTGAAGAAAATTTTAATATCGAATATACTTAATTTTATTTCCAAATTCTAAAATTTATATTTAAATGATAGAAATAGAATTGTATTAAGAATTATAATTATATGCTTTGAGTCAAAACAATCTAAACATACAATTGTAAGGTTTAAATATTATTTTAGTTCTTATAAATATGGTTAAACTTGATTTTAGTGCTCTAATTTGTTGGTTTTGATTCTTATAATTTTTAATTTTTTTTAAATAGTCCCTATTCTATATTTAGTAGTAATGTGACATCATTTAGATGGATGCCATGTCATGTCAACAATCATTCTACTTAAGGTGGTATGTGGCATAACATTAACCCACTAGGATCGACTTAGTGGTGAAGGTTGGGTTAGTTTACATAAGGTCCTAAAGTTCAAACCTTGTCATTACCATTGTACACACACAAAAAAATGTGGCATAACATGTTTAAATGTATGTTATATCATCATTAAGTGGTGATAGAGACTATTTTAAAAATATATATATTTATAATGATTAAAAATATATTTTACCTAATCATGTTTTAAAGGCTTAAAACATTTTTTTAGGTCCTATAATATACCCACTTTTTGGTTTTGGTCCTTATAATTTTTGAAATGGTCCTTGTAATATGACCTTTTTCGTTTTGGTCCCCAAAATTAGTTTGTTAAGGTGGCTCATGGAAGTCCACCTCAACATTCCAGGTAGGATTGTCAACAACATAATAACGTTAGGGACCAAAATGAACAACAAAATATACTGCAAGGACCATTTTCTAAAAAAATATTTTTTAAAGACTAAAACCGAAAAGGAAATATATTATAGGACCGAAAACATAATTAATAATAATAAGTGATAAATTGAAATAATAATAGATGAAAAAAATTATTTAATTTTCATAAAGAATGTTGTTTAGAAAAATGTAATCTAAATTGATTTCACTAAGCGACCAAGTGAAAGTGAACAACCTTGAGCAAATCTTCAAGAAAGTGTACCCATTGTAGAAAAAAAAAAAATAACAACATTTATAGTTGTAGACAACAAAATAAAATGTGGTTCTTCAAAGTTGTCCTAACATTGATCAAGGATAAGGTACTAGTTTTAGTGGGAGACATTAAGTCTGGATGAAAAATATGGGAGACTTCACAGGATAATGTACTAGTGATTTGCAACCGTGCATGGATCAATTACAAGTAAAATTTGCAATATAAGGCAACAATCTTGGTCATCTCACAAGTATCTTTGGTCTTCATCAACTGGTTAGGATTGTTAAAAGGAGATTTGAAATTCGATTATTGATTAAAGAAAACATATCTCAATTAAAAAGGAATAAATCAAATCATTAGAATTAACCAATCCACTCAGTAGGATTCAACTGACATCTATCATAAATTTTTGAAGATTTGTCCTAATTCTTAATTTAATTCTTGCTTAATCCTAAAATTAAATAATTAAAAATAAATCAATTTTAGAAAATTTTCTACTAAATTAAGCATTTAGAATATGACTAATTTAGGTAAGAGATTAAGCATCATCTAAATCACTAAATTAATTTAAAATTTGGATTTTAATCAAGCTTATAATTAAGCATCACAGATCTTTTAATTCTAATTAGAACATGTCAAATTAAGCATTCAATATATTCCTCAAGAATACAAATTCGAATATGAATGGTAAAACACCAAGCCCTAAAAAATTCGCAATCAAGATTCAAGAAAAGAGAATAAAGAATAAGAGGAAAAGAAAGAAAACCAAGAATTGAAATTAAAATTAAAATCAAACCTTAAGATTCATAATAGAAATCCTTACACTAGTGAATTGATCTAAAAGGGGCTTATCCTTCCATGGAGGCTTCATACGAAAATCTCCAAAAAGAAGAGGAAATGGAAACAAGATATATGAGAGAAAAAGAAAACCTAGCAAGGAAAAGTCTCACTTCAAAACTAATAGGGGCTCCCTCGTTGGTCCTAAAGAGACATTTATATCAACTCTCCTATGTTAAATAAAATTCTCTTCCCAAAATATGGGCCTAGTACATGTTAATTAGCCCAATTACAATTAATCATATAAAGACTACTTGAGAAATAGACCTAATTCTTTCTGCCACTATCCATGAATGATTGGACCCTCCAAATGTCTAATCTAACTTTAGGTGTCGTCACTAAAGTTGTAGAGAATTTTGTTCTAATTAAATTTTTGGTTCTAGTCCTATGTTATTTTGATCTCTACAACTTAAGATATGTTCTAAATTAACATTGCATGTATGTCAGGTTGTGTGGACAAAACATCAATTTAAACTTTAAGCCTAATTTCATCTATGATCCACATTGAATCTACTTAGATCTCATCATAAAAAGTGTATATTTTTGTTTAATATTTCCAGAGACACTAAGATCATCTCAATCACATTACTGGAGTCCAAGTTATGACCTAAATGAGGACAAAAGGTCAAAATGCATTAAAATCTAAAAGTTAATCAAGATTTGTATTAAAGCCAAATAAAATCCAAGAATATAAAACTCAACTAAAATACTAAGCTTGGGCATAATAAATATCTAATAAAGTTGATTACTAAGTTATAATAATTGTTTCAAAATTCATTGATCAACGAGTTAGTGACAATGGTAAACATGAAGTTTCTTTGACAACAATTTTTTCCAAACAAGATACAAGAAGTAACGAACGTGTCTCAACACCTAGATAAGATGGAGAAGATTCTCCAGGAATTTTGGCAATGAGAGTCGAAATGACTAATTGTGATCAGTGAACTAGAAGTATGTTAAAGTCATTTGATCTTACAATTTGTGTGTACATGTGTATGTGTGCATGTATATGTGTGAGTGTTATTTTTCTTAGTTAAAATGGTTGAAATCCTTCCTAATAAATTTATCACCAGATAAAATTATAAAATATTAATTTATTTTATAGAAGAAAATTATAAATATAACTTTTCAGTAAAAGGGATGTATTGTATGGCTAGATTTTATATAGGTAGATAGATAGATAAGGTAGGGATCAAGTTGCTCCAAGAGTAACTCTACTAGTAGAATTATTTCATTTAATAACTTTTGGTATATATTAAATTTTAACGATTCAACCATTAAATTAAAATATTTTATTGAGTATATGAAGTTTACAAATTTTTATAAAGTTTGAAAACTACTTCATACTTCATTAAACAAATTCAAATTAACGTATAATATACTTTTTGAAATTATAAATAAATGTAGACTCTAAATTAACAAACTACAAATGTCCAATCTATCTAAAATTTGGTGTGTATATAATTGTTGAGATAATATCAAAACATTTAACGGTTGGATTGTTAAAATTAAATATATATCAAGAGTTATTGAATGAAGTAATTTTCACTCATATACATATATGTATGTGTACACACACACACACACACACACACACATATATGAAATTTGCTAACGTACACACACTCGTTTTTTAATTAGAGTACGTAAGTAAGCTATACCATGGGTGTATTTTAAGATATATTATAGTTATAGCTTATTAATGTATTCCAACTAAAAAATAAGTGTGTGTATGTTAGCAAACCCCACAAACATTTGCTAACGTACACACACTTATTTTTTAGTTAGAGTATGTCACAAGCTACACCGTAGATGTATTTTAAGATACATTGTAGTTATAACTTACTAACGTACTTCAATTAAAAAACAAGTGCGTGTACGTTAACAAACCCCATAAGTATTTGTTAACATATACACATTTTTTAGTTAGAATACATTAGTAAGTTAAATCGTGGTATATTTTAACATACATTGTAATTATAATTTGTTAATGTATTTTAACTAAAAAATAAGTATATGTTTGTTAGCAAATCCCATATATATATATATATATATATAGAGAGAGAGAGAGAGAGAGAGAGAGAGAGAGAGAGAGAGAGAGAGAATGTAGAAAAAATTAAATAGTTTATTCAAAGTCTTAAATTCAAACTTTATTGTCATGATTTTACACTAAAAATAAAATATGTAGACAATGTGTGCTATGCTTGGCCGTAAACCATTCGTCCTTAAGGCTAAGTTCAAGTACTACAAATGGAAGTGTGAGGCTGTTTTCCTCTATTAAAGACTTTAATCCTACGCTGTTCTCCATCTGATCATTTCTAGATAAAAACTTCCCACAAATACTAATTAAACTAATATTAAAGATTATCTTCATTCATCACTTGTGAAGCACTAACACATCTTCATGTCCTACAGAAGCCATATTGTGATTGTATTTGTACGTACTTGTTTATGGTTGTGGTGATCGAATCCCTGAATTTTCTGGTTGCACTCCTCGGTCCTTCATCAATGCTTAGATATATCATATATATATATATACCTCTGATGTAAAAGTCTGAACTATGTGTTCATTGAATAAGTGATACCTCTTATCCAGTAAATTGGTTGCAAACTAAGAGCTAAATAATGTTAGATTTGATGTCATTTCGTAAGCTGACTGATTTTAATTTTAATGCGTATTTGATTTAATTAGACTGTTTTAAAAAATATTTATTTTTTTATTAACTTCTTAAAATGTTTAAAACGATTATATTCCCGAAACTAAAATTATTTCCAAAGATGGACTGAATGCCATGCATAAAATGAGAAAAAGGTTTTTCTAACTCAGTGATCACATAATTAAGAGGTCATCACATGAAATAAGAGAACATACCTCGCTGTAACGGCTGGTGTGCCTCATTGGCTATGCCCAAGTAGTGGCATTAGCATTTGAGGGGCTCCATCTGTCACTCTTTCATTGCTACACTTTTATTGCTACAAGTTTATTGTTATTGGATGTGATATTGAACTCAGCCATATGTACCAGACGATTTTTAGGATAATCTGTCATAATGATTGGTTCGTATAGTAAAGTTCCTTTTTTGCTAATTTATTTAATATAAGGATAATTTTCTCATTATTCATCTTAAGACTTTATAAAATAAATGAAAATTTAGATAAAGATTCAAAATACATATTAAAATTGTTCAAAATTGTGTTTCATCTTTTAAATTCATGTTATCAATAATATATAAAAGCATTCAAAATTAATTATTGATTATAATAAAAGTTATAAAAGAGAGAGAGAGAGAGGGAGAGAAACATCCTTAAAAATTTATGTATAATTACTCATCATTATTAAAAACGTTTTTTATCTTAAAATTATAATTATATTGTAGTAAATTTTAGCCCTTAAAAAAAGAAAAAAGGTAAAATAATAGATAATAAAATTTGAGTAAAGAGTGAAATTCTTTGGTGGTTGATAGAAGTGGATAGCCTACCAAGTGCAGCCATATATGTCTCGATCAGAATCTGGTTAATTATGTTACATCAAATCACCCAATAGATAAAGGATCGCAGTATCCTTCCTTTTTGGGATGGGGTACACACATTCAATAATTAAAATTAGCTATTTATTTACATATTATTGTTAATAAAAAATTATTAATCAAACAAATTCATTTTTTAAATATAAAACGAATTAATTATTTACTAAATTAGTTATATTTTATGTCACACTATTTTAAAATACTGAACTCTTATAAATTGACAAGTTAGAATTTTTGATATATAGATAAATCAAATATAATAATAATAATAATAATAATAATAATAATATAACATAAAATAAATTTGAGTCTTAACTTTCTTTCGTATTAGCTACGTAGTTTCTTTAATATTAAGAATATAATTTATTGCTTTATAATTATGTCTAATTATTTACCCCTATTTAAATATTATTACTTAAACATAATTTAAATTGATTTAAATTTTAAATTTTGATATGCTATATTAAATAGAAAATACCATTTTTATTTTAGATAAATAAAATTTAATTTTGAAATTATTATAATATTAATCAATCCTAATTAAAATTTGATTTTTAATTTGAATTCTGATACATCATATCAATAAGGACGATGTGTCTTAATTCAAATAATTTATTTACTTAATTTTTTCCTCAAATTTAAAAATATGTTATTTCTTTATGTTATGTTTGGATTGATGGAAAGGAATGAGATGGAATGGAATGAATTAAAATAAAATGGAGTAGAATGAAACATATATAATGGAATAAAACTTTTGTTCTATTGTTTCAATATATTAGATTGAATGGAACAAAATTCTCATTCCATCTCATTCTTCCCAAATTGGGGTAAAAGAAAAATGAAGGTAAACAACAGAATAAGATGAAATAGGTTCCATTAGTTTCTATTATATTTCATTCCCAATTTACCAATTTAAACAATTGGATATAATATCATTATATTTCATTCCCCTCCATTTCATCATCTTCTACCAATCCAAACATAACTTTAATTTATACATGTCTAATAAAATAAAATAAAATATTTATTATTAATGATAAAAATATATTATTCTAATTTAATTTATTTTTTATTTATAAATTTCACTTAAATTTAAAAATACCTTAACAATATACATAAAATTTGCTAGTTGCTCTCATAAATAGTCTCTCTTTCTCTTAGCCTCAAAATCAAAAGCCCTTACTCTTTTCAAGTCCCAAAAAGTTCCTTTAGCCTTCAAACTTGTCAACTCATCCTTAAGCTCATTTAATTTTTCTCATTGTTGTGCAACTAAATTTCAAGCTAAGGTTAAATTTCTAGTTGAATTGACCAAGTCTTGATACAACTTGCCTTTTTTAGATTGCCACGTCGTTATTTCAGTATAAAGACCATTCACTTGTTTTTAGGTAGCCTCTAAATTGATATTAAGTCAAGCAACCTCAAATTTGTAGATTTGGACTTTGTCAATTCTTTGATTAAGTCAGGAAGGATTTGAATAAGCAAATGCTGGAAAATAGGTAGTGAGTTTGAGAGATTAACAAGAGTCCCAAGAACATATTACGCCCAAATTTGACCAAGAAAATCTCCTGCATACACCTTAAGTATAAATATCTCGAAAAAGCCTTGAAATGTCAAACTAACCATACAAAGTGCCTTTTTTTATTTTTAGATTAATTATGCCTGTTCTTGGCTCTTGTTTCCTCTCCAACCTCAATTTCATCCTTGACCACTATGGTTTTGGTCCCCCTCAACACCATTTTCACCTTATTGTCTTTTTCCCTTTTTTCTTATGAGAGTGATGATTAGAATACCAACCCTCCTTATGATGCAATTTTCTCTCGTGTCCTTTTGAAGTCTCCTCAACATGACGAGGAAATTATATCATCAAAATCATTGGCTGAAGGTTTTGTTGAGGTGAATATTGAAGATGTGGCTTTTTAGAAGAAGGGTCAAAGTTAGCCTTATTCATCATCCATTATTGAAGTGCCATGCCTGTGGGACTGGTAGATGTGAATGACAAAATTCAAATTTAGTAACTTCCACAAGAATTTATTTGACTTTAATTTTAGCAAGACCTAAATCTTGATTGGGAGTGATAAAACCTGAAGTTGGAATGTCATAATGGTTGCAATTCCAATAGACTAGAAAGCAAAAAGGTTCGTGAGGATTAGAAAGATCATTGCAAAATGGAATAACTTCCTTTGTGGTTGGAACGATTTTATAAAAGTATTTTTCAAAATAAATATGCTTCTTCATATAGCAACTGACATAAGCAGACAAGTTTTTCTTATTAGAATTTGAGAAGAAGTTCGACCTAAGTGCTAACATAGTAGTTAGAAACCCTTTAAGAAACTTTAGCCATTAGGATGAGGCTAAAATATACTTTGTCCCTTATCTTTTTATTAAAATTCATTTTGGCCATTTAACTCTCAAATTTAAGTTAATGTTGTCCTTCTTAAATAGTGATCGCTTTCGATTTTGGGACACAACTTTGAACCTTTTTTTAGCTGATTCAAGACACAAAACTTGTCCTATTAGATTCACTTACATAAAAATTATAGAACCCAACTAATGTTTGAACCAAAAAAGGGTCATAAACATGGTGAAAATTGTGTGAAAAGTAAGTCCACGAGTAACCAAAAAAGAATTCGATATTATATTTTTCAATTTTCTAGTTGCTCATGAGACTCACTTTTCATGTGATTTTCAACATGTTTATGACCTTTTTTGGTTTGAACATTAGTTTTTGGTTTCATATTTTTCATGTAGGTGAATCTAATTGGACAAGTTTCATGTTTTGAATCGTCAAAAAATGATTCAAAATCATACCCCAAAATCAAAAACAATAATTGTTTTGGAAAGACAACATTATCTCAAACTTGAGAGTTAAAGGACTAAAATGAATCTTTTAAAAAATAAAAGACCAAAATGAATTTTAGTAAAAGATAATACAGGGCCAAAAGTATATTTTAGCCTTAGGATGAAGTTGAGAAGGTGCAACCTCAAGCCTACAAAGAGCTTGCATCTTGAACTTAGTAAATGGAATGTGAATGCCAAGAGTTGTAAACATGTAGTCATAAACTTAAGTGAAAGGAGAAATAGACTTCTTGGATAAGTCATAAACTTAGCCACTCAATTAAGGTACTTCTACTAGGTACCTATCTTTTTCCCCAAAATCCAAATTAAGTTAAGATTACAACTTCACTACGACAATCTTGGTAAGAGGTGGAAAAACAAGTGGGAGTCACAAGTATATCATGCTCTACCCAATCATATTAGTTCAAACATGCAAATATGATGAAGCCCTTTTTTTGTAATGACCCGTTATCGCTATAAGTTAACATACAACATTCAAGGAGAGATTCAATTTTAATCGAAAGCCTTTTTAAATTTATTTACAAAAATAATTGTGAATTTTTCTCGTTTCATAAATATAATCGTCAATAATAATTCATCATGCAAAAATAAAAACCCATACAAATATATAATTGTTGAAATATGTCCATACATTATATATATATATATATAATCCCAAACATAAGTGTATGTCAAAAAGTAACAAATGTGCCCTACGTACTCTAGCCCATAAACATCAAATGATCAAAAGTATCTCAAAAGTGAATAAATGTCTACAAATAAAGGTGTACTTATTAGTAGGGACATATCAACAATAGGAGGAGGGGATATACATATAGTATACACTCCCTAGGCTGGCCACCTTCATACATATGTAAACTATACTACTATTGCAGACAATGTGGAGAAGTAGATGAAGTGTCATTGTCGTCATCCAATTGTTGCCTCTAACCAACACCTTTCCTAGCAAGAGATCTTCCACGGAGGAGACACCAATAAGCAGAGTGTAACCAACAACCCTCGACAGGCGAGATGATGCATACAAAATCTCATATGTGAACTCACTAAAGTCAACCGACATGAACACCAAGACAGATGAAATTATGACTCCCTTTGAGATGTAGCAAACCACCAAAACATCGTCAAATCACGCCTTGCGAGCTCCCCAATCCAACTACCACCCTTTATGGCACTTGGGGATGGTGGGGATCATCTTAATGCTAAAGAAATTTGAATGTTGATGGCTGGCCATCTGCTCTAATGACAACGAATCATCATGACTATCACAATCATACACACACACACACACACACACACATATACACAAACAAACAAAACAAAAAACAAATGAAATAACCATACATTCTTAACATAACATTTCTATCAAATCATCATGAATATAGAAGTTAAAAATTAGCATATGCAGTAACATGCGCAGTTGCCATATCAACAGTAATACATCCCAATATAATATGAACTCAATTATACAATACATGTAGATTGGTTTCCATGGAGATTCTAACCACTTTTAAGTAATCAGCTAGACTTGTCCCTTTAATACAGTACCACAACAATAGAGGACCACATAAATCCATAAAGCGACACGTGCCATAAACCATTGGGATGAATCCAATCCTAATCTCCGAGAAACTACAACTTTGTCGGGATATTCGTACGTGGGTAGTCGTCATTATGACTTAGGGTTTGTAACAACCCTAGTCACTTATGGACTCAAACATCCTTATATCCCCAAGGCTATCAATGGTACCTCTATTAGCCTTCTTGACGCTTATCAAAGCACCTCTCAATGACTCATGCATGAATGCATGTCAACCAAACTATTAATCATCACATCATTAGATTTAACCACTTTGCTACTTAGTTTCCTCTTATGTGGGTTAGACATATTAAACAATATGCCTGCCACCCACCAGGTCGAGTATCCCCATGAGAAACTAAGCGAAATGTTACCATAATCCCAAGATATGATGTTTAGGAAATCCCTTTAGGGCTTTTCGATCAGCACTTCTTTCACATTTTCCATCCAAGACAAATAACTTTTGTTATAAAGTCTTTTATGGGTCTTTACTTTAATTCCACTTGAATTCTTTTAAATGTTTTAAATTGATTAAATAAATTATTTATTTTTCAACTTAAATTCCAAAATATTTTTATTGATTTAAAAAGATGGTTAAGTTACAAAATATCCCTTATTTTTCTCAAATTTTAATAAGCCTTAAAATTAATAATAAATACACGTTAATTTTATAAAATCTAAAATTCTAAAAAGTTTTATTCTAATCTTGAAATTCAGTTTTAAATATTTAGGGATTCTTTTAAAATTTTTTCCAAACCAATTGCAAGTAGAATAATTAAGTTGGGTCTTAAAATTTTTAGAAAAAGCAAGGGAACAACAAGCTAAAAATAGTCTATTTCAGGGTCAATTTCCAATTCAAAAATAAACATTCCACTACAAAAAATTTGCTTCTAGAGACCAAAAATTTGGTCTCTAAATTGATAAAAATGGTCTCTAAATCAATTATTAACTGAATTAGAAACTGATTGTAATAAGTAGCTAAACCCTTGGTGGCTAATTTTAGACACCAATCTACAAACTGATTTAGAAACCAATTTAATGACCAGGTTTTTATGACTAATTTAGTGACCAATTTTGTAATAACCGATTTAGTGACTCATTTTATAGTAATCGATTTACTGACCCATTTAGCAATGACTAATTTAGTGACCAAATTTTATAATGACAAATTTAGTGACCTATTTTATAGTAACTAATTTAACAACCCCTTTTATAATGACCGATTTAGTGACTTATGTAATAACTTAGTGACTGGAAAATTAGCTTCTAAATCAGTCACTAAATAAGAATCTCTACTACTAAAACATAACTAAATTTTTAGATTATAAATAAATGTATATATATATATATATATATATATATATATATATATAATCTAAAACCCCATAAAAAATGCAAAGAATTAGGCGTCATATTATAGAGTTGAGAGTGTATACAATAAGTTTTAAATTACACTTCCCTGATTTTAAATTATATATTTTTAAAAATATTACATATTGTTAACCGAAGTATATAATTTTTTCAATATATTTATTATTTACATATGCTATATAAAAATTTAAGTAAATAAGGCTTCGTAACACTAACAAAAGTAACTAGCTTCTATATTAAATTTTCAATATGCCAATTTTCCTTTTAAATACTTGAAATACGTATTGATCATCTATTTAGACATTATTTTTAATGCTTAATTATAAATTTTATCCATTTAATTTACACTATGCACAACTTTGGTTTCTTAATTTTTTTTAAACCTACTAAATCCCTCTATGTTTGAAATTAAACAAATTTAGTCCCTCTATCAATTTTCTTCAACTTAAAATCCTTAACTTCTCATTTTCTAATCAAAATTTTATAAACAAAATTGGTTAAATTATTTTTATCTTTCTTCTACTGAAAACTCATCAACTAAAACATAAAATTTTACACACACACAAAAAAGCTCAAGTTTTTTTCTCTTCAAACCCTAATTTCACATTGTGCAAAATTCTTCAAAATTTTATTGAATTTTCACTAATTTATACCTTCTAAAAGTTTAAAAATATTTTATACCTATAAACCCCCCAATATATTTGAAAAAAACTACAAATCCCTTTGAATCTACTTTGTTTCCAAACACCAAACTACATAATACTCTTCACAATCACAATCTATCTAATACCATTTCACACTCCTTACTACTTTAATATCAACACTAGCACTTAATATTTTCAGTCAACATCTACATGTGTCTTTCTTCAAAAGATAATAGCAAATTAAGAGTAACAAAATCCACATTGCATCTAATAAAAACTAAGAACACATTGAACTAAGTTCTTAGTTTTTGGAGACTTTTGAGCATGTAGTAAGTCATAAAACTTTTGAGCATCTATATTTGGAGACTCATCCATTTCTTGATCATGATGCATTCCATACTCTAAACCAACAACATCATAAACCATGCTCTCAAATCTATTGAAGTATTCATTATGTCCCTTTTGTGTAATGGTAATAGTCTTAGGATTAGTATTAAATCCTGCACACAAGTCTGGATCACTTTCTCCATGACATGTCCAATACCAATAATCAAGTATGAATCCTTTCTTATAAAGATGAACTTTAACTTCTTCGGAATCTAAGAAGTGCAAGTTTTTACATTTTGAACAAGGACATCTCATTTTTCCATTTGACAAATATGTTTGTTGGCATGCAAAAGACACAAATGCATCTACCCCATTTAAGAATGCATCATTATATCCCCTTCGGCTAGACCTTAATCTATCATACATCCAACTACGATTTTGACGAATATCCATATTCTGTCATTTAACAAACAAAAATGTTATAATTAATATACACCACCAACAATTTTCAACATCACTGTATTACAACTTTTAACACCTTCTGAACTTGAAATTCAAGTTCATGAAAGTCTCTAATATCAGAGACTTTTTTGCCACCATAAACATTACATGAACTTTAGATAAAAAGTTCATAATTCACAATATGCTTATTGATTTTGGATCACGGTGGATCCATTTTTGTGCCTAATTTGTTTGATTCTGTTTTTACCTTTTAGCTTTCATTTTAATTTGTTTGATTCTGTTTTTACTTTTTAGCTTTCCAATGGAGAAGTGAGGCATATCTCTACTCTCGCTTATTGATTTGGATCACGGTGGATCTATTTTTTTCTTAATTTATTTGATTCTGTTTTTAGCTTTCTAGTGGAGAGGTGAGGCATATCTCCTCTCGCTCATCGATTTGGATCACGGTGGATCCATTTTGTGCCTAATTTGTTTGATTATGTTTTTAGCTTTCTAATGAAAAGGTGGGAGAGTTAGACTTGCGACTTGCTTGTTCGTGTTCTACTTTTCTTATTTGGGGATTTGAATTGAGAAAGAGGAATTTAAAAATAAAAAAAATATGATCACAAAATCAATAATATAAATTAGCAACAGCTCAACATGAAATAAACATCATCAGCAGCATAAAATAAAATATAAATATATTTTATCCAAACCTGATATTGTAGAATACAAATGTTGTAGTAGAATCAACAATGTGTTGTATCTACACAAAAAGAAGAAGAAGAAGAAGAAAGAAGATGTTAGGGTTTGAGCATCTGAAACTGAAAGTGAGAGCCATACCACAAACAATTAGAAAAACACCTAAAGAACAGTTAGGATTTGAGTAGCTAAGACAGAGAGTGAGAGTGAGTCGAGAATATGTATTAAGTACCGCAAAGGGACATGATACGTAAATAATAAATGAGCTAATTTGCAAATAGGCCTATTTACATTTTTGGGCTTCAAAGAGTACAATAATTTGGGCTGATTAGCCTAAAACTAATAACTCACCCAAAAACAAAAATTAATAACTCAAACAAAAAATAATAGTCATAATTATGTTAGCTACTCAAAATCTAATATTTATCAAAGAGAAAGATCAAAGAATGCATCAGAGTGTTATTCACATTCCTTTTTATTCAATTAAATTAGAAATTAGATGTCCTATATTTATGTAATTAATTATCACATTTAAGGCCCACACATGTCAATTAAATAATTGCAAATTGTAAACTCTCTCCCTTGCCTCACGTAAAGCATTTCAATTTGTAACTTCCATCTCTTAATTACCCAAGCATTGTACGTTCCCAGCCTCACTTTTAATTCAATTCATCCAATCTAAAACTCTCCTCCCCACGTATACACTTGCCCATTGAAAATAGAATAAACAAATAATTGTAACATTCACTTGAGTAAAGACATAAAAATTTCATGGTTTCATTCTTTCTTCATATTTTAATTTCTCTCGCTGTTAACATTGGTCATTGGTCAATAAATCACAATTCATTATAAAGAGGGGAACAGTCAAGTGAAGCAAAAGATAGGCACCAAATGAACCAAAAAATATGAAATATTATCTTGAAAACCTTAATTGCAAATCTATCTTTTCCTTGAGAGGCTAAGGAATCGGATCCAAAAGCTTGTTCCCAGTCACATTACTGCATACAAAGACAATGATTTATATATTTCCTGAGTGACTAGTAGGCAAAATAATCAAGTTGAAAGTCATTACAAAGATTCCAAACTTACAGAATTTTTAACTTTGGCATTTCTGCCAGAAATTCTAGCAAAGGTCCTTCCAATTCATTGTGTGACAAATCTGATGCAAAATGCATATTCTCTTGGGATAAACATTAAAATGTGTAGGTCCATAACCACACACGACTTTCTTAGCAACTTCTTATCTTCATATCTTAATTTATCTATGTTTACCACATTGACGTAGATGACCCAAGTTAGGAGCTAGATAGTAAGGACAAAAATTAATGTGGATTTAAATTAAATAATGAAAAATTTATTTTATTAATTAGAAAAAGCCAAAAGATAAGAAGTATTGGTTGTGGTACCAATTTAGCTTCAATTCTTTTACAAATTGTTTTAAACTATATTTGTTCCACATCAGCATTAAAAAAAATAAAAAATGAACTAGTTGCTTCAAGTAAACATGCTTTCCCTTTCATTTCACCCAGGATAGTTCAAAACCAAGTGAGATCTAGATTATTTTTCTTAAAATGTTGTTTTTCTTACCTCTGGTTATTTTTAATGCAGAACATATGGATCATCTATGAATCCTTGAATTTTTTTGTTCCTTGGATACTCCGCCTTTCCACCAAGAGCACCCTAAAAAATATCAGGTTCATTTCATTCCCTCATTGATACATGTAGCCATGTTGGTTGTAGGTTGCATCAAGAAATGATATAAAAGTTAACAGCATTAGAAGAAATATCTCAAATAGAAAGCAGTAATGTATTGATATTTAGAAATAACTGATGGAATTAAAAAAAAAAAGGATCCCATAGCTTTGCTTGAAGGCTTGGTACCCAATTTTTCTAGTAATTAGAGACAAGATATAATAGAGATAAAAAGGGCTCCACTATGCATAAAAAGTCAAAATCATTGAAACTTACTTGATCAACTTGGATGGCCTGCATATCATTTAAGATTGATGTCTTAAAAGTTAATACGCAAACATCTAAGATAACATTTTTAAATAAGCCTTGTCATGGGATACTCGACAACAAAAGATTGAAACCATATCTATAATAACTGATATTTCCATAGCAATTATAGATGTGAAAAGTGACATGTGACAAGACAAAATGGCTTGCATGAGTCATCATATTTCTATTGGATTGGCAACTTTAGATCTCCATACAGTAAAAATAAAGCTTACCTCACGCTTGATAACTTCCTCCACAACAGACTTTGCACTTGCAACTAATTGATCCATACATATACAAATATTATGTAAAACACTTAAATAGACAAAATTCAAATTTGAACCACTGCATAATAGTCAACTTCTAAAACAGATTTCTCCTCCAAATCAAAATAAAATTTAGTAAACCTTGTGTCAAAATAATAGCCCCAAAAGTCTATTTTCAAAAAAGGTATAGCATGTTTTTAAATTCATTTTGTACAAAGAGAACCAAGCTTTTTACTAAAATGTGTTAAAACTAAAAAATACATCAATACTCTACACCATCACTCAGTTTTAAATAAAATTTTAAGGTAGTAAATGGACAAATCAAAAAGCAAGACTACTCATTAGAAAGCTTAAGATGTCTAATTTTTAACCATGTAATTTGTTTTTTTTATACCATTTATACAAAATCACAAGATTACAAAACAATGTGTTGTGCTCAGTCATGTTTTCCAAGACGCATAGCTCAATTTAAAATATATATATATATATATATATCACATTCTTTAACATTTTGAAATATTTATGGTGTCTAGTTCAAGAAGTCTAGTTTCTAACCCAACAAACAAAACTCAAATCCATGCACCATAAAGACACATATCACAAAAACAGTGAGGTATGTTCAAGCAAAAACATTACTAACAACAAGCACATAATAAATAACTATACACATCTTCATATCAATCACCATAAACATCCTTCTATCCAAAAATATATTCCGAAAATAGATTAATACACATCCAAATAGATAGTTAAGGTAAGTTTTTCTTACCTTGCTTTGCACACAAGTGAAGAAAATGAAGATTGAGAGAAGAAGATGAACTTGAGATTTGGCTCAGAAAGCTTTGAGGTTCCAAAAATCATCATCAACGAAGAGTTTTTCCCACCATAAAATGACCAAGATCAACACATAGATAAGAAGAAGAAAGAATAGGAAAAGGAAAATGAACAATAGAATATATTAAGAAATTACCAAGGCAAACTTGCTTCACTTGTCTAGCACCAAAAGTCTTTTGAGTTGGTTATCTTGTAATAAGAATTATAGAAACAAAAGAAACATCAAATACGGTAGAAGAAAAGGAGAAACGTGTAGACTTAATAATATCAATGTAAATGGTGCACAATATATTAATGTTGGGAAACAATTCAAATTTCTAATTTAAAATCTCTAAGATATTGTTTAGATTTAAAATATTGTTTTTATTTTAGGGATTCATTTTCTCTTTTAATATTAGGATGCAAGTTGTATAAATAAGGGTTCTTAAGATGAGAAGAAGCACTCGACTTAGAGAGAAGGTTACCACCTTAAGTGAGAAAGGGGTTTAT
This sequence comes from Spatholobus suberectus, assembly GCA_004329165.1. Classification (NCBI taxonomy): domain Eukaryota; kingdom Viridiplantae; phylum Streptophyta; class Magnoliopsida; order Fabales; family Fabaceae; genus Spatholobus; species Spatholobus suberectus. The sequence goes on from CM014729.1 coordinate 60,160,813, forward strand.
GTGAAGGGAGGGTTTCACAAGTTTGTCTCGAAAACTTGTAATGGATGAATATTTGAGAATGAATAAATATTGAGATGTTTTTGTGGATGTAGGTAAGAGGTGTCGAACCACATTAAATAAATTGTGTCTTCTATTATTTCTATTTTATAGTGGTGTTTTGTGTGTGTTTCCCCAACAATGATATCAGAGCAGATGGTTATGCAGCCTGGTGACCTATTAGAGGAGAAGTATTGAAGCTTGATGAATTTGGTGGTGGATCCATGCAGGATCCTTGTGTCGAAAGTCTTCTTGGCAATGGGAAGTCAAGCGGCATGTCCTGGTAGCTAACGACAATGCGAATTCTTGTGTTGAAACTCTTCTTGGCAATTAAGAAGTCAAGCGGCGTATCCTAATAGCTAACGATAGTACAAGTACAATAAGTGTCATCATCCAATACTCGCAAAGTAGAGGTAGGAAACACACCAAAGTTTGCAAAATGGAAGCGTGATTGGAGAATATTGGGATTGGCATCCATGATGGTGGGAGTTAAAGAGGAAATTTGGAAATTTTCATTAGGAAGAATTGTTGGGAAACAATTCAAATTTCTAATTTAAAATCTCTAAGATATTGTTTAGATTTTAAAAATATTGTTTTTATTTCAGGAATTTGTTTCCTTTTTAATATTAGGATGCAAGTTATATAAATAAGGGTTCTTGAGATGAAAAGAACCACTCGGCTTAGAGTGGGGGTCACAACCCTAAATGAGAGAGGGGAGTTATATGAAAGGAGGATTTCATAAGTTTGTCTAGAAACCTTGTAATGGGAAGAATATTTGATAATGGATAACTATTAAGATGTTTTCATGGACGTAAGCAAGAGGTGCAAACCATGTTAAATAAATTGTGTCTTTCGCTATTTCTATTTTATAGTGGTGTTTTATGTGTGTTTCCCTAATAGTGGTATCAAAGCTTATGGTTGTACAATCTGGTGACCTGTCAAAAGAGGAGTATTGAAGCTTGATGAAGTTGATGGTGGATCCGTTTAGGATCCTTATGTCGAAAGTCTTCTTAGGAATAGGAAGTTAAACAGATTATCCTAGCAGCTAACGGCAATGCAAGTACAAGAAGTGTCATCATTCATTACTCGCAGAGTGGGGGTGGAGATCACACCAAAGTTTGCGGAGCAAAAACGTGATTGGAGAATATTGGGACGAGCATCCGTGATAGTGGTAGTACTTAGAGAAGAAATTTGGAAAATTTCATCGAAGGTGGAATTGATGGGAAATAATTCAAATTTCTAATTTAAAATATCTAAGATATTGTTTAGATTTTAAAATATTGTTTTTATTTTAGAGATTTGTTTCTTCTTTTAATATTAGGATGCAAGTAATAGTTCTTGATATGAGAAGAACTACTTGGACTAAAGAGGGGGTCACCACCCCAAGTGAGAGAAAGGAGTTATGTGAATGGAGGGTTTCACAACTTTATCCAAAAAATTTGTAATGGGATCAATATTTGAGAATGAATAAATATTGAGATGTTTTTGTAAACATAGGCAAGAGGTATCAAATCACGTAAAATGAATTGGTGTCCTTCTGCTATTTTATTTTGTGGTGTTATGCATGAAAGATGTTGTTTCTCTAGTAATTAAGCAAGAGAATTTAAAAGACAAAATGGAAAAGGACAAGAAAATGGAAATAATAGATAAAATAGAAAAAGAAAACTATAAAAGAAGGTGGAAGAAGGCGTCACACTTTATGGAGAGTGATAAGCCAAGTGAAGATTCGCCACAAAGGTATGGAAACCTTTGATAAGAATCAAGATGTTCTAATCCAAGAATCCAAAAAAGGAGCCAGTGCCTCTACTCTCACCCCCAAATGATCAAACTTCAATATTATCCAAATCTTCAAAAGAGAGGAATTACATCTCTATTTATAGAGTTTATTTCTAGGAGACTAACCCTACCTCTATAGAACGTAAGTAAAGGCCCAAGAAAGCTTGAGACCCAAATTACAACTTAAAATGAATTCAAGAGAAACCTAATCTAAGATTGAAACTTGAGCTCCTAGTTATCATCTAACTAGCCCATTTATTACATCTAAAATAGTTATAAAAAACTTAAATAAAATAAAAATCAAATTACAAGCCTATAATTGGTGCATTATTAAGTCCCTTGAGTTGGGCCTTCTTCCACTTGATTAACTGCACCATCTTGGGCTCTTCATTCTCTCACTTTGGGCTTGAACTTGTAATGTGTTGATCACCTCTAAATGCTTCTTATGTCTCTTTACTCTTCCCCTTATAGGTATTCCTAGCCCAATCATAGGCTTTCCCATTTTAGCCTTTTTCTTCTTATGTCCTCTTGGCCTAATTGAAGGGTCTTTCCTTTTAGCTCTTCCTTCTCCTCTTGAAGGCCTTTCTTAATCTTCATCAAAATGAGAGTGTAAAAAGAGGGGGAAGGGTTTCGGCTAGCTGAAGGTTTAAGGGGGTAGTTTGTGTTGTTGAGTTACTAAATTAGATATACTAGACAATAGGATCATTAAAGGTAGATAGGTAATTGAAAAATTGCAACAACTTAATCTCCAAGTAATTAAATAAAAATTAATCAAGCTTCCCCATCAAGCTATGGGTTAGCTGGCCATAAGGGAGCAAAACCATGGATCAAAGTGGTTTTAAGTACAAGCTAAGTGTACCACAAAGCTTGTTAAGCACAACAGCCAAAAGAGGTTAGACACTTAGGCGCTATTTGTAGTGGTTTATAGTTTTAAGTTTTAAAATTTTAAAAACTAAAACCAAATTATAGTTTATAGTTTATAGTTTTAATTTTTAATTTCTGTTTTAAAAGGGTACTGTCAATCTTATAATTTTTCTTTAAAAAGATCTTAACAACAATAACTCTTACAAATTATGCATTTTTAAGCTTCTATTAAGTAAAAATTATATTAGCAATAATGATAAAAAAATAAAATTAATTTTAAAAATAATAATAATAACAACAACAATAATAATATTTATTTCATAATAATAATAATTTGCATAATAATGATGATTATAATAATAATTTTAATAATTTGATTAATAATAATAATAATAATAGTTTTACTAATAATAATTTTAATCATAAAAATAGTAATTTAAATAATAATAATAATAGTAAATTTAATAATAATAATTTCCATAATAATGATAATAATTTTAATAATAGCCCACAATTTTAATAATAGTAATTTGAATAATAATAACAAGAAAATTTTAATAATAATAATAATTTTAATAATAAAATAGTAATTTTTAATAATAATAATTTTCATAATAATGATAATAATTTTAATAAAAATAATAATTTTAATAATAAAAACAATTTTAATAATAATAATAATAATAATAATAATATATATTATTATTATTATTATTATTATAAAAATAATAATAATAAGTTTCATAATAATAATAAGCATGGTCTTGACATAGCCAATGTTAATGGTGTAGTTTTACAACTCAAAACAAGAAACAAGAAACCAAATTTCATGTTTGGACATAAGGCTTAAAACTGTTTTAAAAATGCATTAGATATGATTTCAAAACTATTTTATTAGAACACGTTTTGTTTTTAAAATAAAATTTAAAAACTAAAAACTAGAAACTCAGCCAAATCGGGGACTTAGTTGGTATTTAGTTCCAAACCAACTAGGTAACTTAAGATCAATTTCTTTTGGGTTACAAGGGGTGTGGAAATGTAGTGTATATGTAATAGCTAGGAGGAGTTTAATTTAATTTGATGCTAAGTTATGGTAAAAATTATGATTAGGATATTTACTTAAGGAAACAATATATTTAGCAAGCTTGGATTAAATAAAAAAAATTATGTTAGGCTTTATTTCATGATTATGTGACTCATTGAAATATTTCAGGAAGTCTTTGGAATATTTTTGTAAAGATCAAGAAAATCTCTCTCACTCCAAATCTCTTCTTGAAGTTGTATTAAGAACTGGATTAAAATAACGATTTATTTTAATCCACGACAATAGAAACTCTATGAATTCCTTACAGGACTTATTTATAATTCATGTTAATTAATTATAATTAATTCCTCAAAACTATTAGACTTCCTAATCACTTTTACAATAAATTTCTACAAGTTTGTAATACAGTCTTAATTTTTGTTGAATTTTCCACGTAACTCAAGCAGGAAAAACAACACATATTTAATTTTAATTATATTTTTCATTGAAATTTAAATTTAATTTTCTTTTTAATTATTTCAATCACTAATTACAAAAGACATGTCTTACATTTAGCCTTCCTTATAGCTGAGTTAAACTTGTAGGAACCGAGTTGATAATGGAAGTTAAAGAGGAAAGTAGAATCAAAGATTGAAAGCCGTCACAAAAGTTTGACAAACAGGTCTAGCAATAGTAAAGAAATGAAATTATCCTATCTAACTTAGGGTTTTCCTAAGGAAAGGGAACTAACAACATAAGACTACAACCATTATGAAGGAAGCTTTATAAAGACCATTGGAGCACCTACTATTGTTACTTGATAACCTTATAAAGCCCAACTATAATGGAGAAAAGGCAAAAAAAGGAGAAGATAAAAGAGATATCTAGAAATGAAAATGGCGTACAAAACGAAAAGGGGGCATCGAGAACAACATAGGAATAACGGTCCCTAAAAGTTACAAAGGACAAAAGGTGAAAAAACTTGAGAGTGAAGAAAAGTAATAGTAGAAAATAAGGCAAGTGTTATTTACAAAGAGGATTTACTAGGACAAATGTGATGTTTTGATGTTAAAAACATAGGTAAAATCGGTATCTCAATTAAAATTTAAATCATAATGATTATTCACAAAGCCTTGTGGTGATTTTTAACTATGAGACCCGAGGGCTGATATCTAACTAGAACTTGCCACGTATCCACTTTACATGAAATTACAACTCAATCAAGACACAAAGAGACATGGTCATGGTAACACATCAGATTAAGACAAGTATATTCAGCCACTTGAGGATCTCAATAACAAATTGCAACTCAACATGCTTAGTTCCCAAACATGCTGAGTTAGGGGGCAATTGTTCCAAATTGGGCTTTGAGGCCCAATATGTGTAGTGGGTCACCTCATCTTAATATGCTATCAAGGACATTAAATTACACTTCTAGCTAAAGCAAAGTTACCTTGTTGCTACACTAAGATAAAGTATTATTATTGACAATAGGTCTTGGGCTTTATGCTAGAGAATGCAACCCATACCAAAATCCTATAAATGCAATCAACATCACTGTAGCACATAAACATTTATTACATATTGTCACTTTAGTAGAATATTCATTGACTTAAGCATTGTTGTGTCTTTTGTTGGTACCCACCATTTCACATGATGTCTCTACCACTTCAAAGAGTTCACCATCGTTTGGTGATCTCAAATTTGAACTATCAAAAGCCTACTTTAGAAGGTCCATCTCAAATGCATCAAATTCTATTAAAATCAATCATTTCAAAGCATGAACAAATTAGGGCTATGAGACCATTAGCACACAATTGTCGAACTAAATATCCAAGGTCTTTTGTGTCCCACTTTCATCTAATGTGTTACCATTATCATTTAGTAATGATTAATGTACCATTGAGAACTTTCCACCTAATCCACTTGTCACACATTTTTAAACACGTGTCGAATTAAATATCAAATGTCTTTTATGTCACACTTTCATCTAATGTGTTATCCTTATCATTGAGTAGTGATTAATGTACAAATGGGAATTTTCCACTCAAATGTCCACCCATCACATGTGGTTAACCACATGTGTAAATATAGTTAACCTTACCTCACAAGTAGTTAAGAGTAAGTGAATGCAATTGTATACAATTATCAATATGTACTTATGTCTTATGACACTAATGGTTAAATATGCCTCACAACTGGTTAATAGTGTCATGAGGTTATTAAAATGCCTAATGGCAGTTAACTTCGACTCACAAGTGGTTAAAAGTAAATGAAAGTGTGTGTATAATTATCAATCCACTACAACAAATAGCAAAAAAAGCAACGACCGAAAGCCATTGCTACAGGACAAAAGCCAACATTAATGTATAGCTTAGTGTCAGTTAAGTGATGGGCACAAAGCCATCGCTAATAAAGTCAACATTAATTTTTTGTGTCAGACAAATGTGGTTGTTGCTTAGTTGCGATGGTTAAGCTATTGCATAAGCCAATGATAAAAATAACGACCAAAACAAGACAAAAAAATGAGGGAGAAAGGGGAGAAATTGCACCACCATTTATAACCATCACACATCGTCAGCATTGCCAAGAAGCTATCTGTAATCAAAGAAAAGAAAGAAAAAAAAAAGGAGCGGGGCAGGGGGAAGAGGGAAAGAAGGAAGGAGAGGACAATGGGGAGTTCGGAAGGGGAAGGGGCTTTATGAAAGAAAATGGATTCTATGCGATGACCAATCCGTTAGTTAATAATGTCATTTTGAGCGATGGCTTGCCGTCACTTAATTTCAATTTTAAAATTTCAAAAAAAAGGGGGGGGGGGGGGGGGGAAATGTGGGTAAATAGGTGGGGTAAAGTAGGAAATTAATGAAATTTTGGCACCCAGGTTATGCAACAGTCAAGCCATCGCTTATCTTTAATAAAATACCAGCAACTGTGACACTCATTCACATTGAACATAACTCATAGTTATTTACTTATTTAATAATGCGAGTAAAATTTTTCTCCACTTTTAATACTAGAAAATTTGTAAATTTAATAGAATCTAAAAATGATATCAAAAAAAAAAAAACTGTATGTATTCATTATAGAACTGTACATCACAATTTCATAATCAGAGAAATTACTAAAATACAGGGAGATCAAAATATACATCAAAATAGTTACTACTTATTCCCAGTACATCAAAAAGATCCTAGTCAGAGTAGTATCCATCTATCCTATCCTATAAAATAACAAACTATCAAACTAGCCCTATAGGTCCTCATCAACAGTTGAGTCTTCATTAACCGTAATCAATCATGCATAAAAGAAAAAGTAATGGAGTGAGGTGATTTGTTCTAATATCACTTTTACATGTATGGTAGGAATTCTATCGCACAATACAGATAAAACACAGTTGACAATAAAAAGGAAATCTAAAGTTTATTCTATGTTATACAATTCTTGACTCAATATGGATCCATACTTTCCATTAGTGGGTAATAGTTCTTAACAGAACCTGGAAAGTGACTGGGAGTACATATACCTCTCTTAACATCATCTCATGGTACAGTCCTCATCACCATTGAGGAACAAAACAACAATTTAGGATATCCATTTATAGAGATATACTCTCATCAATCCTGGTGATACTGAGCAGTTGTTGGGGTTATTAAGTTGGTTAAGTGATTGTCTCAGCTTAAGAGTGCTACCTTGGCCATTAGGACACTCACCACTCGATACCAAACCTTCTAGGCCTAACCATGGGTCCCTGCTTTTCATCCTGTAATGTATTAAGCCGTAGCTTCCTTAGCAAGGTGTCATGCTACTGCATGTCACTTGATTTGCATTACTCACTAATTTATCACTTCCTAACTTCTTAAACAAATGTTTCTCTGGTCTCAATTAATTTGAGCACCAATACAATCAACATTCCTGCCTTATATTGCAGAAATTGCACAATATCAGAACAAAATAACGACATAGTAATTATAGTTTAATTACTAAAATTTTGGCAGAATAAAAAATAAATAAATACATTTTAATTTTCTAAATTTGAGTAGAGTGTCAGTTTAGTAAGTGCATTTTAATTTTCTAAAATTGAGCAGAGTAACAGCTTAGCAAGTGCATTTTAATTTCCTAAAATTAAGCAGCGTAACAACTTAGTAATTATAATTTAATAATTTAAATTTGAGTAGATTAATAAAGCAATTATAATTTAATAATCTAAATTTGGGCAGAATAACAACTTAGCAAAAATTAAAGTTTAACATTAAACAATATAAAAATAATAATAATAATAAAACTTAAGCCTAAACGGGTTTAAGGGAAAACCCTTCCTACCAACATGCAAAGTGACAATAATTTAGAACCAACCCTACTCCCCCCATTACCTCTAAGGTGGTTGATGAAGAGGATGGAATTGTTAATGCAAAGTTTCTAGGAAGAGAACTTTATTAGTTGTTGGAAAACTAATAAAATTTTAGCATAAAAGCAAAGTAAGAAAATTTTTTCTAGAAAGAGAAGCTCTCTAAGAATTTGGTGGCTTGAGAGAGGGAGAGATGCTGAAAAATGGTCCAAAAGCATGGCTATTTATAAAGGAGGAGAAGGGGTTAGGTGTCCACAAAATTACATAAGCCATTATGTAAGCATTATGTCATAAATCCAATTTTTATATATTTTTAATCTAATTTAGGGACACATACACCATTTAGGGTGGTGAATCACCCCTCCTAGGCTTGGGGAGGTTCTATATGAGTTGTCCTCAAGCTCCTCAGTGTAAATCTTATCTGTAGGTAAATTAACCGGTACGGATAAAAATATCTAAACTTGAAAAATTAGTTTTAATATCAAAATAATGAATTTTAATTCAAAACTGGATACATACATTATTTTTCATCAAAAATAAATTCTAATAATAAATTTTTGAATTTTTATAAATTTAATTCGAATTATATGTATTTATTTTGTATTTTTAAACTAGAAAATTCATAAAAAATATATTTTAATTCAATAAATATCAAATTTTTTGTGAAAATTATAAAATGAAATACTTCACCTATAAATAAACTGAAATTACCATTCTCACCATTTTTAGATCTCAAACCAATACTAGCTAGCTTATCGGACACCTAAGAGCATTTTGGTCATTTTACACAGAAATTCTAGAAAATTCTTTGAAAATTCCAAAATTATATGTTAATACATATGACATGATTCCAAGCTCAAATTTACATTTTAATATTAATTAAATCTTATGTTAGCCCTTAATGTTGAAAAATAGGGACAAAATCGTCATTTTTTAATTTTTCTGGGCTCTGGCTCGAAAAAATTATTAAAAATTACTATTAAATAGCTCTTGAAATTTTGAGCGTAATGGTGGGAATCAGAATTTTGAAATTCCTTCCCGATTTTTCAGAATTACATTGTCAAATATTAGAAAAACAATTGAAAAAATTGAAATAGGATTATTATATTTTTCACTATTTTTATTTTAAAATAAAATTTTTACAACGAAACATACTTAATGTAAAATTCTTAAAATATTTTGAAGTCAAAAAGTCTTTAGGCTGCTCCCGTAGTCAATCAAGGGTATTTTGGTCATTTCACAAAAGCTATCTTAATAAATTCCTGAAAAATTTCTAAAATTATTATTAATTATTCTAAGTATATTGATAACTTAAAAAGAATTTCTAAACACTTCTAACTAATTTATTTTTTATTTTGTTATTTGATTTTTTAGGGACAGAACGGTCATTTTACCCATTTTGAGCTTAGTTCCCCAAAAATTTATTGAAAATCTAAACTAAGTACTACATAACTGTAATAATCAAATTTTTGAGATTTCCATCTAGTTCTGCAAAAATAAATACAAAATAATTAAGAAAATAATTTGATATGCAAAAATATGGGTGTTACAGTAACGACCTAATTGTTGCTTATTTTTAAAGATAAAAATGACGTCTTAGTCGTCGCTTACCTTAATAAATTCGCTTACCTTTTAAATATTACTTATGTTTAAAAAATATTTTTTTCAAAAATAACAAGCGACAATGAAGTTGTCATTTACATTAAAAAATATATTTTTTAAAAAAATATGCTTTAGAGTTGGTTTCATTGACTAGCCAATGGTCATCGCTACTAGTTTGCCATTATTCCAGCAATTTGTTGTAGCGATCTCTATTGTGACATTAATAATTAAATATGCCTCACAAATAGTTAGTAGTATCATAAGGTTATTGAAATGTCTAATGGTGATTAACTTCTCACAAGTAGTTAAAAATAAATGATTGTGATTGTATATAATTATCGGTTTTTACTTATGGTATTAATAATCAACACTACTATAGAAAACATTTTTTAAATTAATTTTTCAACCGATTTAGATATAGGCAATATAAAAATAAAGTGATTTTAAATCGAATTTTGAACTAATTTAAAAAAGCTTTTTTAACTTAATTCAGTGAGGAACTAACTTAAAAAGTCACAACGGATCTGAGCCAATTTGATTTCTTTTTATTAGTGGTGGGATTTCTGTTCTTGTGCTTATGAGAATGTTGCTCATCACCATCTTCATCTTCATCAACATAATCTGGGGATGCACTTTTCTTTATAAGAATGAACTCCTCAAAAATAGGTCCTTCATCTGTTGATGTCTACTCGAGATTGGCCATTCAAATTGTACTTTGCAACTGTTCTAGATAATTGTTTCCTACATGCTTCAATGGTTGCATCAAATTCAACCACATACCCCCAAAATAAAAAAAACCATCAAAACACATAAAAAAATGTCCACAAAAAAAAAAAACCCAAAAACAAAAGGAAGAAACTTTGACTTCACATCACAAAAAAGGTGTCTGTTTATGTAATTTTTTCAAGGTTTACCTTGCATGACAAGCTTTAGTCACGAAGGAAGCTTTTTAGGGAAAACTTGATTTTTCTCCTTTCTTCCTCCAATGCTTCAATGTATTCATGGAACCTTATTTTCAAGGGTTGCATTTTCTCAGCAAATTGCATTAAAATTGAAACCAGTTTCTCTTTTTTTTTTCTTTGATTATGTGTTGATGAGTTTTCAATTTTGTGGGTGTGAAAGGGAAAACAGTTTAAGGAAGAGGATGAGGAGGAATATATAAGGAATGGCATTTTGTCAAAGTGTGGATAGAAAACGGATCCAACAATGAAAAATTTAAAAGAGAAAATAACACACAAGAAGTGAGGGTTAAATTGTGTGTTTGCTGACATTTAGTAAACTGATAAATATTTTTCGCAAGTAGAAACAGCTATATGAAATTACGTTTAATTTAAAACACTTGTAAAGATAAGGGAAGGAGAAGCACATGGAAGATTTTATACTGATTCACTTCAAATTGAGCTACGTCCAGTACCTTCCTTCAGAAGGATTTCCACTAACCAATCTCTAGGTTACAAGCAAGTATTCTAACTACCTCTTCAGGCCTTACACAAGTGCTCAACCTAACATTAGTTAGAACTGAAGTATTCTTTATTCACTAAGCCACTCCAGGCTTTCATAACACAGATAAAGTTGTTACAAGAAAGTAGCTCATAGTGTGAGGATATGAAAGTTTAAGTATGGTTACAAACACTTTGCAATGCAAAGAATATGAAAGTTATCGTATTACAAGATTGTTCAACAAGGTGAAGTAGAGAATTCTCTTTTCTTTCTTATTGTTTTCATTTTCTCCAAACTTGCTTTTATAGCCTTGGAGAAGATAGTCGTTGAGACTTAGGGCTTATTCTTTAGGAACACGTTTTGATGCATAGCCTTCATGGTTATGTGTGTTTCAAGATTGTAGAAGAGAGAGAGAGAAAAAAAAACAACAACATAGCATTTGTATTACACCAAAGTGGGAGGTGCAGATTTGTAATACAGAGCTGCTTGTTCTAATTTGTCCTTATTAATTCCAGTTTGACAGCTTGATAAGTTGACTTACTTTTCTGCATAGTTGTACTAAATCACAAAACTATCTTTCTTTTCATTAAATGTTGAGAAATATAAACATTAGATTATATATAAGAAAAGAAACAAGATAAACGTGAGACTTAGTTGAAATTTTTAAACTACATCTAAGATAAGTCATCTGGACGAATTTAATATAAGATGCTTTAAGGGAAAGCATAAATTTGGACAGATTCAAAAAAGAGCGCTTTGGACACTTCTATTTTCTAAAGCATTTTAGACGCTTGATTTAGAGTGGCATGTTGGATGCTAGATTTTCGTATAGTATGTTGGATGCGTCAGAAATTTCCAATGTGTAACAAGACTTAATTAGCTACTTATAAACAAGTACTCTAAAAATTTAATAACTTTTGTTATCTTCAAAACTTTAACAGATTAAATGCTTCATATGTCTTTGGTTCCAACAATCTCCCCCTTTTTGATGATGACAAACCTTATTAAATTTTTGAGTTTATCACCAAAGATATGTCATATGAAAATAGAAAGCATCATCATATCAGAGCATAAGACTTTTGAGTAAGCTCCCTCTGAGTCTAATATCAAACGAAAAAATATTAGAAACTTAGAGGATATATAAGCATATATATAGAATCCCAGAGCAAATAAGTATACGTGCATAAAAATTTGCATGAATATCTACTATCAATATGGTCAATGATTTAAAACAAAACTCAAAAGAAAAACAAACATCCTTCTTATCTCCCCTTTTTGTCACTGGCAAAAAGAGGTAGAGATTAACCATCACAGTCATTGCGGGTGAGAAGAAGGTGGCATAGGATTGAATGGCAAGGTCAACAAGAGATATAGAGGGAGGCACAACAATGGCAGTAAGAATGTTGATGAAGGCTTGTGAACCAAGGGTTGGTGGAGGTGGAGGAGTGGGTGATGGAGGTTAAATGGGAGATGAAGGTGGTACTTCAGATGTTGAGGGAGGAGAAGGTGCTTCCAAAAACATGTAGGTAGGGACATTAAGCTAATATGGACGAGGTTGCTTGTACTTGGGAAACTTGGACTTCCAAGGGAAAGGAGGCTTCAAATACTTTGTATTTGTCAATGCATCCATTATAGCATAGATGATGGACGTTTCATGTCCAAGGAGTGGACAGTGTCGGCTAGAATCACAAAGGTAGTAGAAGTGTCAGAAATATGAAATACACGAGCTGGATGCTACGTGCATTTACCATTCTTTAGTGTTGGAGTTTCTACTTTGTCTTGCTCTGTCAATCCACTACTGGATGCTTGTTACTGGCAGGTCCACATATGTTGATGCCAAAAATGTTCAACATCATCAGTATCTATGTCCTGTACCAATCTTCTGGACAAGTACCATTTTATGGTGATTTCATTGTGTTGTTGAAACTTGACACTGAATGGTTGGGGCAATGAGGGAGGCTTAGTCAACAATTTGACTTTTTTTCTTATTGACATAGATGGTAAGCATTCTTGGGCAAACTTGGTCTGATTGAATACAGATAGTAGTTCTTTTTGAAACGTGTTGTGAAAAGGGAATGAAAAGTTAACACTTCAGCTCAGCAGAACTCTTGATGGTTGCACAATACATTTGTTCAAAAGCTGTGGGAAAGAATCTAGCTTCTGTAAGGTCTAGAGGCCTAAACTTAAAAGCAGTAGGCCTGATATGCACAGTTTGTTTAGGCATACCTCTTTATTTCTTCTTCTTCGCAATTTCAAGATCATCCAATGGAAGTACTTTATGCTGAAGTATTCCAGGATGATGTGCATCAAAGCGCCAAGCATCAAAAATCTTTGGGTATCGCCTTCTAATAAAATACTTCAACAGAATACTTACAATGGCATCTACTGGCAAGGCTAAGTAGTCCTTGGATGGCTGATGGGTGTAGTCATGCACAAAAGGATTGAGAGGGACAGGAGAATAGTCAAAACCATACTCTGACAAAGGGTAAGGTTTTGGATGCAGAATAATTACATTAGTGTCCTTAATATTCCGTTTGTTCCTTTTCTCAAAAAGAAGTCTTCATTTCTTCTTCCTTACAACCCAGTTTTCTACTTGTCCATCATAAGTAGAAGATACATCCAGGTTGATGCTTGTTTTTGGTCCTACAATAGAGATTGGAATAGGCTTTGGAATGCACCATTCTCATAGGGAATCTTTTCTCTTTTTGGAGGCGAAGGCTTAACAAACAGATATAACTTCACCAAGTCAGGAGTGCAAATGTTACATACATATCCTTCTTCACCAGGTAGGAGCATGTTTGGTCCAAGTGTAGAGAAAGTTAGGGTGTACCATGAAGGGTAATTAAAGGGTAGAGGTTTGTGGGTAATGGGCTATTCAAGACTACCCAAAAATTGTTTTCCATTGGAGTCCAGTACTGGAGTTTCTCTTGGTATAGATTTTGGTTTATAATGAGAAGGTACAAATGGGTTTACATTGTGTTTGGTAGAGAGGAAAGAAATTGAGGGAGAGGAAGTAGGTAGAAAGAAGAAAGAGAAGAGAAGTAGATAAAAATAAAGTGGAAATAGAGGTTGTTTGCTTTGAGAGAAGTAGAGAAGAAATAAGGTGAAAGTTTACTTTTTGACTTTTGGGTATTTTGAATAAAAAATTAAAATGACGAATATAGCCTTACATTTTATAAATGTGTTAAGAATGGGTATAAATAGAGAGGACCTATATTCGATTATTTGTTTCACGTACTGGTGCATATATTCGAATATATGCACCAATAACAGTGGCATATTTGAATTATGACATTTGTATAATCGAATATGTGTGGGAACAGGGTGGGCCATACGTGAAAAGGGGTCATAAAGGTTAAAAAGTAAGCAAGGGTAATAACAAAAACTTTCATCTAACATCGTATTTCTTTGCATTTCCTTGCATATTTGAGTAGATTAAATTTTGTGTAGGACCCACGAAAAATTTAAAAACTTCTTATGTATTTCTCCGCCACCAAACAAAGAGAAATGCAATTGTTCTCTTCTTTTCCGCGAGCTTCACCTCATTTCTTCACTACTTCTTAGGTACCAAACAAAGTGTTAGTGTTTGGGTTTAAGTTTGGTCATAGGGAGGTCAACAATTATAAACTCAACAAAATCATTTTTAGAAACATTTATCATTTCATTATTAGAGTTTGGGATAGACAACTTACTTATTTTGCCCTTATTAGATGCAGTCTTGACTTTGGGTGTCTTTTTCTTGAAGCAACAATATAAACAGGAGCCTCACCAGAATGAGTGGTAGGGACTGCAACTGTCTCAGTCTTTTATCTTTTAGTCTAGTTGCAATCACTTCGTCATCTTTATCCTCATATTCTTGTTGCAACCCGAGTCTTCTCTTAATGGGTTGGACAATAGTGGGAACAGCAGTAAGAGGCATAGCTCTTAAGGCAGGTTCTTGTTGTGCCTGGAATCTCGTCACTCTGGACGCTGCAAGCTGTTTAAACAACCTACTTCTAAACGATTGTTGTTTGGATGCAACAACTTTGGAAGTTGCTGATTTTGGTACAGATACTAGTTGGATGCATAAGGCTTCATCATCCAGTGGTTCTTATGGTTGTCCTACTTATTCCCCTTCAATTTTTTGAAGTTGTTCTGTAGGTTCTTCCTTTGGCATGTCACGAAGCTTTGGTGCCTTTTAAATGGGCTTAAGAATGAATCTAGCTTTCATTTGGTATATGTTGTTTCGACCAAAGGGCAGTTGGGTATACCTAAGACCTCCACCCAACTGTTTAATTTGAGCTTGTTCAGTACCTGACAGATTGACGAACTCATGAAATACATGTTGCAACTAGAAAATCATATTCAATAAAGCTGAGTATATGATTTGATCAGTCACATCCCTTCCTTTCCTGGTTCTAAAAATGTTGCTTAGAATGAGATGAAGAAGATTGAATTATTGTCCTGTAATCATGTGGAAAAAAGTAAAGTGATGCATGAAGGTCACGTTATCCTTAGAACCTGCCTTATGGAGAATGCCCTTATTTAGAAACTGTTGAAAGACCTTGCCTTCCTTTGTTGATTTACTATATTCAACGCTTCCTTCTGTTTCTAGTCCCATGAGAGCAGCATCTACTATGTCATCACCACCATAGTTGTTTTCCCATTTGTTTTTTATATAGGAGCTAGTGTGTTCACATCTAATGGCTTATGCAATGCTTCCAAGATCAACTGTTACTTTTACTCCTAGAATAGTGCCAACCACACTATTTTTAGAAACTCTACAATCCTCTAGAACCTTCTGATAAGCTCTGGGTAGATGATCTTGTTTAGTTGAAAGTAGTTGAGAATTCCACACCAAATAAGATTATCCTTCACCTTTACACCCATCTTGTCGAGGGCGTCAATATCAAACTTGTTTTCTATGAGCACCATGGCTTCATCTTGACTAGAACATTCCACCCTTGCAACAACCTTCATAGAAGTGTCTGCCTTTTTGACAACCAAGGTTGATCAATTAAGGAAAGAAGGTTTAGATTTTGAATGTTTGAGGATTTTTGGAAGGCGAAGGAGGAAAGAGATATTAGAGAGAGCTAGGGTTTGGATTTTGCAAAAGAGGTAGGATATGGGTTTTGAGTGTGAAGAAGTAATTGAAAAGTTGTGTCTTTAGCAGTATTTTGAATTTTGAAGATAGATAAAGTGCACAATAAATGTGTTCAGAAATAGATGTGTGCACAAATTTTGATGACAATTGCAGCATAGATATGACACAGATAAGGAATAAAGCATTTATTTCAAATTGTTGTCAGTAAAAGCATGATTGTATATTACTGATAAGAGCGATGCTTCATCTATAAATGTTTACTACTTATATTAATGGATGCATGCATAATGGATGTTGTATAAGAATGGATGCTACATTCCATTGGACGGTTAATCCTCTAGACGTATGCATATGAAATTATTCATTCCTTTATAAATTCCATACTAAGAGGTTTTCATATATGGACGAGTTTATCTTCAAGAAGCAATTTTGTAAATATATCTGCTAGCTGATTTTTAGTATTAATGAACTAAATATCAATAACCCCTTTCTGAACATATTCTCTTATAAAGTAATGTTTAATTTCAATATGTTTGGCTTTAGAATGCAAAATGGGGTTTTCAGAAAGATTGATGGCAGCAGTATTATCACAAAGAATAAGAATTTTACTCTCATAGATACTGTAGTCCTCTAGTTGATGTTTGATCCACAAAATCTATGAGCAACAACATGCTGCTGATATGTATGCTGCCTTTGCTATGGATAAGGCTATTGATCCTTATCGTTTGTTGGCCTAGGAAACAAGATTACCATTGATGAAATGACATCCTCCACTGGTGCTTTTTCATTCTATTTGTCTCCAGTATAACCAGCATCACAGTATCCAACTAACCAGTACACATTACTTGGCTTAAAGCATAGACCAAGGTTAGTAGTTCTTTTAAATATCTAAATATTCTTTTACAGTAGTGAGATGAACTTCTCTTGGATCTGATTGAAAATGAGCATAAAGACATATACTGAACATAATGTCTGGTTTGTATGCAGTGAGATATAATAAGGATCCAATCATACCTCTGTATGTGTGTTACCCTCTTAGCAAGTATACCAAGTCGCATAAATAGCAAGGGTGAATAAGAGTATCGTTCCCTTAGAGACTTAGCTCAGTGCCTAGCAATTCCTAATTTTGCCACTATTTAGATGATTAAATGGAATTTTCAATCTATCTCTAAGCATGCAAATTTAAGCTTTAACACTAAAATCATAGATCTAGCAATTCTTTTCTTTTTATTTTGAAATTTTAGAAGACAATAAAATTAAAAAGGATTCTTGCAAATATAAAAACTGTTGGGGGTTCAGTTAACCTAAATATCCATCTCATGCTCAAAAAGATTATCTGTTCAATTCAAGTTTCAATGTTAAGAAGAGTCTACCCAATTACTTATAATTCAATCCCTCAATCTATAAGCCTAATTTCCACAACCAACCCCTAATTCCTTAGGCAGTTCAATTACAAAAATTGCATTAAACAAGAGCTCTATTTTTCTCTAATGAAACAAATCCCCTTCCTGAAATATGTCCCATTAGGTACTGGATTTTAGTTTAGAATTTAAGTGGGATTTCCCAATCATTAATTAAACTTTTAAATCATTCAAAGGTTGATCAATCCAAAGAAAACATTAACAATAGAAATCAAATACTAACATAAAACTTTGGAATTCAAATAGAAACAGATTATAACATTTACATTGAGATATCAATTTAGCTAACCTACACCCCAACAACTGAGGAATTGGCCACTCATACTCATCTTATAATCCCCAATTACAATTCCTTGTATTCTTGATCTTGAAATGTTGGAACCAAAGACGTTGAAGCGTCTAGACCCTCAAATTTTGAAGATAACAAACTTATTAAAGTTTAAGTCTTTGTTTTTAAATAATGGATTTACATCGTCCAATATCAAACGAGCGTCCAATAGACTCATATATGTTAACCATCCAAGTGTAAGTCTCATTTATGGACTCAATGTTTTTAAACTTTAGACAACTACACTAGATGCGTTCAGACGCAAGTTCTTAAATGGCTAAGTTTTCTCTCGTTCAATCTATGCGTCCTTCTTATATATATCGAGACTAATGTCTTCTCATTTTAAGATTTAACGTTCAAATATTTCAAGCATTAAATGGTAGACAGAAACATTGTAGTGCAAAAGTGCAGCAAGACAGAAAAAGCAAGTCAACTCTTCGAGCTGCTAAACCAAATGAAGAATGTTTAGAAAAGCAAACCTCCCGCATAGAGCTACTCTTTCCGTTTTAGTGCAAGTTCAAAAGTTGTCCTTTTTGATATGTCTGAAAGCTCGATACGCGGACCTCTTTGTTGAAGAAATGAAGTCAAGTCTTCTTTAATGGCTTTTTTCCGTTGAAGACTATATATATATATATCGAGATAGAAGAAGAAGCAGAGTAGAAGTGAACGACGACGAATCAAGCAAGAATATAAAAAAGCTGATTGCTTTCTTACGCATCCACTGGACGATAGTTCATATATCTCTGATACATTACTGTATTGTGTTTAATCTTCTATATCCTCACTATATGAATTGAATCTGTTTGTAAACAACTATTTTGTTGTGAAAACCCGGAGAGGCTTAGTGAGAAAGAATAATTGGGTTAAGCAATCCGAGGTGATTACGTTGTACAGCCTGAAGAGGCCGTGAAGAATACTTGTAACCAAGGTTGGTTAGTGGATACCTTCTGAGTGAAGGGACTGGAAATAGCTCAAGGTTGAGCGAGCCAGTATAAAATTCTTTGTGTGCTTGTCTTCTCTATCCTTTAGCTCAATAACGTTTTCAAACTTGTTTTATATTGAAAAAAAAAAATTAAACACACAATTCAACCCCCCTTCTTGTGCATCTCGTGTTATTTCAATTGGTATCAAAACTTGACCTCTTGGGGTTGAGCATCTAACACTGCAGGGGTAAAAGATCCTGAGGATAGATGGAAAACGAAGGATAAGTAGTAAATAGACCTCCTTTATTCAAAGGTCAAAACTACGACTATTAAAACAAAGGATGATAGCATTCTTTAATGCATGTCACATTGACATGTAGGACGTTGTAGAAACTGGTGACTATTTGCCCTTAGACCACGCTAGAACTGAGTTACCTAGAGGTCAGTGGACAGAAGCTCACAAACAAAGGTGCCTTCTTAACTCAAAAGCTAGAAATGCTATGATGTGTGCTTTATATGAAATTGAGTATGAAAAAGTGCATAGTTTAAAAAGTGCTAAAAAGATGTGGGATACTCTCACGCTTGCTTATGAGGGTACCTCACAAGTAAAGAGATCTAAATTGAGCTTACTTGTAAGACAATATGAACTCTTTACTATGGAAGAAAATGAAACTATCGAACTTATATTTGGTAGATTTCAAACTATAATTAATAACCTGAGATCTTTAGGCGAAACTTATGATAATTATGATCATATTGACAAAATGTTAAGAAGTTTGCCTAGATAATGGAGACCATAGGTTACGGCTCTAAAAGCATCCAAAGATCTAACAACACTCTCCATGGAAGAGTAACTTGGAACTCTCAAAGTCCATGAGCTGGAACTAAAGCAGGACGAAGGACAGAAGAGAAAGTCCATTGCCTTAAGCGTCCAGTGTCCTATAAAAGGGTCATCGTCCAAAACCCTTAACGTGGAAGAGTCCTCTGATGAAGCATCTGAAGAAGACGCCTCTGAGGACGAGATATCTTTCATATCAAGAAAGATACAGGCCATGTGGTGGAAGAAAGGAAGGTCCAGAGCTAAAAACTTCACGAAGAAGTTTAATAAAGAACCCAAGGACAAGAGTCCCTCAATATGCTTTGAATGTAAAAAGCCTGGACACTTCAAAGCTGAATGTCCAAGCTTACAAAAACACAAGAAGAAAACCTTCTTCAGAAAGAAGAAGAAAACCTTCTTCAGAAAGAAGAAGAAAGGACTCATGGCCACTTGGGAAGACATGGACCTATCCTCATCCGAAGAAGAAGGAGAGGAAAAAGCAAACTTGTGTCTCATGGCAGAAACCAGTTCTGAAAGCTCAGAAGATGAGCAACATGAAGAGGTAAACTTTAATGATCTAATTTCTCTTCAAGAAGCTTATAATGAATTGCTTGCTAACTCCTCAACTCTTTCAGTAGGATATAAAGAACTGAAAAAGAAATTTTCCAAAGTAACAAAAGAATTTAATTCGCTTAAAGAAAACTATGAAAATGTTTTAAAAGAAAATAAGTTTTTAAAAACAAAGGTTACTTCAGAAGAGATACCTCTTCATGAAGCGTTAGAAGTTCAAATAGAAGTTACTCATCTAAAGGAAAGCCTATCCAAGTTCGTCAATGGGACTGAAAATCTAAATAAAATTTTGCCTTATAGACAGAGTCCTTATGACAAATTTGGGCTTGGATTTTCTAAGGAAGAAGCTTGTAAAACAAATAAAAATGTTGCTTTTTGTAAAATATGTGGAAAAAGTGGGCATGAATCATCTCGATGCTTTCATTGTCTAGTCAAAAAGGCATCCAATGCCTTCAAAACTAACAAGAAAGGACCCAAGTCTATTTGGGTACCTAAGTCTATGATAATTCTTATTGCAGATCTGCTTGACAACAGAAAGGAAACACCAATCATGGTACCTAGACAGTGGTTGCTCATGACACATGATAGGCGAAAGGTGTATGTTCCAAAGCCTCCAACCAAAGAACGGTGTTTGGGTCACTTTTGGAGGAAACCAAAAGGGTAAGATTACAGGTATAGGTAAGATAGGTAAGCACCCCTTCCCTTCTATTGAAAATGTCTTATATGTTGAAGGACTTAGACACAATTTACTGAGCATAAGTCAATTATGTGATAATGGACACAGTGTCTCCTTTGACAAAGATGCATGTACAATTAGAAATCTAGACAGATCTATATTATTTTCTACTAAAAGACAAAGCAATCTTTATAAGATTGACTTAAATGATCTCACAAATCAAAATGTGTCTTGTCTAGTATCCATGAACGAGAATCAATGGAATTGGCACAAGAAACTTGGACATACAAGCTTGAGATTAATCTCAAAGCTAAACTAGCATAACCTCATAAGAGGACTTCCAAATCTTGTATACAAATCTGATGTTTTCTATAATGCTTGTCAAAAAGGGAAACAAGTGAAAAGCTCTTTTGATTCAAAGAAAATTGTTTCCACTACTAGACCACTTGAGCTATTACACATTGATTTGTTTGGTCCTACTGGAACAGCTTTTCTTAGTGGAAAACGATATGGGTTAGTTGTAGTAGACAACTATACTAAATGGACATGGGTCATGTTCCTAAAACACAAGGATGAGTCCTACAAAGTATTTTTTTTATTTTGCAAAAGAGTTCAAAATGAAAAAGGTGTGTGTATAGTCTTAATCAAAAGTGATCATAGAGGAGAATTCAAAAACGAAAGTTTTCAAGGGTTCTGTGAGAGAACGGAATTCTCCACAACTTCTCTGTACCACAAACACCTCAATAAAATGGTGTGGCAGAGAGAAAGAATAGGTCATTACAAGAAATGGCTAGAACCATGCTTAATGATAACTCCACTCCTAAGCACTTCTGGGTTGAAGCTGTAAACACAGCATGTTATTTACAAAATAGAATATATATTAGACCTATTTTGAAAAAGACTCCCTATGAATTGTGGAAAGGAAGAAAACCCAACATATCATATCTTCATCCTTTTGGATGTCAATGTTTCATTTTAAACACTATGGACAATCTTGGAAAGTTTGATTCTAAGTGTGATGATGGAATATTGTTAGGCTACTTTGAAATGTCCAAGGCCTATAGAGTTTACAACTCTAGAACCTTAACGATTGAAGAAGCAATTCATGTAAAATTCAATGATAATAAGCCTGATAGAGAACCATCAAAGCTAGACGATTCATTTGCAGATATGAAGCTGGACGATACCAACAAACCAACGTCCAGAACACAATTGGACGATCCAAAGATGGAAGAAAAGGAACCAACTAGACAACAATGGCAAATGAAGACATATCATCTAAATAATCAAATTCTTGGAAATGTACGCGATCATGTAAGAACAAGATCAACCTTCAAGGAG
Organism: Spatholobus suberectus; assembly: GCA_004329165.1. Lineage (NCBI taxonomy): Eukaryota > Viridiplantae > Streptophyta > Magnoliopsida > Fabales > Fabaceae > Spatholobus > Spatholobus suberectus. The sequence goes on from CM014729.1 coordinate 60,183,059, forward strand.
CAAGCTCAAACTGCCTTGATTTCCCATATGGAACCAAAGATAGTGGACGAAGCTTTCCTGAACGAAAGCTGGATCTATGCTATGAAGGAGTACTGAGTTAGTTTGAACGAAACGACGTGTGGCAGCTAGTTCCTGCACCTAAAGATAAATTTGTCATATGAACAAAATGGGTGTTTCGTAACAAGCTAGACAAAGCAGGCAAAGTGGTAAGAAACAAAGCCAGACTCGTGGCTCAAGGCTACTCTCAACAAGAAGGTATAGACTTTATCGAAACTTTTGCACCAGTAGCTAGACTAGAAGTCATTCGCATTTTACTTTCATTTGTTGCTCATAGTAATATAAAGCTTTATCAAATGGATGTAAAGAGTGCATTTCTAAATGGTATAATAAATGAAGAAGTTTATATGTAAACAACCTCCTGGTTTTGAGTGTGATACTTATCCAAAACATGTTTTCAAACTAAAAAAAGCCCTATATGGACTTAAGCAAGCTCCAAGAGCTTGGTACAAAAATTAAGTTCTTTTCTTTTAGAAAATGGTTTTGCAAGAGGAAAGTAGACATTACTCTATTTCACAAAGATGTCAAATCACATTTTATTATTGCACAAATCTATGTGGACGATATAATATTTGGTGCTACTAATGACAATCTATGTAGGGATTTTTCTAAGCTCATGATAGCTGAGTTTGAGATGAGTATGATGGGAGAACTTAAATTCTTCCTGGGATTACAAGTAAAACAGACCAACAACGACATATTTATACATCAAACAAAGTATGCAAAAGAATTTCTCAAAAATTACAAGATGGACGATGCCAAAGAAATAAGCACACCTATGCATCCATCTTTAATACTAGGGCTGCACTGACACATCCAAAAGGATAGACCAAACTACATACCAAGGTATGATTGGATCACTACTTTATCTTACAGCGTCCAGACCTGATATTATGTTTAGTGTATGTTTATATACACGTTTTCAGTCTAATCCTAGAGAAACACATCTCACAACAGTAAAAAGAATTTTTAGATACTTAAAAGGAACCACTAACCTTGGTTTATGCTTTAAGTCAAATAAGGGATACAAGTTAGTTGGATTCTGTGATGCTGGTTATGCTAGAGACAGAATAGATCGAAAAAGAACTAGTGGAGGATGTCACCTCTTTGGTGGAAATCTGGTCTCCTAGACGAGCAAAAGACAAGGGACGATTGCTTGGTCTACAGCAGAAGCAGAATACATTTCAGTAGCGTCTTGTTGCTCACAAATCCTGTGGATTAAGCATTAGTTAGAGGACTACAATATTTATGATAGTAACATTCCTATTCTCTGTGATAATACTACTGCCATAAACTTGTCTAAAAATCCTATATTGCATTCAAGAGCAAAGCACATTGAAATAAAACATCACTTTATAAAAGATTATGTTAGAAAAGGGTTGTTGATATTCAATTCATTAGCACTGAAAATCAATTAGCAAATATATTTACAAAACCACTTCCTAAAGATAAACTTATCCATATCACTGAAAATCAATTAGCAAATATATTTACAAAACCACTTCCTAAAGATAAACTTATCCATATCCGAGATCGTCTTGGCATGGAATTTATAAAGGAATAGTTTTCTTTCTATGTGCCTTGACTGTCCAATGATAGGTAGCGTCCAAAGTCACATAGCGTCCATTATCTTATATCATCTTTCATATATGCGCCCATGACTATTTGCATTTCATAATGATTCATGTTTATGTGCATAAAAATCTTTATCCGTACTTAATCATGTTTTCACTGAAAATGATTTGAAATAAACGCTTTATTCTTGTCTGAGTCACGTATGCGCTGTATAATTGCCCTCGAGAAACGTGTGCACTTGATCAGCATTAAATGCAACTTTATCTCTCTTCAAAAAATCAAAAAACCGCCAAAAAGAGAAACCTATCAGTTTCTTCCTATACACTCAAAACACCTGCACCTAAACACTTACCTTTACTATCTTTGAAACTCTATCTCTCTGTCTCGAAAACTCTTGAACCCTAAATCCTCAATCTTTCAATAATGGTGACGGAGAAAACCGATGCCGCCATAAAGGCTGTGGCTTGTGTAGAAAGCCTGGACAAGGCTATCGTCTTGATTGAGAGCTGCTTTGATATACAAGCTCTTGACAACATGGGTGTGAAGGTTAAAGACAACCTGACGAGATGTGGAATCCTTAACTATTTCCATCTGAACGAGATCGTTTATCCAGAACTCATCAGACAATTCTGGAATTCTGTAGAGTTCTTAAAGATTGACATCATTGGCACTATTCTAGGAGTTAAGGTCACACTGGACCTTGGGACAGTTGCACAAGCTTATTGGCTGTAAACAGGCTAGCTCCTGCATCAAAAACGGCTAGGAGAAAAACTTTGGTGGCCATGACACCATCGATGCCACCTTGATGGGAAGGCGAAGGCCCCGTTGAGTACAGTGAGCTGAAGAAAGAAGGAAAAGTATACCAGCAGTTTCTAAATAAAGGTATACTACATAAGGCTGGGTCAAAGGACAATGCCACCTTCGTACATAGGTTTGTGCTGTTCCACATGATAACTGGTCAGCAGTTCAATCTGCCTTACCTCATCCTAAGCAACATTTTTTGCACCATGAGAGGTCGAGGAACGCTTGATCAGATAACCTATACCGCTCTACTGAACAAAATTTTCTGGCAATAGAAGGTATACCATGCCTTCTTTGCTCTGTCTATTGGTGAGCAAGCTAAGATTAAAATGCAAGGTGGTGGCCACAGGTTCACCCAGTTGCTATTTGGACGCAACAACATTGCATAGATGAAAGCTGGTTTTGAGTTAAAGCCTCTGGAGACAACGTCCAAACAGGTAAATGTTAAGGAAGAACCTGTTGAGATGATACCTCAACCAGTAGAAGAACAAATCATACAACATGCTGAGCCAATGGATGATGAAGTTTTATTTGTTAATCTTGTAACTGCTCGACAGAGGAAGTCATCTAAGGCTAGGACATCCAGAGTAACGAGGTCTAAGTCTCAACAACCTCAAGCTTTGCCTACTGTTACTGCACCTGCATTGGCACCAGCACCCACCAAAAGAAGACTCCAGATAATCATGGAATCAAACGATGAGGATAATGAGCCCATCGGAATTCTTCTTAAGAAATATAAGACTGTTGTAATCGTAATTCCACCACAACTACAACCACTAGCCGTCCAACCCTCATAACCATCCAAACAACCGGCAGAATCAGAACTAACAACAATACAACAAAAGAAAAGTAAGTTATCTACTCCTGCTATTACTGAATCAGATAATGTGTTTGTTAAATCTCTGATTCTTGAACCCTCTAAACAACCCTCCGTCCAAGCACAAGCCCAAGCACAAACTGAAACAGAAGCCGTACCTGAACCAGACATGCTACTACCTGGTGATGAAGGTTATACCTGCACCAAACCCATGCCTATACTCCCTAAACTACACCTTTCCATCAAGCCTCCAAAACAACCTTTTCCACCTTCCACCATAGCCACAACATCCACCCAACACGAAACCTTGAGAAAAACCAAACAATAATGGCCTTTACTGTTTACGGATGGAAACTGGCAAAACCAAGTGGACGACAATGCCATTATACTGCGTCCAGACCCTCTTCCTGAGCTTGGCTTTGGTTTTGATTACTCGCTTCTCTCTCTTGACAAGTATATGGACGACTACGTCCATCAACCATCTGCAAAATACTTAGCGCTACCTTCTGGAGCAATTGAACATTTGCCGCTGAAGCGGTTTATCAGACGAAGGTATCCAAGACTAGAACGAGCCTGGTGCTTAATTGTCCATCCTCCTGGAGCACTTCAACATCGAGTACCTCTAGTGGAAGAAATACAACAGGCTTTGCTACAAAGGAAAAATTGAGCGTCTGAGCAGACAGTCCAATTGAGGCCAATAAATTTGAAGTTTAGGCCATTGGACACGAAGAAAGCTGGATTCTTCCCCTCACCTTACGAGCATATGTTTTGCAACTTTGTAAAGAGCTCTGCATTTTTGAAGTATCAACTTTACATCCCTCCATCTTAACACATCAAACCATCCACAACCGTCCGCATCCAACCTAACCAAATATGCCCAAGGCTTCCAACCTTGGATGTTAACAATAAGAAGGAGAAGATTCTGACCAAGACACCTTCTTTACCGCTACCGTCCAGAGCTTATCTTCAACATCATTCAACCATTACTCCGGAATGGTACATTGCTCACTGTCTTTCATAAGACATGGATGAGGACGACGCTGAATGTTTTTGGCAACAACATATGTTCACTTGTGAACAAGAAGTGTTTAGCAGCAGCGACTTGTAGGACGACGAGGCCAAAACTCCAACAGCAAAGAACTATGAATACACACAGCGTCCAACTCGTGTCTTTCACTTTTCAGACACCTCTGCCACTTTTGCTCGTCCAGCGAATGTGCATCCCATTCTTGGTACAGAAACTTCCATCCTTTACACTTTCATTGCTACACTCACCTATCCCAACTCCTTCAAACCTCTCTACCCATGGACATCTCCACATCCATACCAACCCAAATCCCCAACCTTCTCTTCTTAGAAGCACCCCCTCCACCCATCGACGTTCATCCACCAACCCCTTCCTAACCACCCTCCCCAACATCTCCACCCCCGCCTATTCCCAGTTCTCAAGCATTCGCGAGCCTTCCTATCTCCACATTGCACCTCCACCTATCTCCACTATTGACCTTGCCATCCAACAATATGTCACCAACCAACTCCAACCCATCTTCTCACTCCTACAACAAATCATCCAAAATCAACAAGAACTCCTCCGCACACTGCAACCTTCCCCACCTCCTCCTCCACCAGCGCCCTAGTGACTATGATGACATTTTTTTTCTCTCTTTTCTTTTTTTTTTGATAATGACAAAGGGGGAGAAAATATTGCACAAGTTTTATAGGTTTTATGTGTAGTCTTGAGATGTCTATAATAAAGTTCTTTTTCTGAATGATTTGCTCTTTAGTCTTCTCTTTAGTTACTATGATTGATTGCTCTGATACTTTTTTTTTTACTACTCTGATTCGCTCTGATACTTGTTGCATTCATGCATAAACATTCAATACTCTGATACTTGGATATTTATCTGGACTAATATTTTGTATGTATCAAGTATAAAATTTATGATATTTGAGACTCAGGAGGAGCATAGTAAGTCTATCAAAACCTTGTTATATATACGCTTTCCTTGTCTTAAAATATTTACAAAACTTAAAAATTAATAAGGTTTTTCATCATCAAAAAAGGGAGATTGTTGGAACCAAAGACGTTGAAGCGTCTAAACCCTTAAATTTTGAAGATAACAAACTTATTAAAGTTTAAGTCTCTGTTTTTAAACTAACGGATTTACAACATCCAATATCAAACAAGCGTCCAATAGACTCATATATGTTGACCATCCAAGTGTATGTCTCATTTATGGACTCAATGTTTTTAAACTTTAGACAACCACACTAGACGTGTCTAGACACAAGTTCTTAAACGGCTAAGTTTTCTCTCGTTCAATCTATGCGTCCTTCTTATATATATCGAGACTAATGCCTTACCATTTTAAGATCTAACGTTCAAATATTTCAAGCATTAAATGGTAGACAGAAACATTCTGGTGCAAAAGCGCAGCAAGACAGAAAAAGCAAGTCAACTCTTCGAGCTGCCAAACCAAATGAAGAATGTTCAGAAAAGCAGACCTCCCGCACAGAGCTACTCTTTCCGTTTTAGTGTAAGTTCAAAAGATGTCCTTTCTGATATGTTTGAAAGCTCGATACGCGAACCTCTTTGTTGAAGAAATGAAGTCAAGTCTTCTTCAACGGCTCTTTTCCACTGAAGAATATATATATATCGACATAGAAAAAGAAGCGAAGTAGAAGTGAACGATGATGAATCAAGCAAGAATATAAAAAATGCTGATTGCTTTCTTACGCGTCCACTGGACGATAGTTCATATATCTCTGATACATTACTGTATTGTGCTTAATCTTCTATATCCTCATTGTGTGTGTTGAATCTGTTTGTAAACAACTGTTTTGTTGTGAAAGCCTAAGGAGGCTTAGTGAGAAAGAATACTTGGGTTAAGCAATCCGAGGTGATTGTGTTGTATAGCCTGAAGAGGCCGTGAAGAATATTTGTAACCAAGGTTGGTTAGTGGATACCTTATGGGTGAAGGGATTGGACATAGTTCAAGGTTGAGCGAACCAGTATAAAATTCTTTGTGTGCTTGTCTGCTCTATCCTTTAGCTCAATAACGTTTTTGAACTTGTTTTATATTGAAAAAGTTTTTTTAAAACTCACAATTCAACCCCCCCCCTTCTTGTGCATCTCGTGCTATTTCATGAAAGTCTTCGAAAAAGAATTCCAACCCCTTAGCTCCTCTTCACTTCATAAAAGTTCTTCAAAAAATGATCAGTCACCCTCAATTTGTCTAAAAAGTCACTTTAAGTAGTGAAGATTCTCATTAATGTGCGCTTAGTGCTCTATTTTGTGCGTTGGGTGCCCTTTTAACAATATCTCAAAGGGTCTCTGGTAGATGGGCGATAAGCCTTCTAAATCGACGCTAAGCGCCCTAACTTTTATCCTTTCTGCCATTATGCGCTAAGCCCTTGAGATAGAGGCTAAGCCCTCATACTTTACTTCAATTTTCCCTGACACACTTAGGCTGGGCCTTCAATTTATTGGTTTTTCATCCTGGGTTTTCCACAAAGTTTTTATTGGGCTTCCAATCTACACATAATAACACATAAAATAAGTAAAAACCATTTATATTCACAAAAAAAAAAAAAACTTAGTTTTATTGACATAATTGACTTAAAACATATCTCAAACTAAACATTTTATAAAAACTTGACCATAAAAACTTAAGAATTATAAACAACTTTTATCCTCTAACAATGTGGTTTGGTCTACCTTTTTGGACATGTCATCTAGTCCAAGTACTAAAGATTAATGCATAGGAGTGCTCATTTCTTTGGCATCATCCATCTTGAATTTCTTGAGTAATTCTTTAGCGTATTTAGCTTGGTGTATGTATATGCCATTTCTTGTTTACTTTATTTGTAATCCCGAAATGAACTTTAGTTCTCCCATTATACTTATCTCAAACTCTGTCATCATAAGCTTAGAAAAATCTCTGCATAAAGCTTCATTAGTAGCACCAAATATGATATCGTCCACATATATTTGCACAATAATAAAGTGTGAGTTTATGTTTTTACAAAACAGGGTGGTGTCTACTTTCCCTTTTGTGAAACCATTTTCTAAAAGAAAAGAACTTAGTTTTTCATACCAAGCCTTAGGAGCTTATTTGAGTCCATATAAAGCCTTTTTGAGTTTAAAAACATGATTAGGAAAAGCATCACTCTCAAAACCAGGAAGTTGTTTCACATAAACTTCTTCACTTATTATCCATTCAAGTAGGCATTTTTTACATCCATTTGATAGAGTTTCATATTACTATGTGCAGCAAATGAAAGTAAAATGTGAATAACTTTTAATCGAGCTACAGGTGCAAAAGTTTCAGTAAAGTCCATACCTTCTTGTTGAGAGTAACCTTGAGCTACAAGTCTAGCTTTGTTTCTTACCACTTTACTTGCCTTCTCCAACTTTCTAAATACCTACTTTATTCCTATTACCGACCTGTCTTTAGGTAGAGAGACCAACTTCCATACATCATTTTTCTTGAACTAATTTAGCTCTTCTTGCATAACCTTGATCCATCCTTTGTCCAACAAAGCTTCATCTACCGTCTTTGGTTCTATCTGAGAAATCAAAGTGGCATGAACTTGCTCCTTAAATGTTGATCTGGTTCTGACACAATTGTGCACTTCTCCCAAGATTTGATCTTTTGGATGATAATTTTTCATCTGCCAGTTTCGTCTAATGGACTTTCTTGGTTCATCCTTTGATAGGTCATCTAGAGAAGTATTGGACGTTGGTTCTTTGTGATCATCCAGTCTCATATCTGCAAAATATTCATCTAGCTCTGATAGTTCTCTATCGAGCTTATTGTCATTAAATTTTTTACACGAACGACTTTTTCAATTGCTAAGGTTCTAGAGTTATAAACTTTATATGCCTTGGATATTTCAAAATAGCCTAACAATATTCCATTATCACACTTTAGATCAAACTTTCCAAGATTGTCCTTAGTATTCAAAATGAAACAGTGACATCCAAAGGGATGGAAATGTGATATGTTGGGTTTTCGATCTTTTCACAATTCATAAGAAGTCTTTTTCATAATGGGTCTAATATATATTTTATTTTGCAAATAACATGTTGTGTTTGCAAGCTTTTGCCTAAAAGTGTTTAGGAGATGAGTTATCATTTAACATGGTTCTAGCCATTTTTGGTAATGGCCTATTCTTTCTTTCCACCACACCATTTTGTTGGGGTGTATGAGGCGTAGAGAAGTTATGGAGAATTTCGTTTTCCCAGTAGAACCTTTGAAAACTTTTGTTTTCGAACTCTCTTCCATGATCACTTCTAATAGAAGTTATGCAAACACCGTTTTCATTTTGAACTCTTTTACAAAATATAGAGAAGATTGTGAAAGACTTATCCTTGTGTCCTAAGAACATAACCTATGTCCATCTAGTATAATTGTCCACAATAACTAATCCATAGCACTTTCCGCTTAGAGAGGCCGTTCTGGTGGGTCCAAACAAATCAATATGTCATAGCTCAAGAGGTCTAGAAGTGGAAACAATATTTTTTGAATTTTAACTTATTTCCCTTTCTGACATGCATCATAGAGAAAATCAGATTTAAACGTAAGATTTGGAAGACCTCTCATGAGGTTATGCTTATTTAGCTTTGAGATTAATTTCAAGCTTGCATGTCTAAGTTTCTTATGTCAAATCCATTAATTCTCTTTGATGGACACTAAGCATGATACATTTTTGATTTGTCAGATAGCTTAAGTCAATCTTGTAAAGATTGCTTTACCTTTTTGAGAAAAACAAGGATCCATCCTTGTTTTTGACTATACACTCATCCTTATTAAAGGAAACATCATGTCCACTGTCACATAATTGACTTATGCTCAGTAGATTGTATCTAAGTCCTTCAACTTAGAGAATGTTATCAATAAAGGGAAAAGGATGCTTACCTATCCTCATTATCTTGCCCTTCTGATTTTCCAAAAAGTGACCCATCCATCATTCTTTTGTTGGAAGCTTTGAAACATAGACTTTTCCCCCATCATGTATCGTGAGCAACCACTGTCTAGGTACCATGATTGGGGTTTCATATTTAATTGTTATTTTTTAATAATATATCATCTCACTAAATATTATTATTTTTTATCTTAAATTATAATTAATGTTGTTATTAATACATACATATATATATATATATATATATATATAAAATAGATCAAGTTTACCAAGTTTTATACAATTTATAAAAAATAATTCAAATATTCTACATATTCATTTTTACATACAATATGCTGTTTAATGTAAGTAAAAATGTTTACCGTTGGTTACATGTCTACAAATATCTAAATTATCTAAAAGTTAGTATACATAATTGTTTGTATAGTATCACATAATTTAGTAGTTTGGGTTGCTATATTTTCTATTTTGTAAAGTAATTAAAAATGTCATTTTACAAAGTTTGATATTTAGTATTAATTGAATTTGTTCCAAAGGAAATCATTTCATTTATGAATAAGTTTTGAACAGTTGTTCAACTTAATAATTATATTTTTACAGAATACAAAGTTAACAAATCTAAACATTGAACAATATGATAGTATTTTAATAATTACACTTATCTAAATTAAGTATGTAATATCGTAATTGATATTTAGTTATATTTTAAAAAGTAGATTACATTTTTAAATGAAAATAATTAATAAAATATTAATATTTCACATTATATAAAATTTCATAAGCATATTTTTTTAATAAAAATTTTAATCTAATAGTTATATAGATTGATGAAATTCGACATACATAAATATAGTGAATAAGTTTGACACTAGAATAGATTGCTAGCCAACAAAGTTGGCACATCTAGTCGAGTCATTTGCTCATACTAATTGTGATTTTGGATTCGATTCTTAAACTTCTTTTATTGATGGTATGTATATTTCACTATAAATCTTAGTTTAGGTTGATAGTTTTTTCTAATCTTACAAGAGGACATACGTTCTCCTAATCTAAACTTTTTCATTATAAAAAAAATAATAATAAAAAATTCCCACCACACACATGCATACAAAGAAAGTTCGGTTATTTGTTACAGAGAATAATTAATATCTATAGCTGTATGTAACAAGCCACCTATTAAGAATCACTGTTGATTTCAACTTATAACAAAGCACCATTGAATATAATGTGATGAGACCTTTTGCTTCTTACCAACCGTACCCAAATTTGTGAGGTCTATCTGGTGAGCAATGTATGCTGCGCACCTGTGATTCTTCTGTTAATCTCCTTTTTAGACACCGACCAAAATGAATTTTGAAAGAGAAAAGGTATCCTTAATCTAAATTTTTATTACATTAACTCCAATATATATAAGGGAGTGATCGAATTATATTAGTATATCTTATACTAAGTATTAAACTATTAGTAACTTTATATAAAAAGTAAATTTTGTTATCCAATCGTTTGAATTATAAATTATATTATTTTGATTATTTGTGCTAAATTTTGTCAAAATTAAATAATAATAAGAAGGCAATCAAATAATTAATATTTTTATATATTTTAAAAAGTATATATTAAGCCAATTTTGGTGTAGATAAGTGCAATATCAAATAATTTTAAATTAATATAAGATTTTGTAAATATGATATATGTGAAAGAACTTTCACTAGAACCCACTAGCATTAGCTTAATGGTGAGAGATTTGGATAGTTTGCGGAAGATCTTAGGTTCAAATGTTGTTGCTGTCATTTTACACACTCATACACATACACAAAAAAAGAACTTTCATTCTAAAGGTAGGTTTTGAGATAATATTATTCAATTGAAAATTATTAAATAGTGTAATAATTATTATAAATTATTTTATTTAAATTTGGTGCCCGTAGATAAAAAAAAAAAAAAACTTTTAGTTAATTTAAAATTTCATTATACCTTGACAAAAACACACTTATTTAATCTCTTTTTATTTTATTTAGTTAATTGGAATAATTTTGAATTAATTATTCATATAATAAATGAAAATATGATTGTCTAAAATCTAAAAAGTTTATAGTTTTCAAACGAAAGCAGTGATTTGTCGACGCCAACAGGATTATTTTTTCAAGATTGCGTATCCATTCTTAAGTTATAAACGTCCGTTTCTACGAGTTAGAGCGTCTTTATGTCAATGTTCGAGAAGCTTATGCGTCAAACCCGTGATGAATTCGTATTATACATCATGCAATATATATACATGTTAGATTCATCGAACAACTGAATTATAGCTTATTATTATGTCTAGTTACTTTAAATGTTGTTAATAGTGAAATATGTTTCGAAATTTATGTAATTTCGAAATGATTCTAGACATTACGTAATTATGTAATGTTTAAATATTTTTTAATCTTTTAAATTTGGGTCAAGTTTCCTTTTAATCCTTCTTATTTAAAAGTAATTATTTTAGTCCCCGTAGTTTACAAATGTCCACTTTTAGTCCTCAAAGTTTGACGCCATTAAAAAATCGCTAATGTAGCAAACGGTGTATTTCTGGTAGTTTAAAAAATGCGATTTTCTAACACTTTTAAACCCCTAAAATTTATATTCATAATTTGATTTTAAAATACGATTTGTGGCAGTTTTAAATCACCAAAATTAAATAAAGTAAAATCAAAATCAAAACATCAGTAGAGATCTTCCATCCCCACAATTCTCAAACCTTAAAATCAATCCCAAAAGCAATTTAACAAGTAGGAAATTGAAATCCCCCAACTCCATATGCAAGATTGTGCTCCCTTCTCCTTTGTCATTAGTGGTTACTACCACCCACGACCTCCTTCACCTTGGCCAAGCACCTTCACAAGCTGACAAACACCCCTAGAACCACAAATTACCTTCCACCACCATTGAGCAAGCAACGAAACTCATTTGCAAATCACGGCATTAACACTATGTCACCAATTCCATCTCATGTGTCATCCTCAAACCAATTGAGCTGCAACCAAGACATCATGCGAACTAGAACCACCTAACTCTTCCTCTTGCTACCACACACAACCACAGGCCACTGTAAATCACCCCCCATGTAATACCCATTCATATTAAATACAATTCATATTAATTTACTTATTAAATTTAAGTAAATGAAAATGCATGTAAAATTTTTCCTCTTTTATAATAAAAAATTTCAAACTTAACAAAATTTGAAAATAATAGTAAAAAATGAAAGATAAGACTGTATATACATATATATTGTAAAACTGTACATCATGATTTGATAATACATGATAGTCATAAAATATAAAAAACTGAAAATACATCAAAAGGTAGACACTATCTAACTTAATATGTACATAAAAAAGGTACTATACAAAGTAGTGTTAGTCTATCCTATTCCTCATACAAAAAGAAAAATATTATAGGTCATCAGATCCTCGCCCATTGAAATATTCTCTGACTCATACTCAACATCATGGGGCGTTAATGTCGTCTTCAATAATCATGATCAATTATACATAGAAGAAAATAATAAAGTGCGGTGTTTTATTCTAAAATTACTTTTTAAAAAAAAATTGAGTTTAGGGACACATATTTTATTTAGGTGGTGAATCACCTATTTATAGAGTTGGACGTGGGATACCAATTGTCCCAAAGTTCTTCCAGTGTAATTTACCTGTAATAGGATTAACTGGTACAGATAAAATCGTCTAAACTTGATTAAATTAACTTTTAATATCAAAATAATTATTTTAAATATAAATATAAACAAATGTATTATTTTCATCAAAAATAAAATTTCTAAAAAAATTTTTAATTTTTTATTAATTATTTCAAATTATATACATATATTTTGTATTTTAAGCTTAAAAAGTTCATATTAAATCAATTTTAACTCAATAAACGTTCAAATTTTTATAAAATTCTAAAATTACATATTTCACCTAGAAATGTACTAAAAACATTATTTTCACCATTTCTAGATGTCAAACTATTACGAGTTTAGTTTATCTGAACCTAAGGGTATTTTGGTCATTTTACACCAAAATTCTAGAAAATTTTCAAAATCATATTTTAAGGTATATGACATAATTTGAAACTTAAATTGACATTTTAGTGTCAATTTAATCTTTTTATCATGTCGATCCTTAATGCTAAGAAATAAGGCAAAATCATCATTTTCTAATTTTTTCGAGCTCCGACTTGGAATAATTATTAAAAATCACAATTACATAACTTTCGATATTCTGAGCTTAACCGTGGGGACCAGAATTTTGAAATTCTATTTCGATTTTTTAGAGTTAAATAGAAAATAAATAGAAAAACAATTAATTAAGTAAAAGTGAGGGTGTTACACCCCAACTATGAGGTCGTCAACCAACCAAAGCCAAATCAATGTCATTGAACCACCACTGCATCTTCCCAGAGTTGTTACTAGGAAGCCACCACCGAAAACTCAAATCATTAATTTTTTTTATTCTCAGTGGATTTCTCAAATTGATTTTAGGTTTTACAAATTTCAATTTTTGATATGTTTTAAAATCATTTTTGAGATTGATTTGGCGTTTAGGGATTGTGGGATGAAATATCTCTATTGATGTTTTTATTTTGATTTTAGTTTACTTAATTTTGGAGGTTTAAAACCACCACAAATTACATTTTTAAATCAAATTATGAATATAAATTTTGTGGATTTAAAACCAACAAAATTGCATTTTTTAAACTGTCAAAAAATACATCGTTTGCCACGTTAGTGCTTTTTTAACAACTCTAACTCTAAGGACCAAAAGTAGACATTTCCAAATTAGGGGAACTAAAATGATTACTTTTAAATTTAGGGAGCAAAAGAAAACTTGACCTAAATTTAAGGGACCAAAAAGATAAAAGGCTTTATGTAATTTATGTAATTTGTTAATAGGTTTGAAACTTTTGTATATTTTTTACTATTTGATTCTAGACATTGTGGTGTTTTCAAGAGAAAGCATTATCTGATGATAAGTACGAGAAAATACTTGTTTAAAGAAGTGTTATCTAAAAGGTCCATTTCTTTTCAAGTAACATTTCCTACCCAAAGTGTTATCTAGTGATTGGACATATTTTAAATCATGGTCGTTTATTCTCATTTTTTCAAGGAATGTAAAAGAGTTTTGGGTGGGAAAAAATTTTAGAGAGATGACACATTGTATAGCTAGCTAACTATAGTCACTAGTGTGAAATATGCTTTTTATAACAAGCATCTACATCGGTTATTTACTAACCGATGTAAATAAAAGTGTAATGGCATTTTTTAATTTTTTTGAATCTTTTTTACATCTGTTGTAAAATTAATCGATGTAAAAAGACTTTTTTTATATCAATTAAAACTTTAACCGATATAGAAAGTATATTTTATATCAATTACTTTTACAACTAATGTAAAATCTATTAAAAACATCAAAAGTCGTATTCAGTCAGTTATGTTCATCCCTATTTTGAGTTCCTTCCCCCCTTTCTGTCATAAAACCTGCGAAGACGCCGCCGCCACCACCACACACAAAGTCATTGACATCGACGAGGATGTCCCAACCCCTGCTCATTTTTCGTCTTTTTAGCACCCAATTCCGAGGTGAGTCATTTTGCAAACCCTTTCATTACAAGTGGTTGGGTTGGGTTGTGTACCATTTTGTGCCCTTAGCATTGTCATAGCATTATGAATGTTAGCTTGTGAATCTTAGGTGAATGAACATTGCTAATCAACTCGAGGTGTGTTGGGTGGTATAAATGAACATAGTGATTGACCATTATACCCATTAGAACTCAGAATGTTAGTTTGGTACTGTATATGCTCAATGCTTGTATTAGCCTAACAATGTCAATGTTAGTTTAAATGTTGTGAGTGTCTATCAATAAGTAACTCTTTTTCTGGACCGAGCCAATAAGGTTAAGAACAAATCTAGTGAAAAGAATCCCATATATAGGGCATTGAGGTATGTTGATAATTAGATTACAAGTTACAAAATAGTTATTTGTTTTTGTTTCTTTTTATGCAAGGTTGAACCCATGCAATCACTATGATCTCCTTGAATTCTTCTTTAAAAAAAAAAATTATGACTGAGTCATGATTTATTTTGATGTTTATATTGCAAATTGTTAGTTATATATAGACTTATTTGATTTTTTATTATGTGACAAATTTTTTTGCTATTTCAACTTATTGTTCAAGAATCTTAAAACTCACCCTATATTTAGATTAATAATTTGAAAAATGGGCCTTTCAAATGATTCAAATCTTGATTTGACAACTAAGATCCTTTTTCTACACCAAATTCAACCTAATAACAGTATATGCCAACTATATACTCCCTATAATCTTGGATTGCGTAATGTAGTTAAAGCCTAAAGTGTCAAGTTAGTTAGCTTAAGACTTAATATATTTTAGAAGTTAAGATTTAATAATTTATATTCTTGATTATGAACATTATGATGTTGAATTGAGACACTTGTTGGTAATGATGATATAGAAACTGACAAATAGGTGGATTTTGATGTCTAGTTGTCGTACTTTTGATAAGGGTATGTGGGAAGTATCAAAATACAAAGGAAAATCTGTCAAAATTTTTATAAAATTATGGAACCTTGGGTAGATGACTTGAAACCTAAAGTATTCTCATGCATCATTTGCATTGGTTGAGATTGTTATGGGAAGCATACAGTTGGTACACATTCTCATATGTTTCTCTCTTTCCTTTCGTAGGATCTTTTTCTTTCCCTTCTCGCATCGTCAACTTGCACTCCCTGTTATTGCCAGCAAGCCTCCACCATTGTACGTATCTTTCTCTTTTATGCTAGATAGAGTGTATATATCCTATGTTATATGAAATAAAAGCTTGAAATCTACCTTGATTGTTGATTAATTTGGTATGTGTCTTGAAATTAGTTGATAAAAGTTGATTAGGTGGGTCTATTGATCCTTTTGGATTGTTGAGATATAAATTGTTTCATTAGGTCGATCTTGATGTCTGGTCACCATACCTTTGATAAAAGGTACGAAGGAAAATATGAAAATATAGATGAGACTCTATTGAAATAATTGGAAAAATTATGGATAAGGAAAATTATAACAAAACATATAAAATCCATTGAGTTAAGCAATATAGTAATATAGAATATATTAGATCATAGATGACCCTAAACCGAGATGAGCATACCTTGGTCATCCTCTAGGGCAGGGTATGCTACTACAACAATATCTTGAGCTTCGATATATAAAGACTTATAGATCTTCCAATACACCTCTCTAACTTTTCGAGCAAAGTGGAACAATCCTTACAGATAGTAATTAAGAACAATGGTGGCATCTAAGACTACCCTCATTCCTTCAATGGCTTCCATCACAACATTGATCAAATGTGGAAAAGTTTCAAATATGTTTGGCTAGACATAGTTCAACAAATGGATCACTGCATCTTCACAACCCAAATTGGCCAATCCCAGTGCCATGTGCAAAAGCAACTATCTGCCTGTGAACCAAATCTTGTCTATAAAAGCATCCTAAAGCAAAGGAGTCACAGCATAGATGTAGCCCTTTCCCATTTCACCAATGTACTCAAATAGAAAAGATAGGGATTTGAGCACACCATTTTGCATATTAAGCTCTGGTAGACAATACTCATTCATCAAAGTTGGTAAAACTATGAAGGGTGAACATGTTTTTGCAACTATTGCAATGGCTACAGTTGTGTAGACACAATTTTGCCTCTTCTGCACCTTGAGATTATTGAATAGAGTTGTCAAGACATCTTACAATCCAATGGCTAAGAATGTTGAAACATGACAACTTGAAATGGATTTGGACTCTTTTAGAGCCAAAGGTGGCTTTATTTGGTGGCCATATGATAATTTTTCTACCCCTTAAGCTTTTTAATGATAAAGACACGTAAGTATGCAATAATCCTAATTTTATTGATGAAGTAAGATCCTTTGCTTGGTGCTTACTTTATAACTTGTGTGTTTAATGACTATGCTTTATATTCAAGTTATGCATGTTTGTAGGAAAAGGACTTGTTTTAATTTTGTTGTCAAATATTTTAACTAAATGCTTTATAATTGTGTGTTTAATTATATGCGTTATATTCAAGTTATGCATTATGAGTGAACCTTAGTTTCTCGTTTGAGATTCAATACATGACTAAAGTGCTAATTGTTGCATTGAATCTTGAATTTTCTGGTTGGACAATTTAGGAAGATTCATTTTTTATACTTGATTAATATGTAGATGTTAAGTCCCATTTTAAATTTAATGAAATTTCGGTTTAGTGCATTTTGTGTTATGTCTCTAAGTGTATACATGATTATGATGGATTTGATGTCATGAGTTTCACTTTGTAACATCCTGAGCACTGATAAAGGCGGGGAGTGATCACTAGTGTAAAAAAAGATGAGACATGGACAAGGAGCGACTCCTAGTAGGCTTCTAGCAGGAAGGACACATGAATGAATCAAATACACACTAGAATGGGAGGGATCTAGAGGCCGTGCAGGTATAAGGCTGTGCAAGTATGGAACTGTACAGTTGAGGATAGCTTAAAAGGAATTAATAAGTGCCATATATACCAAAGAGATGTATCTACTTTTCGGTAGCTTATCACTTAAGAACTCCACAGTTAAGCGTGCTTGACTTAGAGCAATTATGGGATGGGTGACCTCTTGAGAAGTTTCCTAGGAAGTATGCGAGTGAGAATAAAGCACGCTGAAAAGTCTTGTGTTGGTTTGTGGGGACAGTCATTGATCCTGAAAGCAGCCAAACATTACAAAGTGGTATCAGAGCTGGTTATTGGTGTCTCAGAAAGGCTACCTACGGAGGGTTCTAACCGATGGAGGGTTTTGACCAACAAGGAAGTTGAGTGAAGTGTCACCGAGTGAAATGTCATAGAGTGTGAGCTGTCGAGACATCGAGGGCGGTGCTATGATATGAACTTTGAAATTGTGAGGCGTTACACATTTTGTGTACTTAAAGACTAATGTGAAATGCTGCCCAAATGTTGTCAAATTTAAAATATGAGACTTAACCTATACTTGTTAATTAAGTACAAAAAAACATCTTCCTAAAAAGGATAAGGCTACACATTATATAAAAAGTGAGATTTATATGCATGATATATCTTAGTGTGTATTACAAAATGTAGTTATCGTAGTTGGATGAATGCTCTATGCACAAGTGTTTGTATGAGAATGGAGTGGAAGAGCTTTTAGCATTTGTCGAAAGAAATGTTACCGATAGTAATGGAAGGTTATGTTGCCTTTGTATTAACTGTTCGAATGAGAGACAACTACAAGTTGAGAAAATACAGGAGCATCCTCTTTGTGATGGTTTTTCCAAAAGTTATACAATATGAACATGGCATAGTGAATTATTAGACATGCAAACTGTAGCTCACCAAAGAGAAGAGGTTGATGTCGATATAGATGATTGACTAGAGGACATAATTTATGATATTGGAGAAGAGACTGTTTAGCGAGCACATCTATATGATAGGTTATGCAGTGATGCAAAGAAGACATTGTATTCACATGATTGTCAGCAATATTAAGATTGTTCAATCTAAAGGAGAAAATGGGTGGAATGATAAAAGCTTTACCGAATTGCTTGAGTTGTTGAAAGACATGCTTTTAGAAGGTAACACATTGCCCAACCATAATTATGAGGCAAATAAGATACTATGTCCAATGGGTATGGAGTATGAGAAAATACATGTGTGCCTTCATGATTGCATATTGTCCAGGAAAGAATAGGAAGAGATGCATGAATGCCCTAAGTGTGGGGTATCACAGTACAAAGTCAAGGATAGTGATTGCAGTAAGTACTAATGAAAGCACAAAGAAAGGTCCTCTTGCGAAGTTGTTGTGGTATCTTCCAATAACTCCAAGGTTCAAGCGATTGTTTGCTAATTCAAATGATGCAAAGCACCTTAGATGGCATGTAGATGAGAGAAAATGTGATGGACAACTTTGCGATCCGAATGATTCTTTGCAATGAAGGAAAATTAATAGTTTGTTTCCAGATTTTGGCAATGAGCTAAGAAACCTTAGGCTTGGATATCTTACGGATGGAATGAATCCTTATGACAACTTAAGTAGTAAGCATAGTTCATGGTTTGTTCTATTTGTAATTTACAACTTACCTCCCTCATTGTGCATGAAATGGAAATACATTATGTTATCTATGATTATTTTGGGCCCAAGACAGCCAAAAAATGACATAAATGTTTATCTAAGTTCCTTGATTGAAGACTTAAGAATGTTGTGGGAGGAAGGTGTCCATGTGTTGGATAGGTATTTTGATGAATATTTTAAGTTGTGTGCCATGTTATTTTGCACTGTTAATGACTTTCTACTATATGGGAACTTGTGCAAATATAGTGTTAAGGGGCATAAAGCATGTCCTATATATGAAGAAGGAACATGCTACCATCAACTGCAACATGGAAGGAAGATAGTTTACCTTAGACATCGGAGATTTTATAGACTTAATCACCCATACCATAGATTGAAGAAAGCTTCTAATGGATGCTAGGGGAATGAAATTGCTCCGACAGCCTTAACTAGGAGTGAGTTTATGAACAGATGAAAGAGTTTGAATGTTAGGTTTAAAAAGACCTAAAAGCAACCTACAGATAAAAACATATAGAAGAAAATGTTGGTGTTCTTTGATCTACCGTATTAGAGCAATCTTGTTGTGAAACACTATATTGATAAAATGTATGTGGAGAGTATTTTTTGTGACAGTGTAATCGAAACACTTCTCAACATTCAGGACAAGACGAAGGATGATGTGAATGCTCGTCTAGATTTGGTTGCTATGGGTATAAGAGAATAGTTATTTTTGCAAGCAATAGGTAAGTGGACATATTTGCCTTCGGCATGTCATACTTTGCTCAAAAATAAGAAAAAAGTTTTTGTCAATGTCTACGGGGTGTCAAAGTGCAACAAGATTACTCTTTGAATGTCAAAAGGCTTGTCTCAATGAAAGATCTGAAATTACTTGGTTTAAACTCTCATGATTACCACATCTCGATGCAACAACTACTACCTGTGGCCATTTGTGACATCTTGCCTAAAAATATTAGACATGCGATAACTAAGCTGTGCTTATTCTTCAATGCTATATGTAGCAAAGTGATCAACCCTCAAAAATGTTAGATGAATTAGAACATGAGATTACTGTTATCATGTGTCAATTGGAGATGTATTTTCCTCACTCATTTTTCGACATCATGGTTCACTTGATTGTTCATCTAGTGAAGGAGATTAAATTGTATGACCCCATTTCTTTACGATGGATGTACATAGTTAAGCGATACATGAAGATCTTGAAAGGATATGAAAATAATCCACAGCATCCTAAAGCATCTATTGTTAAAAGGTACATTATAGAGAAAGCTGTTGAGTTTTGTTCAAAGTACATGTCAGAAGCAAAAGCTATAGGGGTTCTTAAGTCCCATCATGAGGAAAAATATGCTGGTAAGGGTACACGAGGTATAAATGTTATGAGCATGGCTCGAGAAGAAGTGCTTTAAGCACATCTGTATATATTGAATAACACTGATGAGGTCCAACCTTACTTATCTACTCGCAAAAGCATTGTGAGGAAAAACAACCCTCGAATTCCTAAGAAATGGGTTTTTAATGAGCATAACAAGACTTTCCTACAGTGGTTTCAAGAACAAATTTTCAATGATAATACTTCTTCTCATACATTAAAATGGCTAGCACATAGGCCTGTCTTTGATGTTATATGTTGGACTACATACAATATCAACAAGTTTTTCTTTTATACAAAGGAGTAGGACGAGAAAAGTACTATGTAAAATAATGGGGTTATGATTGTGGCTGATTCCATGCACTTCTCTAGTTTAAAAGATAAAAATCCCGTTATGGCATCCATATATTACTTTGGGAAGACATTTGGGAGATGGATTACACTAAATTTAGGCCGTCTATTTTTAAATGTAAATGGGTTGGTTGTAACAGTGGTGTAAAAATCGATGAATTAGGATTTACATTAGTAGACCTTAACAAGGTAACTTATAAGAAAGAGCATTTCTTATGGCATTCTAAATAAAACAAGTATTTTATGTCAATGATCCTTCTCACAAAAGCTAGTCAGTGGTTCTTCAAGGAAGAAGCATGCATGGTAGTCATGAAAATGAAGATTTAACTCTTGATATTTCTACGACTCCTTCTTTCTTAACATGCATGCCTACTTTTAATGAGGAAAATGAAGTCAATGTACATGCCACTCATAATGATCATGATGAAAGGATATAGGAGAAAATTGCTAGTTGATCATGTTACAAAATAAGTTATGTTTATGTTATTATTTCGTGATTTTTAATTATGTTTGTTAGTGATGCTCATATTAACCTTTATTATTTTTTTGTGTACACAGCACATATATGCTCTAAAGGGCACTGCCCCTCTTTCACAAGGTGGGTTAGATAGTTAGCTTGCCCAAAAAAGGGGTAGAAGTGCCATATGGTTGAGAGATTTGACCCTCAACTGCAGTGGTGATCAAAGGATACTCATTGAGTTTGATCAGCAAATTAACAAAGCTTTAGGGCCAAATAGTGCCAAGTTCCATAGTTTTGAGGTCTTCCTTGGTCGAAGCAAGGTCAGCATTGATATTAAGGACTAGGACCACATATCGGAGATCGTGAAGAACTAAATTTGGCAAACTATCATGATGTTTCACTTTTACCCTATACGTTTGTATCTATTGTATTTAAACATTTAATTATGAAACACTAACTCCTCCACTTTCTTGTTTTATGTAGCTCATATACAATGTTTTGAATACCACCCTCTTGAGGATGAAGTGGATTTCATATACAGCTACACAATGGAAGGGACTTAAGACCGACCTCACTTCCTGCTACATATATGGCACACTAAGCGACAAAAGTCCATGTGAGCAGTATTTGTTCATTGATGAGGACATGTGGTAAAGGTTTCGGCAAAGTCAACTAGTCCCTGGCTTTCAGGTTAATTACTTTGAATTACAGTCTTTTCACTTAGCGAAAGAAATTTATTTTTATTACTTAATGTATTGTCGTGTTATTTATAACATGAGAAAAGAAAACAACATTGGAGATTTAGAAGAGGAATGTCCACCTCATAGATAGTCTCATAGGGGCTGTGACAAGCTTAAGCAAATCATGATCTGAGAGAAGTTGAGAGAGCGTCAGGCATCTTCCTCTAACAATCTTGCTTCTTCATTAGTTGCTCCTATGTCTCCACCTGCTTGCAAGCTTAAATGGAAGAGAGCTCGATGCAAAAGCTTGGGAGAGTATACATTAAAGGAAACATGAGTTGTAACTGAGAAGATTATAATTACATATTTAATTGAAATTGTAATTGTAACAACCTTATATATTATCTTACACATCTTTTAAATTTTTATTTTGTAGGATTCTTTGATTAAACAATGTGCACACAGATTATTTGTTCCCTAGGGACGTGATGATACCTTGACTACTACCATAGGGCGGCCAAAGCACCCTGCCTATGTCAGTGTTGTTAAGCAAGGAGTGGGCATTTGACAATACTTTGGAGCACCTCTTCATCATGGATTCACCTCAAGAGCTACCACCAGCAAACAATTGGAGGCCATGAGAGATGAGATACGATAACAACTTGAGTAATAGCTAAGTGGGAACATTGAGGAGCAACTAAGAGGCACCATAGCAGTAAGCATTGATTCTTTACTCTCCTGCTCTGTAGAGACACTATAGCTAAGAATCACTATGACTGCAAAACTCACTCTCCTTTTTGTGTGTTTTTCTTTATGTTTTTTGTTATAGGAGTAGCTTATGCAAAACTTGAGAAGGAGATTAGGGAGGAGTTGGCATCTCTTAGTATCTTTAGCAAAATACAGTCCAGTCAAAAGCAGCCCCTTCTCTTGTATGTGTTAGCACAAAGGGGAGTAGTGTTATTGTTGATCCATTAGAGGATGACATTGGTCTTGATGTCCCACATTAGTATTAGTTGTATATTGATGATCTTCCCCATCATTTAGTGGCTATGGGAAAGTATATAATTTGGGGTCAACCATACACCACTAGACAATAAATGAAGATAAGGAGAAGGTGGTGATTGAAAAGTTTCGTGATATTGATGCTTGTGTCATTCTAAACACTACGGAGGTTGAAACAGTGCGGCAGGCCCCTAATCATTTCATTATATGCCGGGGACGACTTGTTAAGGTTGTTTCAGCCAAGGTATTCATAATAAATTCTTTACTTATGCTTTCTTTATTTACAATTCAAATAACTTAACCATGCTTACTAATATTGCTTTATGTTTGTTGTTTAGGATGTTGTCAAACCCAACAAAGAGGTTCCACCCAAAAGATCGAAACCTCAACTTGACTTTATTCAACAGTTAGGTGTAGTGGCTATCATTGTCGGGAAGGATCTTGTAAAGCTACAAATGGAACCCGCAATCCTAGGCAGGACTAGTACTATTCCATTTTACATATATATGAGGGATATTTTTGACATCTGTGTGGGTACCGAGTTGTTTTTGTCTCAATACTACAATTATGATTGATGTAAATACATTTTTTTAAATTAGATGACTAATTATGTATCAATGCTATTACAATTAACATTTATCTCAATATCTTAGGTATCTGCATCACTTCTGTAATAAGAAGGGGAATGCAGATAAATATGGATTTATTAACCCTTTCAACATTCAAAACGTTGGAAATAATCTAATTGACATCTAGACATACTTGCAAAATAGGCTACAACAAGGAAGAAAACATATTTACTTAGCACCTTACTTGAATAACTAAGTACAACTTTACAAGTCCTTTGAAACTATACACGACTTGTCACTAACATTGTTCCCCAATCCAATGCCCATTGGCATTGCTAGTTATTTGTCCTATGTAGTGTCTTGTGGTCCTATTGTCACTACGCCAAAAATCGTAATAGACGACGCTTATTTTGCTATTAGATAGCGCTTAAAAAGCGCTCTCTTTTTAGATGTTGTATATTTAAAGAGAGCGCTTTTAAAAAAGCGCTATATATTGATGTGCAAATAGATAGCGCTTATTTGGAAAAGCGTTGTATATTGTGTAGAATATAGATAGCGCTTTCTCAAACAAGCGCTATCTGTGTGATACTCAATATAAAGCACTTTCTTGAACAAGCGCTTTCTATATAGTCTTTTTTTTTTAACACTAGTTTGGTTCATTCTCTTTTGTTTCAAATCCGTACAAATAAAAACAGTCTAAGAATTCAAGCTATAAAAAAACAAATCTACTAAAAAGCAATAAAAAATCTTGCCAAATGTGATTCTATTACAATACAAAAGGCATAATGTACTACATTGCAATTTAAACATTAGCATGATAGGTGAATGATTTGTAACTCTTTTTAGTACATGAAAAATATATGACAAAGACAAACCAAACAGATGCCTAGAATATTCATAGAGAAAGATCTGATAAGGGCATTTGACTACAAACTTAAAGCTCTTACATGCTAATCCTAGTTTCAAGTGTGCACTCTTACAAACATTGCCTCAAATTAAAAAAAGCAGATGCCAAATAGAATTTAGTTTTCTATTCAAGCATGATAGGTGAATGATTTGCAGCTCTTTTTAGTAACTTCTCTAATGTAGGGCCATAGTTTCCAAAACTCTTGTGAGCAAGCTACTTCCACTTCATGTACGACAAAATGTTTATAATGAAAGTCCATAACTCAGAACTGAAAAAAGAAAAAAAAACACAATAAGTAATAATGAATTGGCTTGCTTATAGACTCTTGAATACAAATGGTACATTGAGAGTAACTAGAAAAAAATTTAAAAACAATGGACTAAAATAAATACATCCTACGAATCAATGTTTATAAACTTAATTTAAGCAAATTATATATATATATATATATATATATATAAGTAACGATTAACACACGTAATGCCCAAATAGTCATTTTTAGTTCTATCAACACACAAGTATAACTAATAATTTGCAAAGATGTCAACATTAGTAATAAAAAAAATTGGCTGTTATCTAAGGAATATCTAAAGAATTAAAAACTAATAAATATCAAATAATTTGTAAAGTTGCCAACGATAGTACACCACATCACCAATAATTCCATTTTTATTTTAAAAAAGAAAAAGAATTGCTAGATAATCTTTCTCTCATATGGGAGCTTAATGAACTTCTAACAACACAAACTCTGTACAATTAACTCAAGTAAACTTGAACCAAAAGTTTTAACTCAATTCAACTTGAACCAAAAGTTTTAACATGAGTCAGGGAAAAATAAACAAAGCAAGCAAATAGAACAAACGGTGAAAGTCTTTTCTATCCTTGCATAATCTCTAAACTTTTGTTTCCTGTCATTGTTTGGTTAAATGTCAGAACAAAATAATTTCAGATATGCAACCTCACAGAAACTCTGATGTCACACAAGTTAACTCATCAACTCAAACAACAAGATTAAATGATTAAGATGCAAGTTGAACGACTCAACACACAAAGTTGACCTTAAAATTCAAACTTAATATTCCTTTTCACACAAACATAATATTTATTTAAAATTTTATAATAAACCACCATAATCAAGCAATATCTTATAATCAATCAGACACTTATAATCAATCAATCGACTACTCTAGCAAAGGAACTTAATTCAACATCACAAAATGCATTAGTTAACCGTTTGTTAGCTCTTCCTATTTAAATTACTGCTGCCAACTTCAATAACTACCAAATCAAGCATATAATAAAATTTCACCCCATCAAGTATTTGTTTATCTTCACCTTTGGCACCACCTTATTGCTCTCTTAGTAGATGTTGTTGTTGTTGCTGTTTCCTCCTCTGCTTTGGCCTCACCCTTTGCTTTTTCCTTTTTCTCCTTGTTTTCTTCCCCTTCACCACCACTATTCTTCTCTTTCTCACCTTCCTCCTCTTTCTTTCACCTTCCACCTCTTTCTTCTTCTTTTCTAGCTCTTGCTTCACAATCACCACTTACTACCCAATTCTCTTGTACACGTACTCAACCAACTTCACAAGATCATACACGCCCTTCATGCTTACTTGCGAGCTCTTTAGATTGAGTTTCGCTAATTCCACTCCTGCACAATTTTAATAATAATAAAAAATTAGTAAATTATAAAAATCAAGAATCACTGCTCATAATAAAATACTCCACCAAAGCACTAGAACTCAAATCCTTTCACGTGGGAGATTTAGATTCAAATAGTGAAAGCACAATTCTACATGATTTTGTTATGCTAAATTAATTGAACAAAAGACCTCAAGTTGCATGATAGAGTGTAGCATAGAGAATAATGAAATCTAAAATGACAAATGCATAAACATACTCTTCATTCTCAATATTCGTCTCTTGATTTCTTGAGCACAAACTTCATAATGCATATGGACTTTCAAAAGTGTCACAATAATTTGAGGACTACAAAAGCAAAACTGAAAAGCTAGCATTATTCATTCATTCAAAGGAATTAAATTAAAAAGAAACAAGAATAGCCACAGGCCAAGTTAAGTGTAAAACCAAAACTTCTTTTTTCCTCTCTTCGGGCTTCTCTTCCTCTTGGACCTTCTTCTGCTCTGGAGGTTTCGGGATCAAAGAAAGAAGCTCCACCTACCTGTGACTCTTCCTCTGTATTCTCTTGAAAACCTTCAGCAGATCCGCTTTCTCTCCTTCACAACCACTTTGTGAGATTTGCAATCGATGGCCATAACAGCAACCCTAAAATGAAATTATCTTCAAATCTTGAAAACCCCTTATATTCACCAAAAAAAAAAGGTTGGCATCTTACCAGGTGGGTTTTGCACATGCGCACATCTAGGGCTCTGATGGGGTGACCACTACCTAATGTTCACGTCGTTGGTGAAAGACCTACTAGAGAAGGTGGATAAAGGTGAAACGATTGGCGTAGGCAAAGAAGTCAACGACCTCATTAAAGCACAATGCAAAACAATAGTTCAACACAAAATGATGTGTAGGTTGCGAGGACCTTTTTGTAGGGTTCAAGGTGAAATGATGATTCGAGAGGACTGAGGTGAAGGGGGAACGATGTAGGGTTCAATGCGATAGCTTGGGAGAGACAGAGTGAGAAGGAGAAAGTAAGCGACTGAGGTGAAGGGGAAGATCGAGGGGCGTGAAGGAATAGCAAAATTTTAATGCCATAAAAGGAACGCTCATTGGCAAAAGCGCTCTATATAGACAAAACATGTTCCATAAAAGAGAGCGCTTATTAAGAAAAGCACTCTACTCTATCTAAAAGATAGCGCTTATTTAAATAAGCGCTATCTTAATGTTTCGTATTTTATAATAGAACACTTTTTTTATATAAGCGCTATATAAATAGCGCTGTATATGTACAATTTTGGCATAGAGTGTGTTCGTTATACAAGAAACTGACCACCGCTTCCTTGCCCGTCAAGGAAGCACTTGATTCGTAAGCTTTCTTTCTAATATATTTCTTTTTGTGATATATTTTATAACCCTAAACCTATAATGCAGTTTTCATGATTATTTATTTTATCATAGAGCTATGGAGGGATTTCAAAGGTTGTGAGGGATCACGATGATGGCTAGAAAAAAGGTAACATATGTGGCTCTCCGTGTAAGTACTTTAGAAGTTGACATTCAATTACAATTTATAATAGTTATCATGATAGGTTCTTATTATATTGAAATTCGATTTTCATTTGTAGTGTCAAAAATAACCTGGGAGCTATGGGTGCAGATATTATGTGATAAAACATATGCACATGATTGTCTTCACAACTATTGTGGAGTTATGGAGGGAGGTAATACAATTTTGTTAATTAAGTTTTGTTTTAGTTGATGAACTAATATTTTATCCTTTTATTTGAACATACAAATATTCAATAATCCTATGTCTACCCTTTGAGGTTTACTCGGATGACATTCAGCACACATAGGGCAAAATATTTTTTGGAGTTGAACAACTTATAAATTTCTATTTTTTTAGCATGTTTAAATTTAGGATGTTTATAGAATGTTTATAATGTTTATAGGATATTTGTGATGATTAAAGAATTTTTTATGTTATAAGGTTTTTATGATGTTATGATCATAGAATGTTTATGCATGATGTTATGAGATTATAAGGCTTTTATGATAATTATAGTATATTTATGATTATGTGATATGTATGGCTGCTTGTGGTCAACCTATGACAAGGAAAAAATCTCCCTAATTTTCTGTCTAAATATTATAGAGAGGTAAATACATAAAACAAGCAAAATATTAAAAAAAAAAAAAGACCTACATTCTACATAGGTTATGTATATAATCGATGTAGAAAGTCACTTTCTATATTAGTTATGAACATAACCAACGTAGAATATCATACTTTCTACATCGATTATGCACAGAATTGATGTAAAAGTAGGCTTTCAACATCAGTTATGACACATAATCAATTTACAAAGCTTAACATTTTACATTGGTTCTTTTTTCAACCAACGTAAAAAATATTTTTTATATCAGTTCAATATCCGATATAAAAAATACCCACATTCTATATCTCCTATATCTATGACAAGTCTACAACCAACGTAAAAGGTCCATTGTAACTGACATAAAAGTCTGTTTTGCAATAGTGAGTGTTTGTTTTAATATATAGTAAATACAAAATTAAAATTATAAAAATAATTATATCTGGGTTAAGCTTGGTGACTCAAGAGTTGATCTAAACCTAGTCTAATCTAGTTGAAGTTGGGTGTTTATAAATGGATAATTTTGTTGTCCCTTTTTCATTTGTTGAGTTAGGGTTAGACACAACACAAAGCCATCAAATCAGACTAGGTTTATGATCTAAACTAGCTCTTCTTCTTTCTCTATCAACGTCAAGAACCACATCATTATTGTTATCCCTCTCTCCATTTTTGAGAAATATTAGCAAACTCTCTATCACCCTCTTTTTCACATACATTTTTATTACTGACTGAAATTCATGAGTCTTACTAAATCATATAGGTCCCACTAAATGTAGTGGGATGCACACATGAATTTCAACAATGTTATCTTTTACTTTCTTCTATTTTCATTCTTTTATTTCAACAATGTTTCTTTTTTTATTTCCCTCTTTTTTGCAAAATACAAGAATGAATCAATCATCAAGTGATTTTGGTGGGAACTGATGGAGTTAACCTGATTCACACCAATTATATATGTATATCTAATATGATATTTCACTCAAACTAGGATTATCTTAATAGGTCATTGAATCACTACTTGAGCCTACTATAATTACCAAAATCTTTTACTAGTTACTAAACTACAAAAATCTCTTATAAAACTCAAAATTATTCAATTCATATTTGTTTTACAAAAGAATCAGTGCACTTTGGAATTTCATTGCATTAAAGATGAGAATGATAAAAACGAGAAAATGTTAATGTTTTTTTTTAGTTCTTTTTTTTTTGGAATTTTTCATTCTTAAATTATAAATTATTTCTTCAATTAATTATAATTTCTATTTTATATTTTAATTTTTTAAATATTTATAGTTTTTCATTTTTATTTTTTGAAATTATATAATTCTATGTTATTTTTTATAAAATATTTAATTAAAATATTTGAATTTAATTATTTTAATTTTTAACTAATATTTATTAAATTGATAAAAATGGTAAATTATACAATAATTATTAATTTTATGTAAAAATATTTCAAATATATAATTAGCCATAAATGTAAATAAACTATTTTTTTCAAAAATATTATTTGTGGTCAAATGTATTACTTGCTAATAATTTAATTAAAATTTGAAATGGGAATAATTAGAGAGAAATCAATTTGTCATAAATTCTATCGTTAAATGTAATTTGGAAATTTTGTGATGAACTTTGCAATTAACAAGTTTGAGAATGAAAAGAATCCATCACAAAATCCTTGCTAAAAAATTGAAATTATTTTGTGACAAATTTGTGACAGAACGGTTAGAGAAGAAACAATTTTATTACAAAATCTCTTGTTAAAAAATTTGAATTTGTTTTGAAATGAATATTTAGAGAGTAATGATTTTGTCACAAAATCCCTATCTAAAAGAGTTCTATTTATTTAGCGATGGATAATTTAGAAAAAGAATAAATCTGTCACTAATTAATTTCATCTGTACATAACATAAATTTGATTTCATCACAAAATCCTTTGATCTGTCACAAACATCGTTGCTATTAGTGAGGAGATATGTTCCACTATTAAGTTTCATCACTACTTTTAATTTTTTTAATATTGTATTTGTTTATCATTAAAATTAATTATTGATACCTTTGAAATAGGCATAATTAATATGTCACGGTGATCATAGTTGCTTTTATTATTTTGAATCTTAAGAAGCTCTATATATATGATAAATTTGTCATAAGAACCTATTGCAATAAAAAATTTATGAAGATATATTTTATGGCCTTTCAGATATTTTGATCATGTATAAGGAATTAAGCTACGTATGTGTTATACTAGTGGTGAAGTGTACAGTAATGAAAGTATACAAACCTTGGGTTGGATGAGTATGAAATGCATATGTAACCAAGGGGTAGCAACCTTGTATCATTATTAGACTTATCGATTCATGACAAGTATACAAGTAGTACAAGTAATAAACTGATAAGTACAAATATCGTTCTCATAGAAACTATTGTAATGTCCAATTCTCACCACTTGTTACTATTTGAACTAAAAAGGTAAGGTGATAACATGTAATCAAAGACAACAAAACAAGTAAATTGCTAATTAAATCTAAAATAGTTGTTTATGATTTTTAATTTTTAATATGAAGAAATGGAATGTGAAAATGGTTAGGGTTCAAATCCCTCCATGGTCCTCTTTTATAATTTCACCCCATTTAACACAAGATCATCTATAAGCATTAAAGTTCATATTAGCTAAAATAGACTAAGTCTAATTCCTTGACATGTAAGCCTTTCAAACTAATGTTACTGCTCTTATTCCTTAGATCCACAAGGATTAATACAATCATTAAGTTCAAAAATCCACAAAAACACGTGCATTAAGAAGTTTTATCCTTATAATCATCTCAATATAAGGCAATCAACCACAGTTCCAACCATATTTATAAGATTTCTCATTATAAACAAAACTTTAAATCATTCCACCAATGGTTAGTCAACATAACACATTAAGAAAGAAAAGATCACTCAATCTCATGAATAAAACACAATAAATAAAAGAAGGTGCAATTATAAAGGATTTGCATGAAGTTCATTTTTTCCCAACATAAGGAAATTAGCCAAACATGATGAAAAATAAGCTGTAAAGAAAAAGATGAGATGGATGATAATAGTTATATTGAATCTTCAAGGATCATCTCCTAAAGTCTAAACTTCAATGAATGAGATAAGAAATTAGGTTTCTTGTAAAATGTGGATGTTCCATCTATTAGGCCTCAAGATCATCTTTTATATCACCTAAAAATTCAAACTCAATGTTCCTAACATCTATTGTAGCATTTTAGAATTTCCTCACCAACACTTAACTTTAGGATCAACGTTTTAAGCACTGGCCTAAAAATATCATAGCTTATGATTTGCGATTCAAGGATCTACCTAGCGTTCCAAATGCTACAAAAATGGGTGCTTTGGGGAGTGTTAGTGTTGAATCCAACGTTTTTTCATTCTACAATGCTTCAAGCACTAACAAACTCCATACTTTTGGCATTACATTGTTTTTCTTTAGAATTAAGGCAAAACTGGGTGTCTTTTGCAGCTATAGTGTTGAGTCATGTGTGTAGCGTTTAAAATGTTGAGGCCTTTTTCTCCAAGTTTTACTTTTTCCCTATAAAAATTAATTAAAATACAATATTTACAAAATTTTAGGTGCAAAACAAAATCTATAGTAATTCCTATCTATTTTTCTAAGGTTTTAATGATTAATTAATTTTTTTCTCTTGTTTTTCTCATCAAAATCATGCACATAATTTCATCAAATATGTATTTATCACAACCCTAAACTTAGAATTTTGTTTATCACCAAGTAAACTTTAAAACTATAAAAGGGATTGGATTCAATTATTAGAAAATGCATGCTCCAACTAATTAATTCACTCATTTTCAAATTTCAAATATGCATTCATAATATTCAACTCTTAGTACATCAAATACCTAATCATTCTTATGTTGTGAGTTAACTCATGTTGTTTAAAACTAACAAGCACACAAAAAGATAAAATGATAGATAAGTATTTCATGATACTTTCATCTCACAATTGATTCACTTAGGCTTGCGTTTATTCTCTATTATCAAGAATTACAAAGTCTTGTCATTTGCTTGATAAAGTTGCCAAAAATTGTCAATCAAATCTTTTATTAATTATAATGGAGCTAATGTTGAAAAGGCTACTTGACTAAAGCACAAACTTTTAAGCCCACCGGTTTGGCACAAAAAATGCATGTTGGGCATTTGAAACATCCTTTGTTAGAGATGAGGGAATTTTGAACATAGAAGCATTTTCAAATGCCACCATAAGCATTTGAAATGCTTAATTGTAATAATTGCATTTCCATATTTTAGTGTTTAGCTCTTAGCATGGCACTTGAAACACTCCAAAATAAAAGACCTGGAAATTGAAGCACAAAGCATTGAAAATGTTGGAACCTTAGAACTCAATACAGAAATGTACATCCAACATGCAGTGCCCAATCAACACATAAAATGCAAGGTCCTAGAGTTAATATGAAAAATGATAACTTGGGGTGTTGAACATGTAGGAATGGCATTGAAAATGCCTTATGATCAAAAAAGTTTACAATTTTACTTTTGATATAGGTGTTGAAAACCCGAAAGGCATTAAAAACACTTATTGTCGAAGTATAAGTTTAGGACATACAGGCATGGAAAATGCCAAATGAGCATTGGAAACGCCAAACTTTAAATGATGCCTTTTATTGCTAATGTTAAGCATTGGGTTGTAGCATGAAAAATGTCAACTTCAAAATTTAACTTAGATGCTTTCTTTATCATGCTTTTGCTATCTTTCACATTTTTTACCCCAAACTTAACCATTTATGCTCTATTCTTTTAATTTCATTTCTTTGTAGTTGTGCTTCATCTTATCAAACACCTACAAAAGTTAAAGACTTCCAATTAGAGTTTTTTTTCGAGAAATAATCAAACAAAACAAAGTTAGAAATATAAAGAAGTGCAACCAAGTGAAAATAAAGAACATGGGTTTTCCTCACATGTAGTGTTATTTTAACATCATTAGCTTGACGTATCAAGAAATTTTTTTAAATATCCTTGAGGGAAAAAGAAAAAAGCATTGGCTATCAACATGTCTCTACCAATTTTTGTCTTCAATCTTTGTCCATTAACTTTGAATACATTTCCACTTTTTGGCTCTTCTACCATTATAGCTCCATAAGGAATGACTTTTTAATAGTATAAGGGCATGAACATTTGGACTTAAGCTTGTAGGAAATAACTTCAGTCTAGAATTAAACAAGAACACTTGTTGACCTAGATAAAATTTCTTGATGGAAATGTACATGTCATGATACATCTTCATTCTTTCTTTACAAATCCCCATGTTCTCATAAGCATGCTACTCTCATCTCATCAAGCACATGTAATTGTTGAATTTTCTTTTGTTAAGGTGAGATCCAAATTGAGGAATTTTAAGGCCAAAAAAGATTTATATTCCAATTCAACCAGGAAATGACAAGACTTTCCATAACCCAATTAATACGGAATCCTTCTTAAAGGTGTCTCGTATATTGTTCTATATGCCCAAAATGCTTCATCAAGCTTCTTCACCCAATGTTTTCTTGAGGAATCCACTGTTTTCTCTAATATCTTCTTGATTTCTCTATTTGAAACTTCAACTTGTCCATTATAGTGAGAATAATAAGGTTTTCAATATTTTTTTGCTTTACATCATGTTTTGAAAGAACCATCGCTAATTATAACTCTTGGAACTCTAAATCTTGAGAAAATATCTTTATTTATGAATTTAATCACTTCTTATGCATCATTTGTTGGAGTAGCAGTTGCTTCTACCCATTTTGAAACATAATTCTCAATTACTAGTATATATTGATTTCCAAATTAAGGAGGAAAAAGGTCCTATGAAGTTAATATCCCAACAGTCAAACAATTCAAATTCAATAATTAGATTCAAAGGCATCTCATGCTTTTGGGTTAAATTCCCATCCTTTCATAAGAATCACAGCTTTTAACATATATATATGCATCCTTAAAAATGGATGGGCAATAATATTCACTTTGCAACACCTTATTAGTTGTTTTTTCACTATTGAAGTGCCTTCCATAAGATGAGTTGTGATAATGTTACAAAATCATTTTTCCCTTTTTATAAATGACATATCTTCTTAAAAGTCCATCTGCTCCAATTTTGAAGAAAAAAGAAACATCTGAAATATATTGCTTTGTATCATGGAAAAATCTTTTCTTTTGATGCACGTTCAAATCTCTAAGGATGACGCATGTAGCTTTAAAATTAACAATATCAGCAAGTCATCACCTTAGGAAATTCAGCTACAATCTCATTTTCCTTATTTGTAATTTCTTCATTTGCCAATCTTGACAAGTGGTCAGATACTTAATTTTCACAACCTTTCATGTCTTTTATCTCCAAATTAGACTCTTGTAAACAAAACCCATCTTATTAGTCTAGGTTTAGACTTTTCTTCAGTAAACAAACATTTTATTACTAAATGGTCAGTATATATACTAATCTTAGATCCAATTAGGTAAGAGCTAGATTTTTCTAAAGTGAATACTATGTCTTAGCCCAATGTAAAAAAATCCCATTATATTGTTGACAATTTTTCTATGGATAATTCTTTCTGCTAAATTTAAATTTTTCCTATAGATTATTGAGAGCTTTCTAGTTGATATTACATAGGGTCAAATTACAAACAAAAAAGTCTACTTGTAAATTGTACCAAAAATTCAAATCTTCCTTCCTTCTTACTTGTAGATTACCAAGGGCTTTTCAGTCTGTATTGCCGAGGGCCAAATTATAAATAGAAAATTCCATTATAAATTGTATCAAAAATTCAAATCTTCTCACTTTATTACTCGTGTATTACAGTGAGCTTAACCCTATATTACTAATGACTTTTTAAGTTTGTCATTATATTTACCAACAAAGGATCACCGATAGAACTGAAATTGTCAATAATCCATCGATAATTCCAAGTTTTAGTGTTTTTTTGCTATTATAATAGGTTTTTGGTCATTGGTAATAGCAAATTTTCTTGTACTGTTACTCAAATTTATTTAAATTTAAGAACAATTTTATTGTTTTTGGAAAGGAGATACCATAAGTTTTAAATAGTCCAATCCAATGTTTTTAAAATTAGATCAATCATTGAACAAGGTCTTAGCAACATTATGTTGTCCAAGTGGAGTTGGGTTTGGTTCCCTTAAGTAAGGTCTTGAGTTCGAGCCTTGTGGACGGAAAAAAATATTATTGAAAGAGTAGATCCTACTGAAGATGGTTAGTTAGGTTTCCTGATGAAGATTAGTCATCAACAAAGCCCGTGAATATTTCGCACCTATAACATGGTAATAAAAAGAAAATTCATAATATTTTTAAGGAAAAATTAAAACATTTTATTATTTTTTTTTACTAACCCATTGCAAATCAATTTTTTATCGATTTTCATTAGTTGTACTAAATTTTAATCAACTTTTTAGTTTTTTAACCTTTTTTTTTTCAAAACTAATTGATTTTTTAATTTATTTGAACCAAAAATACTGAATTGGTTTACTGATTTTTCAGTCGAATCAGCCAGTTCAATTCCCCTTTTAAAACTTAGGTCCAATCTATCATTTATATAGGTGTATATGTGTATTTCAAGAAAAAATAGGATATGTACTGACAGTGTAAAGTGTTTTTACACTATCATCTAATCACAAACAACCATAAATGACAAGTTTGTTAACTTTGATAATAACTACATTACAAATTATATCAAACATGATTTCTAATTAGTTAATAATGTAAAAACTTTTATACATACCCATTAAACTCTTTCATTTTAGTATTTGTGTTTGCTCGTGCAAATTGTACGGTTCATTTGCGGTTACATATAGAGCCCACGTCAGGATGGCTAGCCCCCTACCTGCGGACCCAAGTAGCGTACTTGATCATATTTTTATAATATGAATGAGTTTTGAAATTTTGAGTTTTTTTTCTTTTTGAAAAAATATAATAAAATAATGAGATCCATGATCTAGATTCTAGACACATGCTAGAATGTTGGTAGAGTAATTAGTCACTTGAAGTTGGTAATTAGTGGTGTGGAATCTATGAGGGACTAGGCCTTATTTTGCATTCAACTTTATTAATTATTGTCTTAAAGGAAATGGTTGAAAAATTAATAAATAAAATATTTTTATTAAAAATCACACTAAAAATACATTAATAATATTAAATTTTAAATTTTTAATAAAATATTTTCTCTTTAAGACTTTAACTACTCTAACTATTATACTACAGAAAATAGTTAGTAAAGTTCTTCATGTTGGGTCTATAGAGATCAAACAATTGGTTCACATAGTAAAAGGACCTTTTTGTATATAAGGCTACATGGATTTAGTAAAGTATACATTGGTTTTCCATTAGAAAGATGACACTAGACTCATGGCTCAGTTGAACATGCTTTGGAATGTGTGTCAACTAAAAATCAAACACACACTGAGAGATTGGGCAGCTCTTCATTGGAATGATGCACTGAAAAAAGGGATAGCCTGACAAAAGGGTTTAGGTGGCAACAATAAAAAATGATCTACATCCTCCAAGAATAGGTATTATTTTTAGGTCTTAATTAAATATATGTTTGGTCTTTTAAATATTTTGAAATTTAATTTTAATCATTAAAAATATCTTTATTTAGTTTATGTCTCTATTCTTTTAAAAGAATGATTTTAGTTGTATTTACTAATTAAGTTTTATTAAATGTTAAGTTTGTATAATTTGTATAAGGTTTTAAGTATAAATTTTGTTATTGCTATGGTATATATATTTTAGTTATTATCATGTCATTGTTTAAATATGTTTGTGATTCCTCTAAATATATCTTGAAATTTACTTTTAGTTCCAAAAGATTATTTTTATTTGATTTGAGTCTATATCTTTAAATTGAATGATTAGTCATTTTTATTAAGCAATTTTTGTTAAATGTTGAGTTAACTAATAGTGATCAAATTATTACTGTCATATATATCCTAGTTGTTGTCATGTTACCTTCCTTTTCTTTTTCCTTCATCGTCTTTCTCTCTCCTTCAAACTCCCTCCTTCGTCTTCTTCTTCCCTATTGTTAAGTTTGCCTTTTGCACCTACCCCACCCTCATATTTGCCACATGCTACTTTTGTAATTCTATCCTCCTAACAATTCCTCTAATGTTTACCTTACCCCTATCACTCCTATTGCATCCCTTGCACTCTTTCTTCCCCTGGCTTCAAATCCTCTAACCCTCATTGACCTTATATATCAATGTTCTATGAGCAATATTATATGAGTAATTATCTTTACTAATATAAAAAAATTAGAAAAGTCACAAAAATGGAGAGAAGGATGAAATAGGCATCAAAAGGGTTATGAACAAGGGTGGAAAACGAGGATGAAGGAGGCATAGAAGGCAAGCTTCCCAACAAGGAAGAAGAAAATAAAGGGGTAGAAAAAGAAAGGAAGGGAGGGTTGATGGGTGGAAGAGGAAGAAGAAATGTGATGATATAGAAATTGGAGATGAAGTGACAATGACGAGGTAGTGACTAGGATACATGACAATGGTGACTGGAAACACACTTAGCCAACTCAGTATTTAACTGAAGTTACTTAATAATGACAACAAAATCATTCACTTATAAAAGAATAGGTATAACATTCTCTCTTTTTTTCTCCCTATAATGAGAAATGAAATTTATATTTTTGATATTAGTACTATTAGTTGTTTTTGCAACTATTAATAGATTTGTATTTCAAGCAAACAAAATTCGAAAGAGGTTTTGATTAATTTAATTTGGAGAGAAATATCATAAATTTAAATAAGTTTTTTTTCTGGCAAAATGAATTCTTATGGTAATATTATTGTTATTTTAGAAATTGCTTTGTTAGAAAAATTTGATAGAAAAACCTAAGATATTATAATTATTTAGTATTGAAAGTGTAAGTTCAATTTTATTTTAAGTTTGCAAAGTTTAAAAATTAGATTCTTTTTCATCTTAAAAAATTTGAATCAATTCCCTTATCCTATGCCACGTTTTATGGTCTTTCTCAGTTTGTATTGTTTCTTCCCCTAGCTAGTTGGTTACATATTCGGCCTAATTGATCCACAAACTTTTCCCATTTTCTTACATGGACTGTGGATTATCAAGCCCATTTTGCTTCATTTGAGTCAGCAAGTGGTAATGTGATATCCAAGGGCTTAAAATTTTGGAGAAATTTTTGCTTTAGATCTCACAAATTGGTGGGACTCTGGTTCTCCATAGAACCTTTTTGTTGTTTCAATATGCCTCTAGGTGATGAGATGACCACTACACAAAGAAAGAGAGAGAGAAAGAAAGAAAGATGGATTCCATCTTTTTTTCTTATTTCATGCATGCTCTAATCACCCATACATTTCCACTTCTGCATCTTTTAATTTTTACACAACATCCACTTGTCTTGAACCCCAATTTTTTTTTCTTTTAAAAAGCCATCCACTTTCACTGATTTTTGGGGCAACGAAGCAGAGTGAGGGTGGGTGTTTCTATGTTGAGTAGAAGTGGGAGTTAAGGAACCAAATTCGTCTCATTTTGAGCTTCAATTAAGGTAGGGGGCTACTATTCCCACCCTAGCTTTTGCTATTTTCACCCTATGTATTGTTTGCATTTTTTTATTTCAAAAATACTCTCCGACGGAATCACAATTTTGTTGTGATTTTGTACAACAAAAATGCATTTCCATTATGATGAGGGGATGCGACCATTTATACATAACGAAAATGCATTTCTGTTATATATTAGGGACTGATCCCGTTATGTATGAATTCAAAATACATAACAGAAACACATTTCCATTATGTATTTGGGACTGATCCATAAAGGAAACCTGTTTCTGTTATGTATTTTGAATTTAATTATTTATATTTATTAAATTCATTTATATTTTTTGAGCACAACTTTTAATGGATAACTAAAGTGTGAGCAAAGCATGCGTTTGAATTGGTGTGATCTGGACCCTTGATTTATTGTGTGTAATATCGACCATTTATTTTTCTAACGCATATGACATTACTTTTAATGACTTGGATAATATTGTTTACATTTCATTTGTGAAATAGAAAAATGCACAAGAAGGGGGGGTTGAATTGTGCGTTTAAAACCTTCTTTTCTTTTTTTAATAAAATATAAATAAGTTTGAAAGCATTTTCAAGCTAAGGGATAGAGAGAAAGATAACACAGAGAGTTTTTATATTGGTTCACTCAACCTGATCTATGTCTAGTCCCTTTACCCAGAAGGTATCCACTAACCAACCTTAGGTTACAAGTATTGTTCGCGGCCTCTTCAGGCTTTACAAGCCAATCACCCTAGATTGCTCAACCCAAGTATTCTTTTTTCACTAAGCCTCTCTAGGCTTTCACAACACAAACAAGTGTTTATACAAGGTATCAACTCACGTAGTGAGGATTTGAAAGATTAATTTCAAAACACTCAGAAAATTTTTACAAGACTTTGTCACTATCGTCCAATAGACACTTCTAGTTAATGTACAGAGAGTTTTTGATGTCTCACTAAGATTATCACAGATTAGTACGTATCATTGTTCGTCTATTTTTGCTTCTTCCTTGGTGCATATATATAGTCTTCAAGGAAAAAGATTCGTTGTGGAAGACTTGATTTCATTATACAAGGAGGGGCGTGCAAACCATGCTTTTAGAAAGATCAAGCGTGGCAGCTTTTAGACTTGCACTAAAACAGAAAGCGCAGGACTGTGCTGGTGGGCTACTTTTCTGAACATTCTTCATTCGGCATGGCAGCTTGATAAGTTGACTTGCTTTATCTGTTTCGTTGTGCCTTTGCACTAGAATGAATCTAATTACATTTAATGCTTCAAAACAATTTAAACGTTAGATCACTAGAATGGTAATATGTTAGTTTCGAGGAAAAATAAACATAAGTAAATTGGATGTTTAAATAAGACTTAGCCATTTGAAGGTTTGTCGTTGGAAGCTTTTGTCTGAATGCATCTAATATTTGATTTTGTTCTAAGAGACAATATTTAGCTTCGGACGGTCATCTTTAGCTTGTTCACTTGGACGATCTTCTTTAGTACATCTACTGGACAGTCCATATAAGAGTAACTTGTTTGCTGTGACAAGGTTAGTCCTTAGGCAGAAATTTGAACATTAATAAGTTTGTTATCTTCAAAACTTTGAGGGTTTAAACGCTTCTACGTCTTTGGTTCCAACAATCTCCCCTTTTTGATGATGACAAACCTTATTAATTTTTAAGTTTTTGCTAGAATATAAAGAGGCGCATAAAAGTATTTTTGAAAAACATACTATGCTCCCCCTGAGTCTGATATGCCATAGTTTGTATGCTTTGAAACATAAAATATATTAGTTTTAAATTCATGCTAAGTATTAGAATATACTAAAAATCAAAGCATATTATAACTAACAGTTATAAAATCAAACATAAGTAGAACAACACTTTGAGATATATTAGAACAAAGCATGTATATTATTGTACTGGAAGATCATACGAAGCTTTAATTTTTAAAAGCAAAAACAGAACAGAACGCTTTAATTCTCCCCCTTTTGTCATTAGCAAAAAGCAGACAAAAAGAAAAAGGAGCGTCATCATGGTCATTGTGGCGGTAGCAACAGAGGCGGTGGGGAAGGTTGGGAAAGATGTAGGAGTGCTTGTTGGTTCTGGAGAATTTGGTGAAGAAGAGTAAAGATGGGTTGAAGCTGACTTGCAA
This sequence comes from Spatholobus suberectus, assembly GCA_004329165.1. Taxonomy (NCBI): domain Eukaryota; kingdom Viridiplantae; phylum Streptophyta; class Magnoliopsida; order Fabales; family Fabaceae; genus Spatholobus; species Spatholobus suberectus. The sequence continues at coordinate 60,224,268 of CM014729.1, forward strand.
TGTACTATTGAACAGCAGGTTCAACAGGGGGAATGGGGGAAGGGGCAGAAGTAGAGATGGGAAGGCTTGTAGAGGCTTAGGAGCCAGGAGTAGGCAGCGATGGAGGTGTGGGTAACGGTGGTTGGGAAGGAGTTGGTGGAAGAACTTCAGTGGGTGGAGGAGGTGCTTCTAGAAGTTTCAAGTCTTGTATATCGAGTTGGTAGGGACAGGAAGTGGTCCAAGGGTAGGGTGGTTAGAAACTGTTAGGGTGGGTGAGAGTAGCAATCATAGTGTACAGAATAAAAGTTTCTGTACCAAGGAGTGGACATTCATTCGGTGGGTGGACAAAGGCAGCTGAAGTATTCGAAAAGTGAAAGACACGAGCTGGACACTGCGTGAATTCACAGTCCGTGGCAGTTGGGATGCCGGCCTTGTCGTCTGGGGAGACCCCACTACTGGACGCTTCTTGTTTGCATATGAACATGTGATGTTGCCAGAAGCATTCAGCATCGTCCTCGTCCATGTTTGTATAAAGATGCTGAGCTATGAACCATTCAAGGGAATGGGTTGAATGTTGTTGAATTTCAACTCTAGACGGCAAAGGCAAGGATGGTGCCTTGGTCAGAATCTTCTTCTTTTTGTGATTGACATCTATGATTAGCGTCCTTGGGCATACACGATCTGGTTAGATGCGGATGGATGTGGAATGTCGGATGTGTTGTGATGGGGGGTGAAAAGTTGATGCTTCAAAGTCGTTGAACCTTTGAGAGTGTTACAAAACATATGCTCAAAGGAAAATGAAAAGAATCCATCTTCTTCTAGATCCAAAGGCCTAAACTTCAAATCTGAAGGCCTTAGATGGACTATCCGCTCCGCCAAGCTCATACAATTCTGGGGTACCTACGCCTGATAAACAGCTTGAGCGACAAGTGTTCAATAGCTTTAGGAGGTAGTGCCAGATAAGCCTTAGACAGTTGATGAACATAATCTTCCATGTATTTGTCCATAGTAATCGGAGAGTAATCAAAGCCGAAGTCTGGCTCAGAAAGCTCTGGACACAAAATAATCCTATTGTCGTCCATGAGGTTCTGTTGGTTTCCTTCAACAACAAGTAGGGGCCATTTCTGTTTTATTTTCGCCAAGGTTTCTGAGGGGTGGAAGATGTAGGGATGGGAATGATGGTTGAAGAGGAAGGTGATTTAGGAGGTTGGATGGAGAGATGTGACTTAAGGATACCGGGCATGGGGATGGTGCAGGTGTAACCTTCATCACTAGGAGGCAGCATGTTTGGTTCAGGTGTGGCTTGTGTTTCAAGTTGTGTTTGGGTGAATGTTACAGATGGTTTAGCAACCATTGATTCAACAAATTCACTAGCAGGTTCATCAACATCAAGAGTGGAAAGCTTACTTTTCTTGGACTATGCTTCCCCTGGTAGTGCTTTTGCTGGTCATTTGGATGGGACAGATTGTTGGACGGCTAGAGGTTGTGGTTGAGCAGGAACAACAATCATGACAGTTTTCTGTTTCTTAACAAGCTCGCCAATAGGCTCGTTGTCCTCGTCGTTAGAAGCGATGATCAAGTGTCTCTTAGTAGGAGCTGGTGCCGAAGCAGGTGGAGGAGCAGAGGCAGCAATGGGAGCAGTTGCAAGAGGAGTATGTGGAACTGAAGGTCATTGGGTCTTAGACCTTGTAACTCTGGTTGCTTGCGTCTTGGACGACTTCCTCTTGGTAAATGGTTTAACAACAACAGGATTAACAAACAGTGCTTCGTCATCCATTGGCTCAGCATGCTGGATAATTGGCTCTACTCTCTGTTGAGGTGCCATCTCAACAGCTTCTTCTTTAACGTCCACTGGTTTGGACGTGGTCTTCAAAGGCTTCAGCACGAAACCAGCCTCCATTTGTGCAATGTTGTTGCGTCCAAACGGTAATTGTGTGAATCTGTGGCCACCACCGAGAATCCTAATCTGGTTCTGCTTTCCAACAGACAGAGCAAAGAAGGTATGGTACACATTCTGTTGCCAAAAAATTTTGTTCAAAAAAGCAGCTTATGTGATTTGATTGCGCTCTCCGCGTCCTTTCATGGTCCTTGTGACACCCTTTATCCCAAAGCTAATTATTAAATAAATATTACGAAAATATAACATGCTTTTCATTTGTGAAATAAAACGATAGTTTATAATCTTTTTCTTCACACGATAAAGGACATCACATGCATAACTCACATTTACTAAAACTCCATAAGATGCTTTACTGATTAACCAAATGATGGTGGCCCATAGTTGACCATACAAGTCCAAATAAAATAAAATAAACCAATTTAAAAGTAAAACTATTAGTCTAAAGTTTAAAAGCTAAAATAATAAATAACTAAGACCCCGATGTCACATTACTATCAGAGTTGACAAAACCGTAAAGAAACTGTAAAATAAACTACAATGAGGCCAATGCCCTTACTCTAAGACTCCTCCTCAAGGTCCTGCTGGACGTCACCTGTATATCACAGACACATACAGAAAACACCAGAAAACAAGGAGGTGAGATACATCTCACATCATGCTCAAAGTATGACAGTGGAGACAGGTAGAATACACATCACATACATAATTAATTAACAGTAATTTGCAAAAACCAGAACGCACACAAACATATGTAATGCAATGCCTAGCTTCTACTTCTTATGCAAATGTGGTACCAACTTAAACTTGTCGGAAAGTAGACTAGGAGTAAATGCACGACCATAAGAAGCGTCATCGGTACCGATGCCTTCGGCTCTTGCACCCTCAACTAGTATGATATCCCTCGGCGACTAGTTAGGGTTACCCAATTTTGCCAGTACGCCCCGGCTCCATGGGATCAGCATGGACCATTGGAGTTTTCCCAACCAGATAACCCTCAAGGCTAGAGTTAGACAACCCATCACGGCCTCCACCAGCCAGATTCCTACATACTTTCCTCATCACATAACTCAAATGTTATGATGCATGGTCACACACAATACTTACAACTTTTCACAAGCTTTCACCATGATTAACATAATTTCATATCATACTCAATTTTCTCAAAGTAAACAACAGTCGCACAATATAAACTTAACAAGGCATAAAAAGAAACAACAATGAGTTTAAAACTACAAAAAAAGGAGTTCATAGGCACAAAGAACAAAATAGTCGAAATCGTATCTACTCATTATGCCAGCAACGAATCTGCCTAGCGGGCTATACATCTCGCCTAGCGGGTTTGCACCACAACCAACCCGCCCAACGGGTCCACGTCAAGACCCAACCCGCCCAGCGGATTGTTCATCCCGCCCGGCGCCAACGCGGAGTGTAGTTTTCAACGAAAGGTCGCCCAGCGGCTATCTAACCCCGCTGGGTGGATCCAAGATACAGATTTTAAAAAGACAATCCATGATAATCCATATAAATTAAACATAGAATTTTCATAAAACATATTAATAATTTGGGGAAAATCGTATTCCCCTTTGCACGTACACAACCATATAATTCACAAACAATTGGGGTCTAGGGCCAACTCCTCTACCCACGACCAAAGTCATACCTATGAGCGAGATAACTCACTCCCCCCTTACCTTGAAAGAGGCGATCCCCAGCAAGAGGATACGAACGGTGCAGTAGCGTCTTTCTAAGGTTCCTCAATTCTTGACTACAAAGGCTTTGACGGCACAGTATCTCCAAGGAGGCACAAGCGAAAGAATAAGGAGAAAGGATTAGGTTTTCAAGAAACCTAAGGAATACTTAAAGCTAACTTTGGACTCATAAAACTAAGCCCAATAAAAGGGTTTTAAAACTTTTAAAAACATTCTAATTATAAAACCCTAGTTTAAAAGCCCAATATTTCTTTTTCTCAAAATATCATTTTATTAAAAACAAGGCAAACGAATAATAATAATAATAATTAAAGGAAAACATTGGGGTGTTACAGTCCTAAAGATGTTGCTTAGGATAAGGTGCGGCAGGTTGAACTGTTGACCTGTGATCATGTGGAACAATGCAAACCTATGCAAGAAGGTAACACTGTCCTTTGATCCAGCCTTGTGAAGTATTCCCTTGTTCAAAAACTGCTGGAAAATCTTTCCTTCTTGTATCAGTTTGCTGTACTCGACTAGGCCTTCGCTTTCTGGACCCATCAGTGCAGCGTCAACTGTGTCGTATCCACCAAAGCTGTCTTCCCAGCCATTCTTGATACAAGACCCAGCCCACTCACAGCCAACGGCTTGGGCGACAGTGCCAAGGTCCAATGTGACTTTGACTCTCAAAACGTTCCCGACTATGTTCGTCTTGGAGAATACAGGAGAGTTCTAGAACTGTCTAACGAGCTCTAGGTAGATAATTTCGTTCATGTGGAAGTAGTTGAAAATTCCATATCTGATCAAATTGTCCTTTACTTTCACAGGGCTTGAATGTTGAAACGACTTTCAATAAGAACAACGGCCTTGTCTAGGCTCTCCACACGAGCCACAGCCTTTACATTAGCACCAGCCTTTTCGGTTGCCATATTTGAGAGCTTAAAGGATTTTAGGGTTTGAGAGGTTTTGAAAGAGAGAAAGAGAGTGTGTTTAGATAAATTTGAGAAGAGGTGAGTGTTTTGGTTTGGTGTTTGAGTGTATATGAAGAAACCGAACGGTTTTGCTTTTGGCAATTCTTTGAATTTCGAACAGAGAGATGATGTGCAATAAATGTTGGTCAGGCGCTTACATTTTTCGAGGGTGGTTATATGGCGCATGAGTGACTTAGACAAGAATAAAGCATTTATTTCAAATCATTATCAATAAAAACATAATTAAGTATGGATGAAGATTTTTATGCACATATAAGTGTGAGTTATTATGGAATGCGAAAAGCTGTGCAAGAGGACGGATAAAATATTGGACGCTATGAAGCCATAGGATGCTACAAAACATTGGACGTTCATGTTCTTGGACAGTCAAGGCATATTGAATAAAATTATTCATTTATAGATTCTATACCAAGATGATCTCGAATATGGATGAGTTTATCTTCAGGGAGGGGTTTTGTAAATATATTGGCTAGTTGATTTTTAGTGTTAATAAACTGAATATCGACAACTCCCTTCTGAACATAATCTTTTATAAAATGATGTTTTATTTCAATGTGCCTTGCCCGAGAATGCAAAATAGGATTTTTAGACAGATTTATAGTAGCAGTATTATCACAAAAGATAGGAATGTTACTTTCGTAGGTACTGTAGTCTTCTAACTGATGCTTGATCCATAAAATTTGTCATAAACAAGACACAGCTGAGATATACTCTGCTTCCACTGTGGATAGGGAAATCGTCCCTTGTCTTTTGCTCGTCTAGGAGACTAGATTTCCATCAATGAGGTGACATCCTCCACTGGTGCTTTTGCGTTCTATTCTGTCTCCAGCATAGTCAGCATCACAGAATCTAGCTAACCTGTATTCTTTGTTAGACTTAAAACACAAACCAAGCTTAGTGGTTCTTTTTAAGTATCCAAAGATTCTTTTTACTACCGTTAGATGAGTTTCTCTAGGATCAGACTAAAAACGGGCACATAAGCATACACTGAACATAACGTCAGGTCTGGACGCTGTGAGATATAATAAAGAGCCAATCATACCTCTGTATGTAGTTTGGTATACCTTTTTAGATGTGTCATCCAAGCTAGGTACTGACTATGGATGCATAGGTGTACTCATTTCCTTGGCATCGTCCATCTTGTACTTCTTGAGAAATTCGTTGACGTACTTTGTCTGATGTATGAATATGCCATTTATAGTCTGCTTTACTTGCAATCCCAGGAAGAATTTTACTTCTCCCATCATACTCATCTCGAATTCTACTGTCATAATCTTAGAAAAATCCTTGCATATTGCGTCATTAGTAGCACCAAATATAATATCGTCCACGTATATTTGCGCAATGATAAAATGTGATTTGACGTCTTTGAGAAAGAGAATGGTGTCTACTTTTCCTCTAGTAAAACCATTTTCTAAAAGGAAAGAGCTTAGCTTTTCATACCAAGCTCTTGGAGCTTGTTTGAGTCCATATAAAGCCTTTATGAGTTTGAAAACATGTTTAGGAAAAGTATCACACTCAAAACCAGGAGATTGTTTCACATAGACTTCCTCATTTATTAGGCCATTTAAGAATGCACTTTTTACATCCATTTGATAGAGCTTCATATTGCTGTGAGCAGCAAATGAAAGTAAGATGCAAATGGCTTCTAATCTAGCTACTGGTGCAAAAGTTTCGGTGAAGTCTATACCTTTTTGTTGAGAGTAGCCTTGAGCTACAAGTCTAGCTTTGTTTCTCACCACTTTGCCAGCTTCGTCTAGCTTGTTGCGAAACACACATGTTGTTCCAATGATAAACTTGTCCTTGGGTGCAGGAACTAGCTTCCAAACATCGTTTCATTCGAATTGATTAAGTTTGTCCTTCATGGTGTTGATCCAGCCATCGTCTAGGAGAGCTTCGTCCACTGTCTTTGGTTCCACTTGGGAGATCAAAGCAGTTTGAGATTTCTTCTTGAAGGTCAATCTTGTCCTGACATGATCTTGTACACTTCCAAGGATTTGATTATCTGAATGATATGTCTTCATTTGCCAATGTCATCCAGTTGGTTCCTTTTCCTCTGTTTTTGAATCATCCAACTAATTTCTAGATGTTGGAGGTTTGGCATCTTCCAGCTTCATATATGCAAATGAATTGTCTAGCTCTGATATTTCTTTATCAGGCTTATTGTCATTGAACTTAACGTGGATGGCTTCTTCAACTGTTAAGGTTTTAGAGTTGTAAACTCTATAAGCCTTGGATGTTTCAGAATATCCTAACAGTATTCCATCATCACACTTATAATCAAACTTTCCTAAATTGTCCTTAGTGTTTAAGATGAAACATTAACATCCAAAAGGATGAAGATATGATATGTTAGGCTTTCGTCTTTTCCACAATTCATACGGAGTCTTTTTCAAGATAGGTCTTATATAAATTCTATTTTGTAAATAACATGCAGTGTTTATAGCTTCAGCCCAGAAGTGCTTAGGAGTGGAGTTATCATTGAGCATGGTTCTAGCCATTTCTTGCAATGACCTGTTCTTTCTCTCTACCACACCATTTTGTTGCGATGTTCGTGGTATAGAGAAGTTGTGGAGAATTTCGTTCTCCTCACAAAACCCTTGAAAACTTTCATTTTTGAACTCCCCTCCATGATCACTTTTGATTGAAGCTATACAAACACCTTTTTCATTTTGGATTCTTTTGCAAAAGATTGAAAAGGTTTTATAAGACTCTTCCTTGTGTTTTAAGAACATAACCCATGTCCATTTAGAGTAGTCGTCCACTACGACTAGTCCATATCGTTTTCCGCTAAGAGAGGCTGTTCTAGTTGAACCAAATAGATCAATATGTAGCAACTCCAAAGGTCTAGTTGTGGAAACAATATTTTTTAAATCAAAAGAGCTTTTTACTTGTTTCCATTTTTGGCATGCATCACAAAGAATATCAGACTTGTAAGCAAGATTTGGAAGTCCTTTTACAAGGTTATGCTTATTTAGCTTTGAGATTAGTCTCAAGCTTACATGTTCAAGTTTCTTGTGCCAATTCCATTGATTCTCTTTGATGGATACTAGACACGATACGTTTTGATTTGTGAGATCATTTAGATCAATCTTATAAAGATTGCTTTGCCTCTTAACAAAGAATAATATGGATCCATCTATATTCCTGACAGTACATTTGTCCTTGTCAAAGAAGACATTGTGTCCACTGTCACATAATTGACTTATGCTCAGTAGATTGTGTCTAAGTCTTTCAACATATAAAACATTTTCAATGGAAAGGAAGGAATGCTTATCGATCATCCGTATGCTTGTGATCTTTCCCTTCTGATTCCCTCCAAAGGTGACCCATCCACCATTCTTGGGTTTCAAGCTTTGAAACATACACCTTTCTTCCGTCATGTGTCGTGAGCAACCACTGTCCAGGTACCATGACTGGTGTCTTCTTTCTGTTGTTAAGCACATCTGCAACAGGGATTATCATTGACTTAGGTACCCAAATGGACTTAAGTCTTTTTTTGTTAGTTCTGAAGGCATTGGACGCCTTCTTTATTCGACGATGTATACACCTTGTTGGTTCATGCCCACTCTTTCCACATATTTTACAAAAAGTCATGTTTTTTCTAGTTTTGTAATTTTCTTTCTTAACAAAACCAAGTCCAGATTTGTCATTAGGACTTCGTCTATAAGATAGAATTTTATTTAAGTTTTCAGTCCCACTGACGAATTTTGACAAGCTTTCTTTCAGATGAGTAACTTCTTTTTGAAGTTCTAAGGCTTCATGAGAAGATGCCTCTTCTGAAATGTTCTTATTTTTTAAAAACTCATTTTCTTTTAAAACCTTTTTATGCTCTTCTTTAAGCAAATTAAATTCTTTGTTATTTCTGAAAATTTCTTTTTCAGTTCTTTATATCCCATTGATAGAGTTGAGGAGTTAGCAAACAAATCATTATAAGCTTCTTGAAAAGAGATTAAGTCATTGAATTTTACCTCTTCGTCTTGCTCATTGTCTGAGCTATCAGAGCTGATCTTCACCATAAGACACAGGTTAGCTTCTTCCTCTCCTTTTTCTTCTAACGAAGATAGGTCCATGTCTTCCCAGGTAGCCATAAGACCCTTTTTCTAGAAGAACGTCTTCTTTTTATCCTTCTGTAGACTGGGACATTTAGTCCTAAAATGTCCAGGCTTCTTACATTCATAACAAACTGGAGGACTCTTTTCTTTTAGTGCCTTGTTAAACTTCTTTGTGAAGTTTTTGGCTCTGGATCCTCCTTTCTTCCTTCACATAGCCTGTATTTTTCTAGAGATGAAGGATATCTCATCCTCATCAGAGTCGTCTTCTTCAGACTCTTCCTCAAAGGATTCTTCCACATTTAAGGCTTTGGACAATGATCCTTTGGGTGGAAGTTGGACGCTTAGTGCAATGGACATTTTCTTTTGTCCTTCATCTTGCTTCAGTTCTAGTTCATGGACTTTAAGAGTTCCAAGTAACTCTTCCATAGAGAGTGCTGTTAAATCCTTGGATGCTTTTAAAGCTGTAACCTGTGGTCTCCATTGCCTAAGTAAACTTCTTAAGATCTTGTCAATGTGATCATAATTATCATAGGTTTTGCCTAAGGATCTCAGGTTATTTATTATGGTTTGAAATCTTCCAAACATAAGTTCGATAGTTCCATTTTCTTCCATAGTAAAGAGTTCATATTGTCTTACGAGTAAGGTCAACTTGAACCTCTTTACTTGTGAAGTACCCTCGTAGGCAAGCGCGAGAGTATCCCACATTTTCTTAGCACTTTTTAAACTATGCATCTTTTCATATTCAGATTCAGATAAGGCACACATTATAGCATTTCTAGCTTTAAAGTTTAAAAGATACCTTTGTTTGTGAGTTTTTGTCCATTGACCTCTTGGTAGCTCCATTCCATCTTGGTCAAGGGGTAGATAGTCGCCAGTTTCTACTACGTCCCACATGTCTATGTGACATACATCAAAGAATGCTATCATTCTTTGCTTCCAATAATCGTAGTTCTGACCTTTAAAGAGAGGTGGTCTGTTAACGGCTTGTCCCTCGTTTTCCATGAGTGTTCAGGATTGTTTTACCCGTGCAGTGTTAGATGCTCAACCCTAAGAGGCTGAGCTTTGATACCAATTGAAATAGAAAAAGTGCACAAGCAAGGGGTTGAATTATGCGTTTAAAACCTTCTTTTCTTTTTTTAATACAATATAAATATGCTTGAAAGCGTTTCCAAGCTAAGGGACAGAGAGAAAGATAACACAGAGAGTTTTTATATTGGTTCACTCAACTTAAGCTACGTCCAGTCCCTTCACCCAGAAGGTATCCACTAACCAACCTTAGGTTACAAGTATTGTTTGCGGCCTCTTCATGCTTTACAAGGCAATCACCCTAGATTGCTCAACCTAAGTATTCTTTTTTCACTAAGCCTCTCTAGGCTTTCATAACACAAACAAGTGTTTATATAAGGTATCAACTCACGTAGTGAGGATTTGAAAGATTAAGTTCAAAAAACTCAGAATATTTTTACAAGACTTTGTCACTATTGTCCAATAGACGCTTCTAGTTAATGTACAGAGAGTTTTTGATGTCTCGCTAAGATTATCACAGATTAGTATGTATCACCGTTCGTCTATTTTTACTTCTTCCTTGGTGCATATATATAGTCTTTAGGGAAAAAGATCCGTTGTGGAAGACTTGATTTCATTATACAAGAAGGGGCGTGCAAACCATGCTTTCAGAAAGATCAGGCATGGCAGCTTTTAGACTTGCACTAAAACGGAAAGCGCAAGATTGTATTGGCAGTCTGCTTTTTTGAACATTCTTCATTCGGCATGGCAGCTTGATAAGTTGACTTGTTTTATTTGTTTCGCTACGCCTTTGCACTAGAATGAATCTGATTACATTTAATGCTTCAAAACAATTTAAACGTTAGATCACTAGAATGGTAATATGTTAGTTTCGAGGAAAAATAAACATAAGTAAATTGGATGTTTAAATAAGACTTAGCCATTTGAAGGTTTGTCGTTGGAAGCTTTTGTCTGAATGCATCTGATATTCAATTTTGTTCTAAGAGACAAGATTTAGCTTCAGATGGTCATCTTCAACTTGTTCACTTGGACGGTTTTCTTTAGTACGTCTACTGGACGGTCTTCTTTAGTATGTCTACTAAATAGTCTTCTTTAGTACGTCTATTGGACAATCAGTATAAGAGTAACTTGTTTGCTGTGACAAGGTTAGTCCTTAGGCAGAAATTTGAACATTAATAAGTTTGTTATCTTCAAAACTTTGAGGGTTTATACGCTTCTACGTCTTTGGTTCCAACAGTTTGTTCGTTTTTATTTGTATCGCGTACTATAATTGTAACAACGTATTAGTGATACCAACAACGTAATAAGTGTAACATTTATAAAATTCAAAGCATCTATAAAATCAAAAAATATATACAATAATGTATGTACATAATGTATAAAGTATTAAAAAAAGCATGTAACAGGAAAAAACAAAAAAAAGGGTCAAGCATCAGAGGTGGTCGTCTTCCTCCACCTCCTTTTGTGATAGGTGCACTAGGAGGCCATGCCTAACTGAGCGATGGCCAATGCCTCCTGTATCATCCCATCATTGTCCATGCCCTCAAGCACGACCCTAAAGTGCAGCGTGCACTCTAAAAGGCTGACAACTCTCTCTTACTGTGCTTACATAAAAACAAATGGAAACTTTATTAAAAAATATGTCATTGGCATCCTAAAAAGTACATTGTAAAGATATGGATGCTGGCCTCGCACAAATGAGAGTCATTGGACAAAGAATCCGTCACAAGCTATTGCTGTGGGACAAGAACTTGTGGAAGACCTCACGAAGGATCTCCCTTTACTGGAGGAATCAGAAAAGAGTGACAGACATGGTGGAACTATTACAGGTAGTCATTGCCACATGTCCACAAAGCCTTGAGCGACACAGCAACTCCTCTGCCCACAGCATGTGCTTGCCAGCCCTCCTAGTCATCAAATTGGCTAATGAACAATGGGAACTAAACAGGCTGGGGGCGAGGGATCTCCTGGATGTACCCAAATTGCTTGAACACCCTTTCCAGTTGATGGGCGTGCATATAGGTACCACACTTGATGAAGCTGGAGTAAAATAAAATCACCTCCAATGGGCTGACAACCAGGTGTGCGACATACGGCACCTACATGACATCGTCCAACTGTAGCTGGTCCAATGCCTGCCTGGTCCCCAACACAAAGCTCATGCCCCTCGTCTGCTTCCACCAACACAAACGAGAATGCTACTTTGAGTAACCCCTAATGGACTCCTACTCTAGAGTGGGAAAGTGCTCATATATCCACGCTTATTATCGCCAATTAACATATAAATTACATAAACAAAATAATCATTAAAACATATCTACAAAAATAAAAATAAAAACATATCATGATCAGGCTCATGTATCCTCCAAACTGTGCCGTACACTGAAGGCTGGCAACGCTGAGCTAATTGTACAAGAATGTTAATGCAGTGAAACCCTAAGAGTATTCGCTGTAGGCCTGAGATCATCAAAGAGGTCTAGGTAGCAAACTTGCACGTACGTTGAGCTCTTGTCGGTGAATTGTGCAGCCGACAAGATGTAATAGATACGCTCACATAGCAAATGTTGTCTGCCTAGCAGCCTGTCATGAAACGTAGATCTCCTCAGTCATGATAAGGTGATGCGAGCTCCTTTCGTTGTCGCAGCATGTGCCTTAACAAAGGTCACACCTAGCTCGCTTATTAGCAGGTCCATGACATCATACACGAATAATAAATGTGCTCACAAACCTTGCCTATAATAGGCAAGTTCAAGAGAGATGACACAACGTCTAGAGTGATGGTCATTTCCCCTACTGGCAAGTGAAAGGAGGTAGTGTCCTTGTGCCACCGCTCAACAAAGGCATATATAAGGCCCTTGTTGGCCGAAGTATACCGTGCCTCTATAAGAGAGGCAAGCTCTGAACCCCGTACAATTTCTACGACCTACGGGTGCAAGGGCATCAACAAGATCTTGCCCCTATGGTTGATCAACCTCATCTCATCACGGGACTGACCCAGCCATATATGTCTTGCAACATGGTCCCTATAGGACCTAAGCAAGGACAAGTTTATAGGACCTCCTTATAGGATCTTCATCACTTGAGTTGGAGGTGCCTTTGCCTTTGCCTCTGCCTCCGGTACCTTGATCTCTGCTTGCACCTACTGCTACCTAAACACTTGACCCTGTCTAGCTGAATATGCCGATGTAGTCGGCCGTGGGAGCCTAGAAGTGTCTATCTCATTATCTGGCAAAGGGCCTTGTCCAGGACGATGAGCACCAAATCTCGTGAGTGCCATAATGAATTTGAAACACTAATGATACATTAACAATTAAGAAATAATTAATATCAAATATAATCAACATTATTATAGAATTATTCTAAAAAAATATTACATAAAATTAATCATTTATTAAAGCACAAAAAAATTACATGTTACATAAATACTTTAATAGATAAAAAATAATTAAAAACAAATAATTTAAATCAAATAAATAATTAACGATAAAAAATTTATAAGTAAAGGATACTGAAAAACAAATAATTTAAATTACTTAATTCATACAAATAATTAATATAAAAAACTATTTAAAAATAAATTATATAAATTATATTTATTCATAAAAATAATTAAAATAAAAAATTAATTTAAAAACAATCAACTTAAATTAATTAATTCATTAAAATAAATAACTATTTAAAAAACAAATTATTTAAATTATTTAATTCATATAAATAATTAAAATAAAAAAATAATTTAAAAATTACATAATACATAATAGAATCGCAATTCCGTTATGTATCGTTTCTGGATACACAACGAAATCGCTATTCTATTGTGTATCTGGAAATGATACATAACGAAATCCTATTATATATTATGCAATTTTTAAATTATTTTTTATTTTAATTATTTATATGAATTCACAATTTTATTGTGTATCTAGAAATGATACATAACGGAATCACGATTTCGTAGAATCGCAATTCCGTTCAATCTAGAAATCAAAAATTAAAATGAATGTCATCTTCGATGACTGCATGGTGGGAATGTCGATGGTTGTAGAGGCTTGTGCCAAGCTCATCAAAGTAAGGCGAGTGCGAATGGAGTGGAGTCACGTTCTTCCAACTAATGGAGGCACGGCGGCGCAGGGGAGGGGGGTGGTGCAGGGTAAGAAGAGAAGAGACCGGGAAAGGAGGGAGGGAGGTGGGGAGTGTGAGAAGGGAAGAGGAAGGGGTGAATTTAAATTCTAAGGAGGCAAAGATGAAATTTTATGTATTTTTGGAAAAGGAAGAGTGAAAAAAGAAAAAAAAAAAAAAGGGGGATGGGAATAGCAGGCCCTTAAGGTAGGGGGGAAGTTTGGCCCATGTGGTAACTATGTTGTATTATATTTATTTGTAATTTTAAATTTGTATAACCGTAAACATCGGAAATGGAAAAGATAATAAATATTATATAAGGAAAATAAAAGATACAATTAATTTATAAATAATTAATTATAATGAATATTCATTTACATTAATTGTACCCAAAAAAAAATTGACAACGAAAAGGATCTCAAAACAGTCATCACTATCACAAGGCCCAACAATAATGGCCACATGCACTTGTTATACAAAGCTAGTAACTAATTTCAATTTATTATGTATAAAAAAAAATCAATTTATTATCAAGGAGCTAGCTATTGAATGTTAATCTCATAATAAAAACCCTGAAATTATACATATTAAATTAACTAGTAATTAATAAATGCTTAATGAATATCATATCCCAAAAAGTTGAATATTAGAGTAATGCCCTATAATTTGGCTGTTATTTATTTAAAAGGATTTGTAAATAAGATGTCATGTAATTGAAATGTTTTTTGGTTTACACCAAGGTTTACCCACTTCTGTAATTGAAATGTTGTAGTATAAAATTTATTATAATGTAAATATTTTTATACTACCAATATACTATCATTAAATCCTACCCAAAAAAAAAAATATACTATCATTAAATCCTACCAAAAAAATATACTATAATTAAATACATACAAAACGAAGTGATTAGAGGAATGCTAACAACACTATCTTTCTAACATTTTCTTATTATTGGTTAGAATTTATGGGAAATAACAATTTTGGTGGGTTTTACTTCTCATTTAATGAATCTCTCTCCTGATTTAGAAGTAGAAGCCATCAAAATTTGTGATTTCTAATAAATTCTAGTCAATGATAAAAAGAGGGTTAGAAAAAGAGTGTCGCTAACATTTCTCTATATTATATATTATTGTTCCGAAAGTGAAGAGATTATTTGAAGGCTTATTTTAATATTTGAAAAATTCATAAATTGATCACATGGATGATATTATATTGAGTGGACTAGTTGCAAGCTATACAAGGGCTAATGGATCGTCAATGGATATGGAGCCTAAGGAATTAAACTGACCGTTGTGGACAATTTCTGAATAATATCTCAGTTGTTTGAAACGGCAAGCTGGGTACGATCTATTTAGTGGGCAGATAAAACAGCTGGACGAAGCTGAACACGTTGTGTCTGCATAATGTGAAAATTGAAAAAATTGTGAAAATAAATACATAAGGCCCAGCATTTATTCAAGCATGAGCGCTGAAATTGAAATATCCGTCTTAGATACAAACACAAGTGGATAAGTTCTATTTTTGTGAACCAAATTGGATGATACTGTTCATAAGGTCCAACAGGATCCTACTATTTTTAATTCGTTGGGCCCAAACGTAGGTTGCAGTCGCTAAAGAGAACAACTTACGTTTTTTGATTGTGGCATATTACCATCTTGTAGTCGAATAATAATAGAGATTACTAAAGTACATTCTGTATCTCCCAAGTCCGGATTTTTTACCAAAATAATGCAAAAAAAACATTAATTCCCAAACTACACTATCCCTAAGCATTATTTCCCAATATACACCAAATTACTGTTCACTCTAAGAACACCTCCCAGGACCCGACTTCTCTCTTGCATTTTTTTTTGGACCCATTGGAAATTTGGGTTCCCAGGACCCGACTTCTCAACAGGCTTTTTTTTTTTTACTTTTGTTAATTTTATTATTTTTGTTAAATATAAATTTAATTTAATTATTATTATAATTATAGGTTAAATAATATGGTTAAATAATACATTTAGCGGTTAATTAAAATAATTATACTTGACCAAAAATATTAAATATTAGATAATCGTATTAAACTAGTTGTTATTTTTGGCAAATTAAGACACCAAATTAAAATTGTCATTCGTCATTAAAATAATTAATTGGAAATAAAATGAATAAATATTACATAAGAGGCAGGAGACTTAATCTTTGTAATGGTGTCCAGTTCCACACTATGGAGGTCACCTTCTATGCGAAGGATTTCGACGGATTTGTCTTTGTTGTCATACTACATTCTTCTCGTCATCAACAGATGGCTGATAAGTTGCATAATGGTCGACATGTGGTGTTGACGAACTTCCAACAAGCTAATGGTGAAACGATGGAACGGCTATACTCTACATATAAGTGTGAGCCGATTTCAAAGTTTGAATGTCTGCACCAAACAAGTTGCTCATGAAGTCCGCTGAACTAGATGCAAATGAGTGTCGACGATACTCAACATTTTCATCAGCCTATTGTTCTGATGGAGTGAATGCAAATGAATGACGAGGTGGTTGAAAGTCTTCCTCCTGCATTGTTTAAACAACTGGGGGGCTAGGTTGAGGAGGTGTACTTTGCCGTTGTGCACATTGTTGTATTGGCGTTTACTGTGTTGCATGTGTTGTGTCGCCAACATCCATGTTACGTGCAATTCGTGGGTCTTGCAATTGTTGTGGCACAGATAGAAAAGGTATCGAATTTGCACAATACCATTGCATATAGTCACGCATGTGCAGCAGAGGCCCATGAACAGATTGCTCCACTAAAACGTTATTGCGTCGTTCCTTCCAAATTCCAAGCCAGTCAGCATGCTCTTCTGCCCAGTTCGTGTAATTTTTTCCTCTCATGTCTAATTGGTGAAGGTGATCTGAATTATTAGGTGGTTGTGGCACTTCTTGCCATAGTCCAAATTGGAGCTTTACCCTATCCGTTTGTTACTATTCTATAATAGAAAAACAAATTTAAATAGTACAGGCACTCCACATTTTGGAATCTTGGAATGCATGTGGTGGCATAAATGTCTCACATCCTCTGTATGGCATCCATAGGAACTGCAAACATAAGCATGGTTAGTAAATTGATAATACATGTATGACAAAGGATAATTTAGTATATATAATAACCTGTTCAAATTGCATGTGATTGATTCTTGATCTGTGTCCTATAATATCGCCATGAGGGGTTCTTGTAAATTGTAATACTTTGCCACTCTATCTAGTAAAAGACATTTAATGTTAGTAGAATTAGTGGATAGGTAGGTACACTTTAGTTTGAATTTTTTATTTACCTGATAACAAGTGGATATTTTGGTTGACGATTAACTTGGGGTGCAATGAATGGCATATAATACCATGCCCAAGATTGCAACAATGATGCACACCCGCCCATAGTTTTAGAATTCGGATAAACAGCCTTACACATTTCTCTATACAAAGTTGCTAAACAAGCTGAACCCCAACTATAACATCCAGCACGTCAAGATTTGCCAATAATGGTAGATACATTAGATGAACTCTATTGCTAGATTTGTCAGGCATTAATACCCCCCCCTCTAAATCAAGCCTAAAATGTAGGCTCTACAATGGGCTTGTAACTGGTCATGTGTTGGTTCTGCAGGTAAAGGCATCATATTATCTCGCAACCATTTAAGTTGATTAGTGATCCTTTTAGTGCTACCCTTTTTGGAGGAACGGCACCCAGATATGTCTCGCACATTTCTTCCCAGTCGAAGTATGTTGGGCCAGTGACCGGTTTTCCATCGACCTTTAGCCCTAGTTGGAGCGCCACATCTTCCAAGTTATTATGCATTCACCAACTGGAAGATGGAATGTGTGTGATTCAGGTCTCCACCGCTCTACTAAAGTAGTTATCAAAGAATGATCGACCTTGAAATGTCTCATCTTTGCGATCTGGGAAAATCCAGCTCTCTCCAACAACAGTTGTATTAACGAATGTGGAGGGGGCATTGAATGACAATATGATTCAATTAGATTTTGTTTTGTGCCTTGCACATGGCAAAATTGTATTTATTACTACATCATGATTAAGAAAGTGTAGAGAAGATTAATGTAATTAACATTTGATCTGAACTTACCGGATCAGGTATATATGCAGATCTGTGTAGGTGTTGTTTCCAAAACAAGGGTGCAAGTTCCATGGTCGAAGTTATTTGTATGTTACGAAATGGAAGGATGACTGTGAACTACTTAAGTTGAGTGTGTTTATCTGGGACCATCAGAGGTTTTCTATTTATAAAAGTGTGTGGGCAATCTGGATCGTTGATTTCGTTGATGCAATCTCGACCGTTGAATATTTACTGACGCAAAAAACAAGACCCTACAAGATTCCCTGATGGATGAACAGTGAACGCACTTGGATCGGGGCAATCTGGATCGTTGTTTTTGTCGGTGTGATCATGACCATTGCTTTTTTTACCAACACAATCATAGATGTTTGGATCGGGTAAACAGTGTATAAATGTAATGTGTGTGGATGTTAAATTCGACAACACATGCATCATCTCAGCTATCACCCTAGGTCTAAACCTTAAGCTGTACCCTAGCCATGGCATCCAGACCTATATTTGCTTTTGCATATTACAATGGGGAGATGAGAGAAACTAAGCATCGGTCAACCTTTGTCAATAATGACCCGAAGATACTCCAAGTCAACACAAGTATGACACTTGATGTGTTGAAGCAAGCCATTCAAAATAAGATTAGACCAGGGGATGGAAAATTGGTTGCGCACCTCCATTTCCGATGTCCAATATCCTTTTGGGCAGTTGTTTTCAATATAAGGCATGCAAACTTGAAGAAGATGAGGATGTACACACAATGTTTGCTGTATTCGCTGAAGTGCCTAACCTCACGTCTGTTGAGTTATACGCGACTATCAAGGATCATCAAACACAGGCATCTAACCAATCACAGTCCCATCCGTCAAGCTCATGGTTGTGGGATGGCTTGTCAGAATATCTTAATGAAACCATGAATCTTGGATCACATTATACGGAAGATGAGAAGATTTGACAAGACCACTTTGCGAACATGAATCGCATGTATCAAAGTGTTATAATTTAATGACATGTTTTTTTTAGTTGTGTTATACATTAATATTGTTATTATTGCTTTTCAAAAATGTTAACATAATTTAAGCCATAAACAGAAACAACAAGATAACAATAACATTGATGAATTGAATAGAGCAACTTGTACATGGATGCATGGAATTGAAAACACTAGACATAAGACAACAACAACATTGATGAACTGAATAGGACATGTTCTACTTTGATGTAGTTTATTGAAAGCAGTTGACGAAGGGCAATAATAACATTAATCATGGTTCAGACAACTTGGTAGTGGTCTCCTCGTCATGGTTGGTTGATGTCCATGGTTGCATCAAGCACACCATGATCTGGTTCACAGATCTAGGTTGCCTCAGGCGTGCCATTATCTCATCAACAGATCTCGCCAGCATAACATAAAACTCGATAGGTCCAACATGTCTATGTTGGAAGAAAATCGAGAACATGTCAGCTAAATCGGCGTCCAAGGCTAAAATGGACTCTCGCATGAGATGGAGGGTGACGTTGGGGACACAAGACCACCAATTTCGTGGAGGCAATCATCTCGGTACTTAAAAAAACAAGAAACCTACCAATTTCAGCATTGGTCGAAGCAACATACTTTAGGTGTAATGAATTGTTCGTCAAAAGGGGGAGGGAAGCGACGATAATGATAAACTTTGGCCAAAATATACAAAGATTCTTAACAAGGCCATACAAGATGCAACAACAAAGGCAAACACGCACTAAGTGAAGGACTTTGATCAAGACGGTTCAACATTTTGGGTGCACGAGTTGATTAACCCATTAGAAGGGTGACCTGCGGGGCATTTCAGTGTTAGATTGGAACAGCAACAATGTGAATGTGGAAAGTTCTAGAAACTGCACATCCATGTGCACATGTCATTGTTGCTTGTAACCAAATTCACCATGATTACATGCAATATGTGATCCGGTGTACACATTGGAATATGTATCCAATGTTTATAGTAGAAGGTTCCACATGTTGCCCAATAAAGGGTCATGGCCAACATATGACGGACCGAAATTGTCCCATAATCCCACTATGCATAGGAATATCAGTGGATGCCCGAAATCAACTCGAATACATACTAAGATGGACCTTAGAGAAAGGGTCAACCAAAAAGATGTTCAGCATGTCGCACACCAAGACATACCAAAAATAAATGTCCTAACCGTGCTGAAATGTCAAGGCAGCCCTAATGATTTTTAATCCTATGTAACTTTTATTAATTTAATTCATTATTAATTTAATCCTCCCCTGTGTTTTTTTTTAATTATTTACTTATTTAACCACAATTTCATTTTTCCATAAAATTACCACATTAGTAAAATTAAACATCTTAATTATTTTAATTTTCCAAAAATAACTAGTTTAATACATTATCTAATATTTAATATTTTGGTCAAGTATAATTATTTTAATTAACCGCTAAATGTATTATTTAACCATATTATTTAACCTATAATTATATAATAATTAAATTAAATTTATATTTAACAAAATAATAAATTAACAAAAAAAAAAGACCTGTTGAGAAGTCGGGTTCTAAGGACCCAATTCCCAACGGGTTTCAAAAAAAATAGAAAAATGGGGGTGAGAAGTCAGTTCTTGGGGGGTGTTCTTAGAGTGAACAGTAATTTGGTATATATTGAGAAATAATGTTTAGGATAGTGTAGTTTGGGAAATAATTTATTTTTTTTGTATTATTTTGGTAAAAAATCCCCCAAGTCCCAACAAAGCATTTCTTTTATGCACATAACCAAGAATTGAATCTCTCTCGACATATATAACTTAACGATCTATGAGTTGCATTAAACTTAATTTGCTAGTCGAACAACTTATGTATAACCAAGATTAGGACCAGCTCAAGAATAAAGTTACTAAAGCTCAAGTTGTAAGTCTATCAACAAAAAATTATTTGTTACTAGTTTTTATAAAACAAAAAAGTCACTTATGTTGACTAAAAGACCTGACATATAATTTTCTCACTGGTAAAAATGTCTTCTTAAAATTTGTTTTAGGTCTAGTTTACTGTTGTGCTGACTTGACCAAGAATTGAATCTCTATATACATATTTAACTTGATTATTTATCAACTGTGATTAAGATGCCATATACGTCTCTATAAACATATTGGTAAGCTTAAGATGCCCTACCCACACCGTATAACACAAAAAAAGCTGATGTACATGTTTGGTCCCCCTTTGACAAGGCCAGCCTTTTATTTGCAGGTCTTGTGCCACAAGATTTACTTAATTTATTGCCTGGTTAGATAGCAACCGGTTTTGTCTCAGATCAACAGGTTTCCGTCCAATTAATGAGGCAAATGAATCAGATTTAGAATTGTATATACATATAGCACCTTTGCTGTGTTCTCTGATTTTGTTTCTTTGGCAGGTTGGACAAATTATCTGGAGAGGTAAAAAGCAGTACACAAGACATTATCAAGTATATTTTACTTGGAAAGAATCCTTGCTCATTTATCTGTAAGAGCCATCCGTGCATAAGTTTTTATAATGATTGCATATGTTGCTGGTGGGTGGTCAATGATTTTTTCATCAGCATATATTTTGCTAGGATAGTTCAGAATGCTCTAAGTAGGCATCCAGTTTCTTTAAGAACCTACTTTTATAGCTATCATTAACTATAGAAGCTTATTGCGAAACAGCATAATCAGAGGAAATATACAAATAGGATATATAAAAGTTCAAAAATTTTAATTTTTATATACATTTTCAATTTAAAAAATAGAAGGATGTTTTGATATAATAAGAAATATAAACATTATTCATATAAAAGTTATATACATTAAATATAAATATAAATATACTTCATATAAAATTTCAACTCATTAAATCATATTATAAAATACATATTTCACAACAATACACAAAAAGAACACTATACTCTACAGCATACGTGTAAGCCCATGTTATGCACCATATACATTAAAAAAAACATAACTTTTATATTAAATATATAATTTCTTTAAATAATTATCTAAAGTAATTTAGATATTAATGTTATTTCGTCTAATATGTTCAATCCCCTTATAATATATTTATACAGTATAATTTAAATATTAATAGATTTTCATATAAATATTAATGCGCTTTCATATAAAATATGTTGGAAAAATAAATCCCTCTACACACAACAATGAGGGGACATGCACAAACACTACAAAAATACAAATAAACACACAAATTTAACGTAATTCGACATCTTTTGCCTATATTCACGAAAACATTTTAATATTTATTTATCATCTCAAATATTTATTCCATTACAAGTTTTTTTGATAAACTTATGAAACTCTCCCTTTATATGATCCCCTCTCCAGGCCAGGGTGATTCTTCTCATCTCAGGAATCTTTATTATAGACATTGCATCCCAATCTTAAAAGACAAAACAAATCCCTAAAATAAAAAATAATATTTTTAAATCTAAACAATATCTTAGAGATTTGAAATTGAAATTTTAAATTGTTTCCCAACAAAATATTCATAGTCGTTTTGGCCCATTAAAAATAAAAAAAGTAAACTAACAACAAGTTATAAATAAGAAACCATAAAAATAAATAGAAAAATAATTAATTCAATGTTAATAATGTTTAAAAACTTACGTACATAATAATACGTAGCAGATGAAGTAATTTTATTTTATTTTTGGGGGCGGGGGAGGGAATTATCTTTCCATTTTAAGATGATAAATTTATCAAAAAAAATTAATTAATGAACTTATTAATTAAATAATTATTCAGTATTAGTTATTAATTTGGAAAAAAAAAAGTAAAGCAACGCATGACAACTTTAATGTGTATTAAATTTCTTTATTTATTTATTCTAAACTTGTTAATTACAATTTTATTACCTTATTTCAACAGTATATTGTTTTCATAACTATTATTAGTAAAAGAATTTATCGGTTGTATAGAAATGTATAGATATTAATTTTCATAGTAAAAAATATTCTATATATTAAATATATAATTTCAATTTTCACTGTATATGTTTTCATATAAATTATAATTCCACAAAATAAATTTGAATTTGAATTGAATAATATAGTATATGATTTAATAATCCAATGATGTGTACTCATGCAGTAGATAAAAAAGATTACAATGGGTTCAATAATGATCTAGTGACATTGCTTTAGTTCGAACCCAGAAACCCTTAAATATGATTCAAATTAATGGATCTTTTTCTATCGTTGATAAGAGATTTTTTTTATCAAAAATATGAATCAAAATTTGAAAAAGGGGACGTCCTTGACCCAAAACAAATATAGGAGGATTTTTTCAATCACATTGATTGGGATCCTAGAATATGACACTCTTGGTGCTTTCTATTTGATTGTATTAAAAGACCCAATGAATTGGGATTTTCCTGTTGGGCTAGGTCATTTTGGGGCAAGCGTATCATTTATGATGAAGAGGATTAATTTCAAGAGAATGATTTAGAGTTCTTGCAAGGAAGAACTAGGGCTCAAAATGAGTCAAGTCGATTAGAGGTGAACCAAGCTCGACTCGACTCGAGTTCGATATAAATCTTTTTTTCCAGCTCAAACTCAACTTGACAAAATTTGATTACCTTCTTATTGTTATTCAATTTTGACAAAATTTGACACAAACAATCATGATAATATAAAATTATAATTCAACGGTTGGATCGATAAAAATCATATTCTATGTCAAGTTATTGAATGATGTAATAGTTATACCAATATCATTTGATCCCTCCCTATATATATATATATATATATATAGGGTGGGGATCAAGTTACTCCACTTAATAACTCTTGATTTATATTAAGTTTCAACGATCTATTCGTTGAATATTTTGATATTAGGTCGATGATCATGCACACCAAATTTTAGACAAATTAGGCATTTGTAAATCTTATAGTTGACATTTACTTACAATTTAGAAAAGTATATTAGACGTTAATTTGAATTTATTTAACAAAGTATCAAATAGTTTACAAACTTTATAAAATTTTATATACTTGATCTACTCGATAAAATCTTTTATTCAAAGGTTGGATCGTTGAAATTTGACATATATCAAGAGTTATAAAGTGGAGCAACTCTATCAAGAGTTACTCTTATGTGTGTGTGTGTGTGTGTGTGTGTGTGTGTGTATACACATATATACATACACATACACACACACACATTGGAGTAACTCTTGGTAGAGTTTTCACTCAAAAACTCTTGATATATGTTAAATTTCAATGATCCAACTGTTAAATTAAAAGATTTTATTGAGTAGATTAAGTCTCTCAAATTTCATAAAGTTTGAAAACTATTTGATACTTTATTAAATAAATTCAAATTAACGTCTAATATACTTTTCTAAATTATAAGCAAATATCAATTATAAGATTAACTAGTTACAAATGTCTGATTTGTTTAAAATTTGGTGTGCATGATTGTTGAGATAATATGAAAATATTCAATGATTGGATCGTTAAAATTTAATATATAAAAAGAGTTATTGAGTAGAGTAACTCTACCAAGAGTTACTCTTATATCGAGCTAGTTCATGAACCAATCAAGTCGAACTATACATAGCTCAAGTTTAGCTCGTTTATTTAATGAGCTCAATTTTTAACTCAAGTTCAGCTCATTTGGTTTATGAACCAAGTTCAACAAGCTAATTGTCGAATCAAGTCTTGAACTATGTTCGAGTTGATTTGGTTCATTGCCAGCCCTAGGCGGAACCATGCAATATGAGACACAAGATAGATCTTCCAAAGAACAAGGCTTTTTTCAAATAAGCCAATTCATTTGGGACCCTACAAATCTACTTTTTTTCCTATTCAAATATCAACATTTTGTTTCTATATTTTCAGATCCACAATTCTTTACAAATGAAGAGATGTCAAAGGGACTCTTTACTTCCCAAATAGATCTTTTTACATCTATAGGGCGATAAACATATTGTATAAAGTTTTTTATTCTATTGATAAATTTTATTAGATTTTTATGTAGATATTAATATGTTTTCATGCAAAGTGTTCATTTTTACCTTATATATTGATTTCTCTTAATTTGTTATATTTTATTTATAATTACTTTTACTACTTAAATATTAAACTATTTTCATGTAATTTTTCAATTCTAATGTAATGTAAGTGTTTACCTCTAAAACTTAATACATTTTCATGTAAATCTTTTATCTCTATGTAAGATATATTTATCTCTTGTAATAATCTATATATTAATAAGTTTTCTTATAGAAATATTTTTAGCAACAATGACAACATCATTCTCACCTCAATCCAACACTTTGACTATAAAATTCAAGAAACAATATTGAAAATATTTCTTCATTCTACAATACTCTTAATGACCAAAAGGATAATAGAGTTAATATATTGTTATATTCCCAGCACCATTGCTACATTAAGATTTAGATTAGGATACTATTATTTTTTATTAAGCTAATAAATAAAATAATATAAAATTCTTTTGGTAATTTTACAAAAAATTGTAGTCATGATAAAATTTAATAATTAAAATTAGTAAATTTGAATTTAATTATTTAACCGCTAACTATTCCCAAAATCAAAAAACATTTATAACATTTTATAAAAATTTCAAATTTCAAGAGAACATTTATAATAATTTTGAATATTTAACATTAATAAATGTAAAATTACTTATATGTGTATATGTGTGTAAAGATAACAGCATAATCAGTTGTGGAAAATATTAATGCGAAACTATAATATTTCTGTTATTATATTTATTATGATTACATTGTATATGTATTGTGATTTTATTATTGACAAAAATATTCCTTAGGGTGTGTTTGGGTGGAGGACTTTAAAAACTAGAGAATTTAAAATTCAAGGAAATTTAAATGCATCAATTAAATTTCTTGAATTTTTAAAATTTCTTGTTTCGATAGAGAAATTTACATTCCTTCAATTTCAATTTCTTTGTTTGAATAAAACTATTTAAATCTCTTATATTAAAAATTCTCTATTTGGATTAAATATTTTTTATTTCAAATTCTTTATTTTTTTCATCAATTATATTTTTAAAATATAAATTATCATATAATTTAAAATTGTCATTTTTTATAATAATTGTTTTTAAACATATAAGATTTTTTTTATAATATTTTCTTCAAAATTATATATAATAGGTAATTATTTTATTTTGTGTGTGTGTGTGTGTATTTCTCTAATTATATTTTAAAACTATATATTTAAAACTAAAGCATAAAAAAATATTTTCCAACAAGAAAGAAAGACTAAAACATAAAAGAATGATCAAGAAGTACATTGACTATATGTCAATCCCTTTAACCACAAAATTATGCTTTTATGTCAATCTCTTTTATCGAAGACACCAAAGTAAAAGACAACAGTTTGAAAGCTAAATTTAAAATAAAAAAAAAAGTAGTCTCTGCATTAGCAAAAAAAATCTCACGATCTATTCCTACATCAACAAAGTACCATTGTATTAGCAATGAAGCTATAAAATAACAAGCAAATAGGAAAACCCTTTAGTACAATTAAAAAACTATTATCAAGTAACTAGTTGCAAATTGAGTGCATCTAAGATGGAAAAAGGATGAAGAACAAACACTTGTAAATTGAGTTGTTTTAGCAGGAATGTTATTACAATACATGATAGCATCATATAACAATACACAACATACTTATATCCCAATAAAAAATAGAGTCATCAATAAAGCCAAACACACAAGCCATCCTGCCTATTATCTTAAACACAGGTAGAGCCGTTGAATTACATCAGGTTAAAATGTAAAAATTGATGTTTTAAAATAAATTACATAAAAGCAACATGACAGGATAAAATGAGCTGTTATGGCCTCGAATATTTCTTCAACCCCATTCTAGTCTTGCATTTGCAGGCATAGAAATGAACCAAATCAAATGCATAGTAAAACATAGCTTTTTTCTAAACTAGCATACCAAATCAACATACTCATAAAAAATCAGCATAACTAAAGATTTTGTAATTTAACATTACAACACAAGCAAAAGCATCAAATAATCAAGTTTCCAAAGTCAAAAGGCAAACAAAAGAAATCAGAAGTACTATCAAACCTTAAACATAGATCTTTTGAGAAACAAATCGCTGCCAACAAGAATAGTTATTCATCTACTAAACCCCACAAAAGTCTTAGTACTCATGAATTATATTTTATTCACCAACTGAGAAACTTAAAAAAATCATTTTAAACCCCTACTTCAGTTAAATATCTTAGCTTTGACATTCTGCAACGTGCAAACACATAACAGTATTTTACTTCAATAAAAGAATAAATACATTAAAGAGAAATAAGAACAATACAAATAAAGAAGCATAAGAAATTCTCCTAAAGCAAACAAAAAAGAAAAACAAACATAGGAACAAAAGAAGAGTAACTTAAAGAGCTCAGTCACTTGTGCTTGTCTAAATCCTCTAAAAGCGCCCCCCCCACCCCCCCCCCCCCCCCCAAACCAAAAAAAAAAACTTATGAGTAACCAATCACATGAAAATCAACAAAACAACTCTACAAGATGGGAAGAAAGAAACTTCTAACAAAAAGAAAATCAACCAAACAAAAGGACATTTTCAAAGCCTCAAAGCAACTCCAAAAATAAAGGATGACTTTGTCTCTGAACACTGGTAACACAACACAGACTTCAAGAGAAAATCAAAATAGTTACATAAGGCCTATGAATCTATAAAACATCAGTCGTATCAACCCTATTAAGCACCTTGGTCCAAACAAAAGTATGTGCCTTAATAAGAGCCTTACCTATAAATTAACTTATACATATTAAAATTTTAAACAATTGAATTGTGAAATAGAATCTAAAACAAAAGTTAACATTACAAGTATAGGAACCATAAGAGTACAGGGATCATATATTTTCAATTTTCAACAACAAATTCCAAATGAATCATCATCATCAAGATCCTCAAGTTGAAGGAATTAATAATTCTATATTCAATTATTGACATACTTCTGCAACACTATCAAAGTATTTACAATAACTAAACAAAAATTTAAAATACATGTTAGAACACAAATTGTTGTATTAGAGTACAAAATTCACTTTGGTCCATTTAAGAGAACGTAAGTCGATATATCATAATTGACCATTTATCATGCACATTGAATATTTAAAAGACAAGATAACCACTATATTGTTACAAAGCATGTTTGCATGGCCATATACAAATTTATTTTTCTTCAAAGAAGAACTGATAACAAGAAAAACAAAAGTCCTCACAGAATTACCAATTACTAATAGAGAAATATAATAAAGATGAGAAGATAAATCCACAAATCAAAACACAAACCTTAGATTAGAGAAGAAATCAAAAATGGGAAGAAATGCATAAAATATTCGCAAACCAAAAACACAAATCAAAACACAAACCCTAAATTAGAAAAGAAATCAAAGATGAGAAGAAATGTAAAGACAAACCACACAGAGAGAGAAAGGGAGCTCAAAAAGGCGGGAGAGGAGAAAAAGAAAGCTTGAGTGAAAGAGAGACCTTGAACTAGCAACGAGCGAACAAGGTTGAGGTTGAGCGAACGAGGTTTAGTGAGAATTTTAAACATCTCTCTTTTTAGTTAGAAATTGAAAATCTGCTTCTAGTTAATTAAATTTCTCATTAAAAATTCCTGAAATTTAAAAAAATTAATAAAATGTCCACATAGTTAATTTTACCACAAAAAATTTTGAATCCCTTCTTAAATTACTTTTCCCTTTTAAATCCTCTATCTAAACACACCATTAAAGTAATTATGTATTGTGAATATTATGAACAATTATAATATTTTGGTTATTATATTTATTGTTATACTTACATATATAAAAGATTCAAGCAAAGAACACAAATAAATTTTTGTGTACTGATAAAATGAAGAGCACTATAAGAAAATCATAAATTAGCATCAGTCAATTAGTGTTAGCCTGAACACTGATGCTAAATAGCATCAACCAACTAACACTAAATTGACATTAATATGTTCTTCATTATTTTTTTAATTTTTTTTAGCTTGCATCTACCATCGCCAATGCTACTAACATTTAAAAAAAAAAAAGATTATTAATGTCTGCTTGACCGACACTAATTAACATTTTCAAAAATAATTATATTTTACTTTTAGACACTTATTAATTAGCGTTAGTTTTAGTGTTAGCTAGGATGACACTAGTTTTTCATCTAGGCACGAAAATGAATGCCTACCCCTATTCCTTCTTCTTCTTCATTAATTTGAAAAATCAAAAGTTACCAATTGCTTCTCCCCCTCACTCCCTTCCCTTCTCATCTCTTCTCACCCCCCTCCCCCCCCCCCCCCCCCCCCCCCCCCCCCCCCCCCCGCCCCCCACTTTCTTTCCCTTTACTTTCTTTCCCGATTTCTCTAAAGACCCCAAAGTCTCCAACATATGTTTTTTCTGATAATGGCCTAGTGGCGTGGCATGGCTAGCGACTATGTTGTTGTTGGTGGCGAAGTTCAGCAACTTTGACATGACCAAGAAGAACAACTATATGATGTGCCTCTTTGAGTTCTCTGACGAAGAATTTGGAGTTAGAGGAACTCTGGCAATGCACAGACGAGAAAGGGAAAGGTGTATTGATGTGTACATTTAATGTTTTGAAACTTTTCAAACATTTAGAATGGTTATCTACGACTTGAAAATTTTCTCCATTTTTTTTATGTGTTATAAGGTGGCTAAGGGTTAGGCAATAGAGAGCGAAAGCTCATGTTGTTTTCTCCTTTTTCTTAGTGTTGTCTTAGTTGACTCTAATTAGCGTCAACTTAAGAGTTGGCTTAGCCAACTCTAATAAGTAATGACTTCTTCTAGTCGATGCAAACACATTTGCGTCCACCGTCTTTGCAACGGCTTTGAGGTTGTCACCTGATTAACACAAAAATTGCGATTAGTGTCGGCTTTTGATGATTAGCGTCAGGCCAACACTAATTTATGTTTTTCTTGTAGTGAAGTCATGTTCATTATTCTTGCTTCAAAATGATTCAACTTGATTAGTGTGTTATTGCACTAGAGAAACAAATCAACAAAAACCTTAAGTTATACCCTATCTCTTCTATTTTATCAAATTTCTAAGGGAAACACATATATAAAAGTCTTTATTTTTTTTATCAAATTAAAAAAAAAATAAGACCCAACACATATTAATAAAAAATAAATGAAAAATGCATGTCATACTTAAACTATAAGTTGAACAATTCTATATATTTCATTAACAATGTGAAGGTATAGTGGATGCCTTAAATCAACCTTATTTATGTGACTCTTTGTGACCTTACATGTCTTGCATAGAAAAATCCCTTATTTAATTTGATTAGAGCATTCAAACGGAATCAAGTAGATAACCTATGATGGATTTTTACTGTTGCGAAACTACAAATGATATAGTTTTGATAGTTTGACCAAGGTTAGTGATGTAAGTTGTTTTCAAACTTCTTTAGTTTCTTTTGCATTCAACATGAGACGATGGCAGTTGGTCAACCCCTCAATACACAACCTTATATGATTAAGCTCTTTGTTATGAATAATTCTAAACCAAGAAACAACAAAACTAATCCCTAAAGAGTGGTTTAGGCAACAAGATATCTATTTTGCAAATAAAAAAAACTACATATTCTCCTTTTTAAAACCTGGTGAAAATCTAAACACATCAAGAAAATATTTCAGTTTCCTACAAAACTTAGGGGAGAGGCATTTTTCCAAGGAAATAAAAATTTTAGAAAGTTACAAAAAGTTAAACAATAGTACCCTCTGAACCATCATTATTGATATCTAATTTCACTGAATAATTTTAAGTACATGCCTTTTAGTTTCTTTTTTTTATATCTTTTTCTTCCTCTTATATCAAATTCCCATCATCATTGATCTCTAATTTCTATCCTACCTTTGTTGTTTAGATATGAGTTCATCTTTTGGCTCATTTCCCGCATTGGTTTGTTTAGCATGTCCCTTTTGTGCTAACTAAATGCCTTTTTTTTAACATATATTGCATCAAAACATAAAGATGTAAGCCAAGAGAACAACTTTTTATTAGTAGGAACATAAAACTAACGTGTACTAATGTAATAAAGGTTCTATATCTACAAAAAAATGCCAATATTTAGAAGTATCTCAAAAGCCACAACCATAAGGAGCGCACCAATACTATTATTAATGATACCTTTCGTAAGTCCACTCACAATATTTGTCACCAACACATACTTCATACTTCTTTAGTGAGACTTCATTTTCTTTAATGAAACCCTTCTTCTATTGTTTGTCTTATGCAACATGAACACTCTCCACACATTAACAACCATGCCACAAATTAAACAACATAAAACACAAAGACAATGTGAATTAATCATATCAGATCAATCCACAATACACATGCAGATGAGCAAAAATTATTTTGCAAACACATTTTGGTATTAATGCCTCAAGTTTAAAAAAACTATAAACCAAACATCATAATTGTAATACCCTTTTTTATTAAATTTTTTTGTATTTTTTATTAGAATTTATAGTATTATTATTTGATGCTTATTTTTATAATTCATACTTTGATTTAATATTAACTTTATTTAATTTAAAAGAAAAGTCCTTAAAATTTCTTAAACATTAGAAATGAAAAAAATAAAAGAATTAAGTGAAGGAAACACAACCATAAATTAGAATTTTAATGTTACAAATACATCATCTTCCAAAACACAACAACTCCTTAGCATGCACCTGCTACATAAAAAGCGGCAAGGCGTCTTATATATTTACATTCCTAGTAGATTCTGCTCTTTCTCCTTTTACATAGTTGGACGAAAGTGTTGGAGACTGAGGAGAGGGTTCCAGTATTATGCAATAGGGAGAGTAAAAGCGACCATTACAAGTCTTTTTAGAATGATTGGGTCTTGATAAATAGAAAGTAAGATGGCAAATGTTGCATGTCCTCTAAATGTAATAGTATGATTCACCACGTCCATGTTTTAAGTAGTCCTCACAAACTCAACATGAATAATCACAGAGAAAAGGATAGGGATTGAATGGCCATCCATCTATTTTAATCACATAATAATTTTTCAAACAACAAAAGAAACAAGTAGGAGTGGGGACAAATATCATAGAACCAATTGAATGATGCATGATAGAAATAGTCTTAAAGCATATAATTTTTATATGAATGAAAATGCATGTGGCCCAATAAAATTCTAATCCATGGAGAGATCAACATTTTTATTTTAAAGGAGCAATTGGGAAGTAACGCTTGTTATCAACAGATACCAAAATATATCAATATTAATAATCAAGAGTCTGCACATAAATAACTATACCTAGGTGCCTCAACAACCAATTATGAGTTGTGTAGTGACTAGTCAAGACAAATGATGGTTGCTATGGGTAGTATGACACAAGGAGCCACCCACTTGGTCACTTATACTTCCCAAACCCATTTAAGCCTGAGGTTAAAAGAAAGCTCCACTTACGCACTCTCGTTACCATTTGGTGAAACATAGCTCAACTTTTCATTAAATAGTATGTCATGAGAATGCTCATACATAATTCTACTAAGAATTACATGGAACAAATTCAAGATAAATAACAATATCTTGTGCATACATTAATTTGCACATTTACATATATGTATTCATCACATATTTATTTTGTATGATCTAAAGAACATAAATACAAACATTGTATACAGTTTAATAAAATTTGTTATGAATTTAAAAAAAAATATTTGGAACATAAAATAATTAAAATCAATATTTAATTTGACTTGGATAATTTTATTAGTTTTGTTATTAAAGATAAAAGATTTATCATAAAGGGATTTAGAGATGTTTACACTAATTTAATTAATTAGAAATAAAAGAATCTATTTAAAGTATATTAATTAGAACAACCATCTATAATTTACGTGTTTAGAGATTAACATACTCACTTTAACTTGGGCAAATTAAATTTTAAGACATCTAACGCATGATTAAAAGGATAAATTTTTTTGGTAGAAACCATAAGTATCCTCCAAGAGAAGGAATCCTGCTTAAGTCAGGTAAAACCACTATGGGGACAAAGCTCTCCCTCCGAGTATTAAAAGGATAAATGAAGAACTACATGTTTTATAATAATAACATGATTTTTAATTTTTCTACTAGAATGTGAGTTAATCACAAAAGTTTAACAATAAAATTTGTTTCTTACGTGATCGTAGAACTTAATAGACATGCTTTAGATTTTAGATCAAGCTTATAACTAAAACAAATAAAATTTACCATATACATATATAAATATCATTACTGCATATTAGACTTTTACATTAGTTAAAATTAACTTTTTACATCGGTTATCATTTTGTTATGGAATCAAGGAATATAGAAAGTGGGGACATTTTAAATCGGTTATTGAACCAATAAAAAAAAGGTTTTTTAAATCAATTATATAAATAACTGTTGTGAGCAAAACCGATGTAGAAAGATGTTCATTTTAACCAGAATTGAACAACTTTTAACATCAGTTGTGATTATAACCGATGTAGAAAATGACCTTTTACATCGATTATAGTCATAACCAATGTAAAAAAGTCAATTTTATTTTTTAAATAATTGGTTTGTTTTGTTTCCTTCCTTCCTTGTAATTTAGCAACAGCCACAGCACATGTGACACCCAATTACAGTGACTGTTTACTCGATAATTTATTAATGTTCATTTTAATTTAATTGGTTTTATTATTTATTATTTCCATCCTTATTTGAAGTAGCGAGTAGTTTTTTTTTTGGTTTAAAAGCTTAACTTTTTACATTTATCAAGTGCTTAATTCAATGACGTAATGATAGAAAAATAAAATAGTACATAATTTATAAGACATACATCGGTCGTCATATATATACGTCATCATACGCTATAAAGTCATACATCAGTCATATTAAACTATAATGTACTAGTGTTATCAAGATTAAGTACAGCTATCCAGAGAATAAACATAACAAACTGTAACATAATATCCACATCAAAAAGAAAATGCCCTATGTTAGAGAAGTAACAATATACATCTAAACCTCCCCACCTACAAAGTCAACAAAAAGCAGTCAAAGCCATCCCTCTCTGTCTAGAAAGAATCCTCTCCATGATTTGTGTCTGTCTCCTCATAGAGCATCTTCACATCTACAATATAGTAGGTATGTCCATTAGGCACATGAGATGGTTGCCTAAAATCTGAAGATGTAGATGAAGATGAGGAAAGTGATAATCATCCATTCCTCATTCCAGGCTGGAAGTCTAGAATAGGAGCAGGAATGAGGCCAGCATAACAGGTGAAGCAACAACAATAAGAGATGAAGGCAAATCGAAGAAGTCTACCATCGAGGCTATCAGTATATCATCATTGTCCTCCGACGGTACGTGGTGGTACAACATTAAGTCGTACATAACTAGGTGGTGGAAGATTAGTCAATAAAATGAGAATCATAATAGTAGGATAGATGTAAAGATCTCTGGATATGGCAACAAGAAACTAACTGTAAGGTAACCTCTATACGTATCTGTCCTAGAGGCCTCATTATGGACCTACTCTCCGAATGGGCTGTATTGGAGGTAAATGTTCAGCATGATTAGAAGCGGGGCCATCTTTTCGTATTGTCAATCAATCACATACATAGAATAGGAAAGAAAAAGAAAAGAGTAAGGTGATTTATTTTGTAAATCACTTCCAAAGGTATGTAGGATTGACCTACATCAACATCATAAAGATAAAACACAGGTGACTAATATAAAAAAGGGGAACCTAGGATTTATTTTAAGTTGTCCTAGTCTATCCAAGACTCTTGATACTTAGTGTGGATCCATACTCCCTTCTGTTAATGAGCAAAATCCATATCCTCAATAGTGGGAAGTGATTGGGAGCTTGTGTAACACCCTAAAGGGTATTACCGTAACTAGGTCTAAATTTCTAAGAATGAAAAAAAAAACTTAAAAATGTAGAAAAAACATGCAAATACTACTCATAAATATAATTAGACATTGTATATGAACAATACAATAAAAAAACACATATGTGCCTAATACAACTCATCT
This sequence comes from Spatholobus suberectus, assembly GCA_004329165.1. Taxonomy (NCBI): domain Eukaryota; kingdom Viridiplantae; phylum Streptophyta; class Magnoliopsida; order Fabales; family Fabaceae; genus Spatholobus; species Spatholobus suberectus. Next base: position 60,259,220 of record CM014729.1, read on the forward strand.
ATCACCCGAAGGTGTCGTACAAAATATAAAGAATACAAAAACACAACATAAACTAGGCTATGTCTTTTTGCACGTGACTCCAAGCTCCATCCGCACATGCCTTCACTTGTATCCTGAAAAAGGGAAAACTTAAAGGAGTGAGACATAATGTCTCAGTAAGTGCTCTAAGGGTTCTACGACTAGGTCAGACTCTTCTATTTTCACAACCTCAATCACTTATCCCTCATGGCTTTAGCCTCACTAGGTCTCTCATAATTCTCCATACTTATGGTTGAGTCTACACCTTTCAACCGTCAATACTCCCTGTTAACTATTTTCTCATTCTCACAACTATTATATTGGCTTACTATCTCATTCTTAACCTAAGAACTCGTCCTCATTACTTATATTTTCTTACCCAAAACCCTCTTTAGAATTTAAACCCTTCATGTTTAGAATTTACACTTCTTTCTTTTGATATTCAAAGTTGTCTTATAGGGGTCAAGTCTAAGATCACAGACATTCTAAAATATTCATGACACTCCCTTAACGCTCACCTTAATACTCTTATTTTATTCTCTCTTACTTGTCTTATACCTTTCTATTACACCGTGAGGGAATTCACCTATTCTCTATCTCATTCAAAACTATTATTATCCAACTAGAACCCTCATAACACTATCCTAGGGCCTAGCCTCTCACTTATCCTTAAGGTAGCAAACACAATTTTAATTACAAGCATACATTTATTTCACATCTTTTGTCTAGTAACTAGACATACGCATTATTTTGTTTCATCAAACAAGCATAACGTACATTCATAACATGAGCATATATGCATAATCTTAACACTTCATCACAAGCACAATTACGTTTTCACACGTGTTCACATTACATCAATCACTCATGAAGGTCACATAGACTTCACATAATTACAATTGTAGCATACTTCAACATATCACACGATAATAAGATGCATATGCATGCTATATTCCTAAACCATTACTTATGCACATGTGGTACCAACCTAAACTTTTCAGAAAATAGACTAGGAGTAAATGCACAGCCATAAGAAGCGTCATCGGTATCGATGCCTTCAGCTCTCGAACCCTCAACTAGTATGATATCCCCCGGTGACTAGTTAGGGTTACCCAATTTTGTCAATACGCCCCAGCTCCATGGGATGAACATGGACCATTGGAGTTTTCCCAACCGGATAACCCTCAAGGCTAGGGTTAGACAACCCATCACAGCCTCCACCAACCAGATTCCTACATACTTTCCTCATCACATAACTCAAATGTTATAATGCATGGTCACATATAATGCTTACAACTTTTCATAGGCTTTTATCATGAAACACTGATAAGTTCATATCACACTTAGTTTTCTCAAGGTAAATAACAATCACAAGTATAAACTTAACAAGAGATAAGAAAAGAAGCAATAATAAATTAACAACTACAAAAAGGAGTTCATAGACACAAAAAATAGAATAACAAAAATCGTATCCGCCTGGCGGGACAAAAGGTCCGTCTGGCAGTCACGTCAACAGCGAACCCACCCGGCGTATATTGAACCCCGCCTAGCGGGTCCGCGTTTGGACCCAACCCGCCCGACGGGTGTTGCACCCCACCCAACGGGTCCGCGCGCCCAACGCCAACGTGGACTCAAGTTTTAAAGAAAACTTGCCCAAAGACTATCTAATCTATAAACTTCTTACTCCCTCATAATCCTCTCAAAACCCATCAAATCCCTAATCTTAGGCATAAGGAGGGAGAAAAGGTAAATAGATGGACAAGAACAACATAAAAGACAAGGAAAAACACGGGGGAGAGCACTCACCTTTAAGAGCACGTAAAACTGAGTTTTAGGGCTTAGGTTCTCCGATTTTTATTCCTTCTTTTTCTCTTCTTTTTTTTCTTCCCATTTCTCCTTATTCTCTCTAACTTCTTTCTTCTTCTATTTTGTGATGGCTAAACCTAACCCTTCTTCTCTATTCTCTTCTTATAATATGTGGGTGGGTATGTGGCTTAGTGGGCTTTAGTCCTCTATTGGACCTTAGATGCTCTTTTGGATTTTATGATAACATTCCTACTAATTTTTAATACTAAGGCATCGATAACAATAACACTAATAATAACAATAATAATAATAATATAATAACAACACCATAACAAAGAATTAATAATAATAATAATAATAATAACAAGTGATTTAATAACAATAACTCTTAAGACGTCTTTTGTCTAATAACACATGGGAAGGGTTCTACTAAGAGCTACCTCATGGTTTATTTCTAGTACCTCAAATTTGAGGTGTTACAGCTTGTATACCCCTTCTCATCATGGTATAAAATCCTTGTCATCAATCTCAAGATATGAGCTCTCACGGCTTTATTCTGAGGTATACACTACATCAATCCTAACAATGTTGAGCAACTGTCAGGGTTATTAAGCCAGTTCAATTATTTTTCTAACTCTAGGGTGCTACCCTGAACATTATTAGGACTCTCACCACTCAATACCATACCATCTAGACCTTAATAGCAGTCCCTACCTTCATCCCACAGTATCAAACTATAACTTCCCTAACTTAGGAACTCATGCCCTACTGCATGGTCCTTTCATAAACTCATTAGCCCATCATAATCTTATTACATAACAGACTCGACATTACAACTTGTCATCTCTCTAAAATCTCAAATAAAGATATCTATGAACATCAGAGATTCATCAATGCAAAGATAAATCATTATCTCCAATCATTCTTACAAAGCTTCCAATGTTATCTTAAAACATAAACTTTTTCTAAATAATTATTTTAACTAACCTTCTAAAATAAAACTTTAATAAAATTCTTTAATCTTATCCTTATAATTTTTCTTTATAAAATATGTTGCCAAAAATATTATAAAGTTTAAAATAAATTCTAGTAGTTATTTTCTATTAAACTTGGATTTTTAAATGAGTTATAAAAATTATACAAATTTTCATGTATTTATTAAATTGATTTATATCTTTAAAAATCCTTTAAAATTTATTAATTATAATTGATAATAGTAATTATATATATAATGGCTGAGAGCCATTTTTAGGTGAAATATTCCAAGTATTTTTTTTTTATAAGTGATAAAGTCTTACCAAAATATATTATAAAATTATATTTTGTTGTTAATAGGAATAATTAGTGAAAGCTTCTTTAAAATCCTATTTAGAGGCCGAATTGTTGTACCTAAAATTTTAATTAGGCCATATTTAAAATTATGATCATTATTTTATTTACAAAATTTTATATAAAATAAATATGTTTATTATCATTAAGTTTTAGAATAAAATCAATGTATTCTCCCTATGGATTTTAGTGGCCGAATACCTCCTCCCCATAATTAACCAAGTTTTAGATCTTTGTTGTATAAAATTACCAAATTTAATAATAGAAAATTTTTTATAAATATTTTAATTAAAATAAAAATCACTCTAGGAATCCTAGGCCAAAATTTTAATTTTTATCTTACCAAAAATCTCATTTAAAATACATATTAATCATTTTTATAAAATAATATTAATAATTAATAAAATTAAAGAGAAATCATCTTCCTCCAAGAATAATCTTGGCCGAATATGGTAGGCCATTTTCCTACCATAATTTTGTTCCATTGATGAACAAAATCCCAATCAATGATTAACATCAAACCATACAAATACATGATTAAACAAAAACCACATATGATCCATGGATCTTACAAATAATGAATTAAATTACCCATACAATGAATCAACTATATCATGTAATGCTCGGCTACTCTCAAAATTGATGATTGTTCCTATAAATCAACCCAAGACTATACAACGTACTTTGTCCTTACTCACATGCTTCCTAAAAAACTTTCCAAGAGGTCACCCATCCTAGAATTGCTCCAAGTCAAGCATGCTTAACTATTTAGTTCTTAAGTGATGAGTTATTAAAAAGTAGATGCATCTTGTTGGTTTAGGTAGTACTAATTAATTCCTTTAAGCTATCCCCAATTATATAGTCTCATACCTACATGACCTCTTAATCCTTCTCATTCTGGTGTGTATACGATTCATTCATGTGTCCTTCCCACTAGAAGCTTGCCAGGAGCTGCTTCTTGTCTGTGCCTCATCTTTTTTGCACCAGCGATCACTCCTCGCCCTCATCAACACCTGGAATGTTACATACCCACTGACTTTAGCTTGGATCTTCCTTGAACCACACTGTACTAGGGGAGGCCCTACTCTGGTACCATCATGTAACAGCCTGGCCGTTTTCAAGATCGATAACTACCTTTATAAACTAACACAAGACTTTACAATTCTTAGGAAACTTTTCAAGAGGTCACCTATCCTAAAATTGCTCCAAGCCAAGCATACTTAACTATGGAGTTCTTAAGTGATGAGCTACCAAAATTAGATGCATCTTGTTGGTATAGGTAGTACTAATTAATTTCTTTAAGCTATCCTCTACTATACAATCTTATATTTGCACAACCTCTAAATTTTTCTCATTCCGATGTATATTCAATTCATTCATGTATCCCTTCCGTTGGAAGCTTGCTAAGAGTCGCTCCTTGTCCGTACCTCATCTCTTTTGCACTAGCGATCATTCCCTACCCACATCAATGCCCAAGATGTTACATATCACAGCATCAAGTATCCATCACAAATAAAATAAAAATGACAATAATAGATACTTAGAGCAACATACTCATATTCAAGCAAAAATAGAACCTAGAAGGGATTTGGGGGCCAAATCCCATCCCACTACCCTTTGATGAGTGATAAATAGAAAATAAATACCCCCTCTCCCCCTTTACCTTGATTGAGAAAGAGTGGAAGAGAGGTGAGGATGTAAAGCTTCCAAAAGAGTATAACAACCTCCCAAAAGATGCAAGATAATAGCACCTGCTGATTAGTCTTTGTAAGGCTTTGGTTTGTTTGGTTTTTGGAGTAGAAAAATGAAAGAAATTTTGGATAGGCCAACTATGGTGGTTTTTTATTAGAGCTGTAAACAAAGAGAAGAGAATGGTTTTTGGTGAAGGCTCGGTTAAAACACTTGATCTAATCACTTAAAAAAATATCTAGATTTTTTTCTATCACTTAAAGAAATATCTAGATTTTTTTTCTAATTTTGTTTTTATTGAGAAATGGTGATAATTATCCATTTAAATTCAACATGTGGGGGAATCGAGGATAAGCTAGCCGAAACTTTCTCGGCAAGTTTGGTTAGTATTATCCAAAAAAAAATTATTCAATTTTAATGGTTAATTAGTTGGTTATTTTAATTCTGTTTTAATAAAATTCAAAACTCTAGGTATTATCCATTTCTTGACCAATGAGAATCAATCTTAGTGACACGTGGCTTAGTTCTAGAATACTCTGAATTAATTTTTATTAATTTGTTAACAGTTTTAATTCCAATCTTTTTAATTCCAATAAATCCAAAAATTATAAAATAAATCCAAAAAATATTATTTTTCATAAAAATATAATTTAAGTAAATTTTTCATAAATTTTGGATACCAAAAAGACACTAGTTTGAGTTTTTTTGACCTCTAAGGACATTTTGATCATTTTGCATAGTAATTTCATAAAATCCCTAAAAAAAATTCAAAATTATATTTTATTATTTTAAACATCATTTCAAGTCAAAAATAAAATTTTCTCATTATTTTGACCATTTTTACAAATTTTTATCTTCATCGGCTTTATAATTAGGTTTAAGGATGATACAGTCATTTTCTTATTTTTCAAGCTTCGTTTCGAAAAAATTACTAAAAATTACGATTGAATAGTATTCAAAATTGGGAACACAATTGTGGGGATCAAAATTTTGAGATTTCCATCCAATTTTCCAAAATTAAATTCAAAATAAAATAGAAAAAACACATTCTAAAAGAAGTAGGGATGTTATAGCAACCACCCAGAATGATCTCACAAACATATCAAAGCAGAAACATACATTCTAATTATTCTAAACTAACATACATGCTAAATTAATATAGTTTCTAGTTATTCTCAAATTAATATACATTCTAAACTAACATACATGCTAAATTATTAAATTGTCATCTGCTAACATACTTTGTTTCATTGTATGTATATACATCTAAACTAATATAAAATTTCACAAATTACTAATCTCAGAGAAAAATTGTGCCCAACATTCCTAGATGTCATTAATTTCCTCGCTAGAGAATGGATGCTGATTATTCAATATCTACAAGTAGAAATAACATAAGATAAAACATTATCTCATCAACTAGAAAAAAAAAACTAATCTAACTTGTAAAAAATTCTATGACCTCCTATTGAGGTTTCAGATGTAGTATGTGTAAAGTATATATTTATTAATTTCAATTTCTAAACCTCTTTTACATCAAGTGTACTAATCAAACAAGTAGTAAAAATCCTAGTAAGTAGGATATTGCTCTTCTCAGGGATTGGAGTAAAATGTTCCAATTCAACTATTCAACTATCAATGAGGCAGGCAGTATATTTGCGTTGTCACACCACAAATCGCCAACAAAAATAAAATGAGAAAATTAAATCTACTATTATGTTTTGGGTTTTTAATTGATTTTATATTAGCAGAAAGTATAATTAGCAATTTAACTCCACATGTGGTCATCGCACACATTTTTCCCCAACTTAACACAAAACAACATGGTTTTGAAGTTCAGATCTCTCAAAATTAGATTGACCTAATTCCTTAGCGAAAATTTCTATGAATTAAGCTCAATATCCTGCTTCCGCATGATCTATTGAAACTTAATTGAAGCATTAAGATCGAAATCCTTAAGAACACATGTCTTATGAAGGGCTATTCCTAGATTCAACTTAAGACACAATAATCAAGCATCAATTTAGACCACTCACATATGATTTCACATTATGCACATGTTTGCATCCTTCTCGATAATGAGTTACCATGAAAAAGCATTAAACATAGAGTTGATTACTCAAAAACATAAGGAATTGCATTAAATAAAAAATCCATACAAATGAATCCCGCAAGATTCATCAAACACTAATTAAATTGAAATAGAGAAAAATGAGAAAGATAAAAAGTGATACAAGATAGAAATGGCAACGAGAGATATGAATACACTAGATTTTCATACTCTTCTTCTAACGGATGAGCTTCCAATGGTGAGATGAGAAAAAACCTAAAGATTTAGGGTGAGTGATGGTGAAGAGCATCCTCCAACATCCCTTAATTTGCAAATGAGCCTTGCATTGGCTTTTATATGAAGTGAAATGGGCCCAAACATGTCAGCCAAACCATTTCGTGCTATTAGCAAAATATCGTCAGTTTCCCACACTGGCTAAAAGTCTAGGATGTTGAGCTGTGATTTAAAATGGACAGGCTTCAATTAGTTACACACCAAACAACGTGGCAAAAGCTAATCTTCCAATATGGAATTGATGTGCTATTGTCCGATTTGGTGTCTCCAAGCATTGTAGCGTCTCGAATGCGGGTCTACTTGAAGAATTTGGTGCTTCTGGCGGCTGAAATAGTGTTTCCAGTATATATCCAGCATCCAACATTGAGCTTCTTGTGTAGAGCTTCTTCTTTAGCTTTACTTGACGTGAGACACCATCTAGCATCTCAAACGTTACACTACTAGATGCAAGAACTTTACTTTATTTTACCTACAAAAGTTTGGAAAATTCCTTCTAAGCTAATTTATTTATAATCAAAGAAAGTAAACTATTTTTGTCCTGTTATCAACATTTTCTCCTTTTTATAAAGTTTTTTCTAGAGTTTTTACACGTGAATTATGCATTAAAATATTATAAGCTGAGGATTCATCACCTCCTTCCATGAATCAACAATATTCGTAGAGACAACGACAAGCATATGTCTCATGATATAATATCCACACTCATAGCTCCCAAGTTGTCTTTGATACTACAAATGAATACCGAATTTAAATATAACGAGTAAACATTACAGTAACTATTATAAAATGTAGTTGAATCTTGACTTTTAAACTACTTACACTAGGGCAAATCCATGTAGGCTTCTTTTTACTTGACAAGTGCCTACCCTTCAACATCTCAAATCTGTCCATAGCTCTTTGATAAAAAAAATATTCATGTAAGGTACGTTATAGGTTTTAGAGTTATAATACATATCACAAAGCAAATGTATTACAAATAAAAGATTACGAATTAATTAGGCTCTTGGTTTTTTTCTTCACCTTATTTCCCAACGAACATAAGAAGACGAAAACATTCTACCTATGACAAATAATCAACAATTGGCAATGAGACTTACATTGCGGAACAACTAGTGACAAATCAAACATAATTTTAAATCACTTGTAAACATGTACTTACTGATAGAGGTAAGGAGCTAGGTACCACTCTTTTATTTTATTTTTCCTTTAAGTAGCCTAGTCTGTATGTAGGCATGAACATCTTCTACCTTATTCCCTGTACTCTAAAGGAGAAGAGGGTTAATGAATCCATACAAATGAATGTTGCCCTTTGATATACAAAGGCAATGCAAATACTTAAGATATAGAAATAAATGTTAATTATAATAGTTTGATACTTAATTAGTTGACTGATTTACAAATAAAATATACTTACATCAACCATAATTGTATAACTAATATATTAATTAATTTGTTACCTATACATATATCCAAAACATCCCTCTAACAGATAATAAATGGGATAATAATGGGCCTTTTAGTGACATCGGGTTCCAAATTTAGCTGTATAGGCTCCCTCCCAATGCTCATAGCCACTACACACAAACGTTGAAGCGAATCAAGTTGAGGTTTCAACCTTTTGGGTGGAACATCTTTCTTAGATCCATTAATATCCTAAACAATAAAGATAAAGCAATAATAGTAAACAAGATTAAGTTATTTCAATTGTAAATAGAGAAAGACATAAGTGAAGAATTGATTATGAATACTTTGGTTTAAACAAGCTTCACAAGTCTTCTCGGCCATAGAATGAAATGATTGGAGGCCTGTCCCATTGTTTGAAACTCCTTAGTGGGCATAAGTAAAGGTATAAACGAGTCAAGACTAACTGAGCCCTTAAAGTTTAGGCTTGGCTTGTGAAAAAAATTAATTGCTCAAGCTTGACTCATTTATTTAAACGAGCCCAATTAAAAGCTTGAGCTTGGCTTGTTTAGTTCATTTATAACTTAATTATTTTTATTTATTAAAAGAATTCTTACATTTTTTAACTTTATCAGTTTAATATTTAATAAAAATTTAAATACTATATGATAATCTACAAATATAAATATGTCCTTAACATGTGACATGTGAAACTCAAACATTCTAGACTATTACATTTTCATAATCTAGTAAATAAAAAATTTATGGCTTCTTCACTACTATAAAAAAGAAAGTTCAAAATCAATTTATTGCTCTCAACAGAGTTCTACATATTTTCATAAGGAATATATAAATAGCAAATGATAGTAAAGTCCACAATCATCAATTTAAATAAACATGCTATTCACGAGCTATTAATGTTGAGCTCGTAATGCTTGGGCTTGGTTCATTTAAATAATCGAGCCAAATTTTAAGCTTGAGTTTGTTTATTTATTAAACAAGTGAGCTTAAATGAGCATTTAATGAGTTGAGCATGAATAGTTCACGAATAACTTAGCTCATTTACACCTTTAGGCATAAGGACTTGAGCATTTACATCTCGAACTTGTTCAACCACCACCATCACCTTATCATCCTCTTTGGTCTTATGGTGTATGGTTAGCCCCAAATTGTGTACCTTGCCAATTGCCACTAAACGGAGAGGATCATCAACAGTATATAGCTTACACTAATCTAATCAATACTAGCCTCTCTTTCCTATACATCTTCAACAGTATAACTCCTTTTTGTGCTCACACATATAAGATCCCTTCAACATAATGGACAATTATGTTTTATTGAGATAGACCCAGAGATGCTAGCTCCTGTCTAAGCTCCTGTCTCAACTCCTAACTAAGCTTTTATCTAAACTCTTGTTTAAGCTCTTCATGCATCATCTCTTTTATGACCTCCAGTTGTTCCTTAATGACACCTCCTGGGGTAGGAGCATAACGTGGAGGTTCTTTGTAGTATCTTTGAATGCTCATGCCTTGTCCAGCAACATGAACATGCCTAAGGTTCTCGAGTCGCCCAATGGTAGTAATCAATATATCTTTACGTTTGTGGGGAACAAAGGATCTTTGCATGCCTTGTTCAACTAGGGAATTTTCCAACATATAATTCACAAATAGATGTAAGATTCTATAAGCTTGTTACAATTACAATTAGAATTGAATATTTACTTACAATCTTCTTAACAACAAGGCGTGTTTCCTCAGATGTATATTGTCCCAATGGTTTTTGTCGGGCTTTCTTCCATTTGTCATGGCGGAGGGTGGAGATGGAGGATTAACAACTAATGCAGGATCAGATTAGGATATTTTGCTAACGTAGTTTCAACTTGTCTTGCACCATGCTCTCCTCAAACAATTCATAGCCCCTACAAGACAATCTATGGGGGTGAACATTCTCTGATTGAATCATTTGCGCCTTATTTTCTTTTCTACTGATATAAATAACACACCACTAAAGTCAGTAAAAAAATAAATTTAGTTGGCCATATAAAAAACTATAACTCCAACTAACTTGAAAGATAAGGTCCTATTCGCTCTCAACAAACCTCTAACACATCTCCTCATTTAGGAACATATATTCCACACAAAGAGATTTGTCACTCAATGGCCTATATATGTGTAACATCCCCAGTTTTGGGTAATAGAAATAAGAATATATACTTATGGTTAAGATTTCTCATAGGCAACAATAATAATAGTTACCCCTGTATTAGAATGTTATAGGAATAAGATAATAGGACCTTGAACGGGACTTAGAGACCGAAGATGGGCCGAAGGCCCATCAAGCCACCCACACACACATGGTTTATATAGAAGAGAGAAGGGAGACTTAGAAAGAGAAAGAGAAAAAATAGAGAAGAATAAAAGAAGAAAAAGAGGAGAAGGAGAAGAGGAAAAGGAGCAGAGATCTCCAAGCCTCGGAGCTCATCTTCGTGCATCCCTTAGATGAGTGCTTCCTCCTTATCCTCCCCTATTCCTTTGATTGTTGATTATATTCTCCTTTTCCCCCTTGTTTCTTTTGAACCCCAAGGTTGGGTTTTGTGGATTTTTGAGGATTAAGCTTGATTGAAAGGACTATTTGGTGGATTAATCGGTTAGAAATATAATAAAAATGTTTTGGAAGGGTTGTATAGCAATTAATAGTCAAAGGATTAAAGAATCGCAGCTCATATACCCATTTTCGCGTCGAGGCTGTCACCTGGTGCTAGTATACGTTGTTAGGCGACGTTCAACCAGAGCCAAGAAGAGGATTCTGGAAATCTATCACCGGGCAACAAAATTCCCCTGCCGAGCGACAAGGTCGCTGGGCGGCAAGGCTGTCACTGGGCAGCATTCAGCCAGAGCCCAAAAATGGGACTCGATAACCTGTAGCTGGGCGACAATTTTGTGTCGCTGGGCAACAGAGCTGTTTGTGAGCAAAATTAGGATATTAGCTGAGTGAGAGTTGGGTCTAGAAAAAGTATAATTATACCTTTGTTTCTATGCTTGTTCTTGAATGTTTGCCTCATGTTGTGATGTTGTGCTGCATTATTTGATGTTGATTTCTTGAGTAGCTATGTTATGTATGCATTCATGTGGTTGTTGCATTTGCTTGACATAGTTTGTATGCAACGATAAACCTTATATAATAAGACATTTAAGATATTTAAGACACCATCAGATGCCTCTTTAGCAAAAGGTGGGGATTTTCTCCTAAGTTTATGAAAGGTTTTCATGAAAGGAAAGATTTTAAAAAAGGAACATTTTTTTGAGAAGTATATGTTTTTAAAGAAAAATATTTTAAAGGGAAAGCTATGCTTTCAAAGAAAAGTACCTCCTTAGTAACGTTAGGACCTCCCTAGTTCCAGTCATGTCCGAGTTGCACCCTCAACATACTACGGTGTGCAAATCGTAGTGAGGATTTCGAGGTTACCAAGGATAGATGAGGTTTTATGCAACTCTAAGATGAGTTGTAAAAGGAAAAAGGGCTAGGAGGCCCCCTGTGTCAAAGGAAGGGACCGTCATCCTTCAGATGCTAGGGGAAAAAGAACATCATTCGATAAGGGAAGGATGGGTCCTTCAATAGAGAAGGACATAGTCATTCTTCAGAAAGGGAAGAATGTTGAGGGAACTGTTTCGATAACGGAAGTGGTTCAGCCACTTGGACCGATGGTAGTAAGAGGTCAAGCAAGAGGGACGCCTCTTGATGGCTAGAGCTCAGCCAAGAAAAGACGGTATGCAAGTGAAATTTAAAAATAAAGATAAAGAGAACTACACAATATAGAAACAAAACTAGTAGATGATTGATGTGAATGCCTTTGTGAGGCATGTATGTTGCCCTATGGGGTATATGATGATGTGTATGCTTAGTCATTTGTGAATCTAGTTAAGTCTAAACTAGGTAACCTATGTGCTTAGTGAGGACACAGCTTATGATAGATGCTACCCGATGGGTATGCAAGGGGTTTACGCCTAAGAAAGCTTATGTATAAGTCCTAAAAGGACAAGAAAAGATAAAGGTAAGGAAAGGAAATGTCAGTCCTCGCTTAGTATTATGGAAGATAACAGGACTAGAGAATGTAATTCAGAGTATAAAGTCATCATCTAAATGATGGGAAGATAGTTGTTTAGTGTAAAAAACAGTATATGTTAAAAGAGTTAGGGCTCAAGCCCACTAAAGATTAGCAAGCCCTAAGTTGGGCATAAATTATGAGATTAAGAAATAAATAGGTGAGAGACGAAAGGTTTTAGTAAGAGGTAAAACCATGAAAGTATAAGAAAAAGATCTCTAGAATAGAGGGTCATCCTAGACTCCTTAAAGCACTCACTGAGACAATATGTCTCATCCTTTTTATGTTTCATGTTTTTACAGGTTGAACAGGTGAAGTCCTCTTAGGATAGCTTGGAGCCACTGCATGAGGAAGAGTTTATAGCTTTGGACCTCCCAATAGCTAGAAGTTAGTTTGTGTTTATGTTTTCTTTGTTCATGTCTTGTATGGCACATAAGTGCCAAGAGTTTTGTATTACCTATTGTAAGTATGTTTTTGTAATCCAAGTTTAAGTTTTAGTTTCCGCATAGTTCCTCTGATATTCTTATATTCTAAACTCCTGTGTTTTAGTAATATAAGCAGGCAAAAGGTAATACTCCTTAGGGTGTTACAATATGTATTTACTGGTGAGGTGTGTCTTAAATACCCTCTAACACTCACCTGCATATGTGCATATGTAAGACAATCCTTCTGTAGGAAGTCAATATACAAAACATCAAAGGTGAGCTACATTACAGAATAAAATGGAGGAGTTAGTGTAATAACCCATTGCCGCTATATAACAACACCACCATGTTTAATTTTGGAAAGGTTCATTTTATAAAAGATCTTGTATTAAACTGTTTCGAAATTTTAATTTTATTTTTCACCTCTTCCAAATACAAGAAAACCTATCAAAGGAAACCATTCAACCAAAAGCATTCAACATGCATATATAACCATCACCTGTGAGACCCACCATCTAAAACCATATGAATTATACAAATACATGTGTGAAAACCAAGGAAACCAATGTGCCAACACCAAAACCATGTTTACATCATCATGGGAAAGAAGGATACAAAAACACACTCCTTATAGCTAGCCACTTTATACATCATATCAAAAGAAAAGCTAACAACATAAAGTGAAAATAACAACTTTCCAAAACAAAATCAAAAAGGTGTGACTCGCCAAACTAGTCACATTCTACCGCCTAAAGCAAAGCATCACCGCCAACAAGAGGAGCTAGATCAACCGAGGCCTCAACATCTGCTCCCACGCCAACGATATGATCATCACAATCACACAACAAGAAGAAAACAAAGGTAAGCTTAAACACAATAAAACATCATATGCTTAACAACAAAAAGGAATGGTAGGAAGAATTATATATATATACACACACACACACACACACATGCAAGATAGTGCAAGAAGTAACATATAAGATATTCACCAAGGAATTCATCACCAAATACACCATTATTCACATAAAAACTTAGTCAATCTTCATGATAAATATGCACGGTACAATTCAATCGACCAACAACCATGCAATGCATGTAGGCACTACTCTTAGGAGATTTTCAACAATCAAGCAATCAACCTAGACACATCCCTTAACATGGCATACATGACTTTCAAGTCAATAACAACACAACACGTGCCAAAATCATTCGGGGATTGCCAAACTTTGATCTACGAACAAGATTATGTGGTTTGCCAAGATAAGTATAAGTGGGTGGTGGCTCACTGCAGCTCAAGGTTTGCAAGGACCTTGGCCCTTTGCAAAATCACCCATCCACTTATCCTCTAGGTCCATCATTAATTTCCCCACGTCTCACTAGTAATAGGTTAAAGGTCCTGTCTAAGCCTTAACTCTAGTCAACCAACCAACTTGTGCCTACTCGTACACAAAAGGAGGTCCATCATTAACTATCTCAGCTATAGGCGCAATTCAGCACCATACATGGCCAATAGGTAAGACCCAATCCCAAGGATGAAGCTAGGATTAGCGTATAGGGTGGAAATTATGAAAAGAGTAATATATATGGACACTTGCATAATTTATACACTTAATTGACATTTTTCATTTTTCTCTTTCTTATTGCATTATATTACCTATCACATTTACACTTCTTTCTTCTATGTTTTTCTCTTTCTTTGATTAGATTTAGGTGTTTATGAATCATTTTTGCTACAAAAATTAAGATAATGGACTCGTGCACTCAAAACCAGCAGCACGTTAGAGTCTAAAAATAATGGCAAGAGCAACAAAGATAAGAGGAAAAAAAACAAATTTATGAAGAATAGTGATAGAAAGAATGAATACTTGTCGGTGTGTAACAAAGTTTAAATTGTCAATATCTTATATAATGTTCATAAGTTTATCCCATTGGCAAAGGTTAATAATAAATAACCTTTAATTTCTGAATACTTATAATCAAATAAATATAAAGGAACTAATAAAGTCATTTGATTATAAATACAATTATTTACAACATTTAAAATAGCAACAATGAATTGTAAAAGCAAAAAATATTAAAATATAAATAAATAATACTCAAATATTTTGTCTAAATACAAGAAGAAATGAAATTATCTCCATGATGAATATTATAAAAAATAAAATAGAATATTTGTTTAAAAAAATGTCATTATCTTCATAATAAATATTATAAAAAAGAATAAAATATTTTATAAAAAAATAAAAGAGATAAATAAAACTTAAATATCATTATCTCTACAAATAAAATCTCAAATATAAACAATTATCCTAATATTTAAATATAATACACATTAAAAAATTTTAAATTACAATAAAGTTCAAGGGGTCAAGCCCCTCAATAGTATAAGTATATTTGTCCCTACCCAATCCATGCGGCCTATATCCTTTAGGATCCTAAGAATGGATCCTATCATAAGATCGTAGAGGTCCTATCCAAGCAACCATCCACCTCAACTAGATCATACACCCTGAACAACTACTTGAGAAAAACACTTTTATGAAAAAAAAAGTTTTGAAAACCATAAAACTCTAAGGTCAAGAAACAGGGCACTCTTGCTTAACAACAAAAGTTCGCGCTTAGTGAGCCCTCTCAACTCTAGTTCCTAGGAAAAACAACTCAATGAAGCATAGTCTCGCTTAGCGAAATCCTCACAACAGAAAGCACGCCTCATTTTTGTTAGGGGCTCTTGCTCAAAAACTAATCATGTCGCTCAACGAAATCTCTTCTAGAGACTTAATACACAAACACAACAAACTTTCATTGGGTGGGTGTCACTTTCACCCAGTGAGTCCTTTAACCATTAGAGTTGAAAACATCAATGCGCTTAGCGAGATGTGGCTCACTTAGCGACTTTTCCCCTTCCAAAAAGCATGACAAAAACCGAACCCTTTAGTCACTTAGTGAGGCAGATGATCTCTTAGCTATCTCCTCTAGTCATTTGAAACATCTGGAATTGCTTAGTGAAGGTCACTAATTCCCAAATTCATTATGAATACGCGCTCAGTGCTGCTCATGTTCATCCTTGAGGATGATCCTCGCTTAGCGAAAAGAAACCCAAAAAGACCAATTTCATAGGTGCCTTGATCTTCACTTAGTTATAACATGTTCGCTTAGCAAAAATATAAGGCCAAGAGCACCATTTCGCTCCGAAGGACTGCTTACTTAGTGAGTCCCATTGTCACTTAACGACACATTAGAAACCAGAACTTTCAAAACCCTCAAAACTTTTAACAATCTAAAACTCAAATCAGTCCATTGAGGATCAAACCAACATCATCAAACCACAAATAACTTCACCACAGTCCAATTGTGCATCATATTTCACCAAATCATCACCTATCACAGGCTTCATCAAAATCATAAATACACTTCAAAATGCCAAATATGCATTTCACATCAACAACTCAATATCCATAGCTTATGCCAAATCAATATACACCACATTTCAACACAAAAGCACAAGGAGTAAGCTTCTCATACCACTTAGAGCTTCCAAGCTTTGGATTGGAGAGAGGAGGAGGAAGAAAGAGAAACCATTGAGCCAAGGGGAAAACTCTTTACAACAACACACCCAAACAACACCCATGATCTCATCAATTTAAACTCATAATTGAAGTCAATTTTCATGGTTCTTGAGCTAATCCTTAGGTGTCAAAAGAAAGAGGAAGACTTACTAGTTGATGAGATCATAAATCTCAAACAAGGAAGAAAGAGGGGAAACTTGTCTTAAACAACTTTAAATCTTGAGAGGAAATCTTAAGTGTCTAGAAAGGTTCTTGTGTGAAATAAGAGTGTAGAGTAAGGGAAAAGGGTCATAACACTAATGAGGTCTTTTAATAAGTTTTAGGGGTTTTAGGGATTTGGGCTTAGTTAAGGCCCAATAGCTATTCCCGAACACTATAAAACCCAAAATCAACTAAGCACTATGACATTTCACTAAACCACCAAAGATACCACCAACAAAGACTTTTAGCTTAGGCAACTTTCCTCAACTCTCAAAATTCAAAACTCAAAACTATCAAGAAAGATCAACACAACACAACCAAAACACACCCAAAATTCATTTATTACATTTTATTGCAAAAATTAAATATAATTTCACTTTTTAATTATCCAAAGTACTTAAACAAAGATTAAGGAAAACAACCAATGTTATAGTTAGTTTATGATAATAATAAGGTTAAATACAATATATACAAACATAGAGGGTAAAGTGAAATACCATGATACTTTGCCAAATTTGATTATTTGTATGCTTTCCTTTACATGTTCCCAATCCAGCTTCAGAATATTAACCTTGCTTCGACCAAGGAGGGTCCATTACTATTGAACTCTTTTCTATTTTTCCATTGTAGGATTGCTAGTCAATTGATCAAATTCAATCGATATCATCTGATCACCACTACTATTGAGGGTCATCTCTTTTAACTGTGTGGCATGCCTACCATTTTTTTGTGTAGCCTAATATTTAACCCGCCTTAAGAATAAGGTTTTTATCTTTTGAACTAAACAAGTGCATGGACTCAATATAACCCCATTGTTTTGCACAGTACTCTTGTCATCCTAAAACTTTGTACAAAAAGACCACTTATTGATATCATTTCCACTCCAAAATATGACATCAAAGTTAAGCCTATGTATTAGTCATTTTAATGTATCTGAAGCAGTATCATCACTCATAACTTGTTCTTTAAACCAGTTTAAGAAAGCCTTGTTATGCTTGATCAACAACCCTCTTTCATTCATTTGAGGGTTTTTTTTTCTTGACAATGTTTTGTTAACAAATAAATACGGTTGAATCTCATCACTGATATTTAATATATACAAATGTGCTTGAAGCACTTCCTCCTGACCTATGCTCTTAACAGTTATACCTTGTGTACCCTTACCTACACATCTTCCCTCATGACGAAACTTAAGAAGCCTTACAGTTTTCCCTTCTGACATGTAGTTTTAACAAATCTCAATAACTTCTTCTGTAATGTATCTTTCAACAATAGATGCTTCAAGACGAAGTGGATTATTCACGTACCTTTTCAAGATCTTCATGTATTGCTCAACTGGGTACATCCACCTTAAATAAATGAGGACACACAATCTAGTCTCCCTCACTAAATGAACAATTAAATGAACCACGATGTCAAAAAATGAAGGAGGAAAATACATCTCCAATTTGCACAAGACAATAAAAGCCTTATTTCACATCCAACTTCTGAAGGTCAATGACTTTGCTACATGTAGCATTGAAGAATAAGCACAACCTAGTTATGGAATGTCTAACATTTCATGAATAACCACTGGTACTATTTGTTGCATCAAGAAGTGGTAATCATGAGACTTTAAGCCAACTAATTTGAGATCTTCCATTAAGACAAGCCTCTTGACAATTAAAGAGTAACTCTATGGCATTTTGACGCCCCACAAACACACTGAAACTTGTTCTCTATTTTTTTGACAAAGTATGACGTGTTGGGGGTAAATATGTCTGCTTACCATGAGATTATGGAACTAACTATACCTATCTTAAGAAAATCTAGATGAGAATTCACACAATCCTTTGTATTGCCCTTAATGTTGAGAAACATTATAATTATACTTTCACACACATTTTTCTCCACATGCATTACATCAATACAGTGTCTTACATCAAGATTGCACCCATATGGAAGATCAAAGAATATCAACCTCTTCTTTCTTATGTTTCTATCAGTAGCCTACTCTTAGGTCTTTCTAAAGATAACATTGATGTCCTTCACCCATTAATAAACTTGTACTCTAGTTAAGGTCCTTAAAGTAA
Organism: Spatholobus suberectus; assembly: GCA_004329165.1. Classification (NCBI taxonomy): domain Eukaryota; kingdom Viridiplantae; phylum Streptophyta; class Magnoliopsida; order Fabales; family Fabaceae; genus Spatholobus; species Spatholobus suberectus. The sequence continues at coordinate 60,278,176 of CM014729.1, forward strand.
TTTCTTTCTCTTGGCATCCATTAAAATCTTTTCTCAATCTACAATATGGGTGATTAGGTATAAGAAATCTCCAATGTCCAAGATAAACCGTTTGCCTTTCATGTTACAATTGATGGTAACATATGCCTTCTTTACATATAGAGCATGCTTTATGCCCCTTAATACTATACTCACACAAATTCCTATATGCTAGAAAGTCATTAATGGTGCAAAATAAAATGGCACGCATCTTGAAATTTTCATTGCAATATCTGTCAAACACATCAATGCCCTCCCCCCACATCATTCTCAAGTCTTCAATCAATGGACTTAGATAAACATCTATATTGTTTCCTGGTTGTCTTGGACCTGAAATAATCATAGATAACATATTTACGCTCTATGCACAACCAAAGAGGTAGGTTGTAAATTACCTAGAGAACAAGCCATGAACTATGCTTACTACTTAAGTTACCATACGAATTCAATCCATCCATAGCAAGTCCAAGCCTAAGGTTTCTTGGCTCAATGCTAAAATTTAGAAACAAACTATCAATTTTCTTCAATTGCAAAGAATCAGCCACATGGAAAAGTTGTCCATCACATTTTCTCTCATCTACAAGTCATCTAATGTTCTTTGTGTCATTTGTATTAATAAACAATCGCTTGAACCTTGAAATTATTGGAAGAAACCATAACACCTTCGCAGCAGGACCTTTTATGCTCATATCACAACTAGAATTACCATCATTCACTTTGTAGCGTGATACTCCACACCTGGTGCACTCATACATCGCTTCAAACTCTTTCTTTTACAATATGAAATCATTAGGGCACTCCATACCCCTCGGACATAATACCTTCTTCACCTCATAGTTACAATTCAGCAATGTTTTACCTTCTAGAAGCGTGTCTTTCAACAACTCAAGCAATTCAGTGAAGCTTTTATCACTCCACCTATTTCTGGCCTTTAGATTAACCAATCTTAACACCGTTGACAACCTTGTGAAATTAGTGTTCCCTAAATGCAAAGGCTTTTCCACATCATTGAAATAGAACAAGCGCACAAGAAGGGGGGGTTGAATTGTGCATTTAAAAACTTTTTCCTTTTTGATGCAAGTAAAAACAGTTTGAAAACGTTTTCAAGCTTAAGGATAGAAAGAAGAAGAACACATAATGTTTTTATATTGGTTCACTCAACCTGAGCTCCGTCCAGTCCCTTCACCCAAAGGTGTTTACTAACCAACCGTTGGTTACAAGTATTGTTCATGGCCTCTTTAGGCTTTATACAGCAATCACCCCAGATTGCTTAACCCAAGTATTCTTTTACACTAGGCCTCTCTAGGCTTTTACAACACAGACAAGTGTTTTTCTTTTACAAAGATATCAACTCACCTAGTGAGGATTTGAAAGATAAGGCTCAAGCACACTTTGAAAATCTTTGCAAGATTTTTGCTATCGTCCACTGGATACTTCTATCAATTGTTCAGAAGTTTTTTGTTAATTTAGAATTTTTACACTAGGCACGTACATATATTCGTTCTTCCTTAGTACATATATATATTCTTCAGGGAAAAGATCCTGTTGTGAAGACTTGACTTCGTTATGCAAGGAAGGGTGTGTAAACTATCCTTTCAGAGTGATCAGGCGCGGCAGCTTTTAGACTTGCACTTAAGAGGAAAGCGCAGGACTGTCGACGAACTGCTTTTCTGAACATTCTTCATTCGTCATGGCAGCTTGATAAGTTGACTTGCCTTATCTGTTTTTGCTGTGCTCTTGCTCTAGAATGATTCTGATACAATTAAATGCTTCAAACAATTTGAATGTTAGATCATAACATAGGTAATATGTTAGTTTCAAGAAAAACTAGCACAAATAAATTTGGACGTTCAAAATAGAACTTAACCGTTTGAATGTTTGTCGTTGGAAGCTTGCATCAGATATTTGAATTTGTTCTTCAGATGGTCATCTTAAGTTGTTCACTGGACGATCTTCTTTAAGCACGTCTATTGGACGGTCTTCCTTAATACGTTTACTGGACAGTCTTCTTTGACACGTCTACTGGACGGTCTTCAAAGGGAAGCTTGTATGTTGTAAAGATTTCAGTTCTTTGGCAGAAACTTGAACATTAATAAGTTTGTTATCTTCAAAACTTTTGAGGGTCTGGACTTTCTACGTCTTTGGTTCCAACAACCATTACACAAACTATCATACAAATATGCTTGCTAAAAAGACTCTGGCTTAATATTACAGATCGTGTCCCTCTAGTCTATTGTCCATATCTACATCAACTTCCTCTCTTTGGAACACACATGGCACGTCTAACAATTCACCATGCCATATCCATCTTGTATAACTCTTGCAAAACCCATCATAAAGAACATAGCTCCTGTATTTTCTCAACTTGTAGGCATCTCTCATTCAAATAATTCACACAAGGACAATAAAAGCTTCCATCACTATTAGAGAGATTTCTTTTAATTCTAGAAATTCTTCCACTCATTCTTATACTCATCACTTGTGCATCTACTATTGATCCAACTATGATCCATAACTACGTTTTGTAAATATTTACACAAATATATATAATACATTGGGATTTTGTCCCTTGAAAAGGATTTTGGCTCCTACAAGCCTCAAAAACTAGGAGAAATGAATAACATAATAAAATCTCAAATATCACTTTTTTATATAAGGGGTGATCCTATCCTGTTCAGGAAGACATTTTTTTAAACTTGATTAATATGTAGAGGATTAAGTCTCATATCTTTAATTTGACAAAATTTCGGTAGCATTTTACATTCGTCTCCAAATACACAACATGAAAGTGGTGACATCAAATCCACCACAACAAGTATGCATCCAAAGAACAAAATGGAATGCACTAAACCAAAATTTCATCAAATTTAAGATGAGACTTAACATCTAAATATTAATCAAATATAAAAAATAAAATGAATCTTCCCAAAATATCCAGCTTGTACAATTCAAGATTCAATACAATGATTAGTACTTTAATCACTATATTGAATCTCAAATAGTAAACTATGGTTCATTTATAATGCATAACTTGAATGAAAAACAATACAATTAAACACATAACTTATAAAGCATATAATTAAAATATTTGATAATAAAATTAAAATATGTCCTATTTCTACAAACATATTTGTACAAACTTATAAAGCAATTTATAATGAGAGAGAACATACCTCAAACAACAAGTCCTCAAACTGAAGCAATACATCAAACAAACCCACCTAACAGTAGAGTGGAAACAAGTTAGCACACACCTAGAAACCAGCAAATAGATAAAACATAACAAGGTTCATATGAAGCATCACCCACTTATGAAGAATGAAGCTCAAACCTTGTACAAAGCAATGAAGAGGAACGATGAGCATAAGAAAGAGGTGAGATTTAGCATAAGTACCTATCCCACACAATTGTATAGAGATAAAAAATCATGTTTATATGTTATTATTCATGGACCTAAGCTAATGCATACACCTTAAACTAGGGTTCCACAATTTCTACGAAAAATTTGGTAAAGTTTTCTCTATTTTCTAGTACTTTTCCATATACGTATTTATAGGAATTAAATCACAATATCAGAGGTAAACTTGTCAGACAATCCAATCTATAACAAATTCCAAACTTTGGACTATGATAGCATACAACTCAAATTCCTAAGTTCCATAATTTCTTCAAAAATTTTGGCAAAGTCTCCTCTATATTTTCGTACTTTCCCTTATACCTTTATCAAATGTATGGCAACTAGACATCCAGATCCACCTAATTAACAATTTATATCTCAACATTATCAACATATATATATCTCAATCCAAACTTTTAATGCTTATTATTAATAATATGAGTCATTCCAAACTCATAAGACAAATATAGAGTAAAACAAATAAGAAAAATAAAATGAACCTACAAGAGAGAGCAATGACACCTTACCAGAGTTTTAGCAGCTATTAGTGCCCTGTACTTATTGTTAATGTTTAGGAAAAATCCTTCTTCTGCTCATGCAATATGGAACACCCTGACAATGTATCCATGCTTATGATTATTTGGCCACTTCTAAACAAAACCAAGTAGATATATGATTGAACCAATTTTCAAAAATACCCTTTGCATCCTTAATTAATTATACAAAATTTTCACATTCATCAACTATTAGCATATGTTCTCCTCTCATAAGTGTGACTTCCACATACAACAACCTTTGGCCTTTAATAATCTTAATTTTGTGGACAAATTTTGTAGTCGTCAGTAATTGTCCTATCAATATGTGAAAAATGTGTAGTAGTAGTATCAAAATCTTTAGGAGACTAATAAATATGATGATAATTTAAATATTTAATAGAATAATTTTGTGACCAAATTTAAAACCAATTAATATGGTGACACATGTAACGCTAAAAGACCAAATTGAAAAAAAAATTACATACATTTTATTAATTATTAGATTTTTTTGGTTACTATGTTATAGGTTAGAAGTATCCACCAACTTTATCGATGAAGAATCTTTACTGAAAACCTAACTAGCCACCTTTAGTAGGATCTTCTCTCCTAACCACGTTTTTTCTATTCATAAGGCTTTAACATGAGACCTTGCTTAAGGGATTCGAACCCATTACCACTCAGACTAACATAATGTTAGTATTAATTTTTCTTTCTTATGTAAAAATGAAAATTAAAGGACATTAGATATATGTTTTTTTGTCAACAAAAAGTTCAACTTCTATTTCCTTAACCAAGTAAATTTAATGCATAAGATAGAAAATTTATATTAAGTAAAATATAAGCGAGTCTCACTAAAAATGATATAATTTTATTATTTCATAGATCTTATTTCTATTTAAAATATATATTTTAAAATATATCAAAAAATATTTTGATATTATTTCTCTTCAATTTTTTGTTATCATTCACTACAAGAAAAACATAAATTAGTGTCGACCAAAAGCCAACTTTTATCATAATTTTTGTATCAGTCAAGTCGACTCTAGGCCGACACTAAATAGAGTTGGCTAAGACAACACTAAAAGGAAAAAAAAAAGCCAACACACAAAAAAAAACTTTCCATTCTTCTCTTGCTCCCTTTTTCGTTTTTCTAACTCGCACTCCTTAACCACCTGGTCACCGCATGTGCTCCTGCTCCCTACAACCCAACTCTCAACCACCGGGCACATGTTGATCCTGGTCTCCTCCGTCTTTAGGTGATGGCATCGCACCCCTCCATTTGGGCTTCTTCCTCCTCAATGAAGAGTTCCTCCTCCAAGTCCTAATTGAGATGCAGCAAAACTAGAGTCATACTACACCACGCACCTCCTCACATTTTGCGACCTCTCCCCCCCCTCCTGTAGCCTCTACGAACCACACGAGAGACCACTTCTTCACAAACTGCGTCGTAGAGACCTCCTATTTCAATGTTTGTTTGCACAGAGCTCTACAACCTCAACGTTGAAGGAAGTGAGACTTTGAGGTCTTTAGAGAGAGCAGGAATGAAAGTGAGAGAAAGGAGAGGAAGAAAGTGAGGGAAGAGACAGAGAATGGGGGGACAAAAAGTTGGGAACTTTAGAGTTTTCAAATTGATGAAGGAGAAGAGGGAGGCAGGAGAGACAATTTGTTTTTGTGCTCACGTGAAAAACTAGTGTTAACCAGGCCAATGCTAATGCTGACACTAATAAGTGTTAGCCTAGCTGACGCTAATAGTAAAATATGATTATTTTTCAAAAATTATTAATTAGTGTCAGGTATAAGCGATGTTAATAATTTTTGTTTTTTAAAAAATATTAGTAGTGTCAGCCATGGCTGACGCAAACTAAAAAAAGTTTTAAAAAAAATGAAAAAAATAACGAAAAACATGTTAGTGTCGATTTAGTATCGACTAGCCGACACTATTTATCATCAGTGTTAAGGCCGACACTAATTGGCTAACGCTGATTTGTAGTTTTCTTGTAGTGATTAAAAGGATAGCTTTTATTGGAAAGAAATTATTCATTATATTACAAACACAATAATGTAATAAATATTTTTTAATAAAACATTTTTATTTTTAGTTATTTAAAATTATCCTAAAGAATTATATTAAGGAAAATTGTTTCTTTTCACCAACTTCTTAGAGCATCTCCAACCACTAGGTTCTTAACTCATTTTTTGTAGACTCTACAATGTCACATCAAATTTAAGAATTCAACCAAATTTTACTTCAATCATAATGTTCTTAACAAAGTTCTTAAATTAATTTCCTTTCTATTTTTGTTGGATTTCTAAGATAGAAAAACAATTTTTTTATTGTTAAGATACAATCACTTGTACAAGCAACTGGTTCTTGTATAAGAACCCAACCCATTTACTCCAATGATTAAGAACCCATAAAAACTTAAGTACTCATAAGAATTAAGTTAAGCAACTCCATTGTAATGCTCTTAGGCTATGTTTGGCAACTAATAAAAAAGCTAGTTGGTAGCTAAAAACTAATAGTTGATAGCTAAAAGTTGTTAAGCTAGCTTATTGAATTATATGCCTTTGATAAAATTATCTATTGAAGTACCTAATAAGTGTAAAATGACAGAAATAGATATGTTTATATGATATTTTTATATAATTGTATTTTATTTTATTTATAAACATATTTTGGGACAATTATAATTTTAGTTTTTTAATTAATTTTAAACTCTTGTAATTTTTTATTTATAGATTAATTATTTTTAATTATAGTGTTTAGTTTCAATTATGATATTTTTTTTCATATTATGCATTCTACTATTAATTTTATATTATATCTTAAAATATTCTCAACCAAGTTTAAAATAAAATAAATTAACATATACTTAAGTAGATGTCATACTTTTATTATGTTGATTAGTGTAATAGTTAAAATATCTTGAAGTATAATGTTAAAATAAAATAATAAATAACGCAAATAATGTAATGGTTAAAATAATAAGTGTAAGAGAAACAAAAAAAATAAAATAAAATCTTACTTTGTGTAAAAAAAGGTAATAAGAAATTTAATAAATATTTTAAAAATAAAAAGAGAAAAAATATATAAAAAGCTAGAAGCTAAAAACTAGTGTTTTAAAAAATGCTACACGAAGTAACGTCTCAAAAAATGCCACAAGCTACTAAAAAAAGTTTGTTTACCAAACATTATTAATAAGGTCAAACCAAGCTTTTTAACTAATTAAAAAAAGGCTTAATTGCACATTTTGCCACCCATCCTTCATGATTTTGCGAATTGTCCCCCAACTATTTTAATTGCACATTTTGTCATTCAACTTTTAAAATTTCTCACATTTGCTATCCCCATTAGTTGACTGCAGATGTGGCAATGTAGGTTGCTTGCTTACGTGGCAAGTTAATTGTTGATTGTCACGTCAGCTGTCAAAATTGCCATGTCAGCAGTCAACTAAGGGAGATGGTAAAATGCGTGAAATTTTAAAAGTTGGATAGCAAAATGTGCAACTAAAATAATTGGGTGGCAAAATGTAAAAAATTTTGAAAATTGAGTGGCAAAATACACAATTAAAATAGTTAAGTGGCAAAATCGCGAAATCATGAAAGATAGATAACAAAATGTACAATTAAGCCTAAAAAAAACTAGAAGCCTAACTGAAAATTCTTACCAAACATAACCTCAGACTGATAAGGAAATGAATAAAATTATATTTTTTTTCATTGAAGTAATTGCAATTAAATGAGCTTAATTGATTTCATTGTTTGGGTTTCATGCCAGCTATTTATAGCAAAAGTCCCGGATCGTGAGGAGACAGGACCCCCTTTTTTGGCAATAAACTCCAAGCTTTATTCAATAGCATTAAATCAAAAGAGTAAGACTATTATATGAAGATATCGTCTACTCATATTGTACACACAAATATATTAAAGTTTTTGTAAGTAATAAATACAAAGTTTGAGTATATTAAAGTTTTTGTTAAGTATTAAATACAAAGTTTATTTTATTTTGGGTAGGGGGATGGGATTACTTGCCGACAATGCAAGTTTCTCTTTTACATACCACTAATTATTTTCAACCCATTCTTGATTCAAGAGATAAATTGTCCGAAAAATTACAGTATAATTAGTTCAAATCAAATACTTTAACGTCATATTTATAGACTATTCAAATATAAAGATAAGCGATTTTTATTAAAAAAATGCAACTATAAATTAAACTAAAAATTTGAAATGCACGTTCGTAAGTCGATTTTTTCTTAAATATTAGCAAATAAAACTCATTATATGAACATGTCTTAGTAATTTTTCGAGCTTTAAAGAGTCAATTACCCACCTTATATATCTGACAGTTTTAATATAAATAAAACAAAAGGTGCCTTTGAACCAAATGGCATCATAGAAATTATAAACTTAAATAGTGTGTGGTGATGCTATTAAGTATAGAAAATAAAGCATGTGTATATGTTAGTATACACATGTCCACATGTGTATAACAATAAAATATGTGTGTGCATGCCCGTGTGCTAGCCTCAAATTCTAAAAGAGTAAGTATCCATAATACGTATCATATATTGAGTTAGAACCAGATGAAATGAGACTATTAAGTATAAATAGTAAAACACGTGTGCACGTGCGTGTGTGCTAGCCTCAAATTCTTAAATATACCTGATAGCCTCAAATTCTTAAATAATAAGAATCCATAATAAATATTATATATTTAGTTAGAATTTTAGACCATGTAATATACTTCTACTAGACAATAAAACAGGTGTGTACGTGTATCCACACATACAGGTGTGTATGTATGTGTATATATATAGAAAGAGAAATGCTAATAACATATTCTCTAACACACTCTTTTAAATACATTCTCTACTGTAGACAATAAAGCAGTTGTGTGTATGTGCATTTATGTGTGAAATTCTTAAACCGTAAATATTCATAATACATATTATATATTTAATTAGAAAGCATTACTTTTCACATATCATAACACTGCTTAACACTATAATAAATTTAGCTTATTTGCACATAATATAACCTTACTCTTCACATATTTAATTGAAAACATTATCAAATTGGTCACCAGAAAATTATATTAATAGTTAAAGGCATAACTACTAATTTTCAGAGAGATGGAAATAAATATAAAATTATGGCATAGCTATTAATTTTTTTATTATATTAACTGTAATCATAAGTACCGAGAATCAATACCAAGCATTTTTATTAAGAGGCGCAGAGACAGCAGATAATGTTAGAGCATGAAATAACAAATTCTCTATATTCTTACTAAGAAATGTAGGTTCTGATCGAGAAACAAACCAAAAAGCCAATAAAACATATACAGATTTCTTACAATCAAAGTAAAATGTATTCATTGTATTCAACAACGTAACACCGTAACACATGAATTTGATAGAAAAAATATATATAAATTTGTTCAATCATTTATATTGCATTTCGTCATTTGTGATAATAATTTTAACTGCAATGAATCTAAAACATTGCGTGCATATACGAGACGACGAAGACACTTAAAAAAGGAGACAAAAAAAAATCTCAGACCTATCACCTATGGTGGTTGATATAAAGAATTTATTTACAAAACGCATAACAACTGTAAACGACAACGGGCCTTTTGCTGGTGTGAAACCAAAGTGTCAGCAAGGGAAAAGAACTAGGTTTTTGAGCTTGAATAACATTTGATAAGCAATCAAAAATAATTTCAATTTCTCTTGCAATTCTTTAAATAGTTTTCTTAATTATTTAATAAAAATATTAACATTTTATATTTTTAAAATATTAAACATATATTTTTATTCAATAAGAAAATAAATATTAAAAATTAAATTATAATAAGATAGCAAAACTCGTGATAAAAGTAAAATCACACACACACACACACACACACACACACACACACACATATATATATATATATTCAACTCTAGTTATTATGGTAGATAGCTAACATAATCATAGTTATAGATGTACTTGTAATGTACACTATCTTTGTATTGCGGGAGTTACCTTCCTACTGGGGACCTAGAAAAGTAGTTTCATTTGCGACAAGAACTCTAAGAAAGTCTAATTCACACACGCACACATTCTCTTTCTTTTTTAAAGACCCTTTGTCCTTGATTTGGTTACATCGACCTAGAACAACCCTTCTGTACTTTCCTCCAGTGACATGTCCATTAGATCTTCATTGCATTGAGGTGCCGCATCATCAAAAGCCAATTCTCCAGCAACATGAGAGGGACTTGCGTCTCATGGTTCGGCTTGCTCTCACCCAAGTTGGTGTTTTCCTCCGCTGACACAGATTGAGAACGATCAGAGTTGAAGCTCAACAAGGAGTCAAGAGCATGGTCCTGTGTACATGTGATGGTGCTCTGTGTTCCCTCACTGGAACTGGACCCTGTGGTTACTATCATGTTGCTGAAGGAGTTTGTTTCGGTTTTGTTTGGGGATTTCTTCATCCAATTCTCCAGCAATCTGGCTATGTTTTCTGTGCTTGATGCGTATAAGGATGTCTGGTTTGATGTTGTGGGGTGGGGGTGATGGTGATGGGAAGCGGAGGTTAATTTGGTCTCAGGGAAAATATGGGTTGGTTTGTCTAGAGACAGTGCCTCACATAAGGCTTGTTTGGCCGTGTGCATATCTGTTTGAAGCCTTCTCTCCCACTGACCCTTTATCTGTGAACAAGAGTTTCCTTTGTCATTATCATCATCACTCCCAGTTTGAATCTTCTTCAGCTTCTTCTTCAAATGGGTATTCCAATAGTTCTTGATATCATTGTCTGTCCTCTGCGGAAGATAGGAAGCTATAGCAGCCCATCTGCACCCATCACACACGTCTCACGTTATAAACTTTATAAAATCATCGACTATCAAATTAAAGCAAACAAACAGGTCCCAAAATTTCATTCCCGTTCACACACAATTCATATATTTGTAAACTTCATGGATCAAAACCCAAAAGTCAAGCTTTTACATTAATAGAAACTGACGTGTACACTGTACACATACCCCAAGATTTTTCAGGAGCAAAAATCTAGAGCTTCACTCCTTAATTTTTAACCCTTTAAAATAACAAATATTTGAGGAAGAATACTGGACAAGATGGTACCTGTTGCCCAGAAGTGCTTGGAGGTGGATTATCATTTTTTCTTCATGATCGGTGAAATTCCCTCGCTTGATACCGGGTCGGAGATAATTAGTCCATCTGAGTCTGCAGCTTTTGCTGCATCTCATCAAACCTGAAAAAAAAGCAAAATTAAAGGCATCGTATACACGCATCCCTCACCAATTTATTAAATAATTAATAAACGGAGCTTAAGAATTGAAAACCCAAATAAATGAAGGACATTAAAACCATATGCTAAATGTTTATTTTTTCTTACCTGTATTAGTGGGAACTGATCTCCAATTCCCGGGTCCATGTTCTTGAATGTAAGAGACCAAGACGATGTCTTCCTCTGGAGTCCAAGGCCCCTTCTTAATCCCAACTTTGTCACAGCAAGGTGGTCTTCCCATTTTGTAACCAAAAATAAAAGATGGTATAGCTAAGCCAGATAGATAGCTATACTTCTCTTTTTCCTTCTTCGTCTGGCTTCTTCTTAGCGTTGATTCCTTCAATTTCGAGAATGGGACTCTCGCTCGCTACGTTTCTTGGAAACGCAGGGACAAGGTTCTGCAACTGGGGCTGGCTTGTCTATTCCATTAGGCACATATATATAGAAAGGAAAAGAGGAACTAGTCCCGTTTAATCGCTGACTAGGGAAAAAAAATGAGGTAAAAGAAAAAAGAGTCAACACGGACAGCACGGGCATTTACTCGCGCCTTGCAAAAGTCACTATGCGTCCACCCTTCTCTCTCTGTCTCCATAAACATATCACACAAATCCGTGCGGCATTCATTATGGGAACAGTGGAAACACCCAGAAACAAAACCGAAGGGAAAAATACGTTTTTTATTTTACCATCCAAAAGTCTCTCATGTAATTTTAGTAACTATTGTTTTTTATATAATTTAAAATTAATTATCAAAATAAAAAGCAATGGTTATTAAAATAAGAATAATTCCAAATTTTTCTACAAGACATATATTCAATACTTACATTATATTTAACAAAAGTAATGTAAGTATTAAATACCTTTTATATTTTCAAGACATTAAATATATTTAATTTTATTTTTATTTAATATGTTTTTATAAAATAGTAATAGAAAGATTTATAAGAGGATGTAATATTTCTCTTGAAATAAAATGTCAAATTTAATTTGAAAATAGTACTAATAACAATTATATTTAAGTTTTTATTTTATTAAAAGATGCCTTAAGATATTAAAACTTAATAAATAAAAAAATTATTGAAAGTTATAAAAATATATATTAATAATATTAGATATTGAAAATTTTATAAAACAATACTTTTTAATACCCTAAAAACACGAACTACCATTCACGTTCTTCTTTTACTATTTTAGATTAGACAAAACTTACATATAATTTAATAATTGTTATTTTTTAATTAAAATTAAAATTTTACCTCGATAATCTACATAATTATTTATTTTATAAATTATCAAAATAAAAATTTAATTATAATTAAAGAACAGTTAAACAACACCTATAAATATAAGTTTTATCCTTTCAGATTTTCCCTGCATAGTATGAATGAGGGTGCATCAAATTTTCTATTTTCTCCGCGGAATAGTGTCGTTGTTGCTGTCTAATAATATGGGCTTTTGGATATAACAAGTTGTTTTCAATGTAATTAAACCTCAGACCTCGTGATGTGTGCTTGATCATCGTGTGGTTCACAAGTTTTTCCAGAACACAGGCTTTTCAACTTCACTATATTATCCCTTCAAAAAAAAAAAAAACTCACTGTATTATCACCAGTCGGCATAATGAAGAAAGAAGAATGTTAGTATTTAGTAATGTAATTTATATTTTTTTAAAAAGTTCTTTTAATGCTATTTTATAAAATTGTGTTAATTTTAATAATGTGAACTTGTTTTTCATTAATAAAATAGTAGAATAGTTTACATGATATTAAAAAATATGTTGATGACATGTGCCCCTTTTCAAACAAGAAATACGACTTCCCGGTACCTTTGTCGGCTATTAATTTAAGAGAGGAATAGTGATTTTTTTTTTTTCATATTTCTCTTTGTATACTTATACTCACTTAATATTTAGTTTATTTTTCTCTTTTTTTCATATCAAATGCATCATCGTTACTTTACATTTTAACATCCGTTGGTGAAAATAGGGGTTGATGGTTTTGATTTAGGTTATCTTTGGTTTACGGAAGAAATTAAAAAAATAAAAAAAATAAAAAAATAAGATAATTTTGTTAATTGTTTGGTAAGAAAAAATAAAAGAAAAGAAAGTTAAAAACCGTTTTTCCTCTTATTTAGTTGTATAAAATATAAAAGGAAAGAAAAAAAATATGTATATAAAATGATATAAATATCTCGAATAAAAAATAAAAGAGTACAAAAATAAAGATAAATTGATATTTTTAAAATACAAATCACCTTTCCTTCCAAAATGTGAGTCTCACATTTTATTTTTCTATCCTTTCCTTTTTCAACAATTCCAAACAAACACAAGACGGAAGATAAAAATTTCATTTTTCCGTCTATCTGCTATCCTTCCACTCATTTTCTAGCGTTTCAAACAAAACACAAGTCCTGATATTTTTATAACATTTTTCTTTTATTTTTGGACATAATAACAATTTATTTATATTTTTTTGACATAATAAAAATCTTGGTCCTATAACAATTTTCTTAATAATATTTCAAATGCTTGATAAAGAAATGCTTTTGTTATTAATATGTTTTCTTGATTTACCTTATAAAGAATATAATTTCAAATCATTAAATAAAAATATTCAATATTTTTAAATTTTCGATTACATTTTTTATTTAATAAAATTTTTAGGATTTTTTTTAAATATCATGATAATATAAACAAATTTTAAAATTGAGAACCGCTAAATATTACAAAAAAATATATATGTACAAAATTATAAAGCAATATCTTAACAAAGCTTGGCGGAAATTACGGTACAACTGTTATTTTTACCTATGTTTTGAAAAGTAGACTGAACCGGTCAATGAGACCAAAAAATCAGTGAATTAGTCACTTAACCGCTTCAAATAAACTACAGAACCGGCCTAGAGAAAAATCGATCAAAAAATCATAAAACTGGTCAAAAATCGGCAAAAAATCAATTCACAGCGGTTCAATGCAAATACTTAATACAACATTATTTTAATTCTTTTTCTTAAAAAATGAAAATCAACCTAAATTATTTGTTATTTTCTTTTTATTCTATATATAAACTTGTTTTTATTAATAAATGTTGATGTGTATTGTTAAAATTTAAATTTAAGTATTATGACATATTTGATTTGAACTTTTCTAAGTATTGTAAATGTTAAGAACGTATAAAATTATGTTTTATTTTTAGTTTTTAATATTATAAAGTTATGATATTGTGTTTCTTTAATATTATTTTATATATTATTTAATTATTATTATTATTATTATTTTATTAACACTGATTCAACCACAGTTTAATTACGGTTGAACTATTAAACTTTGAACCAGTTCCTTGATCAATTTAAGGACTGATCCGATTTTAAAACATTAATTTTTACAATAAAAAAATAAGAGCACCCTTGAGACCGGCAGAAATTACGATACAACAATTATCTTTAGCTTACCTCAACAATGAATAGTACCATCTAATATATTTTTAAAAACAAAACTGTGTTTATGGTACATGTTAATGAACATTAAATAGATTTTATTAAATACTTATAATTACTCTAAAAAATGGTATTATTTTTGTTCCTTTTTAAGTGTCTACATTTAAAAAAAATATTTTTTATTTATCATTTTAAAAGTTAAAGACAATATTAATTATTAAACTTAATTGCACTTTTGATCCTCAAGTATTACAATTGTGCAATATCGGTCCTTAGGTTCTAATCAAGTGAATTTGGTCCCATTAAATATCGTAATTGTGCAATTTTGGTCTCTCAGATGTTGGAACCAAAGACGTAGAAGCGTCTAAACCCTCAAAGTTTTGAAGATAACAAACTTATGAATGTTCAAGTTTCTGCCTAAGGACTAACCTTGTCACATCAAACAAGTTACTCTTATATGGACCGTTCAGTAAACGTGCTAAAGAAGACCGTCTAATAGACGTGCTAAAGAAGACTGTCTAGTAGACATACTAAAGAAGACCATCCAAGTGAACAAGCTGAAGATGACCGTCTGAAGCTAAATCTTGTTTCTTAGAACAAATTCAAATATCATATGCATTCAGACATAAGCTTCCAACAACAAACCTTCAAACGGCTAAGTCTTATTTAAACATCCAATTTACTTATGTTCGTTTTCCTTGAAACTAACATATTACCATTTTAGTGATCTAACGTTCAAATTGTTTTAAAGCATTAAATGTAATCAAATTCACTCTAGTGCAGAAGCGCAGCAAAAACAAATAAAGTAAGTCAACTTATCAAGTTGCTATGCCGAATAAAGAATGTTCAGAAAAGCAGACCGCCAGCACAGTCCTGTGCTTTCCGTTTTAGTACAAGTCTCAAAGCTGTCACGCTTGATCTTTCTGAAAGCATGGTTTGCATGCCCCTCCTTGTATAATGAAGTCAAGTCTTCCACAACGAATCTTTTTCCTGAAGACTATATATATAAGCACCAAGGAAGAAGTGAAAATACAGAATTGCGATACGTGCTAACTTGTGACAATCTCAGCGAGACATCAAATGCTTTCTGTACATTATCTAGAAGCGTCCATTGGACGATAGTGAAAAAGTCTTGTAAAAATATTCTGAGTGTTTGAGCTTAATCTTTCAAATCCTCACTGTGTGAGTTGATACCTTTATATAAACACTTTTTGTGTTGTGAAAGTCTTGAGAGGCTTAGTGAAAAAGAATACTTGGGTTCAGCAATTTAGGATGATTGCCTTGTAAAGCCTGAAGAGGCCGTGAACAATACTTGTAACCTAAGGTTGGTTAGTGGATACCTTTTGGGTGAAGGAACTGGACGTAGCTCAGGTTGAGTGAACCAATATAAAAATTGTCTGTGTTATCTTTCTCTCTATCCCTTAGCTTGAAAACACTTTCAAACTTATTTATATTGTTTTAAAAAGTTTTAAACACACAATTCAACCCCCCTTCTTGTGTGCTTTTTCTATTTCACTAGATTCTAATTGATTGCAAATTCGATCACTCAAGTATCATAATTGTGCAATTTTTGCCCCTCCATTAGTCTTTTGTTAGAAATTTAACAGATATTTTTGACGTGACAAATGATGTGGCATTGACAGATAACGTGGTAGCTAATATGGTGGCCCAACATATATGTTGGTTATGAGTTTTGAACCCCCACCCCTTTACCCTAACAACATCACAATTATCACTAGGTCAAAGTGTTGGTTCAAGATATAAATCAAAATTAGATTATATATAACTTAAATTTGACACTAGAATTATTGTATATTTATTACTATTAAATAAATTATTTGTACTATATATAACTTAATTTATATTTCTTAATATTAACTTATTAATATATACTAATAATATTATATATTAATAAATTAAAGATTAAATACTAATAAATTAATAAATATACAATAATAAAAATATAAAATATTAATACATATAAATTAATAAATATATACTAATAATATTAAAATTAATATTAATAATTTAATATTAAAAATGTAAATTAATAAATATAAATTAATAAAAGTATAAGTTATTAAAGTATCAATATAAATTAATTTATAATTATTAATTTATATTTATTAATATTAATTAATTAATATTACTTTCAATATTACTATTATAATATATTTATTAATGTATTAGTATTTAATATTTAATTTATAAATATTTCATATTATTAATACATAATAATAATTAATATTAATAAATATAAATTAAGTTATATATAGTACAAATAATTTATTTAGTAGTAATAAATATATATGTAATTTTGATCTCACAATTAAGTTATATATAATATAAATTTCATTTATACGTCAAACTAAAACTTTTGCTTAATAATAGCAGTGGTAGTGTTAAGGTGAAGGAGGGGGGTTACAAATTCCACCACCAACATTTTGTAAGTTTTTCTTTAACTTTCTCATGCCACGTTAGCATTTCATGTCAGCATGTCAATTACACATCAACATATGTGTTGGACCACTATGTTAGCTGCCACATCATCCATCAGTGCGACATCATTTGCCATGCTAGCAAAATATGTTAAACTTTTAATGAAAGACTGATAAAGGGACCAAAATTTCACTATTGTGATACTTGGGAGACGAAATTAGCTCAATTAGAATTGAGCTACTAAAATCATACAATTGCAATACTTGAAGAACCAAATTCACTTAATTAGAACATAAGGGACCAAAATTGCAATATTGCAATACTTGAAGGACCAAAAGTGTAATTAAGTCTAATTATTATTTTGTCAATTATACTTTTATCTTTACCTAATTTTCATTTATTTTACACATGTATCATGAAATTAAAGAGTGAAAAATGAATAATAAAAATTAAAGAGATAATATATACAATATATAAATGGAAGAATAGAAAATCTTAAAATGATTTTAACAAAAATGAAAATATTAATTATATTTCTTATTTTTTGTGTCACAAACTTCAAAGACACTTAAAAATGATCCCTTAAGCAAGTTTTCTAGTTTGACCCTTGTGGAAGAAAAAAAAATGTGGTTGAAAGAGGAGACTCCATTAAAGATAGCCAACCAAATTCTTCTGTAGAAATTAATTATCGACAAAGTTGGTAGATACTTTGCTTCGATGATTTTTACATCTAGAAAAGATTTTTTTTCAACTATTAATTGAAAAATATCCTTAATACAAACCAAAAAAGAAAGATATAAATTGAAAAAGGAGATAAAATTTAAATGCAATACTTTAGATACTTTTTTATGTAATTCTCTAATTAAAATATAGTAATAAAGCTTACCTAGTGGTGATCTTTCTATAACAATTTTCTTAATAATATTTCATATGCTTTATAAAGAAATGTTTTTGTTAATAAGTTTCCTTGATATAGTTTCTAAAGAATAAAATTTTAAATCATTAAATAAAAATATTAAATAATTTTAAAATTTTCAATTATATCTTTATTTAGTAATTTTTATTTAAGAGTAAATTACACTCTTCTCTCTTAAGAGATGCGAGAATTACATTGTCTTCTTCTCTTATATTGAAATAAATAGTTTAGTTCATTTAACTTAACACCGAGTAAATTGCACTTCCTCCCCTAAAAGATGTGAGTATTACATTGTCCTTTTCTCTTATTTAAAATATATAATAAATTGCACTCTTCTCCCTTGAGAGATGCAAGTATTATAATGTCCCTCCCATCATGTGTTAAAATATATATTTTATTCCATTTAATTTAATATACAACATCGTTAAAGAAATTTTTATAAAAGATTTTAAATGATATTTTTAATTAAAATATATACTAAAATAATTTTAATTAATCAAGTTATTCTTCACTCATTAGATAAAGATTTTCAACATATAATTAAATTTAAAATAAATAAAAATTAATAAAAGGATAATTAAGACTAGAAATTATTAAATAAATTTATATATATATATATATATATATATATATATATATATATATGTATGTATGTATGCATGTATATATACACATTTGAATTTTTTATGTTTGAAAATATGTTTAATAAAAATTTTAATGTATATATATATATATGGGGCAAGATCCGTTGACACCAGGTGTAAAAGTTAGTCAAATTACACCTTCAATAACTTTTTGTATAATACAAATATGACCAATCCAACCGTTGAATTTGATGATATTATCTTTATGATTATGTATATCAAATTTCACATTATTTGAACTTTTCTAAATATGTTATCTAATATTGAATATTTACATATATTTTAATATTATATTATACGTTAAAATAAAGTGATTTAATGAACTATTAAATAATTTTAGAATTGTATGAAATTTTGTATACTTAATCTAATTAATAAGAACATCAAATTCAACGGTTGGATTGGTTAAATTTGCATTACACAAAAAGTTATTGAAGTT
This sequence comes from Spatholobus suberectus, assembly GCA_004329165.1. Classification (NCBI taxonomy): domain Eukaryota; kingdom Viridiplantae; phylum Streptophyta; class Magnoliopsida; order Fabales; family Fabaceae; genus Spatholobus; species Spatholobus suberectus. The sequence continues at coordinate 60,297,297 of CM014729.1, forward strand.
GTAATTTGACTAACTCTTACACCTAATGTCAACGAATCCTGCCCCATATATATATATATATATATGGGTAGGGATCAAGTTATTCCAAGAGTAACTCTTAGTAGAGTTACTCCACTCAATAACTCTTGATATGTGTTAAAATTCAATAATCCAACCATTGAATATCTTGATATTATATCAATGATCATGCACATCAAATTTTAGGTGAATCGGACACTTGTAGCTAGTTAATTTTATAGTTGACATTTACTTATAATTTAGAAAAATATATTATCCGTCAATTTGAATCTATTTAATGAAATATTAAATAAGTTACCCTTGGAATAACTTGATCCCCACCCATATAGGGTCGGGATCCGTTGACACCAGGTGTAAGTCTAAAGACTTACACCAAACCTAAACAGTTAATATAGGTTAATCTTACGGTTTGTAACATCTTAATAAATATAGTAACTTTAACATATTTTGTGATAATCAATTAGTTAATTTTAATCAATCAATTAAATCATTTGATTTGAATTAATTGATTGTTTGTTTGATTTACCCAGCCACTTCAATTATTTATGGAAATTATAAACTAATTAAATTTTTAATAGTTATTTTTAATAAATAAATAAATAAATATATATATATATATATATATATATATATATATTACAATTTCATTTGTTAAATTCAATAAATATTATATTAATATACATTTGATTTTTTTATGTTTTAAAATAAGTTTAATTAAAATTTGAATAAATTATACTGACACCTCCTAAGGTTTTGTCAAATTTCACCCGATACTCCTCCTTTTTTTCTCCTATACTAACCCCTTAATTGTTTAATAAACATTACACCAACACTCCTTATACATTACATTAACCTTCCTTAATTGTTTGAAAGGCATTACACCATGTACCCCTATAAAAAAAGTTATTATTATAAATGTTAAAAAAATAGTATGTGCAATCTCAAAAATCTCAAGGGGTGTCAATGTAATTTACTCTAAAAATTTTAATGTATATTTTAATATATACAAATATAAGTATTAAATTTTGTAATAATTACATTTTATTTAATAATGTATTTTTAGTATATACAGATTCTTTTAAAAAGTTATATGATAATATTACTAAAATTAATTTTATATTACATTTAATAAATATAATAATTATTACTCTATAACAAAAATATCAATTTATCTATATATTTATTTAAATACTACATTAATATGTTTAATTAATACTACTTTAATACTCTTGGTTAATTCTATTTTACTTATATATATTATTTTATTTTTTAATTTGATTACTTTAAAGTATGTTTTGTGCAAATAATAATTAAAAATAAATATTTTTTGGATATATAATTAAATTTAACATAATTCATAATAATTTATTTAAAATAATAATTAATGGTATAAATTAAGAGGTAAATTATATATAGAGAGAGAGTAAGGTGTAATTCATTTGCATTTGTTAAGGGAAAAGAGTGTGCATTTTAACACAAGAACGAAGAATGGCGTAATACTTGTATCTCTTAGAAATTATTATGTAAAGGATATATTGGTAATAATATTTTTTTTAATAGAAGTTAATAGAATTTTAACAAAAAATTAAAAAAATGGAGTAAAGTGTTATATGCTCAAATCTATTAGAAAGTGGAGTGTATTTTTTAACATAAAAAAAAAAGAAGACAGTATAATATTCGCATCTCTTAGGAGACAAGAGTGTCAGTTACTCTTTATTTAATAAACATTTTATGAAGCTTTTTGAAATATCATGATAATATAAACATTTTTTTAAATTAAGAACAGCTAAAGAGTACAAAATATTACAAATACACATGTTAATATGTCATTGGTTAAAATTTAAAATAAATAAAGGTTTAATTACTCATTAGGTCCTTAGAATTGCATAACCCTTACCTTTTAATTCCTACACTTAAAAACCATCTACTTTAGTCCCTATACAAGCACTTTTAAGTCCATTTTGGTCTATGTTATTAAAAAAAAGTTAACATCATTAATGAATGTTGATATGTATTGTGCTTTACATTTTAATCCATATACTTGCATTATTTTTACATTTTGATCTTATACTTGTACAACCTTTAAGTTTTAATCACTACACCTAGAAATTACTTGTATTAGTCCCCATACAAGCAGTTTTTTTAATGTTTTACTCTCTATCAACACCTCCCCCTTTCCTCTTCCTCCTCGTTCTTCTCTTCTCCCCTCCATGTTTCCATCTTTTCTTTTTCCTCATCAACACCTCCCTCCTCCTTTTATTTTGTGAGTTATGTTTCTTTTAAATTCTCTCCCATAAACTAATTCTCATTGACCCTAAATAAGAGGGTCTCAAGGTTGTAAAGTTTAGATGCACTTCTTGGACAAGATAAGGTAACTTGTGAGTAGTTATTTGTGTTGGCACTCCTTATAGTAGGACATTATTTGTTTTTCCTGGGTATCTAAATTTGGAGTTTTCTATTCTGTTAGAGGTTTACTATGGATAATGGTAGAAAGACATCTTTAATTTGGTTTTCATGCTTTATTGATTGATGACCCGAGTGGCAAGCTCTAATAAAAGTCTTAAAGTTTAGATGAGTATATAGGGTGTTTAGACCAAGAAAAACTATAGTTAAGATTGTTATTAGTTTTAAGTCAAGATGCGTTATCTGTTTATGCCATATATGAGTACCTTATAGTATTGAATTGGGGGGGGGGGGGGGTGTAAAAGTAAAAAATGGTTCAAAGAATGCACGTTTTTTAAATAATGATTTTTTTTGTTCTTTAAAATTTTTATTTTATATTGATTTTAAATTAAATTTATACATTATATTTAAGGCTTAAATATTTTTCTTATGCCTACAAATATGTCATTTTTTTCCTTAGTCCATGTATTTATTTATTTATTTTTTGTCCTTGTAATTTTTTCTATTTTTAGTCTCTCTACTATTTTATCTTATTTTAATATTTAATTTTAAAAATAATTAAAAATAAAATGATGACATGGTGTTGTTGCTGACATGACACTTTTTATTCTGACATGCTACAAAATATATGTCATTATGTTGACATGGCACATGATAACATCACTACAACGTCATCTTTTGCTTATGTGGCAAATGATGATGTCATCATACGTTAGCAACAATAACGTTTTTGTAACAGAGTTTAATGGCAGGGACTAAAATTGGAAGGTTTAAAATTTACGGGGATGATTCCAAAAAAATAAAGTTTACAGGGAAGAAAAATAAAAATGGCTTAAATATATATTTGGTCCTTGTAATATACTACTTTTTTGGTTTTGATCCTTATAAAATTATTTTTTTAAAATGATCATTGCAAAAATTATTTTTTTTTATTTTGGTCCTAGTTATTTTGTTTTAGTCCTTATAAAATACTCTTTTTTTAATCCTTGTAATATGTGAATAATTTGCTTTTAGTCACTCTCATTTTTTTTCAAAAGAATTAACTCAAAGTAAATAAAATATTATAGTGATTAAAATAAAAAAATTGTATATATTACAAAGACTAAAACAAAATAATAAGGAGCAAAATATAAAAAATAAATTTTACAAGGAGCAAAACCAAAAAAGTAATACATTATAGGGACCAAAAACATATTTAAACAATAAAAAAGGGAGGATGAAAAATATATTTAATCGTAAATTCTATTTAATACTTATAATTGTAACACCCTTAATTTTAGGAAATAATATTATTAATAGCTTATTTTCGACAGACACTTATATTATTATTTTCTATTATTATTATTATCATCTTGCTATATGGAAACATTGCATGAAAGCCTAAATATCAATTTCATACCTTGAGAAATTAAAATTTTATTAGAACAAGAAATTGTATTTAGACTTATAGGAGTCAGAGATCTACAGAATTAACTAGGAACTTTAACCGTTAGAAATATAGATACAGTAGGACAGAAAAATGTTAAAAAAATATAAAAACATGATAAAATAATATTTTGAACATGGAAACATAATTAGAATATTATTTTATAGTACTATGAATTTTTTCATAATTTTTAGAGATTTTCCTATTCTAACTCAAAGTGCTCACAGATAACTTTGCGAATTCAACTGTAGATACTTAGAAAACTCTAAAAATTATAAAAATAAATAAATAAGGAAGCTTATTTAATGTGTCTAGAAGCGTTATGTAAATAAAAATTATGGATTTCTACTCTTTAAAATTAAAAACAAAAATTAAGTGTTTAAGTGGCTTATGTCGCTAAAATGAGTAATTAAAACACAAACTTGCATCCTAATTGAAGAATTAAAACTGTGGTGGTCTAAGAGAAGTGTGGCTAGAAATTAAATGATTTAAAGGAGTTAAATGAAGTTAGATTAAGAAAAGTAATCAAGGTAATTAGGGACCCAAAACCTTGACTACATTATTAATGATCTCTAAGCTTGGGAAGCCTTAAAAACAGAACATTTTTGTGCCAAAGGAGAGACACAACCATCACTCACCCTCTCAAAATAGCCCCCCAAACCCTAACCCTAACCCTAACCCTTTGTGCCCTAGCTCCACAACAATAAGTCTCTTGGAAGGTGAAAGGAGGCTACAAGGAAGCGAGACTCTCTTTCCCTCTCTTCTCTTGAAGTCACCAAGCTGCTCACCAAGTAAGGGGGAGGAGGTTTCATTTGTTTCTTTATGTCACAATGGTCAACAGAGAGGAACCCCTTGCCTCTCCCTAATGTTTGTTGTGTTTCTACTTTTTCTCATGCTACTACTTTGATATATTTTCTCTTTTTCTCTCTTTGTCTGTCTGTCTGTCTGTCTGTCTCTCTCTTTGACTCTACTACTGCTACCCTACATTGTATTTTCATGGTTTAAGTCATATTTGTATCATGTTCTTGGTGTATTTTGTGCCTTATTTGTTGGAGGGATGAAAGCCTAAGTGAATGATTCTAATGTGTATGACATGAAATTATTGTTGATAAATTGATTTTGCTATCATGAAATAGGGCTGCTATCTGCACCTAATTCACCATACAAATCCCAATTTTTAAATTGCAAAGGAATGTGTTTTCATGTTACAAAGATTAGCTCCTTATTTTGTGAGCCAATGTTTCCCTATTTATGCTTTGTGTGGTGTTAATGTGTTAAATTATTCAATTTTACTGCATTAATGTTGCTCTGCTGCCCTACTACATATTTGTGTGAAAACCATGTTTATGTGTTAAAGATAGAGGATTAGATGTCTCAATGATAGTATATGATGTCCCTAGTATTTGGTGATTGAAGGGAGCCAATGTTACTTGTTTTGGTACTTGAAATCACCATTTGAACAGTAAAAATGTGAATATGTTATGTTTCATTTTAAGCATGAAAAGCTATATTTAAATGAGGATTTAAAGTATGTTAATTATAGAAATTAGGTGCCTTATAGTTAGTATATGGTGCTTTTAAAGTTTGGTAAACATTGATAGTCATTTTGACATGTTTTAACACTTGAAGTTAGCCATTATGTAGCAAATATGAGTTGTTGTCCTATAGTTCTGCAACAATGAAAACTCATGATTCCTATAGTTTAAATGATATGTAATTGATTGATAATGAATGTCACAACATTAAAGAACATATAGGAGGAAGATTGTGTGAATTTGGATGCATTTTAAGCCATAGAGAACATGTTTATGTGCATGTGTTGCATGCTATCCTATTTTTATTTATGATAGCAAAATCAATTTTTGAAATGGAGTTTTAGTATATTGGAAGCTTGGAGATTTAGCTAATAAGGTCATGGATGGTTAAATCTAATTAGAAGAAGTGAAATCCACTTGAATTGATGAAAAACAAAAGACCTCACAAAGAATGCATGAAGAGAAATTGGTAATAACTCATAAAATTATATGTTCTAAAGGAAACATGTGTTATATTCTAGTAACTATAGAAATGAACTTGAGATTAGTATGCTTGTGATTCATGGTTAACACTTGAAACTCATTCTATGTTGTAAAGGGAAATTAAGCAAACAAGGAGAAGCTTTCTAATTTAGAACCATGACTAAGAGCGGTAACCTAGTTAAAGTAACTGAGACTTAACAGTCAATTTTAATGAACCAAATTTTTAGTATGAATTGTTAAGTGACTTTAATTGTGTGTGGTGGTAAAATGACATAATATTAATGGACTAAATTCCTAGAACTAAGTATTATTAATGGTAACATAATGATCAGCCACTTATAACGAAACCTAGAATCCTAACTTTAGTTAATTAAATTTGATTTCTATTTTGAGTAAGAATGCGGATACCTAGACTAAATGAGAAGGTAAGTTAAGGAATAAATGATTTAATGTTAATAAATAGATTTAAGACAAGATTCAGGGACAGAAGCAATTATGATCTTGCCAACCTAATGTGTGTGCTAGTTGGCCAATGAATGGTAAAGGTGTGTGAATTTTCCTTATTCTAATTACTTTAAATAAATTAAAGTGTTGAATATTATGTCATAAGATATGGAAATGTGGTTAAGATATGTTTGAAATGTGCTATATGTATGGTAATCTTAAGAATTACTGAGAGATTTGGTCATGGGTGCCTATGTGAATTGAATGGGTTTGAGAATGGTATTGTGAGTAAATTGTTTGGCCAATCATTATGCTTGAATCTAAGTGTTATGATATAATGTTAAATGGTATTTGGAGATATGCATGTAATGTGATATGTGAATGGTAAGCTTGAGAGCTACCAAAAGATATGGCCATGAGAGCCTATGAGAAATGATTAAAATTGAGAATGATAAGGGATGAGAATGATGATAATTGTTGTCTAGCAGGTTTTGTCTCTATTTGTTTATTGACCATACCCATGTAGAGGTATAAGGGAAAGTACCAAAAACAGAGAAAACTTTGTCAAAATTTCATGAAAATTATAAGTCTCTAATTTAAGTGTCAATACTAAGTTAGAACATGTATTATGTGCATTATGTAAAGTGAAGTGTGTATGAGGGGTTGACCATAGTATAGTACCTGATGGATGTAAGCAAGACTTGCAGAATCTAGGGTGAGAGGATTTGGGTTATGAAATCCTAAGAGCCAAGACTTGTAATCCTGAGCTGGGAAACTCACATTATTTGACCCAATAACCTCGACAACTACTGAGATTGGTAGGGAATATTCCTTCAAAAGTGGTTAAAGACTCGTGTTTATCTATAAAATGAAGTACCAAGAAGGAATAAGTACTCCTAATCGTCACCCAAAGGAGATGATAAGACCTTTGATCATGGGAATCAGGAGGCACTAGGCCCACATGTATGAGTCTATCAAACTTAGATGAAAACTTTAGTTCCTTTTGCATTGCATACTCAGATGATCACTTATAGTGATTATTTTGTTTCATTGGAACTGTAAAGGTTTGTTGTTTGTGACCTTAAATATCAGAATGATATGACCTCATCTTTTTCTTTTCTTTCTTGTATGTATGTTTTCGCGACTCGTTAGAGGACAGCTAGCTCAAATGGTAGGAATCCCAGCATTGATGAGGCTCACACTTCGAGACTTTGAAGAAGATCATTCTGATTACACTCTGAAGGCTTTAGTACATATTGTGTATATGACTTTATCACGAACTTTGGATTTTGGTTATGACGTATGACTTATCCAATACGCGTTTAATATAGTATAGGTATGATTACAGTTTCTATTTTTATTAAGACTAATAATATGTGGCAAAAAAAAATCCCCACAAAGTAATTACTAAAAATAATAAATAAATAAAATAATAATAGAAACAAGTATTGTGACAAAGGGTGTCACAATAATTACTTGGAAAAAGTACTACTTTTGTTCCCTTTTAACTGTCCACATTAAAAAAAAAAATTATCCATATTTTAAAAGTTCAAGGCAATATTAATTACTATTTTGTCAATTATATTTTTTTCTTCACCTAATTTTCAATTGTTTTACACATTTATCATAAAATTAAAGAGAGAAAATGAAGAATAATAAATATTAGAGAAATCAATTAATAAAGTAGATAAATGATATAATATGAAACCATATAATAGTGTTAATACAAACAAAAACATTAATTATATTTCTTAGTTCTTGTGTCACAATCTTGAAAGATGCCTGAAAAAGAATGGAGATTATATTCATTGAATGGTTTTACACTTTTAATATAATAATTATTTTAATTTTATTTTTTTATTTTTTTAAAGCTTAACATGTTCCCAAAGATACACATTGACGATATTAATTGCTATTTTTTCAATTATATTTTTACCTTCACCTTTATTTTTCCTGTTTATCATAAAATTATAGAGAGAAAATGAAGAATAATAAATAATAAAGGGATCAAAAATCAATAAAAATAGATAAATGGTATAAGAGAAAATCATATAACAATGTTAATAAAAGCAAGAACATTTATATTTCTTAATTCTTGTGTAACAGTCTTAAAAGATACTTGTAAAAAATAAAAACGAATATAGTATCCATTGAATGATTTTTGTATTTTTACTATTTTTTTGTGATGCATATAATTACAAAAGAGTATTTTGGTTGGTCATTAATATGACACCCATTCACATTAAACATAACCCGTACTTATTTACTTATTTAAAAATATGAGTAAAATTTTTCTCTGCTTTTAATAATAGAAAATTTGTAAATTTATCATAATTTGAAAGCGATAGTAAAAAATAAAATAAAATCTGTATGTAGTCATCATAGAACTGTACATCATGATTTCATAATCAGAAAATTATTAAAATACAGGGAGAGTAAAATATACATCAAAATAGTTACTACTTATTCTCAATACATAAAAAAGATCCTAGTTAGAGCAGTGTCTGTTTACCCTATCCTATAAAATAACAAACTATTAGACTAGCCCTATAGGTCTTCATCAACAGTCGGGTCTTCATTAACCGCGATCAATCATGTATAAAATGAAAAATAATGGAGTGAAGTGATTTGTTCTAATATCACTTTTACATGTATGGTAGGAATTCTACCATACAATACAAATAAAACACAGTTGACGATAAAAGAGAAACCTAAAGTTTATTCTATGTTATACAATCCTTGACTCGATATGAATCCATACTTTCCATTAGTGGGTAATAGTTCTTAACAGAACCTAGGAAGTGACTGGGAGTACATATACCTTTCTCAACATCATCATCCTATGGTATGATCCTCATCATCATTGAAGAACAAAATAACAATTTAAGATATTCATTTATAGAGGTATACTCTCACCAATGCTGAGCAGTTGTCAAGGTTATCAAGTTGGTTAAGTGATTGTCCCGGCTCAAGAGTACTACCTTGGCCATTAGGATGCTCACCACTCAATACATACCCTTTAGACCTAACCATGGGTCCTTGCCTTTCATCTCGCAGTATACCAAACTGTAGCTTCCCTAGCTGTGTACCATGCCATTACATGTCACTTGTTTTACATTACTCACTAATTTATCACTTCTTAACTTCTCAAACAGAAGTTTCCCTGGTCTCATTTAATTTGAGTACTAGTACAATTAATATTTCTGGCTTATATTGCAGAAATTGCACAATACCATAATCATATAAAATTTTAGCATAATAACGACATAGTAATTATAATTTAATTACTAAAATTTTGGCAGAATAACAACTAAATAAATACACTTTAATTTTTTAAATTTGAGCAGAGTAACAACATAGCAAGTATAATTTAATAAATTAAATTTGAGCAAAGTAACAACTTAGCAATTAAAATTTAATGATTTAAATTTGAGCAAAGTAACAACATAGCAAGTATATTTTAATGATTTAAATTTGAGCAGAGTAACAACATAGCAATTATAATTTAATAATTTAAATTTGAGCAGAGTAACAACTTAATAAAAATTAAAGTTTAGCATCAAACATAATATAATGGTAATAGTAATTAAAATTATGCCTAAACGGGTTTAGGGGAAAACCCTTCCTATCAACATGCAAAGTGACAATAATTTAGAACCAACTCCACTCCCCCCATTACCTCTAAGGTGGTTGATGAAGAGGATGAAATTGTTGATGCAAAGCTCCTAGGAAGAGAACTTTACTAGTTGTTGGAAAACTAGTAAAATTTTAGCATAAAAATAAAGTAAAAGAAAATTTTTTCTAAAGAGAGAAGCTCTCAAAGAATTTGGTGGCTTGAGAGAGGGAGAGGTGCTGAAAAATGGTCCAAACCCATAGCTATTTATAGAGGAGGAGAAGGGGTTAGGTGTCCACAAAATGACATCATCCATTATGTAAGCATTATGTCATAAATCTAATTTTTATTTCTTTTTAATCTAATTTAGGGACACATACACCATTTAGGGTGATGAATCACCCCTCCTAGGCTTGGGGACGTGCTATATGAGCTGTCCTCAAGCTCCTTAATGTAAATTTTATCTGTAGGTGAATTAATCGGTACCGATAAAAAAGCCTAAACTTGAAATTTTGACTTTTAATATCAAAAAAATGAAATTAAATGTAAAACTGAACAAATACTTTATTTTTCATCAAAAATAAATTTCTAATAATTAATTTTAATTTTTATTAATTTATTTCAAAATTTATCTATTTATTTTGTATTTTTAGGCTAAAAAAATCATAATAAATCCATTATAATTCAATAAATACCAAAAATATTATGAAAATTACAAAATTAAATATTTCACCTATAAATAAACTGAAATTACCATTTTTACCATTTTTGGACGTCAAACTAATACCAGCTAGCTTATCGGACACCTAGGGGCATTTTGGTCATTTTACACAGAAATTCCAGAAAATTTCAAGAAAATTTCTAAAATTATATTTTAATATATATGAAATGATTCTAAGCTCAAATTGATATTTTAATTTCAATTGAATCTCTTTCTCATATCAGCCCTTAATGTTGAAAAATAGGGACAAAATCGTTATTTTCTAATTTTCTCAGGCTTCGGCTCAAAGAAATTATTAAAAATCACTATTAAATAGCTCTTGAAATTTTGAGCGTAATGATAGGAATCAGAATTTTGAAATTCCTACCTGATTTTTCAAAATTACATTGTCAAATATTAGAAAAACGATTAAAAAAATTGAAATAGGATTATTATATTTTTCACTATTTTTATTTCAAAATAAAATTTTTATAATGAAAGATACTTAGTATAAAATTTTTAAAATATTTTGAAGTCAAAAAGTCTTTGGTCTGCTCCTACAATCAACCCGGGGTATTTTGGTCATTTCATAAAAATTGTCTTAATAAATTTTCAAAAAATTTCTAAAATTATTATTAATTATTCTAAGCACATAAATTACTTAAAATATATTTGAGACACTTCTAACTATTTTTTATCTATTTTCTCAATTATTCAGTCCTTCTAGGGGCAAAATAGTCATTTTACCCTTTTCTGAACTCCATTTCCCAAAAGTTATTAAAAATCTAAACTAAGTACTACTAGCTAATACAAGCATAACTATAGGGATCAGATTTTTGAGATTCCCATATGGTTCTTCAAAAATAAATGCAGAATAATTAAAAAAAATAATTTGATATGCAAAAATAGGGGTGTTACAATTGAAATTTTTAAGGAAAAAAATTAGGTGCATTTCTTAAGGTGCTTTTGATGCTGTTCTCCAATCAAAATTGGAGTTTCACTTTGGTAATTTGCATTGATCTTTAACATATGTAAATTATCGAAGTGAAACTCTAATTTTGATTAGAGAGCAGCATTAAAAGCACCTAAGGAACTGCACCTAAGTTTGGTCCAATTTTTAATCTCCTCAGGGAAATTTGTTGACACTCATAGGTAGGCTACCCTTCCTAACAATGTTTTCTCTATACGCATTAGTCAAGATTCGAACCCTTGACTATATATTTAAGGGACCCGAACCTAATGTCAATCAGACCAATAATAACTATTTTATTTTTAATAATTTTTTAGCATTAACATGCATGTTCCCATAAATACACATGAAAAAGGGATAAACTTACATGCAATATTTTAAGTGTTTTTGTTATTATTCTCTAATTAAAACATAGTAATAAGTTTTAAATGCTTAATGAAGAAATGTTTTTGTTAATAAGTTTCCTTGATATTCTTTCTAAAGAATAAAATTTTAAATCATTAGATAAAAATCTTCAATAATTTTTAAAATTTTGAATTATATTTTTATTTAGTAGTTTTTATTTAATAAACTTTTTAGGATGTTTTTTCTTTTAGAAATATCATCATAATATATACAATTTTTTAAATTGAGAACTATTAAATAGTATGAAAGAATGAAATGTTACAACGCAACTTCTTATAATGTGTTTGGTTTGGTGGTATAAAATCATGGTGAAATCAACACAAAAGCAATTATTTGTTACTTCAAAAAATCATAATGAGTGCAACTCACCATATTACTAAACATGCACTTAATATGTTGTTGCTTAAATTTTAAATTAAAAGAAGAAGAAAATGTGAGGATTGGTTGAAATTACGGTGTATGAGTTATTGTTTATTTTTGAAAAAAATGTGTTTTTAGTCTTATGCTTTTGGTCAAATGTGGTCAAGGTACCTATACTTTCATATTGATGAATTTGGTTCTCAAACTTTAAAAAATATGAAATATAGTCTCTCCTAACTTTAAAAAACATATGAATTCTTAGAAATAAAGGACTAAATCCACAGATTTAGTCTCTCTTAACTTATGAAAAAATTCTTTAAACTTGAACTCTTCAAGATGATCTGTGTCCATTTTCATGTTTATATTAGACCCTTTGTGTGGGTCTTTTCTCCTCCAATGATAGTAACGACTCTAATGAGATTAAGACGAGCAACTAAACATCTCCTTCAATGATGCATTGTTATGCCATAAAAAGACCATGTTAAGAGAGGAGGGCCAAGGGAGAGGAAGGGAAGCAAGCAAGCAAACCAAGCCACAAAGGCAACGATTCACTAACAATGACTACTTTGCGATTGATAAGCTTTTGGTAGCTTGCAATGATTTAGTTAACGACTGATAAACACGATCACCAAAATAGTCAGCCACTAAAGACATAGCTAAATGACAAGTTTTTCAAGTCCAAATTATTGACCAAATAGCAACTATTTTTGTGACTGAATATTTATTTATGTACCAATGTTGATGTTTAGCAACCAATTTGGCAACAATCGCTAAAACACACCCTTACTACTTTGTTGTTTAGCAACAAAGTCATTAGCAATGGCAATCAATAATTGTTGTTTGCAAAGCCCTAGCATTAGGGTTTCCATGATAGCTTTTATAGTGACCAAATTGATGATTATTTTTTACGTTTAACTACTTGCCACTAATTTAGTGATTGTATTGACAACAATTGCTAAAACTTATACTATTGTTGTGTTGTTTAATGATGGAAACATTGGCCATTAGCCACCAATATGGTGTCAGTCGCTAAACCCTAACATTTGGGCTTCTATAGTAGCTTTGCAGCGACTGAATTGGCAACCATTTTTTTGTTAAGCAATTTGTGATCATATTAACGGCCAAATAATTTGGTCACTAAACCCTAATTATATTAGGAATACCTCTTTCGTTTCTCATTTTTCCTTTCCCCTATCTTCTTCCTCCCTCCTTCTCTATGTGTGTTGTTGCCCCTCTCCCTCCTCTACAAGCATCATTGCCCTTTTCCCTTTGTCACCCTTCTCTATCTCTCTACCCCTTTCCTTTTTTTTTGTTTTATTTTTCTTTTGTTTTTGCAAGTTCACCACACAAGGACCAATCATCGTCCTATATGTTGTTGTTTATCCCTCCAAGAACCAATCGTTGTTTTGATATCATTTAATCATTTTAATTTTTTAAAAGTAAAAATTTAATTAATATGACAACTTATATATAATTTGAATAAAGTCGTACTGAATAATAATTAAAGTCTTTATTATAGTATGGTAACTTACTAAGATGATATTTACATATATAAACTTTGAATTAGAATTTCAATAAATTCCAAATTATTTAACAGCATGTATATAATTTGTAATCTATATATTTTTTGTATGCTCACACTTAGTGGATGAATGTGATGGTTCTAATTATTTACAAAGTAGAAGTCACTAACAACAATACAAATGGAGGAAATTTGAGATTTGAAGAATAAATATCTCTCATCGTTAAAGTATTATAGGCTCACCACATTTTTGGTCTAAATGTGAACCTATTAAAGAAGTATCTATTATAAAATATTTACACACACAAGGTCCTCTTGAGGTGATTTCCCAAATCATCAGGGAAAAGTTCAAGAAACTATAGTTCACCTAGAAGTCGATTAGTCATGAAGAAGTTTGGAACATGTGGTTTATTTTGTTATATGTAGATATAATATATCTTAATTTTATATTTATCACTATGCACAAATTTTATTTTTGATTTTCATGAATTTGTACACTATTTGTTCAAGCTTTTTTCTTTAATAAAATATTTGCTTATCCAAAAAAAAGTAGAAAACTTAGAGCTTAGAGAGCAAAATCCATGAAGTTCAACAATGAATATATGATTTGTTCTAAACGACTAGCTCTGGATTACATTTACTTTACAATGAGATGTGCTCCTTAGACATGTTACACCACTTGCATATCTATATGTTAATGATGTCGAGAATCACTCATTTGACACTATGATTTTTTTTTCTATTTTTCTATGTGTAGTATGTTTTATTCTTTATCAATAAATTATTCTTTTTATTTTTTATTTGTGTTACAATTTATGTATATATTTTAAAAAATTTTAAAAATATTGGTGACCATATTAGTTACTAGATATGCCATCACTAAGGTAAATACATTTTAAAAAAAATGAAAAAAAATTAGCAACTGAATATGTGTCACTACAGATGATGTGATACTCGTTTAGCAACAGAGTTTAAATTATTTTAAAATTTTATTTAAATGTAGTGACCGAATCAGTGATTGTACATATTAGTCACTAGTGAAGTCTTTTAATAAAAAGCAACCAAAATATCAGTAGCAAGTTGTTATTAATTAACAACTAATTATATTGATCACTATTAAGAATAGATAATTCAGTTCTTAAACATGTTAGTGAGTGATGAGATTTATTACGACCGCAAGTAGGGATGACAAAAAAATCTGCTCCCACAAATATCTGCGAATAAAATTTGCCATGGGTAAAAAATGGATAATTCTAATGGATATTTGCAGATAGTTTAAATGGGTATATCCATTACCTGTTTACTAACAAGGCGAGTACGGGTATCATGCTACCCGTTCCTGTATATACCCGTAACCCGCCATTGTGTATTTATTTAAATACCCTTATATATTAATATAGATAAAATTATACAAAATTTATCCTAAATTTTTAAAATGATTGTTCATTACAGGAGAAATCTTATATAATTATATTATGGGAGAAAAAGAACATAAATTTGTGGGCAATTAAACTATTTTTTAGAAAAATTGTTAGAATAATTAAAATTTATGGTCAAAGTAATTATTTTAAACAACTCTTTAATTTATGAAGTCAAATTTATAAATTCAAAGGGATATTTGCAACACCTTATTAGCTATCCACAACACACAAAATAAATTTGTTGATTTTTTGTTTTTAAAACATATCCATGGACTTTCACGGATACCCCACAAATATTAAAAAAATCTGTGGATTTCTGCCTAACAAGTACCTGCATAGGTAATGGGACGGGTTTTTATATAGCAAGATGGGTAACGAATAGCTATTATCCATGCCTGCCCCACCCGGTTACCATCCTATCCACAAGTATCAATGCGATTTGCATCATTGACTTGTCCCTAATGTGAGCAACCACTTGTAGTATGTTTGGTTAAGCGTTATATAAAGAAGATTCACGTCAACCCAAAAGCAAAAAACTTTAGTTTCTATGTTTTTTCAAAATTTTTGACGTGGAAATCAGAACATATGCACGTCTTGGATGTGTACACAAACACACACTTGGTCAACTCTCTCGCCTCGTGCTTCCATGAATTGAAAGCCCTTGGTTCAACCGTTCAAGTTTTCACTGTCCATTTGAAAAAATGAAAAAAAAAATATTGATCAGTAAGTAAGCTAGATTTTAATTTTAATTTTAATTTTATGATTATGGTAGAAGTTTTGATTTTAAGTTATATTTCATTTTTTTTCGTATTTTAATTTAATTATCTACTGATTGCGAATTATGAGACTTCGTGGAGGGTGTTTAAGTTCACTGTGCCGATAGTCAGGACACGGAGATTCACGCACATAATGGTGATTGCCGAGGGATGCTGAACTTTGGGATGAATGGGAAGTGGGTGACAACACAGCATTCTCGTCATGCTGATATTGTGGTTGAATTTATTTTAGAAAAACAATCACTTATTTTTATTATTTTTTTTAAAAAAATTTAAAAAAGAGTTTAATGATTATACATTGTCAGTGTAAAATTGTTTTACACAGTCAACTAATAAAAAATTACTGTTAATATGACTTATAAATTAATTATTATAAAATTTAATAAACTTATCATACATGATAGTTTGTGATTGGACAACATTCTAAAACTCCTTTATACTGTCAATACATAACATTTTTTCTCTTTAAAAAATAATGATTATTTTTTAAACATAATTGTTTTTAAACATGCACTTAGTACTTAAAAAATACTTTTGGTAGAGACCACACATATCTTCTATGAAAAATAATCCTACTGGAGTCAAATAAGACCACTATAGATAACAAAGTTTTTCCTCTAAGTAATGGGAAAATACTAGTTAAATTGGAACATTCTCGTGCCAGTTAATTTATGCGCTCGGTAATACTTAATACTTACAATTGATAACAACGATTAATTTAGTTTTTGATATTATAAAAATTTAAATTTAGTTTTTATTTTATAATTGTTAGTTAATTTAGTCTTTAAAATTAGGATAAATAGTCATTTTGGTCCTTGAAAGTGTAAAGCACTGTTACATTAGTCCTTGAAACTAGTAAAATTCAAACAAAAGTCCCTAAAAGTATAATTCGTCAATCAAATTAGTCCAAAATTCAAAAAAAATGTGACTGAAGTAATAATATTAACATATGTTTAGGGACCAAAATGATAATAAATGGTTAAGTTTAGGAGCTTAAACGAAACAACTAGAAATTTTAGGTACTTATTTGAAATTTTCTTAATTTCATGGACTAATATGACAGTGCTTCATACTTTCAAGGACTAAAATGATTGTTTATCCTTAAAATTATTATTTTTTTTGTTTTTGTTTTTTGGTTGCCCAAGGTACCCTTAAAATTAATTTAATCTATAAAAATTATTCAAATTAGTTTCTAATATTATTAAATCAATCAATTTAGCCCATAACTTTCACATTCATTATCAATTTGGCCCTCAAATTTCGTAATCATCAATCAATTTGGTTTGAAGAATAGAACTAACTAACATATACTAAAGTCAAGATCAAAGAGATTGATTTTGTAAGTGAAATTGATGGATCTTAACGTTAAGATTGATATGATTAATGATTACTAATTTTGAGATTTAAATTTTCATATTCGTAATTTTAGAGACTAAAATTAATAATGACTATAATTTTAAAAATTGATTTGATGTTTTATTCTTTTTAAAACAGTAAAAATGATATGTACCCAAAAACGGTAAAAATGTTAATTTATTAAATTAATTGACAGATTTTAATTAGGGATCGAAAGCAGAAATGTGACAAAAGATTGATTAGATAAGTAATCAATAAGGTAGTTTAGACCATCAACTCTGTTACTCTGTCTAGTTCAGCGTAATGAGTAGTATTAATTTATAGAATATAAATTATTGGCAGTTGAAAATGATACGTCTTGTACGACACTCTCTTGATAACGTATTAATTATCAGTAGATTATCAATACTAGTTACCAGTCGTGATAACCTAGACGGATAATATGTTACATGTAGCAAGAACTAATGAACATATTACAGAACATGCAGGATTCATTAAGACAGACAAATTGTCGTCGTACGTGTTTGTTATGCGCTGCTACGTACGGTAAAAACAATAACTTTTACGATCATTTATCTTTTTTTTTTAAAATAAGTTTAATAGTACTTTTAGTCCATTTAATTTAAATTATATGATTTATTTTCTCATAATTTTTTAGTTAATTTAAAATCAAGTGAATTTGGTCTCTACGTCGATTTACTTTCATTTAAAACTCTCCAATTCTCCTTTTGTATTCAAATACTCGGAGATTTATGGTGGATTTGGGATATGGAATAATTTTAAAATTTAGAAATCAGGAATTAGGTGAAAATTTAATAAATTTGAAGGATTTTATAAAATGTGATATTAAGGTGGGTATTCCTTTGGTGCATGTTCTAATTAGCGGGTTTTAATGCCTCTTTTCACATCGTCTAATCATATTTAGACATATGTTATCACTTGTCATGTTAGATATAATAGTAACTATTTTTTAATATTGCATTTAAGTACTAGAGACCTATTGGTAACTTTTGTTTTATTTTCACTAATTATGATACTAATTACCTTTTTAATAGTAATTGAATTAATTACAAGTTACCCTTTTTAATAGTAGTTGAATTAATTATGATATAAATTATTCTTTTTAATAATAATTGAATTAATTATTAAAAATAATATATTAAGATTTTATAATTATTAATAAAAATAAAAATATTTTTAAAACTGATTATTATGTGGATTTTTAATTTAATGAAAATTTTTGCGTTCAAAGTTTGAGGTTGAAAATTTCGGTGAAATTTTTTAACCAATTATGTGGATTTTCAAAAATTCTCATTAATTATTAATAAAAATAATGCAAAAATTCTCATTATTCCGGAATTATGTGAAAACTACGGTTGAAAATATAAATAAAAATGTTTTCAAAACTAATTATTTTTGTGAATTTTCAAAATCTAACATATGGTTTCAAACTTTGAATGCAAAAACTCTCATTATTCAAAAATATTGCATGCAAAATTTTTCAAAATAGTTTAATTATTAGGAACATGCACCAAAGGAATTAACCTCATAGAAGATAAAATATTTAAAAACTTCTATATCATACAATCAAAGATGATTTACAAATTAAGTATTAATTACAAAGATAAAAATTTAAAACTTCTTAATTATTGTTCCACAATATTAATAGAAGATAAAAATTAATTTATTTAAATAGAATTTAATAATGCCAATATATATTAAAAAATATTTAATAAAATCAAAAAAGTATTTAATAAATATATTGTTGTAATTAAGAATTAAAAAACTTAACTACAAATTGAAATTTGAAAAATTGAAATATAATATAAATTTAAAAAATAAAAATTATAAATATTTTAAAATGTTAAAATGTTATTTAACTATATTATTTACTCAATTTAATAATGTTCTTTTATTTCATATAATGAAAATTAAAATAATTAACATTTTTAATTTTCTAGAATAAATAATTTATAAACAATTAAAACCTCACAATAAATAAACATAATTCAAAATTAAAATTAAAAAATAATTACTTAAAGAAATTGGGTTGTTTGATGTGATGATATATGATGTGATGGAAAATGTATAGAGACACAAATTCGAGGTCAACTCCACAATACAAGTCTTATATTGTAAAGAAACACAGGTTTAAGGTTGATTGTACACTAGTATAGTTAAACTGTAAAGAAATGTGACTTTAGGGTCATTCGAAATATTACTCTACAATTGGTCAAAGCAAACTTTAGGGTCAATTCCACACTACAAGTCTTGCATTGTAAAGAAACACAAGTTTAGGGTCAATTGTGTACCAGTAGAGTTAAATGTAGAGAAAGCTGACTTTAGGGTCAACTTTGAAATATTACTCCTACATTTGATCAAAGTTGACTTTAGGGTCAATTTTACACTACAAGTCTTATATTGTAATGAAACACAGGTTTAGGGTCAATTGTGCATTACTAGAGTTAAACTGTAAAGAAAGTTGACTTTAGGATCAACTTCGAAATATTACACCTACAATTTGTCAAAGCTGACTTTAAGGTCAATTTCACACAAGTCTTATATTGTAATAAAACACAAGTTTAGGATCAACTGTGCACTAGTAGAGTTAAACTGTAGAGAAAGCTATGTTTTAGGGTCAACGATGCACTAGTAGTCCCGCGATTGTTGACTTTTTTGTTAACTATGTACTACAAGTCTTACAATGTAAAGAAAAATGAGTTTGAAGTCAACTGTGCACTAATAGAGTTTAACTGTAGAAAAATGTATAATAAAACAAACTTTTTAAAATGAAACTATTTATTAACTCATGTCAATTTTTCCCACCAACACAATAGCCTAAAATAAAATAAAGACTATAATAAATTCATCTCGAGTTATCCTAAAATCATATAATAAACTTTTTTTTTGCCCACTTCTAAAATTAAAAAAATAGTGTAAATTCAATAAATTCTTCGTAGAATGTTAAATTGTTAAAAAAATTATTATTCGTGTAATATTGTAATACGAATAATTTTAGATGAAAAAAAATTCTTGCATGAGTACAAATCCAATCAATAAAACAATAAAATAAAATAAATAAGGCGAATAATGCAAAAAAAATAATATTAAAAAGACAAAATAATGCTAGCTTACAAAAATAAAATAAAATAAAAGACTGTATGTTAGTTTTGAAAATATTTTTATTTTTATTAATAATTATAAAATCATAATATATTACTTTTATTTTTAATAATTAATTCAATTATCATTAAAAAAATAATTTATATCATAATTAATTCAATTACTATTAAAAAAATAACTTGTATAATAATTAATTCAATTATTATTAAAAAAGTAATTAGTATCATAATTAATGAAAATAAAACAAAAGTTGCTAATAGGTCCTAGAACTTAAATGCAATATTAAAAAATAGTTACTATTATCTAACATGACAAATGAGGAAACATGTCTAAATATGATTGGAAGATGTGAGAGGGGACATTAAAACCCCTTAATTAGAACATGCACCAAAGAAATGTCCTTTTTGAAGAGAGGAAAATTGAGATTTTTTGATGTTTTGGTTAGTAATAAGTTTTGAGTAGAAGAATGTTTGAAATAATTTAATAAATTTAATTTGTGAAGAACTTAAGTAAAATAATGAGATCTTGAGAGTTTTATGCAGAAAAAAATTGAGAAAGAAATCAAATTTGCTTGATTTTAAAAATAGAGATCTTAACAAAATAAATTAAGAGACCAAAACTATATATTGTCTAAATTAAAGGAATAAAAAGTGTAATTAAGGAAAAAATATATCTTATTTATTGATCATAAGAATAAATATTTGAATCTATAAAGGTTTGCATTTGTGAATAAAAAAAAATACAATTTTTTTCTTTTCTTTTGGAGATATTTATCTGTCTTTTTCTCACGAAGAAGCTCTATCTTGTTAGAACAGATACTAAACTTATAATTTACAGGTCCACTGAATTTTATGGTGTGTTTGGAATGAGGGAAAGAAAATAAAGAAGGAAAAACAAAGTTTGAAATTTGAATTAAAAAGAAAGTGAGAAGAAAGAAAATTTTGAATTTTTGTTTTTAAAAGTTAACTTTTTTTTATTACTTTTTTTCTAACTAAATAAAAAAAATACATTGTTACCTGTAATTTTTTTTCTTTATATTTTTTCCTTCCAACCAAACATAGGGGAAAAAGTAGCCTTTTATCATTAAGTAACCCTCTTTTGTCATACACGCCTCTAAGTTTCATATTCATATGGAAAGGTGGGAGAAAATTGGAAAGGAGAAAAAGAAATTATATTGGATTGTGAAATCAGGGACCAGCAGTATGATGATTGGTAAATAAGACAATGAAGGGGACGCGGTATTCCTTCCAGTTTCGAGACGTTGTACAAATGTGGATTCAGTTTTGGGCTTGGGGACCATCGACTGTTGAAAGGTGAGAAACTGAGAATAAAATGAGATAGGCATAGCTAACCGCCATTCAAAACGCTTTCTTTCCCTTTCTTTATGTGGTTCTCGATTTTCAACTCTGGCAACCTCTACCGTTAGCCAAATTTATACTTTATAGAAAGTATATAATTTAAATTTATGGTCATAGAATAGGAATTACAAGTTCTGCAGTTAATTCGAAATGCAGACGATTGCATTCCGCGTGTGTAACTGTGCATGCATGTAATCATGTTCATGCAAAATTAAATTGCTATACTTATTCAGAAGTGTCCAGTGTCAGATTTAGCAGGGTACAAAAATTATTATTAATTCTCCCACTATTATTCATGTTCCAGTGGATCGTGATTGAGCCGTCTACCCAGTTGAGTTAGATTCTTTGAACTGATATATACAGTAATATCTGCATTATGGGCGTCTAATTGTCAATATTGCTGCTCACTGCACTGGTAATAGTGGTGGTTACTACTACAGCTGTCCACCGTCCAAGCTATATAATATAATGTGTTGACACAGTCACTGACTCTAAACCTATATATATGGTGCGATATATATATATATATATATATATATATATATATATATATGAATCAAGATTCGTCGACATCAGGTGTCAAAATTAGTCAAATTACACATTCAATAATTTTTTGTAAAATGTAAATTTAACCAATCCAACCGTTGAATTATGTGATATTATCTTCATGATCATATATATCAAATTTCACATAATTTAGACTTTTTTAAATATCTTATCTAACATTGAGTATTTACATATATTTTAATATTATATTATACGTTAAAATAAAGTGATGCGATGAACTACTAAATAATTTTAGAATTATATGAAATTTTGTGTACTTAATCTAATTGATAATAATATCAAATTCAACGGTTAGATCGATTAAATTTACATTCTATTAAAAATTATTGAAGGTATAATTTGAATAACTTTGACACCTGGTGTCAACGGATCTTGACCCTATATATATATATAGTTCATTTATTTTCCATTATTATTATTATTATTTTGTAAGAATTAACCGAAGTATAGTATTTTTGTTAGCTGGTAACCGAAATATTTTCAAAAGCACCAAGAGAAATTAAAGCAATGTATTCTTAAGTCACTTAAAAAATGTATGAATATTTTGCTCTTACAATTTAAAACTTTCTGACATGACTTTGTAACCAAGTTATTCTGAGTAATTCATGTAAATATGGTTAAATTTAATTTTAATTCCCCCCAAAAAATATTAATTTTATTCTTTGTATATATATATATATATAAGATTTTGAAAATAATTAATGTTATTACTTAGTGATGATATACAGCATATATTTAACTATACTACGCAAATGATCATATTAAAATGACACGTCTAAAGGCATGTCATGCCATCAGTGTTCGGTAATAGGAGTTATTTTTAAATGTTAAAATTTATAAAAACCAAAATTAATGATTTTTTAAAAGACTATAACTTAATTTAATTACATGTTTCCAAATATTGAAAACATATTTTACCCTAGTTTGAGTTATTTACATTTCTCACTTGTGCTAAACACTAGAAAATCATTATCAATTTATAAAGACTAAAATTAATTATTTTTTTAAATGACTAAAACTTAATTTGATTACATATTTCCAAAAATTGAAAACATATTTTACCCCAGTTTAAATTATTTGCATTCCTCACTTGTGCTAAACACTAGAGAATCATTATCACTCCCTATGTTTATTATTTTTTAAGAAAAATATATTTTTTGAATAAAAAATATGTTTTAAAAGCTTAATAACAATTAAATTGTTTTCTAAAATTTTATTTTAATATATTTTTAAAAATTTAAAAACAATTTATAAATATTAATGAAAACTAAAAATATATAAAATGTTTTTGAAAAAATTTATTCAAGCACACCGTAGTTTATATATTAAAGTATACAAAAATAGTAAGTTGGTATTGGTTATAAGCTAAACTTGAATCATAAAATGATTGACTTTAAATAAATTTTTTCCTCAAGGTTCCAGAAAGTTATAGAAACTATCAACAATAGCCATTGTTGTCAGCTGTCTCTTGAATTTATACGCTGGAAGTAGCAATATGAATGACAAGACACCTGTACCAACCCCTTAAAAAAAAGAAAAAGGAACAATCTAGCTTTGATTAAGACCTAAAGGAGGGATTATGTTGCGTTTTCAAAATTGGATAGCAAAGTATTTGTGTGCAATTTAAGCGTATTGTAATTAAGTTGTAGTTAACTATTATAGTTAATTATGTACTAATAATTTATTAGTTTAATGTAATTGATTTAAGTTAACTGAATTTATACAAAAAAAAAAATCTATGCGTATATGTGTCCGCGAGAGGCAGGTTGTGGGCAGTATGTTAAGGTCAATGTATTAAACTTGACCCCACATTCTATCCAATATTTAACGAAAAGAGATGGAATATATAAGGTCTCAATTTCTACCTCAAGTGACACCAACCATATTAAACGATCTTTTGCTTTTCCTTGTTGTTATCGAAATGAAAGCATTGCTAAAATCAAACTGGGTCATAAGTGGAGCAGATACAAATAATTCGTCCCAGATGGCCTACGATGCTAATGCTTAGGGTGTATTGGATAAATAATTAAGTTCTTATTTAATAAGTATTATTATATAAGGACTTATTTATAAATTGATTTTATAATTAAAAAAGAAATAGTTAAATTGTTTTTACATAATAATTTATAAATTCTTTTCATAAAATATCTCAAAAAACTTGTTGAATTAAGTTGAAAATAGTTTATAAAATTATTTTCATAAATTATCCTAAATACTTATATTAATACTTAGATCATTAAATAAGTTAAAATAAGTTGTAAATAAATACTTACATACATACTCTTATAATTAATTGTAGTTCGTATCTCTCAAGGCTTGAGGAGCTTCGCATTTTCAGAATATCTTTTCCGTCTTGGTTGGAGTCACTAGAGCTCTTCAATCCTGTGTGATTTTATGGTAGTGGTGCTCGTAAAAAACACTCTAATGCTCATTAGTTGCAATTCTAATAAAATAGGGATAAAATTCAACTTTAAAAATTAAACAACGCTTAAATAGGTTTTTAATCTTTATAATATAGTATTTTTTGTATTCGTTTTGGTCACTATTTTTTTTTTAATTTTTGCCTCTATTAATTATTTTATAGTTTTGCTCTCTGTTGTCAGAATTTTTCATTTAGTGATGACATGACTAGCACAATTTTTCCTCATTATCCAGCTCATCACCTTGACATGGCATTCAGGTATAGGGAGTCATTTATTTAAGTATCTATAAAATTAGTATTTTTTTTGTTTTGGTCCCAATAAATATAATAGTTTTTTTATTTTAGTCCTTATAAAAGTTCTTTTAACATCTTACTTATGTAGTACACAAGCGATTTAACACCTAAATTATAGTAAGATGATTTTTTTTTTTTTAAATTCTCATTGCAATGATTTGAATACATGAGCTTGAAAATGGAAGACGTGCGTAGAATGCAATGAGAAGCTGTTCAATAACGATCTTGCACGAGTTATCATAATCTATTTTCTCTATTTCGCACAAGGCATCATTTTAATGAAACGGTCGACAGAGAAGTTATTCAAGATATTGGATATGCATAGGAATCTAAGGGACGTGGAGCCTGACATTATTGGGGATTCATATTCAAATGATCTGTGTGCAAAGGAGGTAGCTAATGTACACGACAAAGGATAGGATAGTACATATTGTCGTGGTCATGTTGAACGCAAGTCGAAGCTATATAAGGATCTTGCTTTGGGCTATGTTTTGCTGATGCACTAGGAGATGCATAGCGTAGAAAATCAATGGGTGTGCAAAGCTTCACGAATTCATGGGTGACAATTGGTGCAGAAGGAGACAATCAAGTCTAAGGTTATACCATAAGTGTTATCAGAGGGAGACTTGAGCGAGGTGTTATTATGCCTTAAGTCAGATGGTTTGTAGGGGATTAGTGTCCAAACAACTTCTCAAGGAGAGGCTTAAGCAGGGGTGTAAATGAGTCGAGCTAAGACGAGCTGAAGGCTAGAAATTTAAGCTTGATTTGTGAAAACATGGGTTACTCAAGTTTAATTCATTTATTTAAACGACCTAACTGAAAGCTTAATTTTAGCTTGTTTACAAAAAATAAAGTTTGAGTTTGACTTGTTTAGTTTATTTATAGCTTAATTATTTTTGCTATAGTGAAATCTAACACACATGCACACACAAGCTTGAATAATTCACCAGTAGCTCAACTTATTTACACTCCTAAATTTAACTGCATCAATGCTATGTTTAAAGAGATATAAGAGACTTGGAGTACTTGGATGGTGAGTGATGAGAGAATCTAGTATACTAATTACTAATATAGTAATTAGAATACTAATTAATTATAATAATTAGTATATATATGGTGGAGATCAAGTTATTTCAAGAGTAACTTATTCTACTCAATAACTCTTAGTATATATTAAATTATAATGATTTAACTGTTAAATTAAAAGATTTTATTAAGTAGATCAAGTATACAAATTTTTATAAAATTTAAAAATTATTTGATACTTCATTAAATAAATTCAAATTAACGTATAATATACTTTGTTAAATTATAAGTAAATGTCAACTATAAGATTAATTAGCTACAAATGTTTGATTTGCCTAAAATTTGATGTGCATGATCATTGACACAATATCAAAATATTTAACGGTCTCTTTTGATAGAAATGCTAGTGACAAACTCTTTTGAATACACTTTCTATTATTAGTTGAAATTTATTAAAAATTACATTTTTTTGTGGATCCCACTTATTAAATGTGTCTCTCTCCTAATTTTATAGTTTTCAATAAATTCTAACCAATGGTAGAGCGTGTGTTAAAAAGAGTGTGTCAGATAATGTGTTATTAACACTTTGCCTCTATTTATTATGAGAAATGAGAACTTTAAATATAGGACATACAATAATATATGGATGCTTAAGATTAAAAGTTATTTAGTAATCACATGACCATTTAAAAAGTCATGTGTATTTTTCTTTTAATCTTAACCATTTAAATAAGATCTAGTGGTTTGTATATATTTATAGTTCTCATTTCTCACAATAAAAAATATTCACATTTTTTATAGAAAAAAATTATTAAGAAAACATAATACAAAGGGTACTCAACTCATAATTAGAGTATTCTCATTTGATACTGTGTGTGTGTGCGATACTTAATTAATGTGTAGAGAGAGAACATTGGTAATGCCATTTATCTTATTAAGTTGTGGCTAGTCATATCTTTCTCAATCCTCACAAGAGAGAGAAAGTGTTCTTTTCACTTAATTAATTAATGTACTGTATAGAGAGAGAACACTAGTAATGTAGTTTATCTTATTAAGTTGTGGCTAGTCATGTCTTTCTCAATCCTCAAAAGAGAGAGAGTTTATCTTATTAATTTATAACATTTATTGTTATTGAGTAAAAAATTGTAAAGTAATTAATGATATTTTGGTAAAAAAAATAAAATAATGTAAGAGACAATTTAGAAGGGGTCTTATAAAAAGAAATAAACAAATTTCTCAAAAGGTTTATATATATATATATATTGGTGTACGATGACAACAACATGATTTGACTCTAGGACTTTATGCAAACCACCCAACGCCCCACCACTTGATCATATACATATTTATATTTAAACTTTCAATACCTAATATGTAAAATTCATATAATAATAAGAATTTAATTTTCATGCATTGTTAGCGTAAAGGTTTTTACACTATCAACCAATTAAAAATTATTCTAGATTTGATTTTTAAAGTAATTATTATAAAAGTAAATAATCTTATGATATATGACCATCTATGATTGGATGACATTATAAATTTTTTTATACTTAATTTATATTTTAATAACATGGGAGTTATACTAAGTTTTTAGAGCGGTTAATAAACACGAGTTCAATTTTTTTGATTATTAGAAAAAATTAAATAATAACCTTATCATTAATAATAATTTATGATTAGACAATAATGTATAAAACGTTTACATTGTTAGTATATTTTAATCAAATTGTGTACACAAAACACCCTTTACTACATGAAATAAAATTAAAAAACAAACATTTTTGGAGTTCATGGCTCCTAAACACTCAAAGCCGATCATGGTCATATAAACTAATAAAGTCTTACAATGGTTTTAATTATATAATTTTCGTATATTGTGTGTGTTTACGTAGATATATATATATATGTACGTAATTGCATGAAGAGTTTGAGATAGTGTGACAGCTATCGGCAGAAATTAAATGGAAAAAAAAAGTCTTCTAGTTGTTATCCGATTACATTCTATCCATGATGCCAGGTAATAATCCTAACTGCTGCGTGCTAAGAATCTTGCGTTAATTATTCCATAATCTTAACTAATTAAAAACACACCACAAGAAAGTCTCACCATGATTATAATCTATCTATTCCTTTCCTTTTTCTTTATTTTGTTTTCGTTTTTTAATATTGTCTGGGTTGAATATGCGCACATGTGCTGGTGCTTCTGATCGATATCTAGTCTTCAATTATGATAAATTGAAGACCCCAAGATTACGATAGGTTGGAATTTATCAAAAGGCTTAAGAGTTGGACTATTAATTACTTAGACAATCGATCACGAATTATTTTGACTATTTTGCACTGCGAAGGTAAGCTATTTATTAGACGGGGAAAGGAGAAGCAGACGCGTCCCAAAATCAATAACATCGCGTAGACGTGCGTAATGGCGGCACAGGTCTAAAGTTAATTGCAACACGTACTAGCAAACAAATTCCATGTTGAAATGGCATAGAGACACGTCACGTACATTAATTTCTTTTTCATATATTATAATAAACAAATTCGTTTCGGGGATTTAAGTGTTGACGTATTTGAGGAGTCTTTATACGTTGCCATCCCTGTTTCTCACACTTTCACAATACACGAAGAATAAAATGTTTAGCTATTTTGGCTTTGCCTACACAGTTGACAATGTGTGTGAAAGTTGAGATGGGATAGAAGGAAAATGGGTATTTATCATCAATGGGTACGTGGAAGAGAGCTAGTGAATTGGAAGCCTAAGATAAAGTTGTAATAAAGAGTGTTTGATTGTGAGGAACGGGTAGTCCTCTGCACACTGTCATAATGTGTCGATGTGCACTTACAAGGATTCTTCCATAAATTTTATTTTTCTCCGGTGTCATGTGTTCCTGTGAAAGCATTTGATGATTGAAACATACTTTTAAATTAGAGATATAATTCACTTTTTATTTATTTTTTCACATAATTCATTTTCCCCTCATACTTTTCTCTCTCTCTCTCTCTTTTTCTCTTATTTGTAGAAAAGTATATTAAATTCTCTCTACATATAAATTAGAATAACTATTTTGGATGAGAGCGTTTTTAAAAGTTATTTTTGATGAAAGTTTTTTTAGAAATTTTATTAATATCCTATGTCTTTCAATTTATTCTTTTTAACTTTATTTTTAAATTAAATTTTAATATTTTTTAAAATATCGTCAATAGTTACAAATAACTTTATGTCATAATATAAATTATTTATCATAAATTTAAAATATAATTTATATGCTAAAAAATATTTATTTATTATAAAATTTAATTATAATATATTTATATATTCAAAAGTATTTATTTACTATAAATTTTAGTTATATAAAATAAACATTTATTTTGTGCATAGCACAAACTAAAATACTAGTTAATACACAAATTAATTTCTCTTTAAATTACAATAAAGCGGTCCCATGTTAGAATTGTTAAAATTATAAATAAATGTGATTGAAATTATTCACAATTCAATTAGAGTTTTAATTTTTATGTACTATCGTGTAAAATTTTTACCTTACTAATTAATCAGAAATTATCATTAGTATAATTTTTAAAGTAATTATTATAAAAATTAATAAATTTATCATATATGATAGTTTATGATTGAATAACTATAAAAATTCTTTATAGTATAAATACATATACTATTTACTCGTACAATTATGAAGAGTTTTCAAACTAGGACGGTCATTTTAGCATTTAATAAACTAGTACAGTCCAGTCATATTTCAATTGCTATCACAATTTAAAATCGTGGGTTAGAAGAAACGAAGTGTAATTAATTAAATGATAAATGTTTTGAAGGACTAAATGAGGGACATTTTTTTTTCGGTACGCACAACTTTTCTTTTAAGAAAATAAATTACATTTTAAATTGTATTTTATTTTTCTCTTATTTTAAATTATGTGTTTGTTTTTCTTGAAGGATGAATACTAATTACATATGAACTTATTTTAATTATAAACTTTTTTCTTTCGTGGTAACTCTAAACATAATTGATAACTATTTTTAAATATTTATTACCAATTATGATCTTAGAAGATGAAGTGAAAATTTCAAATGAAATTTCAGAATTGATGATAAAAATATCTAAAATTTCATTCTACTCCAAAAATATTAAAATTAATAATAATTAAAATCAATTATTGATGACACTAAAAATTATAGAAAGAGACAAAATATTTTTAAAAACATTTATATAATTATTCGCTATTATTAAAATATTTGTTTATATTAAAAAATTAAAATATAAATTGAATTTATCTTTCAGAAGAATATATATTAAATAAGAAAATATCATTTAAATACTTCTTTAAAAAGAAGAATATAATTTACTCTCCAAAAGAGGAATGCATTACGCAAACAAACTCTATGTGCAATACATTTCTAAAATAATAACTAAATAAAAAAAATTATAAAATATTTTAATATATACCACCATGGGTCGCTTAGAACGTCTATTATCCCTTCCAATGTTTACCCTTCCCAATTAGTTTAGTAAGACGCATAATAAATATAAAGTATTGTTTTCTTTTCTTTCCTTTTTCTTTAACTAGCATATATTAACATTATTTTTCAGTTAATAATTAGAAATTAAATTTTTGAGTAAATTACATTGACACTTTTTGAGATTTTTGAGATTGTATATAACTCTCATGTTTTTTTAATGTTTACAATAACCTTTCTTATAGGGATATACGGTAAAATATTTTTCAAACAATTAAGTGGTTAATATAATGTATAAGGGGTGCTAGTGTCGGACAGAACTAGGTATATTGTTGCCCCCCTCAAACAACAAAAATCTATTTATATTTATACTTAAAAAATTAAATCACCCCCCTCTATTATTTTCATTCATGAGAGGAAGATATCTTTTTGTAAACCTATAATTTTGGCCCCCTAACCACCTCCCCCCCCCCCTAAAACATTTTTCTAGTTCTGTCCCTGGCTAGTGTAATGTTTATCAAACAATTAAGGAGGTTAATGTAGGAGTAAAAAAAAGGAGGTACCAAGCAAAATTTGAGGAAACTTCATAAGATACTAGTATAATTTACTCTAAATTCTTCCGATGCATTAAAACAATTAAAATAAATTTTATATCTCAGCAAATTTATTTTTATATCTACCGCCAATTTGTTATGTGATATTATTACATGGTGGCCACGTTATTCTATATACAATTATATAAAGTTCTTGGTCTTTTACAATTAGGTACATATATAGATAACAATAATATTTATCGAAATATAAACAATTAAACAATTTTACTTTTTACAGTATCATAAATATTTAGGTAACTAGTACTGACTTCCATTAAAATTCAAGTGTACCAACATGTTGTTGGTCTGAATGGTACTAGACTCGAAACTTTTAAGCAAGGTCTTAGGTTCGAGTCTTGTGGAAGAAAAAAAGTGGTTGGAAAGGGAGACCTCCATTAAAGGTGGCCCAGTCAGGCTCCCTGGTAGAAAATAGTCATCCAAAAAGTCGGTTGTAAGAATAGTTGTTGAATCTATAATGGTACTTGAGGTATCCCAGAAACATCTTCAAGTAATTTAGGTTGCTAATTGTTGAAAACTTGTATTAGTTGTTTGGACTAAAGGATTCAATACAGTGGTCATCTACTAAGTCAACATATTGACCATTTCGTGATTACTCTCGTTCATTTGTTGTTGAATGGAAGATAGAGTTTTTGTTGGTGATGCTTGTTGAAGTATTATCAAAATCCCTCAAAATGTCTTTGTCTGTATTAACCCTTATTGCATGTAATTAAGCATATCCAAATCCATACCCTTGACCTTGAGAATTTGAATTCACATTAGGTCTATTATGCATAAACATTGCAAACACATGAGCCAAAGGAATCAATTATTGATTCTATGACATTGCCAGATTTAAATTCTGGGGTTTATACCCATGCATGCCTAGGGCATCCTGTTAGGTGGAGTGTTGAAATTCAATTTGGTGGTTATAGGGAGATTTGTGACTACAATTCTTACCACAAGTTGTGTACATATAGGAGGAATATTTTCAACTTGAATCATTGAAATATTTTCGACTCTACCAGTTGGAATTAAGATAATATTGTATTATCTCCAAATATTGTGGGAAGATTCCCCTAATTTACATGATTTCCAGGATTTACTGGAACATTACTATTAGCCATGGTAATTACCTTATCACTTCTCAATCTCACATAATATATATCAAGACTAGCTTTTCCTAAAACATTTGGCAACGTGTTCCACTAAGTGTGCTAATTTGTTATTGGTGGAAATTTGTTTCAAACTTCTTAAGATAAATATAAAAAATGTTTAAGTCAAAGAGATGATTTTCCACAATGACTCTAATTAACAAAATATCTTTTTAATGAGACTTAAAGCATGTTTGGGACAGTTGAAAATTTTCAATTCCAGCTGTTTTCATAGAAAATAAGTTATTTAAAAAATACTTAAAACAATTTTTCAACAAATATACCTAAACAAAAAATGATTCTGATTATAATCAATTATAACAATAATTGATTATACATATAATCAATTATTGAGCTAATCTAATTTTCACAACCATCCCAAATTGATGTTTAGAATCAATTACCATTTGTGAGTTCTTTTTATTTAAACCAGCAGTGTTGTGCTTTCAACTTGATGGTATAAGTCAAGTTAAAATCTTAATTCAATTATGATCAAGATTCTAATTAATGTTTAAAGTATTTGATTCGATTTACGAAAGGGAAATCGAATAACAATCTTAACTTTGTTAATTTTAACAAGTAAAAAAAAAAAACTTGTGAACAAAACATTGGAAGGAACAAAAATTTAATTGAACACAAAATTTGACTTAAAGAAGAAGAAAGACAACAAAATGAAGAAACAAAGGATTTAAAATGGTGAAATGTAAAACAAAGTAAATTGCATGAAAACTTTAAAAGTCAAAATGTAAAAGTTTGTAGAAAAATAAATGACTTGAAGGATAAAATTGTCAAAAAGTAAATGAAAAGTTTTTTAAAAATTGCAAGAAATTTAAAATGTGATCAAAATGTAAAATGTAGAAAAATTAAATAACTTTAAATTGTAAATACAAGGAATTTAAAATGAAAGCAATAAAGGTGCATAAACTATAAAGTGCAAATGAATTTAAAAGACGTGAAAATGTAAAAGAGCTAAAACATAAATGGGCAAAGAAAATAAATTGCGAGAAATGTAAAAGAAAATGATTAAATCGAAATGTGAAGATAAATAGCAAGAATGTAAAGAACTTGTCTTAAAAGTGAACAAATACATACATATCAATCATAGAGCCAGTAGCCATTGTAGTCGACATGAAAAGTGTACATAGGTATAGTGCAATGATTATAACCAAGGAAAAATAGCTAAACTAGTTCCCTATCTAAGATTGTGGCATCTGGTTTGATATGTGTGACTTTGACAACTGTCCATAATTGTCAAATGACATGTAATTCCCAACGTGCTTTTACTTAAAATCTTTAGTGTTTTCAATATCTTAACACTTAATAAATTTCTTTTACTTCACCTTTGGTCATCTTAAACTTCATCTTCATACTCAAACCTGCCTTCTTTGACAATTTTGACATATCGAATTCTTCAACTTAGATGTTTACTGACAGGTCTAAACCTTGAATCTCCACTATATTCAAATTCTCGTTATCTCGAAAATATGGGATTTTTAACATTCAAAAAAATTTCCAAGTGACCCTAAAAGATGCTCCCAAAAAATGTTTATTTGAGACTTTATTGAAAACAAACATTTTTTTTTTATTTCTTGCTAAAATTTTCAATCAAAATCTCTTTGAAAATAAGATTTTGAAATTCCCAAAAACCTTTGACCTTTTGGGGAGAAATTTGCCCAACATGTTTTGACTCCAATATTAAGGGGCTCGTTAGTTAACGCTGCCCAATGATTTGGCATGGGTCGTAAAACTCGTTACCAATACACTCATGATTAACATTTAATCATGATTTCAATTTCCCACGTTTTTCAATGAACCAATGCTACTAACTTCCATTTATTTTACCTATAAAAGGGATGGGGAAAAAAACTTATTTGAGCTTTTTCTTAAGTTTAGTTTATTACCAAACTCATTTCTCTCTATCACCTTTTCGACTTTTCTCACTTCGCAATCATGTCTACTTCAACCCAAGGCACCACCATCCTATAAGCCATCACTAAAGGGAAACTTGTCTAGTAGATGATATGCCCTTTGTTCCAAAACCCAGACTAGAGGAAGAAAGCAGAAAAATCTGGGCCTCTCGAGTACTAATTTATGTCTCTATTGAAGAAAAGCACGTGGCTTTCCTTGGTTTGTATAAGCCTAATTCTCCTATAGATGTCTTTAAGGATTTTTCCCTTCTTTAGAAAATATGAATGCTCTTATTCTTAATGAACACATTAAAACTAATTTTTTCCAAATTTCGAACTATATCTTCTATTCTTTGCCCCATTCTAGGAAAAATTCTTACATACAATGGCTAAATAAGGTTAAGAAGAAAAAAAAAATCATTTGGAAAAACTTAGAATTTAAGAATTTATTTAGCTTAGTAAATATGAGCTTAATTATGGTCTCTTAATGCTAATGGCATTATTTTTTTTTTTCTAGAATCGAAGCAATAGTGCCTTTGAGATCTCTTACAAAATGATCAGCCCAACACTTTTCGACATTGTAGCCATTATTGGCTTCAAGCCCATTGGTGAGAGATATACTGTTGCCACCTTCAAAGAATCAATAGATGTTAACATTCTGTGGGCAAACAAAGCATACAACAATTTATTGAAAGCTATATGGGTGAGGAAGATTAAAAGGTTTCAGATGTTGAACATGTCACCTTTTTGTTGTACTGGCTGTCATCAAGTGTTTTCTGCACCAAATCCCTATAGATAAAAAAATCATACTTCAATCTTGCCTAAGCACTTCATTATGACAAGTAAATCTGTCTGAGCAAGCTTTTACTTGCTTCCCTATATAAAAGCTATAGGGGATGTAGTAAACATTTTAACGACTACTACAATAGCAAAAACATATGTGGGTCCATTTTGGCTTCTCCAATTACAACTGAACGCCATTTTCGAGAAACACTTGAAATCAAGTAGCCTGATTGCTTTAGAGCTTGAACTCGAAGGTGCAAGATTGTCTTACCAAACCCTAAAAAACAAAAGCTTAAAAGAAACTTTCAAGAAGTTTATTCCCTACTTTTTGGAGTTCGAGAAAATTACAAACAAACTGACACCTTTTACCAAAATTGAAATAGTCTTGAATAGTTCCTCAGGAAATTCCCTTGTGAGTCTTCTAGCCTTCAATTAGAATTAGTTAAAATTTGGACTAAATTTCTCACTTGGGATCTTTTATTCACTAATTTTTCTTTAACAGATACCAAATTATTTTTGTACCAATGCCAATTGTTTGCTCAACAATTTGGAGTGTGTCAATTGGTGCCTAGACCAATGTTGAAGGAAAACAAACAAATGCTTAGTGTTTTAGTTGCAAAATGAAGGCGTAATCCTGAAGCTGATAAAGACAATGGTAAAAAAGAAACCTTCCTTCAATCCAACCAAATTCAAAAATTCTTTTTATTGCATTGAATCATGCTATACTTGGTGGAAAAGATATTATTCAAGTTGGCCAACCACTATTGAAGAATGTGAGAAGAAAATGAATTATTTTCTTGACTTTTTGTAGGAAAAAGGAACAAACTTGAAAGGTAGATATTTGAAATCAACAAATGTGAAAACTTCTACTAGGTTTGTTATTGACCAAGGAAGATATCTCAAACTATCACTGAGGCGGCCAAAACTTTAAAAGGAAACACTAATAAGAATCTAGATAATATAAGGGTGATCAACCCTCAGGGCCTTAAACCATGTCCACAATCTAACCTTAATAAAGTCCATAGTATCATTGAAGTTAAAAAGAATGCCCTAAAAAACAATACATTGTTACATATAGTCCAAATAGACAACACCATAACGAGCCAAATAAGATGTTGAACAAAACACATCTTTTCCCTTTTTAAGATAAAGCTGAAATGGACATAATGAGCAGAAATATCATTAGGCAAAACTCCAAAAAAAAAAAAAAGAACAAGCCATGCATATATTGCATTCCAAATCTGATTTGTCACCGAAAAAGATAGAAATAGGTGATGACTATCTTCGTATAAGTATAAGCAAAACACACAAGATGTACTTGCACTTGAGACAATACTCTTCTTTAACACAAATTGACTCAAGTTGATAACCTATCTAGAATTACCTTCTAGAATAATGCAAGCACTTTGAGAGGAGAAAAAAAAACCTCTTTTAGAAAATTTTTAAAATGGCAAATTGAGGGGAAAGAGAGTTCCTTGACAGTAGTTGAAATTGTAAAATAGGATAGGTTGATTTAATTGTAAAATTCTTGAATGAATCCTTCTTCCAAACCCAGTGATATGACAAGCCTTTACACAAAGAAACAACTCAAGACATTTACCAAATCTACCAATAGGTCTTCTTCCCACTCAAAAAAAAAAACCTCGAAAGCAATGAAGTCTATGTACCTACCCTCGAGGAAAGTCCACTTTACATGTAAAAGAAGGGATTTGTATACAGATGTTAGTACGGAAAGCAAATATGCCTACTACTACAAGATTGAGTACGAGAAAGGCTAAGATAAGTAGAGTGCTTTATTTTATTAAGATGACTAGTTGGTGAAAGACATTACATACTGTATTAAATGCTTCAACGACTCTTTTTTTTACCAAACAAAGGATATCTCCTGCAACACTCTCAATAGACACTATTTGGAGGATCCTATAAATAGAAGAAGAGACCTCAGTCTCAAATACTGATCTATTGGAAAATCTTGAACTATTGAAAAGCTCTCAACTTGTAATTTCCAAATACATTTCTTGTAAACGCATTCTCTGAATTTCTTTGTATACCCGTTTGATAGGACGTTAAACTAAGTGAGATAACTCACATTTAATCTTTTTCTCTAAGAAATCGGTAGAAGCCTGAAGAGGCTTTGATTCAAAGAATACTTGGGTTTTTGCTTTAAGAGGCAAGTTAAAGACTACTTGGGTTGAGCCTGAAAAAGCTTGGTTAAAAGAATACTTGTATCTTGTTTAAGTTAGTTGGACTTGGTTGTTGCCAAGAACTGGACGTAGTCTCTGGGTGAGACAAACCAGTATAATCTCTTTGTGTTTCACTATTTTGCGTTCTTCATTCATCTTTGCTTAAACATCGTTTTGTTTTAAAATCTTTCATTTAACCCTTCAGACGAAACGTTCTTAAAAAGGTTTTATGAAAATTTAGTATAATACAATTCAACCCCCTTCTTTTGTTATTTCTTTGATTTACACATAATTAAAACAACATTAATTTGCAAGAATCAAAACACACAAACATATGTAATCCAATACCTAACTTCTACTTTTCATGCACATGCGGTACCAATCTAAGTTCATCTCGAAAGTAAATTAAGAGTAAGTGCACGACTATAAGAAGCATCATCAATACCAATGCCTTCAGCTTTCACACCCTCAACTAGTATGATATTCCCCGGTGACTAGTTAGGGTTACCCAGCTTTGCTAGTATGCTTCGGCTCCATGGGATCAACATGGACCATTGGAGTTTCCACACCAAGTACCACTCTTAAGCCTAGGGTTAGACAACTCATCCCAGCTTCCACTAGTCGAATTCCAACATACTTTCTTTCATAACATGATTCAATGTCATGATGCATGGTCACATACAATGCTTATAGCTTTTCATAGGCTTTTATCATAGAACATTGACACAAGTTCATATCACACTCAGTTTTCTTGAGGTAAATAACAATCACAAGGTATAAACTTAACAAGGCATCCAAAAGAAGCAACAATAAGTTAAAGACCGCAAAAGGAGATGTGTGTTTTGGAGTAGCCAAAGTCGCACACGCCCAGCGAGTCACGCTAGGACTCACCTAACCTGGTGGGTTGTGTATCCTGCTCGGCGGGTCAGCACGCTAGGCCAAAAATGCAGTCACCTAACACAAGCACAGAATCTAGTTTTCGAAAAAAGTTTCCCACTGGTTATCTAACCCCATCGAGTGGGTCCGAGATCCGAATTTTAATTTCTTTTTCCTATTACCTTTGGCTTCTAAACGCTCCAAAACAAATAATTAATTTCTTAATCACTTCTTCTACCTTGATAATTGGTCAATCTAATTTATAAATTCCTCACTCACTCACAATCCCCTCAAAACCCGTTAAATCTCTAACTTAGGCACAAAGGAAAAAGCAAAAACAATCTATGACAGTCCATTTTCACAATTAAACATAAATTACGATAAAGCACATCAATGATTTGGGAAAAGTTGCATTCCTTTTACATACAATCATATAATTTCACATACATTTAGGGTTTAGGGCCAACCTCTTTACCCACGACTAAAGCCATACCCATAAGCGAGATAATTGACTCCCCCCTTACCTTGAAAGAGGTGATCTTCGGCAAGAGGATGTGAATAGTTTACAGCGTCTTCTAAGGTTCCTCACTTCTTAGCTACAACGGCTCTGACAGCACAATATCTCCAAAGAGGTACAAGAAAGAGAATGAAGAAAAAGGGTTCGGTTTTCAAGAAACCTAAGGGACTCTTAAAGCTAACTTTGGGCTTATTAAAATTAAGCCCAACACAAGAGTCTTAAAACTTTTTTTAAAAAAATCTAATTATAAAACTCCATTTTAAAGGCCCAATATCTCTTTTTTCCAAAATACCATATTATTAAAAACAAGGCAAACAAAATAATAACAATTATAATAATAATAAGAAGAAGAAGAATACATATTAATTAAAAAGAAAACATCGAGGTGTTACATTTTCCTTCCTTGTACTGAACTCCTTTGAATGAGGGTCCTTTTATAGGCTTCAAGTAGTTGTTTATAACTGTTGGAGAGAGTTCAAACTCAGCAAATAGTGTATAAGTTGTCCCTTTCATACAACTATTCTCTTAATTGTCATCTCTGTCTTTTCTATTACTTTTGAACTTCAAATCAAGTGATTTTAGCTTCCTTCTCTCGAGGACAACTAGCACAAATTTAAATTTGAATTTGTAACAGTTGGTGTTGGCTAGATCTCTAGTGGTTCATTCCTTGACTGCTTTTGAACCCTTGTTAGGAATGTTGATTCTAAAGGCTAGTTTCTACAAGATGCTTCTTAAACTGCTTCTAGTAACTACGGTGTTTATACATTAGTCTTCTCTATTTCTGGTTGGTTTGTTTTTATTAGAACTTGATGATTGATGCAGGTTCTTGCTTTTGAACACTTGCAAATCTAATTCTAAGCATGATTCTGCTTCTATTGTTGCTTTTGAACAATGTAGATATTTGTATCTCATTCTTTGTTCAAACTTGCATCTACTAATGAATCTTTTGGTCATGTGTAGCTTCTGGAGTTCTAGTTATACTACCCTTTGGCCTGATTCATCTTCTGAATATGCTTTTGATCATATACAACTACTGATCTTACTGCACTTTGATCTTTTGACAGCATGGTCAGTCTTGTATGCTTCTATTCAGTTTCGCTTCTAGTAGAGCGGCTTCTAATGGGCAAATCCTATATAGGTTAATGATTTTAGAAGTATAACAAACATAAAATAGAGTAATTGTTAGATAAGATCAATGAATATAATAATAAATATTATTCACCAATGACAGAAAATATTAAGCACATATGTTCATATAGCTAGAGCTATAATAAAACAATATATCAAATTCACGATGAATTAATGACAAACTTTATTTTTTAAGAATAAAGATACTTTGACACCTTGTTTTTGAGAGACACCTACTTGACATCCCATTAAAATAATTTTTTTTTGCTGAGTCATTAAGTGACTTTTACATGGATTTTTTAAAAAATAAAGGGAAATTAAAAAAATGCCAAATTTGAAAAACAAAAACAGAGGTAGCAGGAGGGAGGAGGGTTTTTGAAAAACAAATTAAGAGGGAAGGAGATAGGAGGTAGTGGGAAAGAGAGTGAGCATGAAGAAACTTGGAAGGAGAAACAGGAAAATTGTATTTTGGAAGCTTGTTTGAGTGAAAAGGGCGAGAACGAAGAAGAGAGGGAGCAGAAAGACAGAGTGGGAGGGAAGGAGAAAGAAGAAGAAAAAGGAGGATTGCAAAGAGAAGACTTTCTTGAGAAGAAAGGGCAATAACGAATAGGTGGCACCAAAGAGGAAATCTTCACTTGCAACCAGGGGAAAGGCTCATCATTCTACAGTTAGAATTCATTTTCTAAGGATTGCTTGTTTATTATTTATTAACATTAGTTAGAACTTGTTCTGTATGTGGGGTTTTGTTGAGTTGTTATGCATGAGTAGCTTTCTATTTGATTAGGTTGTGAATGAGATGAAAAATGAGTTTTTATGGTGTGGTATTTGATTATTTTGAGGGTTAAGGTAGAGATTATAAATGAAGTGTGGAAAAATATTCTCTTTGTATGATTTGCTTGTGTGATAGATTGTTTTGTGTTGCAGAGTCATACAAACTAGGTTAATTCTGTTAGTGGGAGTGGTTAATTCTATTGAGTGAAGGGTTAATAGATTATATCTAATATCAAAATTGTATAAATACTTGTGTTTAGATGTATGCAACGGATACTGTAATGAATAGTCTTTTTCTTCCATTCTTGTCAATTGTCTCATTAATGTGTGTGAATGTGTGCGAGTTTTGTCTGTCATCTCCAACATAAATAATATAATTAATGACTTATATTGGTTAGTAATGATGTTTGTTCTTTGTGGAAGATTTTATTTAAAAATATTAATTAAATACATGTTAAGTATGATTCTTATGCTTATTCGAAGATATTAAATATTTATAATGAAAGTATGAATTATGAAGGTTGTGATTGTAGCACCAAATGACAACAAATGAATAATGAAAGTGTATCTTATTCTAATCACCTTTGACCTGTAGGAAAACTCCCAATAGTACAATGTCATCCATTTGAATAACGAGAAGTAGAATTTTGCTTGATAAATTTATGATCTTACACACTATATTTATAAGGTAAAGGCACACGTTAATTGGTATATTGGCCCTAAATGGTCTAGCATTGGAGGAATAATATCAGAAAAAGTAAGTTAACCACCTTTACTTAACAATCATATTCTGTTTCTAATAACATTTGGATTTTTTGTGTGGTTAACTAAGCAATGTTGCAAGTGTGTTTGTGGAGGGAAACATGTATAACTATTGTCTCACATGTTTGGAGACAAAGTTTAGATAGTAGTACAAACTTTTATAGGCTTAAGATAAGCAAGTCCCTATAATGGTGTAACATTGGAGAATTAGTATCAGAAAAAGGCAGTTAACCACTCAAGATTGTATGTTAACCACAAATTAACACCTACTTATCCATCGTATTCTGTTCTTGATAAATTTTGGATTTTATTAGGATCTTATATTAAATTGAAAAATAAGTATAATAAATTGTCAAATACCCTAATTAAAATGTTTTTATTAGTAATTTTTTGCACTAAGGAAGTGAAGTTTAAATGTAATATGAAACTTAATTTTGTTTAACCAGGTGAAACAAATTGTTAACACTTTATTTGTGTGAGATTAACCAATGAATGTTGTAGGCATGTTTATGTCAGAAAACAATTTGAACTATTATCTCACATATTTAGACAAAGACATTGGAAACTAGCACAAACTTTTACGATTTTAAGACAGGTAACTCGTTATTGTGGTCTGTCATTAGAGGAATAGTATTAAAAAAAGATAGTTAACCACGAATGTTTTAGACTTAACCACAACTAAACCATCACTTAACCACAGTATTGTGTTTCTGATAAAATTTGTATTTTGTTAAAGATCTCAATATGAATTCAACAAAGTCTAAAGAAATTTTTTTTGTTAGT
Organism: Spatholobus suberectus; assembly: GCA_004329165.1. Lineage (NCBI taxonomy): Eukaryota > Viridiplantae > Streptophyta > Magnoliopsida > Fabales > Fabaceae > Spatholobus > Spatholobus suberectus. Next base: position 60,339,450 of record CM014729.1, read on the forward strand.
AATTTATTACATTAAGGAAGTGAAGTTTGGAGGTAATATGAAATTTATGTCTTTAAGCAAGTGAAACACATTATTAACACTTTATGTATGTATGATTAACCAACTAATATTTCAGGAGTGTTTCTCCAAGGAAATAGTTCTAACTATTATCTTTATATTAAGACACACATTTTGGACAATAGTATAAACTTGTACAGGCTTCAAACAAGGAACTCCCCATAGTGGTCTAACATGGGAGGAATAGTATCAGAAAAATAGAAAATTGTTATACTCAATTTAACCAATTGTTATGCTCAATTAACCATTTAACAAAGACCTCGTTAACCTGAAAAGTGTATCACTAATCCTTTCATTGCAAGTCAAATAGGTATTGTTAGTAATGTTTTTTTATAAAATTTTCATTTTTGATTATTGAAATATATAATTATATTTGAAGGGATACAACTCTTACCAAGATAATGAATCATATTGTATTGGAAGTAACATTATCTAACCATATGGAGCACAGGGTTAACCATTTATTTACATGGAGTTAACCATGTAGGACACTTAGATAACCATTTGAAGTCAAATCTATCAGAGCAAAAACATTAACCAATTTATATACATGAGTTAACCATTACATTATGAACAATTAACCATTAAGTTCTCATTGAGTTTTGAATATCAAGTTGAACTCATTCTTACTGATTGTTGTTTCTTAAATTTAAGGACCCTAATGAACAACAATGCATGGTGCTTGAAGAGATGCAGCTCTTTTGAATGCAATGTCTCATATTGAATTGGAAGTATCATTATTTAACCATACACAACACAAGGTTAACCATTTATTTATATGGAGTTAACCATGTCGAACACGAATAACCACTTAAAGTCAAATATATCAAAGCAAAAAAATTAACTAATTTATATACATGAGTTAACCATTATATTGTGAATAATTAACCATTAAGTTGTCATTGAGTTTTGAATATCAAGTTGAAATCATTCTTATTGATTGTTGGTTCTTAACTTTAAGGACCTTAAATAACAACAACAAATGATGCTTCAAGAGATGCAGCTCTTTCAAATGCAATGTGTCATATTGTATTGGAAGTATTATTATTTAACCATATACTGCACACAGTTAACCATTTATTTACGTGGAGTTAACAATGTGTAGGAGTGAACACTTGGATAATCAAATCAGAGGAAAAAAAATTAACCAATTTATATACATGAGTTAACCATTATAATAAGAACAATTAACCACTAAGGTGTCATTTGAAGTCACTATTACTGATTGTTGGTACTTAATTTAAGCATCCTAATTAACAATAACGAATGGTGCTCCAAAAGATGCAACTCTTTTGAATGCAATGTCTCATATTGTATTGCAAGTATCATTATTTAACCATATACAACGCAAGATTAACCATTTATTTACATGGAGTTAACCATGTCCAAGAGTAAACACTTGGATAACCACTTAAAGTTAGATCTATCAGAGCCAAAAAATTAACCAATTTATATACATAAGTTAACCATTATACTATGAAGAATTAACCATTAAGGTCTCGAATTGAGTTTTGAATATCAATACCAAGTCATTGTTACCGATTATTGGTTCTTAAATTTAAGGACCCTAATTATCAACAATGAATGGTGCTCCAAGAGATGCAACTCTTACGAATGTCATGTCTCATATTGTATTAGAAGTGTTCGTATTTAACCATGTACAGCATAGGGTTAACCATTTATTTACATGGAGTTAACCATGTGTAGGAATGAACATTTGATAACAACTTATTGATGAATTAAGGTGTTGTATAAGATTATTAATTTTGACATGAAAAAACTGAGCATGTTCATAGTCTCTTGTTGTCTACTAATTTTTATCACTTTTAGTAATTAAGTTAGATTTATCAAAACAAAAAAATTAACCAATGTATATGTTGAGTTAACCATTATTCTATGAACAATTAACCATTATGGTCTCACAAACTAACCATTATACTATCAAGTTGAAGTAAGTCATTGTTACTGATTGTTGCTTCTTAAAACTAATTCTTACATCTGATGATTAATTTTGACAAAAGCCTTTACTATCCACAATTTGTATTGTTACTAATTATATCATATTTATCAAAACAAGAAAATTAACCAATGTATATATTTAGTTAACTGTAATAGTATGAACAAGTAACCACTAAGGTTTCAAATTGAGTAACCACAGCTCAAGAACAAGTCATTATTGAGGAGAGGTGTCCTGCATACACTAGAAAAAAAAAATAATACTCAATGTCAGTGCCACCATACATAACATCCTATATGGCCCTTTCTAATAATCACTACATAAAAAATGTGACCCAACCATGGTAGCCAAATTCAGACATGAGTCTTGTTTCAATGATGTGTGCAAGTAATTTGTCCTATTACAACCAAAGTTCAAATAACAAAGAGAACATTGAAGACATTAGCATTCATAACAATTTATTACAAACAAAGTTCATTCATAACATGGTAAAGATAAGAGCAAATAAAAGTGTACCCTTTCATGTTGGATAAAGCTTATCAAGCATGAAGTGTGCACATGCATTAATAGTGAATAAATTATGCAGAAAGTAAGCTAAGTTTATGACCAACTATATAATATAATGGAACATATGTTAAATGAAATGTGTATGAATATAACACAGTTAGCAATAGGCTTTTCAGCAAGGTAAGTTTATGACCAACTATATAAAAATGTTAAAACTTATAAACAAGATATATATTTACATCAAATAAAATTTATAAAATGAAAATTACAAAAAAATTTAAAAGTATAAAAGTGTGGACATTGAATAGACCTACAATACTTTGGTGATAGTGCTTGGACTAAGCCCCGCTATATTTAAATTGAAACTGTCACCAAATGTTTTAGCATAAGTGTGTTCTCCCACAATTTTTGGAATTGTAGAGATTGAAAATTTTGGAATTGATACTAATTTTATGTGATAGAAAATACAAAGTACTCACCCTTACTTCATAGTTTATACTAGTATTAGTCTCTTTCTTAATTGTAGATATTCTAATAGTTAACAATCTCACACCCACCCTAGGCAAGGGCTCCAAATTAGTGGCTTTTTAGAGTAATTTTTGCATATACCAATAGTAAACCTATTGACTTAGCCTAGGTAAGATCAATGTCACCAAGCCCTGACTAGGTAATTGTCCATCCTCCACACAGATAACCTAGATTGTTAGCAATTATTATCATCCCTCACCCCTTCCCGTAAATCATAGCATTAAATGCTCTAATGAAATATTACAATACTATATTTTGTGCCCAAAAGACACTTGCAAGGGATAACATTGGTAGTGTAAATAATACTATAATGCAAAATAGAAATTTTCAAATAATCATTAAACTTATGATCTACTAGATAAAATCTGGGACTGATATTAAATATGATCAAAGTCGTGGATACGTACATTGCAACCAGAAAGCACAAAGAAATGTACTCAATAGGCTACAAGTGATTATAAAAGTACACATACCATTACACATGCACTTGCTCAGAAAAGAAAAAACAATTTAAATTATATTGAGCATTTTAAATAAATATGAAAGTTTCAAAGTTACACCATACTATCCTTGAAAGATGCTGTGTTTATGAAGGCAGATGAAAATATTTCCGTATCTTTGCTATAAAGACTATTATACATTCAAAGAAAATATAAGAAAATCACTAAACCAAAATTGTAACATAGTTTAAAATGAAAGAGGAACTTGTCGATTCAGGGATATTAAAAAGAATTGAAACCTTTTTGTAGGTGGAAAAGATTTAGGACAACCAATAATTTGCTAATGTGGTTAAACAATAACAAAGAATTGCATTTACTCTTAAATAGTTAAACATCATACTGCTTCAATATTCAATTGTCATGCAACCACCACAAGTACCAACCTAAATAAGATCTTTAAATCAGACATTCCTTGTAGTGACCTACATTTGGTTATAATTTTACACTCAATGATAGTAATATGTTAGACTTGTGAAAAAAATGGTAATCAAAACTGGCTTTTAGGAAGTTAACAGGTTCATTTTGATGATCATTTCAAGAAATTATTTGACAAAATTTCATTTATGAACTTTTCTTATGGTTAGCCATCTAAGTGCAGTCTTTGACACACAACTCCCATGATGAAGATAAACTTTACACAACTTCACAAAATCATCTAGTCTGCTAAAACTCTCATGTTACAATTCACAATCATCCCAAGTCAAAAGTAAATCATTATTTAGCCTAAGCACATGAAGAATATCTTATATAGACCATAACTAATTCCTCCCTAACAGACTGTTTAATTACTTAAGAGATCCATAAAGTATAGACTAAAATGCAATGATGCATATACAAGATTGCCATAGCAACTACTAGTTACTAAACAATAAGTATAAAAAGGAGAAACAGGAGCAACTAATTCCAAGAAGTAGCATATTTTCTAATATCCATCACCATCACCACCACAATTCCTAAATCTGAAATCAACCTACCCACCCTCTGACTCATTGGTTGGTTAAAACACACACACACACCCCAAAAGGATGCTCACCTCTAAATCTAAACCCATGAATACAATAAAACCCACATTCTTGTTTCCAGTTCCAAACATGCCTCGCAATTGTCTTATTTGTTATAAGTACTTGCATTCACATCACAACCACTTCTCTTCATCTCCTAAACCAAATTTGCTACTATTTCACAATCACCTCTCTTGTACATTATCCTTTTCAATACATTATAATGCTTCACCTTCCTTCCAGCTGTTCTTATCACAAACTCGGCTATCTCAAAAGAACCCGAAAGGCCAAACATCTCTATCAACAACTAAACTCCAAGACTTTGATACACCCCACCAACCTCATTCAACATAGCCATAACTTTCCTCACACATTCCATACTAGAAGCCTTGTCCAAACCTAAATCCAACAAGAACCTAAATGCCTTCATTCCCAAAAACACCCTTTTAAGGCTAAATTCACTCAAAATGGGAACCATAGCCTCATAATTTTCCAACAACTCACAATTACTAACAAACAAACTACCCAAAAACAATGCACATTACTCTTGCCCAAATGCTCCTACATTATGACGGGGATGATTAACACCCAAAAGGGGAAAAATTTACCTGAACTGGCACTGCTTCTCTGTGAAAATCAACCTCCCAATCTATGTTAGAGGGTACTCGCAATACTCCTCTATGAAAATCAACAATAAGGAGACAAAACACCTCACAAATGTCGTTGTTGTCGTTGTCCGACTGTTGTTCCACCATTGGTTATGAAGAAGAAGACGAGATGAGCAAGGGTTCCTTTTTTGGGGGGTTCCTGAGATAGGAGTAATGTTTCCTTCCCAAAGTTTTTTTTTTTTTTTTAAATCATTCTTAGATGGGTCAGAATTGACTTAATTTTTAATTAAAAAAAATAACATGTTGGCAGATGTATATTGGTTACCAGTTACTGTTGGGGTGTTCACATATAAGTATTCATTTTTTAAATAGATCTCTACCTCGCCATTCGTCCAAACATAATAAATAGCTAGCATAGCTAGAAGTTCACGCCAAATCATATGTGGTTAGTCGTACAGGAACGTGGATAGATGCCTTTAATTGGCGATGACGATGCTCTTGAGACATGGTGTATGATATTATATGATTGAGGTGAAAATTACGAAACAATTGAGGGAAGAAAAAGATACGAATCCCAGTTCACCACTAAACACACCTACTTACCATAACTGGGCCTGTCTCGTTCGTGTTGTTAGGTTCACTGTAGGAGCCCACAACAACAAGAATAAAAACCGATAATTTTAAATCTTATAATGGGAGCCTGGCCCCATTGCGGTAAACAGTAGGTTGGGTGCCATGTTTTAATGATGACGTAATCATTATTAAGTGAGTCTTCTTCTGCGTTCCCGAGGTGGTTTGCCACGTGTCGTTCTCAGGCTGAAGGGAAGAGTTTCAAGGGAATAGTACATACTTGCCAAACGTAGCTGTCTTGTGGGGCCCTTAGTCCGACAAGAGGTTGCATGTGGCGTGATCTTGTAGATGCCAAGGAGCTTACCCCACTGCACACTTCCCATCCTCATCCTTATTTCAAGTCCAAGCTTTTCTATTTTTCAAATTCATTGATTAGACTAAGTCAAATCATGTTAAATGGAAGGTTTTTGTCATTTACTAAATAACTAATCGGTAAATTATTTTTAAATTAAATTTATATTAAATATATGATATAAATAAAATTATTTTTGAATTAAAGAGAGATCAATTTAAATGCCATTCATTGATAGGTATAAAGGATTTTCTTTAAGAAATAAAGTTTCTTTTATCGAAATATGAATCAAACTGAGAATCCCTTTATAAGTCAAAATTATTTTGATACTATTTAATAATTTTTTATTAAGTAATTATTCTACAAAATTCACCATTAAAAATGAATGCTTATATATATGAATTATATTTATAAAATTCTTACATTAGTCTAAAATTACTTATTATTTTAATGATATACATTAAAATTAAAATTAATATATTGTTATATATATTTATTATTGTAATGATATGCATTAAAATATAAATTATATAATGTTATATATAAAAATAAGAATCACTTAACTATATTTTTATTATTGTTTAATTTGTATAATATTGGACACAAAAATCAATAATAATTGGCAGTTATTAGACTTTAGAGTTGGTTTGGTAGTTAGAATAGAATAAGATAAGATAGGATATAAAAACAAGATAAGAACAGAATAAGATAAGAGCAGGATAAACTATGATCTTATCTAATGTTTGGTGCACACCAAATAACAAACAAGATAATGATAAGATAAAATATAAATTATGTTCAAATAACAAAATTACTGTTTCATAAAATTATATATAATTTTCTAAAAGTAACTTTTAATTTAATTTTTTATTTTTTACAAAAAAAATTACAATTTTAACTAAACTATACAATATTATTTTTTATTTATGTAGTTACTTTTCTTAAAATTATAAAAAAATTATATAATATTTTTAAAATTATAATTATTATTCAAATAATTTTATTTAAAAAATATTTGAATAGTAATTATTTAATTTTTAATATTTTAATTCATAATATACTTTAAATTTACATGTCAAAATTATTATTATTATTATATATAAATTAATATATATTACTATATTATATATATATATATATATATATATATAAAGAGTTTATCTTATCCTGTTATTTCTTAACCACTTCTTCCCTTAGGACAAGAAATACATTAGAGCAACAATATAGGATAAGGGATAGGATAGTATTATCGTATTTTACTAGCGTAGCAAACAACGAATTACAACAGGATAGGATAACTATCCTATCCTATCATATCCTGGTCACCAAACAGGCCCTTAGCGGTTTGATGAATAAAAATCACATTTAGTATAAAATTATACAATGATGTAAAAATGTTATAAGTCTTATGTTGGTATAAACTAATATCTCTTCTTAAAAGATATTTAAAATTATAAAAAATATTGATATAAAAAATTTCAAAAAAATAAAAAATAACATGCGTTGTTCTTTAGGAAAAAATATTTATATTTTAAGATAATAAAGTCTAATTTAATATATATAAATAAATTATTTTATGATATTGAAATATATATTTTATGTTTAATATATTACTTGACTAAGAATTCAATATAATCACCACAAAATTCTTTTAGTTTAATGTCGGAGTTAAAATACAATATGTTGTAGTCTATGGAAATAGTAATTTTGTTTATACAAATTAATATTTTAAGGTATGAAATCCTTTATAAGTTAACAATTTGATGGATAAACATTTCAGTAAATTAATTGTTTTGGGACCTATTTTATATAAACATGTATTTTAGGAATTAAAGCAACACAAATGATCACTTTTAAAGATTAATTACTTTTTTATTTTAGATTTTGGCATTTGGAGCCTATTTTTCACGGGGCCAAGAAGCAGTGATCCTTGTGCATCAAATCTTTGAAGATTTGGTGTTTCTTGTTGTACTCGAGGTCAGTAGTGTGGTGGGCGTCTTATACGAATTGTGATACTCAAATCAATGAAAGTAAAAATTAATAAACGACAAAAATTAGAAGGAAATGTGTATCTTGTTAGCATGTAACGTTATTGTGTTTTTCATTCTTACATGAAGGTGATATTCTCGTGTAATAATAAAATAATACATGATCATTTTGATTACACGAATCTTGCTGGTGGTTGCTTGATTTTCAAGGGATTTAGTTCTGTGTATCGTAGCTGTAGTAAGGTATGCATTGGTCATTGGGCTTATTTGTTTTTGGGTTGATGGGATTTAGTTAACGAGAAAGCTATTCAGTTCACTTATTGGTTGGGCATAGCGTCATTGATGGTTATTAGGCTCTTCTGAGTATAGCCAGAATAGAATCATTAAACATAATTAAAATATATGGCTAAATTAATCTCAATTATAAATTTTATATTAAAATATGTGTGTGAAATTAATTTTGAAGGCTAATTAAATAAGTACTAAATGTTAGACAAATGGTAGAACAATTTGAGAGGGAGTTGAATTGGATTGTGAAAATTTTTTCGTAAATATGATCAAATACACTCAAAACTGTTTTTGGATTGAGAAGAGTGTTGAATTTGATGTTGGTAATATAGAAAGAAAGAATGTAATGCACAATGTATGATCAAGACCCTATATGATAAAGTTCATCAAGAAACTTAACAAGAAAATAAAGAAATATGGTTAAAAAATTGTGCATAAAGAGAATTTATATTGGTTTACTCTCAACTACCAAGAGCAACATCTAGTCCTCAGACAATTATGAGATTTTTGCACTAACTTGCATGTTCTTTACAATCACAACATAAAAAAAATAGCCTTTTCTTGAAACCTTTTAAGCCACAACCATTGGTACTACACCATAAGCTTAGAAACCTTGTAGAATTTCTCACTTTCAAGAAACATTGAGAGATACCTCACTCTCAATGGGACTGGATCCTCTCCAGTGACATTATCACTGGATCGGATCCTAACCCTTGATTAAATCTACTTGAGGTAATATATTTTTATTATAAAATTAATGTTTTAAAAAATTAATGGGATCCTAACACTTGAGAATCTCAAGTTTTTTTCCACATGAGAGAATCTCCTCCCCACTCTCAACCACTCTTTACAAAAAAGGAAAAAGAGAAAAACAAAAACAAAACTGTAATCACCTTAATGTGATAGATTTACAAAATGAAGCACAAAGAACTTTTCTTTCATCAAGAGAGAACCTAAGAGCCCTTGAATCTTTTGAAATCTGGATAATAATGTTGTGTAATGTGTTTCTCTCTTCTATTTTTTGTGAATTATTTGAATCCTATAAAAGATATGAAGATATATAGTAATTGGGCTTTGAAAATAACTCAAAATGAAGTTAGTTTTTCAATTAATTTTGGTACAAAGTTTGGTGTAATCGATTATAGCCTTCTAGTAATCAATTATATTGATTATCAGAATGTTTGAGCTTGAATAAAAAACATTGTAATAGATTACAAGAACGTTGTAATAAATTAAAACAGAAAAGACCTATTTTCTCAATCTAATTTTGTAATTCATTATGAGATCCTTGTAATTCATTACATTATTCCTAAGTTCTAGAAACTCATGAAGAATAATTTAATTTATTACAGAATCCACATAACCTATTACAACAATACTAAACATGCGAGCATCCTTTCATTAAATCAAGCCTCAAAACATAACTTTTTCAAATCAAAATCATTTTTAAACACCAGCTCAATGTATATAACTTCAAAACAACATCAATTAACCTAAAATCAATTTGATTGATTCATCAATTACACACTTGATTGATATTAATTCTAAAATCAATCGTTATGATTCTTTAATTAATTTTTAAGTAGGCTCAAGATCTAATTTATCATTTTAGCAAGATAAACACTAAAGACTCAAACAAGATAAAACAAAAGTAAACAATACAGTTATGAAAAGTCTTCCAATCTTCAAAGCTTTCAATCCAAATATGACATCTTTATCAAAACAATATCAAAATGTCATAATCATCATCAATCATCTCTAAGTCATCATCTTTCACATTAAAGTACATATTTTCGCTCAATTTTATTTAATAGAATATTTTCAACAATGAAAAACTACATTTCACTTCTCGACTACTATTTCTTAACCTAGGTTTGAAATCTTATCAACGTAATAATTGAAGTATCTATAAATAGGTTCCTTTGGTACAAAACAAGTTTTTGGTTTTTTTAAAAACTATTTTATCCTTTAGGACAACTCTTTTTACAGATAATTTTTTTAACCATAGATATCCTAGTTTGATTTAAAAAAAATGGGTAAAATGTATATTAGGTCTTTCTATGTTCGATCAAATTTGATCTTAGTTGATGTACTTTTAAATTATGAATTTGATCCTCACATTTCTAAAAATTGGTGGAATTGGTCTCTCATCCTAACTCTAATAGCTATGTTTACTGACATGGCTAACGATTGACATGTGTTTGCCATGCGGCATCAATAACTAAGTCAATTGTATTTCAAAAAGACGAAGATTAAAACCACAATTTTTTTTAAAAAGTACAAATTAAGCCTAATTTTGACCAAATTTTAGTGATTAAAAATACATTTAAATTATTTAACTATTATAATAATTAACTTACATTTTTAATAATTATAAAAAATGGGTTTAAATATGTTTTTTGTCCCTATAATTTAGCTTTTTTTTAATTTTTTGTCCCTGTAATTTTTTTTTACAACCATCACTGTAAGTTTTAAACTTTTCATTTTTAGTACCTACTGTCAAGTTTTGTTAGAAAAAACATTAAATTGCTGACATCATGCTATTGTTAGCATATGCCACATCAGCAAATGATGTTATGATAATGTCATCATATGACATGTGAGCACAGTGACATGTCATCAGTGCCACATTAGCAAAAAGTGTCATATCAGCTATGCCACATCAGCAATAGTGTTATGTTATCATTACTATATGGGGGACTAAAAATATAAAAAAAAAACATTTATAAGGACTAAAAATAAAAAAATAATGAAAGGGACAAAAAATGAAAAAAAATTACATGGACTAAAAGAAAAAAAAAAGACATATTTGCAGGCACAAAGAAAATTAAGCCTTAAATATAATGTATAAACACTTAAAGCTATTCACACATTGCATAAACACTTAATGCTCTCGTACCCACCATATACATCATTTTTTCACTCACCACTTTCATACACTTTATGGGGTGAAAATAGGCCAGGTGGTTTGTTGGGGCCTACGACCTAGCCTGCAAACCAAATTTAGGCTTTTAAAAATTCCTTTTAACTAAAAAGGCAATACTTTATATTTTTAACTAAGGCTAGGCTCAGGCCTAACAAACCTTGGTTTTATAACATCCTAAATTTTAGGTATTAAAAATAAACCACAAGGAAGCCCTTTAGGACATTTCCAATATGTTATTTGATAAAAGACATCTTAAGAGTTATTGTTACTATTGTATTTATCTATTTTTTTTTATTATTATTCCTATTGTTGTTATTATTATTGTTATTGTTATTAATACTCTAATGTTAGAAATTAAGAAGAATAAGATAATAGAATCCAAAAGAGCATCTAATGCCCAATAGGGGACTTAAGCTCACTAACCCACTTACCCACCCACATGTTATAAGAAGGGAATACAGAAAGAGAGTTAGGTTTAGCAGTCAGAAAATAGAAGAAGAGGGAAGTCAAAGAGGATGAGGAGAAAAAGAAGAAAAAGAGGAAGAGAAAGAAGAGGAGCAGAGACTAGAGAACCTAAGCCCCAGAACTTAGCCCTGTGTACCCCTAAAGGTGAGTGTTTTCCCCCATGTCCTCCCTTACCCCTTAGGTTGTGGTTTGTATCTTTGTTTACCTCCCCCCCCCCCCCCCCCCCCCCCCTTTTATGCCTAAGTTAAGGATTTGATGAGTCTTGGAGAGATTATATATGATTGAGGAGTTTATAGAGTAGATTAAGTGTTTAGAAGTGTAATAGAAGTGATTAGGAATTGATTAATCTATTTGGGAGTGTTTGAAAGCTAAGGACAATAATGGGTTGTAGATTGTGCGAAACTTTGCAATTTGCAAAAATTGCAATTAGCGCTAAGCTTCAAAATTTTGATGCTAAGCGTGAAAGAGACAAAAAGTCCACTAGAAGTTTGGCACTAAGCGTCGTGGCGCTAAGCGTGAGTATAATAGTGAATTTCCTATATGAGTGGCACTAAGAGCCAGTCTTTTGGCGCTAAGCATGGACCTACCAGAGAGTGAAGTGGTGCCAAGGGTCTGGCGCTAAGCGTGACCTTTTGAGACACCAAAGTTGATGTCCTAGCTAAGAGTAGAGGATTTGTAAGTTTATGTTGCCTTCTATGCTTATTCCTTGTATGATTTTTATTGCTTTGATGTCTTGTTGGATTTGTATCTATGGTTGTTACTTGCCTTGAGAAAATGCGTATATTGATTGACGTGTGGTAAATGCTTTATGGTAATAACTTATGAATTTCTATGACATGAACTACCAGATGTACTTATGCATGATGTTATGCCATAGTATGTGTAAAGTAATGGGTATTCCGTAGTAAAGAGGAACCCAGCCTATGAGAGGTGGGATCCTCAATGTGAAATGTTTAAGTAAAGCCATATGCATTATTCGTGTGATCATGCATCATAACATTTGAACTATATATGTGATGATGGAAAGTATGTAGAGTGTTTGGATATTAAGAGTTATATATATATATTGAGGATCAAGTTACTCCAAGAGTAACTCTTAGTAAAGTTACCCCACTTAATAACTTGGTATATATTAAATTTCAACGATCCAAGAGTAGAATAAAAAGATTATATTGAGCAGATCAAGCTAGTCTACAAATTTTTATAAAGTTTAAAAACTATTTGATAGTTCATTAAATTGATTCAAATTGACTCATAATATATTTTTTCTATATAAGTAAATGTCAACTATAAGATTAACTAACTACAAATGTCTAATTTACCTAAAATTTGGTGTGCATGATCATTGACATAATATCAAAATATTCAACAGTTGGATTGTTAAAATTTAATACATGTCAAGAATTATTAAGTAGAATAACTCTACCAAAAGTTACTCTTGGAACAACTTGATCCCTACCCATCTAAGAAATATCTCATACATTATATGGGTTTATAAATATATGTGTATGTAAAAAATATAATTTTTAAAAATATTTATTACGTAAGTTTTTCATAATAATAATAATAATGATAATAATAACAATAATAATAATAATAATATAATTGTTTTACTATCATCATCATAAAGTAACATCTATATAAGGGTTGTTTTAATATTTCTAAATAATAAAAGTTTCTTATATTTAATAAAAGAGAAACAATAATTCTCAAAAATATAATTTTTTTGAAAATGTAAATTTATGAATGAACAAGAATTTTATTCACATCCATAGGTGAAATAAACAAGAGAACACACCAGAAGGAAGACTGAATTGTGCGTTGTGTATTTGTGAAAAACTTTTTCGCTAATAGGTTTTGTAAACATTATAAAAGATCGTCCAACAAAACAACATAAAAGACAAAGGATAGAGAGAAGATAACACACAAAGAATTTTATACTGGTTCACTCTTAACTAAGAGCTACATCTAGTCCCTTCAACTTGAAGGAATTCCACTAAGTAAACTGCTTATACAAGCAAGTATTCTCTAAGCCTCTTTAGGCTTTACACTGAAATAATCTTAACTCAATATTATTTCAACTCAGGTATTCTTTAACATTAAGCTTCTCTAAGCTTTCACAAAGATTGTTCTTTGAAGGGATAACTCACAACAATGAGCGTTTACAAGTTAAAGTACAACTACAAATAACTTTGTGATTACAATGTGTAAAACACAAAAATAACACAAGAAGGGGGGGTTGAATTGTGTTATGCCAAATTTTCACAAAAATCTTTTAAGAACGTTTCATCTGAAAGGTTAAACAAAAGATTTTTAAAAGATGTTTAAATAAAGACAAAAGAAAAATGCAAGTCAGAGAAACACAAAGTTTATACTAGTTCGTCTCCTCCAAAGACTACATCCAATTTTAGGCAAACTACCAAGTCCCACTAACTTAAACAAGTTATCAGTATTCTTTTAACCAAGCCTCTTTAGCCTCAACCGAAGTAGTCTTTAACTTGCCTCTTCAAGCAAAAACCCAAGTATTCTTTGAATTAAAGCCTCTTTAGGCTTCTACCAATTTCTTAGAGAAATGGTTGATTGTGCTTAAGCTAGCGTCTTATCAGACAAATATATAATAAACCTCATGGAAACCTTTACAAGCAATGTATTTAGAGATTACAGATTGAGATATATATATATATATATATATATATATATATATATATTGCAAGTTCCACATCGTGACTAAGGTCTCTTCTTCTATTTACATGATTCTTCCAAAAGTATCCGTTGTGAGTGTCATTGGAGACATCCTTCGTCTGGCATTATAAAAGCATAAAAGAGTTGTTGGAACATTAAATGCAACATTTAATACCTTTCACCAACTACTCACTTTGATAAGATAAAGTAGTCTGTTTATCTAGCCTTTCTCATACTTAATCTTGTTGTAGTGGGTATATCTACTTTCCGTACTAACATCTGTACTCAAGTTCTTACTTTTAAGCACAAAATTAACTCTTATCGAGGATAGGTACGTAGATGTCTTCTTTTTTCGAGAGAGCGTGTGCTTTTCAAAAGAAACAAAAAGGTTCTCGAATACCATAGCTATAAAAAGACAAGTTTAGCACACACACACACACACACACACACATATATATATATATATCGTCTTGGGAAGTTAAGATGTATACATAGTTCGCGTAATAAAACAATAGCAAAAATATGTGAAAATGTGTGATCAGACGATTAACCATAAGATTATTTGAAAACGTGTGATCAGGCGATTGACCATAAGACTGTTTGAAAACGTGTGATTAGACAATTAAGCATAAGAATGTTTGTTATTATCAAAATATAATGAAGGTCATAGATTCGTCCTTTGTCGTAATAATCTTCCCCTTTTTGATGATGACAAACATCTTTGTTTCTTAAAAATAGTTTTAAGACTTAAGTTTTAATAGGCTACATTTTTCATGCAAAGACTTTTTAATGATCATAGACACATTTATTAGAGCACATTGAATGTTCATTGAATACTGATTGTAACTAAAGTAGCCCATATAGTTTGTAATAATAAAGAAAGTGATAAGAGATACTCCCCCTACAACTTTGCTCCCCTTATGGTCTCCTATGTTCTCTACTTTCTCCCCTTTTTGGGATCATTAATCAGAAGATTCAGAATCTGAGAGTGTGGATGATGAGCTTAGCTCACCTTTGAAGCGTTTCACCAATTTTGTAAGCAGTGCTTCCGCACGCTTTCGCTTCCTACTTTCCTTGATAAGTGCAGCCTCCAAATGTTGAACAGTTTGCTTCAGCTCTTTTACCTCTTGACGAACGTCTGAAGGGTCTTCTTCAGGTTCCTCTACAAAACAAAGATTGAAGACATAGGGGACATGAGGGCCAGAAAGCCAAAAATGTCCAATAGGCAGGAAAACTTCAAAAGTGTTTCCATTTGTTGAGAAAAACACATAGGTGTGCAGGCGGTTCAGGATAAGCTGGGTAATGGGGTGTGGATCAGATGAAGAAGGAGCTGGAGAGACTTACACCTAATGGTCGGTGGGGCATATAACGGCTTGGTGACTCACAGTGGTCTTCTCCTTAGCTATTAGACTCGAAAAATGCTTGAGCG
Source organism: Spatholobus suberectus (assembly GCA_004329165.1). NCBI lineage: Eukaryota > Viridiplantae > Streptophyta > Magnoliopsida > Fabales > Fabaceae > Spatholobus > Spatholobus suberectus. Next base: position 60,355,308 of record CM014729.1, read on the forward strand.
CATCTACATGATCTTGAAGCCTTTTTTGGTCTACGCTCTATAGAGTCTCTTTCCCATTTAGTATAGCCAGCTGAGCAAGGGAAAGGGCTCTCTTTTTGGTCATCAGATTTCTCTTAGTGTTGCATCTAAATTTAGGCTCTTTGCCTTTCCCTATAGACAGATTTGGACAATTGAACTTCTTTTGAAAGCAAATGTGGAAGGTTGTCCATGGCTTTAGTAAAAGTAACTTTCGTCTTGCCATGAGTCTAGGTGAACCTAGCTCAAGGTCAGGACACCTTTTCTCACAAATGGCATGTTGAAGGAATACCTGCATCTTCTTTCGAAGAAAGTTTTACATTACTCTACCCAGCTCCCAGTCATCATCATTAATCCTCCATTCTTTAAAGTCTGGACTGTCTTCTAAACAGATGGCAAAAGGATAAGTCTTGATCTTCCCATGATAGAACAGATAGATAATATTTGGCTTATAGTTATAGGTTTTGCACATGATCATGTATTCAGAGTAATTGCATTTGACCATGAAAAGGGAGGTGTGGCAGATGATTCCTCTTTGTCTCCATACTTCATATTCAGGGGGGAATTTGTTTCTAGTGGAGGGAGGGTAGACGAAGATAGGTGCGTCTGATAGTGTGCTATACCCTTCCTCCCAAACATATAGAGTAATATGGAGCTCGTAAAAGAGAGTTGGGTTTATGTCTTCATTGTTTACCATTTTCTCCACATACACATGGCGCACCAGCAAAGGCCATTCTTCTTCAACAATCGTTCTCCACATTTTCAAATTGTTGACTTCACCTAGTTCGTAATTGATGAAGGCTTGAAGAATCTCTGGGTTAAATGGTTCTAGTGGCTCATATTCTATTGATTTGCTGACACTTTGAGAGTCTGGATATTCGTATTGAGTAGTGTCTCGTTGAAGGCGTTTGAAGGGAGGAGTCTCTAATCAGTAGAGATCAAGAGAGGCTTCATCGAGCATAGGTTCCGCTAAACCTCTAAACGAAGAGTCTTCAACTTCTAGCAGACAGAAAGTAATAGCTCTGATTGACTGATCATTTCTTGGTCTGGCCGTGAGATCTATTGCAAGACGTTGGAAGACTTATGATATAGATATAGATATAGATTGAGGCACTTGCCATAGGAGGGATCTTGGTAATCTCCCTCTAGAGGTAGAAATGATATCTTCTTGAGTAAATAGCTCCTCCTCATCAGGCTCCTTAGGGGGGTTGTTTGTAGTGAGTGCTCAATGACTGATTGAAGCACCACCTCCTCAATCTGCTATTCCTTTTGAGCAGTGAGCTCCTCTTCTTCTTCCTTTTTCTTCTTTTCAGCTTTCTTTGATTTAGCTTTGGCTCTTCTTAGCTGCCTTGCCGTTGGTGCTCTTATTTTGGATTCTTTGATTTTCTTGGACTTTAGAGACTTTTTGGATGGTTTTGTAGGGACAGATACTTCAGTGGTAATAAGGGGTAGTGATAGTTGTCCTAATGATGGTTCAAGGATGACTGTGTGTGTGGTTGTAAGCAGATGTTTGATGGGAAGGTCATCATTTGAATTAGGTTGGAGGTTGGTTTAGGTCTCAGACGAATGGTGAGGGGCTTTTGTTTTTTAAGTGGGGAAGTGGATTGGTCATGTGTTTGTGGTTATGTGTCTTTTTGGGATGGTCTTTTAATGGGTAGTTTAGGTTTGGTTTGTGGTAGAGGTGGTTGAAGATGTTGAACTAAAGCCAAGCCAATAGAAGGATCAACAGATGATCCTACCTGGAAAGTAGATTCAACTACTTCATCACCAGGTTCTTCCTTGATCATTATCAGCTTAGGGTGCATGGCAACATATCTAGGGAAAAGATGGGCTATCCTTATCTTCCTTATAATGGATACGTCGATCTCTGAACCCTGCGTTTTCTTTTCCTAACTAGATTCATTTATACCAGCCTGTTTGATAATCTCAGTAAAGAGCATGGCGTAAGGAATAGGGTACCTTTGTTTGCTTTTAAAGCTCTCCTTAGATTTGGTGAGGCATGACCTCCAGTTGTCTAGAATGAGAGTAAGAAGATTCACCTTCTGTCCAATGAACATCTTTTATAGGCAAAATCTATCTCTGGAAGATACATTATCCTTCAAGCCCTTATAAGGTAGGATAATGTGCAAAATCTATCTCTTCATGTTTGATGAATATAGAAATTTCTTCAACACGTCTTTGTTGTCCGATTGGGGTCTAAGACGCTAATACAGAGCCAGGTCGACGGTTTCTGGGGTGACAGCCTTTTCCCAGTCTTTGGTAAACACGTCGCCTTCTTCCTTATAGCCAGACGCTGCTGCAATCGAATTAGTGGAAATGATAATCATTTGGTTGTCCATTGCTCCAATGATAGTCCCATCAGCTTCAGACGCAAAAGCCCAGAAGTAGGCATAAGGCTGGTAGTACTAATGTGATCTCCTTTGTACGAAGGACTCCCATCCAACGTTTCTGATGAAGAGGGTTAAAGGGAAACCCTCATCCTCTAGTTTCTTCAGATTAACCCATTTTCTAGGCACAAAGTCGCTTTCGGAAAATCTTTCTATAGGGGCAAGCTGTCTTGGAGTGGCCATGAATGCAAGTCTTTGAGAGGTTAAAGGATTTGAGAGTAAGAGATTGATAGTACAAAAGGGTTTCTGAGAGTGTGAAGAGAATAGGCGATTATTTTCGAATATTTGAAGGGTTTGATAGTACACAAGGGACATACATTTAATGAGACGTGATGTGGCAGGGAAAAGCGACGCACGTTTCTTAGGGGGTTATCGATGAGAATTAAGATTAAAACAACAGACGTTAAAATCATATAATAATCACCTTTTCACATATTGAAGCACACGTGTTAGTAAGACGATAGATCATAAGATGATATATGCAAGACATTCTAATCATGTGATAAGTATAATACTCCTCTATACCTGTAAACTAGATTTCTTTTCTTTGCTCAACTAACTTCCTACATAAAATTCAACAAAATTAAGGCAATTCATGTAATTTTAAATAAAAAGCTTAGAAACACACATCACATGAAATCCTTCATTAATGGTTTATTTTCTCATAAATTTCCAATGAGCTAATGCAAAAATCATGTAAACTTGCTCTATAAATCTACATAAATATAGATTTATCATCATGCAAGACCTTTATGTGCAATTTTTCTAATATAAAATTAAAGCGTTCTTTTGGTAAAGCCTTTGTGAAGATAGCTGCCCATTGATGGTCTATATCAATGAATTTAATATCAAAAACACCTTTCTATGTAATTTTGAAATATGTTTCAAATTTATGTGCCCAAGCTTTTTACACCAAATCCATCTTTCATATTCTTTGGTCATTAAACATGTAACATTTTGTTTGTTTAGATCCTCAAACTCAATCTTGTACAAATTGTTATGCCTCTTAGTAGTAAAAAGAACAAATTCATCATTTCTTTTGACAATGCATGATTCCTTGTTGAAAGCCATAACAAACCCACTATTACAAAATTGACTTATGCTAAGTAGGTTATATTTCAGTCCTTCAACACAACACATTATCTATTGAAGGAAGATGTGGCTTACCAACTTTACCTATACCAATAATTTTGCCCTTTCCATTTCCTCCAAATGAAACAGTTCCTTTATGTGGTTGGAGGTCTAGGAATATAGACTTTTCTCCAGTCATGTGACGTGAGCATCCACTGTCCAGGTACTAGAATGAATCCTTCCTTTTTCCTATTAAGGATATCTACAACAAGAATTATTTGAGAACTTGGTACCCAAATACTTTTAGGTCCTTTTCTGTTAGTCCCAATGGTCTTATCTGACCTTTGTTTCCTTTTGTGTTGACACCTTTGAGATGTGTGTCCAGACTTTCCACAAAAGTTGCAAAAGGTTAAATAAGGTTTAGAAAACGATGGTTTAGAGTATTTGTCTTTTTCAAAACCTATGCCAAATTTGTCAGATGGAGGTTGTCTGTGTTTCAAAATCAATTATAGTTTTGAAGACCCATCCACAAATTCAACCATATCTTGTTTCAGATTAATAACCTCTTTCTTAAGTCTGTCGACTTTAGATAAAAGTATTGTCTTTTCGAGATTTGAGGCTTGATTTTTATGCATACTCTTCATATCTTTCTTGAGTAATTCATTTTCTAAAATAACTTCTTTATATTTCTCTTTATATTTCTTATACTCAGGAGTGATCATGTGAGAATTTGCAAGAAGAGTGTCATAGGATATATCTTCTTCATCATCAGACTCAGATTCATAACTATCAGACGAATACAAACTGTTCTTAGGAAGAGATTTTACCTCAGGTATTAATTCTTAAGTATTCGCCATGAGAGAGATGTTAGCTTTCTCTTCATCTAAGTTGCTACTATTGTTGTCCAGATCTTCCCAGGTTGCTAGAAGACTTTTCTTTTTATTCTTTTTCTTCGAGTTCCATTCCCTTTTTAATTTGGGGCACTTAGCATGTATATGCCCAGGCTTTTTGCAATCAAAACATATAATTTCATTGTTTTCTTCTTAAAGTGGCTTCTTGAATCTATTGTCTTTTCTTTTGGAGGATTGCTTGAATCTTCCTTTCTTTTTGAGCATCTTCTTGAACTTTTTGGTCATGAGAGAAATCTCATCGTTTGTGGAGTAGCTAGAGCTTTCGTCTGAGCTCTCTAATTCATCAGATTGAACCTTCAAGGCTTTATTTCTAGTTTTTGTCTCTGTCTTTTCGTCTACTTTTCGACTAGTTTATCCACTCTTTAGAGCTATAGAGTCATTACTTTTGATCTTATCTCTTTTAAGGAGATGAACTTCGTGGACTCTTAGAGCTCCCAGCAACTCATCAAGAGTTAAAGTCTTCATGTCCCTAGCTTCAGCTATTGTTGTAGCCTTGGGTTCCCAAACTTTTGAAAGACTGTCCAAAAATTTTGAGGTTGTTTTTGAGCTTTGGAAAACTCAACACCAAGAGTTTGGAATCTATTAAGAATTGTTTGAAATCTTCCAAACATCTCATCAATGGTTTCTGTTTCCTTCATGGTAAACATCTCGTAATATCTTTAAAGAGTTGCTGCTCTTCTTAGATGGACATCTTCAGTACCTTCATGTGTGATGCGTATAGCATCCCACATTTCCTTTGCTGATTTGCAGCTACAAAATTTGTTGTATTTAATTTTAGATAAGGCACATGTTATAATATACCTAGCCTTTGCATTTTGTTGTAGCATGTTGAAGTCGTCTTGATTGTATTCATTTTCTGAGTTTGCTACAATGAGATCTCCGTGAGTTATGATTCTCCAAATGCTGTAATGAGTGGACTTCATATACATTTCCATTCTATCTTTCCAGTAATCTTCTCCATTGAAGGCTAGAGGCCTTGATAAGGAGGCTCTTTCAGGAATGAACTGTCCTTCAAGGTTTGCCATAAGGGTCTTTTCCTCTATCACTTGTTAAGGTGCTCTACCCTTAGAGGCTAAGTTCTGATACTAAATTGTAAAACACAGAAATAACACAAGAAAGGGGGGTTGAATTGTGTTATACCAAATTTTCGCAAAAACCTTTTAAGAACGTTTCATCTAAAGGGTTAAACAAAATATTTTTAAAAGATGTTTAAATAAAGATGAAAGAAAAATGCAAGTCAGAGAAACACAAAGAGTTTATACTAGTTCGTCTCCCTTAGAGACTATGTCTAGTTCTTGGCAAACTACCAAGTCCCACTGACTTCAACAAGTTATAAGTATTCTTTTAACCAAGCCTCTTTAGGCTCAACCCAAGTAGTCTTTACCTTGTCTTTCCAAGCAAAAACCAAAGTATTCTTTGAATCAAAACCTCTTCAAGCTTCTACCAATTTCTTAGAGAAATCGTTGATTATGCTTAAGCTAGCATCTTATCACACAAATATACAATAAAGCTCAGGAAAACGTTTACAAGAAATGTATTCAAAGATTACAAATTGAGAGAGAGATATATAAATCACAAGTTCCACATCGTGACTAAGGTCTCTTCTTCTATTTATATGATTCTTTCAAAAGTATCCGTTGTAAGTGTCATTGGAGACATCCTTTGTCTGGCATTGTAAAAGCAGAAAAGAGTCGTTGGAGCATTAAATGCAACACTTAATGCCTTTCACCAACTAGTCACTCTGATAAGATAAAGCAATCTGCTTATCTAGCCTTTCTCGTACTCAATCTTGTTGTAGTGGGCATACATGCATTTTGTACTGACATTTGTACTCAAGTTCCTACTTTTAAGCTTAAAGTTGACTTTTATCGAGGATAGGTATGCAGATGTCTTCCTTTTCTAAGAGAGCGTGCACTTTTCAAAAGAAACAAAAAGGTTCTCGAATACCATAGCTATAAAAAGACAAGTTTAGCGCGCGCGCGCACACACACACACACACACACACACATATACATCGCCTTGGGAAGTTAAGATGCATACACGATTCATGTAATAAGATGATAGCGAAAATATGTGAAAATGTGTGATCAAACAATTAACCATAAGACTGTTTGAAAACGTGTGATCAGGCGATTAAGCATAAGACTATTTGTTCTTATCAAAATACAGTGAGGGTCATAGATTTGTCCTTTGTCTTGACACAATGAATGTGAAAGTTCAGAGTACAAATAGATCATCCAAAGAGTGATAAAGTTTTTGCACAAGTTACGTGGCTTCATTAGTTCATTCTTCACTCTTGAGTCTTCTTATAGAAACTTAGGAAAATGTCTGTTGAGAGATAGAGCTTCTTCCCGTTCTAAATGTATTTAATGCACGAGATAGCGTATCACGTAAAGTTGATGAGAGAGATTCTAATGCTGCCAATGCTAGTGGCAATTTATACCAAAAAGAGGTTTCTCTTTCCTAACACGTGTAAGGTGCTTCCAACTTTTATCTTTTTATTGAACTACTTTGGTACCTCTTCTAATAAGTTGACTTTCTTTTCCACTTTAACTTATATTAAGCATTAGAGTATATGTCTAATTCAAACATGCTTTACAACATTCAAAAAGACAAAGCATATATATATTCTTTGAAAACACTTAGTTATTTTTTGAGAAAGCATGTTTAAGGTTTTCTTCTTCGTAGGATAACTTCTTCTAGATATATAAGCAATAAAACGTATAAAGTCATTTATAAAGTGTTTTTATGATAAAACAGATTTTGGATGCTTTTAATAGATCATATAAGGACGCTTCAAATTAGTGGACACTTATCTATAAAAACATTGGACGACTTGTTTAGTAGATAATGAACGCTCAACAGGATAAAAACTAAGTTAAAACCAAGATATTGTGGTGTGTTTTATGGATGCTTAAGGTCTCAAAACACTTATAACCTACAAAATAAGAAATGTTTGACTTTCATAAATTTTAATAGTCTTTGTTATCGTTAAAACATTTTAGTGATTAGACGTTTCATACGTCTTTGGTTCCAATAATAGGTGCATGGGAATAAATTTTTTTCATAACCAATGTTTTTGTTTGTGTATTGTATTAGTCAAATTTAATACGTAAATTTTATAATTCTAATTAAGTATTATAAAAATGTGAATAATTTTATATCATATAATTAAATATTTAATAATGTAATTAATTTTAATGTAATGAGAAATATATTCTTATTTTTATTTTAAATATTTATTTGCTTCAAGAATTTAATTTCATAAAAAATATTGAAAGAGAACAATTTTTTTTCTTTCAAATAATCCCCCCCCCCCTCTCTCTATATATATATATTAAAAATTTTACTTTCAAATATATTTTTTATAATTATTAAAAATATAAGTTAATTATTAGAGTAGTTAAATAATTTAAATTATAATAATAAAATAGGATAAAAGGTGTTTTGGATTTCTAAAAATTCAGTCAAAATTAGTTTTTGTATTTCTAAAAACTACAATTTTAGTCCTCTTTAATGCTATGTGTCAGTCATTAGTCACGTCAACAAACAATGGCTAAATAGTGTTAGAGTGAAAGACTAATTCCACCAATTTTTAGAAATGTGAAGACCAAATTCATTAATTTTAAAGTACAACAATTAAAACTAAGTTTAACTGAAAATAAAGAGACTTAAAATACATTGTATCCATTTTTTTTATGAGTTTAATGGTCATGCACTGACATTGTAAAGTAGTTTTACACTGTCATCTAATCACAAACTACCATTTATTGTAAGTTTGTTGACTTTTATAATAAATACTTTTAAAGTCATATTAATGGTGATTTCTAATTGGATGACAGTGTAAAACTTTTTACACTGACAGTGCATAACTATTAAACTCTTTTTTTATATATAGTAAAACAAGAAAAATCTTTTAAAAATTACCTAGCAAATATATGATCTATAATTATATTCTGTGCAGTTTAAAATTGGGCTCATGACTAGAGTGGGTCATTTTTACAAACTTTTTACCAATATAGGATTGTTTTGAAACATATTACCAAAATAGGGTGGTAGACGATGGAAAATGCTAGTTTGACTAGTGTTTTTAATTCTACGTCAACATTTTTAATATTTTTTATTAATTTAATTGAAAACACTACTGCTACTGGGGTATCCCACGTGGCAGTCACCTGACACATAGTTAATAGTGTTGGTGGACATGTGTGCAACACCCTAGTATTACTACCGTTTTCACTTTTTAATTTATTTTGTTTTTAAACGGAGAAGGACGCAAGTTTTTAAATTTATATTTATCTTTTTAAAAATTTGGAAAACGTTAATACTACTAGCGTTTTCCATTTTAAATTTTTATCTATTTTTTTTTAAAACAGAAAAGGACTTAAGTTTTTAAGTTTGTATTTTTTTTTTTAAATTTGGAAAACGCTAGTACTACTAGCATTTTTCATTTTAATCTTTTTTAAAACAGAGAAGAACTCAAATTTTTAAATTCGTATTTAATTTTTTAAAAATTTGGAAAACGTTATTTTAAAAAAAAATAGAGAATGGTAGTTTTTAAATATTTATTTATTTTTTTAATTTATAAAATGCCAGTTATATTAGCGTTTTACTTTTTATATTTATTTTCTTAAAAAATAAAAACGCAAGTGTTTATTTTTCAAATAAATAAACGCTAGTTCTACTAGCATTTTTGGTACAGAATTAGCCACTTTTCCTTTCATCAGTAAGATATTATATGGTTCATTGGTTCTGCATTTTCATATTCCCAATATCGAGAAAGTTAGACACATAGCAAGAACCGCACAAAGCCACAAACTATTAAATGGAAAACGCTAGTACTACTAGTGTTTTTCAAATTTTTAAAAAAATAAATACAAATTTAAAAACTTGTGTCCTTTTCTATTTTAAAAAAAATTAAAAAATAAAAATTTTAAATGGAAAACGCTAATAATAATAGCATTTTCCAAATTTTAATAATTAAAAATCAAAATAATTGCGTTTTTTTCCGTTTAAAAAATTTTTAAAGGGAAAACACTAGTAGTAATTGTGTTTTCCAAATTTTAATAATTAAAAATTAAAATACTTGCATTTTTCTCTATTTTTAAAAAATTAAAAAGGAAAACGCTAGTAGTAATTGGGTTTTCCCAATTTTAATAATTAAAAATTAAAATAATTGCGTTTTTTTCCGATTAAAAAAAAATAAAAGGGAATACGCTAGTAGTAATAGCATTTTCCAAATTTTAATAATTAAAAATTAAAATACTTGTGTTTTTCTCTGTTTTTAAAAAAAATTAAAAACGAAAACGCTAATAGTAATAGCGTCTTGTACACGTGTCCACCATCACCATCAGTTCTATGCCAGGTTAGCTGCCACATGAGATACCCTAGTGGCAATAACGTTTTCTGAAAACGCTACTGCCACTGGGGTATCCCACGTGGCAACTAACCTATCATTTGCCGCAATTAAATTAAAAAAATATTAAAAATGCTGACATGAAATGAAAAACGCTAGTTTGACTAGCATTTTCCGTTGTTGACCACCTCATTTTGATAATATGTTTTAAAATAACTTTATATTAATAAAAAATTTATAAAAGTGTACCACTTTGGTCAATGAGCCTTTAATATTGAACTGCGTAAGCATACAATTCCCTTGGACAAATTATAATGGTATCACTATCAACAACTAAACGATAATTTTTTGATATTATAAAATTCATGTGCAGGCACGGAGTTGTCTGGTCATGTTTCTTGGCGGGAAGAAACTCAATTTTAGTTTTTTAATAACAGAATTATAATTTTTTTTTGTGTGAATGAATTATAATATAGTTTTAAATCAACACATATTAGTTTTTATTATAAAATAATTTGATGTAGCAAAATAAAAAATTATAAAATAATTTGAAGGCTACTCCTCATTTATTGAAAGAGATGTACACATTCATTACTTGATTATATCTCAAATAAGATTATCTTTTATAAACAATATATGTAAAATAAAATAAAATCTGACAATCATATATTGCAATTATACGTGTGTTTTATTATTTTTTAGATGTGAACTGTGTATTTAGTCAACATACTATATATTAAATTTAATACAATAACATTAATAAGTACATAATTTTTTGCGGTCATTATAAAAACTTTGTTTTATTCAAATCACCAAACTATAGGCTAACCCAAATACACAATTCATAAAAAATTGTGAAAATTTTAAGTACATCAAATTAAGATGTGAACACATTAATCGTCGAAAGCATCAATATAATTTTAAATATATAAAAAGCCTAAATCTATTAAGATCTATTAACTATTGATTCGTTGATATTCATTCTATTAGATTTTTTTTTTAATTAGCGATTATTGGATTTTTCTGGAAATATCGTTACATGTACGATTATAATAATTTATAATTTTATTAAATTTATTTTTTGAATTTTTATTCGTGGTTGAAATCTTACTTTTTTACTCTAAAATAAGATATCTTATTTCACAAGATTTAAACATAAAATTTAAATATTATTGAATGTAAATATTATTTATCCTCAAATTAAAATCTTCAATAACAATCAACTTAAAAATAGTTTTTTTCTCATGATTATCGTAGCTTGAATCACAACGGGACAATGAATCGAAAACATTGTTGAATGAAAATGGGGAGTCACCTCTTAACTTTATTTTTGTTTGGAAAAACATTTAGAAAATTCCTCAAAAAGATCTTGAACCTAAAGTTGAATTCGAGAGTTGATTCCACATAGAGAAAATATTATCACTTTATGACGTTTGTTTAAAACGGTTACCCATAACTTGATGTGTAAAAATAATAGTGATTTATTACTCTCTAACTTTAAATTATTAAAAGAAAGTCAATTTATTCTCAACATTTATTTATTTTATTTGTGTTTATTTCCTTTTACGCATTTTATTTTTGGAAGAAAGTAAAAATGTGTTTTATTTTTTCTTTTGAACTTCTATAATATTTATTTGGGTTAAATATTTTTCAGTCCTTGAAAAATGAGTAAATTTTGGTTTTGATCTTTATAAAAAAAAATTCTTTGATTTTCATTTCTTTAAAATATAAAATCAACACTTTTGGTCCCTACGTCATATGACATCAGTTAATTGCTTATACAAACAGCTAACGAAATGTCACATGGTTATCTCAAGTATTATCCAATAATGTGTATGTGATGTCTTGCTAATACATAACTCCCAAAAAAGTTTTTTAAGCCCTAAAATAAAATGCTATTTATGTCCTGAAAATGTTAGGGATTGAAAATAATAATTTCAAATTTTGGAGAGATGGAAATGAAAGAAAAAGTTTACAAGGATCAAGATCAAAATTCACTCATTTTGCAACAACTAAAAAATGTTTTCAAATTTTATAGGGATGAAAATTAAAGAAAAATGATTAGGAATGAAAATCAAAATTTATTCATTTTTCAGGAATTGAAAATTTATTTAATCCTATTTATTTTGTACAAAGAGAATTTTCATTTTAAAGAGAAAATAGATTTATGAAAAATTACTTTAGCTTGACAAGGGTGACCCTTCTTATACGTATTTCCTAGTGAAATATTCGCTAGTAGAAAACGTTTGACTTGGTTGGTATTATTTGTATTTATTATTATTTTTTGAAACATTACTTAATTTTAATTCAAGAATAATCAGAACGATGTATCTAACTATATTTCCAAAACCTAGAATCAGTGGAGCGTCATGCTCAAATTATTTTTTTTTTTCATTTAAAACAAAATAATTTTACGCATTTAAAAATTATGGAAAAACTTGCAATGTCATATCCAACCATATCTCCCAAAACCTAGGATTAACGGAGTATCATATTCAAATCAATCCATTTTTGTTTGAAACAAAATAATTTTATGTATTTAAAAAATATGGGAATACTCGGGATGTCATATCCAACTATATCTCCCAAAACATAGGATCAACAGAATATCATACTTGAATGAATCTCTTTTGTTTAAAACAAAATAATTTTATGTATTTAAAATTGTGGGAAAAATTGGCATGTTATAACCAACCATGTTCACAAAACGTAGGATTAATAGAGCGTCATGCTCAAATAGATCTTTTTTTTATTAATTTAAAAAAAATGCCTTGAATTTGTGATACAAATATAATTTCAAATAAATATCTTACAGCAAATAAATAAATAAATAAAACAATTATGTTTTTATTGATTATTAACAATTATTATTTTATTGGTTGACTTTGATATTAAATAAACAAAATAGAGAAGAGGTTAGTTAACATTATATTATACCGCAATAAATTATTTAGCATCTAGTCATCATTACTAACATCTAATTTAATTAAACTAAGGATTTATTATTTAACCACTAATACTATACTAACAATAAATAACTAACATATATGAAATTGATTAATGTCAATTTTCATTTTTTTAACCCTTTGTTTGAATAGTGAATGAAATGGGAAGGAAAGAATTACAGTAGAAAGAAATAGAGAAGAAGGAAATAAGAGTGAGTTTAAAGAGAAAATATGTGTTGTTTGGATTGAAGAAATTAAGAGAGAAAAGAAATGATTTGTTTTCACTTGTTTGGTTGGATTGAAAAATGAAGAAAAAGAAAATTAGACAAATTGGTAAAAAGACAAATGTACCCTTTTAATATTTTCATATTATAATAATAAAACATTTCACCACTTCTCAAATAAACAACTATCCACCATAAAATGTGTCCCCTTTCTCTAATGTATGCTTGTAGGATAGGTGCTAGTTGTAATGTCATGATTGGACATGTAAGATTTTTAAGTTCCATGGGAATAATGGTTTAACATCATAATGTTATTCTTGCCTTGCTGGCAAACAACCAATAACTAATTATGAGGTTTAAGTTTTGTTTTTGTTGCTACACACACCCAAATGTGTGAAGGATAAAGGGTTGGGAGGATTTTAGGTGGGGGAAGTTAGACCAAATAGTGAAAAAATCATCATGCATGAACATGTAAATAAGGGCATAACTGTAAATTACAAATTATTGCTCAACCAAGGAATGAATTTCTTGTCAAGTGAGAAGGAAGACAAATCATGTGACCCCTAGGGAAGTATGATCCTCTCACCCCTCATGTTTCAATTACAAACAAACACAACAACTTGCTTTCTTCCACTCTTTTCTCTATTTCCTTCTACCCTATTTCATCTCAAACAAACAAAGGTTTGAGAATGGATATTGAGAATTAACTCTTATTAAGTTTTAGTTATTAAGCAATTATTAAAATATTTAATTTAATTAAACTAGCACATTGTTATCAAAACAATCAAGTTTTGGGCTATTGAAACACATTTTGTTAAAGAGAGAGAGAGAGAGAGAGAGAGAGAGAGAGAGAAAGAGAGAGAAAGATCTTTAGGCCAGTATTTTACAATAAGAGACAAAGGATCAAAATTGATTTAAAGAGTAGATAAAGCCCAGGTTTAATAAAATAGGACTTTTGCTATTTACACTCCTCTATTTATTAAATATGCTTCCCCTTTTCATTTTTTTAATATAAATTTACTTAAATAACCTTCACCTTTTGTCTTGAACTTTGAACAAGTATGATTTTCTTCTCAATCCATCTTTACTGTAACATCTCCCTTTGAGTCCCTACGTCTTTTTCCTTTTTGAGTTTGCTTTCAATTGAGGGTTTTACTGATTTGATTTGGATGAAATAATTGGTTTTCCCTACATTCTTTTAGGTTATTTTATTGTTAAATCTGAATTGGGTTTGTGAATTTGATTTGGTCTCTTTGATTGATCAATGTAGGGAAGATCCAATAGTCCTCTAGTGTTTGTAGAGTTAGGTGTTTTATTTATTCATCGTCTTTAACCTAGTTTAAGTTCCGATGTGTTGTATATTATCACATTTCCTAACGCACAACATCAATAAAAAGGAAGAGGAAGGAAATGAAATAGGAATGAGCTAGGAGTGATCTTTGAAAAAAAGGGGAAAATAAGGTTATTTAAATAAAGGTTAAATTACTCAGTAGCTCCCTAAACTTTTTGGAAAATTTTAATTAAGTCCATATACTATTTTTTTCAATCGGATCCTTGATGTTGTATTTAATTTTTGATTGGGTCTTTGTCGTGTAGTTTCATCTGAATGCCATTTATTATGCTAACATGGAACGGGACGTGGAGGTTTTTCTTTTTTGCCCAAAAATGCGTGTTAAGGTTTCAAAAACGTATCTTCTTAGCCATGCTTCATTCATTTCTTCAGAAATTATCTTCGCTTCTTCAATTTGTGGAACCTATTTGCTGCCACCATTTGTCTCCTACTTTTTTTTTTGTTGATCTATTTCTCCATTCACTTTTTGCTTCATGCATCACCCTTCACCATTCACTTATGTTTTTGTTGATCTCTTTGCTTTTGCTTGTCTTTCTACCTTTCCCTTTAAATATCAAAACCTCCTCTTTCACCATGTCCTAAGGTTCGTCCTCCACCTAGTCAACCACCAGAAAGGAGACAACTTGCTAGCTTTTGCTATTGTGGTGGTCCGGTGATTCTATTATATTTAGCACAAAGAAGAACCCTGAAAGGAGATTTATAGGGTGCCCAAATTACAGGGTATGTCTGTTATTTTCTAAGTTTCAATGGGTTCAATTACTAATATTTTGTTCATAATGTAATGCATTTTCATATTTTGTTAAGTTACTTATATGTGTTATTGCTAATGTAGACAAATAATTGTGGTTTTTTTTCAATGGGTTGATGATCCACTAGACCAAAGAGGCAGGACAGTATGGATGCAACAAGAGCAGAGAATAAGGAGATTAAAGGCTGAGAATAAGAGGCTAAAAAAAATAAAAAAATGTTGTTTTGGTGTTTTTGTGTTTTCGATGTAATGACCTTGTTGTTTGCAATGGTCAATTATGTTAAGACTTAAGGAGTAATGGATCTACTGTGATGATGTTAGTAGATTATGTTAAGAGTTGAGGAGTTTAGGAAGTTAATGTTGTTTAGTTAGGGGTTATGTATTAATAAATCAAATTGAAGAGGTGATTTATCCATGTAATAATGGACCTACTGTAATCATGTAATCATTATGAATGCATTCTGCCTTTTTTTTTTGGTATTTTGTTGCAGTGCAAGTTGGCAACATTTTAATGTGCATAAGCTTTTATTATAAGACAAAAAATATTTTACCAGCTACAAGCCAAAACTTGCACTAGTGGCATTAACTTTTTCCTTTTTATGTGATATACACCTTTTTCATTATATAATAAAGAATTTAATTCAATCCTCATTTTGCATGTAGCAACTGTGCATTACAAGCCAAATAACATATTATAAGAAATAAAACATATTCGAAGACAAATATTAATAAAGGCACTATAACGAGTTGCCCATAGGTACTTTAATAATCCAAACATAGAGTTTGATGCATAATACTTTAATAATCCATCTTAGCTACCAAAAAAGTTGTCCATAGTACATTTTGCATTCCAAAACTAGTGGTCTTATTATGGCCACATTACACATTCCATTACAATCCTATCTAGATGGAATCTTTACGAAAAAAAGGTTGTCCACATAGCTATAATTATTGACTATTGGGGGGTGGTTGAGAAGACTTAAGTGTTTCAACAATAGCTACCTTGGCGCTCTTTGCTCCTTTCCCTCTTCCTTTCCCAATTCTTTTTCCTCCCTTAGTTGCCCTCCTTCTTCCTATAGTTAGAGTTAGTGTAGATTTGGGCGGTGGAGTTATAGTAGGTGCAAATGCTAGAGGTGTAGTAGTAGATGCAAATCTTGTAGTTACAAATCCAATAGTTACAGAACTTGCAGGTGCAGATTCTATAGGTGCCACAGTGGGCAAAGATGCAGATGGTGTGAAGTCTGTAGGTGCATAACTTGTTGGTGCAATTATTGTAGATCCAGCTATAGATGCAAATATGTTTGGTGTAGATTTAGTAGTTAATGATTCAGTGGCTGATAATTTAGTAGGTGTTGGAGGTTATTTACAAGTGGCCTTGTTGTGACCAACTTGCTTGCACCTTTTACACTTGATGACTATACCTATTTTCCTAATCTTTGTTTGATTTGGATTTTCATCTACTTCCCTCCTTCTTAATTTTTTAGGCCTGCCCAACTTGACTTTGTATACTGGGGAAGGGGAGAATTTTGTCTATGTTCAGGCTTGGCCATAAATTCTATCCATTTATTAGGTTCACCACTAGGCCATAACAGGCCATGTAAACTGCAAATGTGTAGAAGTTACTTATATAATTATTTGGATTTTCTTCCTTGAAAAAAATGGCACTACAAGCATGCCTACAAGGCAAACCAATTAATTCCCAAAACCTGCAACTACAACTTCCAATTTGCAAGTCGACAACAAACTTATTACACATAGTCATGTAAGTATGTGTTGCTTCAAGTTTAAGGTCTCTAGCCCTCCTAGGTGTGCAGTGTCTTGACTGAATCACTTCTCCATCTAACCTCTTCTTAGGCTTTGGCAATATCTTCCCCTTGTTCCTTTCCCCTTAGTTTTCTTTTCATGAAACGTTGTCATCTAACAGCTTTTAATCCACTCTAGTATGGTTAGAATAGGTTTATCTCTAGCCTCAAGTATTCTCCCATTATGGGCCTCAGATATATTGTTCATGAGCATGTCATTTTTACAGTAAGTTGAGAAATGTGACCTAGTCCACAATTCTAGTTTTAGTGTAGCTAACTTCTCATAACATTCCTTTTTAACTATCTATAATTATTTCATTTTTCTCTCCTAGTCTACAACATAGGTAGCCTTTGCAATGCAAAATAACCTTTAAAGGTTCTCCCACATGTGCAAACTCTTTTATAGATCTTAAGCCATAAGTTAAGGAATTACCCACCTTACTGACACTATCATCATTATTATCATCATCTAGATTATCACTTTGATCTTCATCTTCAATAAGCACGTAATCTGGATCGTTGAATGTGACTTCAATCCTATTACCTTCTTTCATACTACTAACCACATATGTCTCCACTTACTTCATAATGGTACTCAATACAAACTTGGCCATTGCCATGCAATCACTACTAAATTTTAGTTCTTTTAGGCCATTATTCATGCATCTACGTGGCTTTTGATACCAAATCTTGACATACCCCTTGTACCCTAACTCCTTCACTATAACAGTAATCTCTTGGAAAGACCAATGGTATATGTCAAATTCAACACCTTTGATACACCTACCACCTATGTTTGGTTTCCAGTTTAGGCACCTAAACGGACGTTCACCAGCTCGTTGAACCCTGCACTGCATTGTTTGGCAAATCTCATTTCCCATTCAGTTGAATCCCATTCTTGTGTAAACATTCGTTCACCCTAAAGCAACAAGATCCTTCCTTTTTTGTTCAACCCAAAGCCATTAATTATAGGTTTTAAATTTCAACTGCTTGTAACAGATAACATTTACCCCTTACCTACCAACATTGAAGATACAAAATCCAGTGTAATTGCTCTTCTGGTAGCATTTGGTTGTGGGTTACAGCTTGTGTAGAAAAATCACCCTTTGTTTGTTGGAAATTTTTGTGCACGTGATCAATGGTTGGTTTTCACCTACAGCTTTTTTCTCTTTCTCGGTAAGAATTTTTTCCTGTCCCTTCTATGATCTCTTACTTAGGTTCATTATTAGTTGTTATTCCTATCTCTTTACTTGTATATTTGAAAATATGAATCGTATACTTCAAAAGATACACATTGATGAGAATTTTTCACTTTATATATATATGATATTTTGATGTGAAAACGAAGCTGATCTTTGTTGGGTGTATATTAAAAATTATTTCAAACTTTTGTAACATGTGCAAACATTAGAAAATATTAATCTTTGGTTCGTAATTTATCATACTAAGTTGAATGAGGTTGCACTTGAATTGTGATATTTCTTTTATAATAGAGTAATGAGTAACAACAAGGGAAAAGGTATTGTAGACACTCCTCTTTTAGATAATGAAGGTGTTAAGGCAAAGGCTACATGGGATGTGAAGGCAACTGAGCTTTTTGTTAAATTATGCTTAGATCAAGTCTATAAAGGAGAACGAAATGGAACTACCCTTACAAAGAAGAGTGGAAAGCTGTTGAATCTGAATTCAACACAAAAATTGAAAGAAAATATGGCAAAAGTCAATTCAGAAACAAGTGGGATAACCTTAGGAAGGAATAGTTAGTATAGTACAAGTTGTTTGGCAAAGAGACGGGTCTTAGATGGGATAATGTAAGAAATACAGTAGATATATCAGATGAGTGGTGGGATAAAAAGCAAATGGTATGAAATCTTTCAATGTAAAGTTAGAAGTTTTGCATTTCTTTTGTGTAATATATTGTCGTGATTACTTGTAAACATGCAGGAAAATTCCCTATATGGAAAATTTAGATATAAAGGACTTGCTTTTGCCCATGAACTAACTGCATTGTTCAAAGATGTGGTGGTCACAGGAAAATTTAGTTAGGCGCCCTCTTTTGGGATATTACCTAATGGTATAGATGAAAATGATGATGTGTATCGTCCATGCTTCGAGAGTGGCAATATAGATCTAGAGGAAGGATCAGGGGATAGTGAAGAAATTATGCTTACTAGTGTTGGAGTAAGTTCTAAATTATGGAATATCAATTTAAGCACTTCCCAAGGAAAGAATAGTGAACGGAGCACTGGGAAAAGGAAAAAGGTTGGAGCTTCTGAAAAAATTGAAAGCAAAAAGATGAAAGCTCTTGCCTAAAAAAAAATAGCTGATGTAATAGGTAGAATTGCATTGGCATCTGAGTCACGTTCAACTACCTTAACACACTAGTGGTACTTGGCACGTCAATTAAGGACGTGATGGATGAAATTGATCAAATGGAAGCTATTACAAGTGATGAGGATTGGCATGCTTGATGCTGTCAACTTATGTTGTCCAAGCCTGCTAAGGAAATGTTTGTAGTATTAAAAGAAAATAAGCAGAGACTATTGGGTTGGCTGAAGTATGCAGCTTATAACACATTATCATCCATGAAAAGTTAGTTGAATCATTGTATGAAGGTGTTGTTATTTTGATATAGTTGAAATTAGACTAGTGTTGGGCTAGTGTTCTTTTGATATATTAGAAATTAGGATGTTGGTGTTATTTTGACATAGCAGAAATTAGCATCCTAATGTTATTTTAATATAGTTGAAATTAGACTGGTGTTGGGCTGGTGTTCTTTTGATATATTAGAAATTAGGATGTTGGTGTTATTTTGAATAGTAGAAATTAGCATCCTAATGTTATTTTGATATAGTAGAAATTAGGATCCTGAAATGTTGATATTAATTATGTATATGAGTTTTATATTCCAGCCTGTGAATCACATTGAATTAGTGGCAACAATTTGATTCTAGCTCTTTGCATTTATATAGATCATATGTGTTTTGTGTGGCCATGTGTTCTATTCATCCTAATGTTTTTGTAATGCCAATCTTCAAAATGTTTGGTTGCTGCATAATTATGCAAATTAAAACTAGATTTAACTAAAGAAATCCTTTGCAATTTCTGTACATCCTAAAACTGTTTTTAGGCTTCTTTTTTTGTTTTTTAATTCTTTCATTTTCAAAATTTTTATTTAGCTGATAGGTTTGTATGATTCAATTCCCTCTAATTTCTTGTTTTTTGAAACTTTGTATTTCTTTTTTCCCAAGGCTTTCCCTGTTGCCTTAACCAGAATATAGGTTTCAAAAGATAACATGTAACAAGATACCTCAGTTTTGGAAAGTTGGATTTTACAATGTGTAAGGCATGAGTGAATGTGCAGCTAAGATGACCCATTCAATCATGACCCTATCCAAAATAAACCAACTATAATATAAACCACTCATTTTTCAACCTCGATTCAGAGGTTAATCACTTCTTTGCCATTTATTTATTCATTCCTTATTATATGGAATACATCGTTGACTTAGCTTATGGAGTCTCTACGTTGTGGACATGCTTCACATGTTTGATCTTCTATCTATCTTGTAGAATGACCTTCTAAAAATTAAAAAACCAATTAGCCACCTTATCCTAATAGTAAACCATGGTAATTTGATCAAAGCAGACACATTAATTAGTACCATTTGTACAAACCATGAGACATGTTGCCTAACCATACACTGTGTAGACATATTATATGGTTATTTGGAGCTGATAGAATTGTTAAATTCTATATTATGAAGTAATGACATTAAGTTTCTACTGAGTTAGGAATACGGTGTAAAATTGAAACAATAACGAATAGTTTCATTTTGTTAATTTTAATTATTAGGAGAAACTTAACATACGTGTATGGTTTATCAAATATGGGCATTGTTTTGGATAATCTACTGAATATTTTCTCATTAGATTAGATGAACAAAAATGGGGTGTGTCGAATCAAGCAGGCAAAGCATGTAAGAGTACTAACAGACTCTAGTTGTACCAATTTATTTCATGTTTGGGACTTAATGTGAGAACTATAGTCCCTATTTCTATTTAAGTATATTGAGACTTACATGACTAGTGTTAGAAAAATTTATCCTTCAAGTGCACGTTAACTGCAGTCCCTATTTCAACTAGGACTTAACTTGAGAACTATAGTCCCTATTTCTATTTTCTCCTTCAAGTGCGCGTTAACTGCAGCACATGCAGTTCTAGTGGCCTACAGTAAACTCTACTCCATAATATTTTGTAAATTAGAAAATTTAAAGGCAAGGAATTAAATGAATTTCACACCTGCAATTCAATATATGATTTTTGGTATGTACGCTCTCAGATTTGTATATTTCTTTTAACAAGAAAGTAGAATTGTAAAACCCATATCATGCAAGTTCCATGAAGTAGATAAAGAATGGTTTTTTTAAATTTCCTCACTGATTTTTTCTATTCAGATGCACCTTACAAAATTATAATTATGTTAAAATCACTTGCTAAAATTTCTTGTAATATTTAACCAGTCTTAAATTGAAATTCTTAATTACCTAGTTTCCCTACTCTGAAAACCATCCATTACTTTACCTTTTCTAATTATAGTTCTCTAATGTATGGTTCTATATTGTTGCTTATGTTTCATTTAATAAACATCTTGAATTGCAAGTGTCAAATTCATTTAATTCCTTGCCTTTATCCCACTACACCCTTAAGACGCCTACCTAAGTTGTGACCAATTTGTTGCCACTATTAATTATTTGTTATTGGACCATTTTCAAGGAATTGTTATTGTTTTGGCTTAAATAGGTTCTACGTTAATTAATGAGTATATCTTTTTGAATGGAATTAACCTTCTTTATAATCCTTATTTATTCTTTTTATGAAAAATTCTCATTTTCTCTTTGTTAACATAATATAATATATTGTTTAATATATTTTTCTCACTTGAATTTCCTTACACTAATAGGTTTAAAGCATCAATGGAGGATTGGAATGAAGAATTTGTGGAAGATCAAAATGAACAATATACCTTACTTTCCATTTTACAAGATGATATAAAGGAGGCTGAAGATGTTAGTGCATTAATTAGTGAGTATGCAATAAAATATTTATGTAAAGAGCCATGTAGAAGTAGTGAGCAAACAAGTCATTCATGGGCACAAGACATTTTACAAGGGCATCCCATTCATTGTTATGAGATGTTTCGAATGGAAAAGCATGTATTTAATCAACTTTGCATTGAATTGGTTGAACATGGTTTAAAAGGAACTAAAAGAATGGGGGTTCAAGAAATGGTTGTAATGTTCTTAAACATGGTTGGTCATGGAGTAGGCAATAGGATGGCATAAGAAAGGTTTCAACACTTAAGGGAGACTGTAGGCAATAGGATGACACAAGAAAGGTTTCAACACTTAGGGGAGACTGTAAGTAGGCATTTCCATAAAGTATTAGTTGCTTGTCTTAGACTAGCCTTCAAATACATCAAGCCATAAGATTCTAGGTTTCGTGATGTCCATACAAAAATTTGAGATGATCGATGATATTGGCCATTTTTTTAGTCCTAGTGAACAACCTAAATTTATTGGAAGAAAAGGATATCCAACACAAAATGTAATGACTATGTGTGATTGGGACATGTGCTATATATTTGCATTACTAGGATGGGAAGGCATTGCACATGATGCTCGTGTATTTGAGAATGCCCTCACGACTTCCACCAAGAATTTCCCACATCCACCTCTAGGTATATGTTTATTATAATTACAATTTATTTATATTTGCATTGAAATCACAATTTACATGACAATAATTTTATTTTGTGTTAGGTAAATATTACTTGGTGGATGCTGGTTATCCAACACCAATTAGATATGTTGGTCCATATAAATGTGAATGCTACCATCTTCCACATTTTAGGCGCTCATCTGGATTTTCTAACTATAATGTGTTCAATTATTATCATTTAGGTTTAAGGTGCACGATAGAAAGGACTTTTGGGGTATGGAAAAATAGGTTTGCAATTTTACGTCGTATGCCTAAGTTCAAATAGTTAGTGCAACAATGGCTATACACAACTTTATTAGAAGGAAATCTGAAATCGATTTTGAATTCAAACGTTATGAAGATGAAAATATTGTTGAACATGAGAATGATGATCATATTGGGGAAGATCAATCCTTACCGTTAACTGTGGCCTCTTCTACAGAGATGGATCTTGTTCAGGACTCAATCAGAGATCAAATTAGATCATATATAACTTAATTAGTCATGTAATTACATTGCAAAATTGTACTATGTTTTCCTATCTTGTATTTTGATTCAGAGTATATACAATTAATTATTGTTGTTTTCCTTTATGCATTTTATTTTAGTTTAATTTGTCCTGTATTTACTTGCATCTGTTATATTGTGGTTAATTAAAATTATATTTTTATGTATACATTTTAACATTTTTTGCAAACTTATTATTTTAAATTTATAATACTAGCACCAATTTATTTAAAAATGTAATAATAATAAAATAAATAATATTAATATCACATTATCAAATCCATACCGATTTTGGTAATTATACATTTGAAAGTGCTTTTCATTGATTTCATCCAAACAAGTTTTATTTTGATGAAAGTACTTTTAAAATAAAAGTATCCAAACATAAAATAAGTTACATTAAACTTACTTTTAACTAAACTTGAGTGCACAAAGTTCAGTTCAACCAAACTTTACTTTTTCAACTATAAAACAAACACACACATAATCATTGCCAAATCTGCCCCACAGCCACTGACCCCTACAATGAAGCTTAACTACGAATTTCGGTTCAACCATTTCTACAAAAGACAAATAAATTTATTAACTAAACCCTAAACCTAAAATTATTGAATCCACACAAATATAAGAAACCATCATGCCCTAAACCCAAAATGGTATCAAATAAACAATCCCAAAAACAAAATACCCTAAACCAAAAGTGGTATCAAAGAAACAATCCCCCAAGACAAACATGCCTTAAACCCAAAACGGTATCAAAGAAATGAGTGATTAAGGATTAAGGATTTTAGGGATCAGGGATTTAAGGGATTAGCGAATTAAAGGATTAGGGATTTCAGGAATTAGGAATTTTAGTCAAAAAATAACAACAGAGAGGCACAAATTTTGCTGGTAAGCAATTAGGGATTTCAAGTAACGTGAACAATTGCAAAAAATTTCTAGCCTATCTTGTTCACTAGAAACAAAAATGCAAACATGAAGAATTAGCAACAACAAGCAAATGCGATGAACATATAATCAGATTCTCAAATGAGAGAAACAAGGGATTAACAATTAGGTTCAGTCATTAAGGTAAATGTTCTTTCATTTACGGGGTTGGGAAATTAGAGATTTATGGGACATTAGTGGACTAGTACACTAGGATGATGACATGGAATAGTATTCTGACATGGGCATCCAGCTTGGAGAATAAAAGAATATTTCGTCCAACTTAACGGAATGCAAACAAATAATTAACAATATGGACCCAATTAAAAATTAAATACAACGTCAAGGACCTAATTAAAAAAATAGTATAGGGATCTAATTAAAATTTTCCAAAAAGTTTAGCGAGCTACAAATTAATAGTATAGGGACCTAATTAAAATTTTCCAAAAAGTTCAAGGAGCTACAGATTAATTTAACCTCAAATAAATTTACATAAAAATAAAGAAAAAGAAGAGTATATTTAGTAAATGAGAGGAGTGTAAATAGTAAAAGCTATAAGCTAAACTAAGGTAGCATTTAGGGGTGGGCAATATTCCAAGGCTTGATCCAAAACCGAAGAACCTTACAACTAAAATGATTAAACAGGCAGTTTCGGTGGGTCATCGGGTTTATATGGGTAAAAAATAAAGTTCAAACGAGCATCTTTGGGTGGGTTCAGACGATGAAATATATTTTTGTCGATAACCAAACTTGACTGGCACAGTTTAAATTTGAATTCACGTGTGATTACTCAATGACTTTACATATAGGTAGCAGACTTTATGCAGTATGCACTAGGCTCTTTGTACTTTTCATGTAGTTTAATTGTCTTTTCAAACTTATTTTCTTACTTTTTTTCACAAGATAAAATAAAATGAAATTTGAAAACAAAAAAAGAAATCTTTTTCTTTTTCTCCCTTCAACCTTGCTTTTAGGCTTCTAGCTTAACATTGAAGAACACGTTTTTATCATTGCTTTAGTCAGAGAGAGTGAGAAGGAAGACAAATAAATTGTCTCTTTAACCCTGCAAAAACTAAAACCTTCCTCTCCCCAAACTGCCATCATCGTCAACATTTAGAATAGAGCTAACATCGTGCCATGAAAGAAAGAGGAAAAAATAATGGTGTGAGTATGAGGCTTTTGTTTTATGCCCTCAACAATGCATTGCAATACAAAAACCTTGGCGACTTTAATCACCTTGTCTCCCCCTCTACACTATTACCAGAAACTAACATAGTCCCATCCCTTCCTTAACGGCAAGCCATGGATGCTAAAGGGGAACCCTACTCTTCCACCTCTCAAGTTGCATTGACCCAACATTTTGTTTCAACTTTGCATTATTTCTTTTTCTGAATTTAGTGTTTCATTCCTTGTATCCTAGTTTCATTAACCTACACACACTCGATCGATTAACCCACAACCCCCAAATATGAGAATCATTCAAACTGAAGGGTTACACGGTCGTAATCGATACAGAAATAACCATGGTTGGTTTGAGTCGGTTTAGCCATTTTTGGCCTGAAACCAATTGAACCTAACCACTACTCACCCCTAATAGGATTGAATCAAATAGTTGGGCTAAGTTCAACATCTACGTATTTGGGTTGGATATAGGAGATGATTTTCGAAGTACCGTAGCTAAAAGAAACTAGCAACAATTCATAAGGGGCAATTCTATTTGCACTTTTTTCCCCTTTTCATGCCCCTTGTTTTTTCTTTTATATTTTGAAAATTATTTTTTAGAATATAAAAAACAATTTTGAATACTAATTTCTGAAATAAGAGGATACAAAGATAAAGAAAAGAAGAATACAAATAGAATTACCCTCCACGAGGAAATAACTAATGGGCCATGCTTGGCGTCCTTAATTGGGTCCATGAACTATAATCTTAACAAAATAAAATTGTATGTTCACTATTCAGTATTCTACGTTTTTAGCTTGATATTTACCCAATGTGATGATGTCAAGAATGATCTTAATAACAATAACAGTAAATATTTAGCATTAATAACAAAATAGAGCATAATGAAAGGAAGGGAAATTCTTACATCTAGCCTCCTTCACTTAAAAGCTGAGTTCTACTCCTCTTCACCTTTTTGCTTCTTTCTTAGCTTCTTGTTTTATTTTTATTTTGAGTTTTCTAAGTAGATTTTTCATCTTTTCTCCAAAAGAAATCTCCCGTCCCTAAATATCACCTTGTGGTATTTATAGGCTTAGGTTCCTTGTAGATGATTTGCGTGAAGCAATTTGATACTTATCTATTATGATTAGGAAGAGAGAGAAATATTCTTTTTCTTTTTGTAATTTTTTTTAATTTTTGATTTGGTGAGAGTTGGGTCATTGGCCCAAGTGTTTTTTTTTTTTGTATTTTTTTTGTTTATTATGTTCTCATTTTATGAACATTGGGCTTAATTAGCTCATTTACTTTTTCTTTTTTTTTACCTTTTCTTTGATTTTTTTAATTTTTTGTTGTTGGGCCAAACTGAATTCTACTAATTAATCAATTAGAAAATTAAAAAGGAATAAAATTGGGTGTTGACAGTGATATTTTGTTCAATACCTATATGATGCACACTAATATTTAAGCCTATAAAGTATTATCTATGCAAGTGGTCTTCTAACCAATTGCATTTATGAGTGCACAAATCACAAATTTTGGCTAGAATATTGTTTTTTTAACTTTTACAACACATTCTCACCCATGAAGACAACAATTGTAACTTTCAGACACTCTTTTTTTGATTCATAAATTTCTGCTAAAATATTTTGTTATTACCCTAAAAGAAATGAAAATGGTTTATTAAACTTACATTTTTGAAAGAAAAATAAAATTAGAAAATTGAGTATATAGCTATAGAAAACTTATTACGAACTAGTTTTTAATAGCTTTTTTATACTAGTAAAGTTCACATAAAAACCATTTGTATAAACTTTCACATGTCAGCTTGATTGGTGCTCTATCCTCACAAGTCACAAAACAACTTTAGGTTCAACCAAATAATTTTCACTAAGTTTATTATGGAACTACTATGCCGACTTATGCATTTATACGGGTCACATTGATATTTATACATGTATTAAAATGATTTTTAAATATAATGTGCTTTAATTATAATTTGATAAATTATTTAAATTTGTTGCTACTAAAATTTTATAGGTTTAATTACTCGTTTAGTCCTTATACTTGCATCAAATTTACTTTTTGATCCCTATACCTAAAACTATCTATTTTAGTCCTTATACATGCACTTTTGATATCGTTTTGGTCTTTGTCATCAAGTGTGTCTTAACTCTATAAAGTAAAACCGTCACAAAACGAAAATTGACAATGTAAAACTACCACAAAATTTTTGGCGCTCATTAAACCACCAAAAATTTTGTATTTTTTATTTCATGAGACCAATTTGTGGTACTTTAAAAACCATCAAAAAATTTCTAGTAGTTTTACACCGTCAATTTCCCTTTTGTGACGGTTTTATTTCACGAAGTTAAGACACACTTTATAATAAGGACCAAAACGATATTTAAAGTGCATGTTTAGAGACTAAAACAGATAGTTTCTAAGCATAGGGACCAAAAGGTAAATACGATACAAGTATAGGGACCAAATGAGAAATTAAATCAATTTTATAAAATATATAAATATGTATATAAAGGTTTTAGCATGATAAGAAAAATGTTTCCTATTTGTTTTTATAACTAAAATGAATATTGATATAATGTGATTATTCTTAAATCATTCAAAAGATGAATAATTTGTTTTTTATGAAGATGATGTACTAAATATAATTGTATAAATTGGTGGTGTAATGAATATTAATGTAAAAGAATTGAAAATTTTTTAAATAGTATAATGATTAAATAATCATGATTTGTCATACTATAAAAAAACATTTTTATATTTTTACAATTTTTAACTAACTAAATTAAGTTAAAGACTATATAACATTACAATTATGACATTGTTTTGGAAATGTATCATGAAATGCTATAATATTAGCAACATCGTTGTTGTACGTTTTAAAAGCTTCTAAATTGTACATTTTGTTGTAGATAAAGTGTAATAAACTAACATCATTGATCCTAGAACAATAATTTATTTATGTTATAATAATTGCTCTAAAGATTTGTGATAGGTTTACTTAAATGATTTACAATAATCAATATCATTGTTTCAAAATTTCAAGAAAAAAATGTCATTTCAAAATCTCAAGAAAAAAAATAGTGTTATTAGAACCAAATTGGTCATCAACTTCGTAATGATATTGGGTCAATGAGTCACTAGTTATACTAGTGACCCATTAATTGAATCGCACGACTGGTATAAATTATAATAACACATATATATAGACACACTTACACATATACATATGGCTAATTGGCCATAGCTGGAATCATATGCTAGTTAAATTTATTAACTTATTCCTGGATTCCTTAAGCATGATTATTAGTGCAAATGCCAAAGGAAGCCAACTAGGATCTTTAACATGTGTAACTCGTTATCAAATTGTAGTTGCCTAGTCATTAAAGAGTTCACAAACTAGAATATAAACATTGTCGTTCATGGTCAAGCACAACATCCTTAAGAGCCTAGTCATCACCATGGCTAGTAAGTTGATTCTCAATCCCTATCCCGATAATAAAGACCCTAAAGTTCACGTACCTCACATTTATTAAACATAACTTAGTTATTTCATAATAATGCTTAACCCACTTCAATCACTTGATCTAGCTTGGTGCAACAATAGGCAGACCCATGCATTCCCCACATCATTAGTCAGAACTCTGGCAAACCTGTAAAATCACCAATCAAGCTCATGCTCACTACATGTACTGTTTCTGTGATGGCAAGCATCACTAGCCAACAATGGCATCCATTTATGATGATAAAGCCTTTCCATTAGTGGCATGGTGCTAAGCATCAAAGCCGCCAAAGAACATGGCATATATGCAAACACCTGGCATAAGCTCCCTTCCTAACAAACATATCACCGACATGAATGGAGTCCTCATGCATTCCAATAATAACACTACCATCTCTTTCATGGCATCTGACAAGCATGATTTGAATTACAAGTTTTGATTCGAGGTACAACTCCTGGTTAACTAGACATCTTTAGAACAACATGGCAACTAGTCAACCTTTAGCACAACCCATCATGCACATGCATCGTGGCCTTTAAACCCGGCTAGCATAGATAGAGCACAACTTGACTTTTTTTATTTGTTTTGAGCATGTGCTTAAGTTGACTGGTGCTACTCCTTCATAATTGTGCATAAGTCTGAAAGCTCTTTCTTTTCAATTATTTTTACCCTTTATTATAGATAAACTAGGATAACTTTTCAAAATATAAGAAAGTTGATGAGTCTAGAGGGCATCACTTTCTTTATCTTCTTAGTTCTAGCATTAAGCCCAAACTAGAGGGAGAAAAGCTTAGAGGGGCTTAACATCACATGGTTTGCTTTATAATGATGTTGATGGAGACTAGTGTGCAGATTAAAACTTTTGAGAGCAAGCAATTGCTTGACATAAGCTTTGGGAGAAATTGGGATGTGATAATGGGGAACTCACTATCCTTCTTTTGTACATCAAACAAAGGGATCGTGTTTCATAGCATAATGATATTTGGAAGTGCCATAGGGAATGCAACCCTAATATGACAACCCAATTTTTGTTCAATGGACTTAGGGATGGAAATGGAAAAAGTCTAGGTAGGGTATTATAGTACCCATTCTTATAACTGTATTTAAAAAAAAAAATACTAATACTTAGACCTATACATGAGTGGGTAATAACTTTAATACTTGTACGCTTAGTTGTTGGGTACCTAAGTACCCATACCTTCACTTGTTACTTGCAATATATACATGTGTGTGTGAGTGAGTGTTTGAGTGTATGTGTAAATGTGTGTGTATGTGAGTATGCGTGTGTGTACATAAATAAATACACACATATAAAGGGGATGTATCTTATGAGAATTTTTTTCTATGAGAGAATAAAAAGAATAAATATTATTAAACATTATAATATGTGTGTGTGTGTGTGTGTGTGTGTGTAAGTGTGAGTATAGGGTGAAGTAGGTACTAAGGTCTTGCACCCATCCCTATCAAATTTTGCAAGTAATTACCCGTATTCATACCCTTATCCATTAAGCGAGTAATTACCCTACCCATCATGGGTAATTTTTGTGAGTACCTATAGGGTCCATTACCCATCCTTAAATGGACTCATCAATTCGACTAATGATGTAGCTCTTCTTCATTACAAAAGGGTGCTTCACCATTCTTTAGGCAATGACAACGCGATGCCTAAACTAATCAACAACATTACCAAAGAAATGGTTTGGGACAAAAATGAATCATACTTGCACAAAGTGATCCACAATGCGAATTTGTACATTACTTCCTCCTATGTGAGAAAGAGCTTTGTTAGTGCATCAATATTTAACTAGCTGGGTAATGGAGGTCTCAATGATCGGTGCACTATTAGTGCTTTACTTCACCTTCATACAAACTATGTGGACTTGCGAATATGTTGAAAGCCTTGGAAAACAAAAGTTTTAGATCTCTCTTCATAGATGCATTTTGCATCCTAGATCGTGATACTCCTATGACTAACAATGAAGATGAAAATAGTACATTCGAAAATGCTGCAAAAATATTAAAAGGGTTATTATATTCGTATACCTAACTTCTCTTTCATCTCACTTCCACCCTATTTTTTATTCTTATTATTGTCTTCATTTCCCATCATATCATTTATCACATGTATTAGTTTCCTTCTTTATTTATTTTTCTTTCCATCTCTCTATTCCTTCCACCCATACACCCCAAAATTAGGTTGTACAATTAGCTTTTTCCAAATTATAAAATGGTCTTTCTAGATTGAAAAGTACTTCACTGATGAGAAACATGACATGCATCATGACAAGTGTGTTTGTGTTCCAAAAAGTAACCCGTTGACCCAAAGCTGTAACACTTATCTCTTGCTCATGCATATGTTTGAGATGCACAAATCGAACATGACATGTGAGGTACAATTTGACGCTCTTTGTGCAAGCCAAAACACACAACATGAACATTATGAAGATGGATATTGACTTCCTTTACATAAGTAAGATTGCGATAAGCTTTAATGAAAACTACATCTTCACCATGATAACATCCCAACTTGCATCACAATCCATGACAAGTAGGGCTTTCTCACCTCTTAGGTGTGTATCTTTAATATCACATCACTGAGGTGTGCCAAAATCAGCATCCCACATGTAAAGTGGGATTGTCATACTGACCCCTAGTTGCACAAAATCATTAATGAAGTGCTACAACTAAAAACAAGACAAAAATAACACATGCAATAATAGAGATGAGCATTGAGGCACACATGATAGCTATGTTTTAGTAACCATCAAAAGTTGTATTGTCCTAAGACTTAGTACTACATTCATCTTAAGCTTGTATTGTCTTAAGATCATCCTACCTTTGAAAGGAAAAAGTCTTCATCTCAGGAGTGTCATCATCAGTTAAAGAGATACAAAAGTAACAAAAGTCAAGATTTGAAAGAGAGACAATCTTAGACACTATGCCTGACACTAAAAGGTAATAAGATAGTTTCAAGAATGTCAACTTGTCATTCATAAGAATATAAAAGTCTACCTACTATGCCTTTTGTCATGCTTGGAGGAACAAAAGCATCTTTAGTAATCTAAAACCATAATAACAACATTCATATCATTAATTGTACATTAAATGTTAGCAACATTCAAATTTATTTGAAGTTGTTGGAACCAAAGACGTAGAAGCGTCTAAACCCTCAATGTTTTGAAGATAACAAAGCTTATTAGTGTTTATATTTGTGTGTATAAACTAACCCTATCACAGTGAAAGACGAAGACTCGCCAAGAAGGACCGTCCAGCTGATGCAACAATGACCGTCCAGTGGACACTTTAAAGACCGTCCAGTAAGACGCGATCAAAGACCATCCAGATGAACAAACCGAAGGCGATCATCTAAATCTCCAGTATTCATATATTCAAACGATTGATTTTTTTTTATTATGAACATCAATCATGTCTATCCGCCTTGAAACCTACACAGTACCACTCTAATGAGCTAACGTTCAAAACGGTTTGAAACATCAACATCAAGTCAGTACAAAAGCACAGCAGAATGGGTAAAGCAAGTCAACTTATCAAGCCGACAAGACAGATGAAGAAAGTTCAGAAGAACAGACTGTTAGCGTAGCCTTGAAACTTCTATTGTAGTGCAAGTTTTCAACTGCCAAGCCTGACTTTTCTGAAAAGATAGTCTGCACGCACCTCATCACGTGAAGAGACAAGATATCTGTAACGGATCTCTTTCCTGAAGATCGTATATATACGCGCATCAACAAAAAGCAAAATAGAGAACGGAGATAGGTGGATTTTTGTTTAAAACAACAACATATTCTTTCTTCTGTGATATTCTATCAAGAGCGTCCAGTGGACAATAGTCATTTTGTTTGTAATAATTCTCAAAGTGATCCTGAGTCTAAGTTTTAAAATCCTCACTACGTGAGTCGATCTTTCCTCAAAAATATTTTTGAGCGTTGTGAAAGCCTGGAGAGGCTTAGTGTAAAAAGAATACTTAGGTTAAGCAATCTGGGTAGATTGCGTTGTAAAGCCTGAAGAGGCCACAAATAATACTTGTAACCAAAGATTGGTTAGTAGAAACCTTTTGGGTGAAGGGACTGGACGTAGTTCAGGTTGAGTGAACCACTATAAAGCTTTCTGTGTTTTCTTCTCTCTATCTCTACACTTAAAAACGTTTTGTTTAGACTGATCTATCTTTTTCGAAAAGTTTTTTAAACGCATAATTCAACCTCCCCTTCTTGTGCGCTTTTTCTTATTTCAATTGGTATCAGAGCTCGGCCTCTTGGGGTTGAGCATCTAACACTGCAGGGGTAAAAACGATCCTGATCACTCATGGAGAATGAAGGACAAGCAGTTAACAGACCGCCTCTTTTCAAAGGTCAGAACTATGATTACTGGAAGCAAAGAATGATAGCATTCTTTGATGCATGTCACATAGACATGTGGGACGTAGTAGAAACTGGCGACTACCTGCCCCTTAACCATGATGGAGTAGAACTCCCAAGAAGTCAATGGACAGAATCTCACAAACAGAGGTATCTTCTAAACTCAAAAACTAGAAATGCTATGATGTGTGCCCTATCAGAATCTGAATATGAAAAGGTACACAGTCTAAAAAGTGCTAAGAAAATGTGGGACACCCTCGCTCTTGCCTACGAGGGCACCTCACAAGTAAAGAGGTCCAAATTGAGCTTACTCGTAAGACAATATGAACTCTTTACTATGGTAGAAAATGAAACTATCGAACTTATGTT
Organism: Spatholobus suberectus; assembly: GCA_004329165.1. Classification (NCBI taxonomy): domain Eukaryota; kingdom Viridiplantae; phylum Streptophyta; class Magnoliopsida; order Fabales; family Fabaceae; genus Spatholobus; species Spatholobus suberectus. The sequence continues at coordinate 60,388,739 of CM014729.1, forward strand.
TGGTAGATTTCAAACCATAATAAACAATCTAAGGTCCTTAGGCAAAACCTATGATAATTATGATCACATTGACAAAATCTTGAGAAGTTTGCCTAGGAAATGGAGACCACAGGTTACAACCTTAAGAGCTTCCAAGGATCTAACAGCACTCTCAATAGAAGAGTTACTTGGAACTCTTAAAGTCCACGAACTGGAGCTGAAACAAGACGAAGGACAGAAGAAGAAGTCCATTGCTCTAAGCGTCCAACGTCCACCTAGAGGATCAGTGTCCAAGGCACTAAACATGGAAGAATCCTCCGAGGAAGAATCTGAGAAGGACAACTCTGATGAGGATGAGATATCCTTCATCTCAAGAAAAATATAGGCTATGTGGAGGAAGAAAGGAGGTTCAAGAGCTAAAAACTTCACAAAGAAGTTTAATAAAACTCCTAAAGAAAAAGGTCCTTCAATATGCTATGAATGTAAACAGCTTGGACACTTCAGAGCTGAATGTCCCAGTCTACAGAAAGACAAAAAGAGGACATTTTTCAAGAAAAAGGGTCTTATGGCTACCTGGGAAGACATGGACCTATCTTCATCAGATGAAGAAGGAGAAGAAGAAGCCAACCTGTGTCTCATGGCAGGAACCAACTCTGATAGCTCAGACAATGAGCAAGACGAAGAGGTAAACTTCGACAATTTAATTTCTTTACAAGAAGCTTATAATGACTTGCTTACCAACTCTTTAACTCTTTCAGTAGGATATAGAGAACTGAAAAGGAAATTTTCAAAAATAACAAAAGATTTCAATTTGCTCAACGAAGAGTATAAAAATGTTTTGAAAGAAAATGAAGTTTTGAAAACTAAACATATTTCAAAGGAGACATCTTCTCATGAAGTCCTAGAACTTCAAAAAGAAGTCACTCATCTAAAAGAAAGTTTGTCTAAATTTGTCAATGGTACTAAAAATCTAGATAAAATCCTATCATATAGAAGAAGTCCTCATGACAAATCTGGACTTGGTTTTGTTAAAGAAGAAAACCACAATCTTGGTAAAAATATAACCTTTTGTAAAATATGTGGAAAGAATGGGCATGAATCAACACATTGTAGATATCGTCCAACAAAGAAGGCGTCCAATGCCTTCAGAATTAACAGAAAAGGACCCAAGTCTATTTGGGTACCTAAGTCTATGATAATACCTGTTGCAGATTTGCTTGACAACAGAAAGAAGACCCCAGTCATGGTACCTGGACAGTGGTTGCTCACGACACATGACGGGAGAAAGGTGTATGTTCCAAAGCCTACAACCCAAGAATGGTGGGTGGGTCACCTTTGGAGGAAACCAGAAAGGAAAGATCACAGGTATAGGAACAATCGGTAAGCATTCCTTTCCCTCTATTGAAAATGTTTTATATGTTGAAGGTCTCAGACACAATCTACTGAGCATAAGTCAATTATGTGACAGTGGACACAATGTCTCCTTTGACAAAGACAAATGCATTGTCAAGAATCTATATGGATCCATATTATTCTCTGTCAAGAGGCAAAGCAATCTTTATAAGATTGATCTAGTTGACCTCACAAATCAAAATGTATCTTGTCTAGTATCCATCAAAGAAAATCAATGGATTTGGCACAAGAAGCTTGGACATGCAAGCTTGAGATTAATCTCAAAGCTATATAAGCATAACCTCGTAAGAGGACTTCCAAATCTTGCTTACAAGTCTGATATTCTTTGTGATGCATGTCAAAAAGGGAAACAAGTAAAAAGCTCTTTTGAATCAAAAAATACTGTTTCCACATCTAGACCTCTTGAGCTATTACATATTGACTTGTTTGGTCCAACTAAAACAACCTCCCTAAGCGGAAAACGATATGGACTAGTCATAGTAGATGACTACTCTAGATGGACATGGGTGATGTTCTTAAAACACAAGGATGAGTCTTACAAAATATTTTCTACTTTCTGCAAAAGGACACAAAACAAAAAGGGTGTTAGTATAGCTTCAATAAGAAGTGATCATGGAGGAGAGTTTGAAAACGAAAGTTTTCAATGGTTCTGTGAGGAAAACGGAATTCTCCACAACTTCTCTGTACCACGAACACCACAACAAAATGGTGTGGTAGAGAGAAAGAACAGGTCATTGCAAGAAATGGCTAGAACCATGCTAAACGATAACTCAACTCCTAAGCATTTCTGGGCTGAAGCTGTAAACACTGCTTGTTACTTATAAAATAGAATTTACATAAGACCTCTTCTGAAAAAGACTCCCTATGAATTGTGGAAAGGACGACAACCCAACATATCATATTTTCATCCCTTTGGATGTCAATGTTTCATTCTAAACACTAAGGACAACCTTGGTAAGTTTGATTCAAAGCGTGATGATGGAATATTGTTAGGCTATTCTGAAACATCTAAGGCTTATAGAGTTTACAATTCCAGAACCTTGGCAATTGAAGAAGCCATCCACGTTAAATTTAATGACAAAAAGCCTGATAATGAAATATCAGAGCTAGACGACTCTTTTGCAGATATGAAACTAGACGATGCCAGACCTTCAGCGTCCAGAGATCAAATGGACGATCCAAAAACAGAAGAAAGAGAACCAACTGGATGCTCTTGGCAAATGAAGACCTATCATCCAGAAAATCAAATTCTTGGAAACGTTCAAGATTATGTTAGGACAAGATTGACCTTCAAGGAGCAAGCTCAAACTGCCTTAATTTCTCAACTGGAACCAAAGACAGTAGACGAAGCCCTCCTGGACGACGGCTGGATTAGTGCCATGAAGGACGAGCTTAGTCAATTCGAAAAGAATGATGTCTGGATGCTAGTTCCCGCACCCAAGGACAAGTCTATCATTGAAACAAAGTGGGTATTCTGCAATAAGCTTAATGAAGCTGGCAACGTGGTAAGAAATAAAGCAAGACTTGTAGCTCAAGGCTACTCTCAACAAGAAGGTATAGACTTTACCAAAACTTTTGCACCAGTAGCTAGATTAGAAGCTATTCGCATATTACTTTCATTTGCTGCTCATAAAAATATGAAGCTCTATCAAATGAATGTAAAAAGTGCATTCTTAAATGGCATAATAAACAAGGAAGTCTATGTGAAACAACCTCCTGGTTTTGAGTGTGATACTTTTCCCAAACATGTTTTCAAACTTAAAAAGGCTTTGTATGGTCTTAAACAAGCCCCAAGAGCTTGGTATGAAAAGCTAAGCTCTTTTCTTTTAGAAAATGGGTTCTCTAGAGGAAAAGTATATACCACTCTTTTTCGCAAAGACGTCAAAACACATTTCATTATTGCACAAATATATGTAGATGACATTATTTTTGTTGCTACTATTGACCAGTTATGCAAGGATTTTTCTAAGATTATGACAGCGAAATTCGAAATGAGTATGATGGGAGAACTAAAGTTCTTCCTAGGGCTGCAAGTAAAACAGATTGGAAATGGAATATTCATACATCAGACAAAGTATGTCAACGAACTTCTGAAAAAGTATAAGATGGACGATGCAAAAGAAATGAGTACACCCATGTATCCGTCATCAATACTTAGCCTGGACGACTCTTCTAAAAAGGTAGATCAATCTACATATCGAGGTATGATTGGATCTCTTTTATATCTCATAGCGTCCAGACCTGATATTATGTTCAGTGTATGTCTATGTGCTCGTTTTCAATCTGACCCTAGAGAAACTCATCTAACAGCAGTTAAAAGAATTTTTAGATACTTAAAGAAAACCACTAATGTTGGTTTATGTTTTAAGTCGACCAAAGAATACAGATTAGTTGGTTTCTGCGATGCTGACTATGCGGGAGACAGAGTAGAATGCAAGAGTACTAGCGGAGGATGTCATCTTATTGGTGGAAATCTAGTCTCCTGGACGAGCAAAAGACAAGGAACAATTGCCCTATCAACAGCAAAAGCAGAATATATCTCAGCTGCGTCTTGTTGCTCACAACTCTTATGGATCAAGCATCAGTTAGAAGACTACAGTATCTACGAGAGTAAAATTCCTATTTTCTGTGACAATACTGATGCTATAAATCTGTCAAAAAATCCTATCTTGCACTCTAGGGCAAAGCACATTGAAATAAAACATCATTTTATAAGAGATTATGTTCAAAAGGGAGTTGACGATATTCAGTTTATTAATACTAAAAATCAATTGGCAGATATATTTACAAAACCCCTTCCTGAAGATAGACTCATCCATATTCGAGATCTTCTAGGTATGAAATTTATAAATGAATAGTTTTGTTCAACATGCCTTGATCATCCAAGGATCAGTAGCGTCCAATAAATTCACAGGGTCAAATGTTTTCATAGCGTCCAATACATCATAGTCCACTTGCATATATTTTCACATTCCATAATAACTTTAAATTGTGTGTGCATTATTATTAGTACTCAATCATGTTTTCTCTGAAAAAGATTTGAAATAAATGTTTTTTTTGTCTGAGTCACTCATGCACTGTATAACCGACCTCGAGAAACGTAAGCGCCTGAGCCAGCATTTATTACACATCACCTCTCTCTTTGAAAGTAAAAGAACCGCCAAAAAGCAAAACCCTTCAATTTCTTCATATACACTTAAACCCAACCTGTATACTCACTTCTTTTCAAAATCCACCTGAACTTATCATCTTCTCAAAACCCTAAACCCCTCTTCAAGCTCTCAGATATGGCAACCGAAAAAGCTGGTCTCACTGCAAAGGCCGTGGCTCGTGTGGAGAGCCTAGACAAAGCTGTCGTTCTCATCGAGAGCCGCTTCGATATACAAGCTCTCGACGACATGAGGGTGTCTGTAAAAGACAATCTGCTCAGTTGTGGCATCCTCAACTATTTCCATCTGAACGAAATCATTTACCCAGAAGTCATCCGACAGTTCTGGAACTCTGCTGTATTTTCAAAGACAGATATTACTAGAATCGTCCTGGGAGTCAAGGTCACTCTAGACCTAGGCTCCGTCGCCCAAGCCATTGGATGTGAACGGGCTGGGTCCTGCATCAAAAGTGGCTGGGAAGATACCTTTGGAGGGCATGACACAATCAACGCTGCACTGATGGGTCTTGAAGGACAAAGCCCAGTCGAGTACAGCAAGCTGATGAAAGAAGGGAAGATATTCCAGTAGCTTCTGAATAAAGGAATTTTTCACAAAGCTGGATCCAAGGACAACGTCACTTTCCTGCACAGGTTCGCGCTGTTCCACATGATCACCGGACAACAGTTCAACTTACCGCACCTCATCCTGAGCAACATCTTCAGGACCATGAGAGGACGCGGAGAGCGCGACCAGATCACCTATGCTGCCCTTCTCAACAGAATCTTCTGGCAACAACAGGTATTCCATGCCTTCTTTGCTTTGTCTTTGGGGGAGCAAAACAAAATAAGGATTCTGGGTGGTGGACATAGATTTACCCAACTTCCGTTTGGACGCAACAACGTTGCACAGATGAAGGCTGGGTTCGTGTTGAAGCCCTTAGAAACCACGTCCAAACTCGTGGACGTCAAAGAAGAAGCCGTTAAGATGACACCTCTACAAACAGTAGCGCCAATTGTCCAGCATGCTGCACCTATGGACGACGAGGTACTGTTTGAGAATCCAATTGCTACTAGACCGTCCACCAGAAGAAGGTCGTCCAAGGCGCAAGTAACCAAAGCTACAAGGTCCAAGACCCAACGAACTTCAGCTCCACTTACAGCTGCTCCTGTTGCTGCATCTACTCCATCTGCTACACCAACCATTCTTACCGCAAAGAGACAGCTGATCGTCGCCTCTGATGACGAAGACGATGAGCCCATTGGCAAGCTTGTCAAGAAACAGAAAGCTGCCACTGATGCTGCTCCTGCTTAACCACTATCCCATCCATCCACCTCACCCAAACGACCAGCAGACACGCCGTCGGGGGAAGCACAGTCTAAGAAACGTAAGCTTTCTTCTCCTACTGTTGCTGATGAACCTGAAGATGTTTTTATAGAATCCATTATTGATGAGCCATATGAACCTCTCACCCTACCACAAACCGAAACACAAGTTACACCTGAACTAGGAATGTTGTTACCTGGTGATGAAGGTTACACCTGCACCATTCCCACTCCCGGCATCTCTAAAACTTACCTCTCCATAAAGCCTCCTAAATCATCTCCCTCCTCAATCATCATCCCTTTTCTTACCCCCTCATTAGACACCTTGGCACAGACCAAACAAAAATGGCATTTGTTGTTTGTTGACAGAAATGCTCAAAACTTCTTGGATGACAATGCAATCGTTCTGCGTCCAGAGCTTCCCAAACCAGACTGTGATTTTGACTACTCTCCGATCATCATGGAGAAGTACATGGACAACTATGTCCATCAGCCATCGGAAGAATATTTGGCACTACCTCCTGGAGCCATTGAACACTTGCCGTTGAAGCGATTTATCAGACGGAAGTATCCTCAAGTTGTACGAGCTTGGCGCATAAATGCTCGTCCTCCTAGAGTACTTCAACACAAAGTACCTTCAGTTGAAAACACGGAAAAAGCTCTACAACAATGGGGACGAACGGACGAACGGATTATCCAACTCAGGCCTATAGATTTGAAGTTTCGGCCTTTGGATCCGGAAGAAGATGGATTCTTTCCATCCACCTTTGAGCATCTTTTCTACATTTTTCTCAAAGGTTCGGCCTTTTTAAAACATCAGCTATTCATTCCCCTATCCCAACATAATCGACCTTCCACAACCGTCCGCATCCAACCCGACCGAATATGCCCAAGATTGCCAATCATTGATGAAAATCGCAAGAAGGATAAGATTCTGACCAAGGCACCGTCTTTGCCTCTACCGTCCAGAGCTGAAATTCAACATAACCCAACCCATTCCCATAAATGGTTTTTAGCTCAGCGTCTTCACACAGATATGGACGAGACGGATGCTGAACGCTTCTGGCATCAACATATGTTCCAATGCGAACAAGAAGCATCCAGCAGTGGCGTCTCCACAGACGACAAGGCCGATATCCCAACTGCAACGAACTGTGTAGTCACGCAGCGTCCAGCTCGTGTCTTTCACTTTTCGGACACTTCTACTGCTTTTGTCCGTCCACCAGATGCGCGTCCACTCCTTGGTACGAAAACTTCTATCTTATATACATTGATTGTTGCTTTTACGCATATCAACACCTTCCAACCACCCTACCCTTGGAACCCTCCTCGCCCCTATCAACTTGACGTGCCAAACCTCAAGTTCCTAGAAGCACCTCCTTCTCCCTCTAAAACTCTTCCACCTTCTCCACCAACTTCACCCACACCTCCACCACCGCCTACTCCTGGCTCCTAAACCTCCGCCAGCCTCCCTGTTTCTATTACCGCCCCCTCATCCATCCCACCTGTTGACCCTGTCGTTCAACAATATGTCGCCACTCAACTTCAACCCATCTTCACTCTTCTGCACCAAATTCTTCAGAACCAACAAGCCCTTCTCCATCCTTCTCAACCTCCTCCTCCGCCATTGCCGCCACAGTGACTGTGATGACAACTCTTTCTTTTGATAATAACAAAGGGGGAGAAAGCATTATGGAAGCATTTTTTTTATATATATATAGTTTTTATTTTTTTGTGTGCATATATTCTTGTCAGATTTTATGCTCCGAATAGTTAAATAAAAAGTTGATATGATTTAATTCACATATTGCTCCATCTGTTATATAATATGCTTAATACTTGGTATATTCGACTCAGGGGGAGCATAGTAAGTCTTTCGAAAACTTCGTTTTACGCTTCTTTACTTAAAAAAATTAATAAAGTTTGTCATCATCAAAAAGGGGGAGATTGTTGGAACCAAAGATGTAGAAGCGTCTAAACTCTCAATGTTTTGAAGATAACAAAGCTTATTAATGTTTATATTTAAGTGTATAAACTAACCCTATCATAGCGAAAGACGAAAACTCGCCAAGAAGGACGGTCCAGCTGATGCAACAATGACCGTCTAGTGGACACTTTGAAGACCGTCCAGTAAGACGTGATCAAAGACCATCCAGATGAACAGACCAAAGGCAATCGTCTAAATCTCCAGTATTCATATATTTAAACGACTGAGTTTTTTTATTATGAACATCAATCATGTCTATCCGCCTTGAAACCTACACAGTACCACTCTAATGAGCTAACGTTCAAAACGGTTTGAAACATCAACATCAAGTCAGTACAAAAGCACAGCAGAATGGGTAAAGCAAGTCAACTTATCAAGCCGACAAGACAGATGAAGAAAGTTCAGAAGAACAGATTGTCAGCGCAGCCGTGAAACTTCTATTGTAGTGCAAGTTTTCAACTGCCACGCCTGACTTTTCTGAAAAGATAGTCTGCACGCACCTCATCACGTGAAGAGACAAGATATCTGTAACGGATTTCTTTCTTGAAGATCGTATATATACGCGCATCAACAAAAAGCAAAATAGAGAACGGAAGTAGGTGGATTTTTGTTTAAAACAACAACATATTCTTTCTTCTGTGATATTCTGTCAAGAGCGTCCAATGGACGATAGTCATTTTGTTTGTAATAATTCTCAAAGTGATCCTGAGTCTAAGTTTTAAAATCCTCACTACGTGAGTCGATCTTTTCTCAAAAATATTTTTGAGCATTGTGAAAGCCTGGAGAGGCTTAGTGTAAAAAGAATACTTGGGTTAAGCAATCTGGGTAGATTGCGTTGTAAAGCCTGAAGAGGCCACGAACAATACTTGTAACCAAAGATTGGTTAGTAGAAACCTTCTGGGTGAAGGGACTGGATGTAGCTCAGGTTGAGTGAACTAGTATAAAGCTTTCTGTGTTTTCTTCTCTCTATCCCTACACTTAAAAACGTTTTGTTTAGACTGATCTACCTTTTTCGAAAAGTTTTTTAAACGCACAATTCAACTCCCCCCTTCTTGTGCGCTTTTTCTTATTTCAGAAGTGTCCTTATACTAAAGAAATTCTCCAACATCTCTCAAGAAAAAAATGTATAAATAGTAAAAGGATGGCATTTAGTGAATTGTTGGCTACTTAAAAACTAACTCATTTTCTAACTATTTCATTGTTTTTCTTCCTTCTACTTTTATTGTATATGCTTAGAGGAAGGACTCAACAACTATCAATATCAATTCATAAAGTTCATCATTCAACAATAGTTATGTTATTATTTCTTTTATCAAACAGTTGGGTGTGTAGAGCCTAAAGAGGCTTGTATTTAAAGAACACTTAGGATTAAGCTTAGGGAGACTAATAAAATAATACTGAGTTGTGAGAATTTAGTTATCTTTTGTATAACAATTTCGTCTTAGTGAAAAATTTGATTAAAATTGGATGTAACACAAGGTTTTTTTTTTTAATTGTTCATACTAATTAAAGGTGGGTGAAAAAGCTTTTCATGGAAAACTAAGATTTTAAACAATTTTTTTTTTTGTGATCTTAGTCCATAAGATGATACATAAAAAGTGTTTGGTTCGGCTTTTTTTTAGCTTATTTTCTCCTTGAAAGGAGAAGCTGGGCCAAACATATTTCATGAAAAACTCTTAAAAAAATAAGTTATTTATTTTCACAAAACAATTTTTTTTTTTAAAAGTAGCTTATAATTAAGTTGGTAGAGAGAGCTTTTTACTAACTTATACAAAACTTGTTCTCGCAGTTCTCTCTTCGAATCCCAATGCGACTAAAAGTGTCATCTTTTTTTTAATTTTTCGTTATTTTTCCAATTTGAGTGCTTTACCAGCTTTAAATTATTTATTTTAGAAAATTAAAAATATTATTTATTTTTTTACTTTTAAATATTCTTTACATGAAATAATAGAACATGAATAAAATGAGTAAATAATATAATTAGAAAAAAAAATTTATATTTTAAAATATTTATAATTTTTATTCTTTAAATTTAATTTAGATGCCATATTTTTAAAACAAAATTAATTTATAGTTAAGTTCTTGAATTCTCAATTACATCAATATATTTATTAAATACTTTTTAGATTATTTGTTAAATATTTTTTAATATGTATTGACATTATTGAATTTTGTTTAAATAATTATTTTTTATCTTCTAAAACTATAGTTTAACAATGACATAAATTTTTTTAAATAATTTAAAATTTTTAATTAATGCATAAATTTATTTTATTAATATTATATATGATAAAATATTTTTCAATTATCTTTAAAATTAATTTTGATTAATTAAACTAATTTTTAAATTTTTAAATATATTTATTACATGAAATAAAAAAATATTACTAAGACAAGTAAATAATATAATTAAATAAAAGTTTTATATTTAAAAGTATTTATCATGTTTATTCTTTAAATTTAATTTAGATTTCAGATTTTTTTAATTTTTAATTTGTAGTTAAGTTTTTTTTTCATTTTTAATTACAACAACTTATTTATTAAATTCTTTTTGGATGATTTGTTAAATACTATTTAATATATATTGACAATATTGAATAATATTTAAATATATTATTTTTTATCTTCTGAAAATATTATTGAACAATAATGTAGATTTTTTAAATAATACTTTTGCAATTTGTATTATATATAATAAAATATAAATAAATCAGATTTAGAATTAAATTTTATTAATTAAAATAGTTTTTGACATTTTGAAATTAAAAATTTTTAAATTTATATATTTTAATACTTTTATGTATTTTTTTTATCATTAAAATAAATTTATATATGGTGATTAAATTAATTTTACATAATTGTAACTAAAAATTAACTTTACATAATATTTTTTATTTTATCAATATATATATTATTCTATTGAGTGAGACAATTAGTTTTAAGTAAATTTAAAATTTTAAAATTTTTTACCAAACAACTTTTAGCTTAAAAGAAACTTTAAAACTAAAAAAAAGTAAAATTTACCAAACAACTTTACTCTATTTTTAAAACTCTTATTTTGAGCTTTAATTTTAAAGTAGTTTTTGAGCCAAAAAAAAGCTGGGTCAATCATAACCTAGTCTTTTATTGTGAAAAACTATTGCAATGTCTTTTAAAAGACTTTTTACAAGAGATTTTTTATTTTGTCGAAAAAGAGTTTCAAAAAGATAATAAAATACAATTTTACCCCACTTTCACATTTTGTTTCTATCTTTTACACTAATGTATGTTTTCTTCATAGGTTTATCATCTTGCGTCTTATTATTCTAATATTTTTATAAGCTTATTAATTTAGTTAGTTTGAAAATCATTTTTATCTCTTGTTCTTTGTTATTATATAATTTTTATGTATTATACTGAGGAATAAGTTTTGATAAAAAAAAAAAATAGATAGACAAAATAAAATATAAGTTAAATATGTTTTTGGTCCTCCAAAAATTGAAAAGTCTCTCAAATATTAAAAAAATCCTAATTAGATTCCTGTATTAAACCCTGTTTAACTTTTTTGTTAAATGATAGTTACATTAACATCGCAGTCACCATTAATTTGTTGATATAACCATTTATGTTAACTATTATATTCAGGTCAGATTAGAAAATTACTTTTTAAATAAAATTATTACATATTTAACCTTGAACCACAGATTTTTTTTAACCCTAAAACAAAAATAATTATATGATTTTTTATTAAAAATTATCACTGGGCACTTCAAATAATAAAATACTTTACTTGGAAGTTGATGTGGTCATCATTTAATAGAAAAGCTAAATAGAGTTTAGCACAGAGTTCTAATTAGGATATTTTTAATATTTAGGAGACTTTATTCAAGAATTTTTTTTCTAAAGACTAAAACCAAAACAGGTCAATTTTTAGAGAACTAAAAACATATTTAACCGTAAAATATAATATTAACAAGATAAGTTTAAGTCTACACGAGAAGTAGTCAATTATTTTTTGCATGTATCGTTGAATTTATGTATGAACATGTACTTGTATTTAATTTAGAAATTTAAAGATTATTATGTATGAACATGTGCTTGTATTTAACTTAGAAATTTTGAGATTATTTTAATTAGTGATTTATAATTTGGATCACATTCTAATTACTTATGCTGAGATAACTTCATATATACTAATTTTTATTTATTTTGTACTATCCTTAAGAAAAACAAAAATAAAGCAAAAACCGAATAAAACTAGTCCAATCCAAATCACAAAAGATCAAATTAAATTAAATCAGATTTAATATTGAATTTAAATTAATTCAAATTGAACCACAATTATTTTTATGATCAAATGAAACGATTTTTTTTAACCCTGAAAAATCAATTCAAACTGAACCACAAAAACCATCTTTTCACAATACACGTTTTACACACATTATACATACAGGTGTTACTCGTCTTGTTATTGGAAGATACACTCAAAGACTTACACAAGAAGTAAGTAAATGATGGACGGGGAAGTATAAATCAAGCTGCGGCAGAAAATTTGAGTGCAGACTGCCTAAAACGCTGAAGAATTGCCACTGTTTTTTCATATGGAGGAGCTGCCTTTTTCACCGCTTCCACCTCAACAATAGCCATCAACCAAGAAAATAACACAGGAAACTTTTCTGGCACCATCAACTTTATGCCAAGAACTTCTTCCTGAGCCTTGTAAGCACCAAATATCGAACAAAACACAATGTCCAGGATTCCAAAATTGTTTTCAACACCAACATTGCCTTCTGCCAGATAGGTCTTCATTCCATCTTCAAGCAGATTCAGTTTCTCACATACTTGGTCAAGGGCCTTTTGTTGCGCTTCTCCATCAGTTTTGAGTACTAGAAAACTGTTCTCAAATAGCTGCAACGAAAAAAGAGAGTAAAAAAGACACGCGTTAGAACAAAAGCGCTTGGTTTATGCAAGACAAAATCTTAGTTCAATACTGGAAATCCTTGGGAAAATTTTGGCTCCCTAAAAACAGGAGTTTTTACATTTTCAGCTAATCAAAAATCATTCTTGATATGAGTTTTAAATATTATAAAAGTCAACATATATATCTTGCATGACAGTTTGTAATTGGATATCATTTATTCAAAAATTAATTGTGTTTGGTTTTAATCACAAGTTAAAGAGTAAACTATCATTTTGATTCCTAAAAATGTAACGCACTATCACGTTAGTCCCTGAAACTAAAAAATTTCAAATAAGTCCCTAAAGTTTTTAGTAGTTTCATCTAAGTCTTTAAATTTAACCACTTATTATTATTTTAGTCTATAAGCATATGTTAATATATCACTTAGGTCACATTTTTTTTGAATTTTAGACTAATGTGATTGACCAATTACACTTTCAAGAACTTATTTAAAATTTCTATAGTTCAAGGTTTAAATATGGGGACCAAAATAGTAGTTTATACTAACTTAAAAAACAAAATTTGTTAAATAGAAATACTAACTAGTATTTTAGCATTCTCTCACTACTTTCACCAAACAAGTGGTGTGCGACATCAAAGTGATGGCACTACACTAGTTACAACGTGCGCAACTTAGCCAACAAAATCTCAATTCAAATGCAAGTTTTTATTAGCGGTTAAGTTTTTAAGTGACTGGTGCTATCATTTATTTTATGGGATTGTCTAACTTATTCCAAGTAAAAATGTAGTTAAATAATCTTATTAAAAATGATTGGTATAATATGCTGTACCAACCATCTTTAAATACATAAAAAATTATGCCAATTATTTTTGATGGAATTGTTTAATCCCATTTTTACTTGGGTAGGTTAGACAACCCCTTATTTCATTCATATATACTAATAACAACATGAACATTATGGAAGCAAGACATGCATATATATAGTTGAATAATTAAAATAAGAAACCTATTTAATTACCTGATCCTGGATGAAATTAGACCAGAATCGAGCTTGGGCTCTCTTATAGGAATCAGTGGGAAGCAGTTTAGGACCATCTTTCCAGGTTTCATCAATATACTCAAGGATTACCATGGATTCAGCTATGGGTTTTCCATTATGAACAAGTACGGGAACCTTCTTGTGAACAGGGTTGTACTTAAGAAGTAAATCACTCTTGTTTGCTAAGTCTTCTTCCACATACTGGTAGGGTATGCCCTTGTGATTAAGGGCCAATTCCACCCTCTTCACATAAGGGCTAGCCCACATCCCGTGTAGGATCACCTTGTTTTGCTCTGCCATCGCTCTAGACTTTTTTTTCTGTAGAATGTTGTATTGCATACGATGAATTGATGATGGAGTTCGTGTTAGGCCAATGGCTATGTTTATATAAATTGTTTTGAACTTGTTCCCCAAGTTTTCCATATGGGATAGAATATAATATAAGTGTTAGGTCAAAATGTAAGTGTCGTGTGCAAAACAACACATATTTCCAATGGATCGTGAATTGATTTCGTTTTCTCCAAGAAAAGTTTGGTTTATGTGACTCGACTGTATATTTGTCTAATGTTTAATCATCATTCAAGTGATGATAACAAAAGATTAAATAATCTAGGTAAATAAGCTTTTAATTCAATTGGCATTAATAATATAATATTAGAGCGTCATGATGATGTGAGTGTAATCTTAAACACTTCAACTATATAGCATGTCTCTTTCTCTGTCTAAGTACTCACATATCTCAATGTGTAAAATAAAAGAGGTCAATAATAGCTGCCATATGCCAACTTGGCCAACTAGCCTATAGAAAGGGATTGTTGGGGAAGATAATCCTTATTCTATATTTGCATTTAGAATTGTTCATTGAATCCGTTGGGTTAGAGCATACTGGAACATAAATCATGGGTTTGGATATGGAAAGGAAACGGTCTGATCCATACTCCAATAACTCGAATGGCTTTTGATGGGTCAACCGGAATCTTTGGATGTAAATATAAATAATGCCTGCCATGCATGCTACAAGCCTCAGGAGAGTCCACCAAATAGTTTCATCATTAGGTGAAATTATAAATTTGACAAACATATTTATAAGCATTTTGTAATCTATTTGTTCCATCGTAATAACAACACATATTCATCTTAAAAGTTAATGCAACACTTAATTGTGTTAGATTGACTTTGGCCCTTTCCTCCTGCTTGGAATCCATTGTCCTACGGCCCCACAATTGCATTAAGGGTGGAATTTCGGAATTGCTAGATTAGAACATTTGTGTAATTGATGAGGAGAGCAACCTTGTGATCCATGAAAAGCTGAGGGGAAAGGAATGCATCTGCCATGGAGTTGTGTGCCATGAAAGCTTAAGATATGAAGTGGTAGACGAAAAGTGAATCAGATTCATCATCGAGTCTATTTATATTTCATTGACAAGTGATTAGCATTTTGTACTTCAAAATTTATGAACTCCATTTATCTTAAAATTGAAAAAGAAAAAACAAATCAAACAAACTTCAAGTTATGATCTTCCAAAATCGTTACGTGAAACGCATTAAACCCGTAACACTTAACATGAGAAACATGGTAATATCAAGGATGCTAGAAAATGTCAAAGAATGACAAATAAGTTTTTAAGTTGACAATATTCAGGCACTGTCGACAATGGACAATTCTAAAGTTTACTTCAATTTTGAAGGAAATTGATAGAAACTTGGTATTTTATTAGAAATATAAGGAACATCTACCTCGAACATAGCTACGAATCTGCTGAATTTCGAGGATTATTAATAGGTAGTGTGTCTTATTTTTTCAACCAACAAACCTAAGAAACTAAACATCTATGTAACTACTAATAGATATATCTTAGAAATATGTGACATATTTATGATACAGCACTAGAATCAGGCAATTTCCTTGCGGTATTGAGGCTACTACTACAAGAAGATACTAAAGCTATCTTGTGGACAATACTGAGGCTGTCCTTGAATGAACAAGTTGGTTGACCAAAAGAAATTCGTGTGGACAAGGATCTTGTAAGAAGTCGGTCAGATGAAGTTGTTGTACATGGTCTTAGAAGTATATAATTCCTTCAAAAAACAGTTATCAAGAAGCTCACGTTTGATAAGAAAGGACATGCATAATAAAAAGAAATCATACTAGTCATTGTTAGAAACACTCGGCAAAATCTCAACAGAGCAAATCTTGATCAACCAGATGAGAGATTAGCTTCCTTGCCAATAAATAAGAGGTCATGGTAACATTACAAGTGATCCTGAACCCTCCTCACCTGCCATAGAATAGTAAGTTACTACTGACCACCCTTTTTTATCCTAGGATTTTCTTAGCTTTTCCCGTACTTTCATCGGCCTGGATTATCAGTCTGTAGTGTTAGTCGGTATTTTGTAAATTTATATGTTCTCGAGCTATACAAAGTGTGCTTGAAAGCCCTTTATGGGAAATAATTCAAGTTCTTTTTTCACAATTGTGCTTCTTTACTTACGATTATTGTTTTTCTTGATAGTCTGTGTATTATCATTGTGATTATTGTAACGTTATTATATCAAGTCAAAACATATTACCAATAATGCTGTTGTCTAATACATGATTAATTGTTCACCCACTCATTCACTCATCGATGAACATTAGGCCATTCCGCCATTACCAATAATTACGATAGTTTAATTTCCTTTTCTACCCCAATTAAAAGGATCAAATTTCAAGAATCTCGTAAGTTTATCTTGTCGCATTTCTACTTAAAAATAAGATATATGTGCACGCGCAAATGTAAAGAGAAAGAAGTGATAATCAATTTTATTACGCGAAGCTTATCAGATTAAACAAACCAAACTAAAGTAAATGCGATTATACGTAGTATATCAAGCTGAGGCAGAAGATGTAAATGCACTAATAAACTGAAGAATTCCCACTGCTTTATCATGTGGAAGGGATGCCTCTTTCACCACATTGAGCTCAAGAATAGCCATCAACCAAGAAAATAACACAGGAAACTTCTCTGGCACTATGAACTTTATACCAAGAACTTCTTCCTGAACCTTGTAAGGGTCAAACATTGTAAAAAAGATAATGTCTAGAAGTCCAGTACTGTTTTTGTGATCAACGCTAGGTTTGCCTTCTGCAAAAAAATTCTTCATTCCATCTTCAAGTAGGTTCAGTTTCTCATACACTTCGCTAATGGTTTTTTGTTGAACTTCCCCATCAGTTTTGATTATTAAAAGCATGTTCTCAACTAACTGTAATAGAAAAGAAAGATCACAGGCATCATAATAAATCAACCCAGGCAAATGGTTTGGCTAGTTTTCCCCATATATGCTTCACAGAACTAGGTAACTAAACAAGTTCACCAAACTAACATAAGAAATTTTAACTAGCTAAGAAAATTTATTTCTTGTTCAAGTTACTCCTATAATTCGTAGTTATTTTCTAGCAGTTTAATCTTTTGTTTTCAAAGATACACTTAAACTATTAATAATTAGCAGCTCTTAAATTTCTTTAGATTTTACTCTTTCCTTAAAACAAATTTTTAGCTCAAATCAACAAATTCTTGTTAAGTAAGGTTTTAGGCTACTAATTACAAACACTACGACCAATGTGGTGTGGCATAGTTGACAGATAACTTTATTCTTTAAGTATATAGTTAGGGTTTTGATCCCCAAATTAGTGTGTATAAAAAAATATCTATTTAGAGAAATCTACCCCTTAAATAAATCTCACTAGTACCTCAAGAGATTAGTTCTGGGCTTCCAACCAAAGCCTGAGTTCACCCAAAATTACAAATACCAAGGGTCAATTTGATTTCTTTCTCACTTTTTGTTTTAAAAACTATTTTCTAAAATAATTTCATATTTCTCAGCAATCAATTTTTCACCCAAAATTTATTAAGTTTTAAAAATTGTTTACAAAACAAGTGTTTTAAAAATTAAAAAACAAAAACATCTAGTAGATGTTTTCCCATTCTTTTCTAATTTTTTTCAAGTGCTTCATTTAAGTATTCAAGGACAAACTTTTAGGAAATAAAAATGGGCTCAAAGGACAAAATACTTTCAAATGTGCTTAAGGAACAGATAAATTTTAGAAAACACATAATTATTTTTGAAAACAGTTAACGAGGGTTAAAGTAAAAACATTTCGAGACATGCGTGCTTGAGTACAATTTCGAAGCTTAGTTAATTTTACCTTTTCATCAATGAACTTACACCAAAAACACGCTTAGGCTCTTATATAGGTATGATCAGGCAACAATTTAGGACTATTTTTCCAGCACCACTACAAAAAAGGCTTTTTAAATTGGTTAAAAATGGCTTTTTCAATTGGTTTTACAACCGGTTTAGATACAGCTGATATAAAAGAAATTAACATTTTAAACCGTAAAACGAACCGATGTAAAAAAACTTTTTAAATCAGTTCTAGAGAGAACCGATTTAAAAAGTCTTGCTTTTTAAATCGGTTCCTTTTAGAACCGATTTAAAAAGTAGACTTTTTAAATCGGTTCTACTAAAACCAATTTAAAAAGTTCACTTTTTAAATTGGCTAATGCACAACCGATTTAAAAAGTTTTATTTTTTTAAAATACCTTCATTGTTTTTACAGATATAACCAAAACCTGATATAGACAGATACCACAGAAACAACTAGAGAATTCATTTATCAGAATTCAAAATTCATTTATTAACCAACAAAACTTCATAACATATTTGAAACATATGAAATAAAAACTACTATTCTTTTCTCTCTAATGTCATTCTAAACAAACTATCTATTACTTATTTCAACAAAAAAAATTTGTCCAACGTCAACAGATGCCTAGCAAGTTCTCATACAGGAATGGTTCCCTATCAATGAATAACTACAACATAAAAAAATAAGATAAATCATTAGTCAACCACCTACAATAATAAGTATTATTGTAACTTAAAAAAAATTATATTACCTCGTCCCATGAATCCACAATATCTGCTGAAACTATGGTCAACATATGTTTCATAACATAATATCCGCACTCATAGCTCCCTACTTGTTTGTTAGCCTACCATATGAGAATTTTTTTAGAAATGATTGTAAAAACAATTACAAATTGTAATAGAATATGCAATTGTAAATTACTTACATAAGGGAAAAACCAACTAGGCTTCCTCCGTAATAACACGTACCTACCCGCCAATGTTTGATATCCAATCATGACTCTAATTAAAAAATAGATATACAAGACATGTTATAGGTTTCATAATTACAATATAAAGCATGAATGAAATATATTATAAATAAAGAATTACCTTTCTATTAGTTATTTCAAATCTTTGTTAAGCTTCTTATGCAACAAACACAATAAGGCCACAGTATTGTCCCTAGGACAAATAATTAGCAATTGCCAATGCGAGCTACATTGCAAAAAGAATATATGTGATGAGATTCAAAAATCATTTAAAATCATTTGGGTAAGAAATAACTTGTACTTACCAATGCAAGTATTGTGCTAGGTAACATCGTTTTTGTCCATTATACATCCAATTTTGAATGTAGGCCTGAGAATCTTCATCCTTATTCCCTATCTTCTGAATAGGCAATGGGTCAATAAATCCATATATATATTCTCCCGACCCTTTGAGAGACAAAGACAATGCATGTATCTAAAATATACAAATGAATGTTAAATATAATATTGAGATGCATATTTAAGAGATTAACAAAAAAATTAAACTTACAACAACCATAACTGAAGAATTGAGATATTTAGCATGTCATTGCCAGTACAAATTTTCAATACATCCTTCTGGGTGATCCACAGGTCTACACCACTAGGTCTACCAAGGAATGTCAGCTCCCAATCTATTTGAACAACATTTGTCCCCATACTAGATGCCACTTGCCACAAGCATGTTATTAGATCAACTTTAGGTTTCGATTTTTTGGGTGGAACATCTTTCTTAGACGATTGAACATCCTATAAAAAAAGTAAATACAAAATAAGATTGTAAAATACATTCAAGTTATTTTTATTTGTAATAGAAAAAAAAATATTTAAGATGACTTATGAATATACCTTGACTGATGTGACCTTCATAAGTCGTCTCGACCATTGAATGAATTGTTTAGGTGCCTGCCCAACAGTCTGAACCTCCTCGATGGGTACAGGAACTTGAGCATATGCATCCCATATTTGTTCAACTACCACCCTTGCCATATCATCCTCAATTGTCATGTGGTGTATGGTAAGCCCCAAGTTATATACTCTCCCAAAAGCCACTAAACGAACAAGCTCTCCATCAACATATAACTAATACTGCTCATGGATATCAGTGTTAGTCTCCTCCCTAGAAGGATTAGCAGCAGCACAGCTTCCCTTTGTGTTGACACGTACAGGAGTATAAGCTTGTTCTGTTTGGACATTTGTATTTTGTTGTGAAAGACCCAATGATGTCAGCTCCTCTCTAATCTCCCATCTCAACTATTCCTTAAGCTCATTTCTAATCTCCTGCCTGATTCGCTACACCTCTTCCCTGGTGACAATTCTGGAGTTGGGCCCACTACATGAGGGTGGTTCGTAGTAATCACGAATGCCAACACCTCATCCAACTGCACGAACCTTACCAAGATGCTTTGGTCTCCCAATAGCCATTGTTAATATATCCTCACGTCCATGAGGAACAAATGTTCCTTGTAAGGTCTGCTCAACCAGTGAGTCTTACAACATTTAATTCAAGAAATGTGTAAAAAATATGATGTATGACGTTACAATTATAATTTGAAATCAAAAATGACTTACAATCTTTTCAGCAACAACGCGTGTCTCATCCGATATATATCCACCCGATTGTAGCGTGTGGGCCACCTTCCATTTATCCCATTGTTGCGGTGGTGATGGAGGAGCAATATCTACAGCAGAACCAGATGCTGATGCTTCTAGTTGACGTTGTCTCTCCTTCTCCGTCATCATCTTCTGCTCAAGCAACTTATATCCCCCACGAGACAATCTATGGGAATGGACATTCTTGGATGCAATCACTTGTCCTTTTTTTCTCTTCTCCTGTGTATAATAAGACACTATTAAATTGAATAAAAATTAATCAAATATTGTTGTATGATTAGAAAAATATGATTGCAACTAAACCTGGAAGACAGAATCCTCCCGGCTTTCAACAAACTTTATCCACATATCCTCATCCAAAAATGCATACTTCTCACAAGGAGAAATGTCTTTCAATTTTCCATATATGTATCTTGTGGTGAGCTGTGTCTTAAATGCCCTCCAACGCCCAACCGCAAGTGAGAGCAAGTTCTTTCTCAACATGGCATTATGTGAAACATCATAAGTCAACTATAAAAAAAAAATTAAATAGTTAATGTGTGATAATAATATGGTTAAATATAATTTATATATTTAAGATTGTAGAAATAAAATACCGTGATAGTTTGCCATATTTGGTTCTTTATGCCCTCCTCCACATGGTCTCAATCCTCATAAAGGATAGAGACGTTACTCCAAGCAAGAACGCCCACAAAACTAATGAATTTTGTGGTGTTTTCCCCTTTAGGTGCCTCACTAAGTATGTCAAACTAAATTGGTATCAGATGGTCACCAGCTCGACTGAGAGTCAGTTCTTTTAGGTGTGTATCTCGTCTACCCTTTTTTTCTGGTAAACTCATAAGATGGGTTACCAGAAGAATCAGCCATGACCTGTTTGGAAAAGAAAAAAATTGTCAGTACCGTTATTGGAGAAGTTTTAAATTTTCAAAGATAAACATAACGATAAAAAGAATTAAACAATATAATAAAAATTATATAATGTCAACAAGAATATACAATATAAACATAAATAAGTTACTAACATCGTTAAGTGTGAATGTTTTCCCATATTCCTTCGTGATGATCATCACATGTGGCATGTACATCATCCACTTCATTTTCATCAATAAAAGTCAGCATTCATGTTGAGAAAGAAGGAATCTCAATAAAATCAGAATTTGAGTCTTCTTTTTCATGACTAGCACGCACATTTCTTCCTTGAAGAACCACTAACCATCTCTTGTTAGAAGGATCGCTAACATAAAAAAACTTGTTTTGCTTGGTATGCCATAATAAAAGGCTCCTCCTTATAACCTACCTTGCCAAGATCGACCAATGTGAACCCTAACTCATCGGTTTGCACCTCGATGTTACTGTCAACTCACTTACATTTAAACATAGGTACTTTGAATTTTGTGTAGTCAACTTCCCATATGTCTTCGATAACTCCAAAGTAACACATGGATGCCATAACAGGGTTTTTATCTTTTGAACTAGATAAGTGCATGGACTCAACCACAACCATAACCCCACTGTTTTGCACAGTACTTTTCTCATCTAATGACTTTGTATTGAAGGAGAAGTTGTTGATATCGTATCTAGTCCAACATATGACATCAAAGTTAGGTCCATGTGCTAGCCATTTTAATGCCTCAGAAGCATTATCATCATTCACAACTTGTTCTTTAAACCAGTTTAAGAATGTTTTGTTATGCTCAGTCAATTGCCATTTCTCTGGCATTCTAGGATTATTTTTCTTAACAATGTTTTTGTGAGTAGAAAAATAAGGTTCAACTTCATTAGTGTTATTCAATATGTAGAAATGTGCTTGCAGAACTTCCTCTCGACTCATTTGTTTAACGTTTACACCTCAAGTACCCTTACCAGAAAATCTTCCCTCATGACGAGATGTTGGAAGCCCTACAGGTTCAACTTGTGACAAGTATTCTGTACAAAACTGAATGGCTTCTTCAGCAATGTACCTCTTAACAATAGATGCTTCTGGACGGTATGGATTCTTACTATACCTTTTCAGGATCTTCATATATCATTCAACAAGATACATCCACCGTAAATAAACCGGACCACAAATTCTAATCTCTCTCACTAGATGCACGATTAAGTGAACCATGATGTCAAAAAATGAAAGAAGAAAATACATCTCTAACTGGCACAATATAATAGCAGCTTCATTTTCCAACTCATCCAACTTCATAGGATCAATGACTTTGCTACATATGGCATTAAAGAATAGGCACAGTCGCATAATAGTCTTTCTAACTTTTTTAGGCAATATGTCACAAATAGCCACTGGTAAGAGTTGTTGCATCAAAACATGGCAATCATGCGACTTTAACCCAACTAATTTGAGATCTTTTAGTGACACAAGGCTCTTGATATTTGAACCTTGTGGCACCTTGACTCCCTATAGACACTTACAAAAACTTGTTTTCTCTTCTCTTGACAAGGTATGACATGCTAGAGGCAAATATGTCCATTTACCCATTGACTGTGGACCTAACTGGAGGTGTATAGCCATCTCAACCAAGTTTTGACGAGCATTTTCAAACCATCCTTCGTCTTGCCTTTAATGTTCAAAAGAGTGCCAATTACACTGTCATACACATTTTTCTCAACATGCATGACATCTACACAATGTCTAACATCTAGACCGCACCAGTATGGAAGATCAAAGAATATCGACCTCTTCTTCCACAAGGTTTTTTCAGTAACTCCCTTATCAATCTTTCCAAATTGGATGTTGATGTCCTTCACCCGTTCATAAACTTGCTCACCAGTTAAAATGTGTGATGCAATACCATCCTCTTGGCATCCATTGAAGTCTTTTTTAAGTCTACGATATGGGTGATTAGGCTAAGAAATTTTCGATGCCCAGTGTAAATTGTTTTCTTTCCATGTTTTAGTTGTACGTAACATGTGTCTTCTTCATAGATAGGACAAGCGTTATGCCCCTTAACACTCTATCCACTCAAGTTCCCATATGCTGGAAAGTCATTGATGGTATAGAACAACATTGCACGCAACATGAAATTTTCACGACGATAACCGTCATACACATGAACACCTTCATCCCACAGCATTCTCAAATCTTCAATCAAGGGACGTAAGTAGACATTTATGTCATTTCCTGGCTGTCTTGGGCCCGCAATCATTATAGATAGCATAACATATTTTCACTTCATGCACAACCAAGGAGGCAAATTATAAATAATTATAAGAACAGGCCATGAACTGTGCTTACTGGATAAATTCCTATAAGGATTCATTCCATCTGTAGCAAGTCCTAGCCTAAGGTTTCTTGCCTCAATCCCAAAAATTGGAAACAAATGATCGATTTTCTTCCATTGTGGAGAGTCTGTAGGATGGTGAAGCTGTCCATCACATTTTCTCCCATCTATATGCCATGTAAGGTTCTTCGCGTCATCTACATTGGCAAATAATCGCTTAAACCTTGAAATTATTGGAAGATACCATAATAACTTAGCAAAGGGACCCTCTTTTGTGCTCTCATCAATATCATCACCCTTCACTTTATACTGTGATACCCCACACCTGGGACACTTGTGCAACTCTTCAAACTTTTCTCTGTACAATATGTAATCATTAGGACACGCATGTATTTTCTTGTATTCCAATCCCATCGAACACAACACCTTTTTTGCCTCATAGTTACGTCTTGGTAACGTGTTACCTTCTAGAAGCATTTCATTCAACAACTCAAGTAATTCAGTGAAACTTTTATCACTCCACCCATTTCTTGCCTTGACATTCACTAATTTTAACACCGCTGACAACCGTGTGAATTTAGTGCACCCCGAATATAG
The DNA here is from genome assembly GCA_004329165.1 of Spatholobus suberectus. Lineage (NCBI taxonomy): Eukaryota > Viridiplantae > Streptophyta > Magnoliopsida > Fabales > Fabaceae > Spatholobus > Spatholobus suberectus. The sequence goes on from CM014729.1 coordinate 60,413,168, forward strand.
AGGCTTATCCGCATCACTGCACAAAGTGTCGTATAGTTGAGCTCGCTGAAAAGACTATGGTCCAATATCACGGATCATGTCCTCTAGTCGATCATTCATAGGTACATCAAATTGATCCGTTTGAGACATACTTGGCATGTCTAACAATTCACCATGCCATGTCCATATTGTATAACTCTTGCAAAAGCCATCACAAAGGAGATGCTCCCGTATTTGCTCAAGTTGCAATCGTCTTTCATTCAGACAATTAACACAAGGACAATAAAAGAACCCACCACTATCAGGAAGATTTCTTTCAGCGAATTGGATAAACTCTTCCACTCTATTTTGATATTTATCAATTGTGCATCTAGAATTAATCCAACTATGATCCATAACTTCCTTCTGTTATCCACAAACCATATCTTAATGCATGTAAATCTCACTTTTTTTAATACAAGGTGTGGTCCTATCCCATTCAGAAAGTCATTTTTTTAAACTTGATTAATATGTATTGGTTTAGTCTCATCTTAAATTTGACAAAATTTCAGCAGCATTTCGCATTGGTCTCCAAGTACACAAAATGAAAGTGGTGACATCAAGTTCACCGCAATCAAGTATGCACCCGAAGACACAACACGAAATGAGTAAACTGAAATTTAATCAAATTAACGATGAGATTTAACCATTACGTATTAATAAAGTATAAAAAATGGATCTTTCTAAACTGTCCAACCAGATAATTCAAGATTCAATACAACAATTACCACTTTAATCATTGTATTGAATCTTAAACAGGAAACTAAGGTTCGCTCATAATGCATAAATTCAATAGAAAAACAACACACAATTAAGCACACAATATAATGCATATAATTTATACACAAAACAAAATTCAATAACAAAACCAAATGTCAATTTCATGTAATGCAATCCAATCCACAACAAATTAAATCTAACGCTCAAGAGTTCACTTATCTCATACAAAATTAAACAATGACGACGTCTGTTTTTGGCATTATATATCATTAATTATAGAACTTTGGGTTTAAAACAAAATATAATTACATTAATTATACTAGTATTTTAGCTTGTGCATTGCACAGGATAAATGTTTATTTTATATAATTAAAATTTATAATAAATAAATACTCATAAATATACAAACTATATTATAATTAAAATTTATAATAAATAAATATTTTAGAACATATAGCTTGTTAAATCATATTTAGTGACAATTAATTAATTGCTAAGATATAATTAAATTAACTTCTTACTTTTATTCTTTTTCATTACTTATTACTAACTTACCTAAAATAATCAACTTCACTTAATTCTATCTTATGTAATATAATCCTCAATACTTAAAATTCTTACCACATATTTATATAAGTTAATAATTAACTTAAACAATTTATCTTGTTCTTTAAAGATTTATAAATTTATAAACATATAAAGAATTACACTTTTCTTATATATATTAATAAACATTTTCAACCATATATAACTTCTATTAATTAATTTTATGTAACAATATAATTAACATAAAAGATTAATTTCAAATTAATATTAAAAATGAAACAATCATATTCACATAATTAATGAACCAAATGAACCAATATAAACATTATGAACCAAATGAAATTAAAATTACTAACCAGCAGGCGGTGACGGCGACAATGCAGGAACAACAGCGACGAGTCCCACGGCGATGGTGACGGCACGCGTACGCCTCCTACTCCCTCTAAAATGCAACGACGAAATGAGGGGCGAATGGGGAAGAAGAGAGCTTCAATGGAGGAAATGAAGGGCGGATGGAGGAGAAGAAAGCTAGAAGGGAGGAAATGAGGAAGAAGAAGGATGCTGGAAATGAAAAGGAGAGGCGCGCGAATGTAGGTAAAGCCACTTTTTAAACCGGTTACAGAGGAATCGGTTTAAAAAGTTAGCGCAAATATTATTTTATTTTTAAAATTTTTTAAATCGATTGGATTTGAACTGATTTAAAAAATTTGTTATAATTCCAAAAATGTCACCACGTTTCTTTTTTAAACCGATTTGATATTAACTAATTTAAATTCCTGCTTTAAAATCCATTTTGTGTAGTAGTGCAGGCTTCATTAATATACTCAAGAATCACCATGGACTCAGAAATGGCATTTTCATTGTGAACAAAAACAGGAACCTTCTTGTAGACAAGATTGTACTGAAGGAGTAAATCACTTTTGTTAGCTAAATCTTCTTTCACATAAATCGTAAGCTATACCCTTAAGTTTAAGGGCCAGTTCCACACATTTCCGTTGTGAACAAAAACAGGAACCTTCTTGTAGACAGGATTGTACTTGAGGAGTAAATCACTTTTGTTAGCTAAATCTTCTTTCACATAAATCGTAAGCTATACCCTTAAGTTTAAGTGCCAATTTCACACATATCCATTGTGAACAAAAACAAGAACCTTCTTGTAGACAGGATTGTACCTAAGGAGTAAATCACTTTTGTTACCTAAATCTTCTTTCACATAAATTGTAAGCTATACCCTTAAGTTTAAGGGCCAATTCCACCCTCCTCACAAAAGGGCTAGCCCAGGTCTTATATAGGTGTTACAACAATCACAATGCTATAACCAGTGAAATTACTTTATGGTTTATTCCTTTATTACTAGCTTCTTTTACAGTCACATTTTTTAACATTTGGTGTAAGTTTTCTTTTTTCCTCTATTTTTTTTAGCCACTTGCTGATGTGGCAATAGGTAGTGGAGAGTTTGTTAGACTATTTCCTTTTTCTTCTTACATTTGTAACGAACTCATGCTATATAGTATGGCAAAGTGGTATAATGGAGAATACCCATTGTTATCATATCAGAAAACATTCCTCTCTAATTCTCTTTGTTGCATCATCTCTCTTTGGCTACGGGAATTATTCATTCATTCATTCATTTGATTCCCCTGCTATTAGGTAGCTTGTGTTCTTAGATATTACCTCCCTGAATCCAAATTTCATCTCAATTGGTATCAATGGTTCATTTGGCGGCTCATTCCATGGCGAATGTGACACGCACTCAGTTAAGCATTCAAGAAGTGGAGTAAGCATTGACGAGGAAGATTGCCGAGTCGAACGCAGAGATGCAGGCCAGGCTTGATCAAGTCACCGCTGTCTTTGTGAACTTCAGACCCTATACACCAATTGCTCAACTTAACACCAACATGACAATCATAAAGAAGTCCATGGAACTCCTAGATCTAAAGAGAGTTCTTCTCATACAACCCAGAATCAGTACTCTACTCGGATTTCAAAAATTGATTTCCCTGGGTTTGATGGTACAAAGATGAAGGAATGGTTGTACAAGTGTGAACAATTCTTCTCCCTAGATAATACACCACTAGAATCAAAGGTTCGTTTGGCTTCCATTCACCTCGATGGAAGTGCATTACAATGGCACCTTAACTACATGAGGTTCAAATTTGATATCTACCCCAACTAGGCCTAATATATTGCTGATGTAACCTTGCGAGTCGGTGAAGCCTATGAGGATCCGCTTTCATGTTTAATCCAAGTGAAGCAATCAGGTATGATACAAGATTATGTTGCAAAATTCGAATTAGCTTTGACTCAGGTGGCTTTACCTCCTGAACATTCTCTGAGTATATTTTTAGTGGGCTTAGAGCATAAGACCCAAATGCATGTGAGGATGTTTAACCCCACTTCAATAGCACATGCTGCTAATTTAGCCAAACTTCACGAAGCTTCAAAATCCACCTCGAATATGCTTAAATTTAGTACTCGCCCCAATTCCTATGGTTCTAATCTTATAACAATGCCTCACAAACCAATTATAGGGAGCAATTCTCATTTACAGTCACAAGCAACTAAACCTCTTTTCGGAAAAGCCCCCAAGACTTACAATGCTCCTGAAATGGTTAAAAGGCGGGCCAAAGGACTATGCATATTTTGTGATGAGCCTTTTACTCCAAGTCACCAACTAAAACATAGAAGAACTCAACTCTTGGTGATGGAATTGGATAAGGAAGAGTAGTTGGATGAAGAATTAGAGGGAAATGATTCAGTAAATGTAGGGAGCTATCAATTCAAAAATCCTCACCTGTCACTTAATGCTTTATCAAGTGTATCTAATTACCAAACCATGTGGGTTAGTGGCCTCCATAATAAGAAGATGTTACAAATTCTAATTGACAGAGGTAGCACTCATAATTTTTTGGATTTGGACCTAGCTAAGAAGTTGAGGTGCAAGTTGGAAGCTATAATTCCCATGACAGTGACTACAAGTGGTGGTACAAAACTACAAGCCCTTTATATATGTAAGGGTTTTACTTGGCAACTTCAGCCATCAAAGTTCACTACAGATGTAATGGTGCTTCCCTTAGGTTGTTGTGATTTAATTTTAGGAGTTTAGTGGCTGATTTCACTAGAGCTAATCCTTTGGGATTTTTTGAAATTGCAAATGGAGTTTTCTATTGATGGGAAAAGGTTTGTGTTAAGAAGAGCCAAACCTACAAATATCAAGCTCATCAACAATAAGTCCTTCACTTAAGCTATCCAACAAGGGCCCCAAATGTGCTTCCTGTATATGGAGAAATCAAATAATCCACTTGTTCCCACACGCAATGTAGAACCAATTCCTCAATTACCATTTGCGATTAAAGAGCTTTTGACTATGTTTTCCGATATTTTTGAAGATCCAAAGCAATTACCACTAGCTAGACCAAGCTTTGACCATCAGGTTCCCTTAAAAGAAGGATCCACACCTTTCAACTTGAGCCTTATAGGTACTCTATCATTCAAAGGGACATAGTTGATAATTTAATTGAAGAAATGTTTATTCAGGGAGTGATTCAGTACAACAACAGTCTTTATGCCTCTCCTATAATGTTGGTTAGAAAAAAAGATGGCTCATGGCAACTATATATAGATTAAAGAAGGTTGAACCAACAAATAATCAAGGATAGGTTCCCCATTCCTCTTATTAAAGATTTAATGGATGAGCTAGGGGGTTCAACAATGTATTCTAAGCTAGACTTAAAATCTGGATATCATCAATTGAGAATGGAAGCTGGGGAAGAATATAAGACAACTTTTAAGACCCATGCAAGCCACTTTGAATATCTAGTTATGCCCTTTGGGCTAACTAATGCCCTTACATCCTTCCAGGCATTAATGAATCACATTTTCCACCTGTTTCTACAAAGGTTTGTCATCATCTTCTTTAATGATATTCCCATATACATTTAATGATATTCTTATATACAGCACCACCCTAGAGGATCATGTGCTGCATCTTAAAATGGTCTTTCAAGTCCTTCATGCACAACAATTGTTTCTTAAGAAATCTAAATGCTGCTTTGCTACGTATAAGGCGGAATACCTTGGCCATTTCATCATTAAAGATGGTATCTCTACTGATGCTTCCAAAATTCAATTAGTGCCAAATTGGCCACAACCTTCTAATATCAAACAACTTAGAGGATTTTTAGGTCTGGTTAGATATTATAGGTGATTTGTCAAAGATTTCGATAAAATTATAAACCTTTGACTGATATGCTCAAAAAAGATTGCTTCAAGTGGTCTAAGACTTCAGTTGCAGCCTTCCAGACTTTGAAACAGGCTCTCATTTCAACTCCAATATTAGCTCTCCCCAATTTTTCAAAGACTTTTTTTGTGGAGACAGATGCTTCAAGGCCAGGCATCAGGGTAGTTCTAATGCAAGATAAACACCCAATCGCTTATATTAGCAAAGCCTTAGGTCCTAAGCAATAAGCTATGTCGATTTATGAAAAGGAACTCTTAGTTATTGTGTATGCAGTCTAGAAATGGGGAGCTTATTTTGCTCATGGACATTTCATTATTAAGACTAATCAAAAAAGCATCAAATTCATGTTAGAGCAAAGGTTGAACACACCTTTCCAACAAGTCTAGATGTCAAAGCTTATGGGGTTTGATTTTGAGATACATTATAAGGAGGGCAATGAAAATGTGGCTGCTGATGCTTTATCTCGAAGACCGGGTGCTAAATTACTTCTTTTCCTACTCAACAATGCAAAAGAGGGTTTGTTAATTCGTGACATTCAACAGCATCCCAGTAAACACCCGAAGTATACATGGCATAAAGGTGAATTGTGAAGGAAAGGTAAACTAGTTATAGGTTCCAGCACATAACTCAAATTGCTTATTCTCAAATGGTTGCATGATTCTCCATTGGGAGGACATTCTGGTTATGATGTATAGCTACACAAGTCAAATCATTATTCTTTTGGAAAGGCGTGACTAAAGACATTCAACATTATGTGCGAAATTGTGACACTTGCCAAAGGTGTAAACCAGATTTGGCAGCTTCTCCGAGGTTATTGCAGCCTTTACCCATTCCTAATCAGCTGTGGGATGAAATTAGTTTGGACTGCATTGAAGGGTTACCTCCATGCCATGGTAAACAGGTTATTTTTGTGGTGGCGGATCACCTTAGTAAGTATGCACACTTTCTTGCATTATCTCACCCGTACACTGCTCTTAATGTAGCCCATTTGTTTTTGGATAATGTGTTCAAATTGCATGGGAAGCCTGCTTCCATCATTGGTAATAAAGATCCAATTTTCCTTAGCAAGGTTTGGAGTGAGTTGTTTCACCTTCAAGGGGTTTCTTTGAATAAGTCCACTGCATATCACCCCTAATCCGATGGCCAAACTGAAATTGTCAATAAATGTTTGGAGACTTATCTTAGATGTATGTGTTCAAATAAGCCTTCATCTTGGTCCAAATGGTTAGCCTTAGTTGAATGGTGGTACAATACAAATCTCCACTCCTCTATCCAAACAACTCCCTATGAGGTTGTATATGGCCAAGCATCCCCCATTCATCTCCCATATCTGCCAGGAGAAGTCCCAAACTCCGTTGTGGATTATACCTTCAGTGCAAGAAAGGCTATTATTTAGTTACTACAATTCCATCTTCTTCAAGCTCAAAACAGGATGTCTCAACAAATTGACAAGCATCGCATTGACATGGTTTTCCACATTGGAGACTATGTTTATCTCAAATTACAACCTTACAAACAATCTACCATGCGCCCATTGTAACACCTTTACTTTTACTTACTAATTTGTTTTTCTAATTATTCTATAATTATCTATGGAGAACTAGATGGGAATCTCATGAGTATGATCCCACGATTATGTTTGTATTAGTAAATAACAGTTAGTTTAGATTTTTAATAATTCTTTCGAAGCCTAGAAAAAGGTAAAATGACTAATTTGCCCTTGTAAGAATTGTATAATTAAGAAAATAGATAAAAATAGTTAGAAGTGTCTAAAATTTATTTTTAAGTCATTTATATATTTAGAATAATTAATATTAATTTTAGAAATTTTTTGACAGTTTTTATGAAATGACCAGTATATTCCTAAATGACTACGTAAGCCAACTAGAGACTTTTTGATCCCAAAATATTTTGAAAAATTATATTGAGTATATTTTAATTACAAAAATTTTATTTTGAGGGGAAAATGGTAAAAAAATGAAAAATATAATTATTTGATAAAAACATGATTTATTAGCTTAATAAATGTCTTTTTAGTGAAAAAAATTATTATAAATAATATATATATATATATATATATATATATATATGAGAAAAATTCGAATTTTTTTTCAGACTCACAAAAATATATGTGAATGCTTGGTGTGGTCAGAATTAATTAAAATTGACCCAATAATTTAATCCAATTATTTACCATAAACTAATATTTTATTACTTTTACCATTACTAACACATGGGTAATTTGCAAGTCAACAAAAATAGCTCTTATTTTCTCCCTTTTGGCTCCATTTTCACACTGGTTCAGAGCTGTTAGTTGGGGCAATTCAAATTAAATTATTTTTAATGGGATTAGTGGCAAAAAATTAAACCAAAACTATACTAATTTTCTCCTATAAATAACCTTCATCTACATTTCAATTCTTACACTTTCTTCTTCAAATTTCAAACCCTCTTCTCTGTTGTGGTACTGAATGTCCCTCTCCTCTCCATTCTCCAAGCCATAATTTTTTTTTATCCACAATTAAAGCACCTCCAACCATAGGTTTAGTTCTAATAGCTTGACACCTCCTTTCCTCTTCCATATTCCACCATCAAGCTACTTATTTGAGGTAAACGGGGAGTGAGATATAAGCCTATAATTTTTGTTTTCTTAATGGGTGTGTGTGTTGGGTTATCCCTTAAACCCATATTATTATACTAATCCTACTACTATCCATATATATAAGTAATTGTTTACTTTCTTGCTTTACTTTAATGACATTTAATTTGATGTTATTTATTTTCTTGTTCTTGTTATTATTTTTATAGATGGTTTTGGAGTGGATTTTTCCCCCAAAAGCCCTTAGCTTTTTACTTCCCATTTAATTGTTTTCATGTAGATAGTTTTGGAGTGGGTTTTTCCCCAAAACTCTTAGTTTTTACCTTCCATTTAATTGTTTTTATGTAGATGGTTTTGGAGTGGTTTTTCTCCAAAAACCCTTAGCTTTTTACATTCCATTGTCATTTATATTTATGCTATGTACCTTATTATCCATTTTAATTTCTTGTCATTTATATTTTTGCCATTTAAGTTATTGCTATTTCTTTTTTGTTCATTTAACTCTTTTTATTTATTTTATTCTTTCATTGTTATTTATTTTTATGTTGCCTTTATTTTGTTGATACTTCACTAGAATTTATTATCCTATTATTTTAATTATCATTGAGTTATTTTTATACAAGTAATTAATTTAAATCAAGTTTATGGTCTTGAATCACTTGAAATAAAAAATTTTAGAACCTATCTCTAATTATGGGCTCTCATTTGTTTAAAAAAATAATAATAAAATAAAGCTAATTTTTTTTTCCTTGAAAACTAAACAACTAGTATAAGCAAAGTGGTTAAGAATAAAATAATTTATAAAATAGAATTTTTTTTAAATAACAAAAATAAATGGTGTTGATTAAGAAATAATGGTAAGTTATCAAATAAATTTCTAAGACAACTTAGCAAGTATTTTAAACTCTTGTATTGAAAAGAATTTAGAAAGAGAAAATGAAAAAGATTTTGGTTATTTTTACATAAAAGGTACGCAGCCCTTTTAAAATAGATTAAGAAAAATGAATTCTTTTATTAATTTAAGCATTTTGACAATTACTTAATTTGGTTCAACTTAGTAAAAATAAATTTTAAAATTTTTAGAAAAATTTAAAGAAAAGTTTTTCCTTTATCATTTATGAAACTAATTTAAGAAACAAAGTTTTGAGCCAATTGAATTAAATGGGCTTCTAGCCCAACTAGTGAAAGTTTTTAGAAGTAAAATTTTTATTGTATGAATTAAGTGGTTTTGACATCTAATCTTTTGTTCACTTATGGCTAAGAAATGAAAATTTTGTTCAGCTAAGCCTTTCTAGTAAATATTTTTGTCAAATAGAATAAAATGCCAAAACTTGTAAATAAAGAACACATCTTAATTAGCAATTCTCTCAAAGTTTAATTTTTAAAATTTCTCCATATTTATGGATTAAGAACCTTTCCTTTAAAATAGTCTAATTTAAAAAATTAGAAAAGATTAAGGACAAATCAAAGAAATTAAATTGAAAACTTATTTTTAAAGTATGTATGTGTAAAAATGAATTTTTGTATGCAACTTTAAGCAATGACATTTTCTTGCTATATTTTCTAGTTGAATTGTTTCTAAGTTATTATGAATAATAGATGAATATTTCTGTAAATAGTGATTTTGAAACTCTGCTGAATCCCAAAGAGTATGCCTAGAAACTTAGAAACAAAGTCATAGGAAACTCTCTGTTGAGTTAGAACCATGCTGAAAAGCATGAGTTCCTGTGTCTAGGAAGTAATAGTTGGTACACTACAGGATGAAAGGCATGGACCATTGTTAGGGTCTTGAGGGTAAAGGTATCGAGTTGTAAACGTCTCAATGGTCAGGTTAGCACCCTGAGGCAGGATAAATCACGTAAATCGACTTGGTAACCTTGACACATACTTAGCATCACCATTATTAGTGGAGTGTATATCCTTGATGGGCATATGGCCCTTTCCTCGAGGATGATGACTACAACATAGATGTCTGTACCTTGTGAGGGATTATACAAACTCCCAATCGTTTCCCCATGATTCCTGATGGCTAAAGTTAATCATCAGAGATAGGTATGAATCCATACGTTTGATAAAGGTTAAGATTGAGTCGTAATGATGTAGGTTAGACCTTAGGATTTTCCCAATTAGTTGTTTAATTTATTTTTGTAGCCTATTAAGAAAACAAATAAGGCTTTTATAAAAACCTCACTCCTTTTTTTTCTATTTCTTTTCATATACGATCGTGGTACGAGCAGATGGACTCTAAAGACTTGCAATGATGACGATTCTACGTGTGACTTTGTAGATTCTATAAGATAGGGTGACTTAGTCTAGACTTATACTGTTCTAACATAGGTCATTTTGTTGTATAGCTACGGGCAGGTATCTAGGATGTACTTTTGTTATATTTGCTTATGTATTCCTTATATATGTACTCTGACTTTGTGTGTAAGGCTTGACGTTTATTTCATGATCATGGTTCTTTATATAATGTCTCTTGGGATTACTAAATGTTTGCGAAAAATAAGTACATATAAGATTTAAATCAAGCTGACGTTCTAACAAACAGATTAAGAAATAATAAAATAAAATGAACGTGTGTCTTATTATAGTGGGTGTCACACCCACAATCTTATCACAAGTTGTTGCCTAAGTTTTATGGTCCTTTTATAGTGCTTGATCGCATTGGTGCAGTGGCTTATCAATTGCAGCTTCCTCTAAACTCTAATATACATAATGTGTTCCATGGCTCCCAATTGAAGTTATGCCATGATCCTCACTCAAGTGCTCATCACCTTTGCCTCAATAGGCATATTTGGACTCTATACAATGTGAACCCGAAGCTATACTAGACAGGAAAATGGTCAAAAGAGGTCGCATCGCTGCTACTAAGGTGTTGATTAAGTGGAAGAACTTACCTCCTAACCAAGCTACTTGGGAGTTCTATTATGACTTCCTCAAAAGGTTCCCAAACTTTCACCCTTGAGGACAAGGGTATGCTTGAAGGGCAGGGTATTGTTACAGCAATCACAATGCTGTAACCAGTGAAATTACTTTATGGTTTATTCTTTTATTACTAGCTTATTTTATAGTCATGTTTTTCTACATTTGGTGTAAGTTTTCTTTTTGCCTCTGTTTTTTTTGGCCACTTGTTGATGTGGCAATAGATAATGGAAAGTTTGTTAGACTCTTTCTTTTTTCTCCTTACATTTGTAACGAATTCATGCTATATAGTATGGCAAAGTGGTACAATGGAGAATACCCACTTTTATCATATCAAAAAACACTCCTTCTCTCTAATTCTCTTTACTGCATCATCTCTCTTTGGCAACGGGAATTATTCATTCATTTGATTTCCCTGCTATTGGGTAGCTTGTGTTCTTGGAGATTACTTCCTTGAATCCAAATTCCATCTTAGTAGGATCACCTTGTTTTGCTCTACCATCGCTCTTGGTTTCTTTTTATTCTCTATTAGTCTCCTACTGATATGCCTGGTGAAAGTGAGGGGTTATATAGATTCTAATTTGTTTTTTCATGAACTTGTTCTTCACGTTAATAATATGAACATATAGTAATGATATACATCTTGGATCACGATCTGAACATAAATTAATACCAGAGAATGGGTACATAGTTTAATATTATATTCTAGATTTGACTAAACTGATTTTGTTTTCCTCAATGAAGCCTTGGTCAGTCATATGCACTTGACACACAATAACTGTGCAACACCGATCCAAGGGGAGGAATATGCAAGGAAGAATATGGAATCTCCAAAGAATCTCTATGAGCCAAACTCTGGTTATGGTTACGTACAATGTTCAAATCAATATTTGCAGAAGATGATGAGGTGAGTGAAAATTAGAGAATGTGTGTCTTATGCTTATCATGCTTACTTATATGACTTTTTTTGAGTCGGGGTAATGTTTCTTGTGTGATGGTGTACAAGAGGTGCCTTTGTATCGAATCTCTTAATTTATGGGTGCTTATTGCTAATAAATGACCTTCTACATTTGACTGTCATTTTCTTTTCATTTAAAAGTTGCTTTCATTGTAATCATTTGGCCTTCTTTCATTTTCTCTACACTTATGTTGTCTTTTTTAGTGCTTGTAGGGCTCCATTTATGCTCCCTCAAGTTTCTTCAAGTATTGTCCTCTTTCTTCTTTTCTCGTTCTATTTTTGGGATAAGTGGGAAGTCTTTTATCATTCCTTCTATAAGGAGGGTTGTTGTTGAAGACTACCCTCCCACTTTGTCTGAAGGGAATTTGGTTCCTCAATGGCATAGGACAGTCTTGGGATCTTCTCTTGAACTTACTAAGGCTACTCTTTTGAGATTTGTGCCCTCTAACCTATCTGGTGACTCATTTTTGTTAGAGTGGGTGTCAAGTGTAAAGGCCTTTGCTAGGCATAACTCTCTTCCAATGACATCTTCATCTAGTTCAAGCTTTGATTTTGATGAGTCCTTAAATCTTTTGAACAGGTCAAAGGAAGATATGAACATGTGCAAGATGGACTTCAAGCTCCCCTCCCTCCCCTAATTTAGCACGCTTTAATTGGCTTGATTTAGAGGTATCCCCACTTAGTGGATGATTTAGGCGAACTTGAATTGGTTTTGCACTTACATCTTGAGGGTTTACTCTTTGGCATTTAATGGTAGGCCTTCATAGAGGTATAAGTAAGCTGAGTTGTTGGTGAACTATTCGAGCTTGACTCTTTAAATGCTCGATCAAGCTCGTTTGTTTAATTAAATAAACAAACTCAAGCTTGAGATTGAGCTCAGTTATTTAAATGAGCCAAGCTCAAGCTTTACTAACTCAACATTAACGGCTCGTGAATAGCTCGTTTATTTAAATTGATGATGAAAATGTTACCAGTTTTATTATTTATATATTCATTATGAAAATATGTAGAACTTTGTGGAAAGTGTTAAAATTAATTTCAAACTTTTTTTTATAGTAGTTAAGAAGTTATAAATTTTTTTATTTACTAGATTATGAAAATATAATAATCTAGAATGTTTGAAATTGAATTTCAAATACCGTATGTTAAGCACATATTTCTATATATAGATTATTATTTAGTATTAAAATATTTGTTAAATATTAAATTAATAAAGTTAAAAAATAGGTTAAGAGAATTCATAAAAGTAAAAATAATTAAATTATAAATGAGCTAAATAAGCCAAGCTCAAGCTTTAGTTAAGTTCGTTTAAATAAATGAGCCAAACTTGAGCCACCAATTTTTTTATAAATCAAGCCTAAACTTCAAGTGCTTAGCTTGGCTCTCAAGCCATCATAACTTCACCCTAATGCCTGGGCTTTTGTTTGTACATTTGAGTTATTTTGTCGAAGGCAGGGTTTTGTCTGCTTGATTCCTATTTTCTTTAATTTATTCTAAGTAAGGGATAAAAAGCCTCATTAAGGTTAGTGTCTTTTAAGAACTCCACTAGGATTCTCATTAAGGCTTATACCAACTCGATGAAGGGCTTTAAAAAGAAGATTTCTTCCTCCAATCAACTACTAAGGGGAAGCATTTGCTCATGATCAATGGTGGCTTTAAAAGGTTCTCTCTGTATTAGAGCAACTAACATTTTTGCGTAGATAAAAACTCTTATTTTTATCCTTGTTTTATGCTTACTAAGGCACATAGGGTAGTTTTTGATATTGTTGTGTAGTATAGGGAAGATCACAAAGTGATTAAGTGTCGTACTCTATTCAGAGGTGACTAAGGTGGGTCCTTTTTATAGGTATGTTGTCAATTTGATGTGGGTATTTTTCCTTTGCCAACATGTTTTAACACTTTTTCTCTTTGTGCAAAGGCATATTGTCAAGATGATGCAGGGTTGCAACAATCACAACTTGCTCCCTTACCTCCACCGACCACCAAAACTGTTGTCACAAGAAAGAACAAGGTGCAAATGGTTGTTCAAGTTAATGAGGATCAAGTGAGATCGATGAAAGTAGGGAATTAGAAGAATTACAACCCCAACCATTGCAGCTCCTCCTCCCTTGAAGAAGTATAAAGGGGTTGAAAGGTCTTCATCTCCCGGACATGCTCGTTTATTGGCCATGTCTATTGACCCAAATCAATTAGTGTAAAGCAGAAGGTGATGTCAAAGGATTGCTGATGACATTGATAAGGCTTTATTTAAGGGTCTTTCCTCTTTCCTCTTATTAGATAACGACATCTCTTTCTTCAGACTACCACCTAGGCCCAGCATGTTGCAGCAATGGCTTCTTTGAGGTCCCATTGTGCTAAGATCGAGTGAGACGACCATGTTTAGGTCCTTTTGTTAAAGAAGGATCAACTAAGGAAGCGAAAGGAAGAGAAAGCTAAGTTTTTTCATGACCGTGATGTCAAGTTAAAAGGTTTGAAGGATGTCCTAAGTAAGGAAAAGGCAACCAAGGCTCAATTACAAGAATCCATCAAAGGATTAGAAGATAAGGCACCTTAGAAGAGGCAGAGGACTTCTGACCTAGCATCCAACATTTAGCAATTGCAAGCCGAGATGGAGGAGCAAGCAAAGAAAATTGTTGCACTGGAGGCAACCATAGCCAGTGCTACCAAAGCTTTAGCATAAATAACACAACTAGCTAAAGGCATTGATCAAGATCAGTTTGAGAATGGGATTAAGCATGTTTTCTTTTTGAACCTTGATATGGAGCTTCACAAGAGTCCCATATTGTATAATACAGAATCTCTTCCTCAAGAAAATTGCCTAAAACAAATTGTTAAAGGCCACTTGGGGTGGTTTTTGGTTGTGAATTTTGAAATTTTCAAAAACTATAACTAGTTTTTAGTTTTTTAAAATTAGTTTTAGTTTTTTTTTTCTAATTTTTGGTTTCAAAATAAACTCATTTTGAAATTTCTTATTTTGTTAAAATTAGTTTAAGAATATGTTTGTGCGGTAACAACAGTGGTAGTGGTGACGATAACAATGATGGTGGTGGCGATAGTAATGCTGACAATGATGGTTGTGATGGTGCCGACGGTGGTGGTTGTGGCGATACAAATGGTGATCGTGGCGATGCTAGTGGTGATGGTAGTGGCAGAGTCAGTGCTGGTGGTTGTGATCGTGGTCGTGGTGGTGGCGGTGATGATGGTAGTGGTGAGAAGCTTGTGGTGGTGGAGGCAATGCTAGTGGTCGTGGTAGTTATGGCAGCAGTGATGAATGGTAGTTGTGGCAGCGGTGATGGTGGTGGTGATGCTGGTGGTCGTGGTAATTGTGGCAGCAGTGATGGTGGTGGCGGTGCTGGTGGTGGTGGTGGTGACGGTGGCTGCAAAGCTGTCGGTAGCAATAGTGGTGGCGGTGACAGTGGTGGTGACAATGACGGTGGTTGTGGTGGTGGCAAGAAAGGCCATTGTCAAATATAATGATGTATATATTTTTTTTAAACCAAAAACCAAATTCACAAATCTTTTTTTTTTATTTTGAAAATGAATGTAAAAGTGTTTTAAAATTGAGTTAAAAATCATTTCAACTCCATTTTAGCCAAACGCATTTTGTTTCAAAAATTGCATTTGAAAACCAAAAACTAAAAACTCATAACCATCCCAAACGGGGCCTAAGTTAGTTATTAGCAGTATACAATGATTGATCCATCTAAATTAAGAACGAACAAAACTAAACTATCAATTTTATGGTAGTTTTGTCTTGAAAGTCTATAGGAAAAATTGACCTCTACCATCATTTATCTTATTTTCACTTTTGCCACTCGCAGTACAAAAGTGAATGAAAACTTGATTCTTGGAGTACAAAAATTAATATTCATTTTTCTGAGATTTGAATTCTGTTCTCATATCTTGAGATCGAAGGGCCAACTACCAAAGTAGTAGTACATTTTATTCAAGTTTTTTTTTTTTTTGGTCAAAAAGGCACATTTTTGTTATAATAACCATTTGGATTTGGATTTCCTGGTAATAGAACATCGGGTAAATTCCGGAATGAACGGTTGCGATTGACCAAAAATGAATGAGTCGCACCTTTGGAATAAAAGGATAAGATTGAATTTCAATTTTCAAGTGCCAAGTTAGTTAACCAACCAATAAAATATTCCTACGAAAGAATGAAGAAGCACCCGCAATGAGACATTTACGTGCCCTCGGACTTTCCGGAACCCGTGTGTTGACACACGAGAAACAAGACACCCGTTCCACTTCTGCGTTACAGACACAACAAATCTACATCCTTTCTTATTTTTCTTTTCAAAATTTTCATTTCTGCACCGCAGATCCTTCTTCGCGCACGAATTTCCAATGATGAAGACGCGTAACTTGATTCCATAGGACATTAGGACCCACCACCACCCGAGATTTTCATCATTTCTTTTTTGCGTTCGTTCTCGTATCAGTAAGCGACGAATCTCTCTCCCTTCATTCACATCTTATGATTTTAACAACCTTTGTTAACCGCTGTAATAGTTTTTCTTTTTCTGATTTTTTATATATATATATATTTTTTTTTTTAATAAAGGGGGAGGGTGGATTTGATTAGAGGAACTGTTTGATCGAATTAAATCCTACAGTTTGCTTCATTTTATTTTCATTTGAATTTGCACTGTTGCTTGATTCGTTATGCTTTAAACTGAAGATTCCGAAGGGGGGTAAAAAATAACATGAGGTTGCGGTCCGTGTTAATTTAATTGATTCACAGTTTGATGTGTTGAATGTTGAAGGTTAGTTTAACTGAGATTGGTGCAGGAGTTAATTTGTCGTAAGGGTTTGGATGTGTGATTGCAGACCGCATCAAGGTTTGAAATTGCAGGTTGTGCCATCCCTGATTTTGCGAAAAATTACAGACAAATGCAATTGCAGTCAGGATGCGGTCATAAAGACCCCAAAAGCCTTGACAGTTGCGGAGACCCCAAAATCTTTGACATTGTGGCTGCTATTGCGGTTGCAAACTGTTTTTTTATAACCTTGGTCTGCATTACGCAGCAGCCAGCAATAGCTGCAATGCAAATGCAACTGCAATTTAAAACCCTTTTATCTTTGAATTGTGTAAATTATTTTGTTTGGAGTGATTTTCGGTTGCATTGATTGTTGTGGTCATTGGCTGAATTGGTCTAAATGGACCATCTTGCTAGTTAGTTCAATTCACATTTGTGCCTTAATATGTTTCACTTTAATCATGCAGCGTTTATTTTATAAAGATTCATCATGGTTACAAAAGGGAACCCAGGGGACAATAGAAATAACAGGAGTTCAGCGTCTGTTTTCATCATAGTTGGCTTGTGTGGTTTCTTCTATATATTGGGTTTGTGGCAACGGAGTGGTTTTGGAAAAGGAGACAGCATAGCTGTTGAGATTACTAAACAGACAGATTGCAGTGTTCTCTCTGATCTAAACTATGAGACCCACCATGATGATGATGCCGGAACAAATGATGGTTCCAACACCCAAGTCAGGGAGTTCAAGCCGTGTGATGATCGCTACATTGATTACACGCCTTGTCATGATCAAGGGCGAGCAATGACATTTCCCCGAGAAAATATGGTTTATAGAGAAAGGCACTGTCCTCCCGATGAAGAAAAATTGTATTGTCTCGTACCTGCCCCCAGAGGATATGCAACACCGTTTCCATGGCCCAAGAGTCGTGATTATGTACCATATGCAAATGCGCCTTACAAGAGCCTGACAGTTGAGAAGGCTGTGCAGAATTGGATACAGTATGAAGGAAATGTTTTCAGGTTCCCTGGCGGCGGAACGCAGTTTCCCAAGGGAGCTGATGCTTACATCGATGAACTTGCATCTGTTATTCCATTGGACAATGGGATGGTTAGAACTGCGTTGGATACTGGCTGTGGGGTACGTCAAATCATAAATAAACATCCTTGTTTTGGTTGCATCTATTTTGTTGGCCTCTACATAATGTTTGCATGAAGAAATTATTGTCCATAACGAGACATTCCTGGCTAATTGTAAGCTTTCCTAGGGGAACCTTGTGCTTCTGAATGCTTCATCCATGCAACATTTTCTTATTTATTGAAATACTATTGTTTCTTTCCTGTTTCTCTTTCAAATTTTGAGCCCATAGTTGTGCCCATTTATTGTGTATTGTAGCTCATTTGATGATTACTGATGGTGCTAGGTTGCTAGTTTTGGTGCATACCTGTTTAAGAAAAATGTTGTTACAATGTCAATTGCACCAAGGGATTCTCATGAAGCCCAAGTTCAATTTGCTTTGGAAAGAGGCGTTCCAGCAATCATTGGTGTTCTTGGAACAATAATGCTGCCCTTCCCTTCTGGAGTTTTCGACATGGCACATTGTTCTCGCTGCTTGATTCCATGGGGTGGAAATGGTGAGAGTAACTATGATGTTTCTGCCTAGGACAATTAAAATATATCTTTTGGATCGATAAATAAATTTCTTATCCCTTTAGGAGATAATTCCATATGTTAGTAGGGCTTCTATGGATGACACATAAACATTTTTTTTATGATATATGCATGCATAACACTATTCAAAGCCTGATTCAGCTTGTATTGATTGTAAAGTTAACAACTTAAAAGGTTGGCTTGTTAACTACTTGGATTTGTTCACACTGGCCTTAGACAACCTAAATTAATTTCAAGTACTTAAACTATGGGCCAGTTATTTATAATGATTTTCAAAGTCCCCTCTTTCTTATAACAGATTAATGTCTGATTTTTTCTATTCACTGTGTTTCTTGGTTTCTTATTTACTGTTTGATGGTTGGTTGACAAGAGTAGTACTTTGGCTTTTTGGCTCTAAGAAATATCTTTAAACTGTATTTATTGAAACTTCTTTCTCAGATGGAAAGTACTTGAAGGAAGTTGACCGGGTTCTTAGATCTGGTGGTTACTGGATACTTTCTGGTCCTCCTATCAACTGGAAGAATAACTACCAAGCATGGCAACGTCCTGAATATGAGCTTGAGGAGGAGCAACGGCAGATTGAGGATGTTGCTAAACTTCTTTGCTGGGAAAAGAAATATGAGAAGGGTGAAATTGCAATCTGGAAAAAAAGATTACATAATGATGATTGCAGTGAAAAAGATACTCAACCTACAATGTGTGAAACCACTAATTCTGATGATGTCTGGTAAATTATTTCACTCATCTTTTGCCCCTTCTTTTTTTTTGTTTCATTGATTAGTTAATACTTTATGTTCAGAGAGTCAGATACCTATTATTACTCTTGCACCAGATTCTTTGTCAAGTTTCAATTTAAATAACTGCTTAAATTTCTTCTAAATTCATATTTTCTGAGTAACAATAGTACACTGTTTTTGAAAAAATTATGACCCTTTTCTTCCTTGAGTTGCTACTTCTAGTGGATAGTCCGAAACTATTTCCTAAGCTTTCTTATTGGAAGGATACAAGAAGTTTGAATTTTATTCTATATGCATTATGTAAGAATTATTTCTTGGCTGGTAAACTGGTGTCTTTCAAGATTGAGTACTTGACAGACATGTTTATCTAGGATCAGATTTCTTCAATCCTTCATGAAAAGCTTATTAGTGTAGTCCTAACCTTTGGATTATGGACCATTGGTTTCAATAATTGTCTGAAAGGTCTGACAATGTGTAGGTACAAGAAAATGGAAGATTGTGTAACTCCTAGTAAACCTAGTGGTTCATGGAAGCCATTCCAAGAGAGACTCAATGCTGTTCCTTCAAGAATTACCAGTGCATCTGTTCCTGGTGTATCTGTGGAAGCATTTGAAGAGGACAACCGATTATGGAAGAAGCATGTGAATGCTTACAAACGGATCAACAAAATCATTAGCTCAGGGAGGTATCGCAACATAATGGACATGAATGCTGGTCTGGGAAGTTTTGCTGCTGTACTGGATTCTCCCAAATTATGGGTTATGAATGTTGTGCCTACAATTGCTGAGAAAGCTAACCTAGGGTGTTATATTTGAGCGTGGATTGATTGGCATCTATCACGACTGGTAACATTTGTGACATGGTTTTTTTACCTTTTCTTTTCCTTTTGTTCTCTCCTCTGCAACTTTAATTTTTCATTGAGTTGATTTGTTGGAAAAAGCCGCCTTAATTGCGGTCATCCCTAGCCCGCCTTAGTTACGGCCTCTTTTGGGGCTACCTTAATTGCAGTCTCAAGGGTGGTGGTTTAGTCCGACATCAACTAGAGATATGGTTTAAATAGAGCTTATAAAGCTAAGGCAATCCTTACCTTACAAGTTGATTTTGTGGGGTTGAGTTAGGGTTTAGGGTTCAGATTTTGTAAGTTTGACCTATCTATAAATTAAGATGACAACCCACTGGACAAAGAAGTGCAAATAGTTGGCATTTTGTGTGTTGGAATTTATAAATCAATCAAATATGATTTTTTTTCGTGATTTAATCAGAATTTTGAATGGTCCTTTGGCTTTATTAAATTAGAAAAAGTTTGTTGAATTATAGGAATTTTATGTAGAGAAGGGAAAGAAACAAAATCTGAAATTATTAATATATGGGGTGTAATGATGTTATAAAATAGAGTTACTTTAATCTAAACTTGTACTAGACACTTAATTTTAATCAAATAAAGAGCAAGTCATGGAACATGGAGAGTTTGTGCAAAGTACTCTAAGTATTCTATGATACAATGATAATATTATTAGATATTTTTTGATACTATCCCTCAAACTAAAGCTTACTATTTTAGGCTAGTTACAATTTAACACACTAAAAGAAAATTAACCAAAAATATAACAAAATTTTTAGGGACTGTAAATGGGGCCATATTGCATCTGGGACAAAGAATAGGCTGGTGTGAATCATAGGCAACATAAGTCAGCACTAGTATGATTCATTCATGGGAAAGAAATCACATCTGGAATGATAGTTGATGTGAAAAGTCAGAACTTTTATGAAGCACCAACTCTAGCTCCAACACTGACATCCGGACACGACATGGCTAATATCCAAAATATAGGATACCGGTGTCCTTGTTGTGTCCAGTGTCTATGTCAGAGTCATAGTCGGTGGTTCATAGATGGTATGATAGCATTGTAAAAGAGCCATATACTAGATAAAACAATGACAAACTAGAGATAACTTTCTCAAAAAGTGCCAAGAAATAATATAAGTTCATCAAACATGATGGAGAGAGAATGTGTCAAATCTGACCACCAAATAAAAACCACAATCCAAGGGAGACATATAAAAGAGTTCCAAATTTTTGAACACTCAACAACAAAATGGTGACAAGATTGGGTCATGGAGAATCATACCACTCTGATACCATGTTAAAGTTATAGGGGATTTATGTAAGAGGAGGAGAGGAGTGCTAGGAGCACACTCTCTAACACACTCCTCCTAACACACACTATTATTAGTTGAAATTTATTGGAAATTATAAAATCATAAGAGAGAATCATTAAATAAGATGTAGGGCCTACAAATTTTTGTAATTTCAAGAAATTTCAACCAATAAGAGAGGGTGTATTTAAAAGAGTTGTTAGAAAGTGTGTTATTAGCATTTTTCAACAAGGGGAAAAGAGAGAACAAACTCTAAAAATATACTATTGATTCATGAGTAATGTTGTATTACAAATTCCAGGTGGTGACTATTGTTATACTAGTACTAGACTCCTATTCTTAATCAAATAAAGAAATTGTTAAACAGGAGAAAATGAGGAATATATTGAGTGAATTCGTGTATTTTAATTACACCACATAGCTAGGTTTATATAGGCTTATTACAATAAATGCATATAATTAAAGGAGATTTTGTTCCTTTAAATCAGATATGGGTTTTTATACACTAAATATAAGTTGCCTATAAACTGCTATATAATAAATACAGAATATATGATTCTGATTTTCAACAAAAATAAAACAAAATATAATGAAATATGGAAACCAATCCTAATTGGATACTCTTTATTGTATAATAATACAATAAGTGTTAGGAACCCAAAGTAGAAGATAGAAGAAAGATTGTATTTCTTGATTGCAAAAGAATGGAAAATAGGAGAGATAACTCTCCTCCAAGGGTTTCCCCTTCACAAAGGATTTTTCCTTTCCCAAAGAGCAAAGCTCAAATCTCAAAATGATACAAAATAGAATCCCTCCTTTCCTCTTAATTCCCCCTATTTATATCTAACTAATTCCTATAATTGACTAACCACTTGTAACTAATCTTACCTTCTCTCTATCTAACTAACTCCTAACATTACCACCTCCTTGAAAATCAACCTTGTCCTCAAGGTTGAAATAACAGAAACTGGAAATGGACTGGAGATACATCTTCCTAAACAACTTTTTTTTTCCTGTTTTCATGAACTGAGATACATGAGAAACTTAGTGAATACAACATGTTCTAGGAGTTTAAACTGAAAGCAAATGCACCAATATGCTTGAGAATCAAATCTGGCCCGTCTTATATTGTCACGTTGTAGTGCTTTTCCCCCTGCAAACGTGGGTTCTGCCAATTAGGTTCAAGAATGAGCTTGGTTGGAATTTTATTTTTTTTCCAATTTTTTGCTCCTTTATGAATCCAAATGCACCAACTAGTTCAGCTCCCCTCTCTTTCTTCTTTTTGTCAACTGAAAATTCTCGTCAAACAAGACGTCCACTAGTATCCACCCATGGCTGCTCAGATGAAAACAACCCCCTAGCCTCCACATGAAAGCTTGCATTTGGTGGCTTTGGTGGTGGGGAAGGCACAGCCGGATTCTGTATAATCTTATTCTTTTTGGATCCTATTTAAAGATCTTGATCTTGCTACTGTAGCTACGTTGATAGGCTGACCAAATTTTTTGAAACCCATAGTTTGTCCACCATATCTTGTTCCAATGCATTCGTGGGTGAGTCCATACCACCAAATTTTGCAATACCCAAGGCGAGGTTTAATCCAACTATTGTTGTACAAAAATTTTGATCCAACAATTTTGGTGGTGGTAGTACTAGGCTGACTCAGTTTCTCAAGACCCAAAATTTTATAGGCATCGGAGGGTCCTCTTACCCGTGCTTGATCACTGCACATGATTCTTTCTCCATCTCAATGCTTATATTGGCACCAAGACACAACTTTGATTGTGGATATTTTTGTCTCGTGGTAACAAGATCCTTCTGCAGTTCCTCTGCTGTCATCTTAGCTGAGTCTGGGTTTTTGAAACAGTGGGCAATTTTAGCATCTCCATCTTTGACCTTTGCCATGATCTCCACCATCTTCTCTGCCTCAACAATTTTCGAGTCTCTATCTTTAACACCCAGCTCCTCAACTTTCTCTCCCTTAACAATGTCTTTAACACCTAGCTCCTCCCCAATGGTGGGTTCAATTCTCTCACTGGCAAAAACCTCAAGGGTTTCCACTGAATCACTATCTGTTGTGGCTCTAGTTGCCCACTCACCCAACTGACAAGTCGATACTGCTTGCATGGGTTGTTTGTCCTCTTTTTTGGACTCAAGACTGATGCTTTTTTTCTTAATCAACAGCTGCAGCATCTTTTCAATCTCTTCAATTCCCTCAAACTTCTTGATCTTGATTTTAGAGGGTTGTGCCTTCACCCTTTCCGCCCTTTTAACCTCAAGAACAGACCCTTGACTCTTCAGTAGTCTATGCTTCAATTCTAAAACACTGGTCTTGCAAGAATGATGGTGTAACCCACAAGAATTGCCTAGATGACCCATCATCTAGTTCTACTTTGTTTTCTTGTTTCTTCAGCAATTGCTACAACATTTGCTTAAGTTTAGATAGATCGTTGGTCCTCTCTTTCAAGAACACTGTGGAAGTCTCCATTTCTTTTCTTCAACAACAAATAGGGGAGTTTCTTCTCCTTGGAATTTGGATCTGGCAGGTCAAACCAATTTGTTAGGAATCCAAAGTAGAAGATAGAAGAAAGATTGTATTTCTTGATTGCAAAAGAATGGAAAATAGGAGAGATAACTGTCCTCCAATGGTTTCCCCTTCACAAAGGATTTCTCCTTTCCCAAAGAGCAAAGCTCAAATCTCAAAATGATACGAAATAGAATCCCTCGTTTCCTCTTAATTCCCCCAATTTATATCTAACTAATTCCTATAACTGACTAATCGCTTGTAACTAATCTTACCTTCCCTCCTATCTAACTAACTCCTAACAATAAGGGTATCATGAGATATTTTCTAGATATTCAAACAAAGCTATTGGGCGTCTTTTTGCTAAATTACATGTTAGACTGTCAGTAGTCTAAGTTACAAAGATTTGCATTCCGTTGTATGCATTATGCATGCTATGGCCAGGCCCCATATGAGGAGAGGCCACATTAGTGGTTTGTTTATACCAGAAGAAGGGAACAGTAGGGAACATGATGGAAAACCATTAGGTGGCAAGGAGTCACGTGTGTAGTTGGTTATAAGGTGTAGCATGAGGAGTTTGAGGGGATAGGGAGTTGTATGCATTATTTTTCAGGATTTTGCTGAGGGCATGGCTTAGTCTTGCTTGGAGTATCTTCTGGGTATTTTCCTCTTGTTTATATCTGGTTCAGTCTTCTGTATCAGAAACAGATAGTGTGAAGGAAATATCATTCTGTTATTAATTTGTGTGGTGTGTTCCTCGAATCCTCTAACTCTATTAATTTGTGATTAGGTAATGAGGAATAGATATTTTGTTCCTCTAACACAATAATAGGATATTGTATGAAGTAAATATCAATCTGTTATTAATTTGTGTGATGTGTTCCTCCAACTCTATCAATTTGCAATTAGATATTGAGGAAGATGCTTCTGATCTTCTAGAAAGCATACAACACCAAGAGAAAAAAAAAAGAATAATAGAGTCAAAGAGATGAAGCATGAAAAGCAATACATTAGATAAAGCAAGGTTGTCAAACTCGAGAGTCTACGTAAACTCGTGAAGCTTCCATGGACTTGACTTGTAAACTGGACTTGTAAACACATAACAGTTTACCTATTATAAAAAATAATATTAAAAAAACCTATTAATGACATATATGCATAACATAATATTCTTAACACAACAATAATTCAACATTTCAACTTCATAACAAAACAAAATAGCAAACAACAATAATAAAGTGTTATAGACATTAGTACTAAATAAGATTAAACTACATAAATAATCAAATCATACATAAATTCATAAAAACATAAGTTCCTAAAGTGAAAACATTTAAAAAAGTAGTTGATTTCTTCAAATTATTTTAGCCATGGTAAAACACAAACATTGTGTGGTCAATAGGGGCAAAAATTACATTTGATTTCAAACTCGCTAACTCACACGAGTTTAAAGAGTTTACCCAAAAGATTGTTTGACAGGGAGTTAACTTGTTTTTTCTACCTAGAGTCGTAAACTCTTACTCGTAAGAGTTTACTAGTTAACTTGAGAGTTTGACAACCTTATAAACCATAGTCTTAGTCCACAATAGAAATGTATTACCCAATTTGAGTTTGATATCCATACATCCCTACTCTTGCTTGAGTCATTATTCCTCCTAGTTTAAAACTGAACCTGCTAGGCTGGTCGATGTCATTTTATTGAACAACGTGGTCTGATTTAATTGTTGGCAGGTGCAATGATGATTATTTGAAGGCCAAGAAACATAAGCATTGTATTAAAAACAATTTTTGTACTGCTGAACTTTATGTACAAGGATTATATTCAGCAATTCTTCTTTAAGAAATAAATTCTGCTAAATTTTGCTTTCAATGGACTTTCATACGATCTACCCCACAGAGATTTTTAATTTGAAAAGGAAGGGGGTGAAAGAGAGCCTTGTTCTGTTTAATAATTATCAGTTTTCTACCAGGTGTGAAGCCTTCTCCACATATCCAAGGACCTATGACCTTATCCATGCAAATGGTGTTTTCAGCTTGTACAAGAATGGGTAAGTTGATTTTTTTCTCATTTTCTTTTATATTCCCAGCTGAAATGTAGTCTTCATGGCTAGTTGTACTTGTCTAAGTACTAGGATAGGCTAAATGAAGCTCTGTAACAGGAAAGATAGTTAACTAATTACAAATTGGTAAGCTTGCTAAATGGGTATAATAGACCCTGTAGTGGAACAACCTTGGAGACAGGTGGGCAAGGGAAACACACTACTCTAGGCTTTTGCTAACTCAAATGATCAATGCAGATGTGATGCAGAAGACATTCTATTAGAGATGGACCGTATCTTACGGCCCGAAGGAGCAGTAATAATCCGAGATCAAGCCGATGTGCTAATGCAGGTGAAAAGAATTGTGAAAGGAATGAGATGGAATACCAAAATGGTGGATCATGAGGATGGTCCACTGGTTTCAGAGAAGGTGTTGTTTGCTGTCAAGCAGTATTGGGTTGCCGATGACAACACTACACGCTCAGAGTGATGGCTCAAACAGTATTGAAATGGAACAACAGTTCCAAAATGACAGTTGACAAACTGATTCTACTTGTGATTTGAGTTCAAGTGTCGTAACATCAGTGAGCATAGGTTTTTATTTATTTATTTATTTTTTTGGTTAAATGTATTGTTAATAGATGTCCTATTTTTTAGGGGTCATGAATCACAGTCATCAGATTTCTTTATTTAGCTTCTCCTGAGTCACACATTTTTTACTTCTAAAACAAACAAACAACAGAAGAGTCTTGAGATCATCAAGCTATAGATATGATCTTGAAACTCAGGTCACGATAGAGCTGGGTTTTGGTTTTACATTTTCATCTTCTTTTTGTTTAGCCACTGTATCCTGCTTTATGAATGAAATTTAGGTCTTGATCATTTTATAAATTCAATTAAATCTAATTTTACTGGCTATTTTTTGTTCAACAAAAAGAAATTACTTGCTGAAAGACCTCTAATGAGCAAACATATTTTGTGGACCTGTTAAGCTTCGTACCTGATCTGGTTTTGGCATTGCGAATCAGGAGGCACAATAAAGCTGGGTAAGAAAGAAGTATTTACCGGAAAAAAAAAAAAAAAAGGGCAACAGTGGCAAGCTTTCTTATCACTTGTACATTAATGAATACGAAAAATTTGCAGAGCAAAGTTTTCAATGTTCAGACAGAAATATAAATCATGTCTCTGACGTTGCCATACTTTTTTTGGTAAGATTAGTGCATGTAACAGTAAGAAAGTTTTTGTAACGTGACAATAATAATTGAAAAGTAATATATTCAAATCAGTGAAATGTGCCGTTTTCATTGCTCGAACATAACTGAAGATGACACAAGTAGGGGATCAGAATCGTTTTCTTTCTACTCCATAGTAGGTCCTTTATTTTATAGTATGACAAATCTATTTTTTAACTAAGGTCTCTACTTTATTTTTTGTTTTTTATTTTTAGTAATACGTTTTCTTTAATAATTATTAAAATATGAGAAAATATTTAAACTATTATTCAATCATAAATTATCATATATGATAAGTTTGTTAACTTTTATAATAATTACCTTACAAGCCATATCAAATATGATTTCTAATTAATTAACAATGTAAAAACTTATGTACTGACTGTGCATATTTATTGAACTCTTAAAATATTGTCTTTTTTTTTTCTTTTTTTAAAAAAAATTGCAAATGAAGGATGAAAATATCGTTTATGTATATAGCAGAAGTGAAACAACATAACAATTTTGTAATTATTAATAAAACATGTCAATTGAAAATGAAAACAAAAAATTAAAACAAATGCATAAGCTCAACAATTTTCAATGGGTACCCTAGAGAAAGAAAAAAAAAACAATTTCCAATGACTGGATTAGCAACTGCAGACTGCAGAGCATCTCTATTCCGAATAGATGTAATAGTATAAAGGTTTTATAATATAATAATAATACTATAAAAGTTTTTTAAAGCTCGTCTTTTTTTGAACGTCACGGCTTCAGCTGACCGTGGAGCACAGATCTCTATCTAGAGAAAGTGATTAGTGAGAGAAAATAGGCTATGTACTATAGCATATTGTCATCTAATCACAAATTATTATATATAGTAAGTTTGTTAATTTTTACAATAATTATCTTAAAAGTCATAACAACGATGATTTGTGATTAGTTGACAGTGTAAAAATTTTTACACTGACAATACATAACCATTAAATTCTTACTGAAATGGGTACAATCTCTTTTAAAAATGTTTTCTCTATATACAAAGTTAAAAATCGAATTTCTACTAATATATCTAAGGAAATTAACTACTCCCTCAATTTCTTTTTAATTTTTATTTTTTAGAAAAAATTTGTTCTTATTTATATATTATTTTTAAAATTTTAATATAACACTAATTACTTTTTTGTCAATTATACCTTTATTTTTCACCTAATTTTTAATTAATTTACATAGTTACAACTAATATGCATTTATTATGAGACAGAAATGAAAAAGAATAAAAAAAAATTCAAAACTATTTTATAAAAAACTAGAAAATTTAATGTATTTCTTAGTATATGTATAAAAATTTTAAATGATACTTAAAAAGAAATCGAAGTAGTATCTTCCAATTGGACCGAACTTTGTTAGTACTATGAAAGTTAAATGTAATGTAATATTAACATGTGAAAGTTGTAAACCATTTGACTGCACTGTGAAATTGGAGATGCAATTTTTCGGGGTAAAAAAACAGCAATATGTTGAGACTTGTCCAGCAACAATTCTGAAGCCAATTTTTTTTTTTCCACTATGAAGAGTGGCTTAGTCACCAAATTGAGATCTATGTGAATGGATTTAGGATTTGTTTGGATAAATTTTTCTATAAATACTTATGGGAGAGAAAAAAAATAAGAACAAAAAGTAAAATTAGCTTTTCATAAGCTAAAATTAGCTTATACATAAGCTACTTTGTAGAAGTTTTCTCACATTAGTTTTTTCAAAATATAATTTTTAACTTATGCATAAGCTAATTTTAGTTTATAGAGAAGTTTATTTTATTTTTCTTTCTTATTTTTTTTTCTTATAAATGCTTATGGAAAAAGTTAATCCAAACAGATCCTTAACAAGTAATGCTTTATTTTTTGTTAAATAGATTTAACTTGGAATTGTTACGAGAATGCTTAAATTGTGGAAACAACGAATAGGACAAACACAAATTTGTGTATTTTTATTTCTCTTATTTTATTTCTCACTTGATTTCTATCGGCCTTCTCTATTTTACTCAAACCTCCAAATATTTGTTTCTGTCTTTTTTTTTTTACAAGTGATAATTAGATTCATGCAGTTTGTATTTCATACCTAATAACACAACTGAACAAAAATAGAGTAAACAACCACTTTAGTCTATAAAAATCGTAGGCGTTATCATATTAGTCTCTAAAACTAAGAAAATGAAAAAAAAGTTCTTATAATGTCAAATAAGTCCCTAAACTTCACTAATTACTATCATTTTAATCTCTAAACATGTGTTAATATTATCATTTAAGTCATATATTTTTTGAATTTTAGACTAATATGATTGTCGATTTGCACTTTTAGAAACTTTTTTTTTAATTGCTTTCAATTCAGGAACTAATGTGATAACGTCTTCCAATTTCAAGGACTAAAATAATTATTTGTTAGAAAAAAATTATTATTTTGTCTCATCTAGACAACTTAATTGGTTAGATTGTGGGATATAAATCATAAATACACAAGTTCATCCTCCACAATATGTTTCGCCTCTCTCTCTTTCCCTTAACCCCTCAAAATGTCCAACAATAACAAAACAAACTATACACATGGACAAGAGCTTTAATCAAACAACATATTGGGATTTGAGGTAGCAAGCCTAGCTGACTCATGACTAACATGAGTTACTTTGTACCTTCCTTTTTGAATCTAATATGCTTAAAAACTACACGATCTAAAAAGAGTGAAAAGAAAAACACAATCTTCAACCACAAAGTCAATCCAATTATTAATTCTTTTCTTTGCTCCAAAAGAATTTGATGCCTCTACAACCAGTTCTTCAAAGTAGAGGTTAAATGCTAATTTGATGCTTAAAATAGATGTCATTATATTTAATTAACTATTGGAGAAGCTGTCTAGCTTAGTTTGGTGTCCAAGCAATTCGGTTTAGCTTGTTGTACAAGCTTGCTTAGCCTTGCTAATGTGTAACAGTTTGTTATAATTTAGTTAGGTTGTTATCACAATATAGAGCATATAAATACGATCACTATACTCTTTAATGAGACTTTTTCTGACATCAATAATAGAAACAGTTTTTCTTCTTTTCTCGTTGCTTCGTTTTTCATTATGGTATCAAGAGCTAAAAATTTTCAAGACCTGTAAGAGGTGTTCACCAATGGCAAAATCACTGCACATTCATAATCTGTCATCTCCTACATCTGGTTTTCCGACAGCATCTTTGGCACCAGTAACGTTTACGCACTCTCTTTCTATTAAATTAGATTATAAGAACTTTCTTCTATGGAGTCAGCAAGTTGAAGGACTCATTACAAGTCACAAATTACATCAATTTGTTGTGAATCCAATTATTTCAATGAAGTATGCTATAAAAATGGATTGTAGTCTTGACAATGTCACAAAAGAATATCAAAGATGACTTGTACAGGATCAAATGTTATTCACATGGTTCTTATCTTCTCTTTTGCCTTGGGTTCTTGGTTGCAAGCACTCCTGGGAGGTATGGGATAAGATACATAAGTTCTTTCACTCACTTATGAAAGCCAAGGTGAGACAATTACGTTTAGAACTTAAGTATACGAAGAAAAGATCTCGCACCATTTCAAAATACTTGCTTCAAATCAAAGCGATAATTGATTCACTCATTACAGTTGGCGATCCAATCTCTGAGCAAGACCACATTGATGCACTCCTTGATGAATTACCTGAGGAATACAACTCATTTGTTATGATGATCTATAGAAGGGTGGATCCTCCATCTATAACTAACATTGAAGTACTATTATTAGTCCAAGAAGCACAATTTGAAAAGTTCAACAAAGAACTTGGTAATACGTCTATATCAGTCAATGTGGTTCAAGGTCCTCACTCTCAGAATCTGAACTCATACAATAACAACTTTACCCGTGGTAATAGAAGCCGTGGCCGAGGTCGAGGTAGAGGCCGTGATGGACCTCAACCTACCTGTCAACTGTGTTTGAGGTATGGGCATGATGCATCCCACCGTTGGAATCGATTTGATGAGAACTTTGTGCAACCACAATTACCTTCTCCTTTAGTCAATGAGACCTCCAAAGAGCAGCAGTATTTGAGTTTGAATTCGCATAATAACTCTCAAATTCAACAACATCAACCTAGTGCTTATCTTGCCACACAACAGGCTCATCATCTACCAGCTACACAAGAATTTGCTATTCCAAAGGGCCTTGACAGTCAAAATTGGTATCCTAACTCTGGCGCATCCCATCATATTACACTAAATCCTCAAAATCTAAACCAATGAGCATTATATACTGGCTCAAAACAAGTTCATATGGGTAACGAACAAGGTTTACCTATTTCTTCTCTTGGTTCAGCTAAATTCTTGTCTCCTTATCACCCTCATATTACTCTAAATCTAAATAACTTACTATTGGTTCCAACCATCATTAAAAATCTTGTCTCTGTATCATAGTTTGCTCGTGACAATAATATGTATTTTGAATTTCACCCCATTGCATGTTTTGTCAAATTGTAGGGCTCTAATAAGATATTACTCAAAGGCACCATTAGTGTTAATACGCTTTACTACTTCAAGGACATCAACTTACTTGAAGCATCTACTACTACCAAATGTGTCAATTCTATTGTTGTTCCTTTTCTTACAAATAATACACCTACACCAAATTATGTTGTAAATACCTACTAGTGTATGTCATGTTGATACTAGTTCTTTCTCTATTTGGCATAATAGGTTAGGACATGCTCATTCTAGTTCTGTCAAAGTTTTACGTGAACTGTGTAAAATTCCTTATCAAAATAAAATTGTTTCAGATTTCTGTAATGCCTGTTGTTTAGGGAAGGCCCATAGATTGCATGCTTCCTCTTCTATAACTGTTTATAATGCACTATTTGAACTGATTTATAGACGACTTAAGGGGTCTTGCACCATTTCTATCTTCATGTGGTTACTCTTACTACGTTACATTTATTGATGCATACACTCAGTTCATATGGCTCTATTTCTTACAACAAAAATCAAAGGCTTTACATGCTTTTAGACAATTTCATGAACTTATCAAGACTCAGTTTCAAGTCAATCTTAATGCTATTCAAACAGATTGGGGAGGGGAGTTCAGGTCCTTCACCAAATGTCTCATGGATCAAGGCATCATTCACAGACTAACTTGCCCTTATACCTCTCATCAAAATGAACCGTAGAAAAGGAAGCACAAACAAATTGTAGAAATGGGGCTAACTCTCCTAGCTCATGCAGTAATGCCATATAAATACTAGGATCACAGCTTCACCACAACTATTTATCTAATAAACAAGTTACCCACTACAGTCCTATGTACCTTCTCATCACCTTACAATGCTCTTTATAATGTTACACCTGACTATAAGGATATCAAAACGTTTGGATGTGCATGTTTTCCTCTGCTAAGGCCATACAATCAGTTTAAACTTCAATTTCGATCTATTGAGTGTGTATATCCTGGTCCATCTCCACAACACAAAGGCTACAAATGCCTTACAACTAATGGTTGCATATATATCTCCAAGGATATGCTATTCAATAAGTTCCAATTTCCTTATCCTACTCTATTTCCAAACCCATGTGCTGTCACATCTACGTCTGCTGGTTCCAATTATTTTCTAGCCACCATCCCACTAGCGCCCTCACATTCCCCTCCTTCATCAACTTCCACAAATGTAACTTCAACCACTTTTCCAACTAGTAACTCTTCTCCTGTAGCACCTACTGTT
This sequence comes from Spatholobus suberectus, assembly GCA_004329165.1. NCBI lineage: Eukaryota > Viridiplantae > Streptophyta > Magnoliopsida > Fabales > Fabaceae > Spatholobus > Spatholobus suberectus. The sequence goes on from CM014729.1 coordinate 60,446,031, forward strand.
GTTCCTCCTGTGGTAACAAACATTCACCCCATGCATACTTGTTCTAAATCAAGCATTTACAAACCCAAAGTATTACTTGCTCATACTGAACCCACCTAAGTTGAACAGACTTTGTCTAATACTAATTGGTTGGCAACAATGACAGATGAATATACAGCTCTTATGCGTAATAATTCTTGGTCTCTTGTCCCACTTCCACCCCATAGAAAAGCTATTGGTTGTAAGTGGGTGTTCAGATTAAAAGAAAATCCTATATGGGACTATCAATAAGTACAAAGCCCACCTTGTTGCAAAGGGCTTTCATCAGCAAAAAGGATTTGATTTTACAAAGACATTTTCTCCTATGGTAAAACCTGTCACTATTCGTATCATTCTCACATTGGCACTCACTCTTGGATGGAACATTTAGCAAATTGATATTAACAATGCCTTTCTCCATGGTTTCTTATTAGAAGACATATACATGATGCAACACCCGGGCTTTGAGGACTTGAACAAAAATCTAGTTTGTAAGCTCCATCGTGCACTCTATGGGCTCAAACAAGCCCCTCGTGCATGGTATGAGCGACTTATCTCACCTTTGTTGTAACTTGGCTTTAAGTTCTGTCCCTGTGATTCGTCTCTCTTTACTTATGTTCAGGCTCAAGATAAACTATATGTTCTCATCTATGTAGATGATATTATCATTACTGACTCTTCTTTGGCTCTTATCTCTTCTCTAATTGACAGCTTAAATGTTAAATTTGCCTTAAAACAACTGGGACAGCTTGATTACTTCCTTAGTATTGAGGTTCATCGTCTCCATAATGGCTCTCTACTGCTTACACAATCCAAATACATAAGGGGTCTCTTGGCCCGTGCTAACATGGCTGAGGCTAAGAGCATCTCTTCTCAGATGGTCAACAATTGTAAATTGAACAAATTTGGTACTGATAAAATGGCTTATTCTAATTTGTATAGATCCATCATTGGCGCCTTACAATATGCTACTTTGACTTGCCCTGAAATTGCCTATGGTGTTAATAAGGTGTGTTAGTTTATGGCTAACCCTCTCGACTCTCACTAGCGTGCTATCAAGAAAATTTTACACTATCTTAGGGGCACCATCACTTCTAGCTTACTCTTGCAACTGACACTCTCTTCATCTACATTTCCTCTCTTTGCCTATAGTGATGCAGACTAGGCCAGTGATGTAGATGACAAGCGTTCAACCTCTGACTACTGTGTCTTCTTTAGACCTAATTTGATATCCTGGTGCTCAAAGAAGCAACCTCTTGTTGCACAGTCCAAGCACTAAAGCAGAATACCACAATATGGCTCATGCAATTGCTGAATTACTATGGATTCAATCCTTGCTGTTAGAACTTGGTATCCATTTTACCACTCCTCAACTGTACTATGACAACCTCAGTGTTGTATCACTGTTTCACAATCCTATCTTACACTCTCGGACCAAACATATTGAACTTGACATTCATTTTGTTCGTGAAAAGGTCACCTCCAAGGCTCTTATTGTGCAACATGTTCATGGCGCAAAGCAACTTGCTGATTCCTTCACCAAACCACTACCTTCCTCAAATTTTTGTGATCTTCGAACCAAACTCAAGGTGCATGCCTTTCAGTAGCCACCTTAAGTTTGAGGGGGGCTATTGGAGAAGTTATCTAGCTTAGCTTGGTGTCCAAGCAATTCGGTTTAGCTTATTATACAAGCTTGCTTAGCCTTGCTAATGTGTAATAGTTTGTTATAATTCAGTTAGGCTGTTATCACAATATAAAGCATATAAATACGATCACTGTACTTTGTAACGAGAATTTTTCTGATATCAATAATAGAAATAGTTTTCTTTTCTTTTCTCTCTGCTTCATTTTTCATTATTAACAAGTAACAATGAATATGTGCGAAAATCCCTTAATAATACCTCAAATTTTTATTTATGACTTGTTGAATGAACACAAAGACAAATAGATATAATTGGAAATGATTGTAAATCCTAGGTGTGAAACATCTTAGGTCGAATTTGGGGAATAATTTGAATCGAATTCGATTATTTTGATTGAGTTGAATTAGGCTACTAACCTAAATATTTAAAAATTATAAATGGAAAAAGATTGAAAAAAAAACATTGGAAAAAACTAAAAATTATAAAAAAAAATAGTTTGTCTCAAAAGTTAGATTTAAAAATAAATAAATAAATTTTATATTTTAATATAGTTGAGTTAGGTCAAATAGGATGTAAAATTTTCAAACCCATTACTCTAGGTTCATAAATTTTCAACTTGATCCAACCTATTGTAGTCTCTGATGCTAAAAATACAAATGAATCTTCCTAAGGCGTGTGACAACACTGTCCTAAAAGACTTATCCATGTGGTATGCGCAAGTTTCCAAGATACAACGAGAACTTCTTAGGCAAAGCTGAGGCACAAAACTAGCAAGCTAAAATTGAGTAACCCAGAACCAAGAAAGGGATAAGAAAAGTGTGAACTAGACCTAGATTGATAAGAAATAACACACAGGGTAGTTGGTGTAGCAAGCTATTGAACCAAAAACATTTGACGTGTGTTAGTGGTCTACTAATCACATTACACCCCCACAATCCTTGTTGTTTTCAGTTTTTGCACTACTAGGCCATGCATGCCCTCGGTATTCACGAATGCTCTAGAGATCTTGTTAGGATCCCATACAAGTGGCCCCACTTAACACTTATTGGCTCCCAATGATTTGGGCATATTGAGATTTGAGCAATAAAATCTCCTCTATTTTTCTTTAGTTGAAAGTTAGAATCGTAAGGGGTACTCACTAACTTAGAGTAATAATAGCCAAACTTCTTAAGAAGTTTTCAACATAAGGCCCTTAGGATAGTAACATACTATCACCCTTCCTTACGATTCTAACTCTTAAAATTACACTTGCTTCACCCATGTCTTTCATATCAAATTTAGATGCAAGAAATAATTTAGTTTTAAAAACTATATCATTACATGTACCAAATATTAGCATGTCATCCACATATGAACATATAATCACACAATCACTATTTACAAATTTAGTGTACACACATCTATCAGCATCACTAGAAGAAAAGTCATTACCAAGCAATTTTGATCAAATTTTCGTGCCATTGTTTGGGTGCTTGTTTTAGAAAATATAGGGACTTCAAAAGTTTGCATACTTTGTTTACTTAACTAGGAACCACACATCCATTCAGGTTAGGTCACATATATCTCTTCCTTTAGATCACCATTCATAAAGTAGTCTTTACGTCCATCTGATGAATCATAAGCTTATGGATAGACACTAAAGCTATTAACACACTGATAAAGGAAATCCTAGCCACAAGAGCAAAGGTATCAAAGTAGTTAACATCTTGTTTTTGTAGAAACCATTTAGCTACTAATCTAGCCTTATACTTTTCTATTGATCCATTAGGGTTGTACTTTCTCTTAAAGAATCACTTGCAACCAATTAGTTTTACTCCTTTAAGTAGATCCACTAAAGTCCATGTATTATTTCCCTTAATTGAATCAATTTCAATTTTAATGGCTTCTTTCCACAATTTTGCATCTAAAGTACTAATAGCTTCCAAAAAAACTCATATGATCATCCTCAACTAGATAGGTGCAAAAATCATCTCCAAAAGATGTCTATTCCCTTTATCTCTTACTCCTCCTCAAATCATTAAACATAGTTTCACTAGTACTAGAGGTTGGCTATAACTAGTACTAGACCTTAAAGGGAACATGTCCTCAAAGAATTCAATATTCTTAGTCTTTACTATGGTATTGCAATCAATCACATCACTCTTAAGGACAAGAAACCTATAAGCAGCATTATGTTCAGCATAACCTATAATCATGGAATTAGAAGTCTTAAACCTTATTTTCCTTTTCTTAGGATCAAGTAGCATCACTTTAGCTAGGCACCCCTCACATTCTCAAATATTTCAAGTTAGGTTAATATTCTTTCCACAACTCATAGGATGTCTTACTAGTTCTTTTATGTGGTATCCTGTTTTGTAAAAATACACATAGTTAGAAGGGCTTTTCCCCAAAGGTTATCAGGTACAGAAGAACTAATCAGCAAGGCATTCATAATTTTCCTAAGGGTTCTATTTTTTTCTCTCAGCTACTCTATTGGATTCATGTTAATAAGGTAGGTTACTTCATGTATTATACCTTCTTTTTTGCAAAAGTCATTAAACAAAGTGTACTCACCACCCCTATCTGATCTTATTCTTTTAATCTTTTTATTTAAATGATTTTCTACTTCTGCTTTATATGATAGAAATCATGTCAAACGCTTCATCTTTATGTTTGATTAAATAAACTTTAGTGTATCTAGAAAAAATCATCTATAAAAGTTACAAAAATAACTTTTATCACCTCTAGACATAGTTTGTTTTAAATATGCTAGATCAGAATGAATTAAACTAAAAGATTCAGTTTCACGTTACACAAGGGCATAGGGTTTTAGTTATATAATTTCGATTCAATACATTTACCACATCTTTTTAAATTGTTTATCATGCAAATTAATTAGGCCTAGTTGTTGCAATTTAATAACATACAAGAAATTTAGTATGTCCTAATCTAATATGCCATATACCATACGAATCAATCATATAAGTAAAAGATGATGTAGATTCATTCATAGCTTTAGAAACATTAAGTACAAAAAGTCCTTGATCACAATACCCATTTCCCACAAACACATTATTTTTTTGTCATTGCAATCTTGTCAAACTTGAATGACACTTTAAGCCCAACCTTTCCCAATAGTGCTACAGAAATTAAATTGACTATAATTGAGGGCACATACAACACGTCACGTAAAGCTAGTTTCTTTCCAGATGTGAGCTTCAAAAGAACTTTTCCCTATCCCAGAACTGGAGTAGTCCTAGAATCACCAAGATACACTTGTTATTCTCCATCTCCCTACAACATTGTAGGAGGTAAAAGCATTTCTACTTGCACATATGTGTCAGCTAGCCCTAGAGTCTAATACCTATTTGCTCACATTGGTCATAATATTCACTTGAGAAACGATTGTAGTAATTACAACATCTCCTTTTGTTAGGTTGGCCTTAGACTTAGGAGGATTGTCGTTTCTCGTCACTCGATGCCTGCATTGAGATGCATGATGACATGACTTTCCACACATAACAATTGCCCTTTTTCTTGAAGGTGAGGATAGAAGTATGAGGGAAATTATTAATTTTTTTCAATTTTTTTTTTATTGTGATCAAGTCTTTGATCATACCTTTTTAGGGTTTGTTTGTCCTACACCATATTTGCTTTGGTAGGCAAGGGTTTTGACCTTGCAGCAGCACACTCTTTTGTGTTGGTGTCTTCAATAATGATATGGGTGATGAGGTCTAATAGGGACATCTATTTGTGCCTATGCTTCAATTGTTGCTTCTAGTCTATCCATGATTCTGGCAGTTTCTTGATCAGTAGCTCTAACACGAATTCGTTAAGGAGTTTTGTATTTTCTGCCTTTAGGTCTTCAAGTAGCTTGTGATACTCATTTATTTGAACTTTGATGTCTTTATCTTCAACCATCTCCTAGTGGTAGTAATTGTTGATGATAAACCTTTATCAAACTACGTCTTCGACAATGTACTTCAGAGTCCCATATCTCCTTTGCTTTCTTGTAAGAATAATACACATCGAATAATTCATTAGATAAAGCACTAATTAAGGTGTGACAACATACCTTATTTGCATGGGCCAGTCTTCGATCTGTTCAACAATTGTAGTGGAGTATGGTTTTGGGGTTGTTAGTGCAAAAGCAACTCCATGCATGTACAACATGTTGTGGACACGTTCCTGCCAGTGACAAAAGTTTTGTCTAGCAAACACCTCGATCTTGGAGACGTCTGAGAACAACTTGGCATAGGCAACCAAGATTGTAGAAAATGGGATGTCAAGATCTATCAGATACACAGAATCTTCTCAAGCAAAGCCAAGGCATAGAACTAGCAAGCTAAAATTGGGTAACTTATAACAAGAGAGGGAGAAGAAGAGCATGAATTTTGTGGAGGAAGAAGGTGTTTTTTTTCTTCTTCTAAAATTAAGTCTGATATACAAAACAAAAATAATGTCAATAAATAAATAAAAATTTGAAAAGAAAAAAAGGTCAAAAAATGCACATTAAAATGGTAACATAGTGGAGATAAAATCCCATATTTATTAATAAGGCTCAAAATTTGGTCCCAAGGTAACGAATAATTAGTTACACAAAAAAATGCGGTTAACATAGCCAAAACTACACTCGTAACCCAAGTTAATTCGCAAGGATTTTTAAATCCACTTGTGAGATACACTATGAAATATGTGTAGGATCATCATTAAGATCATCATACTGCGGATTTGTAGTATAACGGCCCATGAGGACCTACTCTTATGCGTGTGAGCCTACACTTCTTTACTAGCCACTTTGAAAGCCTTTAAACCAAGCAATGTGGAACTTGTGCCTTTTGAAATACCCCAAAACATACAACACCCATTAGGTGTATGTTTGCTTGCACGTCCAAGACACTTGTATATGGAAAAACACAAAAACTAGAATTTGTCGCTTCCAAACTGATGTGGATAAATGTTATAATTCAACCTAGCTTAGTATTTTTAGTTTAGGTCGAGTTGGTTGGATAATCCAACCAATGATCATCTCTAATGCCTCTAGTAGATCTTTCTTATTGAAGTTCGATAATTAGTGATAGTTAGAACATCTTACATATGCATTTAGATTAAGGGCTTGTTTGTTACAAATTTTTCATAAAAGAATCACTTCTTTTTAAAAAAATAATCACTTTTAAATGTCTTTCATGTGTTTGTTTTAACTTTTCAAAATAATCAGAAGTTGGAAAGAATTATTAAACACATGCTCTAATACCACATATAATGTAAACTTTCATACATGAATCATTAAATAAGGATCTTGAGAATTCATAATATTCACTCAATAAGAATGGAGAGAAACACTGACATTTCTCCATGATAAAGTTGTTTCTTCAATTCTTAATGATTTTATAATGACAATAGAAACTCTTTCTATCTTTTTCCTTTCTCTTTCTATGCTTTTCTTTCTTGATGGAAAACAAAGAGACACACTTTTACAAGTAGAGATAGATACCCTTTCATGTCCTTCCAATATATATATACATATATATATATATACATATACATATATGGTATTTATTTATTTATTTATTTATTGTCTCCATCAAACAATACATCCTTTCATTTGAAAACATAAGGCTTCTTCCCAAAAGTTATGTCCCTTAGTTCAAATATAATTAATATATACCTTTTTCTTTGTTTAATTATTCAACCACATTCATTTGTCACAAACATGAGACGTTAATTATAGTCAATTCATCAACCCGTCAACCTACCTCTTAAATGGGGTGAGTATTAATTCGTAACTCATTTTCGCTAATGGGTCAACCTGCTTCACCCCTGCTTAAGGTAGGTTAAAAGCAAGTCAAAAATTTGGCCCATTTTACCACCCTAAAAATATCCCACTTCCTTTTATATATTTTTCTTTCATTTTTATTTGAAGAAAAAAGGATTTTATATCATATTTGTGTTTCATTCTTCTACATTTTTGTTTAATCCAATAGTTAGAAGAAAAATGTACTTTTCTTCCTTTTCATTTTATCTCTTTTTTCCTTTAATTTAAATAACTCAAAAATCTAATTAATTTTTATTTATTTCCTCTTCATTTTATTTTGGAGAAAACAGGCCATGTACTAACAGTGTAAAACTATTTTACACTGTCATCCAATCATAAACCATCATTTATTGTAAGTTTGTTGACTTTTATAATAAATACTTTAAAGATCATACCAACGATGAATTTCAATTGGTTGACAGTGTAAAACTTTTTACACTGATAGTATATGACCATTAAACTCTTTATTTTGTCTTCATCTTTTTTTCTTTCATTTTCATTTTGCTTCTAAACACAATGTAACTTTACCTATAGAATAATAGAAAAAATTTTCTTTAAAAAGGATGTTAGCACCACATTTTTTAACATATTTTTTTAATACATTTCCTAATTAATAAAATTCATATAAGTCTTATTATATACAAAATAAAACTCATTAAATAAAAAATGAGATCAACAACATTTTAATTGGACACATGTGAATTTTATTCAATAATAAAAAGTGTTAAAAAAGTGTATTAAAGGATTTGTTATTAGTATTCCATGTATTACATGAGTATTTTTAAATTTAAGTAAAATTTATAAATGAAAATAAATTAAAGAAAATAATAGGTTTTTTCATAATCCATAATAAATATTTTATTTTACTATATATGAATATGAATAAATTAAAGAGATAACATTTTAAAATTTTAAAAATAAATTATTTGAATCAAAACATGACATTACCAACATGTCGTTGGTTTAAATGGTCTTGGACTCGAATTCCTTAAGCAATGTCTCGAGTTCGAATCTTGTGAATGGAAAAAACATGTTAGGAAGGGAGACCTTCCCTCTAAAGGTGGTTAGCTAGATTTTTCGATGGAGATTAGTTATTGATAAAGCCGGTGAATACTTTGCACCTATGTCATGGTTACCAAAAAAAAAAAAAACATGACATATCCTATAATGCAGATGTTGGATCCTCTAGAGTGAGAAATTTTACTACTTAGGGTTAGGCATGACAACGAGGCAGGTTGGGGGCGGGTTTTGCTCTCCCTGTCACCGTCCCCACAAAAGGTAGGGGCAGGTATCGGTTTGAGTTTAAAAGAGGCGGGTTTATATTTTTGAAACCCATCCCTATTCTTGTTGGGTTTTATCGAGTTCAAGTAAACTCGCGAGGAACTCATCATATATATTTTTTTTACAATTTTAATTTAGTTATGCATTTTAAATAAATTATATATTAAGTTATTAATTATATTTTAATTCAAACAATATATAAAAATTAATATAAATTAATAAATAACAAAGAACTTAAAAATAAAAAATTTAAGAATTAAATTATAGGTTTAATTAAAAGTATAATTAAAAGTTTGTTATTTAATTATTATTTTAATTTAAATTATTTAACTATTAAAATAATTAATTTATATTTTTAATAATTATAAAAAATAAAAATATAAAAAAACTTAACTCTAATATATGTGTGTGTGTGTGTGTGTAACAAAAAAATGCAGTGGGACAGGTATGGGGGCTGGAGCGCAGGGAGGAGTCACATACCTGAACCTGAACCTGGTCAAAGTGGGTTTTTTTCGTTAAAGTCAGGGCAAAGTCAGACAGATACCTGCTAGTTCGGATTTATTTTCCATTCCTATATGGGGTTCCTTACTTTAGAAAGCTATGTTTGTAATTTTTAAAAAATAAAACCAACATTTCAATGGCCAAGGTTTGATAAATTCACCGGAAAGGATATAAATTCATTGAAATTAGGGGTGTTTATCGGATCGAATTTATCTTATGAACCCGACAATCCAAACCAAACCAATTCAATTGGTTCAGATCGGTTTGGTTATCGGTTCTTTTCACTTCAAATCCGAACCAAACTAATCATAATTGATTCAGTTATCATATTTAACTTTTTTCAACCCAAACCAATTCAATCAATTATGTTTTAACTTTTAAAATAATATATTTTAAACTTAGAACTTAAAATTTGCTTCAACTTTTGTATTTTCTTTCTTTTTCATTTATTTTTATTTTCTTATGATCTTATCTAATGTTACAAAATAGTTTAATTTGATCATGTTTATTATGTAAACTTTTTATTATATTTTAGGTAAAAAAATTAATGATATATATAAAGTGATAATTATATAAAAATTAAATATTTTTGATAAAATAAATAATTAGCTATTAAAAAAAAGAAATATTTTTACCTTGTCTAAGTATAAAATTAAATAATTATATAAAATAGACAATAAATGAAAATAAAAGCTTGAAAAATATAATATATTTTTTCATCATAACTCGATGACCCGAACCAAACCAACCCAATTATAATCAGTTCGGTTCGGTTCGGATTGGCCAAAAAAACTTTCAAAATCTGAACCAAACCAATCTAATCAAATATAATTGATTCGAATTTAATTTTGTCCTAAATCTGAACCAATCCAACCCATGAACACCCCTAATTGAAATAGCATGTCAAAACTTAAATTTAAATTTAGTTTTGAATTGATTAAAATTACAATAAATTTAAAATTTAATTTATTCAAAAAAGACATCTCTAATTCGATATATTATATCAATATTTAAAATTAAAATTAATTAAAGTATTTAAGTAATTATATTTGAAATAAATAAAAATTAAACAAAAATTAAAATTAGATAATCAACACAAAAGAAGTAACAAACCTAAATAAAAGGAAAATAACTTTTAAAATTTATCATTTAAAATAGTTAATTTAAATTTAAAATATAAAAATAAATACATTATTTTCATAAATAAAGAGTCTAAGTGTATTTTTTTCATGTGCACTCTCCCGATTTCCTTTCAAAATAGATAAAATTAACTGTAATAAACTTTCCCTCTTCTAACAAGACCTCTCAAACAAAAGAGCATGCGTGTCATAATCTTAATTATTATCAAAGCATATCTTAATCCTTACCTAAGCATAAGTAACCAATATCCGGTTGACGAGTAGTAATAATATATTTTTTAACATACTTTTTTAACATGCATTTTATTATTATTGATTAAAATTTATTAAAAACTACAAAATCGAATTATTAAATAAGACATAAAACTCATAATTTTTATAATTTTTAATAAATTTCAAATTTCAACCAATAAAAACAAATAACATTTTATGCAAACAAGTCCCCTGAATGCGAAACGACTAGTTTACCCCTAGAACCGACAGGTGTCACGCGGTAGTTGATTAATTTGGTGCACCCCGCGCACTGCGGTGACGCACGAACGACACATATAAACCCCCCAAAACCCTAACCCATCACTTTACTACCCTGACTCGCTCGACCTAGACTGTGCTAGGGTTTTACGAAACCAACGTCGCAAGAATCCGAAGGCCGCGTCTTCGTGCAATCGAGCACCGAAGAGGAAGAGGAAAATGGTGGCCGACAGGAGCAAGAAGTTGAAAGTTTCCGACAAGGGCGAGAACCTCGACGACATCGACGGAGAACTCGTCCTCTCCATCGAGAAGTTGCAAGAGATCCAAGACGAGCTCGAAAAGGTACCAATTCCCGCAATTCGGTTTTCAATTTCGCGAAATTCGTATCTTCCTTCGATTTTTCGAGGTTTTTATATGATGTTCGGAATGTGACTCTGCTTTTGGAGCCTCCGACTTGCACGCGCCCAATGTGATTAGCTATGGTTAATTATCTGATTCTGGTTTCGAACGCGATTGAATTAAATTAACCTGTTGTTTGTGCTTTGTTGTTTTTTTTTTTTGGTTGGGCTTTGTTTTAGATCAATGAGGAAGCCAGCGACAAAGTCCTGGAAATAGAGCAGAAATACAATGAGATACGGAAGCCTGTTTATGATAAGCGGAATGATATTATCAAGTCTATTCCTGATTTCTGGTTAACTGCTGTGAGTTCATACTTATGTGCGTGTGTGCGCGCTGAGTGTGGGCGTGTGTGTCATTAATTGAATTGTGAAATTGTTGTTTGTTGTGATGTTGGGATGGCTTTGCTTAATATTGTTGTTGTTCTTGTGCAGTTTTTGAGTCATCCTGCTCTTGGTGATCTTTTGAACGAGGAAGATCAGAAGGTTTGGCCTCTTTTTTACACATACTAAAATTGGATGGGCCTATTTTCGGTTTATTTGAGTTTGTCTACAATGATATGCACTTATGAAGTGATTTGGTCTTGTTTGGATGATATTATTTAAACGGTATTTGTGGCCCTTGTGAGTTGTTCAGGTCTTGTTTTTGTACGCCAGAACTTTATGCTTGTGAAAATTAGCCTTTTGAAAAGCTGAAAGTAAAACAGCTTAGGTGGTGGCTGCTTTGTTGAATATTGTTTCACTAAATTGATCTGTTCTTGCACAAGTACTTAGCTCTACTTGAATGAGTACTTAAGTTGTTTATCCATGTCATGTCTTTACTTTTATGTTCTTCAAAGTAATTACTTGGGACCTTATTTTTAAGGTTTTGTGGAGTGGAATTACTTCAAATATTGTCGTTGCTTTGGTTACATAATACATATACATATACATATACCTGATGAGTAATTCTAATTCATTACGGACCCCCCTTGTTTGATAGATATTTAAGTATTTGAGTTCTCTTGAGGTTGAAGATTTTAAAGATGTCAAATCAGGCTACTCAATCACTTTTGTAAGTTGCATTTCCTCTTTCTCTTGGTGCATACCTCAGGAATGTTTTGCAAACCACTTGTTGGTTTTAGAAGTTTATGTCTTACTTGAACTGTTCAGTAAATTGAATAATAGCCAGTTTTGAAATTGTTCTTTTGTTCAGAATTTCAATACCAATCCCTATTTTGAGGATACAAAACTTGTAAAGACTTATACTTTCCTTGAGGAAGGAACAACAAAGGTTACTGCTACACCCATAAAATGGAAAGAGGGCAAGGTAAGGCTATGAATGTCACTTTTGGTGTTCTTCTATCAGTTTGTACAGCTTTTGTTTTGTTTGTTTCTGAAAACCTAATCCTTAAACATGAAGGGCATACCCAATGGAGTTAATCATGAGAAAAAAGGGAACAAGCGGGCTCCTGCTGATGTCAGGTTGGTGCCTAAGTACGAGTGTTTTTCCAGAAAATATTGAAACAAAGAAAGCAATACTCACGCAGGCACTGTTTAAATAGCATTTATTTAGCTTCCCATTCTTATATATGATTGATTCCCAGACCCTAGTGTCTGAGCTAAAGCAGTCTCACATATCAAGGGGGTATTTTTGATTTGTTCAAGTTCACTTGTTGATTGCTGGCCCCTTCAGGAGAGCTAAGAAATGTGCCTGACATGATTACACTCAGATCCGTTGGCATTACAAAACATTAATGAACTATCAACTATCAATAAATGGTTACCTATAGTGCATATCAGACCAATTTTAATACTGTGTGGACTAGCAGGTTGTTCTTTATTAGATGTGCTCTTTTCTTCACTTGTAAAACATTTTCTATGCCAAGTAAACTTAATGGGCATTGCTTTTTGAATAGTTCTGTTCTAATGTTATTCTGTTATTGTTAAAGTCTGGAAATCAATTCAATTTGTTGACAATTCACTATTGTATGATTCTTCCTTACTGGAGCTTGGTATATTCTAAATTTAGAAATGATTTTTTATTCTACAATGAATGAATAAATAGAACACTTTCTTTTACACTTCATTCTTGTTAATCAATTGTCAATTAATAATTTTTATCTAAAAATCATTGTCACAACTCCTTTTGTAAACACTTCATGATGCAAATAAATCATTATTTTGATTTTCTTGTGCTAATGCTGTATGCAGCTTCTTTAGTTGGTTTAGTGACACCGAGCAGAAAGATGATATGGATGACATTCATGATGAGGTATATTTTATCTGGTTTGTATAATTAGTTGTCAATCCCTGCTGTTGATTTTCCAAATCTCTATTACAATAGTTTTTGTATTTGTGTCACATATCCTAGTGTAATATTTATCTCTAAATTGCAGGTTGCAGAATTAATCAAGGATGATTTATGGCCAAATCCACTTACTTATTTCAACAATGTAAGTTAATTTCAGTTCTGATTTCCTTTTCTCTTTCTTTAGTGACAATTCTGCTTCTAGGTTTTGCATCATCATACATTTTGCTCTCAACATTGTTTTTTACCTCGTGTCTCTTACAATAATTGATTGTATTGGAACAGGAAGAACCTGACGAAGAGGAGGGTGATGAGGATGAAGCTGATGATGAGGTAATCAATGTACAATTTTCTTCTTTTTAGAAAAAGCTTAGGTGATTAGCAAATGCTGTAGAGTTTTGCCTTTATACTTGTAAGGAATGTGTCAGTTTCTGGTTATATCCTTAATATGTATTGTGCACTACCAGTTAATGGGTAGTGTGGGTTTTGGGTAAGATGGGTATTAAAACTAAAAGAAGCCTAAAATTAAACAGAAAGAGGCAAAATTTAATGGAAGGAGGATGATGAGGCTCAGGATCCCAATGCAGTGACTACTGTATGGGCCCAATAGTGTAGCAGTTAAGTCATGGCCCTAAGATATGGAAGGTGTATTCCAGAAAGTGATAGAGACCTGAAAAATATTGATATAGAAGGAGATTATACTGAAACCAAATTGTGAAAAACAAAGTATATCAGTTGAAAATGAAATCAAGCAGAATATTTAAGAAGAGAAAAAAAAGTAAGAGGAAGATCACAAGCAGCAGTGGATGGATGCCAACTTCCTGCCAAGCCCAAGGGTGTGTGTAAAATAGTTGCACCCAACGTAAACGGATGTTCATCCAATGATCTTCCTTCTCCGTTTTCTGTCTAGGAAAGTGTGAACCTCTGTTTTCTCATCTCCCAACGGCGATCCACATACACAGTAAGGCTGTTTCCCATAAATCAAATTGTGCCCTACCTCCCCCAGTCATGTCCCTGCACTCCTCATAACCACTTTCCATCTGCCATTGCTTCTGGGCCCCACTCAATTTCCAGTTTGCATAACTGACTCTCCTCCTACATCTCCACGTGTCCCACTTTTCTCTCTTTTGGAATATACCTTCCTTATCTCAGGACCATTACTTTACTGCTGCATTATTGGGCCCTTAACACCACTCGCTGCTTTGGGCTTGAGCCTCATCACAGGATGCTTAACCGTATATATTATTTAATCTTTCCTTTCTCAATCTTATAAAATATACACAATGACCAAATCTTTTCCCACTGGGTGGGTTGGCTAAATGGGTTAATCTGTCATTGGACTGTATCAAAATTCGAAATTAAGCTACTCATACACTCAAATTACACATACAGCATCTCTCCATTTCATCAACCTTGCTTGAATGTGTGATAACACTGACTATTTTCTTTTTCTTTTATAAGATAGATTCAGGATAACTTAACTGTGCAACTTGTGCTATGATAATTTTCACCTTAAAGTAATTGCAAACCATCTTCCTGAATGTCATGTGCAACACCATTAAATCATGCAATTGGTTTGGTGCTTTTTGTGATTTATGTTTTATCAATTCTTACTGTAAATTTTTGAGGAAAATTGTGAAGATGCTTACATGAAGAAAAAGGGCAGATCTTCGCATTAAAATGTAGTTAATGAAATTCTTTTGGAGGCAAAATTGCTTTACTAAGAACGTTACTAAGCTTGCTGTTTTTCTCAATTGATTTAGGTCTTTTGGTTTTTGCATTTAATTATAGTTATTTTACTACTTTTGAGATAGCATGTACAAATATTTATGGTGTATTATGAAGTGCATATTTCCCTCATTAGCAGGGAAAGGATGATGACGACTCTGAAGATGATGACGATGACCAAGAGGATGATGACGATGAGGGTGAGGAGGATGATGGCAAGTGAAAAATACATTATGGTCGTATTACCTTTTTTTTTTTTTGGGGTTGTAGGAGTATTAAGTGTTCTTTAGGGGATGATCATGGCCACCCTTTGTGGTTGTCAACTTATGTCAGCAGGTGGAGCTACCAAGGCCAGTTATTGGTTCTCTCTCTGACTATAGTCTATTTATTGTCCTATGAAGTTATTTCCGGTTTCATCCCTTGTGCACTTTTTTAGATACTAATGGTACATCGCCTTTTTCTTAACCCTTTGTCGTGGGTCTACATCGTAAAATTGCAATATTTAGTGTATAGCGGTTTGGTACTTCTTAGCGTGCTCCAGTTGAAAAAAACTGGAGTGTACAGTTTAGTCTCCACCATTTAATGCATGATTTTTAATCTTTTATATATTAAATTTATTAGATATTAAAATTAATCAAAGGTTAAGATTACATCCAGTTTTCAGATAATTGGAGAGTATTTTTTCCATTATGATGGGAAGCATTTTACAAAATGAAAAATGATCCCCTAGTCAAATGTTTAATACTATTTCAATGTTATCCAATCTATTTCCTCTTACCAATGACTATTGGGAAGAATCTTTCGTTCATTTTCTATATAGATTAATAATGGGTTACTGACTAATGCAACCTGCATAAGCATGTGTTTGGTTTCACGTCAGCTAACAGGTGACACACGTCAAGATGGAAGCTATGCATTATAGCTTCTACGTAAAACTCACAAATTGATGCAGAAATCTTCGTAGACTAGCGTATGGGACATGCTACCAAACACACGCCAAGTCACAGTTGAACACAATTTCGTACTCTGCTGCATCTGAATCCAAGTGTCTCTCCATTTTAGACGTTTCCATGTTAAATTTAGATGCAGTCACATTTGCAGTCAAAGGTCACTATAACATGCTGTTGTGCAAGTAACATTATTATTAGGGATAATTACACTTTTTTTGAGATTAGTGCTAATCACACTCAGTCCTTGCAAGATTTAAAAGTTACACCTACTTATTTTATTTACACACTGACACTCTTTTTTTTTAAATTACATTTCTCTTCTATTTTTTATGAATCATACACAATACCTTTAGAAGTAATAAAAAAGGTAATCTACAAGAGTTGGGTGCAATGTTTGAAATCAATGTATTTACCGTAGGTGTGTGTAAATGTGGCAAGCCTATTTTAGGTAACGTGTTGACTTGTGTGGACTAATGTTGTCATTGGAATTAAAAAGGAGAGAAAAAAAAACTACGACAAAGTTATTAACTAATCAAACCGTGCGTGACCTTTTCAAGTCTTGCACGGTGCGTGATCTTTAGGGACCGTTAGATATTAGCCGTGATAAATGGAAGGCTGTGATTGATTCATTTAAACCGGTTAAGAAGGTTAATGACACATTAGTTTTTTAATAAAAAACTAATTTAGCGTGGATTGGCACAGTGCTGTCATGTTAAAAAAAATTTCCACGTTTTCATGCCTATCCATGCCTTTCCCTTATTGAAGTTCAGTTTGTGTTTGGAGAAAGGGCACTGTCCCGGTGAGTAAAGTGTTTTAGCGGAGGCAGGTTGGCAGCATCGGACGATTTTATTGTGACATCGTTTTGATTTCCTTTCCCATTTGTAACGTCGGATATTATGAAAGAGGCATCGGGACTCCGTCAATAGGAAGGATTTTGGAAGTGTTTTGCTGTTGGGGCGGAGGCTGATCCGCTTGTGAAATCCTCCTTCAGAATGTAAGTATTTTGCTGGAGGGAGGGAGGCAGATCCGCTTGTGAAATCCTATATCGAAAGTCGGTGAAGGCAATGAAGACACTTTAAGGTCCTGTTTGGTGGGGGCGAGAAAGGAATGAAAGAGAGAAAAAGATGTAGAAAGAAGAGAAGAGAAGTGGTGAGAAAATTAAGGTTTCTGGTAAAAAAAAATAAAGTGAGAAGAGAAGAAATGAAATTGTCATCAATTTATGGTGACACTTCATCATAGAAACAATTTTGTTGGTTTTGTTGCATCATTTATTTTTAGTTTTTATTTTAAATATTATTATTATTATTAATATTACTTTTAATATTATTATTATTATTATAACAAAAGTATAACCGATTTTCGTAAAGACAAAATTAATTTTGGTTGGTTATATAATACCTTATTATACCTGTATTTAAATTATCTTACATTACATGCATGCAAATTAATTTTTGAGTCAACCAAAATCGACTTTGCAATTTGAGTATATCAAGTCCATTTTGTCTAACATCAAATTGATTTTCTTGTAGTTCACAGTATGGTCAAATCGATTTTGAGTCAACAAAATCAGTTTTCCAACCCCCAACACAACAAAATCAATTTTTACTGGCCTAGATTAATTTTGGTTCTATTTCACTACTTCATTCATAACATTGGAAATCGATTTTGGTTGTACCAAATTAATTTTTCCGAAAGCTTTTAACACAGATTTTGTTTCAAAATACCCTTTAAAAGGTTATTTTCGAATTCGCTTTATTGTCTTCTCACTCCTCTCCGTCGTTACCAAACAGGCCATAAAGCTTATAGTTGAGGAAACCCCTTGCAAACCTTCAAACCCTACAGTCATACATCTTTCTCACTTGGGCTTCAGTCAACGTCACGGACAGCTACATTAGGGTTGCGAGTTGAAGCAAAAAAAACCCGGCACATCATAGCCGGTGACCTCCTGCCAACACCACATTGAATAGGGGGATAGATGGCATTGCAGTTTCGGGTTAAAGCAACCACAACAGCAAATTGACAGAAGGGAAACAGGGACGGTGCTCGCCTAGTGCATGCACTGCAACGAATGTATTCTTGTGTTTTGATAACCGAATCCAATTGATTGGTCAAACCGAAAATTCGATCAGGTATTTGACCGATTCAAATAAATTATATAATTAGCCTAAAAAAAAACTGATCAAAAAATTGAAAAACTGGTCAAAAACCGTCAAAATCAATCAAAAACGGACAAAAAATAAATTTATAGTGGGTCATTGAATAATGTTTAATACAACATTATTTTTATTTTTAAAAAAATAAAAATTAACCTAAAATATTTGTCTTTTTTTTTTCTAAATATAAAATTATATTTATTAATAAATATTTATGTGTATTGTTAAAACTTAAATTTAAATATTATGATATATTTGATTTGAATTTTTATAAATATTCTAAATGTTAAAAATTTATAAAATTATGTTTTATTTTTAATTTTTAATATTATAAAATTATAATATTATGTTTTACTAATATTATTTTATATATTATTTAATTATTATTATTATTTATTAATATCGATTTAACTATGGTTCAACTGTAATTAAACCATTAAACTTTAAATTAATATTTTGACTAGTTTAATAACCTCTCCGATTTTAAAAATATTATTGTACCCAATAAAGCAACTAGTAACATCTGCTTAAAACAATGACATGTTCTGAATATGGTTTCTTCCAAATTGTGAATCATGGGGTTTCCCTAGATTTGATTAAGGAGGCCATGGAGCTGTCCAAGACCTTTTTTGATTACTCTGATGAAGAAAAGAGCAAGAGCAGTCCTTCCTCTAATGCACCACTTCCTGCTGGCTACAGTAGGCAGTCCTCTGCACTCCCCAGACAAAAATGAGTACTTGCTTGTTTTTTCTCCAGGATCCAGCTTCAATGTCTTCCCTCAAAACCCTCCCCGCTTCTGGTTAATTCAATCACTTCTCACCAGTTTATTTGTGACCAATTATTATATCATTATCATATTATACTATAGTTCTCCAAAAGTAATTGTTAATCAACAGATAATGATAATGTCAAAACTGATTCTGTTTCTTTCTTTCTTTCTTTTTAAATTTATATCAACTGTGTGTAGTAGAATCATTGAAAAATAATGGAATTGAATAGGATCAACTCTCAGTCTTGGAACACTTTCGGGAACATGATAAGTGTTGATGTTCAAATCTACATAGCTTCCATCATCAATAGTTAAAAAAATTACTTAAATTACTCAAAAGAGTTTAAAAACATATACAAAAGTTTATCTTTAGATATTAGTAAAGTCTTTCACACTTTAGTCACTCATGAAATTTTCTAGATCTGTCCCTGAGGTATGTAAAATATGTGTGCCAAATGCGATAGGGACGTGCTTGAAGAAATGTTTGTGCAAATGAAAGAGAGGTGTGCTGTTGGGGAGCATTATAAACGAGTGTTTGGGTCTCCCTACCAACTTCTTGAAGGAATTCATCATGATAGGAGTTGGGATTCATGGTGGCCTTGCGTTACATCCCAGCTTCCAACAACGAGAATAATGGAATTGCAGATCATGAAGATGGCAACTTAGTTACCTTTGTTATCCAGGATGGAGTGGAGTGGAGGCCTTCAAGTCCTTAAGAATAGAGAGTGGATCCCTGTGGTTCCTGCAGAGGGCACCATTGTGGTCAATGTTGGTGATGTTATTCAGGTAACTCTGTTTTCAAATGCACCAAAATTGGGGGCTATTTGTTTGTATGGTCTCACACAATTCCTAACCAGCAGGGCTTGAGTCTAGTGGAATGAGTTGGTCTCTTACAGTGTAGTGAACTGAGGCAAGGATACTTGTGGGAAATACAAAAAAAATCACATAATTCCTTTGACATTACTGCATTTGTATTTTTGGCTATGAAATGAAGCAAGGATACAATGACTTTGATTTACTTACATAATTTCCCAACAACTGAAATAAGGTTTAGTATGTTATTGTGCTTTCATTAGTAACGAAGAAGTTAGAACTTAGAAACATGGGATATGGTAGCATATAAGTTTGACTATATGTCATCTTTGGATCCAACTGATTTTGTAGTCATTTTGAAGGTCTTGAGTAACTATAAGTTCAAGGGTGCAACTCACCGAGTTGTGAGAACAGAAGGATGAAGCAGGTACTCTTATGTGTTCTTTCATAACTTAACAGGAGACAAGTGGATTGAACCATTGCCACAATTCACCAAAGACATTGGGGAACCACCCAAGTATAGAGGATTCCTACACAAGGAGTATAGGAGCTGAGAATGAGGAACAAGAGCCATCCACCTTCTCAGCCTGAGGATGCGATCCACATTACTCACTATGAAATTGATACCTAGACTGTTGTGTAGATCCATTACTACCAACAAAAATAATCATGCCCTGTTCTAGTTTCATAGTACGGGTTGTTTGTGAACTCTTTATGGTTCATTGTTGCTCCCATGTTGGCTTAGTGGATATGGAAGAGGTCTTGATCAAAATTCCAATATCAGATACTTCCCCCCTTCGTGATACACAATAAAAAATTCAAAATTAATCAAGCCTCTCACATTCATTCCACATTCTAAATTAAAATTGAGATTTAGTTGTATTGCAAGAGATATGTGTAGGAAGTAACGTTGTGCTAATCCTTAAGATTATGGGCATGTAAGGACGGTATGTACTAGTTTTCAAATATTTTCAAAGGCAGTGTACTATAAAGACAAAAAAAGTCAATCCAAATTCACAATATTTTATAGTAACTATTGATTTCCACCTCCAAGCCCAAAATGAATCAGAAAAACCACTAATTACAACTATTCTCCATACATTGATCATTTGACACAAGTCACCAGAGATCAGATAAACAACCATGCCATTAGCCTTTAACTTCTGGACTAACTCTTCAATGCCAGGGGAAAGCCTGCATATTAAGAAGTAGAATCATAAACCTCATTCTAAATCTGTCTGAACTAAACAGTTCAAGATACTCATTGGAGAAATAAAGATTAGAAGGTGAAGAGAAAGAAAGTATACAGTCAATCTTTGGTGATTCAGATACCAACCCTTTTTCTCATCAAAGTTCAAGCTGGTCTTAACCAGGGATAAGTCAATAAATCTTTATGTCATTAAAAGTGATTGAGCATCTTTTCTCTACACCACTTTCAATTTATCAAGTGTAGAGTGTTGTTCTTTTTCATAATTGAATTATCATTTAATAACAATTAGAAATATAATTTGAATACAGAGGAATATAATTTTTGGCTCTAGAAACCATACATGCAGTCTTGCTTTTTAGGGTCAAAAGCAAATATATCTTAAAACATGCATTAGGTAGGGGAAAGCATGCATCTTTTCTCAGATATTTGGTTACTCCTAGGGGAGAGTGACTACACTCTTGATTCTATCAATCTAACCCTGCACTTTATCCTTATTTATCTGTTCCAGACATGAATGGATGGATACCTCAAACAGGCACAGAAATCTGGGTTTGATAGCCAATGGTAGACCTTAGTACACATCCAACATAATTTCTCTTCCACTTATAGGAAGACATTGTGCAAGTACAGAAACTGCAAAGTGTTAAAGATATACCGATACTGTGATAAGGTTTTTCCATCATTAGGATATTTCATCATATATAATACAAAAGGAAAAATACTAGACATCCGGAATTTTTTGCCAGAA
Organism: Spatholobus suberectus; assembly: GCA_004329165.1. Lineage (NCBI taxonomy): Eukaryota > Viridiplantae > Streptophyta > Magnoliopsida > Fabales > Fabaceae > Spatholobus > Spatholobus suberectus. The sequence continues at coordinate 60,467,934 of CM014729.1, forward strand.
TTAATTTGCACCGCTATTGACTCTTGAATGGTCAAGTAAGCACCACCACTTTGTTTTTATTCAACAACCATTTCCTGAATCTTGGTAAATTCTAGCCTAATTCTGCCAATTTTTCTGGCATGTAGCATTACTCCATTCAAATGCTCTGAATAAATCCTTTCAACGCTGTCAAATTAAAAGTCTGAAAGTGCAACCTAGTGCCATAAAGCTCTTGCCATGGTACGGTCCCGGGAAGGGTCAGACCCGTTACAGGTCTATTGTAGGCAGCCTTCCCTTGCATTTGCAAGAGGCTGATTCCATGACTACAACCTGTGATCTCCTAGTCACACGACAGCAAATCTAACCACTGCACCAAGGCTCCCCTTATGTCAAATTAAAATGCCTAAGGCACGGATAATTGGGTAATTCACAAGGAAATATCCAGGCCACTTCTGTCAAATTAAAACTTACACTGGTAATTGAGTCGATAAGGATAAGAAAATTAAGTCAATAGATTCCTAGTTGACCTGATAAGTCACTAATTGAACCTGTTGAACTAGTGTAAATTATAATAACATAAATAGTCAATTATATAAAAATATATACAATAACTTTTGTCATTTATATATTAAATGGTTATTATGGCATTGTGAGTCCCTGCACTCCAGGTAGCACGTGAGAGCTATCTTACAACAGAGCAGACTGCGTGGAGAGTCTGGAGCCAGAACCTGTGTATAATAACTTCCAATTCTAATTTGAATGCATAAATAATCATTGTTAACCATTTTATTCTAATTTGTGATGCTTATTATAAACTTTGTAATAAAGTACGAGTTCAGGTCACAATAAACGTTGCAATGAGGATGCTTACCATAAACAAAGTATGAGTTCAGCTTACTCTTCCGCACAAATCAAGCATAAATGCTTATTATAAACATTGTTTAACAAAACTCCAACAGTTACCGACACTGGATCCAATAAAGCAACTAGTAACCTCTGCGTACAACAAATTACACAGGTTATTTTTATTTTAAAGAATAAAAAAACAGCTATAACTTGTCATGTTTCGGATTGAAATCAAATATGACATATGGGGTTGGCTGCCAATGTACATAGTTAGAGGTTACATTTGGGAGGAAGCAAGCAAGAAATGGGTGAGGCATGCATTCCCACGGTTGATCTCTCTCTTTTCCTGAGAGAGGATGAGGATGGCAAAAAGAAAGCCATGGAGGTAATCACCCAAGCCTGTTCTGAATATGGTTTCTTCCAAATTCTGAACCGTGGGATTTCCCTAGATTTGATTAAAGAAGCCATAGAGCTATCTAAGACCTTTTTTGATTACTCTGATGAAGAAAAGAGCAAGAGTAGTCCTTCATCTAATACACCACTTCCTGCGGGCTACATTAGGCGGCCTCTGCACTCCCCAGACAAAAATGAGTACTTGCTGGTTTTTCCTCCAGGATCCAGCTTCAATGTCTTCCCTCAAAACCCTCCCCGCTTCAGGTTAATTCAATCACTTCTTATCACTTTATTTGTGATCACTTATTATTATTCTACCCTTCCCCAAAAGTAAATGTTAATCTACAAATAATGACAATGTCAAACTGATTCTTTTTTCTTTCTTCTTTTTTAATATCATATCAACTATGTGTATGGAATCATTACAAAAATGGAATTGAATTGGATCAACTCTTAGCCTTTCAATAATTTTGTGAATAAGTGTTGATGTTAAACCCTACACTGTCTCCATCATACATGGTTAAAAAAAAAATACTTAAATAACTTAAGAATTTAAAACCATATACAAAAGTTTATCTTTAGATATTAGTAGAGTTTTTCACACATTAGTCACTCATTAAATATTCTAGATCTGTCATTGTGGTATGTAAAATATGTGTGCCAAGTGTGATAGGGACGTACTTGAAGAAATGTTTGTGCAAATAAGCAAGACGAGTGTGCTATTGGAGAGCATTATAAACGAGTGCTTGGGTCTCCCTTCCAACTTCTTGAGGGAATTCAATCAAGATAGGAGTTGGGATTTCATGGTGGCCCATCATTACTTCCCAGCTTCCAACAATGAGAATAATGGAATCACAAAGCATGAAGATGCCAACTGTGTTACCTTTGTTATCCAAGATGGAGTGGGAGGCCTGCAAGTCCTTAAGAATGGAGAGTGGATCCCTGTTGTTCCTGCAGAGGGCGCCCTTGTGGTCAATGTTGGCGATGTTATCCAGGTAATTGTATGTTTTTAAATGCGCCAAAACTGAGGGCTATTTGTTTGTATTGTATCACATAATTCCTATGATATTACTGCATTTGTACTAGAGTTTAATTTATATATATCGTCGTTGTAAAATATTTTTACACGGACATCAAAAAAAAAAAAAAACATTCTCGCAACATCATATTAATGAATAAGAGGAGGCAATAAAATGATCAAATCTTACTGATATTGTAAAAATATTTTATCATAAGTCTAATGACAATGTATATAAATTATTGGATGTCTTTGTATTTTTGGCTTATTTCTTGTTTAAAATTTTGTCAAATCCTTATGAAATGAAGCAAGGATCCAATGACTGTTTGATTTACATAACTACCAAGAGATTGAAATAAGGTTTAGTATGTTAGGGCGTTTCATTAGTAACAAAGAAATTAGAAACATGGGATATGGTAGCATATAAGTTTTGATAATATGTCATCTTTGGATTTAACTGGTTTTGTTGACATTTTGAAGGTCTTGAGTAACAAAAAGTTCAAGAGTGCAACTCACCGAGTTGTGAGAACAGAAGGACGAAGCAGGCACTCTTTTGCATTCTTTCATAACTTAAGTGGAGACAAGTGGGTTGAACCATTGCCACAATTCACCAAAGACATTGGGGAGCCACCCAAGTATAGAGGATTCCTGTATAAGGAGTATCGAGCTGAGATTGAGGAACAAGACCCATCCACCTTCTCGGCCTGAGGATATGATCGATATTACTCATTATGCAATTGATACCTAGACTCTTGTGTAGATCCATTATTACCAACAAAATAATCATGCCCTGTTCTAGTTTCATAGTACAGGTTATTTGTGAACTATCTATGGTTCATTGTTGCCCAATAAATAAGCATTGTTCAGGATTTGGAATTAGCTTCAGAAAAATTAAAAGAGGCTTGCTATCACCACACTCCTAACACACTCTTTATTATTCATTAAAATTTATTGAAAACTAGATAATTATGAGGGAAATTCATTAAATAAGAGTGTGTTCGAGAGTGTAATGCTAGCATTTCTCAAATTCAAATATCAGGTGCAAGTGTATGCTTGTTCTTAATTAAGAAATTTCCTTATTTTCCTCAACTTGGTGCTCGCGAGGAATTTCGAATGATAACGACAAAATCCATGATTATAATGAAGTGAATTATCGATTCTCATGTGACAAACCAAAATGCATGCATGCATCATGATTTTGGACATATTATCATATAGCTGAAATATGGCTAATAATTGAGTACAAATATAGAAGTGGAAACTTTTGCATCATTACCATCCTGTGTGATATAAATTGGATATCACCAAATTCGAATGAAGGAAGAAGATATACACAAGATTGCATTTCGGATACACGAGGGCCATTATGAGTTTATGGCTATGACTTTTTGTCTCACTAATGCCCCCTCCACCTTTCAAGCATTACTTATCTCAGGAGGTTTGTTCTTGTTTTTTTATGCTATATTAGTGTATAGCAAGGGGATGGAAGAACACTTGGAACATCTCAAGAAAGTTTTTCAGTTGTTGCAAAAAAATGAATTAGTGATGAATTGGAAGAAACGTAGTTTTGCTAAGGTATCTGTCGAATATTTGGGTCCATATTATGTCACAAAAAGGGCTTACAGTAGATGCCAAGAGAGGGTAAAGGTCATGACATAGTGGCCGGTCCCTAAATATGTGAAGGTGCTATGCAGGTTTTTTGGTTTGACAAGGCATTATAGAAAGTTTGTGAAGAACTACAAGCTAATTGCCAAACCCCTAATTGAACTCTTAAAAAAAGATAGTTTCCAGTGGTCTGTTCAAGTCGAGAAGGCTTTCCAAGCTATAAAGACAACAACGGTCTCACTGTCAACCCTAACAATCCCTGATTTTTCTAAGCTATTGTGGTGAACGAATGAATCTAGCAAGGGCCTTGGAGTTGTATTACTGCAGGAGGGTTCTCCTTTAGCAATCCTCAATCAACCTCTATCAGAAAAGGTGCATCTAAAATCAGTATATAAAAGGGAGCTAATGACAATCGGTATTAGTGGTGTAGAAATGGAGACACTACGTAATGGGAAGAAACTTTATTATCAGAACAGACCAGAAAAGCCTAAAATTTTTATTTGAACAAAGATTGATTGGGGAAGAATAATATAAGTGGACCTCAAAGCTGCTAGGCTATGATTTTAAGATCCAATACAAGCCTGGACATGACAATTGTGCAGTTGATGAGCTATCCAGGCAGATGATATGTTCTGCCATATCAGGAATTCAATTACAAGAATGCTTAGACTGGGACAAGGAGTTGGAAATAGATCCTTCCATTCAACAAAAGATACAACAGATCATTATTCGACCTCAAAGTTACCCTGGATAGTGGATACATAGATGGAGGTATACTGAAATATCAGGTGAAGCTGGTCTTGCCCAAGGAATTCAATAGAATTCTCCACAGACTTTCAGAGTTCCATGAATCTCTAGTATGGGACATTCAGATTTGTTTTGAACCTACAAATGAATGGCAACAGTTTTTGGTTTTTTGTTTTTTTGGGGGGGAAGGTATGAGAAGGGACATTCAAAAATTCATTGCAGCATGTCAAATAAGCCAGCAGAATACGTACCAAACATTGGCTATGTTTGGTTTTCTATTTAGCGGCCTTCAACGTACTTTTACATCACTAAACTTAATTTTCTACCAAGTTTGGTTGCCCCTCAATATAATTTTGAAAACACAGCTTGTCACTAAACTGAGTTTGAATTGGAAATAAAATAAGGATTGTTTTTAAAAACTCATTTTTCAGTTAGTAGTATATATGCAAGTACAAAAGTATTTTGATTAATATTATCCAAACAAATTTTACTTTGTCAACGTACTTTTAAATAAAAAATATTTAAACATAAATCACATTATAGTAAACTCATTTTTTTTTATCAAACTTGAGTTTATAGCGTACTTTTGATTCAAATTTATGTTTGCAAACTTTAACCCAAAGGTACACATTGTTGCCAACAAGGCTTTTTTAGCCTCTGCCAATGTTAAATTTAGATGCAGTCACATTTGCAATCAAGGTCACTTATAACGTGTTGTGCAAGTAGCATTGTTATTGACAATAATTACACAAACTTTTTCAGATTAGAGGTAATCATACCTAGTCCTTGCAAGATTTAAAAATTACACCTACTTATTTTATTTTTACACATTGACACATTATTTTTTTAAAAAAAAATTACATTTATCTTCTATTTTTCATGAATCATGCACAATACCTTTAAAAATAATAAAACAAGTAATCTACAAGAGTTGGGTGTAATTTTTGAAATCAAGTTACTGTATTTACTGAAGGCGTGCGTAAATGTGGCAAGCTTATTTTAGGTAACCTTGCTAACGTGTATGGACTACTGCTGTCAATGGTACAAATAAAAAAAAATGTTGTCAACGGAATTAAAAGAGAGAGAGAGAGAGAACTATGACAAAGTGATGAACTTATCGAACTAATTGATTAACATGAATTCACGTTTCTCTTCATATGTATTGTACTAGTTTTACATAGAATGAAAAATTGTTCTCTAGCATTTGTACAATTTTGACAGTTTGAGACATAAATGAAATCTTGCAATGAAATACAGGTCTGAAGCAGCATTACAATATTCATTATTCAATGTGCTATCATTGCATCTGAATAGTTGTTGACTGTTGATCGGATGGTTTGAATAAATTTTGAGTTGAATTATATTAGACGGGTAAAAAATAATTTATTAATCTATTTATTTTCTATTAGAAATATATTAAAAAAGAATTTTAATCTATTCATGCTCCATTTAATTAAATTATTAATTTCATTTATTATTATTTTATAAATAAATATTTAATCCATTTGTTTAAAAGTATATTATGCTATTAATGGTATCGTGAATAACATATTGATGGAGAAACAACTGGACGAAGAAATGAATTTTTGATAGTAACAACAAGAAGAATCACTTAATTTATTTTTAAAAGTTAATAATCTAATAGATTGGAAAAAAGAATGAGTGATTCATTAATCATCTATTAATAACAATATTTTAACCCATCTATTCTCTTTACCTTTATTTTTTTAAATGGATTATTTAAATTAAATTTAAGTATAAATAGATTGATATAATTATGAATATATGAATTATTTTGTCATCCATTGTGAAATTCATGTAGATTTTACGAATATCGCAAAAGACAGTTGGCAATATCAGTATTTGTTTTAAGCTGTGACTTGTGATATTGTTTGCTTTATAATAAAGTCATTGGTCACACTCCTTTCTCATTCAACAAGTGAACCTGTTTATAGCTTCCAATTCTATTTTGGATGCATAAGTAATCCTTGTTATCCATTTTATTGATCGGGTAAAATACCTTGATAAAGATTTGTGATTAAGGTTGAGTGGGGTATTGTGTTTAAATTCGCTTGGTGGTGAAGTTTACACCAATGTTTTAAAACTTGGATCGGACACGGTCAAGGGATTGGGTCATTGGATTAATAATTGAACTGGAGTGTCACTAACTGAACCACACGATTCAGTCTCTACTAAAAAATTTAAAAATATTCATGACACATAAATTTTATATCTATAAAATTTATTAAATTAAATTTTAATGGTAATGTGTTACCCATAAATAAATAAAAAATCAATAATGATATTTGAGATGAGGGTGAAGGAAGAAAGGACTGGAAGTTGCGCATTTAGGTCAAACAAACAAGAGCAAGTGAATGAAGGTTACGCATTTAGATCAACACAAGAGATATTTATATCGTACACATATGTGCATTCAGATTTATGATTTTTAGTGATTATTACCATTTACATGTGAATATTTATTTTTTTATAATTAAAATACATAGTAAATAAATATTTTTAAATATGAAAATAATATTATAAGTTGGGATTTCTATTTTTTTAATAGTTATAGTTAAAATGACATTGTTTCACACTAAAATAAAATAAAATTCTTTGAACTGGTCCAAGTCAACCTACTAGTTCACCGATTCAACCTTCTGGTTTATCGGTTCAATCACAAAACCAATTGAGTCAAACTGGTTCATACCGGGTCAATGACATGTCCAGTCCAATCACTAGCTCAGACCGATTGCACCATCTGTTCCCAGTTCAATCAATCTGATCGGCCGTCTGAGCCAATTTCTAAAACACTGGTTTGCACCAATGTTTTAAAAATTGGATTGATCGTTGAACTAGTTAAAGATTTAATGATTCAATTGTGGTTAAACTATGATCGTTAATAATAAAAATTAAATAATATTAAAAAAATATAATATCATAAGTTTATAACATTATATATATATATATATATATGGGCATGATCTTTTGACACTAGGTGTAAGAGTTAGTCAAATTACACATTTAATAACTTTTGTATAATGCAAATTTAACCAATCCAACCGTTGAATTTGATGTTCTTATTAATTAGATTAAGTATACAAAATTTCATACAATTCTAAAATTATTTAATAGTTTATTAAATCACTTTATTTTAACGTACAATATGATATTAAAATAAATGTAAATATTCAATATAAGATAACATATTTAGAAAAGTCCAAATAATGTGAAATTTGATATACATAATCATAAAGATAATATCATCAAATTCAACGGTTAGATTGGTTAAATTTATATTATACACACACCACACACCACATATAGGTTCTTCAATTCAACTTACGCCTCCTAAAAAAAATTCAACATATGCATAAAAGTTCAAATCAAATATATCATAATACTTAGGTTTAAGTTTTAAAAATATGCAACAATGTCCATTATAACAATGACAAGTTTATATCTAGTATAAAAAAAGAAAATTACAAATATTTTAGGTAGATTTTTCAACTTTTAAGAAAAAAAAATCAAAATGACGTCACATAAAACATTTTTTATTGGCTTGCTGTGAATCAGTTTTTTTTTATCGATTTTTGGCTGACTTTTACTAGCTTTTGATTGGTTTTTCGGCTCTTTTAACCGATTTTTCTCTAGATCAATTTTGTGGTTTATTTGGACCAAATACTTAGACCAATTTTTTAGTCTAATTGATTGATCTAGTTCGAATTTCTGAACACTAATTTGCACTGAAGAGTCTATACATTTGGAAGGAATCTAATACTATATATATATAACTTGAGAACATGTATTAAATATAGTTAGTATTTAAAGTGTGTTTGAGTTTGACCTAACTACTTTTCTTCTTTTTAAAAGGAGAAGTTGAGTCAAACACTCTTTTATATCTATGTATTAAACTAAATATGCCTTATCAACATAGTACTATTAATGTAGTATTTATATAGATATATAATTAAATAATTTATTTTATATTGTTTTAATTATTGTATTTATTAAATATAAATTGTAGTTGACTATAATAATATCATTGAATGATATATTTATTTAATATAAAACTTAGTAAATGTATCACTTTTCTTATAATTTATATATATTAAAGAGTGTAATTTCTATACACTACCACTGTAATATTATTAATCAATCAGAAATTATGTAAATATGACTTTTAAAATAGTTATTATAAAAATTAATAAACTTATCATACATATCAATTTGTGAATTGGATGACAATATAAAAATTCTTTACACTATTATTACACGCACTATTTACTCTATGTTAAAAATATATTACTAAATAAAAGTAAATATTAACAAATATTTAATGCCTACCCACGCCCCTCACTCACTCACACACACATCCACACCCCCACCCACCCACACACTATTATTATATAGCATTAATTATTATATTTATTAAATATAATATTTAATTAATATCAATCATATTATTAAGTATTATATTTTTAGAATAAAATAGATTTATTATATTTAATAAATGTTTATTAAATATATAACTTTTCATATCAATCTATATATATCAAGCACAAAGTAATTATTACAAATTTAATACCAAAACATCTCTCTGTATATATATTATGTTTGTGTGTGTGTTTTGAAATATACATTAAATAATTTTTGTTATTGTTATTGTTTAAAAATTAGTTATAGAATATATTTCAAAATAAAAATTCAAATATATTAATTTAATATATGTGTATGTATATAAAACCTTAAATACAAATATTGATATAGTATTTAGTGTTATTAATGTATTATTTATATAAATATAAAAATAATTAATTTTTTCCTTATATAATATTAATCATTATATTTGTTACACCTAATATATAAATATAATATATTTATTAAATTTAATACTTATAATATATTATTAAATAATAATTAATTATTACAAAATTTATTACCTATATATATATATATTACACTATTCGTTAATTTTTTTATTATTGTTTAAAAAATTACTTTATAAACATACTTTATATAAAAAAATTCAAACATATATTAAGATTTTTTAGCAAATTACAATGAATTAAATGTATTAAACTAGACTTGAGAACATGTATTAAATTTAGTATTTATATAGATATATAAACAAACATATTTTTTTGTATTGTGTTAATTAAAGCATTTATTAAATACAAATTGTAATTAACTACAACAATATCATTAAATATTATATTTATTTAATATAAAATTTAATAAATGTATGACTTATGATATAATTTATATATATTAAAGAGTTTAATTTCTATGCATTATAAATAAATTGTTACTGTTTTGTATGGTGATTTTTAAAGGTGATTTTTTTTTCCATCTAAATCTTGAATCATGTTTGTTGGGACCAAAGACGTATAAAGCGTCTAGTCCCTCAAAATTTTGAAGATAACTAACTTATTAAGTTTTAAATCTCTGTTGTAAAAATGTTTTTATAGCGTCCAAAATTGTGGCGTCCAACACGCCAGTTGTTACAAGCGCTCAATTGACTTGTTATGATGACCATCCAAAAGTAAGTCTCTCCCTTAATGGCTAAATGGTTAAAACTGAGACTCATATACAAAGTTCGTCCAAAAGTAAGTCTATCTCTAAACGACTAAGTATTCAAACCCTACCTATGCATTCCTCACATTTAATGCTTTATCTATTTTAAATGATCTAACGTTCATATGTCTAAACATTAAATAAAAGACAGTTATATTTTAGTACATAAGCGCAATGTTGCAGAAAAAGAAAAGTCAACTTATCAAGTTGCTAAGCCGAACAAAGAATGATCAAAAAAGCATACCTTCAACGCAGTCCTACACTTTCCATTTTAGTACAAAAACAAAAGTTACTTTTCTGACTATTCTGAAAGCTCGATATACGTGCACTTTTCTTAAAGACTGAAGCTGAATCCACTCAACAGCTCTTTTTCACGAAGACTATATATACCAGCTCAGGAATAGTAAACAGATAAGTAGTGCTAAGCAAATACGATATAGAACTCTTACGTTTACTGGACGACTTCGAAATCTTGTTGAAAAAAATTTCTTTATTCTTAAACTTTCATATTCTCACTTTGTGAGTAGACTTGTTTTATAACAATTGTTTATGTTGTGAAAGCCTGAAGAGGCTTAGTAAAAAAAATACTTGGGTGGTTGAATAATGTGAGTTGATTGCGTTGTAAAGCCTGAAGAGACAGTGAAGAATACTTGTTGTATAACCTAAGGATGGTTAGTGAATACCTTCTGGACAAAGAGACTGGACGTAGCTCAAGATTGAGTGAACTAGTATAAAAACTCTGTGTCTTTGTCTTCTCTTATCCTTCTCTCTCCATCTTTCGAACTTATTTTCAAAAAGGATTAAAAAGTTTTTGAACACACAATTTAACCCCCCTTCTTGTGCAATCTTTGTTATTTTAATGTTCTTTGCTTGAATCCTTGGAAGGAATCTTATATGTTTCTGTTGCTCGTTCTTTAAGACAAAAAATTAGTTCTAGGCTAAAAAATTGGTCCTAAACTATTTTAAAACCGATTTGGGAGTTTAAAAATTAGGTCCAAGCTAAAAAACATGTTCTGAACTATTTTGAAACTGATTTTGAACCAAATATTAGTCCTATACTGGTTTTAAAACTACTTTCGTTAAAATCCAAACTAGTTCGTGATCCATTTAAAATACTTTGGTTTAAAAACTGAGAACCAAATTAATAATGGTTTAGATTTTTAGCTTGAACTGAACCAAACTCATGCCCACCCTTATTTGCATCAGTCTTACCCATCAAATTCCTATATCCCTTCCTCTGTAACAAGGAAAGACCCCTCTTAACAACTATGAGCTCAGTAAGGAGAGAGTCCCCTTAACCTTCATAACTCAAAAAATCAATCAGATCTAATAAGGCCACGTGAGCCTATCTTGGAAGGACTGCCAACACTTCTCCCATCAATATTGATCTTAACATAATTTAAGGGAGCAGGTTCCCCTCCTTGATAATCTGCCGATAACAAAATGGCGGTTCTTTGATGTAAGAAAGGTTAAAAAAACTCATCTTTGGAGAACAAGATCTATCCAATCACAAGGGACACATCTTAGTATGATTCTCTCTTAATTAGTAATTTCCTTATTTATTTTATTATTTGACCTATCTTGTCATATTAATCCTAATTAAAATATACGTCTTCCATTATTTTTTATTCTGGACAATAAATATTATGCATAAGAAGCAATGTTATTTGAGTTTAAAATATCTACCTTATGGTATGGTTTCGAACTTTGAATTTTATACTTAAAAAAAAAAATCAAGTATATGTACCGTGTAAACCAATCACGCATTGGTATGCATCCTCTATTATTTAATATTATAAGCATTAAATTAGACTAAATTAAAGTTATCAAAATACTAAGGAACTGTTTGGTTGTTTGGTAGAGAAGAAATAAAGGGAAAGATGAAGGAAGAGAGTAGAAGTGAGAAGAAGTTAGTTGTTTGGTATAGTAAAAGTGTGGGAATTTTTTTTAAAAATTGTGGGACCCATCTTTAAATATTTCTTTGTTGTTTAGCAAAGAAATGTATGGAATTCGCTATGCAAACCGTCAACATCGTTGCTTTCTCTTGTTAGCTGCAAGTAAATTGATTTACAGGTTTTGTAAATCGATTTACTTGCATGTAAATCGGTTGCTGTTATGTTTTATATAATAATAATAATAATAATAAATAAAAATAATATTAAAAATAAAAATAAATATTAATAATAAAAATAAAATAATATTAATAATAAAAATTAATAATAATGATGATTAAAATGAAAAATAATCTCAAAAAATTAACTTTATCTTTATTTTTTTTCAACCAAACAACATTAATCTTCACTCTATTTCTCGTTTATTTCTCTTTTCTTTCCTTCGTTTTCCTTTATTTCTTTCCTCTCTATCAAACACACCCTAACTGAGGTGTCCAAGATTGATTGTTGACTTAAACTGAGCTCGTGTAGATGTTGACTAAAGTGTACTTCATGTGGACCGAGATCTAAGGCCTTCTTGTGATTGTGAGGCAAGGTTGAGACATCGAGGGAAATGGGTGAGTACCTATTAAAAACACTCTGACACTTAAGTAAGTAAATTTTCTACCATAGTAATGATATGTAACAAATGCTTACTTGCATTGTATTTATATGAATATGAGATGTAGTTGGATTTTGTGGCATAGGTTTCAAGGTCTCTCATAAGCAATAATACTCTATAGTGTAGTGAAAATATAACTTTGTTCCATGCTGGGATGTAATCTATTGTCATCGATAGCATAGTAAAAAGCTTGCACCTAGCATTGACCAAAGTTAATGCTTCTATCTTGAGTTGTTTTATTGTTTAGGCCGAGGTGACCCACTATACGAATTGAGCCTTAAGCTCATTTCAAAACACTAATTACTATAAATATTAATTACTTATTATGATAATTTAATCAGTAATTTTATATCTCAAAAAGTTTGAACGATAAATTTGAAATAAAATTATAATAAATTGTTTAAATTAATTAAAAAGGTATCCCAAAATATATTGAACCGCTCCTAAAACCCGATGTTAGTAAAACCGCGTTTCTAATAATGCGTTATAACAGTCCACACATAAAGAACACATAACGGTCAATAACAATCTTGATGTGCCGTTGCCCGTTCAATGACGTTAACTAGAATTGTTAGATAGCCACTTCAATGTAAGCTAACAATGAAATCATGCTTCAAATTAAGTATTTTAGCATATGTTAATGGCCTTTGACGCCATTGACATCAACAGTTTTTTTTTTTTTAGTACGAAACATGATTTTTTTAATAAAAATATTTCCAACAAATATCTTGAACTAATTAATTAAACTTCGAGTAAATCCTTTCCACACATATAGATAGATATATATGTGTCGACTTGCGGTTGTGATGTGGTAACTTCAATCCGCGGAGTGGGACCAGACACGCATTGACTTAGTGGCTCTTAATTAGATTGACGTTGTTGGGTTGGGTTGCTCGCTAGCTTGTCTGATTAATTAGGAAATTACAATATATGTAGCACAACTCATAAATAGAGACATATAGTTACATGTACGTACACATGTATATGCTATTATATGTAGATATTGTAGAGGGTAGGCTGTCTTCTTCAATATGACATACATAAGTAGCAAGGCATGTGGTCGCAGAAAAGGCAGCAATGCATGGTTAATATCTTTCAGGTCCACTTCTCAATCTCTGCTTACCAAGCAGGTCCACGATCCCTTGTGGAAAGGACACAAGTGGTACATTTGAGTCTATCGTTTCACGTCATTTTAATACCCGTTAATTTCAACTTTACTGTTTTATGGCTTATCCATAATTAATTAGCCTTTACTCAATCTCGATCTACACTTGAGGTAATCAATTGGGGGTTTAATATATGTAACTCAATAATTACGGTTAAAAATTAGCATCTGCTCTTTACAACTATTAATACCCTTCACAACGGGGCAGAAATTAAATATTTCCCTCTAGTAATGAAGGTCACAGGAAAATAAATAAATAAATCTCTCAATGCCTTTTAATTTCCTGGATGCTTGAGAAACAGGTTGGATAGAAATATAATCTCAATAATAAAAATAATATAATGATTAGGGAGGAGGATATAACATATATAAAATTAACGTCTAAAGTAAGTTTTAATTTGTGTTTTTGGATTTATAACAAAGTTCTATATTTTGAGATGTATGTTATTTAAGAGAGGGCTTTTTCTATAATCTAAATTAAATTGTTTGATTTTGACAATCAAATTTTACTTCTGAATTTGAGTCGTTATCAATGATTCGTGAGAGCGTTTGATTTTTGTCAAGTTGTCTGTATGTAGTCTATGCAATTCTTGGCATGTAATTTCGCGACAAGAGCTTTTACGTTTGTGGGGTAAAAAGTTGAGGAATCTCACGTGGGCTCTAAGCAATTTAGCATTACGGCCTAAAAATTTTTGGACTTGTTGAAGGATATTAATTTAAAATTTCAAATTTGTTGCCCAAAATAAAAATAAAACAAATCTAAAAATGATAATGAATGTGACTTTTCACTAATTAGAAAAACGTCACATGCAATAAACTATATATACTATGATCATAATAAGTCAATCGTTTTGGAATTACAATCAACTCACAGTTAACTGTAGTAATATGAATTATATGATGCTTTAATTCTTGCAATTTTTTAATCGTTAATTGCTCTGGGTCAAGCAAAGTGGTTTACATAATGACAAATTAAAGCAAAAAGTAGACTATACATACCGGTTAATTGGATTTTGCATTGAATTATCATGCTTGTTTACTTTTGCAGTTATATCACAATAAATTAATCACTGATTTTATGCAATCCAAAATTGATCTAATTTCTATCCGCGGCTGGCGTTATTTGTCGTTGTTTGTGATGTGCTGTTGCATGTGGTAGATATTATAACTGAAGACTGAAGTTACTCAACGTAACTATATCCAAGACTAACTAAAATGTACAGCAACTCAATTTTTTACTCACCCTCTTCGAAGTTAAATAAAAGAGTTTCGATTTTTTCCATGCTCAATACACATCTTTTCCCCCCCTTCTTTTTGTACATCTCAATATCTCATCATAGACTTTGCCATATATATCAAAAAAGATTTTTCCACATCCCTTTCAGATGTATACTCACCTTAAGAAAAAGAAAGATATAGCAAAAAGTATAAGATAAATATAAAAAGAACAATTTTTTTTTTAACTTATTATTAAATTGAATTTTTTATATTTTTAAGATATTAAATATTTATTTTATTTTATTCTTTCTTTATAAAATAAAAATTAAAACAATAAATCATGATTAATTGATTATTATATACCTAAGTTTCTAACGCGGTATAAAGGTGGTATATATAATCACAAAGAAGTGTCAAACATTTGTTACTCTAACCAAAAAAAAAAAAATCTGTTTGATTCAATTCAATGTAACTAGAAGAATAAAGTGAAACTGAAGAGGAAAAAGGAAATGTTTGGATATATTCAGGGTAGAAAGGCGAGGTTTCATGATTCACTGTCATCTTCAATACAAGCATCGTTAGCGTATGGTTAGCCCCATTTGTTTTGATTTTATGTATGCGTGTCACAAACTCAAAGTGTCACTTTAATATTTTTCTCGAGTTAGTTTTCTGGTCAATGCCAAGTTCTATACACCAAGTAACTAAAGCCTGATCATAAATGCAAAGAAAACGAAATCGCTACTTGTGGTCCTAAGGAAGAAGAAGATAACGGGCGAGAGCATATTGATGAGTTGCTACAAGCTCTTCGTGCGTATGGATTATCCTCTCTTTTTTTTTTCTGAAACCCTTAAATCTTAAGCATTGTGATATTTATAATACATTACTATAATGATTCTGAGTTGGATATTAATATTTTACATTTAACTATCAGTAAATCCGAGAAAGAAAATGTTAAGCTTAATTATAAACATCACTACACAAAAAAAAAAATCATATACAAAAAGTATTAGAATATGTAGTATAGGCCCAATGGGTGAGTGTTGATTAGGCTTAGATGTGTATCAAGGATAGAAGGTGTACTACCCAAAAGATTCAAACCAATTAGGTTTGATCTCTCTATCCTTATATACATTTTAACTTGACTTTATTAGTCCGATGTGGGATTATAGTTATCTAACACTCCCCCAATCTAGTTGTGACTTGCGTAGGCCTCAGGTCTATGATTTTTTTTTTGTTAGCTGTTTGGGCTTGTGCTTCTTTAGTCTCAGAGACCCAATTTTTTTTTAATCTTCTTTTTTTAAAAAAAAATCGATATGGACTGTTACGTTATTTAGGTTTTGGTACCATATTAGAATATGTAGTGCAGGCCCAATGGGAAAGTGTAGATTGAGCTTAGATGTGTATCAAGGATAGAACATATATTACCCAAAAGATTCAAACCAAATGGGTTTGATCTCTATATCCTTATATATACTTTGACTTGATTTTATTTGTCCGATGTGCGACTTTAGTTCTCTAACAAAAAGGAAAAAGAACAGCTGCGACACTTGTTATGTAAATATTGTCTTTTAATAAGTGTGTGTTTGGTGTATAAAATTAGGCATGAAATTTGGGTTTGGAATGAAATTAGACTTTAAAATTTTTAATTAAAAAAATAGTATTTTCACACCCAAGTGTATACCTTCAATGGAATTATGAAGTGAGAGATAGGAAGAGAAATTAAAAAAAAAAAGTAAAAAATATGATGAACAATGTGATAAAAAA
This sequence comes from Spatholobus suberectus, assembly GCA_004329165.1. Taxonomy (NCBI): domain Eukaryota; kingdom Viridiplantae; phylum Streptophyta; class Magnoliopsida; order Fabales; family Fabaceae; genus Spatholobus; species Spatholobus suberectus. The sequence continues at coordinate 60,484,799 of CM014729.1, forward strand.
GAAAAAAATATGAACAAGAATTAAAGCGAGCGTAAAAAATAGAATATAAAGAGATTAAAATTATTTTAATCATGACATTTAGAGATCTTAGAATTGAATCACATTTCCAAGGTTCAATTTTATGAAATTCTAACACAGTTAAAACTAATCATTCCCAATTAACCTTATCTTCATCCGAATCACAATTTTTAACATCATCTTCATATTTCACAATTGCTCTTTATATTTTTATTGCCTTCACTTAATTGACATCTCTACTTGCCACCATCACACACTTGTTCTCATTGTTGCCACTAAGGTATAAACAAGTTGACTATTTAAAATTTAAATTTGGCATGCAAAATAAATATGGTGTTTAAATTTGACTCATTTTTAAATAAAATAAATCTAAAATTTAGGTTTGACTTATTAAAAAATATAAAGTTTTGAGTTTGTGTTATTTAGCTCCTTTATAACTTGATTATTTTTTTATTTATTGAATTTATTATTGAAGTGTTTTTTATTGTAATAATTAAGTATTTAATAGATATTATCATGTTAGAGGATGAGATAAAAGTAAGAAGAGAAAGAGAATAAAAGAATATTTAAACATAAAAATGATATGATAACAATTTTTTATGATAATTTTACAATTTACTAAGTATATTTTCATCTTTATATATATGTCCACTCGAGCTATTTATTAGCTTTCAATGTTGAGTCTATACTTAAGTTTGACTCATTTATATAATGGAGTTTAAGGTTAATCTTGGGCTTGTTTGTTTATTAAAACAAACAAATTTAATCAAGCATTTAATGAATTAAGTTCAAATAGTTCATGAATAATTTAACTTATTTACACTCTTAAGTACCATCAATTGTCATTGGTTCGGTTATCACCATCACTATCATTATTGTTGCTAATGTCACTATTACCATCATTATAATCATCTTCATTATCATTGCAACCACCACCACCACTACAACCATTATTCTCATCACTACATCGTCATTGCCACAATTGACACTACTACCACTACTGATCATTGCTTCCAACGCCATCCCCTGACCCCAACACTACCACTCCTTGCCACATTGTTGCCATCACCTGTAGATTGATTTTTTTATTCAAGTTCAATGCAACCTCACTGATAACTTCTTTTAATTAGAGGAGCAACGTTAACAATGGAATTAAAATTTGACTTTAAAATTTTATATAATTATACGCTCCAATTCTTTACACAACACTCAAATGTTATGATTCTAAAGCAAATTCAATTTTGTTAGAATTGGAAATTATTATTCTAAATTACTGTCACAATCCTATGAACCAAGTGAACTTTAATAACTTCACCAAAGAAAAAAGGTGGACTTTAATAAAAAATAATTATTAATATAGACATTGCAAGCCTACGTTAATAATATTTACCAATAATATACTTCAATTTCCCATACTAATAAATAAATATATAACTTTTGACCAATGAAAATTGACATATTCCATTAATGTATTAAACCTACATATATAATATCTATATTAAGAAATTAATTCTTGTTAGACAAGCAACATATATTCTAATAAGAACAGCTTAATGAATAACCTTCTTTTTTGTTAGCGTATTTTTTATTTTTATTTTTAATGTGTAATCTTTATACAATTGAACACTTTGTCATTAAGTTATTATTCATATCTAACCGAGCAAAACATGTCTACTGATTATTTAAACAAATAGTAATAAATAAGCATAACAAGTAATATACATTTATTATAACTAGTATTTTAACTTGTGTATTGCACAAAATAAATATTTATTTTATATAACTTAAATTTATAATAAATAAATATTGTATAATATATAAATTATATTATAATTAAATTTCATAATAAATTATATTATAAAAAAATACAGAATAAACATATATTTTAAATTTATAATAAACAATTATTATAATACAATGTTAATTTTTAATTATTGATAGTTTCTTTTAAAAAATATTGAAATTCAATTTTAAAAAAAAATGTTGAAAATAATAGATTGAAAGAGATAATATGTTAAAAAATTCCTAAAAACATTCTCATTGAAGAATGACAACTAAAAACGCTTTCGTTAAAAAATAACAACTAAAACCTGCTCTGTTCAAAATAGCTATTCTAATTTATATAGATAAAGGATTTTTGAAAGAAACTTGATTATCTCATTTTTTTTTTTACATCCATTTTATGTCATGAAAAAGAGTCTCTTTGCTCCCCCTTTCTTCTATCCTCTGTCAAGATATTTAATATTGTGTAAATTACACTAATACTCTTTCAGTTTTTTTTCAAATTACAGACAATCTCTATTTTTTTTATCCTACACTAACTCCCTTAATTGTTTAAAAAATATTATACTGACATCTCTTATATATTATACTAACCTTCCTTAATTATTTGAAAAACATTACATCATGTACTCTAATAAGAGAAGTTGTTGTAAACGTTAAAAAAATAAAAATATTATGTGCAATCGAAAAAAAATTCAGAAAGTATCAGTATAATTTACTCTTTAATATTTTATAAAAGTACAAAGAGAGCGTAAGAAAAAGTTACGTGAAACAAAAATTTTTATTTCTTAAAACATTAGTAAGCCGTAACAATTTTGAGTCCTCAAAAGTTTATTACATCGACATATTAGAGAATTCTGGAACTCTTCTTAATAAGAAACTTTTGAATGTCTAATATATATCAATTAATTATTATGTCTTTTTTTATGCAGATCACTGTTCAGCATTGAAAGCTTACATAACTTTCACTCTTACACAATTTATTTCCTCCTCTTTCACAATTTCATATCTTTTTCAGTTGCTGACAACTTTAAAAGCTTAAAAATAGAGAAAAGGAGTTGTTGGGTATATCTAAAGACATACATGCAATCAATTCTTAAGATGCTTAGTTGCGTTGGTCTATAAAGTTTTTCAATCAATGCCCTAGCAAACTAATAGTCAAGACGTTTGGAAGCGTAAGTATATATGTCAATGTGAATGTTAGAAAAGCTTAGCTTCTAAGTTCCAGTTGATGTTAAATTCCCCTAAGTATGCAAATTGAATTCACAAATGGCAGACCCCTTGTTTTTAGGCTGAGAGAAATGGCAAAGGCCGATTGAGGAATCCCAAAGTTCCCCAACAAAGGTGCAGAACAAAAGGCAAAGGCCAAAGGCAAAACGAAATGATTACTTGAATGAGAAGGGACCCACCTGATAATCTTTCCATTCCAGGTCTTTCAATTTTTTGACTTGTGATTGGGACCCACCACGGCCACCATTGTCTTTATGGATTGAATGATAAAAAAGAGCACCTCACGTGGAGTCTGAACCAAAGAGGCTGTCCAACCACAATAAAAAGGGGAACTCCCTCCCCTCAATCACAAAAACGTAACAAATTAAAAGCCAAAAAATCCAAGGGCTCATTTGGGGTAGCTTGGTTGTGAGTTTTGAAATTTTTAAAAATTACAACTAATTTTTAGTTTTTAAAAATTAGTTTTAGTTTTAGTTTTTTTAATTTTTGGTTTCAAAATAAACTTACTTTGAAATTTTTTATTCTATTAAAATTAGTTTAAGAATATGTTTATATGGTAACGATAGTGGTGGTAGTGACGACAACAATGATAGTGATGGCGGTGATAATGCCGATGGTGATAGTTGTGGCCGTGCCGACGGCAGTAGTTGTGGTGATACTTGTAATGATCGTGGTGGTGCTAGTGGTGATGGTGGTGGCAGAGTTGGTGGTGGTGGTGACAGTGCCTATGGTGGTGGTAGTAGCACTGGTGGTCATGGTCGTGGTTGTGGTGGCGATGATAATGGTAGTGGTGATGAAGCTTGTGGTGGTAGAGGCAATGTCAGTGGTCGTGGTAATCGTGGCAGCGGTGATGGTGGTGGCAGTGCCGGTGGTGGTGGTAGTGGTGGTGGAGGTGACAGCGGCTGCAGAGATGGCAGAAGCAGTAGTTGTGGTAGTGACAGTCGTGGTGACAATGACAATGACAATAGTTGTGGGGGTGGTGGTGGCGAGAAAGACCATTATCAAATATAATGATGTGTATTTTTTTTTAAAAATAAAAAACCAAATTCACAAATCTTTTTTTTTTTTGTTTTAAAAATAAATGTAAAAGTGTTTTAAAACTGAATTAAAAATTATTTCAGCTCCATTTTAGCCGAACACGTTTTGTTTTAAAAATTATATTTAAAAACCAAAAACTAAAAACTCGCAACCACCCCAAACGGGCCCTAAGATTTTTCCACGTTCAGCTTCCACCTCTTCCATAAATTAATTCCACACAACACAAACCTACCTCCCCATACAACTGGACATACGGATTAAAAATCAAAAGAAAAACAATTTGTACGCATATGCAATTTAAAAGCTAAAACACAACAACAAAGCAAATTTCTTTTTTGAGAAAAATCATGCTTTTTAAAGCTCACCCATATAATTCCCACTCATTATCTTTGTTGCTTAAAGCTCATGCCCTCTCCCAGCTCCCCTTATCTCCCCTCTCTCTCTCTCTCAAATCAACCACATCAATTCTCAAAGCAAATTCCTTCCCTTGCTCAAAAAAGAAAGCAAAGAAACCTAGACGCACACACCCTCCTCCAAATATAGCCCACTGATGAGAAAGACCCACCACAGAGACATTAAACCATAAACTCACTGATCACAGTCTGTCCCATAAAAACAACACCCATACACACAACACAAAAAACACCAACAAAATTTAACCCTTCCCATGCGATCATGGAGGGAGGTGATGACTTCCACCACCACCATCACCATCACCACCAGCACCAGCACCGACAAAACTTCCCATTCCAATTCCTCGAGAAGAAAGAAGACCAAGACCCCTCTTCTTGCTCCACCTCATCCCCATACCCATCCCTAGCCATCTCAGCCGAGCCCTCCACCTCCAACTCAACCCCATCCAACAATAACCAGCTCCTCCCCACGCCCTCCGAACCCTCCCCGCAAAAACCACCTCCAAAAAGAACCTCCACGAAAGACCGCCACACCAAAGTCGACGGCCGCGGCCGTCGAATTAGGATGCCTGCTCTCTGCGCCGCCAGAGTGTTCCAGCTCACGCGTGAGCTGGGACACAAGTCTGACGGGGAGACCATAGAGTGGCTCCTCCAGCAGGCGGAGCCTGCTGTCATCGCCGCCACCGGCACCGGCACCATCCCCGCTAACTTCACATCCCTCAACATATCCCTCCGAAGCTCGGGCTCCTCCATGTCCGTCCCCTCCCAGCTACGATCCAGCTACTTCAACTCGAACTTTTCACTCCAGCCTCGAAGAAGCCTATTCTTGGAGAACACCAACACTTCCACCACGCTCCTCAATTTTCAATCCAACAACCCCATCTCCAGCTCCGTGTTCCAACCCAAGCACGAATTGCGCGAGTCATCATCGCTAGACTTGTCCTCGGAGAGCACCGAAGAAGGTTTGGGAAGGAAAAGAAGACCCTCGGAGCAAGACTTATCCTCAACCGTGCAACACCAAGTTGGGAGCTACTTGATGCAATCAAGCACTTCAGGGACAATTCCGGCGAGCCACGCTCAGATTCCGCCGGCGAATATATGGATGGTGGCGAATTCGAATAGCCAAGGTGTGAGTGGTGAGGCTCCTTGTGGACATTCCCTGGGGTGAGTAACAGCGCTTTGTATAGAGGGAACATGTCTAGTGGGTTGCATTTCATGAACTTTCCCACCCCTATGGCCTTGTTGCCGGGTCAGCAATTAGGGTCTTCCGGGATTGGTGGGAACATGAACGAAGGGCATTTGAGCATGCTTTCGGGGCTTAACCCTTATCGGACGGTGATCGGCGTTTCGGAGTCTCAGGCAAGTGAGTCACAGTCTCATCATGGTGGAAGCCAGGATCGGCACTGATAATTAACACCAGTCGTAAGAGGATCAAATCAACATGTTCTTCAATTCCTACATGTGTAGTAGTTTGGTGTTTTAACACAACGTGACGTGAGGTTTGGTTATTATTGCCCTACGAAATTGAGTTTTGTTTATTTTGATGAAAAGATAAATTATTTTTTTGTTGGTGTGGTTAATATGTTGGAAGAGGTGGATGGACGATGGATGATGGAACGAGAAGAGGGTTTTTTTAGGGTTTGAGAGATATGACACTATTTAACAGTTGGATCGACATTATTTGGCTTTATTTCACTACACGATATCTTATCATCATTGTTTGTGCAATTGGCTTTTCCTTTCTTCTCTTCCTTTTTTTTTTTTTTTTCCCGAAAGCCTTTTGTTTTGTAATTTTATGCTTTTTATGTTGAGAAGAGAAAGAAAACGACTCACTTCCATCATAACTTGGTAAGTTTAATTTCCTTCTTATTAACACGCATTTGGGTTTTTCACATTTTACCCTCTTCTTTTCTTTTCTTTTAAAATTTCCTCTCTGATTCCGGGTCACAAGTTTCGTGTAGTAAAAGGGATGAAACAGTTTACCAAAGGGAAAAGGAAAGAGGGGGATAAAACAGTGTTACCGAGAGAGTGAGGCTAATGTGAATGTGAATGTTAAAATTGTACACTTATTTCGGATTCTAAATCTCCGCCATGAATCTCGAGGTATAGAGAATGGTTGATTAAGATTTTTCAGAGATGGCGGTAATAGAATGGTGGGGTCTGCAAGACCTTATCGGTTCCAGGTGTTGGCTCCACGGTGGGATCCAGCTGCTGGTTATTGCCTATTCCAATGTACAATGTCACTGACTAACAGGTGGATCATTCCTCAATTTCTTTTAGCTAGGAGGAATATTATTCATATAAAATATTTTATTATAATTTATATACACTTAATTATAGGAGTATCATACATTTTGATGTATAATTCTCTCTTTTCTCTTTTTATATTTTTACTGTGTGTAAAAATTGTTATATAAAATCTAATTACGAATAGCATCACCTACTCACTTTTTTTTTTTTAAATTTCTTTCTTTAAGTTTTTCTGCCCTTTTCATGGAGCAGTTGCTGGCAGTGGCATCAGAGCCTTAATGATCCTACTGAGATATGACCCACCATTCCATCTATCAGGACCGTCCATTTGGCGGGCCATTCTTTCGATCGCCGCATTGAATGATTGGGTCTGTGTCCACCAAACCATTTTTTAAAAATAGCATCATCATCTTTATTTTTTTAATTGTTATTTTAAAATTATTTCTGTTTATCTTTAGAAGTGATATACAAATTCTTTTTTAGAAATTTAATTCTAAAATGTATTAAATTCATTTTTAAACATTTAATTTTAAAATTACAAATTATTTTCACAATTGAATTTTTGAAAAAAGGTTTGCAAGTCACTTCTAAAAGGAAAAAGATTCATAGACTCAAAGATTATAAATAGTTAGAGAGAGATAAGAAAATATTGTTAATATTATATGATAAGAAAAAAGAGATAGAAAAAAATAAGAGGTATAAAGTGAATGTTTATACTGTTTGAGCTGTTACCGAATTAGTGCTTTTAAATTAAAATTCTAGAAGAAAATTTAATATATTATAGAATTATAATTCTAAAAAATTTAATAACCTGTTCATCTAATTTAAATAAGAGTAATTTAAAATGACAATTGAAAAGAAAAAAAAAAGTGGTGCCATTGATAGAAAAAAATATAAATGATACAAAAAGAAAGTGCAAAAAGCAACTACATGCGGAATCTAGGGTTGTATGGTCGCACTTTCATGAAATTAACTATCGCTATTTAGCGACTGATGTTCTGCACCATTCACTAATTTTCTAATTAAAAATAATATATTAAAAAATGATACTTTATATTTTAATTGTTAGTTTTTAAAGTGTTGTTTTTTTTATTTAAATAAACAAAATAAAAACTTAACTGTATTTTAATTTAATTTCATACACTTTTTATTTGTACACTATCGTCAATTAATTAGAAATTATTATATTTATGATTTTTAAAATAATTATTACAAAATTCAACAATCTTATCATACATTACAATATAAAATTGGATGATAAGTATTAGTGATTCTAATTAAATTTATTGTTTGTTTTACTGTTCCTTCAAAATATGTTTCATGATAGATGGGGTGTTAGAATTTCCATTAAAAGTATCATATCAGTAGACAAAAGTTATTAAAAATAATAAATTTTCAAATATGTTATTAGTTGCTACAGTAAACGACTTTGTAAACGGATCTCTCTGACTTTGGAAATCAGATGGCTCAGAGAGTGTTGGGGAAAAGCTCCATTTATGCACAACAAGGATGAAATAATAGAACACATATAAAACAACACTACAATAGAATAATGAAAGGGACGGATTTAATATGGTTCAACATATTTTGTCTACGTCTACAGGAATATCTCAATAATATTCATTATCTCAAATAAGATTATTAGTTTTCTGAACAAACTTGAGAAAATTTTCTCATTACAAATTTTTTGAATAAACTTGAGAAAACCCTTCTTTTTAAAGTTTTCTGGACAAACTTGAAAACTTCTCCCCATTACACACTCCTTCCCATCTCAGTTGGGTGATGTCTTTTCTCTTTACAAGGATCTCCTTTTTATGCTTTTTGCATCCTAATCTTAAAAGAGAAAATAAGTCCATAAAATAAATTAAAACAAATTGACAACATCCTAAAGATTTGAAATTAGAAATTTGAATTGTTCTCTCTACAAAAAGTGAAGAGAAATTATATTTGTACAATTATTTTTATAACTTTTTTGTTCAATGAAGAAGAAGGTAAAGAATAATTTAATTAGAATGTACTAATTATGTAAAGGTTTTTTACACTATCATCTTATCATAAATTGTCATGTATGATAAAATTATTGGCATTTATAGTAATTACTTTAAAAATTATATTTGAAGTAATTTTTAATTGATTGATAATATACAAATCTTTAAACTTTCAGATATATGAAAATAATTAAAATCTAAAAAGAAGAAAAAGAAAAATATAAGTTAAAATGATTAATATAATAAGAAGTGATAAAAGATATAAAAGATTAATTTCTATGCGCTACTAGTGTAAAAATTTTATAATATCAATTAATCAGAAATCATTGTTGGTATGATTTTAAAGGCAAGTATCATAAAAGTCAACAAACATACCATACATTATAGTTTATGATTGAATCACAATAAAATTCTTTATATTATCAAATGCATATTACTCAAAAAATAATGTTAGTGAAGGAAAGCCATTTGAAATCTAACAATATCAGGTTTAATTTAATAATAACGAATATGTTTTGAAATCTAATAATATCCCCTTCTCACTAACACTTTATTTGGTAGAGAGGAAAGAAATAAAAAAAGAAGAAGTAGTTAAGAAAGAAGTAGAGGAAAAAGAAATACATAAGAAATAGAGTAAAAATAAAAGTTGTTTGGCAGAAGAAAAATAAAAGAAAAATAGAAAGGAAGTGTATTTTTGACTTTTTCGTAGTTTGAATAAAAAATAAAAAGACTTTTATACCCTTCTCATTTTTATAGTTTTGTCTGTCTTATTAAAAATATAAATGTTATATAATTTAATATAGTTTTCGTATATTCGATTATATGACATTGGCATATATTTGAATATGCCAATTTTGCTTCAATTCATTTATTTGAATACATGTTCTCCCAGTTGGCCATATATTCAATTATGCGATTAGCATAATCAATTATGTGGCCACAACACAAGACAAGACGAGTGAGAAAAGTAAAAAAAGAAAAAAAAAAAACACAATGGACAAAACGAGCTTCACACCATTTCATCCATCCTCTTCTTTGCTATTTTGGGGTGACCAAAAAACATGTGAAACCCACCAAATATTTGAATATTTCCCATTTACCAACCAAATCAGAAGTTACTCACTTCTCTCCTCTTCTTTCCTCTTCTCTCCTCTTTCCAACTACTTTCCCTCTATCAGACAAGGTGTAAAATAATAGGCAACATGAGTAGATGATTCAATTGAAAATTAGTAGGATGAAGGGGAGACCCGGAAAAGCAGGTTCAGGATATTCCCTCCACTACAGTTTTTGTTCTCCACGATACGATTCGAAGTTTAACTTTATTTATGGAGATCATGTCAATAAGAAGGGATTAAAGCAACAACGAAAATAACGTGTATGTATTGTAATATATGTGCGTTAATCATAATAAGATCCCATATCTGATTAATATAATTTGTTACTTGATGATATGGTCGTTGGAATAAGGTACCTTGGTGACGTTCCAATTATGGGCACTTGAACAGTAAGGTGATAAAGACACTACTGCTTTAAGATGGCTCCCACCTGGCGCTAGCTAGAGCTGTAAAAGGCGAATCAGGGAACCCCAATTGAAGTTGCTAGCGTACGTTGCTACTTTCTCGTATTGCCACTTAGCAATGGGAGTACTTCATATCAGATACAATACAAATTGTGGTATCTTGACAATTAGGAACAGATACCAAAGAAAATATAGCAGAATATTGTGTCTTGCTTTGCTACATCTATATATCTCTCTCTGATGATAATTTGATGCAAAATTTTCTGATGTGCGTGCAACGTACTGCACGCTGCAACTGAAAACTGGTGTATTGTACCAAGAATAAACTGAAGATATGGTTGTTTCTTTCAAATAATAGTGCATTGCATGCAGTTAGAGGTTGAACATTCCATTGTTAAGTTCCAATCGTTATACGAAGTTAGATGGGTCCTTTCTTTGAAGTTTGCAGTACAGAAGGGCAACAGACAAGCCCGCGTATACACATAAATTCTCACAGCCAAGACACTTTTCTATAGTTTGAAGAAAGACAAAGAAAATAGAAAAAAATGTGAGTGCAAAGGATGGCGAGACGAAGAAATTATGAAAATGAATTTTATTTTATTTTTTTTACTATAACATTGGTATGAAGTATTCACAATTTTGTCAGTGACTAATCTTTATTAGGAAACTGACTAGCCACTTTTAATAGAATTTTCTCTCTCAAATACGTTTTTTTCATCCACAAAGTTCAAACTCGAAATCTTAAGAGATTCAAATCCAGTTTTACTAAGACCAATGACATGTTGGTAAAGATTTTCGTGTTTAACAAAAGAAAATAAAATTACTTTCTAAACATAAAAGATATTTTAGGTTATTAATCTATGAATGAATAAAATTTTCTTAATAATAATAAAATTTTTCTACAATAAATTATTGTAAAATTTCTAAATTATCCTATGCTAATTAAATTGACTGTAAAAAATTATTTTTAGTGAAATTAAATAATAATAATAATAAAATATTTTATAATATTTTAAAAAGCAAATTTCTAATAATTTCATTATCAGAATAACAATTCAATTAGAAATGAAAATCTCTCATTACCATACACTATTTTAAGGAATAAGGATTAATGCTAACAACACAATATATATATATATAATTTAAATTATATTAGTGACAAAATTGAATAGTTTATCTCTAAAATACAATTTTTTTTTTACAAGATCAATATTTAATTAATTTATGAAATGAAAAGAAAATACCACTCATTCGTACATACACATATATATGATTAAAATAAAATTTTCAGAATACCATGATTTAGATGTAGGAGCCTAAAATTAATTAGTAAATAGTAAGTCTTTTTACCTTGCGTAATGCGGTGCTTCTTTACATTAATATTTGTAGAATTAATATTTTTTTTTATAGAACTTTTGAATAATATATAATGATAGGTTTATAAATTAAATATACCTATGTGCTTGTATATTTATATTTTTAATAAGTAATTACTTTTCTCAAAAGATTTTATGAATATTTTTGTAATAATGGGTTAAGTTTAGAAATTGAATATGCATTTGATATATTTCATTTTTTTAGTTTGGTACGTAATTACTTTAAATTTTATTTTCATATTTTTTTTATATTGTGTACCTTTTATTGAATGCTTTTGAATTAATATAACTTTTTATACAAAATTAAATTAAAAAAATTAAGTATGCAACAAAGAGGCTATATATTGTGACATTCTTTTTTAAAAAAATGAAATGTTTGAGTGAATATCGAATGTCAATTCTCTGATTAATGAAATTTTAGACTTATCTCTATGTAGAGGAAGTCATGTATCAATACCGAAAAAACATACATTAATTGACTTGGAGCAGCTAATGAAGTTTTAAATTTGTTTACGGCAGACCCCATCAACACTTTGACATTATACAACAATAAATGGCTTAGGTGGGTTGTGAACTTTGCTGCATTAATTAGCACCACATAAAGTAACGTCGGCACATAAGATTTTAAGATATTATATTCGCTTAAATATGTTTTTACTCTCTTAAATTTACAGTAAGTTTATTTTTAGTTTTTCAAATTTAAAATTAATTTTTTTAGTCCCTGTAATTTAAAAAAAAAACATATTTTAATCCCTCTACCTACACATCGTTAGTAAATTTGTCATACAAAACTTATCTACTACTAAATTTGTTACACAAAACCTACTTACTAATGTCTCTGTTAGTGAAAACATCACACCAAACTCAGCTAATATAGCATAGTTGACTCAATTTGTCCCTGTCAAGGATGTTATAGATGGTCCTAGGAGATTAAAATAGGCTTTTTTAAAATTATAGAGACTAAAAAAATAAATTTTAAATTTGGAGATCAAAAATAAACTTATGTCAAATTGTAGAGACCAAAAACATATTTAAACTTATTATACAAGAGAAACTTTGAAGGAAACAATATCAACCCATAATACATTGTGTTTGAATCATTTTTCTTTTATATTTAAATTAAAAAAAGAACTAGGAGAATTGTTGTTGTTGTTAAAATTTTACGAAAACTTTTGAGAAAAGGGCTTAATTTTTTTTAAATGTTTTTCTTCAAAAATAAATAAACCAACAATGGTTTAAACGATTTATAGCCTATTTGAGTAATATTTTAAACGAAATTATGTTGAAATTAAAAAATTTCTCCTTTGAAATAACTTATTTTCCACCCTAATTTTTTATCTTGATAAATGTATAAATTCCGTTTACATGAGTAAACAAACAGAGTTTTAGAGGACTAACTTTAATATAGTACGTGTATATACATATATTAAAGAAAATATAGATGTTACTTGAATAAATTTATTAATAAATATTTATAGAAGAAGAAAATAAAAAGAAAAATAAATTAATTTTTTTTTATAAATTAAAATTAACTTATGAATAAGTTGACCTAAATTTATGTAAAAAATTTAATTTATTTTTTATAAATATTTATTAAAAAAAATATAAGAGCTTTATTAGTATTGAAACTATTGATTTACAAAATTGCTGGATCTTGTGGAGTTATTGGAGTCCCTCTGCAATGATCAGGTGACGTCACTCCCTGTCTGTCCGTTAAATTCATGGTTGGCATCTTTCGCCAATGATTTGTCTGATTAGCAAGTGTTTTATTGATCATTTATTACCATTAAAACCATTAACATATGCATAACATTGCAGCATTACCATCACTCGTGAAGTGGAGAACAGGTCAGGGTTGTACCCATTGTTCACATGGACTTGAATCTGACATATAGCCACAGGTTGCGGTCCCCCTAAGAAAAATGTTGTACCCCAAAATTTTATGCGTATGTCCGGGTCTCCGGTTCTAGAGGAAAAATAAAGGTAAATTTTTTATTCTCAATTAATATATTTTTTTTAATTTACCTATTTTCAAAATAAATTAATATAAATTTAATAACTGAGTGTTTATTTATTTTTTGAATATTATATAACTCTCTTAATTGAAAATAATAAATCTTTTCTTTCTTTTTGTTCCCAAACACTCAAGCATGTGAACAAATCGGCCAGATTTTTGGGCACAAAAGGGGCTGCAAATTTACCCGCTAAGAGGCAACAGATTCTAATAATTTGGCCCATAAAATTCCCTAATTCCCTGTTTGGGCCCAGGAAATCTCTTAATCCTGCCGTAGTTTCTGATAAGGAAATATTGACATGTGATTGATATTGACGCGCCAGCATGTGCCTCCATACTGGCATTTTGCCAACAGGTTGGGAGTTACTGGTTACGACATGAGAAATTAGAGATATAGACACACCACATCCACTCAAATGTTGTGTTTACAGAACTTCCCAGTTATGCTTGGGGAGAGATACATTGACCTATAGCTATTCCATGGTTTAACTGCATTCAGGAAAGAAATGATTAATTACGTTGGTAAGGACAGCATCAATATTTAAATTTAGACTTAGTTACACTTTTGGTCTCTTACTTTATCAATTTCACAAATTTTGTCATCTAATATATTTTTTTTGTGTGTGAATTTTAATTGTGTAATTTTAGTCAATCTGGTAAGATTCATATTTGTCATCTATTAGAAATGTTGACATGATACTTTACTACACTGTTACGTAAATACATTCACATTGGCGTGATACTCTGCGTGTGTTTGGTATGGCATTGCATTCTTCCATTTTCACAATAATTTTCCGCGTTCAAGTAAAAGTTATTTGTTATAGCTTCTGATATTCATGCATTTTATGCACGTTAATTGACCCAAACACAAAACCAGACATAGGCTCTACTGCATTGTCATGTTAGTCATTTTTGTTAAATATTTAATGTTAAGTTAACAGATAAATTAAAATTGCACAATTAAAATAATAGAAGATCAAATTTGCCAAAAAGATAAAATAGAGGGATGAAATTTGCAAAATTGAAAAAAATAAGAGGAATAAAATTACAATTAAGTCTTAAATTTCCTTCATTTTAACTTTTTGTTTGGATTAATAAAAATTGAGAAGAGAGAAGTGGGTGAGAAAAAGTAGTTTTATGTTATTTATTTAAAGAGAGACGTAAAAAAGAGAGAAATTATTTGTGTAGGACCTACAAAAAAAAATCTCTTCTTTATAAGAGAGAAAATAGAAAAATGAGAGATAAAAAATTATGGACTCACTCAAAATTACAATTCTAATCTTAATACTTCTTTCTATCTCACAATATTTATATATATTAAGGATAAATATGTCTTTACAAGAAAAATTCATTGTTTTTCTCTCCACTTTTCTATCAAACCAAATAAGTAAAGAAAAAACTCAACTTTTATTTCTCTTCTACTTCTCTCATACTTCTTTTAATCTAAACACATTAAAAATTTACCCATTTTCTACTTATTCTCTCTTCTCTCTTAATTTCGAAGTTTAACTTTATTTATGAAACAATTAATATAAAAATTTACCCATTCTCTACTTATTCTCTCTTCTCTCTTATTTCTCTCTTATCTATTTCTCTCTTCTCTACTTCTCTCTTTATCCAAACAAAGCATAAAGCTGTGAATTGCAGAAGTTGCTTTCCTTGCTACCTCAATCATACTGCATATCTGATTGAGCAGGTCACGGTTTGATATCACTTATCCCCTGACCTTTTAATAAAAAAATAACATAGTGAAAAATAACATTAGTTTTTAATTGATGGAATAAAAAATGAACAAAAAAGGATTTAATTTTGATACACCGGTACAAAATTTTTTATATTATCAACTAATTAGAAATCATCTTACACATGACTTTTAAAATAATTATTATAAAAGTTAACAATTATACCATGCATAAGATAAGATAAACTATTGTAAGGAACTAACTTAACAGCAGACATAAAAATCTACACAAGTTCACTGCACCTGGTAGATTTATTCGGCTGTGTACTCTTCGTAGCTATTAAGGAGGCAGCTGAACAAGTGAGCAGGTGGTAATAATCAGAGTCCTCTTTACTCAAGCTAGTTATACACACTTAATTAGTGCATGGTGACAACAGGTATAGTCAGAGAGGTACAATAATGCAAAAAATGCAGCACACTGTGGCACATCCCTCACATGTAATGTTTGGAGATCAGTTTGAGTGTTTGTCCTAGCTGGTGACCTGCTTCAACTAGCATGTGCATTCTAAGCTGCCCAAACAGATGAAGATTTTGGTTGGTTATGTCTCCACAGTGCTGCACATAGTTTCACTTACAGCTCCAGCTTTTGGAGGTTTAATGTGGACCAGTTTTATAAGGGAAGACACAAAATTATATGTAGGTGGTAGGTACCATATGATTATGTCCATCCAAAACTGAGTAATAATATGCAATTAATATAAATAACTGAAGCATGTAATGAAAGAAAACATGTCAAGACTCAAGATTGATGAAGCTCTTACACGCAAGGGGCCTCACAGGGTCAGTAATATGCAGTTGAGTTTGCTTAAGCATTAAACACTATTCCCATTTTCCCCTTTTGTCTGTGGTTCTATTAATCTGCAAATTAAACAAGTCAACGTCTGATATGTTGCCTGCTGCTGCAGACCCGTATAATTGTATATGATTTGGTTTTGGCCTGTTAGCTGCTCTGAAGGTGCCAATAATTATTTTTCATCACAGTAAACTGCTCCAACAGCATAAGAATAATACACACGAGTAAAACAATGAAAATGATTGCGTCTAGACAATATTATTTTGAGTAAATTATCTTAATGCCCCCTGAGATTTTGTCGAATTTTATCCGATATCTCTTTTTTTTTTATTCTTACACTAACCTCCTATAACTGTTTGAAAAATATTACACTGACATTCCTTATATATTACATTAACTCTTTTAAATGTTTAAAAAATATTATACTGTATATTCTTATAGGAAAAGTTGTTGTAAATATTAAAAAAACAGGAAGTGTTTGTGCAATCTCAAAAAATCTTAGGAGATGTCAGCGTAATTTACTCTAGTATCTTTTTGACATGTGAAGTCTTTCGGATTTAAATAATTTAAGTGTAGTAAATTGTTGTCGCTTGAGGTGGCCTTGGGACAAAATAATCACATTATCATACCATAGAGGGGCATAGGGCAATGTGCAATGGTCGTTGAAATAGGCTGCAAGTACCTGTGCTGTGTAAATACTTCGACATTCAAGAATGAGAATGTGGCCAAAGAAAAATGAACATATTCGAGGTAAAATCTTAACAAGCTTGAATAGAGTTTCGGGTCTTCTAAAGGTTGCAGGTTAGGTTTATGTTAATGGACTTGTGTTCCTGTTTGTGAAAATTTGTTTCAAGTATAAACACGGACCGTTACCACCAAAAATTGCGGATATTCATGTTTTACCGAAATTACTTAGAATAGCGCATTGTTGACAAAATGACTGACTAATCACTTGAGAAAAGAGATTGCCAGAATTAAAGGAAAAGTGACGAGAATGCAAATTAACTGGATGTAAACTAATTAGAAAACATATCAAAATTCAAAAAGGATAGATTGACAATTTTAACATTAATTAATGCTCTGTTCCTTATAATGGACAAGAAAGAAATAGTTAAGAAAGAAATCACATTTTTTATGTATGTTCTAGTTTTTGGAATACTCAAGAAATGGATGAGAAAAAAAAATTAATCATGTGAGACTCACACTAAATCTTTCCTTTATACAATAGCTATGGAAATGAGAGAGAAGGAGAGTAGTATCTTTTTTTCCTTAATTATTTGGAAAAATTATACTTTTCATTTGTAGTTAAAAATAATTTTCTAGTTTGAGACATGAATATCTTTTTAAAAGATTAACTTTCTTTCTCTTCCCTTTCTTTCACATTTCTCTTATTCTAAACAACTTGAAAGTCTACTTATTGTCTCGCCACTTACTTTTTATGAATTCATTCTTTCAATTTTTTTCTCGTTTCATTTTCATTTTCAAACCAACGTGTAAAAGAAAGAAAGGGGGACTCTAAACAACCAAACTATAGTCTGGTTAAAAGAGAATAAAACTAAATGCAAGAAAAGGAATGAAATGTACAAAAGTGTCGTTACAAAAACTGCAATCAAAACACATAAAGCAACAAAAGTGAGCAAGTTATAGCAGGAAAACTTAAACAGAATTATACTCCTGGGAACTTAAGTAGAGAATTGAAGGAATTAAAGGAAAAACAAAAATAGAACGTAAAATTAGAAATTAACTTGCATTAAACTAGAAAAGATGTTTAGAAGGAACTTAAAGATGATGGGACCTTTTTTTTTATAGGAAAAAAATTATTGTAAAAAAGAAGGCTAAATCCCAGCACAAGTTGTGCCTAAGTTTAGGTACAAGATAATCTTATAACAAGAAAATGTGAAACATAATAACAACCAACACAAAACAACCAGAGATGTCAAAAATAAAACTAGCCTTATGACCCTACACAACTAGACCATCATCATGGTGCGAATGTCATCTCATCGAATAATAACAATACATAGCAGAATTGCCTCTTCCAATACAACGTGACATATTATTATATGCTTATATCATAAAAAAGAAGATGGCCCTGCAGACTCCCATTCAACATTGTTTACATTGCTGAAAAATTGATCATCTAGTTCTTTCATATCCATCTTTATCTATGAAGATTCCACTCAGATTTGTTGTCTATGTTAGTCAGTTTGGCTCACTATAAGGTCCAGCTGGTATTGAGTAACATAAATCCAGCCACACGATTAATAACAGCTTATTGACCATAGACACAACACACGGTTAATGTTTGTAGATAATAACTATGCATCTCAACAAGCCATCAACAATAGACTCAGCAGCATATTGACCAAATGAAACCATGACCCACAGCCTCCCTAAACAGCTCTTTATAGAACCTGCCTCTTAAGGTCAGGACCAAAACATCAAGCAACCTCCCAACATAGACAATGCCTGAATCCTGACATCTTTGTATATGATAACAACACCCAGAGCTACCTTCTATGCTGGCCATCTGCTAAAATTTGAGACAAAAAAGTGATAAATTGCAACCTCCCACCAGAGACAATACAAAATCTATAAAGGAAGGGTAGCATCCCATTATTGTACCGATTTGTTGGAGGAAGAGAAACATATAAAAAAGAGGATTTCTATTACTTTGGCATACTTGAGGTCCTCTATTTATACTTGAGATCGAGTGAGTCTTAAGCTATCACACATTATTGCTTCACTATCATAAATAATTTCTCCACTAATTGTCCTTAATACATAGTATTATATTTTAAGGAACTAAATGTTAAGTAGTGAGCGTTAAGCAACCTTTCAAATTAGCAACAACAAATTATTTATTTTTAAATTATTTCTAACATTCTCCCTTAATTAGAAAACACGTAAAAATTCTTTTGCTGCAGTCCAAGTCTTGCCCACAATATTTGAAAATCTTCAAACTTGAAAGGCTTAGTGAAAATATCTGCAACTTGGTCTTGAGTTTTCACATGACACAACTCCTCTTCTTTCATGACGATGCACTCTCTAATGAACGATACCTTGTATCTATATGCTTACTTCTTTCATGGAACACTGGGTTCTTTGCAAGCTCTTGTGCAGATTGATTATCAATGTAGATATTTGTACTCTCATTTTGCAACAAATGAAGCTCTTTCAACAATCTTCTAAGCCAAATGGCAGGACATGGGCAAGAAGTTGCAACTCGCAACTACATACTCTACATCACAAGTAGAAAGTGTGACAATGACTTGCTTCTTAGAACTTCATACAAAAAGCATAATCACCCATGAAAAACACAAACCCAGTAATGTTTTTTCTGTCATTAATATCCCTGCAAAATCACTTTCAGAAAACCCCACAAGCTTGAAGTTATTAGAAGGAGAATAAAACAATCCCAAAATCAGTGGTACCTTTTATGTAATGCAAAATTCTCTTTGCAGGTTTCGTGTGATAGAAAGTAGGAGCTTCCATGAAACAACCTTCACCCTCAATTGCATACAAAATATCATGCCTTATACTTATTAAGTACCTCAAACTCCCACCAAAATTTGTGAAAAGTTTGGGATCTTCTTTCTCTCCTCCATCAAACTTTGGCAATTTCAACCCACCTTCCGTGGGTGTGTTCACAGAATTGTAATTAATCACCCTGAAATTCTTCAACAACTCCTTTGTATAACTTTCTTGCGAGACAAAAATGTCATTCTTCATTTGTTTCACTTCTAATTCCAAGTAATAGGACATGAGTCCCAAATTTTCCATCTCAAATACATGAGACATTAGCTTCTTATCAAATGTTTTAACATAAAAGGCATACTCATATTGGTAATGAACAAACTCATTGTCTTGAAAATATTTGTCAATGTGACTATTCCATACCCTTAGTACTTGTCTTAGGCCGTACAATGTTTCTTTAATTTTAATGTCTTCTCTTCTTGTCCTTTTACAACAAAACCTATTGGTTGTTTAACATAAACATATTCCTTAAGACAGCCAGTTATAAATGCCAATTTGACATCAAGTTAGAATATTCTCCTCTTCATTTGAACTGCCAATGAAATAAGAAGACGAATTGTCTCCATGCAGGCAACCAATGCAAACACTTCGTCATAATTAACTCCACATTGTTGTCTGTAGCTTTTAGCAATGAATCTTACTTTATATCTTTCTAGCTACCTTTCCTTTTGCATTCTTCTTAGTGTTGAACACCCATTTAATTCCAATTTCTTCATGACCCTTAGGAAGACTTGACAACTCCCAAGTGTCATTCTTCTCAATGGCTTTAATTTCTTGTTCCATGGCTTGTCTCCACCTTTTCTTTTTCATGGGTTCATCAAAATTCAAAAGCTCATAGTCAACAAAGAAACAAAATAAATCATTTATAATTTTAGTTTCATCATATAATTCATGAATGCTCCTTGTTCTTCTTAGTCTTTCACTTGAACTCCCTTTAGAAGACAATGAGGCTTTATGAGTTGAAGGAGTTGGTGAAGGAGGCAGAGTAGAATACTCATTTGGTGTTGAGGTTTCTTGGTCTATTTCTTCAAAGTATGGGAAGAAATCATATGTGCCTTATTTCTTCTACCAATTCCATGATTTGCAATAGTCTTTTCATTGCTTGGATTGTACAACTTGGAGCTTTTTGAGCTTGCATCATTACTAGTGAACACATGTTTCACACTTCTATTGCCAAGCTTGGATATTCCTTGGTTGCGTACACAATGCTTTCAAAAACTCTCAAGTGATCAAATCTTTGCTTCACTCCACTCCATGCTTCTTGTGGTGTTTAATCTTTGACATTCTTCGTTGAGGAGCAATTGGACAAGTAAAGTGCACAAGCAATAGCTTCAACCCAAAACTCCTTGGGCATATTTTTAGCTTTTAGCATACATTTAGCCATATTAAAAATAATTCTATTTTTTTTCGCTACCCCATTTTGGGGTAAACAATCATTTTGGTCCCTAAAAGTATAAAGTGTTGTTACATTAGTCCTTAAAACTAAGAAAATTCAAAAAAAAAAAAAGTCCCTAAAAGTGCAATTCATCAATCACATTAGTCCAAAATTCAAAAAAAAAAAAAAAACATGTGACTGAAATGATAATATTCCAAAATGACAATAAGTGATTAAGTTTAAAAACTTAGATGAAATAACAAGAAATTTCGTGGACTTATTTGAAAATTTCTTAGTTTTAGGAACTAATGTAACAATGTTTTACACTTTCAAGAATCAAAATGACTGTTTACCCCCCATTTTATTGTGGAGATCTAGGAACCATTAAAGGGCAATGAATCTCATGCTTTTCACAAAAATCATTAAATTCTTTGGATGTGAATTCACCCCCTCTATCAAAACTTAAAGCTTTGATTACATAACCATTATCTTTCTCTATAAAGGCTTTTTAAATTTTTAAAAACTAAAAATACGTCATATTTTGTTTTAGGAAATAAACCAAGTCTTTACTATAATCATCAATAAGAACAAGAAATATTTATTTTTACCAAAGGAAGGAGGGGATTAATTGGACCACACATGTCAATATGAACAAGTTGGAAGGTCTCATTTGCTCTCGAATCGGCTTCTTTAGAAAAGGTCACCTATGTTGGTAAAAAGCCAACATATAATTCTTTCATTTAAAGTAAAAAATTCTTTTTCAAAATTTACTCACTCATCGTTGGGCCGATCCTGTGTCCAACAAACGTCATGAAAACCTCTTCATTTCTTGTTCTCCAAATGAACCAGCATGTAATGACAAAGACCTGGCCCTGGTTACCTATAGCATTTGTACGAAGCCAATTCATTTCATCCTGGATAAAAAAATCTTGTTGAACCATTTGAGTTGAAAGGATCCCAAATCTGTCTCGCCTTGGTGCAGTCCCTAAGAGCGCGTAACAAAGTCTCCTTTTCAGCTCCACACCTGTCACAAGAAAAATCAGAAAAAAGATGTCTGTCACAGCAAAAAATCTTTAGTAGGAAGGTTGGCATGAGCCCGTAGCCAGAGAAAATGTTTGATATTTTTTTACTTCAATAGCTTAAACCCAGGTCCAAAATTCAAAACAGGCAGGTCTAATTTACTTATATGTAAATTAGTTTCTCGTGTCTAGTTTATTTATATATTCTAGAATGAAAAATGTTTCACCATATATTTTTTTGACTCGTTGAGCCATTTTATTATTTTTGTGAAATATGCAACTCATTAGATGATATTAGTCTCACGCTTTATTTGATAGATTTCATTTTCTATTTAATGGATATGGCAAAATTTAGAAAATATTTTGTGAATAACAAAAGAGTTTAATATTTATCCATAGTTAATATAAACATTTTTGTACTTTCATATAAGAATAATATATTGAAAAAGCTGCCTACATAGCATTATTATTTGAGTTTAATAGACATGTAGTGACATACTACTCTCAATTAATCAAAAATCATTTTTTGTGCAACTTTTAAGATTATTACTACTTTCGTCTCTATATATAAGACAATTTTAATTAATTCACAGAAATTAAGAAAGTTGATTAATTTAATTAGTGATATTAAATTTGTTAATAATTTATATTATTATTCTTATATAAAAAACAAATAACTAATTCATCAAGATCAATGAAACTAATTTAATTAATTTTAATTAATAATGTCATAAATTTATATTAACTTAAATATACTTTTAGTCCTTGTAATATATTGTTTTTCTAGTTTTGGTCCTTATAAAATTATTATTTTAAAATGGTTCTTATAATTTTTTGTTTTGTTTTGGTCCTTGTTATTTTGTTTTAGACCTTATAATATATTTATTTTTTTCATTTTTATCCTTGTAATATGTAGATAATTTACTTCTAGTCTCTATCAAATTTTTTCAAACGGACTAATTCAAAATGGACAAAATATTATAGGGACCAAAAGAAAAAGATGGACATATTACAAGGATTAAAATAAAACAAAAGAACCAAAACAAAAAAAATAATGAATTTTACAAGGACCATTTCAAAAAAAAAAATTACAAAGACCAAAACCAAAAAAGCAGGTATGACCAAAAACATATTTAAATCATTTATATTTTATTCTACAAATATACATAAAATTAAAAGGTTTAAGTGGTTATTATATTTAATGACATTAATCGTAATTTAAGGAGTAATTTTTCATACCAATGAGTGACTTATATTGTTAATAGGCCAATTTATGCACCCACTTGCATGAAGAATGAGTTAGTATCTCATTAATAAACTTCACATTAAATTAAGGATATAAAAAAATTAGCAATTAATACATCTCAAAATTGGTCTATCCTTCTTATAATTAGGACTAAAAAAATGCATTCATTTGTTTCTTATATAAAGACAGGATGTAGTATTGTTTTTTTTAAAATTACTCTTAAAATTATTGATCTCACTTTTTTCACCTAATTATTTTCTACTTAATTAATTAATGTGTGAAGTAATAATAGTAGTTAAGTATGTAGTGTATCTTACTAAATTGTAGATAATCATTTTCCACAATCGTTATAAGAGAGAGAAATAGTTTATCTTATTAATTTGCAGTACTTTATTATTTATTGACTAAAAAATTGTAAAATAATTAAGGATATTTTAGTATAAGAGGAATGCTAGCAACATTCCCTCAAATACTTTCTTTTTAACACTTTTTACGATTGACTAAAATTTATTAGAAATTATAAATTTTGGTAAGTCTCACTTCTAAATTAAGAGAGAGACTCATTAAATGAAATAGTAAGACCCACCAAAATTTATAATTTTTAATAAATTTCAGGCAATCATAGAGAGAGTGTTAGAAAGAAGAGTGGAGATTCTCTAAAGTAAAATGATGCAGTATTTGATAAAGTAGCAAGATCATTGGTCTATACAATACTTACATTATAGAACTATCATACTTGATCTATTTTTTTATACACCCATAGTTATTTCTATTTTATTTAAGTAAAACAACTCTAAATTCATCTTCATTCTTATATTATAAATTTAAATTTTATTCTAAAAATACTATAAATCATTTATATTTTCTCTTTCTTGAGACTCTATATAGTCATATTATTCTTATATTATAACATGTATTTTATAAACTTTTATATCAAATCATTTTTTTCTATAATTAATTATCTAATTATAAAAGATATTTAAACTTTTTAATTATTTTAATTAATATTAGAATTTATTCAATTAACGTTAAGTATAATAAAATATTTATAAATCATTATCATTATAAAAAATGCATATGATGATCCCAAATTTATATTGTTAATAGGCCCATTAATGCATCCACTTGCATGGAGAATGAGTTAGTATCTCATTAATAAACCTCACATTAAATTAAGGATATAAAAAAAATTAACAATTAATACATCTCAAAATGGGTCTATCCTTCTTATAATTAGGACTAAAAAAATGTATTCATTTGTTTCTCATATAAAGAATAGAAGGTAGTATTATTTTTCAAAATTACTCTTATAATTATTGATCTCACTCTTTCTACCTAATTATTTTCTACCTAATTAATTAATGTGTGAAGTGAAAATAGTAGTTAAATATGTAGTGTATCTTATTAATTTGTAGATAGTCATTTTCGCTAATCCTTATAAGAGAGAGAAAGAGTTTATTTGTTCAAAAAAAAGAGAGTGTGTGAGAAAGAGTTTATCTTATTAATTTGTAGTGCTTATTATTTATTAACCAAAAAATTTGTTAAATAATTAAGGATATTTTAGTATAAGAGGAATGCTGGCAACACTTTCTCAAATATATTCTTTCTAACACTTTCTACGATTGACTGAAATTTATTAGAAATTACAAATTTTGGTAAGTACTACTTCTAAATTAAGAGAAAGACTCATTAATGAGAAGTGGAACCCACAAAAATTTGTAATTTTTAATAAATTTTAGCCAATCGTAGATAAAGTGTCAGAAATAGAGTGTTTGGATAGTGTTGCTAGCATTCCTCTTTAGTATAAATATAATTAATGCAAGAGACAATTTAAAAAATATAAAGAACTTAGATAATATTAAAAAATTTAACAAGCTTAGGCTATGTTTGGATTAAAGTTAGAAAAATACTTTAACAAATTTTAATGCATATTCTCTCATTCCAAGACACAAATGAAGAATGAAAAATTGTTGTTTAAAAAGTAAAAATACTTTTGAGCTTTTCTAACTACAATCCAAACATACATTTAGGCTATGTTGGATTAAAGTTGTAAAAGTACTTTGCAAATTCCAATATAAAATTGCAAATTCCAAAGCATAATTGAAAAGGAAAAAAATTGTTGTTTTGAAAGTAAAAGTACGTACTTTTGAACTCTCCTGACTAAAATTCAAACATAAACTTATTATTTATATCAATTTGCAATTAGATGATAATATAAAAACAAAAAAACTCCGTATTATCTATGTATATGTTATTTATTTTTAGGTTAAATTAATCAAAAGTCCTTATAGTGTTATAGAGTTTTTAATTAAGTCCCTATAATTAAAACAATTAAAAAGTCCTTATAGTTTAAAAAGTTTGTAATTGAATCCTTACACACTAATGGTGATATCTTTTCTCTTATTTACAATAAGTCCAAATGTAGGTGGTATGCAAAAATGGAAAAGGAATTAATAAAGGTGTTAAAGATAGGAATTGAACCCCCGACCTTAAAGTTTACCAACAACACTAAAATCACCAAGTTAATGACTTTATTTGATATATAAATAAAAATTATATTATATATAACTTAAACTGGAGATTAAAATTGTATATATATTTACTACTATTAAATTAAATAATATTAACATTATATAAACTAAAAATATTAAAATTAATATTAATAAATATAAATTAATAATATATACTTGTTAGCATAAATGGAGTTTGAATCTCCACCTCAGAGTTCACTAATATATATAAATTAATATATATTAATAAACTTCTACAAAAGTTAAATATATTAGATATGATATAAATATATCAAAAGAAGGTTAATTGGAAATATATAATATAAATATACTTTTTTTGAGTGAAATATATATAAAGAATTATTTCGTCAATAATAGTATCTTATTTTAGTCACTAAAATATGTAGAGAAAAAAATAAAAAATAAACAACACAATTTTATACAAAAGAAAATTATTCAAAATAGAGTAATTAAGTTATAATTAAAATATATAGTATTAAAAAGTATATTTGTTTTGTTTTCTAATATTATATTGTTTATTCACTAGTAGTAAATATATGTGTAATTATGGTCCTTAGTATATATTATTAATTTATATTTATTAATATTAATTTTAATATTATTATTATTTATCATTTTAATATTATTACTATATATTTAATATATATTTTTAATATTAATTTCAACATTATTAATATCCTATAAATATATACTAATTTATTTTATTAATATTAATTTTAATATTATTAGTTTATATAATGTCAATATTATTTAATTTAATAGTAGTAAATATATATGCAATTTTAGTCTCCTGTTTAAGTTGTATATAATATAATTTTTATTTATATATCAAATAAAATTATTAGCTTAATAGTTTTAGTGTTGCTGGTTGGCTAATTGACTAAATTGGGTCACTTTTATAAACTATTTACCAATTTGGGGGTCTTGTGAAATATATTACTAAAGTAGAGTGGTCAACGTTGAAAAATACTAGTCAAACTAGCGTTTTCAATGCTGCATTAGCTTTTTTATTATTTTTTAATTTAACTCCTAAAATGCCAAGTGGTTGCCACTAGGGTTTCCCATGTGGCAGCCACTTGGTGCATAGTTGATAGTATTAGTAACACATGTGAAATATGCTAGTACTACTAGCACTTTCACTTTTTTTTTTTTTATAAAAATGGTAAAAATGCTAGTATTACTAGCATTTTTAATTTTTTATTCTTTTAAAACAAACAAGAAGGTGACACGTGTGATATATGCTAGTACTGTTAGCATTTTCACTTTTTAAAATTTTTTTTAAATGGACAAGCTGAAAATGCTAGTAGTACAATGACTTTTGTTATCTACCACTCCCAAAAGAAAAAAGAAGGAAAATGAACGGGATTTGGAGAAATTATTATGAGTAAATAGTTTAAAATAACGACAATACTAAATTCTAGTTTCCCCTAATGGAGATTGTTTACCTCTTTGCCCATTATTGCATGGGAAAAAAAAACTTAGATCACGTTGAGAGTGATACAACAAATTACATTTGGAAAAAGAAAGTGTTTCATTGCATTTTGTACCGCATTTTGTCCATTTTATAAAAATAAAAAAATAAAAAGTGAAATGCTACTACTATTAGTGTTTTCAGCTTTGCCATTTTAAAAAAAAATAAAAAAAGTGAAAATGCTAGTAGTACTAGCATATTCCTCACGTGTCACCTTTTTATCCGTTTAAAAAAATTAAAAAATGCTAGTACTATCATTTTTACCATTTAAAAAAAAATTAAAAAGTGAAAACACTGATAGTACTAATATATTCCACACGTGTCATCTTTTTTTTCGTTTTAAAAACAATTAAAAATAAAAAATGCTAATAGTACTAGTGTTTTTATTTTTTATTTTTTTAAAAAAGTGAAAATGCTAATGGAACTAGCATATTCCACACATGTCACCAACACTGTCAACTGTGTGCCAAGTGGTTGCCACATGAGATATTTCAGTAGCAGTAGTGTTTTTAGAAAATGTTATTATTACTAAGGTATCCCACATGACAGTCATTGGTATTTTCAGAGTTAAATTAAAAAAATAATAAAAAAGTTGATGTGACACTAAAAATACTAGTTTGACTAGCATTTTTCAACTTAGACCACTTCACTTTAGTAATATGTTTCAAGAGAACCCCAAATCGATAAATAATTTATTAAAGTGACCCAATTTAGTCAATCAGCCGTTATTGGTTAGCTTGTAGAGATTTAATTATAATTTTTTAAATTATAAAGATTTTTTCAAAGTATTTTTAACTGTGAATAGTTAATTAAAAATTTCATAAAACTATAAACACCTAGAGATTAATTTAACCTTATTTTTATTATTTTAAAATTGGGGTAGGAAATAAAAAAAAAAGACATGAAAGTTTGTTGGAGTCTTATGCCCATATATCACGCTAGCTAACAATTCTGAGAAATAATGAATCAGAAAACGGGTGGTGATGACACTAATGTGGTTGGGACTGTGCTCCGGTCCCTCAGTAACCCTTTGATCTTGAGTGCCGTCCAACGTTATGACGGGTAAGACTGGGAACTTGAGTCATTCCAAAAGGGTAGTTTTGATCTGGCTCATCTCTGCCTTCTGCTTCCTCACCTTGTTCAAAATGGCCCTCTACAACTCATCACACACTCTTTCATCAACCTCTTTAGGTAATTACTGCTTACCTTCTATTTTACCAATCAATTCTCAGACTTTGCTTCAGTTAGGTTGGTTTATTATGTTTTGTTTGTGTGTGTTTGTGTTTCCAGTTATGGTAGATTTTACTTTTGTAACAATTGTCAAGAGTTTCTTCAATTTGGGTCATTAATTTTTTGTCAACTTGCTAATTATTTGGCCTCCTCAAGACAAGTTTGAACTTTTACAGTGTATTCTTTGGCTTAACGTGATAATTCCGTGTAAAGATTTTGCCTTGGCGGAGGTTTTTATTCAAAATTTGATTGGAGTGGAGATATATGCGAGTTTGGTACTAAATTAAGAAGGGTCTGTCTCAGATTCTCCAAATTCAAACACGGAGCGAAGATCAAAGTTGTATGACAAGATGGGGAGAGATCTGGATGAGCATGGAGCTGCTTTCCTGAAACATGGTGAAACCTCTCAGTCATTGTCTCTTTCAGATTTATTCACACTGAAGGGTGGATCTGTAACACCTGTTCTGAAGGTAACATGTAACAACACTTTCGGCTGTGTTTCATGGAGTTGTTTGGGCAGCAATTGATGATTAGTTTCCATGTGCAGCCGGCAAATCCTCCGGTGCGGGCTAATGTATTGTATATGAGCGCTGAATTCTCTGTCCCCATTGCGTAAGTGTTATTAATTTGACTCCTGGAGTTTATTGATAATCATTTCATGCATCTATGCTTAGCTGAAGATATAACTTGTCTGAATTTTGCCACGGTTTTGAATTGGATGATCATGCTTAGCTTAGATAGTCATTTAAAATTTGTTTTCCTCTTTATCTGATATAGGCTGTATCGTCTAATTGTCTCTGGTAAATTCTTTTATTTGGATATATTGAAAAGTTGCATATCACGGACAAACCATTCATGGGATTCATAGTATAGCACTCTTGGTCATGATGAGGATAAGATTTAGTGTTTTCTGGAAATTTGAAAGCTTTATTGTATTGTGTATCTCAAATTTAAAATGGTTTATGCTAGAGACTCATGCTTCCAGTAAGCATCAGAAGAAAGGGAGATTTGAAATAAATTTTCTCAAATATTGCATAAATTTTCTAGGTCAATTCATACCTCATGCAGCATTGCATAGTACCAAGGCAATAATTAGCTTGCTGCTGCATCTGCTTATCCTACAACACTGGTTCTTTTCTTTCTCACATTTTTATGGAAAGGTTTTGTATATATTGGTATTCATTCTATTTACCAATGAATGTGCCTTTTTTCAAAATACATAATAATTTACTAGTACTAATTGACCATTGCTTTTTTATTTTAGGGTGCAAATCTCCTTATATAAGACACTATGGACCCTTTTTTAGGGTAAATTACATGTTTCATCTCTAAGATTTTTGTCCAAGTCAATTTCATGTTTCAGAAATACATACTTTTCCTCTATTGAACACCCTTGAAGTTTCAGAATCTACAACCATGAATAATTTAGTTAATACTGATTAGAGAGACCAGGCCATCTGCCATGCCTAAAATCATTTTCTTTACCAATATTCCATCAACACTTCCTTTCCCATATTTTCTGTTTTCTACCATCTAGGACCAGGATTTCTAATGCCCCTGGTTCCTCTTTTTTCTACAATTTTACCAAAGAACAAACAGTCTCTTTGATTAATATGCTTAATAGACAAATCTTGATGCATTGTAATGAATATGGTGCTATTTAAGCAAAAAATGATCGCTTGCAGTGGTTTTGAAGAATCAAGGAATGTATCATTTTGAAACTGAATAAGTAATTGTTAGATTTTTAAGATTAATGCTTTAAAATTGATTCAGACAAAAACTTCAACAGGTTAAAGTTTAATGATATCCATTTTTTTCTTTTGCTTTCCTGGTAAATGGAGCGTTGCATACCACATTTTTATGATTGTAGAAATAATGATCATTTATCTTCAGTTTTACATGTCTTTCTTTGTTGTATTTGTCTTCTTTGATTTAATTTTTTTGTTAGTTTATGTCAAGCAATTTGATATTCATATAACACATGCACGGTTTGCATGACACAGGGAGGCTGTCAAAAATATATTTAATCCATACTTTGATAAAGGTAAGCTATTGTTGGATCAACCAATAGCTTGACAGGAAAATTCAGATTCATTCACTGGTCTATATGTTTAAACTTTAATCATACCTGTGCTGCTTCAACCTTCTCTTCATCTTGTTTTTATTTTATTGAAATCTTACATATGTGTCAATTAGCAATCTGGTTTCAGAACTCCAGTCTGTACCATTTTAGCATGTTCCATGCCTCCCACCATATTGTACCTGTACCTGCCACCGAAGAAGAGGTATACCGTATACTTCAATTGTGGATGTCTCTGTTTCTTCTTTGTGGTTTGCTGACTAAGCTCATGGGAATCATTTTTGTGTCAGATAAAAGCTGAAGCATCTTCTGTGGAAGCTGTTGCTGCAACACTATGCCCTTTGAAAATTGTCTTGGATAGGGTTGTTTTGACTTCGACTGGGGTGGTCCTGGGTTGCTGGCAGGTTGTTTTCCATAATCTAAAGGATTTGTCTCGTTATCCTTGACATGTGTATTATAGATTGGGTTGCATAAATGTGCATTATTTAATTCCTTGATGCTAGTCCCCACCCCTACCCTTCTCTTGCTCTCTCATACACTAGAAAAAAAAGGCAGTGCATATATTGAGTTCTGTTAAGTGAAGTGAAATTTTAGAATGGTGAAGCTTGTTCAACATAGAAAATTGTTAGCTTTTGACCTTAAGTGGTTCAGTCTTCTAAATTTTCTATATTACAACAGAAGTGAAGATATCTATATCATTCTTAGTGTTGTATGATTTATTCATTCTTTTTAGGCTTACTGATTCTAGAAACATTTTGGCATTATTTTTTTTTCGATTAGAAGAAAACACAGCAAAGCTTTATCTATTATGCTTTTAAACCAAACCTTTCTCTAGATTTTTTGTACATTTTTTTAATAACTTGGTGACCATTAAGTTTCATATTTGCTTGGTTAATTTCAAAGCATAGCCAATTGTTGAAACTATCAAGTATCAACCTGTGCATCAATCAGTATATAGAAAAAATTTGAAACCAGTAACCAAAAAAATGGGAAACTATCTCCATAACTCTTTATGTTGAATTGTTTCAGTGTTAAAATTTCCAGCCGCATTCACAAGCCTTGGCTGATTAATTGTGCATATTTTGTAGGTCATCTCGGGGACAGACCCCATAACCATTCGTGCTAAGTTGAAGAATGTGCTTCCACGTGCACCGGAGAAGCAACTTGTAAGCATCATTTGAATACTCAGTTTTGCTATAACGCCAGTGCAACAAAAGTGTGTTTACTAAGGCTTGAGTCAGGACTACATTGTGAAATTTCAAGATGTAATTAGAACATTTTATTTTCCACATATAAATTTGGAAGCTTTGGGAATTAAAGCTGAGGGGTCAAGGGTTTCATGAGTCTGAAATCTCATGTCCTGTGTGGCAGCATTAAATTGAGATGTCCTCTTTAGAATTCTTTGATGATATAACAGTTTCCTCTATGGACTCCAATCCCATGTTTTTCTGAAGTTATTTGGTGATTTGAAATCATATATGCCACTAAAATTGCATTGCTTTGTGATGCTCGATAATCTGCATTGTTTTTATCTGCAGTATGATGCTGCAATTCTCCACACGTCATTTGCAAGGCTTTTGGGTCCACCTAGTGCATCATCACCTACGGTAATATGCATCTATAGTATTTATTGAAATTTATTTGAGTTAGTTGTTAAGTGACATCATCGCTTATTATAGAATTGCATTTGGTTCCTGACTTGGACATCAGAACAATTGTCCGTTACCTATAGTTAAGCAGTTACCGTTGTTAACTTGTTATTGCTTTAGAAGAAGCCTATAAAATACAAATTGACATCAATTTATTTCACTCTACATGCAAACATAGTTGCACTCTATAAAGTGTCAAGGGATATTGACAAAAAACAAATATGAAATGAATATGAATGAGGACAGAAAGTATACCAAAGAATGAATTCTTGTAATTTGCAGGAACAGCTTAAAACGTTGGATGATGTCCAATTTTTCCGCGAGCTAGTTAATCGACTTAACAGTCAGATTCGTGGATTCGAGGTTTGTACTTATTTGTTATTTTCTGAGGTAGTAACTAATAATTGGAATTGCAGTTGAGAAGTTTGAAATCTGAGAGATTCGTTAGCAGTTGGTATTGGAGTCGCTTTGTCTGTTGTTTAAACCAAGGACCTGATTAGTCCGTTGTCCCTGTTAGTGCTACTATATTATCTATATATATATATATATCTTTGAGTTTAATTTTTATACATTGTATAACAAATTTTACACCATCAAAAAATCATGTTAGATATAACTTTTAAAATTGAAAAAAATAGGTTATGCACTGACAGTGTAAAGTAGTTTTACGTTATTATTTAATCACAAATTATTATATATGATAAGTTTGTTAACTTTTACAATAATTATCTTAAAAGTTAATTTTTAATTGGTTGACATTTTACACTGATAGTGTATAGTAATTAAACTTTTAAAATTATTATTATAAAAATTAATAAACTTATCATACATGACAACATGTGATTAAATGATAATGTAAATATCGGTAAATTTAAATTAAAATCTACTTTTCTAACCTTTATTTACATACTTTGACTTTTCTCCAAACACATATCCAGGCAGTGGTGTCAGAACTGTGGTACGTGGAGGAATATGATGTGCTTGCCCTTGCGCTAAATGGAAGAATGAACACTCGTAAATTCAAACTTGGGTGCTCGAGAGAATGAAGTTGTCTTACACGCGTATTAAATTTAGTGACTGCAAGAATATGCACTATGTGTAAAAGAACATTAGTATACACTGTATAGAAGACTACGTAATTTTTTCTTTCTTTTACCGAATAGTATGTATGATCATAGAATAATCTTTTATACCGTTAATGTACTTCAATTTTTCACCATTCCACGGTTATCTTTGCTTCTAACTGCTAACTGCCATGATACGCTGGACGTTTTAAAAGGAAACATATCTAAATTAATTAAAATAGTTTATAAAAATTATTATATTTAATTTCATATTTATTTTTTGAGCTTTTTTGAGATTTAAAATATAATTTTGTTTAACATTTCTTTTTTAATTGACAATAAAAGCAATTCATTTAATTTTTATTGAGACGTTATTAATTTTAAATAAGATATTGTTGTTTTTAGTTTTGGAAAACATTTTTCCACTAAAATAATAGTTATTAGAATTCTTACCATTACTCTATAAGTAATATATCCATTTAGAAAAAAAAATCAATCTTTAATATAATTGAATATGTCAATTAATGTATCATTTTTTTACTTGTATAAGTTCTTTCAAAATTATGAATAAATAAAACATGTATTGACAATGTAAAGGTTTTTGTATATGTTATTCGATTATAATTTGTCACGTATGGTAAATTTGTTAACTTTTATAATAATTAAGTTAAATTATATTTTTAGTCTCACTATTTATTTACGAAATTCAATTTGGTCCCACTATTTTAAAAAAGTTCAATTTGGTTCCTTTTTTAAAAAAACTTGGCAATGTTGCCATTTTTTTCACTCACTGATGATGTTAAGTGACCATTTACGAGGCAATTGGCTTTGATGACGTATCCAGTTACCTTCCCCAAGCTATATAGTCGACTATTGGAGCTTTCTTCCCAAAATTAATGTATTTAGGGTTTCTATTTAGGTGAAATCAGTGCCATGATGTCTCACTTTGAAGCTCACTCCTAAAGCACCATTCAATGTCATCGATGAATCATAGTGTAACCATGGAAGCGCATTCCTCCCATGCCAGTGGAAGTTGAAGGTTCGCTCTTGTTTGTGAATGTGATGATATGGCAATTTTTCAAACAACATTTACTGCTGCGAATGCCAGGAAGAAATTTTGGGGTTGCCCTAACTACAAGGTATTTGTTGGTCATGTTTTGGTGTGTTACATTCAATTTTGGTTGTTTGTAAGTAATGCATTATGTTTTTGGTTTTCATTTTAAGGAAAATAGAGTGGTGCAGAGGAAGAGGTTAGCTGCAATTTCTTTGAGTGGTGTTTAGATGAAGTTGTTGATAATTGAGATTTAGTGATTGCGAGATAGTAGAGAAAGATAATGAATCTGCAAAGTTCCCTCAAGGCAACAAAATCAAGGCCAAAGTTTTGCATAATTGTTGGGTTTGTCCTTTTTTTTTATGAATGCTATATTGACAACATTGTTATTTAACCCAAGAGGCAGAGCTGGAAAGGGTGTATATTTACAGTAGGCTTGTTTTAGAATGGATGTTTTTCTAATTGTAGTTGCCCTTTTTTGTTTTAGTTATAGTGTAAGTTGGTAGGAGAAAATGGTTGTATGTAGTTTGTACCTTGGGTTTGCAATTTTATTGTGCAGTATATGCCTTTTTGTAATGAAGTGTTATGAGTTTTGTAATGAATTACACAGTATGTGCCTTTTTGAAATGAAATTTTGATATTTATCAATTTTTAAATTGGCTTTATTTTTGTCAAATTGTGAATTATTGAACATTATTGAATGCCTGAATAATGTCTGTATACTAAACATCATTAAACATAAAATAAGCCATTTTGGCCATTACTAACCATCACTGAACAATGTTTACATAACTAACCAAGTTTATGTACGGACCATCATTGAACAATGTTTTATATATTGACTAACAAGAAGTATGTTTACACCAGAAACAAGAAAATAACAATATCATATCCATTTTGGCTAAAACTGCCATAAAATGAGCCGTTTCAATGTCATTTAGTTGTGAAAGTAGAATATCCCAAAGATTGACCTCAAAACAAACCATGTCAAGTTGACAAAATACATACAACCCAAAATACACATTGAATTCATTCCAAAATACATTGCAAATAGTAGATAGTCAAATTTCCATAACAGCCACATGGCTTCCAAAAAAGTAGTCATACTTCTGCTTGTGAAAGTGGATGCATCACGAAAAGAAACACCTTTCCATTAGCCTTTGCTATGTCTATCATTTCCATAGCACCCACATCATTAGTCAATATTTTTAATCCCTTATCTAGTCTTTGACTCCTAGTAAAATACCATAGCTCCTTTACTTCATGATATCCCTTATCCTTCAATATATCTAGTACCTCAAAGTAGCTCCATCTATCTAGGTCACATTTCCATGTGGAGTCATAACCCAAGTAGTCTAACTTATCCATATTAACAAACTTAGCCCCATGATGCACCACAACCACAAAATAGCCTTCCATGACATCTTTTCACAAATTGGTTTTACATTCCTACACAAAAATAGAATATTAAACTTAAACAAATGAAGAAAATATTAAACAACATTCCAATGTCAACATAACCAATTAAAAATGTTTTACCCACTGTGGCGTCAACCTAGACACATAACACATATTCAATGCCTGTTACTAGACCCTTTTTTTATTATTTTTTTTAGTATTAGACCTTGTTACTGGAAGAAAGACCAGAAAAATGAATAAAAAAAGAAATACATAACACATATTCAATGCCAACATAAACAATTAACAACGTTAAAGCCACTGTTTATGTCAGATATGGAGAAAGAGAAAGTTAATACAAAGCACAGTAACTCTCTACAAGTAGGCCAAGAAATGAAAAAAAGGAATCATAAGTTCACTTGACACTAAACCCTAAAAAAAAACCCACATGGTGGACCATATCACAACAACACACGCACATGGTGGACCACACACATAACCCTAAACACACATAAGACTAACGTGGTAAAGATTAAACAAAATAAACAAATGTGAAAGACCAAATAAAGGCTAAAACGATAAAAAAAAAAATTGACAAACATACAAACAAAAATCGAAACAGTGAACAGGAATAAAAAATAAGGAACAAAAACCATAAACCTTACTTACGTAACTTGAACGCCAACAAAATCGACCCAAATATGTGCTTCAAAACACCAATTTCATGAACCCTAAATCGCATATTACCCTAATCTTGCTTTACCCCTCTCCCTTTCTGTAATTGATCAAGTTAATTGAATAGCACAATGAGCCTTAACATTTTTTAATCTTGTAATGCATATGTCCTAAGTCATGTAAGTATTTAAAATAAATAAAAAAGCCACATTGTAGTCACATATGACTCCTCCATTAGTCAATTAAACGGAGCTAACAAAAATGGCAACATTGCCAGGATTTTAAAAAATAAAGAACCAAATTGAACGTTTTTAAAATAGTAGGATCAAATTGAATTTCGTAAATAAATAATGGGACCAAAATATAGTTTAACATAATGATTAATTTTAAAGTTATATTAAGAATGATTTCTAATTGGTTGATAGTGTAAAAACTTTTATACTGACAGTACATTTCAGTTAAACTTCAAAACTATTGATTCTGAAATAAATTTAATTTATAAATATTTGAGTAATGAATGTTCATAGTTTAGAGAATTTTCTTTTAAATTCACAGTATCTTATGACTTTAATTCCTTA
This sequence comes from Spatholobus suberectus, assembly GCA_004329165.1. NCBI lineage: Eukaryota > Viridiplantae > Streptophyta > Magnoliopsida > Fabales > Fabaceae > Spatholobus > Spatholobus suberectus. Next base: position 60,521,865 of record CM014729.1, read on the forward strand.
ACACTAAAGGTGTTTTATATTGTTATCTAATCATGTATTGTTATGTATGATAAAATTGTTAAATTTTGTAATAATCACTTTAAAAGTTATATTTAAGGTGATTTCTAATTGATTGATAATGTAAAAATGTTTATATTGATGATGCATGAAAATTGAAAGCTATTTTAAATTGTTATCAATTTTGAAGTAAAAATAGGTTGACTTACTATGTACAAAAGGTAATTAATTCTATTGAGGAGATTTTATAATTTTGTTGTCAACAATCTCATTAAATTATATTTTCCTAGGATTGGTACATTTTTCATGAAATTTAGGATTTATATTTATTTTTACAACAATTTCTTTCGCAAAAATAATAGTATTTTCAAATTCATATTTTTCGAAAAAAAAATGAAAGAAAACAATTCAATTATTCTATTTGATAACATCAATACACATATCTTTTGGTTGTAATTATTTACTGAGTTAATTGCTAACAATATATCCCAAATATTCATGCTTAACAGAAACTAAAGGTTTTCAAGCTCACCAGTTGTTAAAGTAACTACTAATTGAAAGAAAATATGATAAAATGAAAAGCGTAGTTTTTAGGGAAAAAAACTTTTCACTCTAGATAATATTAATTATTGATTAATATTTTTTTTGCGTGAGAAAAATTTATTAACAAAAAACTAAATTTTTTGGAAATCTAAAACAAAGATTTCACTTACTTTATATAAGGGCCAACTCTGCCTTTTGTGTACAAGCTAGTGTGGGTTTTTAACCTTGATATTTTTAATGAATATTCTTGTTAAATACTTAAATGTCCTTTCTAACATTAGAATATTTAAAAAATAATAACAAGCAGAGAAGGGAAAAGGGTAAAAGTGGAAAGAGAAGTATTAATAAAGCTATGTAGGTTCGACTATACGCAGGCGACATTTCTTTTTTAGTAAGTCTTATTCTCAAATTAGTAGAATTCATATGATTTTTAACCAGTAATACCAATAACAAGGAATATATTAGGGAAAATATTGGAAAATAAATCACTAAACTAAAATAGATGATGACGTAGTGAACTTGAACGTGAAGACAGTCACGAGAGAATGGTTGACACGCGCTTTAATCACTGAATCGTAAGCTTTCGGATGCATCATTGTGGACGCCACAAGATTTTTAATAAATATATATTCGAACTTCACACATTTTTATGTTATATTCCTAACAAACAGGTTCTCTAATTAAATGACAATACATGATAGTAGTATTTATTTAAAATTCTGTAATATATTTGATTTAAATTTTGTTATAATGTTAGTAATAATTTGAAAGATAATCTTTAATACAATCTTTTTAGCACACTCTTTATTATTAGCTAAAATTTATTAAAAACACAATTTTGTAAATCTTGCTTATTATTTAATATTTTTATTCATAATTTTGTTGCTTTTAATAAATATTAATAAATAATAATAAAATATGCTAAATAATGTATTATTAATACTCTTCCGAAAAGGTGGAGAAAAGATGACGTATGAATTTCGATGGAGGTTAAAGGGCGCAAACGAGCATGAGGTAGCCACGTGCCTTGCTGTGAATGGTGACCGCCCGCCACACTCGCCGCCTTACAATATCTAATTCATTTTCCTCAAACCGAAAGTGTTTCATTTGTTGTCTTAAACTTGTCGGTAGTGAAATTCATCCTTCACAAACAATTGCAAGTAAGCAAAAAGCTTCTTCGAGATATGGGATCGGAGACTCTTGCCCCTGTAGTTGAGAAGATCAACACGTCACAAGAGACATCAAGAAAGAGGTTAGAAGTTCTATTCCCACACTATGGAAATAAGATACACATACCTGTTGCTCTTGATAATTTCATACACAGACCGATTCATTGCTCTTATAGCTGAAGACATATTCACTGGAATTTCATCATTTAATATTCATATAATTTCCATTACATTTTTTAATGTGTAAGATTAAATTAAATTAGCTTACTTCCATTATATTTCCTTAGGGGCCAAAATTTTTCTACATATGAAAATGAAATGAAGGTATTTGATGCATTGACAAAATGCAAGCATAAAATTCCTTAGTTATGTGCGTTTAAATTAGTTACTTGATCTAGCTGTACTTGCTAGCACAACTTTGAAACTTCATATAGCCAGAACTTCTCATCCAAAGTTGTAGTCATATACTAGTAGTTAGTCTAGCACCTTATGTTTGGATTGGTGGAAGAGGACAATATAGAAGGAAATGGAATATAATAGTATTATGTTCCATTATTTGGATTGGTAAAATGATTGATGAAATATAATAGATACTAGAAAAACTTATTTCATCTCATTACACTACTTTTCTTCATTTTTCTTTCTCCCTAATTTGGGAGAAGTGAAATGGAATGGATATTTTGTTTCCTTCGATTATAACATATTCAATAATGGAATGAAAGTTTTATTCCATTATGTTCCATTCTACTTCACTCATTTCATTTTATCACTTTTCATCAATTCAAACATTGGTAAAATGTCTCATGCATTAGTAGTTTATAGGGAATAATAGCTTCAATATCTGGATTCAGTTTCTGAGGGCTTGATGTGCTGCAGGTCTTGTCCCTGTAAAAAGAACCAAGGGAAAGTCCCTACAAGAGTTCGCAAAGCTGAAAGAGAGAAAATAAAGCGTGAACATTTGAATGAACTGTTTCTTGGTCTTGCTAATGCACTTGGTAACTTGATCTTATGCCACCATCTAAATTTTCAGTATGTTTAATTTGAACTTCACTTCGTTCGCTCCATTCAACCTTTTAGTTATGTTTGGTTTTTACCTTATCAGGTCACCTTTGACATGTTGCAACATCTAATATCAGTGCGGTTTTGTTCCTTTTTCTTTTGGGGTTGGGGTTTTCTTTTTCATCGGGGAAGGGGTAACAGACCTTAGTGAACAGAGCAATGGAAAAGCTTCTATATTGAGGGAAGCCACCAAATTGCTGAAAGACTTGCTCAGTCAGATCGAAACCCTGAAAAAGGACAGTGCATCTTTGCTATCTGAAACTCATTATGTAAGCCCTTGACAAGCTTTTCCTTCATTTTTACCCTTTGGAGAATACTAGCATGTGTTGATTGATATCTATGTATCCAAAAGCATTTTCATCATTACCACTTGATATCCTTTCTGTTTAAGCAAACAGTGAATATATTGTTTTGGCAAGTTAATATCATTTCATCAAACATTGGAAACTACTATTGATGTCACAATGAATGTATTCTCTTGTATTTTATTATATTTCATGAATTCATGCAAGTATCTTCATTGGGCAGGTGACTATGGAGAAGAATGAGGTGGTGGAGGAGAATTCTTCTCTAAAAACTCAAATTGAGAAGCTTCAAGGTGAGATAAAAACAAGAGTAGCCCAATCTAAACCTGACTTGAATGTACCTCCTCATTTGGAACTTCAGCAACTAGAGAAGACAACAAAGTTTCCTAAAGACAGTCACCAATTGTCTAGCATAAAACCTACATTGCAGCAAGGGCAAGCAGTTTTGGTTGTACCCTTAAGTCACCATCACCAAGATGCTTTGTCAACTCATAAAGTTGCTGAGCTGACCCCAAAACCCACCTCCACTATCAGTAAACCACATGCCAGATATCCCACCCCAATGGATTTATGGCCATTACAACTGCTTGCAGGTCAACCAACATCAAGTTAACAATGCTAATGTGTAGAGTTATAGGAATGAATCCTCTCATGTGGTCATGTTCAAATCTTGTGTCTAACACATCAAATATGGAAATGCTGCTCAGGAGCTTTTGTACATTCTTCTTTCTCCTTAGAAAAATTTGGAACTTCGGCGTTAGAAAAAAAGTACTAAGGGCTTGTTTGATTTCCTTTTCACTTCTTGTTTTAAAAACTGTTTTTTAGAACAGTTTTACTTTACTTATCAATCAATTTAATCAATTTATCATCTAAAGTCTATTAAGTTTTAAAAACTGCTTTCAAAATAAGTGTTTTAAAAACTAAAAAATAAAAACAGCTGGGGGATGTTTCCCTTTTCACTTCTCAATGGCAGCAGATAGAGATAAAAGAATTACATGAGAGAGGAGCTTCTTGGATGTAACATTGTTCAGCTGTAATTCTATTCAGAATGCAAGCTCTGTTCGTGGCACAATTCTATGCAAGTAAGGGTGGAAATAGGCTAGACTAGGTTAGACTTTGCTGGTCTGAGTTTGGCCTTGGTTAAAAATTTATGGTCTGAGCCTGACCTACCTGTTCACCTGTTATAGGTTTTTTTTAAAGGTCTGATCTAACTTACATAAAAGCCTAGCTTGACCTATAAGTCTGGTTAAAGGCCTACTTTATGATAATTTAACACCATGATAGATGTATGATAATTTATTTAAAAACATATTTTGCAATAAGACCTCTAAATAGGATATAATTTATCTTTTAATAAACTTATAAGTTTGACTCTTTATATAGGTTAACATACTTATCATTTAAAAAGATAAACAAATGTATAATATTAATACATTATAACAAATTTAATACAATAATAATAATATTAATAATAAATATTTATTTATGTTTATTTAAATAGGCCAACCTGTTAATTTAGCCTAGCCTTTTTAACTAAATAGGTTTTAATGAAAGCCTTGACTTAGTCTACTTTTTAAAAAATCCTAACCTGGTCTAGGCTTGATGTAGGTTAAGCCATAGGCTTCTGTCGAGTGGCCTGACTTATTTCCGTCCTATATGTAAGGTATGTTGCACATGTGGTAATTATTATTCATAATGAAAGTTTGCCCCCAAGAATATATAAAAACCAATGACACAAGCTTTGTTGCACGTTTGGTAAAATGATAAACAGAGTAAGACAAAATTGTTTTTACTCATCAAACAAGTTTTTCTATTTTTTAGTTTTTAAAACTAAAAACAGTTTTTAAAAAATGGAAATCAAGTACACCCTAAATATTTTTTGTGCTTTTTTTTTTCTGCCTCTTCATTTTTTTTTTTTCAATTTAAAAGGTGACCACTTGAAACTATATATGTCAGAAAGATATTTCTATTTAAACAACTTTCTACGACACTAAAAGAAATAATAATCATGTAATCATCGGATTATACGTGAACTTGTATAAAAACTGTTGATCAACATTAACTAGGTAATTATACTCAAGAACAAGGAAACATATATAAAAACTTTTTTTATGTGGACAGTGTGGTTTGAATAGAGTTACTTTAGTACTAATCATAATAGAATATAGGAATTTTCATGGAAATCTCTCATGAACGTGTTGAATGAAAGGAGTAGACATTTCAACTCATTTTGTCTTGTAAGTTCAAACACTGTTGGCTTGTGTTATACAATTCTTTGAATAATTGCATGGAGTTTATGGCGGTGAATATTGCGTAAAATTTAAGACAATGGAAAATGTTGTAAATAAAGTGTAATTGGATAAGAGAAACGATGAACGGACAAGTAACTAGAACTACAACGAGAAATAGAGCCCTGCAGAACCCACATTGCCACATCAGCACAGATACGAGTGTATTTGGATTTGATTATATTAAAAAAAGGTGGCAGGATTAATCTGATCAGTGATTGTGTTAAAAAGAAATGTTCCCTTTTGCAAACCTATCAAATAGACTTGACCAATTGACCATAAATATTTATATAGTATTTAATATTATTAATGTAATGTTTATATAAATATATAAATAAAAAGACTTTTTTATATAGTACTCATTATTATATTTATTAAATATAATAGATACTTAATTTTAATAATCTTATTAGATATTCTTTTTTTTAAATATAATATATTTATTAAATTTAATAAATGTAATATATATTTATTCAATATATCACTTTTTATATAAATATAAATAAAAATATACATATATATATATATATTATAATATATATTAAAAATCTTATTATTATTTAAAAGTTAGTTAATAAAACATATTTTAAAATAGAAAAATAAAACATACACACACACACAAAAATTGACAAATGTATATTATTAAAAAATTAATAACTACTATTATTAAACTTGACAAAAAAAAGGTATACATATTAATTTAAAATATCATTTACAATGAATATTTATAACAAAATATAAATTAGTAAAAAATAAGTTCAATTACTCATTTAGTCTTTATAATTATAAAATATTTTCCTTTTCATCTCTATACTTAAAAAGATTTTCTTTTAATTCCTACACATATCATTTTTAATTATTTTTAGTACTTACACATATTATATTATCATTTAATCTCTTTTAGTCTGTACGGCTAGGACTAAAAGAGATACAAAAAATTAATATGTATAGAGACTAAGAAGAGATATTTTTAAACATAAAAACTAAAAGAGAAAATTATTTTTGTAATTATAAAGATCAAATGAGTAATTAAATCTAAAAATATTTTTTAACATTTATTTACATATTTAAATTATATTTTTTGTATTCAAATAAACTCATATAAGTATATAATACGTTTGTAACCGACCCTATCAAGTAGGTGCCAACCCCTAAGGATGTGTTTGATAGAGAGGAAAGAAATAGAGGGAAAGGAAGGGAAGAGAAAAGAAGATAAATAGGTGAGAAATAGAGTGAAAATTAAGGTTATTTGGTTGAAGAAAAATAGAAGAAAAATGAAAAGAAAGTTAATTTTTTGAAGTTATTTTTATTTTAACTATTATTATTATTAATTTTTTTATTAATAATATTTTTTATTATTATTAACAAAAAAAAATTATTATTAATATATTATTTATTTATTTATATTATTATTATTATTATTATTATTGACCGGGAGGTGGGGGGGGAGGGGATATTATTATTATAAACCAAAGGCGGTGGCCGGGGCCAAGGCTGGTATAGGGGAGAAAGTAGCAAAATCGGTTTGGTAGAGAGCCAAACCGATTTTCTGCTTGTAAGAACAGCACAACAAAGCGTTGAGTGTATGATTTCTTTGTTAATCTTTTCATTTTAGCGAAGAAATTTAAAGGTGTAGGGTCCACTTTTTTTGTGTAAAAACCCCCTATTTCTATTGAAACAAACAAAGAAAAATTATTATATTTCACTCTCTTCTCTTCTTTTCTTTTCTTCTCTCCCCAAACACATCCTAAGACTCGGTGCGTGACGACCATGGTGTATCTAACTCTAGCACTTTCATAAACAAAAGAAAATTTAAATCTTTTAAAAAATCGTTTTTTATTAGTTCTCCTATTTATTAAATAAAAAATATTAAATTTAAAAAAAAAATTAAGACATATATATAATATATTTATTTTTATTTAATATTTTCTTTGTAAAATATTAAGAAAAATTATAAAAAATTGTAAGAAAATATATTATTACTCTCAATGAAATCAAAATCCGGGATGTCTAATCCAACGGTGAGATTGGAGTTACCGAAAGCATATAAAGTTCTCGCTATTTCACTTTCCTGCTTTGTTCTCCAAGCAACCAAAACAGCCTTAGTTTCAAACACCGACACACTCACTTTAGGAGAGAGGGATCAAAGATGGGAGCTGGAAGTTTCCTCAAGGTGGTTCTAAAAAATTTTGATGTTCTTGCTGGGTATGTTTTAATTTTTCCTACTTTCTAAGGAAGCACTTTCTTCTTGTTGATTTTACCTGCCCACTGTTAAACAACACTACTCTCCTAAAGATTTTGATGTCTTGCTGGGTATGTTTCAATCTTTCCTACTTTTTCTAAGAAAGCAAATTCATTTGATGCTCTTACCTACCCACTGCAAAACACACTACTTTATATCTTGGAAATTATTTCTAAAACGAAATTTGATTTTGTGCCACAGGGCTTTACAACCGTACCCCAATAACCATATTTTTCTGGTTCAGTGTATTCTTTCTTTGTCTCTTAACTGATGATCCTTTCTGGCTATTGGGTTTCTCTTGCAGGCCTGTGCTTAGTCTTGCGTATCCTCTGTGAGTGCACACAGGACAACATGTTAACAAATTACTTTTTTTTTTTTTTTTTTAAGGATTAACATTGTTTTTAGTTCCTGAAAATTTTCTAAATTTTAGTTTTAGAGCCTCATTTTTAAAACCAGTAGTTATGATCGATGTATTTTTGAAAATACCCAAATATTAGTCCCTAAAAGCAACATTTTTCCACTAACATGGAGATCAAAGTTTGGGTATTTCAGAAAATATAAGGACTAAAACCAATGTTTTACAAGTTGGGGACAACTCAATGGGTGTGACTCAGTTGGAAATACATGTTGAGCTTGTAGGAGAAGACCTAGGTTTGAAGTTGGCCCAAAGAAACTGAAGCTTGTGGAGATACGGGGTCTTACCGGAGAGCAAAGGGCTTAATTATGGTGGTCACATAAAAAAAGTCGGGGACAAAAACTATAAAATTTGGAAATTTCCAGGAACTAAAAACTCCATCAACTCTTATTTTAATATTTTGTTTGTTTTTATTTTGCTGGCTCTTGTGACGTGTTACTGTTTGAGAATAGTTTGATTCATGGTTTGTGATTTCTTTGAATAATGCCTCAGATATGCCTCGGTTAGGGCAATTGAGAGCAAGTCTCCTGTTGATGACCAGCAATGGCTCACTTATTGGGTTCTGTATTCCTTGATCACCCTCATTGAACTTACTTTTGCCAAAGTTCTTGAATGGTAATTTTGCCTTTACCTTTGAATCCTTTTTTGTTGTTTTTTCTTGTTACTTAACTTGATCTGAGTAGTGTATAAATTTGATGAGAAACCTGAGATTTTGACCTGGAGTGATTATTATTGCAAGGGTTATTATGGCAAGAACAATTCAAGAAAGAAATGTGTTTGTTTACTAGTTAAGTGTCATGGTAGCTAAACTTACCAGCAATACAATTCATACTAGATTGACCACTGTTTTGTGGAGTTAGTAGAATTGTTATTCTAGTCTCCAATCATGTCTAAAGATCTACAATTTCTGTGCTGTTTTACTTGGAGTAGAGATCAAGTCACAAACGAAATTGATGCGAGATTAATTTTGCTTTGAGTATTCTGTTTATTGGAGCTGCAAAATCTATAGCTTATCTTGTCCATTGTATTAGTCTTAGAAAATGCAGTCATAAATATATAATAGTAAACATTTAAAGTAAAGAGTCTGCTGTTATACTGATAGGCAATATAAGAACAATGAAAGTATACTTTATAATAGGTAGGCTGCTGTTAAATTCCAGTGAACTGTGATACATTATCTGCATTATATAAACCTTTGTATTGTAGAGGAGTGTGCAACACATTCTCTAACACTTTTTTTTTCCAACACACTCTCGAATTGATTGAGATTCACGTGGATCTCATTAGTTTGGGAATGAAACCCACCAAATGAGAAATGAGACCAACTTATACAGCGAGATCCACATGAATTAGTGTGTCAGAAAAAGTATTAGAGAGTATGTTGCTAGCATCATAATTAGCTGGGGGCAAGTTCTAAACTAGTTGTGGTTCAATTGTCTCAAACTATTACAGGATTCCTATCTGGCCATATGCAAAGCTGATCCTTACCTGCTGGTTGGTCATTCCTTACTTCAGTGGCGCGGCCTTTGTTTATGAGCACTATGTTAGACCGTTCTTTGTCAATCCTCAGAACATTAACATCTGGTATGTTCCAAGCAAAAAGGACTCCATGGGAAAGCCAGAGGACATTCTAACTGCCGCGGAGAAGTACATTGAAGAGCATGGAACTGAAGCATTTGAGAATATGATTAGCAAGGTATTTCCATGTGTAACATTTGGTTATCACATATTTATGCTATCTTTTGTATCTGACCTTTTGTACAAATGGTGCCCATCACCCTGCAGGCTGGTAAATCTAGGAAAAGTGGCAGGCATGCAAATGGAAGCTATTGAATGCAATCTGTTGGCTTCTGTCATGTTTGGGTAAGGGGTGCGTGTACATGTTGGCGTGGTACTCACAGTTTACATTTTCTTTAACGTTTGTTAGCGTGTAACTATATCAGGCTTAGTCATCTATGTTTTGTCTCGTGGCTATACAACTATGGTATATAGAATTATAGAATATAGATAGTGAAGGTACAATACAAATCAGTTTGTTGACTTTTTTTTTTTTTTTCTCTTGTCACACTACTCCTTATACTACGTAAATCTTAACACACAGTTGTTATTTTGTTGTTTGTCTTAGCGTTCAAGAAACCGCATATTTATTTATCGAAAATGATGTTTGGTACAAAAATATACAGCACGAAAGGAGATGAACTACTTATCTCTGTTCTCAGGTGAATGGTAATACGATAAGCTTAATTGTTCGAATTTAAATTAAAATTTTTACTTAACTAATTCATACACAATAACAATGTTTTTAAAACCGGATAGGTCATTGAATTGGTCAAGACATTGATTTAAGGTTTAATAATTGAATCATGGTTGAACTATAATCGAACTAGTATTAATAAAATAATAATAATAATTAAATAATATATAAAATAATATTGAATAAATATAATATCATAATTTTATAATATTAAAAGCTAAAATAAAATATTTTATATTTATTTATAGTTCTTCTTAAATGTGTTTTGTTATCTTAAAAATGTTTTAGATTAAATTTAGAAAATAAAAAAATAAAATTTTTGAAAGGTTTTTGATTGGTTCTTAACCGGTGTTTATCAATTTTGAAACTGTCTAGTATTTTTGAGTTATCGAACCGATTACCAAATCAGTTCGATTTGGATTTCAAAACTATACACAATAGCATAACTCTTTAGTTAGTTAGTTAGCAAATTTGGTTTGTGATTACACAATGGACCCTCCGGTGATTGCAGGGTTGTTGAAGAACCATTATGTGGCGAATGGCAAATTGGTAATTGATGAATGTAAGCTTGTTGAGAAGTTATCTCTCTAACTTGCCCATAAAGTAATTGTAAGTTAAATCGTCAATTTTTTTTTATAACAATAACCTTGTTACAAGTACGAAGTATTTATCAATTTTGTTGGTGACTAATCTTCATCAGAAAACTTAATTGACCACCTTTAATGAAGTTTCATCTTTCAACCACATTTTTTTCATTCACAAGACTTGAACCGAAGACCTAGGTTAAAGGATTCGAGCCTAGTATTACCTAGACCAACATGTTGGTTAAGTCTTTAATTTTAATAATAGGAATATTGTCCCTTTAATTTTTTAATTATGGAACAATTAAGGGTAATAGGTACATTCTGATTAGTACAAAATTTTAAAAACATGATTTTAAAATTCTAATAAATTTACAATTTTTATCATAACACTCTTGCCTAGTCTTTTTTTGGTTGATCACTTTTGCCTAGTCTATTAGTATTTAAGAAAAAAAAATTAAATCTCAATTTAAAAAAAAAAAGCAGTTACAATTAGTTTTTCTATAATTGAAAGTAAAATAAAATATTTAAACTCAAATTAATAATAATTAGAAATAGAATTAATTTTCAAAAAATATTATTACATGAAAGTTTGTGATTAGATGACAGTGTAAAAAAAAATTATATTGTCAATGCATATCTTTTTTTCTCATAATAAATACATAAATGAACAAATTAAATATTATATTATCTTAGTATTAGAGAAAAAAGTATATGTATCGACAGTATAAATTTTTTTTATATTATCATTCAATCGCAAGCTATCATACATGATAAGTTTGTTGATTTTAACAATAATCACCTTATAAGTTACACCAAAGCTAATTTTTAATTGATTGACAACGTAAATTATTTTATAAAAATAGTGTATGTACATTAAACAATTATTATTATTATTATTATACATCTTTCACCAAAAGCTAAAAAGGTGGGTCAGGCTCAACTTCTTCATTAAAACAAAAAAAAGGGTAAATAAATGAAAATATATCCCGTTAAAAGAAAATGGGGACGATTGTTTCTTAAAGGTACGCAATCATATAAATAGCAATAATTCTTATATATTAAACAAAAAAAGAAAAAGTATAGATAAGAATGGGAAAGCTTCCATCTCGACGAAGCCACTCACTTATAACCATAATAATAATAATAATAACCCAAAAAAAAAAAACGTAAGCTTTTGAAGGAAGTTATTATTTTCACCACGTTTCTATCCTTCTTCCAGTAGGAAGCACAACGCTCTCCCTCTCTTTCCAGTGTTAGCTTAGCACAATGATGTAGGGATGCTCATAAACTGATCCAATCCAATAAAAACCGAAAAAATCAATCCAAAAAACCAAAAACCGAATAAATAGAAAGCCGAAAAAATCAAAAATTGAAAAAATCGAAATTTTTATTAGATTGGATTGGATTTCGGATTTGATTTTGAAAACTGATCCAACCCAATCCAAACCAAACTTATACATGCATATATATTTTCACTTGTAATTTTCTAATATCACTCATGTTTATGTTTCTGTTTCTTATATATTTGTAAAATTATCACATAAATTATACTTGTTTATAAAAAATATATTTATTTAAAGATAGTTTTTTAGTAACTATTTAAGTAAAGATACATAAACATAGTCATCAAGTTGTATAAATTTATTTTTAATAATATAGATTTGAAGAGTTATACTAGTATTAGCTAAATAATGACTCATTAATGAAATATTTGATATTTTAAATTATTTTTTAATATATTTATTATATATCATATTATTTATTTAATACTTTTTAAAAAAAATAGTATGATTAAAACCAAAAATCGATCCAATCAAAACCGTTTTAAATTGGATCGGATCGAATTGGATTTAAATTTTAAACCAAATCGATTGGATGATGAATTAACAAAACCGAAGTGATTGGATCGGATGGTTTTTCTCTTCAAAACCGATCCAATCCAATCTACAAACACCCCTACAATGATGTTGTCTCTTTGCACCGTAAATAAAAAATATATATAAGTAGATAATAGGTATGTGAAATTGATAGATTGGATAATTTTTATTTGAATTATAATGAATAGATTAAAAATAATCTATTCATCCATTTATAATCTATTAAAAAAATATAATCCATCCATAATTCATTTAATAAAATTCATCCAAACCATCTATTAACATTTTTTTATAAATGGATATTCAATCCATCCATTAAATTATTTTAAAAATTAAATATTGTTATGAATATTTCAAAATACTCTTTCTCATTTATATCCACAAAAATATTTTTAAAAATTAAATAACTTTATAACTTTTTTTGTTTAATTCACTTTAAAGAAATGGCTATTTGTTTTCTTATTTTTTGAGATAATTTTTAAAAATAAATAGTTATTTTTTAATATTTAAACTATTATGAATAAGTCATAAAATTAATATATATGAAATTATTCTAAAACTTTTTAATAAATTTATAAAAAATGTGAAAAAAAATTATGTTGAACTAATTTTGATCTATAAAGAATTAATTAGATGGTCCATTGGATTTGATAACAAAATAAGATAGATTGTTATCTATTTATTTAATTATATTATTCATTCAATCCGATCCAAGTATTCTTTTTTAAATCAACTGGATGAGTTGAATTGAATTTTACACAAATGGATGGATCGTGGACAAATGGATTCTTTTATCACCCCTAATAGAAAAATATTGTCTATCACATTCACATACATAGAGAAATAGAGGGTGAGGTTAAGTTGGAAGAAGAAAGAAAGAATTTAGGAAGGAAATAGGAAGAGAGTGGAGAATAAAGACTAAAGAGTTTAAAAGAAGGAAAGACCATAACTAGGCATGGCAAATAAACCTGAATCTGTGGGTACCCACCCAACCCCGCCTCGACTTTGATGGGAAAAACCCACTTTGACTGAGGTCGAGGTCAAGGTCTGGTTTTTTGCAAATGTTAAAGTTAGGGATGGGGACGAGGATAGTGATATTGATACCCGCCCCGTCCCTTCCCCTGAATCTACCTCGCCCCACCCCACCCTTGAACCCATTATGACAAAGATAAAATTACAAAATCACCCATACATATAAGTAAAACATTCTTAAATGATATGTTATATACCATTCTTAGCCCATGTTTTGGCCTTGATATTCATAATTTCATTTCATGATTTTTGTTCGTGTTTTATATGATACACATCATATGGTTCCATTCCCTTTTTATACTTTTGTGCCTTTTGAAGATACTTAAAATGGTGAAATAATGTGCATTTGTCACTTGGGTTGTAGTATTACGGTATTTTACATTTTAAAATTAGTTCCCAACCTTTTTTTCTTTTTTTAATTATTTCCAACAAAATTAGTTCCCAACGCGGTATCACAATGTTGGTTATTCATGTTTTGTAACCAAAAAAAAAATAGAAGAATGTAAAAAAAGAAAAAACAAACAAACAAACAAATTGGGACGAGGGTGGGAGTGGGGTGGGACAGGAATGGGTACCCATTTTCTAACCCTAACGGAGATCGAGGGCAGGGGCAGGGATGAGTTAGGAAGTCGAGGACAAGGGCGAAGAACGCAATCCCCCTACCTTGCCTCGCCCCATTGCCAAGCTTAACTATAAAAACTCTTAAAAAAAAAAAAAAAAAAAGCTACTGATTTTCATAGAACAAAATTTGAAAAAAAAAATAGTTTACAAATAAGCAGACAGGGGAAGTTTTTTTTTCTAGCTTATACAGAGTTTATTCTCATAGGCTCCTCTTTGAATCTCAATGCAACAAAAAATACTATCTTTTTTAATTTTTTTAATGTTATTCCAATTTGAGTGCTTCACCAGCTTTCTTGTTAAATAATACTTACATATATTAGTTTATTTTAAATTATGTTTATTTTTTGTAAGGTTTTAATTTGCTTCTACATTATTTATTTAAGAAAATTAAAAAATACTATTTATTTTTAAAATTTTTAATATTCTTTACATAAAATAAAAGAATATTAATCAAATGAGTAAACAATATAGTTAAATAAACTTTTTTTAAAAAAAAATATTTATAGTTTTTATTCTTTAAATTTAATTTAGATGCCATATTTTTTTTAAAATTTTAATTTATTGTTAAGTTTTTGAATTCTTAATTCCAACAATATATTTATTAAATACTTTTGGACTACTTATTAAATACTTTTTAATATATATTCAAATTATTGAATTTTGTTTAAATAAATTATTTTCTATCTTCTAAAAATATTATTTAACAATAATATAAAAGTTTCTAAATATGTTAACTTCTATAATTAATACTTAAATTTATTTAATTGATACTATATACAATAAAATATTTGTAAATTATCCTTCAAATTAATTTTTTCTAATTAAATTAATTTTTTACATTTTAAAAATTTAAATTTTAAATATATTATTACATGAAAAAAAATGTTACTAAAATGAGTAAATAATATAGTTCAATAAAATTTTTATATTTAAAAATATTTATAATTTTTATTCTTTAAATTTAATTTAGATTTCTGATTTTTTTAAAAATTTTGTAGCTAATTTTTTTCATTTTTAATTAAAAAAATATATTTATTAAATACATTTTGCATTATTTGTTAAATACTATTAAATATATATTTACATTACTGAATTCTATTTAAATAAATTATTTTTTATTTTCTAAAAATATTATTGAACAATAATACAAAGTTTTTTAAATAATACTTTTGTAATTAGTATTACATATAATAAAATATTTATAAATCAGATTTAAAATTAACTTTTCTTAATATAGATTTTGAGATTTTTAAAATTAAAAATTTTAAATTTATATATTTTATACTTTTATGCATTTTTGTTATCATCAAACTAGATTTGTGTTGATTAATCTAATTTTACATCATTGTAACTAAAATTTAACTTTGCATAATATTTGTTTTATTTTATATATATATATATATATATATATATATATATATATATATATATATATATATATATATATATATATATATATATATATATATATATAATTCTATTGAGTGAGACAATTAGTTTTAAGTAAATTTTAAATTTTAAATTTTTTTACCAAACAACTTTAGCTTAAAAGGAGCTCTAAAACTAAAAAAATAAAATAAAAATTACCAAACAACTTCTACTTTATTTCTAAAGCTATTTTGAGCTTTAACTTTAAAGTATTTGAGATGGGAAAAATTCTAACCAAGCTGGCCAAACATGAGTAATTAATTTATTAAAAAAATTTAGTGCAAAATAGTTTTAAATTATTTCTTCACTTACATCATAAATAAAATATTTTTTAATTGCTTTGTACATTGCATAAATATACCTCGATAAAATTTTTCATGTTTACATTGTAGGAGATTTGAGTTTCATATGTAAATAAAATTGTTGTTTACATACATTGAGAAAGAAAACTTTCAAGATTATATTTTTCGCTATTTGTCAAGATATCTTTATAGACATAATCATAAGACTAACTAATACTTCGGTTCTTGGTAATTATTGAGTTCTTGATATTGAAAGTAAGTTTTATATAAAGTTAGAGTTTACTTCCATTTCAATCAGTCACTTTTAGGTAGATAATATAATAACAATAATCAAGATATAACATTTTATTAAAATGTAATTTAAAAATAATTTTAAATTTAAGTACATGATTTTTTATTTAAAAATTAATATCTACATTTTTAGGGGGAAATGATTTCTATATAAATTAATGAAATTAAATAAACATCATTTATTTAAGTAATTGTATTTATAATATTTTAAAAGTTTGTGAATAAACCTATTCAAATAATATCATCTTTATTTAATATTTGAGATTCTTATAATGATATGAAATTAAATTTTTATTTATTCCTAAGATAGCATATAAGATTTTTTTAAATATATACATAATTTATTTTTGAACAATTGTATTTTAATTATAACAAACATATTTCTCTTTGTATAATAATTATAATAAGATATGTTATTTTTGAAATTACACGAGTAAATGATTTAAAATATATTTTAATTACAAAATTTTAATTTTTTTCTTTATTTGCATCAAAAATAAAATAATTATATTTACTTCATGCATATCAACAATATTTTTCAATATTTGATAAGATATCTCCTATATGTATAACTATGAGATTAATTCTTGAGTTAGGGACAATGTTTAAATATTTAGGTCTCTAAAGTAAGCAATTCACTTTAGAGAATAAAGTAAGTAATATCAGTCGTTGATGAGAAGGTCATTGATTGATTAGTATTACATATACATATATAATAAATCATGTATGTGTCTTTTTCATGATATGTTAACTCCCTTTTATAGTAAACAAGCACTTTTAGCACAACTATAACATGTTGATAATAAACAATAACAATCATAAAAGAGTTAGAAAGCGTGTACTTGAAAAAGAGATAAAATTCATGCCATTACTTCAACTGAATCACAAACACCAAATGAGAGAGATACTCCTATCTGCCTAGCAGCTAGGGTTTTCCATACCATGTTATGTCACACTAAAATTGTCTAATGGGTGACAATTTTACAAAAAATAGATGGGAGCAAGTACCTCTCATTTGGACACCAAGTGAGGCCCAACCCATCATAGGCATATGCTCACATAATAAACTCATACAACTAATATCTATCAATTAAAATATTATAAAATTTATTTTCATAATTAATATTAATAATTTAAAATTTAATCCAATAATTAAACAATGTTAATCTACAAAATTCTAACACTCATTTGTCATATTATTTATTCTTAACATTTTTGCATTCATTAAGAAGGTTCAAGTAAAGTTTAGTAAAAAAAAAAAATGATATTAGATGAGTGTACACAAATAAGTGATTTTGAAAGTAATTTCATACATACTATTACAAGTTAAATTAAATTTTATATTAAACTTCTATTTTATCTTAAAAATTACTTATATTTTGATTATTTTTTTCACTTTTGTCTTATATATTAACAATATATGCTATTTTATTTTAACGCTATTTAATTTTCTCATTATATTTTGGATAATTATTTTAAGCTTAAAAAACATATGATTTTAAACATGTGTAGTAATATAATGGTATGTCTTTTTAATTATATACATAATAATTTGAAAATATGTGTAAAAATCAACGTGACCCATGTAATAGTACGAGTATTGTACTAGTCTTAAAATATTAAAAGTAAGTAAGCCTAGGTTTTTTATTGTCCTAGGAGAAACTTGCCCACCTATAAAGTGTGGGTAAAATTGGATTTTCCTTCACCCTGCATCAGGCAACTTCTAGGTTTTTCAGTTGAACCTCTTTTTCTTTTTCTTATTCTTTTATTTTATATTTGTTTTATTTGTCATTTTTTTTGTTATGTTCAAATTTGGATTGGGCCTAGCCCATTACAATTTATTTTTAGAGTAAAGTTTGTTCCTTTTGTATGTTTGGGCTCATATTAATTTGTTTACAATGTTAAAATTATTTGATTGTCAATATTAATATAAATTTATGAGGGGAATAATAAAAAGAAAATGAGTTAATGAAAAATAATAAAATAAAAAGTCTAAATTGATGTTAAAAAATCATAACTATTTTGAAACCATGTGCATATCTTAATTTACATTTCACTTTATAATCATTTAAAAACAATGATAACCATAAAAATAATCATGAGGTTGTAGTAAATAAAAACATTTTTAAGAAAAATAATTAAAATCAAATATTTAGAATTTGAATGAAATAGCAAATGAAAATTTATATAGATAATAAAAAGCTCAATAAGATGTGACATCTTTTTGATCTTTAGAATTTTGAATGATTGAATATGCTGTACAGTTTATTATTATTATTATTATTATTATATAATTACATTATTTTTTCATAATTTATAATTTATAGCGATACATAATATAATATTGACAAATAAATAACTAAAATAACTATTAATTAATAATTATGAATACTCATTATATATTCATAATTTTACATATACATAATAAAATATAATGTTATATAATATTATAATAATAACATTATTTACATATATATATATATATATATAATGTAATCCACAGAGAAAAGAATGAATTAAGGTAATTTTTTATTTGTGATGTTGAATAAGTTGCATAGAATTCATGTATTTTTTATTATTTTTCATATATAACTGAGATGAATTACACTTACTTTTAATGTATGTTAGTACTTGCACTTTTTATTAATTTTTTCATTTAGTGGTGCATCACTTTTGAGTTAAGTTTTAAATCATGATCATTCAAGGACATTTGTAGGATTCAAATTTGTTCTAGGATTTAGTGTTTAATGTAATTATTATCTATTTTTTATTTGTTAAGAATTCTTTCTTCACCTATTAGCATATAAACATGTATATTTTCCTCCAGTAGTTTGATTAATGCTAAGTAATATATAAAATAAAACATGATTATTAGTTTTATATTAAAATTTTAAGAATTTTTTCTTAGAAATTGAGTTAATTTTCTTTACAAAAAAGTTGTTTGCAGTTAGATTCTCTAAATAAATATATGTTAAAAATATATAAGGTAATTCTAATTTAGAAATAGTAAATAAATGCATAAATAAGTGAACTTAATTTATATTTTGAAATCATAATGATAAATCCTAAATATAATATATATCAAATGTTCAATAAATCAAAATTTAAAAATAAATTATTCATAACTATTTTTTTCCAGCATTCATACATAAATACTATGAAAAAGGTTCCTTTTTACTTTTATTTATGTGAAATAATTTGTATTTGATAATTTTAATTTATTTCATAACAAATTCGATTTATAACAAACTTTATACACTTTGTATTCAAATTTATGAAATTGTGAGCATAAAAGTAGTGCAAGAGATTTTTTTTAAAATCAACTTGAAGAAAAGGAAGCCCACTGCAGCTATTCAACAATGTTCCTCCTCACCATGAAAGGGTTTTTTCTCTCCTTGTGACATGAGACGAGTCTCTCTCTATGAGAAGTAGGTTTTCCTAGGGTTTTATCACTATACTTAGAAATCTACCGTGTCCAATTACTAGTAGTGTCGACTGCATTACCCTGCCAATGGAGCAACCAACCATCGAGAATCTAACGCTAGAGGAAGAGGAGGACGCATTGGAAGTGCATGCGGGACACGAGGAGGAGGGGGAGTGAATCTCTCACCATGTCTTGTGGGCAGACTCTTGACTGACAAACCCATACGAGTGCAGATGACGAAGGAACGTATGGCAGGGCAGCGAGGTCTCAAGGAAGTCGAAATTGGTATTTTCTTATTCCAGTTCTTTCACCATCTGGATGTCCAAAGGGTGTTGAAAGGAGGGCCATGCACCTTCGATAAGCACATGCTTATTCTTGGCAACAGTAAGGAAAGAGAGGTTCCAAGCCAAGTGTCGTTGTATAAGGTGCCTTTCCGGGTGCAGGTTCACAGCATGCCTGCTGGGTTTATGTCAATGACAATGGGTCAAAATATTGCTAATTATCTTGAGGAGTTTCTTAAATATGATTCCAAGAACACCTCGAATTTCTAGAGACCCTATATGCAAATCCGGGTGCTTGTTGACATGCGTAAGCCTTTATGTAGAATGAAGAAGCAATGTTATCAAAACTAGATCAGTCATCAACTTAGTTGGGATATTGGGTCAATAAGTCACTAGTTTAACCAATGGGTTATTCGTTGAACCGCATGAACCGGTATATATTAAATATATAAATTTTATACAAAAGATATTGTATATAAATAATTTTTGTCAAATTCATATTAGCTTATTCTTATAGTTTAGTGGTTATAAACATTTTAGGCACATAAAACATTGAAGGTCGAATATTTGCATACAAAATTGTTTCCACTTTTAAATTTAAGTCATTCTTTTTGCTACATAAAGGGTTCGAAGGCCATTTCAAATTCTAGTCATAATTTAAAATTTAAACATTCAACACTATAAGTTTAGGTTCCCAATGCTAGAGTGACGTTCCATCGTGCTCCAGCTTTTAACTTTCCTAATTTTTTATCCATACTCATTTGTTCCTTTTTCTGTCCTTTCAAATTTCAATTCAAAGGTACTCACCGTTTCTTCTCCCTTTCAAAAGTGCTCATCGTCTCTTCAATGCTCTCAGATAGAAACAACAGGAAGACTCCTCGACTTCTCTTCTCTGTTATTTTTTTCTCCTATTCACCCTATCTCGTTATCTCTTCCAAACCCTCTTCAATCTTTATCTCACTCTTTTTTTTTCTCTTTTCCCACTAAAGACGTGATAGAGGAACAATAACGTTCATCAAGCATGTGCTGGCAAACGAAAATATGTGTCGTCTTTAATTATCCAATGAGTCAAGCACTACCAATTCAATCTAGTTTTTAACGATTTTCAGCTAGTTTGATGATGTCATTACCTAGTTTAAAGGTGTATCTAATTTAATAGCTTGACCAGACCGGTCATGTATTTGGTTCCTAGTTGAACCGGTTCAATCAGCCAATCCAATTTGATTTTTATAACACTACGGAGAAGATTAAGAAACCTAAGGGGAAGGCAAAGGAAGTCCAGTTCAAATACAAATGCTTAGGTCCCTTCTACTATCTCTATGGAATGCAAGGGCATATTGATGAGTTCTATGAACAACTATTTTCCATGTCACACAATGACTATGCCAGGGCTTAGGGACCAAACCTTTATGTAACATCCTCTTTTTTCCAATTTCTTTTATTAAAATAAATATATAAATAAATTATTATTTTATTCTATTTTGCTTGTTACTATTTTAATTAATAGTTTAAATAATTGTGTTTACAATTATGTTACATTATGTTTGAATTAAGTTAAGATAATTCAAAGAAATTATATTAATTAGTTTTAAAAAAAATATTATGAGTTTAAATGAATTAAAAAAAATTGTGTGTAAATTAAAAAAAGTTTTAAAGTTTTAATATTAAAAAGGGTAAAAAAAAATTAATTAATTATGAGAATTATTGTTTGTGTATAAATTTATGTTTTATTTTAATTGCTTGCTATTGTCATTGATTTAAATAATTGTATTATCATTATATTTGTGCTAAATTAGATGCAATTAAAAAGGAGTCACAAAAATTAGCTTAGAAAAATTTTAGGAATTGAAATAAAATAAGAAATTGTGCATATATCAAAACAAGATTTTTATGAAGATTTAAATATTAATAATAGAAATCTTAATAAAAAGATTAGGACTTTTTGTATGTGTGAAAATAATTAACTGAAATTAAGTGAATAATTAGTCGATAGTTAAATTAACTAAGAGAGTGTAAGAATAAATAATTAGAGAAAGGTTAAATTAAATAATCAAATGGTATGTTAATAGATCATTAGGATAGAACTAGCAAGATAATTAGTGGGTTTTTTTAAATTTCTGCGCTGCCCATGTGTCTAATATGTGTGTAGGTTTTTTTTGCCTTTTTCTCATCTACTGGGCCACAAATGTACAAGCCAGCCCAATTAAGCTTTAATTGTAAAAAAATAGATTATTAAGAAGAGGATCTAACGGTTGGGAGTAATAGGAGACTCTCCACCCTTGGATTGAAATTAGAATAAGAACCTCTTCTCCCTCTCACTTTCATGTCGTGGAGCTTCTCCCCCTTTCTAGAGTTGTCGAGGCAAGAAAAACAGGAAGAGAGTGCTCATTGTTTTTTTTTTTTTTTCTAGTCAAAAAGCAGTAGAGATCTTTATCTCTTCTTTTCTTCAAAAATATCATCTCTTCCCTCAAACTTTCAATACCAAAACATCTTCTTTTCTTCTTGCTATACGATGCGTGACAGAGCAGAGAGGAGCGGAGTCTTGACTGTGAAAAGAAAGGATTCGGTTTTCGTTTACGAAACCCAAGGTGGGGAGGAGGTTTAGGCCTCAATTGGTAAAGTTTTGTGTTCAATCATTTTATTTGTGATTTAAGAAGATTGGAAATTGGTGGTGATCTTGCTTGGTTATTTCTTCCTCTGTGTTTGATTAATGATTTTATGTACTGCAAATTTCTTCGTTGATTTGCCTTGATTGAGACCGCGTGTGTTTCCTATAGTTTTTCTATTTTGGTTTTGCTGTTAATAGACCTCCTTGTGTTCTGTTTTTTTTTTTTCTTGTTTAAGTTGACTATTGATTGAGGCCAATTAAATTGAAACAGTGAGGGTAGATTTCAGTTTGAGAATCTTTGATCAGTGAGAAACTGAGAGAGAGAAACAGAAATTGTTTGATTTATATTCACTCCAAATTGAAAGAATTGGGAAAATTTTCGAATTAGAAGCAACTGGATTTGTTGCATCTTGAGGGTTGTGTACCAAATTCTCGTGAAGGACCAACTGTTGCTGCAGAGATGTGATGGCAAGGTGCTTTTTGCGTGCTAGAAATTTTTCTCGACGTGGTAGAAGAAGGAATTCTCTGTTGGGTTGTGATTCTTGGGCCGAAAAATCTAAACTCATAACATTAAGATAAGAAAATCTAAACAAGTCAAAACTTGTACAAGACCATACAAATTCTAGACTTCAACAAGTGTTTTATAATACTTGAACACATCGTATTTATAAGTAAAGTTTTGTTGTGAGCCCAATTACGTGTTGGTTGGGCTATAATTAATCATTATTAAACTTTAAGTGATGATAAGAATAAATGGAGTGCAATTATATTATACAAATACACAAAACATGGAATAATAATTAAAACAATATAATATAAGAATAATAATATAAAATGTAATAACAAAAGTAATAATAATAATAATAGTAGCAATAATAGTGATAAAATTGAAAATACAATAAGGATAAAATATAATAATATAATAATAATAATAATAATAATAATAATAATAATAATTGTAATAATAACAATGTGGATTAAATATAACAATACATATTGTGAAGCCATTTGTGGGTTTTATGGTTTAGATCACGTTAATTAGATAAATTATGAAAATTTCTACAATGAAATTTAGAGATTTAAGAGCGAGACCCAATTGTAAATTTGGGCCTTAAAACTTTATTATTATTAATTAAAGTTAATAATTGTAGATATATGAAATTTGAAAATTTTAAGCATTATACTAAACTTAATATCAACCTTAAAATACAACTAATAATAAAGAAAGGTGATACTTAAATAATTATTAATGTTAAACATAATAACATTAGATATAATAAATTATAAAGACTGTAAAACAGATTAAGTGAAACTGAGTGTAAAGTGAGGATTTCATAAAATTTAGATGAGATTAGAAGTTTAAAATATTTTAATTAGGATAAATTCTTCTCATAAAATGTAATAAAACTTGTTAATGAAGTACTGAATCCTGAAGCGTAAGGATGAGTGGAAGTAAAGAGGAACAAGAGTATACGAGTGAAGTTACCTGTAATTAAATTTAGCTCCTTACTATTGTTGTGATTGATTTCATTGAATGAACATTAAATACACTGTCATGTGCACAACAATTGGTCTTTCATATTAGAGTTGATATCGAGTGAAATTATTGAATTTTTACCTCTGATAGGGAGGATTTATTGTGAAGCCTATTGTTGGCGAATTGAAAAATTGTATTGAGGGAAGCTGAGACCCTTTTCTAAGATACTTATTGATATCAACTCTAATAAGAAGGATTATAATCATATCGTTGTTGTCAAACCCAAGGTCTCAGAGTAGCTACACCCTGTGTTGGGGTGTGAATCTTATAGTGGAGGCCAAGGAGACCTCAAGGATGTTTAGTGCACGTCATCCCATAGGGTCCCAGAGGGTCGCGACTCTGTGTCATGGTTAAGGCGAGTTGCGCACTACAATTTATCCATGATCAATTGAAAGTACTGCCACGTACCTATTACCACCAAAGGCTATTCACATTCTAGTTTTGGTTGGTGAATCACCTAATGCTATTCTCATTCTAGATTAGGTGAATATTGACATTGATTTGACATGCTTTGGTCGGTGGAGTATGAGCTACTGATCATGCTACTTTGTTGTTAGATAGTTTTTCATGGAGATGGGTCAACACGTATATATGCATCCATTGTGTCTGATCATGAGTCGGCATCTATGCATTCTTGCATTGCAATTAATTGATTTTTATTTGAGATATAATGCGAATTCTCTAATTTATTAAGTCTCGTTATGAGTGTGTTTTAGATTAGGCCCCATGGATGTTTATTGCTATATTGATGCCTTAAGTTAAAACTTCACTCCCTCTTCATTTTTATATGTGTTGTTTTTTTCCTTTTCTTTTGCCTGCTGTCTGTTGTGTGCTTCCCCCACCCAATTAGATGACAGCAGTTGACATCGGTATAGCGTAGCAGGAACTTAGAGGGATCTTCTCAGGCTTTCAGTAGCAACTCTCTACCACTTTAATTCCATACAAATAAAGTTTATTTTTTCAATATGGCTAGCTATAGGAAATTGTAACATTGTATCTTAAATATTGTATTTGTACCTATTACCTGTGGTGTAATGAAAAAATAATCACTTCGTATTTTCAAAAACAGAAAAAGTTACACAATATTATTATTAATATATTTATATAATTTGGGATGTTACACTTCAGGCTGTTCCGCGATGTACCACGAAAAGTCGAGGTACACAGTGGTTGCGGGAGGAGGGAGAAAATTCAAATTTGTGGAAGGCGCCATCTCAAGATAATAGCGAGATCCTCGGCCATGATAATAAATGGGAGATACCCCAAAAACGGCAAGATATGTTAATAGAGATCTTTAAGAATCCAAGTGATACTACTAGAATGGATGAGGATTGCAACAACCCGAAATTGGGGGTAGGCGATAAAAACGAGGACTGAATGACGTCACTACCCATATTAAGGCACCAAATGACCAGGCCTCATCTACAGAAACTGATAAGGCCAAAGAACCCAACCTCCAATTCCAAGATTTGCATTTTTTTCAGGCGAGCCTTAGCAACCAAGCCCATTAAGGATCATGAGTCTATTCAGTTGGAACTGGTGGGCCACCCGAGTGCAGTTCCTACCCTACGTGACCTCATTCGGGTGTACCATCCAGATGTCATGTTTTAATGCGAAACCCTGGTACACAAATAGCGAATCAAAGAAATTAGAGTGCGACTTGGTTTTGATGCCTCCCTTATGGTTGACTGTGTAGTGAGGAGTGGAGGCCTGACACTACTTTGGAAGCACTCATTCGATTGTTATCTCCTGAACTTCTCCACAAACTTCATCAACGTAGAAGTCTATCAGCCGAGTAAGCCTTGTTGGCACCTTTCTAGTTTTTATGGCTATCCTGACCGCGGAAGTCGCAAAGATTCTTGGGACCTCTTGCGTACACTGGCAGCTGACACCTCCCTCCCATGGTGCATAATGGGCAACTTCAATGATCTCGTATCGAATGATGATAAGCGGGGCAATCGGGAGCACCCCTCTTGGCTACTGAGGGGATTCCGTGAAGCAGTTCTGGACGCTAGCCTCATTGACCTTCCCTTAAGGAGGTACCCATTCACGTGGACAAAAAATAGGGGCACCCAAGATGCAGTTGAGGAAAGGTTAGATATAGCTATGGCCACCAAGAGTGGCTAGACTCTTTCCTGCAATACAGGTTATCCTATGTAGTTGCTGCGAGATCGCACCATTCACCCATCTTACTGAAGCTTGTCGATCATGCTACACGGGTAAATCATAGGCATTTCAGGTTCAAAAACGCATGGCTCCTGGAAGAGGCATTCCCCACTGTAGTGCAGACCAGGTGGGAGAAGGATTTTGTGGCGGACCTACTATCCAAACTTGGCACCTGCACCGAGGAAATGAACGCAAGGGGAAAGCAACTGAGAACCCCGTTTCTGCAGTGCCATTGATGTATGTAAGCGAGACCTTGAACGTTACGTTGTATGTAATGGGTATTTCAAGAGACTCATCTCTCACGTTGCCTAGTTTGGATTTTCATCAAGTATTTATATATCAAAATGTAATAATAGATTTCAAAGTGACTAGCAAAAAAGAGAAGGCTCACACTTGTGAGAATGGGTCTGTTGCAGTGTAAATCCGCTGATTCTCCCTGCTCGTGCGATCATGGACCTAAGGGTTATTTTAAGATCGTCTTCCAAAGCAACTCTGGAGATATCAATGCAATCACGGATCATGTTCGTGCTTGTGTCACGTCGGAAGACAACAACAACTTCCTCGCATCCTTCACCATGAGTGAGTTCAGGACAGCACTTTTCTAGATGCATTCGGACAAGGCACCTGGACTCGACGGCTTGAATCCGACCTTTTATAAGCACTTTTAGGATCTTTGTGGAGTTGAGATACTCCACTTCGGGGTCTCCTAGTTGGAGCAAGGCGCCTTCCCCCCACAACTCAACCTCACTAACATTGTACTTATCCCAAAAAAGTATAACCCCACCTCTATGAAGGATCTTCGCCCCATATCATTCTGCAATGTTCGATACAAGATTGTCTCCAAGGTCCTTGCTAACCCCCTCAAACCCATCCTACCTCACTGCATTTCAAAGAAGCAGTCTGCCTTTGTGGAGATCCAGTCCATCCTCGACAATGTTCTCATTGCCATGGAGCTTATCCATCACATGCGTTGCAAGACAGGCGGAAAGGTTGGGGAAGTGGCACTGAAGATTGACATAAGCAAAGCTTTTGGCAGAGTTGAATGGCCCTACTTACGGGGCATCATGCTCAAGATGGGGTTTGACCACAAATGGGTTGATTGGATGAGCCTGTGTCTGGAGACAGTCCAGTGCTCTATGATGATGAACAGGGAAGGAGGCAGCCCAGTTTTCCCAGGCAGAGGTCTCAAGCAGGGGTACCCCCTATCACCCTACCTGTTTATCATTTGTGCAGAAGACCTTTCCTCCCTCCTCAAACTTTCTAAGGCGAAAGGCGACATCCATGGTATCAAAGTGCGTCGTGGGGCACCAATCCTCACACACCTCTCTTGTCGATGACTGTTTCCTTTTTTATAGGGCGGACAAAAAAGAGAGCAGATCATTGAAGGAGATCCTTGTCATATATAAGCAGGCATCTGGTCAAGCCATCAACCTGCAGAAATCAAAAGTCTTTTTTAACAAGAATACTCCCCCTGAAGCGCGCAATGTAGTGACCAGCATACTGGGAGTAACGGAGTGCATGGGAATAGGGAAGTACCTAGGCTTACCATCCATGGTGGGCAGAATGAAGAAGGCTCTCTTTGGGTACCTTAAGGATAAAATTTGGAAGCGAATACAGCACTAGGCGGGCAAGCATCTATCCATGGCAAAGAGAGAAATCTTGGTAAAATCTGTTGCCCAAGGCTTACCAATGTAGTGCATGAGCACGTTCCTTCTCCCTTCCACACTCGTTGAAGAAATACAAAGGATAATCAACTCATTTTGGTGGGGTTTCAAACAAGGGTCGGGAAAGAGTATCAATTGGCTTAGCTGGGACACACTCTCAATGCAGAAGAAACATGGCACCATGGGGTTCTGTCACCTCTTTGGCTTCAAGTTGGCCATGATAGGGAAGCAGGGTTGGAAGTTCTTGACTGACCCAGATGCTACAGTGACAAGTTTTCAAAGCTAGATATTTCCTAAGTGGGGAATTTTTGGGAGCTCGTCTGGGCCACAACCCAAGCTATGTGTGGCGTAGCATCTACACAAGTGTTGGTTAGAGAAGGTTCAAGGTGGCGACGTAATGACACCAATCTAGGAAGCATCTGGCCTTTAGCCACTTATACATCCCAGCGTTGCTCAGGCAGAAGGGATCATTGAACTTATTTTCCAGCTTCTAAGCTCATTGACCACGCACCAGAAGCAGACCCTGGTAACGACTTTGTGGTGTTTATGGAGGCGACGTAATGAGAAATTATGGGGGGAAGGAAAATAACCCACAGACTTCGGTCCAGCTGGCCCTCGGCTTCCTTCAGGATTGGCTCTGCGCTAAAACCCAACCCACCACAACTAGGATCACCACACATTCCTTCTCTAGCGTGTGGGCGAAGCCAAATGCAGGAACACTCAAATGTAATGTGGATGCGGCACTTGTCCAGGAGCAGGGTTTCTTTGGGTTTGGTATGTGCATCAGGAATGAACACGGGGACTTCGTAAAAGCCAAGACTGGCTGGCTATAGGGCAATCCACCGGCGCACGAAGCAGAGGCTTTTGGTTTAAGGGGAGGCTATCAAATGGCTTGGAGGTTTGGGTATTTGCAACGTGTCAATAAAACTAGACTGCAAACTGGTCATTGATGGCATGGCAGCAAACACCACCCACCAAACCGAATTTGGTGGCATCTTGGACAACTGCAAGTTCATCTCAGAAACTTCCAAAACTATGGGATTAGTTTTATCCGGAGACGAGCAAATCTTGTCTCCCATGCTCTCACAAGGGCGTCACGATGTTTCGCTAGTCACCGAGTTTTTGACTTTGCACCCACTTGTATTGCTCCTATTATTTTGAATGAAATAAAATAAATTTGTTTTTGTCAAATAAAAAAAGTAGTGAAAGAAAAATTGGGTTTTAACTCTAAAATAGATAGGAACTTTACCAAAAAATTTGTATGTTACGATAAAACAGATATCAATAATAGAATTCAATTCACATTGCAATAAAATATTAAATATCTCAACCTATTGTTGTTCTTATCTTGGCATAATATTGGTTGAAATTACCAAAAATACAATCCATTTTGGATCGATCAAAATTTATATTTAATTAATAATCTATTAAAAACAAATAAATTTCATTTTATATAATTTTGAATCATTCATTATTTATAAAGAATCAATTTTACTATTATGGTCATTACATTTAATTTTCAATCATATTTTTTTAAGTATATTTATCTCTTCTATTGTCAAATATCATTCATTATTCTAAAATTATTTGAACTTTTTACATAATCCAATTCTAATTTTAATTTTTATCTTAACTTAATTATAATTCTAACATGTATTTATTCATTTCATATATAAAAATTATATATTGTGAAATGTAATAATTTAAATTGTAAAAAATGATAAATGGAAATGTTATATAATTATTTTTTGATGTGAAATAATAATCAATAATGCTTTATTCTCTTTATAAAATATAATTACTTAAAGAAATAAATTGTAAAATATAATTTCAAAAAACTAATACCGTTATTTTCTATATGATAAATAATATTTTTATATAATTAGTTAAAATTGTATTGACTTAATATTTTTAAAAGAAAATAAAATTAGTATAATATATATCATAAAAATAATTCAATTAAGAGATTATAATTTTTTTAACTAAAAAAAAAGAAGAAACAGTTTTCTCTATTAAAGGTAGTGAAATTAAATACTTACATATTTATAGAAATATAAAAAATCTGAAGAATTATTTATTTAACTTTCATCAAATATATTCAATTACAAAAGCGTTAGATATAAATTATAATTTAAATAACTATTATAATCTACAACCAACATAAAAAGCTGATGCACGAATCATCGAAAGACTAGTTTTCTTGAAAAAATAGAAGACAGTAGCCTATGAAGTCATGAGCACAAAAATTAGGGTATAAAACCAAATTAGTATTTAAAAAAAAAACAATTTACCAAAATAATGTAGAAAAAAAACATTTTACCAAAATAAGTTGTTTGTAAATGTATAGAAGGCGCCAGTGGTACCGGCACCATGCGAAAAAAAAGGAAGGTGCTGGTCAAACCAGCGCACTTATTCAATCACTATAGTAAAAGGCGTTGGTCAAACCAGTGTCTTCTATGCAATCAAAAGCGTCAAATTGGCACCTCCTGTACTGTTAGCACATGATAATTTTTTACTTTCGAAAAACACATGCTCCGTATCCATGCGCATGCATTGTAATATGAAATAAATTCACAACAATTTTTTTTTTAATTTCAAATTATGATCTGAATTATAGCTACACATTTATGTAAGTTTAAAACATACATACATACATATATATACATACATATATATACATATACATATATATATATACATACATATATATATATACATATATATATATATATATATATATTAAAAATTATATATCTTTAATACATATACATAACTTAAAAACGTATAAATATATTAAAATTATTTTTAACCTTAAAAACGTAATACAACTATTTTTTCGTCTGTAAAAAAATTTTATTTGATTATTATTTTTGGTTTAAACATAATTTTAAACAAAGAAAAAAGACATAATTTGTTGATAAAATTAAAGACAATTGAACGCACTGTATTATACTAAAAACTAATCATTTGTAAATGAAATTCAATTGGCTAAAGTGTTTTACTAGTCTCAACCTAACCTACAGCCCCTGGAAAATCCTATCTTAAATTTTAATCCACAAAACAATAAACAAGTCTCAAATCAACACTTAACAGTCTTAAATCATTATCAATATGAAAAATATACATCTATACCCACATCATAAATTAACCCAAAACAATATAACAACTTAATGGAATTTTTAAGGGACAACACAATACTGTATTAAAATTAAAAACGTAAAGTTCACCAAGTCAGGCTTACCTCTATGATTTCACCAAAGAGGCTTCCTCCTTTTTTATTACTAATTTGGTCAAAAAGCCTATATTTGATATTACAATGCATGCGCGCGGATACGGAGTATGCGTTTTTTTGAAAGTAGAATTATCAGTACAGGAGGCACCAGTCTGATTGACTGCACAGAATGCACTAGCCTAACCAACACCTTCTACTACAGTGATTAAATAAGTGGCGCTAGTTTGACCAGCGCCTT
Organism: Spatholobus suberectus; assembly: GCA_004329165.1. NCBI lineage: Eukaryota > Viridiplantae > Streptophyta > Magnoliopsida > Fabales > Fabaceae > Spatholobus > Spatholobus suberectus. The sequence goes on from CM014729.1 coordinate 60,553,422, forward strand.
CCTTTTTTTCGCGGAACCGGCGCCTTCTATACATCTGCAAACAACCTATTTTGGTAAAATGTTTTTTTTCTACGTTATTTTGGTAAATTGTTTTTTTTAAATACTAATTTGGTTTTTTTACCCAAAAATTACTTAAAAATTTGGATTTGACTCTTTCGAAAGAAAAAGTAAGCATGAGCAGAATTATATCCACCAATGAATTCTCACATAGAATATAAGACCAATTCAATTCTAGGGTGGACAAGTTGTCCAAATGATGTATGATGGACCCCTTGCCTTGACCGGATATAATAGGTTTTTAATATTTAATTTAATTTTTTAAAAAGAAAGTGATATTAATGCCCTTGTTAAAAAATGAATTGACAGTAATGCCCTTTATATTTTACCAGAAACAAGCAACCCCTTGCTTCTATGTGCCACCATCAACATCCAAGAACTCAATCTTCTCACACAAGCCTTTGGTGGTGATGTTGACGACAGCGCTACAGTTGCCGACGCCGCCATCTAGAAGGGGGCTTTCTAGCAAAGGGTTTGCGACTGCAGGCTAAGCAAGTTTGAAAGTGGGTGGTGATGCGCTATAGTTGCCGACGCCATCTTCAAGAGGGGTTTGCGCGCATGAGGAGCAAGTTCGAAAGTAGGTGGTGATGCGCTATGGTTGCTAATGCCGCCATCAAGAAGGGGACTTTCTGGTAAGGGGTTTACGAGCGCGTCTAGAAGGCGTGTTTTCTTTTCTATCTGCGTATATCTAATTTGGTGTTTGAAGAATGGAACATTGATGAGAAAATGAGTTTTTTTTTTATGGTGCAACGCTGCAACAATCAATAGCAAGGGGGAACACAGTTGTTGTGACAATGGTGGAATTGGTCATCACATAATGGTCCATCATAGACCACTTCCTCTAGTGGCCCACCCTAGAATTGGTCACAATATAAAGTTATACTTATTATTTAGAATTTCAAACATGTTAATGGTACTCAATCAATAGTATTGGAGTAACATCCTCATGACTAATTTCTTCAAAAATAAAAAATCAGACACCCTAACCATCTCAAGTGGGACACAAATATCCGATTTCGTCCATTTGCCATTCCTTTTAAAAGTAAAGTTAATCCATTTCATTCATAATTGTAGAAAGAGTAAAATGCATCATAACAGATAGGATAATTGCATTGTGCACCTTTGTTGGCATTAATGACTGTTATATGATCTATAGCATATATTTGATTTTTAAAAAAAAAAATTGTCCTTCACATTAATTGTGCAATATGCAACATCACATTTATAAAAAAATGAATCAGAAATTGGACAAAGCAAAGCAATGGAATCATTTTGAATCAGAAACATTTTAGATAAAGTATTCCCAAGACATGGCAGCTAATTTCATACAGCAGAGAGGTTTCAACAAATACGAAATACAAGGGTTGAAACACATCCATTTCAAAACAAAGTTCATTAGAAAAGTTATTTTTGAATAGATGATATAGATGATGTAAAGGACGATGAGATGAACTTTATTTATTGGAAACATAAACCAGAATATCTGATTATCCATCCAGGCTTACAAGAAGAAAACTAAAGGACCATACAACTACAGCTATGTCATTATGGCAATTCATGGCCATGGCATGGGGAAGGATTACTAGTCATCACAGATGGCAATAAGCTTGTTTAACAAGGACCTGGCAAATATCTTATGCATACCAGCCAGGATCTATTTGCAAGAGTAATCAGGCTTCAATTTCTGCTTCTGCTTCTGCTTCTGGTTCAACAGCATTCATGGCTTCATTAAGGTATTCCTGAGCTTCATCTAATGCTGATCCTTTTGCATCAGCAGCATACAAAATCTTCTTAATTGCTAGAGACATCTGCATTAGAAAAAAAAAAGGCATAATAAATGATTTATTTTTTTACTTCATCGCAAATAAATGCTCAGTTTACTTTTTAAAAATTCCTGATATTCAAATACTTTATGATCAACCACAATCTTGAGCTATTTTGGATTACTAATCAAGTTTAGAAAAGGATTGTTTGTAAATATAAAAAGAACTGTAAGCAGTTTCCAATACCAAATTACCTATACATAACACCATCATCCAGCTGAATCATACTTTAAAGCAAAAAAAAATATACAAGCTTAGGAAAGGTAGTGTAGAGAGGGGTTACAATGCATGTCAAGTTTAAAGAGGTAGAAGGTAGAAACACCAAATTGGCACAGATAGTGGTAGAAAACAAAAAAATTTTACAAACCCTACAAAGAATCATTATTTGACTAAAGAAACAGAAATTTAGAATGCAAAGGAGACCAAACCTTATCCCATCCACTTAACCAAACTCACGAATGAAAAACTTCCAATACAACTGGTTCAAAAAGATTTGGGTTTATTTAAGAGAAGAAAGAATTTTCTTTAGAATAGCACTAAGATGTAGCACAATTCTCCAGAACAGTTCCAAGAGGTTCTGGTCTCTCCTAACAATCCAGACTAACTCTACCAGCTAGGTCTGATATAAGCCCATAGCTCTTTTCTAACCATCTATAACAGATTCCTAACTGTACTAACCAACACTTCTGTTTATTTGGGCCTCATCATTAGCTGGCCTGTACCCCCCTCCTCCTATCATAGATCCTTTTAAATATGCTATCAATACTCCACCCCAAAGCTTTCACGTTGTCCCCAACCCCAAGGTGAAAATTAGGAAAACTCAACTGTATAGAACTGAGCTGCTCGCATGAATTTTCACAATCCAGAAGCCATGCCACTGGATCAGCAATTCCTCACCCCCTTTACTATCGTACCTTGGATCCAATACCTCTTGTGGTTGGGTTTGTTACTCCCAATCTTCGGTCAAGTCTTCTGGCAGTGGTTGGAGTGAGTTGTGTTGAGCCCAAAATGACTTTTCAAGAGGCACGCATGGAACACAGGATCTGGTAGCTGCCCCCCCTCCCCCTTTTCCCCCCACCTTCTCCACAACTTGATAAGGGCTGCCATTAGGGGTGTTCACGGGTACGGGTAACCCGAACCGACCCAATTAGTTTGGATTTTTTTTTTTTTTTTTGCGTTCGGGTCGCATCCAACCCAATCTGTTCAAGTACAGGTCGGGTAACGGGTTTTGTTTTACAGACTCATGTACCCGTTACCCAACCCGTTAAGTGACACTTTATTTAATTTTTTATTTTTTATATATTCTATATACTAATAATTATTAATTAGTGAATTACTAATACTTAATAAGACAGAATAAAGACACCCCACACACTTGTGAAGTCGTGAATTCCTATTAATTTTGGAAATATATATATATACACACACATACACACACTACATATTCCATGCATATTGTTGTTGTTATTTTTCTCTTGACTCTCGTTTTAAGTTTCTTATAAGCTTTATATTAATTTTAGAATCAAGAATGATAAGAAACAAAGTCCAAAACTAAATACAATATTTTTATAATGTGTAAAAATTTATAAAAAATATATATAATTTTTAAAAAATTAATTTTTTTTTAAATATACAGACCCAATTACCCGACCCAAACCAACCCGTTAATGACCGGGTTGGTTTGGGTCAAGCATGACACAAAAAAAGTATGAACCCGACCCGACCCAAACTATTTTGATCGGGTTGGGTAACGGGTTTGGTCAAACCCGACCCAACCCGACCCGTGAACACCCCTAGTCGCCATAAAATTTTGGAGCCAATTTCTCATTCCTTTTTCTAGCTAGTGATTTCAACCTATAAGGCCAAACCTAATCACCTTGAAATTCCACCTCTCTCTCCTCTTCTTATCAGCTTGGGCTTTCACACACTACTGGGCTCTAATATGGATGCATTTATTGGGAAGCAATATCACTGCAGGAAAATTGTGAAAGATTAGGATAATTTCATATTTTTATTCCATGTTCAGATTAGGATAATTTTAGCTTTTTATTTCCTGATGATTTGGGATTTCTTTTTGTTTTTATAAAATAAGATTCTACTTAACTGAATCCTTATCAGCCTTAGTTTTGAATTTAGTTTGGATTTAGCTAGAATATATTTTATTAGATAGGATCCTGTCAATTAGGATTTGGTTAGGATTTCTTATTGATATTTGTAGCCTTTAAAAGAGCAGTTTATGACTGAAATGAAATCATCAGAAATTATTTCTTCAAAAAACTTCCCTTGTGGGTTTAGGAGGGGCTCTGTCAAGGACGAGTCTGCTCCTTGCCTTCACTATAGATCGCAAGGTGTCTATACCGTGTCTAGATCCGTGACTCGATCCCACGCAAGGGCACATAACAATTTGGTATCCAAAGCCAGCATGGGTGACATGGATGTAGTTGCAAAATTGAATGCCTTCATGGAGCAGATGGTTGCCAATCAAAGTGCACCAGAAGAGTAGATGGCTAACCTTTCTGCTACGGTTACTAAAAGCTTGGTCAGAGAGAAGTCAAGGGAAACATGCAGCAGTAACAAAGGAGGCAATAAAGATTCAGGAGACAAAAGTTTACTCAAAAGTTTTGAGGTTCCATGGTTCCCTGTTATTCCAAAATGGAATTTCCCACTTATGATGGCACTGGGGACCTACTGGGATGGCTGAAACGTTGTGAAAGATTTTTTATAAATCAGAGGATAGCGGATGAAGACAAAGTGGGATTAGCAGCCTTTCATCTAATAAGAGAGGAGCAGTTATGGTTTGACCAAATAGAAGGAGAAGAAACAGACTTCCAATGGGGGCGCTTCAAGGAGTGCACTGTTATTTACGGTTTGGGCCACCTATGAGCAATAATCCATAGGCGAGCTGGCCAACCTAAAGCAAACAGGTTTTATAGAGGATTATCAACACCAATTTCAATCCTTACTAACCAGAACCTTTGATCTTAAACCTCACCAACAGGTGGATCTTTTTACAACTGGGTTGTCAAAGGAATTAAGAATTGATATTGAGTTCCAACAACCAGGTAATTTGGGCGTCGCCATGAATATGGCTCGGGCATTAGAATGCAAGCAGAAGGCTTCTCAGGATACTGTGAGAAAATCTTTTAGAAGCAGGCCTACTACCTCCACCCAGAAAAGTTTGATAGCAAAGGAGGTAGAACACACACATAAGCCAACTGGGAGCTGTAGCAAAATGGGTTCTTCTACACTGTTTGTTAAAAGACTAACACGAGCAGAGATGGTAGAGAGAAAGGCGAAGGGGCTATGTTACAATTGCAATGAATCTTTGCAATAGGACATAAATGCAAAAGGTTGTTTTGGATTGAGGTACCAAATGAGGACAGCGATTCAGAAGAGGAAACTGTACTAGACACTCAGATTTCTATACGTGCCATCAATGGGACTTGTGATTCCCATACCATGCAATTGCTTGCAAAAATTTCAGGAGTGACTGTATAAGTTTTGGTAGATTTGGGAAGCGCACACAACTTTTTGCATGAGGGCTTAATCCCACAATTGGGATTGGAAGTATGAAAAACACCGAGACTACAAGTATATGTGGCAAACAGAAAGAAAGTACTAAATATGGGCATTTGTGAATCGATTTTATTTTCAATTGCTCATGACAAAGTTCATGCAAATTTTTATACCATCCCATTGGAGGGATTTGACGTGATTCTAGGGGTCTCAAATGGTTGTGCAAGCTTGGCCCAATCCTATGGGACTTCAATTCCTTAACTATGGCATTTGAGATTAATGGACAGAAAGTGCTATGGTAAGGACAACCCCCTGGAACAACACCTAAGCTTAGTTTGATGCAAGGACAAAATTCTCCAACCGTATTCATGGGCAACTTATTGGCTGAATTTGCAGATTTATTCTTGGAGCCCTCTTGTGTACCCCCTAACAAAGGTTGTGATCATCACATCAATCTCACCAGGAACAAAACCTGCTGTCATGAGGCCATATTGATACCCACATTTTCAAAAGGATGAGATCGAAAAACAATGTTCACAAATGCTGCAACAGGGGCTTATTCGACCCACCAGATCCCCATTCTCCTCTCTAGTCCTTTTGGTCAAAAAACACGATGCTTTTGTGTGGACTAGACGGAACTCAATACCCGCACTGTTAAAGATAAGTTTCCTATGCCCGCAGTAGATGAGTTATTAGATGAGCTCCATGGGGCACAACATTTTACTAAGTTAGATTTACAATCGAGGTACCACCAAATATGAATGGCACAGTCCAACATAGAGAAAACGACATTTCGAACACATCATGGCAACTTTGAATTTAGTCATACCGTTTTGGCTCACCAATGCCCCTTCAACTTTTCAAAGTTTGATGAATGAAGTCTTCCAACCATACTTACGTAAATTCATTTTGGTTTTCTTTGATGACATCTTAATTTATAGCAAGACATGGGTGGAACACATGGATCATGTGCGGGTAGTTTTTGAATTTTTGAAGACTAACATATTTTTAAAGCAATCCAAGTGCTTTTTTGGTGAGCCACATGTTGCATATCTTGGTCATATTATTCATGGTGCTGGAGTAGAGGTGGATATGACTAAAATCAAGGCCATTATAGATTGGCCTATTCCTCAAACAGTTAAGGCCCTTTGGGGATTCCTTGTGTTAGCAGGTTATTACTGAAAATTTATTAAGGATTGTGGCCAAAATACAGCTCCTCTAACGAGTCGCTTGAAGAAGGCTTTCCAATGGAGTGCCACAGCCGAAACTACCTTCAATACATTGAAGGTATTACTGTCCACAGCCCCCATGCTTAAATTGCCAAACTTTGAAGAAGAATTTGTGATTGAACGTGATGCTTCTGGTAGTGGCTTTGGTGCTGTCTTACAACAATAGGGGCATCCAATTACTTTTTTTAGTCCGAAAAAAGAAAAAAGGCACTTGAAATTGCCTGCGTATGAGCGAGAATTGATAGGATTGACCAACAATTGCTTATTGGCAACACATTTCTTTATCCACACTGATCATTTCAGCCTCAAGTATTTGTTAGAACAGCGTCTTACTACATCTCCTTGACAATATTGGATGAGTAAGCTGATGGGATTTGATTTTAGAGTGGAATATAAGGCAGGCCAATTAAATAAGGGTGTAGATGCATTGTCCAGGCGAGATGAGGACATTATTCAAGTCATGGCAGTGTCCTTTCCTCAAGATGAAATTCTAGATGCCATTCGCAAAGAAATAACCACCACCCCTGAGTTATTGCAGCTGGAGCAAAGTATTACAAATGGGGAGTTGGGATCAGTTTGGTCTGCCACTGATGGCTTAATATTTTGTAAGGGAAGGGTACATTTATTGCCTAATTCTCCTCTCATACCCACAATTCTCTTAGCCATTCACGATTTAACACATGAAGGCAGCCTAAAAACTCTTCATCGCATCAAGCAAGATTTTCCTTGTAAAGGAATGAAGCTTAATATACTTGAGTTTGTGCAAAATTGTTCAATAAGCTAGCATCACAAGTGGCAGAATCTTCAACATGCTGGTTTGCTTCAATCTCTCCTAATTTCACAACAAATTTGGGCTGATATCTCTACGGACTTTGTTGAAGGATTGCCCAAAACCCGCAGTAAATCAGTTTTACTAGTGGTGATGAATAGACTCTCGAAGTATGCCTACTTTTTGCCTCTTATACATCCCTTTACAACTCTATCAGTTGCCATGGTTTTCTTTGCGGAGGTGTTCCGCCTTCATGGCCTCTCGAAGTCAATAAAATTTGGGCTGTTATCTCTATGGACTTTGTTGAAGGATTGCCCAAAACCCGCGGTAAATCAATTTTACTAGTGGTGATGGATAGACTCTCAAAGTATGCCTACTTTTTGCCTCTTATACATCCCTTTACAACTCCATCAGTTGCCATGGTTTTCTTTGCGGAGGTGTTCCACCTTCATGGCCTCTCAAAGTCAATAGTTTCTGATCTCGACAAGGTTTTCTTAAGCTTGTTTTTTGAAGGAATTATTTTGCCTCAACAGAACCAAACTAGCTTTCTCTTTTGCTTACCATCCTCAATCCGACGGCCAAACGAAAGTGGTTAACCGCACAATTGAAATGTATCTTCGCTGCCTTACTGGTGATCATCCTCGCAAATGGGTTGATTGGATTTCTTGGGCTGAATTTTGTTATAATACATCTTATCATACTATATTGGGTGCCACACCCTTCAAGCTGGTATATGGCAGAGATCCTCCATACCTTCTATCCTACTCTGCAAGTTCCACTCGACTAGAAGCTGTTAATAAGGCATTGCAGCAGTCCGTCAAGAAGCTCGTGCTAGACTAATGCAAGCTCAACACCAAATGAAAACTAGCCATGATATGGGGCATAGAGAACTGAACTTTGAGGTTGGCAATTAGGTTTGGTTACGTGTCCATCCCTATCGACAGCTCACGGTGTCCAAGCAAAAACATCACCAGCTCCTCCCAAAATTTTTTGGGCCATTTAAAATTGTGGCCAAAGTCAGCCAGGTTGCTTATAGACTTGAACTCCTTGAAGATAGCAGAGTGCATGATGTCTTTCATGTTTCCCTTCTCAAGCCATATAAGGGACCCCAGCCAACTCCTACAAGCACCTTACCCCCAGTGTTTGATCACAAAGCTTTGCCTACTCCCCAAGCATTCCTCCACAATAGACTGAATAGAGGCACTAGAGAGTTGCTCATCCATTGGGCTTGCCATTCTCTAGCAGAAGCTATATGGGAACCTCTTAGTCAGTTTCAAATAGTTTATCTTGAATTTGAGCTTGAGGGACACGCTCAAAGTCAAGGCGGGAAGTGATGATAAGGATGCATTTATTGGGAAGCAATATCAGCACAGGAAAATTGTGAAAGATTAGGATAATTTCATATTTTTATTCCCTATTCAGATTAGGATAATTTAAGCCTTTTATTTCCTGATGATTTGGGATTTCTTTCTATTTTTATAAGATAGCTAACAGAATCCTTATCAACCTTAGTTTTGAATTTAGTTTGGATTTAGCTAGAATATATTTTATTAGATAAGATCCTATCAATTAGGATTTAGTTAGGATTTCTTATTGATATCTATAGCTTTTAAAAGGGCAATTTATGACTGGAAGGAAATCATCAGAAATTATTTCTTCAGAAAACTTTCCTTGTGGGTTTAGGAGGGGCTCTGTCAAGGACGAGTCTACTCCTTGCCTTCACTATAGATTGCAAGGTGTCTATTGTGTCTAGACCCATGACTCAATCCCACGCAAGGGCATATAACAAGCTCCTAAGTTCTGCTTTAACTGGTGAAATTTGCCATCTCTGTCCCTTGTTAACACCCTCTTCCACTTTGGAAGGAAAGGTATCACCCTTAAAAGGAGAGGAGGACCACAACCATACAAGGCCTGAAAGGGGATCATCTTTGCTGAATTATTGTAATTGGTATTAAACCAAAACTCTGCCCACCCAAACCAAGAGGACCACTACTTTGGATTGGAACCTAAAAAACACCGTAGGTAAGTTTCCAAACATCTATTAATGACCTTAGTTTGACCATCTATCTATCGATGGTATGCGGTACTGTAGTACTTCAACCTTGTGCCAGCTTGTTTGAACAATTGATGGGTAACCCATTGTTGGGCTTACTGGGCCAATAGTTAGGAGCTAGCAAATAAAGAGATGTGGTAAGGGTAGGATGGGCATACCAGAAAGGACAAGTGGCAATTAAAGGTACGGGAGCATTTGCAAAGGATCACTAGGGAATAGCCAAGAGTAGGAGCCGGTCCTTTCTCAGTGCAAGGGTTCTTTCTCTTTTTATTTCTTCCATTTTTCTTTGTAAGGAGCTTGGCTCCCAGTCACGATTTTAGTCTTCATATAGTTTATGTTTTGAATACTATAACAAGGGCTCATTCCTCTGGACTCGATGACTACTTCCGTATAAATAATACCTTTAGTTTTTTTCAATTTGGTTCCTATCACAATTCAGCCCAAAATTGGCTGGGAAACAATTAATCTTGATCCATGAAAATAAAGGAGGGAAAACCCTGAACTAAATTTCAAAGATGAAAATCTACACCACATCCTTGGCTATAAAAGGATGACTTGGCAAAATAAAATGAGTGTATTTAGTGAGACAATGACAATCTATAACAACCAAAATATACCATTCCCTTTCCCTTTTTCTTTCATTAATATCGCTCCAAACTTGGGTGGGGGATTGGTAAGAGATTTAATAAACCAACAGGTGCTCAAGTTTGATACTTGTTGCGTTGGCAAATATCCCAGTGCTCAATAAAGGATTGAATATCCTTATTCGTACCCTCCTCTAGTAGGTACAAAAGAATCCAGAATCCCCCCCCCCCCCTTTTCGCAGATTTGTGAAACTCCACTCATAAAAGAAGGATTCCGAAAGAACTTTAGGGTAATACTAATTGACCCTTACAAAGCAGTCTCCTTTTCGATAGAGAATAGCTCGAATGTGATGCAAATCCTTCTCTCATTCATCACATAGAACTGTGGTGATGGCTGCATAAGTCATCTGGCTTGACAAAGCATCGACTATCTTGTTGTGGTTCCTGGGTTTATATTGAATTTCAAAATCGAACCCAAGTAGATTTGATGACCACTTGAATTGATCGTCACTCACCAACCTCTGTTCTGTTAAGAATTTCAAGCTTCTTTGGTCTATTCAAATGATGAAGTGCCTAACCATGAGGTAGTATCTTCATTTTTGGACTGCCATAACAATGGCCATTAACTCCCTCTCTCAAATGCTTACTTTAATTGAGATCTTTTTGATAGAGCTTGGCTCAAATTTGCCAATGGTTTCTCATTTTGTAAAAGAACAACGTCTAAGCCCTTATCAGTCTCAACTCTCCACCATGAATGTCTAAGAGAAATCTGGGACAACCAATACAAGTGGTAGAGTTGCCATGGCTGCTCTCAAGAATTCAAAAGCTTGACGGGCTACTGAGGAGCAATGGAACTTATCCTTCTTCAATAAATCAGTCAGAGGTTTGGATATTTTTTCATAGTCTTTGACAAATCACCTATAGTAGCCAGTGAGGACTATAAATTTGCGAAAAGCCTTAGTTAGTCACCACTCCTGTAGCTGAAACAACATGCCCCAAGTATTCCACTTGTGAAGCTCCAAAGGTGCACATCTTATTAAACCACCAAATCATGTCTTCACAGCAGCTGAAAAACCTCCCTTGGGTGTTGTATGTGCCTTCTTTCATCTGGGCTATAAATCAAAATTTTGTAAAAAACACCAAAACAAACTTCCTTAAAAACAGCTTTAGTACCTCATTCACAAGTGACTGAAAAGTGGCAGGCGCATTAGTGAGACCAAAGGACATAACCAGGAATGCATAATGGCCATCACGAGTATGAAAAGCTTGGTGTTTTTTTTTTCCTTCCCTCATTCTTATTTGATGATACCTAGACTACAAATCAAGCTCAGAAAAAATAGAAGTCTCCAGCTTTGTCACCATCTTTGCTTCTCAATCAAGGTCTCAGCATGCTCATAGCTCCAAGATCGAAGCTTTGACACCAGTTGATACAACTAGTTCAAAAAGAGTTGGGTTTATTGTAGAAAATAAAGAATTTTCTTTAGAATAGAACATTTCAAGGGGTTTTGGTCCCTCCTAACAATCCAGACTAACTCCACACCAAAAAACATAATTCTCTACTGCTAGGTCTAATACAGCCCATAAATCTTTCTAAAAATTTGTTTATTTGGGCCTCATCATTAGCTGGCCCATCCCCCCCTTGTCCTAACATAGACCCGTTTAATTAGAGTTCTGCTATCAAACACAAATACTTGTCAATGCCAAAAAAATTATTTTTTTTTTTACGTAAACACTTCTGCATTGCTTCTTCCCCCCATTTCCAGTCAACAAAGTTATTAGGAAATTTAGATAAAAGAAAATCATTAAATAGATCATGAGAACAGAATATGATATTATATGCCGAAGCACAATATAGTTAAAGATGATCACAAGCACACTGAAAAGTAATAAACCTCTAAAATCTGTTGCGAATAAAAACAACTAAACTGCAATGCAAGCCTTCATTAGAATTCTTACAGGATCGTTCTCCAGTTCTGTAGTTTGACAAAGAATTTCTATATCCCTTAGTTTAGCAAAGTAAAAGTCTCTTTCTTTTTCCAAGTGATCCACTGAAAGTTTGAGATCAGAAACCTGAGAAACAAAAAAACTAAGTAAACAATGAAAAAACTATAAAGGTAAACAATTTTTTTATTAAATCATAGCATGACAAACATTCAACAGCAATACCAATATAAGAACTGATAGATTGTCAGGTGACTTTGAAAGCATGGGTATATATATCATATGCCATCAGGTGCAGGCATCAAGAAAATCAACAATGTCTACATACTACGGACATGTAGCAATTTACTTGATATAGAATTCTATTATAAGTTCAAAGGCTTCTTTGGCTATTTAATATTGTATCAAGTTATGCCTCAACGCTTAGAGGTTTATCTTGTATGCCATTTCTATAACCCATCGCAGATTGCAGGCACAGCAAACGCTGTGAACCTAATCTTCATAGTCATACCTGCTTGGACAAAGCCTGAATTTCAACTGAAGAATTAGCTTCGTCTGCTCCTCCACTTGACCTCAATTGCTTGGACCCTACACTCAAAAAGTCATAAACCCAAAAGGGAAAACAGAAAAGGATGAGGGAGAAAAGAAGACTAACACAGAAAAACCATCATGAAAAAAAAAATGCAAAACAGTTTAGGATCAAAGACACCAATAAGCAAACCAAAGGTTCTGTTCATACTGAGTGAGTCGCCTGAACTGGAATGATTCATAGTATTTGTTTGCAGTGATTTTGAGCTCTTTAGACTCTTAACATTCCGGTCCTTTCCACCCTTAATCCTACGCTCCACAGGATTGTAGTTCCTAAAAAAAGGTGGAAAGAATTTAATAAAATATATTGACATGAACATATATGCATGGCCAGCATGGCTAAATAGTGCATATCCAAATATCAATAAAAATATGCGTGAGTTTAGATAAAATTGAATGTTGACCTATGCTTGAATAGACCAACAGTGTGGCAAAATACCACATCATTATTAAATTATTAAAATAATTAATATAAGGAGTTAAGGACTAAACAATAAACATACTAATTTGAAAAAATTAATGTAAAACTAAAATCAAAACAAATTTTCAAACCCTTTTCAGTTTCTCTCTCCCTCAAACTTTTGATTTTGAAATGTACAATAAGTCAGTTCCATGATATAGATCAGAATGAAATTCCCATTTGAAAGTACACTTCTGGAATTTAAGAACACCAACTACCATGGCTATCCTTATAAATAAAAGAGGTATATTGTCAAGAGCCCGGCCCCCAAAACTTTCAACTTCTTTTTAATACTAAAGTCCAAACATCTCATTCTATTTAGGACATTGTGGTTATGCAGTATGCACTTACGCAAGCAGGTGGCTTACTGTAGACCAGAGTTCATATGTAATAGAATGAGATCAGGTTTACCAGTATTATCTTAAAGGTACAGATGAGCCATAGTCACCTAAAAAAGCAAATGGCTACACCTTCCAAGAACATCTATAATGCAAGTATGTTCACACACATGCAAAAAAAAGAAAGAAAGAAAAAAACTATAACACAATTGCAAACTCTTTTTACATGTTTTGGGAATCACTTTCTCATGTTCCTAAATTCTATTCGGATTGAACAAATCAACTCACTGAGTGTACAAGCCTTCAGGAGTAGTCACTGTGCATAGCAACTGGAACAGCCTTCTTTTGAGAAACTCAAAAGGCATTAGGATGTTTTTATTAATTTAAATTTTTAAAAAAAAATTAATGTACATGGCACTATTGTATTTAAACTCCATATGCATTGAACATATATCACAAGAAATGATAAAATTATGTATTTCCACAAGTAATATATTGGAAGGAACTCAGAAAACATACTCATTCATAATGCCACCATTTACAGAATCACAATAACGTTTCAGCCATTGTAGGAACTCCAAGTTGTCCAAAGGTCGGCCTTTAACAAGCCTGCCAACTTCAATATGCTGCCACATGGTAATCAAGTTAGCCCAATAAATGCAAACATCAACTATTGATTGTGCCAAAGTATATACGAGTTTTCAATCTCAAGTTATAATGTGAAACATATTTACTATTAAATCAAGAGGTACATTCACACCCTGGCATAAAACTTATGCAACCAATGAAACTGGGATTGCATAGCCCAAGAAAGTAAGGAAACTGGGATAGAGCAATAAACTCAGAATGCACACCAAACACCACAAAAATTGCAGTCCACCAGCAATGCAAGCATAAGGATGTAAATTGGGGCAGAGGAAGGGGAGAGGAAAGCAGGCAAAAAAAAATAATCTCGCTAATATGGAATTGGAACAGAATCAAACCATTAAATTCACCCCTCATTAGAACTCCAAGGTCTTGATAAACACACTATATGCCCATATGCTAAAAATTTTACCGGTGGTAAATCATTCCATTAAAAGTTTAAAATCTTAAAGAAGATATGTTAATATGATAGTTGATACTACAACAAAAATTTATAAGAAGCCATCCCACTGTTCTTTCATGCTTTCATTTTCACATTTACTAAAACAAAACTCTCTTCCAAGTGTTCTGCTTAACATTGTGATGAGAAGAGCAGATACCTTGTCAATTTTCAGCTTGTTGAACACATCCTGTAGAACTTTGTAATTCTGGATCATATCGTACTCTGTCTTTGCATCAAAATTCACCTAGAACACACACAAGTTTAAAATATTACTCTTCACAGAAACAAAATATCACAAGAATATAAAAAAAGTTAAAGCAAAGTTATGCCACCTTGTGCATTGGAACAACCCCTGGATATGTCATGTCCATCATCTGGCATTGTACAGCACCAGATGCAGCCTGGCCAAGAGCATAAGAAATAAGCAGGAATAAACCAAAAAAATAGATTTTAATCATAAGATAATAGGCTCAATTAACTTTAGCACTAACTGATCATCTTTTCTGCCATTATCGTGCCCTTTATCTAGTAATGATATAGAATTCACACCCCAAAATTGCTCTCTAGAAGAAAAAGAGGGAGGAAGGGAATGAAAAGGTAAAATAAATCAGACAAGATTGATGCAAAAACAAAGGTAGTTCCATGGGATGTTCACATTTGAACACACCATTAACACTAGCAGTAGGCAAATGCAATTATCAACATCCTTCATTCAGTTAATTGTCCAAATTCTTTTGAAACTCATACCAAGTGTGCATACTGCATACACAAGTACAGCATTGGACGATTTGTTGTAACTTAAGAAAGAAAAAAGGATAAAATTAAAAAAAAAAAAAGATAAAGAGTCAGCATATCAAGCAATAATCATCAAAATTACAGAAACACTAAACCAGTATGATTGAATATTTTCTTTCAAAACCCACAGCGTGAAAAACCCAACAAGCAGATCAAACAAATGCTGGTGGTACCACAAATCAACTTCACATTCCCAGATTCCAGCATAATCCTTAGAAGTTTTTTTATTCAACCACATTCAGCAAAACCATTAAAGGAAACCCCACCCGGGGCCTCCCTAGCAAGTTATTCAAAAGAAATTTCACTGCAAAACCATATTCTAATTCTTTCAAGGACCCTATCTTCAACAAAAACTCACATAGAGATAACATTCTTCCAAAAGAAGATGAGAAATCGAAAATGCCATTATGCATGAACAAAACCAAAAAAAAAGAAAAGACAAGAAAAGAAAGATGAATAAAATAAAATGCATTACAAGTATAAGCAACCCCACAAGGAAAAAAAAAAGGGGGGGGCGCGGCATTGAGACAATGACATCAAAAACACACCCAACAAAAGAAACAAAAGGAAGAAAGAAACCCCATTTGTCAAACAAGAAAAGTTTTCTATTTTTTTTTTTCTTTTTCATTGAATGTTGGCAAAGAACCAAAAGGGTTACCTCCTCAATGCGAGAGAGGTTAAGTTGAAGGCGGTTGTTGATCCAAGTGAGAATCTCGTTCCTGCCGACAAAGTACGCGCTATCCATCATGCCTATACTCGACGCCATTTTCCACCAACAAGAAACAGCAACAACCCCAATGGGAAAAAAACCAACAAAGACGTTTCTGGATAAAGGGATCAAGATTCTGGGGGCGAAATCTCAGGGTGGGGTTCCACGTTTAAAGCCAAGTTTCGATTTTTATTTTGGGGGAAAAAAATAGAAAAACCGAAGAAAGAGAAATGAATGAATGAACGAACGGACAGTGGTGAAGGATTGATTTGATTCTGCTCTCAAAAGGAAACAGAAACCGAAACAGGACAGCGGGCACAACCAAACCGTACCACAAGAGAGAGAGAGAGAAAATAAGGTGCTTTCTCGCAACACAACTCTCACACACTGTCTTCCGACGCATACAACGTTTCCTAAATGCTAATGCTCTGGCTAGTGGAAGTGGGAAAACCCGTTTTTTAAAATTTTAATTTAATTAGCGAATGAATTGTTTTAATTAACTGATTAATTGATTGGTTTGTTATTTGATAACGCCGTTGCGAAATTTGGTTGCCAAATGGAATGATAACGTTCTGTGATTCTTGATCATTTATACTATTAGTGGAATATAATAATATATATGGGGCTATTTTAGGAAAAGGGGGTTGAGGATGTGGGGATCCTTTGGATTTGTTGTCTTATTCCGCATGGGGTAATAAAGAAGTTGCGGGGCCCTCACCGATAAAGTCTTTAATTGGATAAATCATAAATGAATAACCCAAAGGACAAGGAGAGTAGCTAATTATAGGAGTAGTTGTGTGTTCTAAGCACTCTTTGTACGGTGAAGGTAAACGGGCTTTTCTAAACGTTTGTAACCTACCATGGAAAGAAGTCCGCTAAATCTTACGTATTCTAATTCTAATAATATAAAAATCTTAAGTATATTCTAATAATATAAATATAAAAAAAATTTAGTGAATAGTTCTACAATGATGGTTAATAGCAAAATTTGTTAATACATTTCTTTCTAATTGATAATTCAAAAACACCAACCTCCGAAAAACATTGCCAAAACTCATTACAAATTTTATGACTAAAGAGATCTGGTTTGGTTCATATTCTTGGGTTGCTCCATCCAAAATTGCATACTCACTAAAGTGTGTATTTGGTTTCACTTTGACTTATTTAAAATCACATTAAAATATTAATTAATGTAATTTTAAGTAAATGTTCACATATTTATTTTCATGTTAAAAAATTAATTATGGGTTCAAAATTAATTTTGAGTTGAAACAATTTTAATAGCATATCTAGAAACTTATTGAAAAGAAAGGAATCATATTTGAGACATGAAAATTATAACTATTAACTTCTAAAAATCATATTTGAGATATGAAAATTCACATCTAAAACACAAAACCAAACACGTTATAAATGCGTGTTTGGAACAGATTTTTGGAACGTGCATTGCTCTCTCTCCATGTCTAAGAATTAAAATACAAAGAAGTTGTTTCTAGGAGATGTAGTTTTTCACATCTGCATTGTGTTTTCAAACACAAGGTAAATAGCTTTTGCATTAGATTAAAAATTTTATACAAAATTTTATTATTAACTTGCTTTCAAAATAAAAATGCTTAAACATAAATCATTTCACTTTAAAACCAATTTTAATTCCACTTGGGTCGGCTTAGTAGAGAAGTTATAAAATCAATTTTGTAAATGCTCAGGAAACACACAGGAAATCTTAGAGCAGGAAATCAACTTGTATTCCAGAATTTTTTGCGTGAATATGATTTATGTCACCTTACCAATCTAAAACAAAATGCATTTAGCTATAAGTTTTAAATTTCAGATTCGAAGCAAAAATAAGGGCTACTTTTATTTCGTCCAAGCAAAAAAAATGTATTTATTTAGTTACTCCAATACTATCATTAGAAAAAACAATAAAAAAAAATACTATCATTAGAAGTGAAAAATAGATTCCAAGGAAGATAGTTTGTCCCCTATACCCTTTTCTTTTCGGGTTTCTATACCCATATAACTTATTTGACCACGAAAGGAAGTATAACTCTCCACAAAATCCAGTGAAACATATGCAGCATGCCAGTATCTTAAACGAGCCCAAATGGATCCTTAGAAATACTTTTTTGATGCAATATATGAAGAATGTACGGTTAATAAATTAATTTAGATTTTTAATAAAAGTCAATGCAAGTTTATGAAAAACTCAAAAAAATAATGTAAAATAAATCATAATACATGTAAATAATTAGAGTAAATTACACTAATACTCCCTAAGATTTTTTGAAATTGCACAAAACCTCTTATTTTTTTAACCATTACAACAACCTCCTTTATAGGGATACACGGTATAATATTTTTCAAATAATTAGAGAGTGTTAGTGTAATATATAAAGGGTGTCAATGTAATATTTTTCAAACAATTAAGGAGGTTAGTGTAAGAGTAAAAAAAGAGGAATATCGATGTATAATTTCAAAAAATCTCAGGAGATGTCAGTGTAATTTACTCAAATAATTATTACATATTTGAACTATTCTTTATAAAATCATAATAAAACTTTACACAAGTGACCCAAAGTAAAATGTCCGAAGTAAAATGGAAGATCTTTTGCCGTAAAGCTTTATTTACTCGTTTCTTATTTAATACGTGTTTGTGGGTTGAAGGAAAGATAATCATGGATTACAAGGCACTTATTAAAATAGATCGAAGACGCAAAGGTTTTGACACGAGACCTCCACTAATTATCTTGTACTACATTTTTGTCGTGAGATAATCAATTGTTAAGAAAATTAATCTCATTATATATGTGCCTGGCTCTGTTTCTATTATGTTTCTTTTAAATGTGTGTATTACAGGAAAACTCTAACGTGCAACTGTGCACTTTGGCTGACAGCATAATCCAACAATAAGATTTAACGAGGATATGGTTTTGAAGTTTGAACCATAACTTAGCAATAAGGGATGCTACTCGTGTGAGGTGGGTGGGGACTGGGTAATAAGAAGTGTCTCTGCGCTTCGCTTCTTCATTATTCTCTCACATTCATTCTCGTTCTGTGGATTGGGGGGCACGAAATGCTTAATATTGTAAAAATAAGTAAATAATAAATAGTCTATTTTAAAAAGTATTTAATGATATATATATATATATATATATATATATATAATTAAGGATAATTTTATCATTTTCAATGAACAAAAACTAGTTAAGGAATGAAATCCCTATCTTTAATTTATTTCATAAAAAATTATCTCCCCATCTCTAAACTAAAGGGATCGTCTTTGTAGGATCCCCAATCAAATTGTCATCCTTATTACCAACTTAGTGCATATTTGGGTTAAAGTTTACAAACATAAGTTTGAATCAAAAGTATGTTATAAACTCAAGTTTGATAAAAAAAAATGAGTTTACTATAATGTGATTTATGTTTGAATATTTTTTGTTCAAAAGTACGTTGATAAAGTGAAATTTGTTTGGATAATATTAATCAAAAGTACTTTTTCATTTGCATATATACCATCAACGGAAAAATGAGTTTTCAAAAGTAACTCTTATGTTGCTTCCAACTCAAACTCAGTTTAGTAGCAAAATGAGTTCTCAAAATTACTTTGAGGGGCAACCAAACATGATAGAAATTGAGTTTAGTGAGATAAAAGTATGTTGGAAGAACCCAAACAAGAATCCAAACATAGCCTTAGGGTGTGTTTGGTTTGTCATTTGCAACCTTTCAAATAGACATTCCCACTTTTCAAGGCATAAAACGTAGAAGGAAGTGGGAGGTTGGATTCACTTTGCGTTTAACATAACGTCTACACAAACATGCACTTAGAAAAGAAGGGGAAATGAAATAAGTCATATACTTGTTTAATATTTGTTAACTAAGTGAGCTAAACATAAAATTTTAATGAAATATTATTATATATGTTTAAATTTAATATGAAATGATATCAATTTTGAAAGGGGTGTTTTTGTTTGGATAACTTGTCTATAAGCACTTATAGAAGAAAAAAAATAAAAAGAAAAAATGAAATATGCTTCTTCCATAAGCTAAAATTAGGTTATGCATAAGCTAATTCATATAAACCCTCTCATATTAGCTTCTCCAAAGGCTAAGCTTATGCATAAGCTAATTTTAGCTTATGAAAGAAACTTATTTCATTTTTCCTTTTTATTTTCTTCTTCTATAAGTATTTATGGAGAAATTTATCTAAACAGGACCATGTAATTTTTATTTCTAATTTGGATTTAGAAGGAAATCAATTTTAGATCGACTTGAATTAATTAGATTATGATTTTTCTATTTTTAGTTTATTTGAATCAAACTAACATGACTAAAAATGAATTTAATTGGTTTAGGTTATCAAATTCTAAAATTAAATACCAATATGCCATTAGTTTGTGTGGTATTGGGCTTAAATTCCTTAAGCAAGGTTTCAGGCTTGAGTTTTATAGATGAAAACAAAGCATAGCTGGGAGGGGAGACCCTATTAAAGGTGGTCAACCAGGTTTTTTGGTGAAAATTAGTCATTAGCAAAGCTAGTAAATTCTCTGTACCTATAACATGGTTATCAAAAAAATTCTAAAATCAAATCAGCTTAAAAAATTGGTTATGCAAAAACCAAACATCAAATAATATAAAAAAAAAATGAGATCTTAAGAGAAAAAACTCCACCAAAGATGACTATAAATCAAATTAGTTAAAAAAAAAAAAAACAATGAAACATCAAAATGGCCTAATCCGGCCCATATAGGCTAGGGCCAAAAAAGCCCATAGGGCCAAAAAGCCCTAAATTGAAAAGGCCCTTAGGGCCAAAAAATCCACAAGGCCCTATCGGCTAGGGCCAGCCCATAGGCTATAAATTTTAATAATTTGACCTACTTTTTTAAAATTCTGGCCAAGGTCGAGTTAAAGATACTTTAAGCGAGGCCTGAGTTTAAGATACTCTAGTCGAGGAGAATTTAAGATACTTTGGCCAAAACCTAGTTGGAGGCATTCTAGTTGAGGCCGAGTTTAAGATACTTTGGCTGAGGCCAAGCAGAAGATACTTCTAGTCAAGGTCGAGTTGAAGATATTCTAGTTGAGACTAGGTTGAAAATACTCTAGCCAAAACTCAGTAGAAAATACTATGGCCAAAACATAGTTGAAGATATTATGGCCGAGGCCAAGTTGAAGATACTCTTATTGAGGCCAAGTTGAAGATATTTGGCCAAGGCCAAGTTAAAGATACTTTGGCAGAAACCGAGTAGAAAATACTCTGGTCGAAAGATGCGTTGGTTGAAGCTGAGCCAAAGATGCCCTAGCCAAAGTTAAGCTGAAGATGTCCTGGCTGAAGTCGAGTCAAAGATGCCTTGGCCAAGTTAGTAATGCCCTAACCGAGCCTAAAGATGCCTAGCCGAGTTAAATATGTCCTAGCTAAGTCGAAGATGCCCTGAATAAGCTAAAGATGTCCTAGTCGATGCCAAGCTGAAGATGCCCTGGTTGAACCCAGCCCAAAGATGCCCTAGATGAAACTGAGATAAAGATGCCTAGGCCGAGGCCAAGTCGAAAATGCTCAAGCCGAGGTTAAGTGCAAAGATGCCCTAATTGAGGCCAAGCCGAAGATGCCCTGGCCAAGTCAAAGATGTCTGGCTGAGCCGAAGATGCCCTGGTTAAATCGAGATGAAGATGTTATAGTCAAAGACGAGCCAAAGATACCCTAGCAAAAGCTGAGTCGAAGATCTCCTAACCGAAGCCAAGCCGAAGACGCCTTGGTTAAAGTCAAGCCGAAGATGCCCTAACCAAAACCGAGTCAAAGATGCCCTGGTCGAGGCCAAGCTGAAAATGCCCTAGTCGAGGCTAAGTCGAAGATACCCTAATCAAGGTCAAGTTGAAGATGCCCAGGCTGAGTTAAAGATGCCTTGGCCAAGCCAAAGCTATCCTGATCAAGGCTGAGCTAAAGTTGCCCTAACTGAAGCCGAGCCAAAGATGCCTTAGTCAAAGCTGAGGTTGAGTCGAAAATGCCCTGACTAAGGTTGAGCCAAATATGCCCTAACCAAGGCTAAGCCAAAGATGCCTTAGCCGAGTTCATGCTGAAGATACTTTAGCCGAGACCGAATTGAAGATATTGTGGTTGAGTCTGAGTTGGAATTACACTAGCTGAGATCGAGTTAAAAATATTTTTTTGGATAGATGCGAAAAGGCATATTTCAAATAGTCATAATATGTAGGCTAGCTTCCCTTAGCCCTAGCTAACCCCTTTACTAAGTGGGTTGGGGGTTTTTGAGCCTCTTTATTAGGTGGGCTAAAAAGCCTTAGGGCCATTATAAGGGGCCAAGTAGGACTGGCCCTAGGGATTAGTGTAACACCTGTTTTCTTAATATGTAATTCAGTGTTGTGATGACTAAAAAGTGGAAAATAGATATGTAATATAGGTGATTAAAAAAATAAATGAATTGTTGTTATGTATAGTAAATGGTATAGTGGTGATAATTGTGTATGGTATGTTTGAAATTCTGGTTTGAATTTAGAAAACTTAAGATATGTGCTTGAGCCAATGTGGGTGTGTGGTGAGCATGATTTTGGGTTTTGAGAGAAAAACAGTTACTTAGATCATTGATGGGATATGGGAAGTGGTTTTGTGAGATTTGGGCCTCAGTTGGCCAAAAGTCTGCGTGTGAGCTCCGAGAAGTCGAGTATAAAAGGAGGAAAGGGGGGAGAGTTCCTCATTCTCTTTCTCTCTCATCTCTTCCTTCACTCTCTCTATCTCTCTAGGATTTCTCAAGTTTTTGAGGTTGTAAAAGAGTTTCAAGCTTAGTTCAGTGTTTGTGGCGAGAAACGGGGTGATATTTGAAAGATTTAGCTCAAGACACCGAATTCTCAAGGAACCTAAATCCGGATTTGGAAGCTTTTAGAAGTAAGGGAAGCTTACTCTTAGTTGATTTTGTGTTTGTGAATGGTAATATGTTGATTTAATGCTTTGAATCGGTTAATTTCTATGAAAATCTTGTGCATATGGATTTTGATACAAAATAGGTTTTAAAAAGAGGATTTGAGATTTGTGGATTAAATTGTTATGTAATCGGTTAGAAATGTATTAGAAGTACTTAAAATTTTTGTGATGTTTGTTTTTGATTGATTTGGTCAAAAATGGTGTATGGTAATTGATTTGCAAAGAAAATGTTTGAAAATCGCACCCAGCGATGGATAGTTTGCTTAACGACGAATTTTTCAGCCGCTAGAAGTTTGTCACTCGCTCAGCGACAGAAATGCTCGCTGAGCGAGAGAAAAACATAATTTTCTCTACTTTCCTATTATTTTTGTTGGTTGTTGATGATTTTATTGACTCTTATGAATGTCAAATGTATATTTTAAGATAATTGGATGTTCAAATAGTTTTCTAAACTAGTTTTTGGGTTTTCTTTATTATTACTGTTGAGGATTTATTTGATAAGTTGTAACACATGTTCGCTGAGCGAGAATTCTACCTAAAACTTGACTGTTCTCTAGATTTGAGTTCGCTGAGCGAGAACCTTCGAAAGGGAGGGTGTGCTCCCTGTATAAAAGGTACTCGCTGAGCGAGCATGTAATTCTGTTTTGTTGTGTGAGAATTTTCAAGAAGTATGTGTTGCTTAGATATTGTCTTACTTGTTGACCGTGCAAGAGGCCGAATTGGGCATGCATGGGGTTGATTTGGGATTGATGGTGATTGTTGGACCACAGGTGGTGCTGAGTAAGCCACATGGTGATATGTTGATACATATATATATATGATATGATGATTGTTGTGGTTGAGTTGTTGTTGTTGTGGCTCATGCATACATACATATGTTGTTGGTTGAGGTTGTGTGGGCCTTATGCCGTGTGCGAGTAGGCACGTAAGTCGGATGGTGACGAAAGTTAATACTCAATTGGGCCTCTAAGTCAGACGATGACCAAAGTTGATACTCAGTTGGGCCTCGCATTATAGGTTAGCTGGTTAACAGGAGCTGCAACTTAGATGGGCCTCTTACCTAGTGCCCCAAGAATGTAGAAATATCTAGAGAGTTGTGTCATTCATGCATTGACACTTTGAGGTTGAAAGTATGATGTGTTGTGCTGTAATGTATGTAAACTCATTCTTTGATATATTGGATTCCAAATTAGTATGTTGATGATTTATTGATATGGATTCCAAATTAGTACGTTGATGATTTGATGATATGGATTGAATATTATATACTTGTTTTTGTTTTGTAAACTTACCCTTGCCTTACTGTTTGTTTTCTTGTGTGGTTGTCGGTTGTTGTTGTGTGTTGATGTGTTTGTGATGATCACGTCGTTTGGCGTGGGAACAGAGGGTGATGCATCAATAGATTCGGTTTCCCACAGTTGATGCATGAAGGCCTTAACTAGAGATGGTAGAAGGCCATTTATGGGTAGAGCTCTTCTAGAAGCTTTTTTCTTTAATTTGGGTTGATGTATTTGTTGTATAAATGACTAGCTATAGGAAGTTTAAATTTTGCATCTCTCCTTTGGTTTCATATAACTTGACATATATATTATATTATATTGTTTCATATTTGATATATACATATATACTTTATGGTATGGTTGAGATTATAATAATATGTTGATTATTTATTTTTGAACATCTTAGTAAATTATGAAGTAATAAGTGGTACTGTAGCGACAAAGGGTCATTACACTTAGGGCCAAATTGACACATCTAAAAAATAATAACAATAATTATAAAGATCCAAATGTAGAAAACAATTTAAAATTTCAACAAAATAAATTTCAATAACAAAAAATGAACATGATCCATTATGCCTTTACATCAATGTTTTTAAAATCGAACTAGTAATTAAATCGATCATAAGTTCAAGATTTAATGGTTCAATCATGGTTAAATTACTCTTCATAAATATAACATATAATAATTGTTATCATAGAACATAATGATGACATCATTATTGGACAATTTCATATTACAATACAATCAATAGCAAAACAACAAATCACATAATTACATAAAACAAGTGAAATACATGTGCATACATTGATGAAAAATAATCCTTGTTCAAATTACAAAAGTTGAAGATGATTAAAAAATCATTGCAACAACATAAGTTTTATTACAACATGAGGTTTGTCATTTTTATTATAATTGTTTCATTGAAAATATACTAAAACAATTGTAACTTCACTACAAATGACTCGAATCTCATGATTCCTCATTGCATTAATTATACTTCATTAAACTAGCTCATTCTCTATAGATATTATCACATTATTGTGTGGACACTTCATTGACCTCACAATGTAGCCATTCCTGATGCACTCAATAGTCAATTGTTCATCAATATCAACACCCATGAGGAAGTTATGTAGTACGCAACAAGTAACCATAGTATTTGTTATCATTTCAAATGAATAATATGGTTCAATGCAACCCGCTATAATTGGAAACTTTATTTTAAGCACTCCAAATGTTCTCTTAATCACGTTTTGAAGCAAAAAATGTCTAAGATGGAATGATTCTTTATAATTTTGTGGGCCTTTAGCAAAATATTCTTTCAAATGAATAATATGTTTTAGTGTCACCTTTAAGTAGAAATCCTACATCACCAAGATAATATTTTCCTACAAAAATGATATATACATCTTAGTCAACAACTATCATAATGGATAATTACACTAATACATTAATGTAATCATTAACATTTAAGAATTATTAACGGGTCTTCCCTAGATAATGTATCTTTTAGAATTCTAGAGTTAAATGTTGTTCCTTCTCACCTAGTTAAAACATATGTGAAATTCATATCATAGTCGCATGCAACAAACATATTTTGTGTGAGATAGTCTTTTCCTTCATAAAACCTAGAGGCATTCGTCCTCGAAACCTTCACTCAAATATGTGTTTTGTTTATAGCTCCAATACAATTCTTATTTTAATAAATACATTAATATGTTAGTAATTATAAGCAAATATGGACTATAAGCGAAGACTATGTAAGACTATATTAAACACTAGTTACCTTAAAATAAGGATAGAACCTTCTAGTATTCATGATTTGTGGTGCTACATGTATACTAGTTGGTTGGACAAGATTCTTAGCTTTTAAAGATATGATACCACAGACCTCACTGTGAAAATGTCGACTTACTGTCTCTCCTAAACAATGGAAAAAGAAAGAAACAGTTTGATTTTTCACATTATATCTTATAATATGAAAAAAATTAGTAATTTACTCCTCTATAGTAGCTTTGGAGAATCCTTCAATCTATCAACATGTCTTAATTTCTCACATAATTGAATCAATGCAAGAGGACCTATGCATATAATATCTTGACATCTTTCAGTTTGAACTAAATATGCATGAATTTGATACGCCTACATTCTTTATCATTATTGTCGTCACTTCTTTGACTACAACATAATGTTGACATGAAATCCAACATATGCAATTCATGAACACTGTAACACAACAATGTTATTGCATAAATGCGTTGTTGTTTAACTAACTCTTCCCTCAAGCGAGTTAAACTTTGTATTTGAAAATGATAGTCAACATTAATAATTTTCCTAAGCCCAGACTCCACCTCATTTATGTCATCCATTGACTCCTCTTTGTGGACTAAATTGAAGTTATCCCCAACTATCTCTGTTTCCATAATAAATGAACTTCAAAGCACTATTATGATGTTCACAAACAATAACAATTATTTAAATTAGTTATGCAATACATTTCTCAGAAGGTAACAAACATGACTAAATCAAAATAATTGAAAACATGATTAAGAGAATCTACTCATCAAAAAACAAATATCACATTACACAAACTAGTCCAAAAAATCTTTCAATTTTCCACAATTTTTGGAACATTTAATAACTGAATGAGGACATTTAAATTAATAATGCAAGGTTGAGGATGAGAATTAAGCATTATAGTTAGATTCAGAATGTCACTAATAGTGAGAAATTCTTATATAAATTTATTGTCTTTATTTACATTTCTTTTTAATTATTTTTCTTTCTAAAAATTATATTTATTTATAGTTTAAAAATTAAAGATACCATTAATTATATTTTCATTTTTACACGTATGAGAGAATAATAATAATGTAGGTGATCTTAAAATAATAAATAAGAGAGATAAATGATATATTACAAATAAAAAATTAATATAAGCAAAAATGTTAATTATATTTCTTAACTTTTGTTATAATGTTAAACGACAAATAAAAAAATTAAGTGTACTAATTAATAAAATATTGATGATTGTTAATTGATAATTAACAATCACAATTAACAATGTGTTGATATTTAATTGATTTAATATAACTAATGTGCTGATATTTAATTGATTTAATATTAATATAACTAATTTGAGTGCCTCAGGTTTATCCAATTTTTTTGATTATGTAGTACACATTTTTTTTTTAAAGGAAAATCTTAAGCACTAATGACACTGAATTAAAGTTATGATATAAAACATCTTTGTAATATTAGACCAAAAGATAATGAGATGTCTCGTTAGAGGCATTCCACTTACTAAGCACTTGTATTGGAAGAGACAGTTTTTTTCCCCAACATTTTTAACCACATTTCACGAAATACTATGCTTAGAAATATTATTCCTAAGAACTATGTTTGGTTAACATTAAGTAATTTTGGGAAAAAAATTAAAGTTTGTTTAATTAAAAATTGAAAAAAAGGAAGAATGAAGTAGGGATAGATAGTTATTGTAGGAATAACTTCCATTCCTAAAAAATGTAAGATACTCACCTTTCACCATAGAAATAAGAAGTAAAAGAAGTGTGGATATTTTATATTTCTTAGAATCAATAATACCTGAGAATGATTTTTCAAACGTGCACCAAACATAAGAATGTAATATTCTCAAATTCACTTTCCCGAGAAAAAATCGTGATATCTTAAAACAAACACAACCTTAAAAAAATTCATATATTATGTTCCTTTTTCTCTACTTACTACTTGATAAACACCATTTATAATATGAAACACACAAAGCCAAGTTATGAAAGACAAGATAATAATTATTTGTACTCTTAAACATTATTTAAGTAAAGTTTCATCTAGTGATACAATACAATTTCAACCTAATTGATGTATCAGTCCCACCAACTTGTTTAACACATTAAAAAATTGTGTTGTTCTTCTATCCAATGTCCTTGCACAATACATACTTTGCCTAATTTTATGCAATGCATCATTAGACTTTCAAACCATCGTGAACAATCAGATTCAAGATGTGAGCACAACATCTTATATGGGAAAACTCTTTATTAACTGACAAGTTATTTGATAATCTTAAATGTTCTTTCAAAAATTTTTGCATGCCTGTTATTTGAAGGGGCATCAACCAACGTAAAGGAAAAAAAACTTTTCTTTCACAATCCCTTAAAAATTATAACACTTTTCAATGCTAAATCATGCCCAGTATATAGAGGTTTCATGTAAGCGAATGCTAAAATCTTATTTTTTAACTTTTGATTCACATAAACATAATTGTTAAGTCTAAAACGATCCAACATTGTTTTAATGATAACAAACAAGTTATAAGTGAATAAGATAAAATAAATTGCACTAACGATTTTAACTAAGTGCATAAATAGATAAATTGTGACATGTACTAATTAAAAAATCCCTAGCTCTGTTGCATCATGCTTCGTTTGTGTCTTTAATAAGCTTTGTCTTATTATTGCTTTGTGTATTAAATGATACTTTGAGCTACCATTATTTTATTTTGAAGATGAGTAAGCGTACCCTACAAGTCTTGAATAAGTTTCTCTAACTCAAAAATTATATAAAAAAAATTATAAGTACAATGTTTGGTTAAAAAGAATAGAAAATAGTTGAAAGTGTGATAAAAAATAAAGAAGAAAGAATATTTAACATAAATCTCAATTATTTATAATTAGTTATTTTCCCCCGTCATAATGCGTTAGTTAAGAGAGATATTTAGTTGATATAACTTGTATATTTAGTAGATTTATCTTATACATTAAACAAAATCATGTTTAATATCATCACCAAGGTTCGAAACTTAGCCCTAAATGCATTTTTTTATTATTTTAAACACTCAGGGTTAGTTTGATTTGTTTGAAAAAATATGGTGTTGGATAACACAAAAACAATTGTTTTGCATTTGATTTGAAAAAAGATCATAGGACAACCCAACTCAAGTAATGATGAATAAGACAAAAGTTTAATTTTTTGTTACTTAACAAACTATGGGATAACTTTTTGTCCAAAGTACAAAATACTTAAAAGACAAAAATATCCCACCACTATTGTCAACACCATCACCATTGTTGTCGACATCACCACCACCGTTGTCTGCACTACCATCGCCACCACCGTTGTTGGCACTGTAGCACCACTGTTGCTGTCGTTGCCACCACCATCCTCACCACTATCACCGCCATCGTCATTGCCAGCACTATTGTTACCATTATTAGCGCTACCATTGTTGCCTCCACCATTGTGCTGCCACCACCGTCACAGTCATTGTCGTTGCCACCACCATTACCACCGCCATCCCCACCAACACCCCCATTGCCACTCTCCCGCATTTGTCGCCGTCGCTACCACCATCGTCATCGTATTAAGATAATTAATATAAATTGTATTAAGATAATTAATATTAAAGGGTATCGCAGTAAGTTTCATATTATTTTGCTTGTATTGTTAATTGTCTACAAAACAATATACATGATAAAAAGTTGTCCTATAATCTAAGTATTTGTCTTGTTCTGTTCTCTTGTGTTGTACCTTAGTAGTATATTAAACGTACCTCAAGGTTTATTTATTTATTATTTTTATTATCTAGAGGCTTAATATCTATTTGTTTTAAATTTAGATGAAGTTAATAATTTTAATATAATTACTTTTAAACTATTGAAAGTGATAAAAATGTTTGTCTAAATCAATTTTAATTACAAATTTTACATCAAGATACGTGTCACAGTAATAAAAATAATTTTGGCGGACATTTCTTTCACTTTTATTGAGAAGAAAAATGCAGCGGGCCATCACTTTGCTTGCAAAGAATGTGTACCTTGGTTTGGGCCTAAATGGTTCAGTCTTTGTGCTGGTTGACAAAGTTGGGCCTGGTCCCGTCTGTTAATTTCGTCTGAGGAATTAGGGTTTTGCGCATTTAAAAAGGCGAAACGAAACGAAGCAGAAGATCCACTCACGTCACGGGTAGGGCGCGAGAGCAGAGCAGCGGAGAAGGGAAAACGGCACCGCCGTAGAAGAGAAGAGCCATGGTGCACGTCTCCTTTTACAGGAACTGTGAGTAGATAGATCTGCGATCTCTGACGACGTCGTTTGGTTGACACTAGTGGGAACGACGCCGTTGATCTCTTTTGCGTCTTTTTTTTTTTTTTTGTCACAGATGGGAAGACGTTCAAGAAGCCTCGTCGTCCGTACGAGAAGGAGCGTTTGGACGCGGAGCTGAAGCTGGTGGGGGAGTACGGGCTTCGGTGCAAGCGCGAGTTGTGGAGGGTTCAGTACGCGCTGAGCCGCATCCGCAACAACGCGCGGAACCTGCTGACGCTGGACGAGAAGAACCCTCGCAGGATCTTCGAGGGCGAGGCGTTGCTTCGCAGGATGTTCCGCTACGGGCTCCTCGACGAGACCCAGAACAAGCTCGACTACGTCCTCGCCCTCACCGTCGAGAACTTCCTCGAGCGCCGCCTCCAGACCCTCGTCTTCAAGTCGGGGATGGCCAAGTCCATTCACCACGCTAGGGTTCTCATCAGGCAGAGGCATATCAGGTCCCTCTTATACTCGTATGAATTATGCATGTCTTTGTTGGTCCTGTTAGTTTCTGACTTAATAGTATTGCTGTATTGGGGACTGATTGGAAAATGTGTGCTTTAGTGAAATTTTATATTTTGAGGCTCGGTATAAGGGCTATGTATTTTTCGAGAATTTAGTTGAGGATTTTTTTTTATAAAAAAATTGTATTCTCTTTGTGATGAAGCCCCATTTGTGTGATTTAGTGTGCCGTTTGGGGAAAGGAGCATAATTGAATGGCTTATTGAAAAAGTGCTTATTATGTAAGTGTATGGGAATAGGATGGGATTTTGTTTGGATGAATTTGTTCATAAGTATTTCTAGAGGAAGAGGAAGAGAATAAAAAGTTAAATGAATTAAACTTCTTACATGAATTAAAACTAATTTATGTATCTCAGTTTTTGGAAAAGTAAGATGACGCGAATTCTATATAAATTAAAGTGCGTAAGTTTTAACTTATGGTAGAAGTTTAATTTATTTTATCTTATTTTATTCTTCTGCAAGAAATTTATGCAGACAGGGACTAGGTTGTTTCTATAATTATTTTCATATAATTTGCAAGATCTTTTTATAAAAAAATTATTGAAACAAGCTAAAAATGACTTATGAATATGTCATAAGCCATTTTTATAAGCTTTCCCAAATATTTACATGAGTGTTTGTGTCATATTATAAACCCAGATAAGCTCAAATAAATAACCAAAATAGTCGTGAATGATATAATATTTTAGGGAAATTTCAATTTTAATTTTGTAGGGCTAATATGAGGAAACTGTTTTGCAAGAGCTGAATGGGGATCTACCACTCTTCGTTGTTTCTCAAATTTTATTCACTTCAAGATGAAGCCCCATTTGAATGATATGTCTTGTTTGGAAAATGATGGTTTTTTTTTGTGTCATTTGGGATTGGCAGGGTTGGTAGGCAAGTGGTGAACATCCCATCCTTCATGGTGAGGGTTGACTCACAGAAGCATATTGACTTCTCACTTACAAGTCCCCTTGGTGGTGGACGCCCTGGAAGAGTGAAGAGAAAGAACCAAAGGGCTGCTGCTAAGAAGGCCTCTGGTGGCGATGGAGATGAGGAAGATGAGGATTAGACTATTAATTGTGTCTTTCTCTAGTGCTATTAGACCTTGTGCCATCTTTTACTTTGCGTCCTTAGTTTATCGTTATTGATTGTTATACTTTTGGTTCCTTGTTTGAGAAAAATACTTTGCCTGAGATATTATGTTTTTTTGAACTTAGATATTTTAAAGTATTAAGATTTTCCCTAAATAACTTTGGTGGTCATCGATTGGTTTACTGGCATCAACTTCTAATGAAATTGTTGTGTCCGAGCTTCATATTCACTTTGTTTAGAAACATCATAATGAAAGTATGAATGAGTCGTAATTCTTTGGTGAATATTTAGTGATAGGATGAGGAATCAGAAAGGTTTGTGTGGCTTATGTCTTCTACGTTTTTAACATTCACATTATCTTTGAAGATATAGAGCAGAAATAAATAGATGCATGTTCATAGTAAAAAAAAAATCAATGAGATACCTACCTATTTAAAATGTTTCTGATTTTTAAGATGTTTTCTTTTTTGAACCTGCCTATTTAACCGATCAACTGGAACTGGTTGAGCCTAGAGGACCATTTTTCGGTTCACCGCTAAATTGAGCCAAATTGAGTATACATGTTTTTGGTTCAACACGCTAGAGTTAACTTACTTTGATAGTTCTACTTATAAGCTTGAGGTTATGCTCGTAGCTTGTCCCAGGAATTGAGCTTTCTCTTTTCCTAAACTTGTATTCATGAAATGAAAAATTTGGAATAAAATGCACATTACTTTTTTAATTTTTGAGTTATATTTATGACTGTTGCATTGATTTCTTTTGGGTTTGGGGATGAAAAAGCTCATATTTTTATTTATTTATTTGTTTGTTACAATTCATTGATTTCTCTTGATTTGTGCTTTTCAATTGCTTATGCTGTGTGTAGGTACTACATATTGTAAGCTCTTCCATCTGTATTGTAACACTTTGCTACTAGTTGCAACATTTCTTTTGTTTGACAGTAGAAATTTTGGTCTTAGGTCTTATTTGAATAAACTTATTTTTGAATAAACTTATTTATAAGTACTTATAGGAGAAGAAAATGAGAAGAAAAAACAAAATAAAATTTTTCATAAGTTAAAATTAATTTACGCATAAAGTAAAATCAGTTTTTTTTTGAAGAAATTAAATGAGAGATCAAAATCACCCAAACACTATTACTAGGATTAAAAGTACAATTAAGCCAAATTTTTTAAACGTAAGCCATTTCATTCCACACTTAATTTTAACTAAAATTATTTTATAAAGTCAATTATTTAAAATCAGGTTCACTAAACACTCATCTAAGCACCCTAATATTCATCTAAATTAACAAAATAACAATTATTTTACAAAGAGTGTAAATCTTATTTGGTTATTTGATGAGTAGTAGTACTGATTTTTCAGTAGAGAGAAATACCAATGTATTATTTGAATGAAAAAAGTAAAATCAGAAGAAAATTATAATTTATTATTTAATTAAAAATAAAATAAAAGAAAGGACATAACTCTAAAATAAATTTAAAAAAATTCAAGAATGTTTTATTTTAAATTTTATTATTTTTCCTTTTCCGCCATTTTCTTTCATTTAATTTTTCTCACCAAATAAGCAATGGGTAAATCAAGCATCGAGGGGATGTAACACTCTATTAATTCCACAGCTGCTTGTACAAAAAATAAAAATAAAATTTCCTCCAGCTGCTCTGCCGCAACTCAAAGTGATTTGGTCATAAGTTGCCAATTTTACAATACATAAACTTCATCATCCTATTAAAAAAAAGTAAGCCGAATCCTTGACCCAGACACCTGATTTGAAAAAACTCAAAAAAAAAACACGGTTTCAGCTTCATCAACTTACACCTTAATATAAAACTAGGGATTTTAAAAATTTATAAATAAATAATTTTACCTCTTTAAGTGTTTTTTTTTAATTTATATTAATAATAACTTATTAATATAATTTTATTATAATATCAATTACTTAAAAATTAATTAAAATGTGATTTTTAAATGATTATTATGAAATTTCATAGTTTTTAATTATAAGCATTCATAATTAAATGACAATAACAAAAGTTATACACTATTGATGTATTTCAATTAAAATTTTATAATATTTATTATTTATTAATGATAATTTTAATGTACTAGAGCGCCAACAGTGTTATCTATTATCTATATCAATAATATTTACATACCGCGTGTGGACTGAGCTATTTCTCTAACAATTATTAGAGTATACCATCAATTTCGTTTTCAAAATATCAATTTCTCCTTTACTTAATTTTTCAAGTATTGAAAAATAATAAATAGTTCTTAACGTTTTGTTAAATTCAGTCCGTTAGTTTATTTTTGTTAATCAAACGGTTCTTAAAATCCTAATGAAAGGATTAACAGGACGGATTTAACAAAACGTTAGGAATTACTTATTATTTTTTAATACTTGAAGAACTAAGTAAGAGAGAGATTGATTTTTGGAGAACAAAATTAATGGTTTACTCCGATTATTATAACTTCTTTTTGTCCTAAATAAACAAGAAGAAGCTCCCATTCGTAAACCCTTCCAAGTTCCAACCCGAAACTAGAAAGAGGGGAAAAACAGAGCGAGAGAAAGAGATGGATTCCCTGAAGATGTTCAAAGGTTACGGCAAACTCGAACACGACCAGCACCACCTCGAAGATCAACAATATCGCAACAGCCCCAAACCCAAATCCTCGAAACCCTTCGTCGCCACCCTTTCCATCCTCGCGATCCTCTTCCTCACGTTCACCCTCGCCTTCGCCATCGCGTCCCTCATCCACCACACCACCGCCGAGTCGCAGCAACTCCTCGACTCGGCCGAGTCCATCCGAGTCGTCTGCAACGTCACGCGCTTCCCCGACGCGTGCCTCGCCGCCATCGCCCCCTCGCGCAACGCCACCGACCCCTTGGCGATCCTCGCCCTCTCGCTCCGCGCGTCGATCCACGCGCTCCGGAGCCTCGCGTCCGCGATCGGAGCCACGGAGGGACGCGCAGTCGCCGACTGCAGGGACCAGCTGGACGACGGGCTGAGTCGACTCAACGACTCGCTGTCGGCGGCGGCGGCGCTGACGGACGCCAGGGTGGCCGACGTCCAGACGTGGGTGAGCGCGGCGGCGACGGACCAACAAACGTGCCTCGACGGGCTGGAAGAGGTGGGTGACGTGGCGGCCCTTAAGGAGGTGAAAAATTTGATGAAGAGGTCCACCGAGTACACCAGTAACAGCTTGGCTATTGTTGCTAATATTCACAACTTGTTACGCCAGTTCCACATGACACTGCATTGAAATTTTCGCATCGTTACGGTTTTTGTAGTTTTCTTTTTGTACGAGGGTTTGGAATTTGTGTATTATGGGGTGTGAATATGTAATCCTTAAGTAATTGTATAATATGTATGTAGCTAAGCTATACGCAAAATGTTGTATTATCGAGTTTTAATTAATTTCTTTCGATCTATTAGGATGTGTGTGTGTCGGTTTAAATTTTAGGGAGGACAAAGATTAAAAATCTGAAGTTACTTGTTATACGAGCAATTTTAATGTGATGCTGATTCTGGGTATAGGGGTGGGAAAGAAAATATAATAAATCAAAAAAATTGTTGAACCAGAATGCACAATTAAGAACAAAAAGAAGAGTATTAAACCGAAAATTTGCCAAGCAAGAGAATTGGTCCGGTATTTTAGGGGATCAATAACAAAACAATGCAAGTATGTTTCTAAATGGTTGCTGAATAATCGTACCAACTCGACACAATATGTAGGCTCGCCATTATTGATGAATAGAGTTTAGCTTTTTTGTTTTTGGTTTTTGAGTAACATGAGATTAACAACTAAAAACTACCGGGAAAGGCCGTGGAAGTGGAAGCTAATAGAGGGAAAGCAATAAAATCAGGAATAGAATCAAAAATCTTATAATGCACATGACAGGTCAGGCTAAATTTAGCCAGACATTAGCAACTTGGCTCGCTTCTCTAAGAGTATGAGAGAGCTGGACATTGCCTGAGCGAGAGATGTTCTGCCGAATCTGATTAACAAACGGGAAAGCTGGATGAGTAGAGGGGTATCCATCCATAAGGAACTTGATAGCAGTGGCGGGATCAGACTCCAAGACGATATTTCTAAAGCCTCTTCGTGTGTGGATGAATTAGAGGGATAAAATGAGAGTCAAATTATCCGGTAAAACCATGATGAAGTTTGTCCCTTCGATCTAGGCAATCATTGATGAAATACGCTAAAATCCAAACCTACAAATGCAACCCTGTTGAACTGAGTTGATATTTATTTTGTTGACAAACAGCATCACCAATGTCCCTTCCCGTTTCACCATTCCAAAACAGTAGCGAAGCTACCATTGAATGTCCCCACCCTTGCAAATAAGTTGCAGATAATGCCTACCTTGTAAGGTTGAATCCGAGATTCTTATAATCCCGTTGACTTGTATGGTTGAATCCGAGGTTCTTTATCCCATTAAACTTATCTCTAGTGATAAATGCAGTTAATTACAGATAATGGTGATCTCAAGATTTTTCATGAGATATTTGCTATCAGGGTACAAATAGTCGGTTGTCATATGGCACATTGGCGCATGATTAAATGTTGTAGCGAGTTGGATTGGTGAGCTGGTCCATTGGGCTGTCAAGAATCAAGATGCTGGACTGAGGTCCAGAACAATCTCGGATGAGACAAAGTCGCTTTTGCCTTTTAATTTACTCCTTCGAGGCTAAGGTTACATTTGGTTTAGGAAATAAAGAAAAAGAAAAGAAAAAAATAAAAAAAAAAAATTTTGTATATTGTTTGGAATGAAAAAAATTTCTGTTATTTAATTGTTTAGAAAGTAAAATGAAACCAAAAATAAATAAATTATATATATAAAATAATATAAATATCTTTAATTAAAAAAAGTATATAAAAATAGGAGTATTTTGGTTTTTTCACTCTACCAAAACACTTTCTCTTTCCTTTTCTTCCCAAAACGAACGGAATGCACAAAGCAAGAGTCCTACTTATATTTTAATTCTTCCTTCCATGTTATGAAGATACCAAACAAGGGAAGGAAGTTGGCTGATATTCTATCTGTTCCATCCCTTCCTCTTTTGTCCTTCCCTTTTCCTACTTCCAAACTAGTGTTAAGATTTTTTTTATTTTTTTTTTGAGGAAACAAAGTGTTAGAGCTGCTCTTAGAAGAGTTTTCTGAAAACACAAAAATCAGAATACTATTTTCATGTCATTTGGGATAGAAGTGGTAGGGTAGCTAGCGTGGAATTTCAGTTCCAATATTTTCCACATAAATCAAAGAGATTGATTTCTTATATCCATGCATGGAACCAGACAACAGCAGTTTGATCACCCGAAGATAGCATATTACAACTACATGTCACATAATATATGGAGGTCTGTTGGAGTCTAACGGTAGTAAAAGGAGACATTTGTTAGTGTTGCAAAAGTCTTGTAAGACGCTCCTCGTTAATATCACTGACGTCTACAGAATCCATCAGCACAGCTAGCCTTTTACCAAGGTCTTCCACCTCTTTCTGTAGCTTATTGATGTGAGAGCAAGTTTCCTTCATGATCTTTCTCACGCTAACTGATGCCTGTACCAATTAAACACACAGAAACTTACGGATCACTATGAATGCAGTATGACTTGAGAGAATAAAGTTGTTTTCATATTAAAGCATTACTATTGCCAGTTGCCACCACTATCACCTTTGGCTGTCTGGTCACGTTAAGTGCTCTTGTGGAATTGGCTATGGACTATATTGTAAACAATGTAATAATGCTGAAATTAGAGAAAGATAATGTTCAAAATATCAAATATTTACATGTCTTGGCATGACATACCCTTGAGTTGCTTGTTTGGTTTAGTTGTGGTAGCAGTGCTTGTAGCCTCAATATCAGATCATTAATCTCAATCACTGTGAATTTTGAAGATCTGGAGCTTCTCTGGCTGGACATGCTGAAAGTTGTTTGTACTTGTGCAACTGTGCTCACTTTGACCTTCGCTTCTAGTGTGATGTGGGAATTTGCATTAAGGAACCGAAAGTTCAACTTATGCTTTAAATGGAGGAAGAGGGAGGGGCAGAGCCTGTCTTAATATTAATAATCTACTAGGCTTGTTGACACGGTATGAACAGTGAGAGTTAGATGACTACAGATAAACATCAATTAATTAGATTTGTTTGTGTCAGGGCCCATTAATCACACAATTCTAAGTACATGGCCCACGATTACAGTGGTTTTCAGACCCATTGATTAATATAATCCTTATAGTATATCACCATGATGACTCATGAGCTTAACTTATTTCTGAGATACATGTATCGTGAAGGACAGGCTTAATATTTTTTGGGGTGGATTGCACATCATAGGGTATCTTCAAATTAAGGTTGGCAAAACATTGCATTCGCCGTGTCACTCATTGCTTGCGCAATATTCCTTTTGTTAAGTCCTGTCCTGCCCGTTGGTTTCAATCCTGCCGTAACGTATAATGTTCTCTTGGTTATGGAGCATTTGTTAGTTAGGCCATCAAAATCTGACCCAATCTATACTGTAAACGCACAGTAGATTGGTATTAAAGGGCGATTAAACAATAATGGCCAACTTTTGTGTGTTAGTAAATATTAGACCATTGCATCGCTTAATCATGGTTGCAATGAAAGTGGATCTCCAAATGAGCTTGTAACTTCCCGGTTCTAGGCTGAGGTATATATAGCCGTGTAGGTGAAACCGGGAAGTTAAAATTAAGGTTATTTATGTAATTTTATATAATTACTATTACCCGATGTTAGGCCCATTTTTCTAATGCCTTTCTTGGCACCTAGGCCCAAGACTTGCTACCCTACACTAACCGTTGTTATGGGATTTGATGGTGAGAAAGGTAAGATTTACGATCCCCGCAATCTGAATAACCTCTAACTAGCTCGAGTTTAAATCTTTCTTTCTTTTGAAAAAGAAGGAGAACACACCTTTGGATGGTCTAATGGTGGGAGATTTTCAAGCTGTCATCTAAAAGTTTTCTGTGACTGAAATAGAACCATTCTTATAACTATAACAATTTGAATTTTGTAATCACGACTTTAGAAATGAATTTATCAAATTCTCACTTGGGAGTAATCATGAATGGTCTCGTCTCATTAACTTGGCTCGGTCCAAAATTAATTATGATGGGTTCGAATTTTAGAAATTAAACTCAATATATTTTGAGAATTGATTCTAAGTTAGAAATTAATTTGATGTCTTATATTTCTTTAAAAAGTATAATTTCAGTTTATACTTCAAGACGTCTTAACTTGATACAGCATCTTTATGTCTTATATTTCTTCACGTCGTCCTCACAGCATCCTAACAGAATGCCACCTCATCTAACGAACTAACTTGGCCCTTTAGATTGTTGGCTCAGTAACACTACACTAACTTTTATTCCCTCCTAATCCATCAATTTGCCCACTGACCCCATCAGATTACTGGGCTAATTTTAGCTGTATTCAAATATTAAAATCACTAGCTAGCAAATTTTAATGGAATCTTAATTTTAGCATTGGTGGCAATACAAAAAACAAATTAATGGAATTATCAGCAGATACCTGCGCAGTGAATAAACCAGCAAAATCATAAAGTACTGGAAACAACAAAATACAGTGATCTAATTGGGTTTTTATGTTGGTAGGCCTTACATCTCAAATTTTGTCATGACTTCTTACTGTCACATAAATAGGAATATTTGATGCTTCTGATCCAATGTAACATTGTTCAAATGCACCACTTTTGCATGTTCCTTGTTCATAGTAGCGTTTTAACGATGTTGCTTCCAGGGAGACATCGTAATTATTAAAAACTGACTCTCCAAGTCGAGAAGTTCCAAATGGGTTACCCTTGCCATGTTTAGCCAAATTTCAATGGACAAACGAGAAGCTGTTACTGCTTCAAAGAATTGACTTCACTCAATTCAATGTTACCATAAAACTTCTCCACATCTCCTTTTCTATTTATTTTTCTCCCTTTTCACTTTCACAGTTTAAAACTCGATGTGAAAAACCGTGAACACTGAACAAAATGAATAGCTAATCTATGTCCAGAACTCTTTTTCCCCCCGGTGGCAATAGGCTTCAAGGATCTAAAATACAATTTTCCTGTTGGTTTGGTTTATTTTCTCTACATTCCCATTTTTGTCCTTTGCATGTTTCTTTGCCTTCTTTTATTATCTTGATATTGTAAATTTGAATCAGAATAAAATGACTCATCCCTGATCTTTCAGGAATTAAAAGTACAATTTAGTCTCTTAAAGAGACTCAAACTCCTTTGACTTGAACAACACGGGTTGGATTCTGATATTTTTTAATCTTGTATCTGGACTTCGGTTCTTTTATTTTAACCATGACATTTTAATTGGTATTGTTATGAAACAAAATTTTCAAATGTTACATCTGCTACTAACTAGAAAATTTTCCTAACAATTGTCTTATCCAAAATTAGAACTTTGGTTCATTCTTAAAAAAATGACTCACTAGTCATTAATCATCATTTTCAATCCTTGACGACGATCAGTTTTAGTTAATTTGACATGTCTTCACAATCAATGTTAATGACTTACTTTTGCTCCTTGGCAAACTTTTAGTATCTTTATTTACCGGGTAAAATTATACTATACATTTTTAAACTTTATTTCAAGTTTTTGCTTAGTCATTAATCTTTTTTTCCCCTCAATTTCATTCTCTAACTTTAGTTGAGTTTTTTCTCTGTCAACTATCTTATCACTCAGCAAGTATATGACATGTTTGTAGCTTTGAAATCACCGAGTCTTAATTGACATATTTTTTTTGTGCACCAAGAGTACCCCTCAACTAATCCATTTTGAGATAGAGAGATTACTGAAGTAAAGTCTTTTTAACCAAGCCTTTTCCATATCATGTCCTAATTGACAATTACTTATTTAAAGGTTGCCCTTAAAAGTAACTAAGGAGAAAACAAAAAACAAACATTTTTTTTACTACATGAGAGAAGGAAGAAGAAGCCTTCCTCCCTATCATTTTGCATAATCTCTAATATGATAATATGAATAACATCTGTTTGCTTGATACATCTAAAAGTAGGAAATAGAAATTAGGACAGCAAAATATTGGGGATGTAACCCCACTTAACACTTTATCAAGTAATAGACCGCTGGGAACAATGAATGCTTGATTATATTGCAGCCGGACTGACTAAAACAAAACCAAGCAAAAATCATTCAAAGTAAAACCCTTCGTAAACAATATTTTTGGACAAACGCTTCAAGTCAGCAACCTTACAAGTTACATCCATGAATGTAGTCGTAGATGTCATATTCTAACAGCATAC
The DNA here is from genome assembly GCA_004329165.1 of Spatholobus suberectus. Taxonomy (NCBI): domain Eukaryota; kingdom Viridiplantae; phylum Streptophyta; class Magnoliopsida; order Fabales; family Fabaceae; genus Spatholobus; species Spatholobus suberectus. Next base: position 60,594,590 of record CM014729.1, read on the forward strand.
CCTATAATGACATCACAGGAACAAATCCATTTTAAGTTATCAAAGAGCATTTATCATTCTCTTCATATCAGCAGACCTCCTGGGATCTGGTTCTTCAATTGCTCTCTCAGTAAGTACTTGCTTGATGCGACACATCGACTTCCTCACCTGATTTCACATAACAATAAATCGATAAAAACCACACATGCTTTTTTCCCCTCTCTATGCAGAGTTTAACATTCAACATTTAACATTTTTTTTTCTGATGAATTCAACATTTAACATTTAATTTTTCTCTAATCAGTTCTATATTAAGCACTGTAAAGGAATAGAAGAAAAAAGCAATACCACTGATTGTTCTATACCAAATACCCAGGTAACTACGGTTAACAAGAGCAATATGTGTAAAGCAGAATAAGTGCAAAGAAGTGAGGTAATACCTTAGGGATGCGCTCTGGGTGAGGAAAACGCAGGTTCTGTGCATTAAGCATTTGACGTTGAGTCATCAACATGTTCTTCTCCTTTAACAGCACATACCACAACTTATGAAGGTTATCCCAAGATTTCAGACGCAGTTCCGACGCCTTCCAACTCCGACCTAACAATAACATTAAATTATTATTATTTTAAAAAAAAAAAAGACAAAGCCATTGCCTGAAAAAAGGTGGCAAACCTTCAAAGCTCAATGGAGAAAATCAGGAATTTTGGTTGTGCTGAACAGCTGTGGCTATAATGAAATTTTCATTCCAAATCCAAATGAAAACAAGAGGTGCATGGTGCATACCATAAACAACAGGTTTGTCATCATCAGGGCTCCTGTCTGCCTCAAAGAACTCCTGAAGGGGGTTGTGTCCTTCCCTGCTACCAGCAGCAGCTGTAGTGGCATAATGTTTTGATCTGGCAGCAGCGGCAAGGAGCGTTCGTCCAAGTGTTCTTGACAACAACATGGCTACAATGCTGATAGTATTGATTATACAATGTAAGAAACCAGAGGACAAGTGAATGCCCATGCAACCAATGTTGTCAAAACCAAATAAAATATTTTCATAAATCATATTCACATGGACTTTGCAGGCAATGTATCATTGAGTATGATCAATTTGACGATTGAAAAACCCCATCATTTTGGAAACCATGCAGGTGAGTGGGAAGAAAGTGCAACTCTGAAACTCAAAACTCTAATGGCAGACTGGCTTCTCCTACTTTTTCACACCCACAATGTAGGGATTGGGTTGGGTTTATACTCATAGAGCTGTCAATAAGTGCCAGCCAACCCATTCAGCCCTATCCCACTTAGGCCAATAGCCATACGGATTAGGGTCAACTCACTAAAAAAATGAAAATTAGAGAAAGAAGGACATTCTTATCTTAAAAGGGATAGGCAACCCTAAAACAAAATGAAAATATTGATCAACTAAGTTTCACTACTTCATTACAAGTTCAATATTATATTAGTACGTGTAATCCTAAGATTCAACATGCCACCTGATATGATACAATATACCCTTGCACAGTTGCACTCTTACTTCACTATATATATATCCAGGAAATGAAAATGAAGCAAGTCTAGTATAAAATACACAGATAAGGGGTAAAAGAAAAGGAGGAAACTAGTTGACTGTGGATAATGTTTAATTCCAGTCTTGGCTGGGCTGAACTTGTTTTGTCTGTTGTGCCTCAATAACAGTATCATTTAGTTCGCTACAAATATTTAAAGATTCATTACAGTAATGTGGTGGATCTCTCCAAAAAATCAAATAGATCTATTGTTACTAACATATCTTGGTTGATAAATTATAATTGCACATCATCATGTCTTTCTACTATTCCTAAAAGTACAAAATCAACAAGTAAACACCATCATATTTGAGTATGATGGTACCTGTATAGCATTGCAGATTTATCAAACGCAACAGAAGCCCTAATATATAGCCATGACTAGCGTTCTAAATTCTAATTAGGTAATACGAAAAAGCAAACAGCTGCCAATAGATTAATTTTGGCACGACTAGCTCTTAAATTTTATACAGTGTGTTTGGAATATATTTATGTTATATACATGTTACATTTTTAGTCTTTAACCGAGTCCAATGACATCATTGTGTGATCCATAAAGCCAACTTCACCTAGTGGGACAAGACTTTTGCTGTTGTTGTTGTTGTATATGTTGCACTTTTAGTGGTTTTGATAATTTTGTCAACCAAAGGTGTAGATTAGTTGCTTCTCAGAATATATGAAGTTATCTTTTAACTAGATAGTACAATTTTGGTTTCTTTCTAATGTAGAATGCACATCAACTCTATTTGTGGATTTGGCTTTTCTAGCTGATGTTAAAACACCAAATCTTTCTTTGATTTATAAAACAAAATTGTATGTAATTATATGTTCCCAAAATGCTAACAATAGCCATTCAATGTCTTTCTCTCCATCTAAACAATGCAAGGTTTCTCTCTTCTCCTAGGTCATCCATCTATAAAAACAGTAGATCGACAATTTAATACGAACAATACTCAATGCAATTAAATACAATCAAGCAGTTAAAGAAGCAAAAAATGAGAGTTGCAGAATGTTTTTCAAGAAAATGATGAACTTTAATTCAATCTAGAGAATCTACATCTATTAAGAAGTTGGAGGAGTTATCTAGGTTGCTTGAAGAGACTATGACCAGAAACCAGACTAAGGAAAATGGGGATCTTAATGACAGTGAGAAGGACTACGATTTGCTTCCTAAAGTAGATGAATTCTCTGAAGAGAATGGACATAGGGCAGAAGAAACATCTTAGCTAGAGCTTTCAGCCAATGAAGAGGAACTTACTCAAACAAAGCTTACAGGAAGAAAGTATTGATGACAGTGAAATGGAACCTTGGTAACTGAGAAAATTGATGATGGTGGAAGAAAAATATTCTACTTTGGCATATTGAACATTAAATTGGATCCATAGTCCACACATGTACCATGTATACATTGATTATTAATACCCATATCGATACAACATGTACGCATCAATTTGTGGATACTGGACCAAAAACAGTTTGTAGGCAAGTGACATCTGACAAAGTGACCAAAAAATGTGAATACTGGACCCCTAAATCACATTTTGTGGGCAAAATGTTTTTCCATGATTCAGACCAAATATCGAACAGTTGATGAGCAAAATCAAATATATTGCAAAAGTAAAATGTTAATAGAATGTGAAACATCGTGGACAACAAATAAGCAAGTGCGTATTTCATCTCATACAAGGAAATTTCCAACCAGAGAAACAGAGAAAACCTCATATAAGGGGGAAATAAACAAATAAATAATACTTAGGTCCACAAATCAAACCAGGAATAAGAACAAAACAAACCTGAGGAGAAAAGCAGACTAGCAGTGCAAAAATGAAGTCACAGGGAGGGTGAAGATGAAACTATGAAGATGAATTCATAACAAAAGAAAATAGAAGTTGAGGTCAGGGTTTAAGGGTTTTTCGAGAAGAGGAGGAAGAGGAAAGTTTCTTTTTTATTTTATTTTTTTTAACGCTTCAGGTGTAATTCAAAATGTTTCCATTTTAATTACAAAAATATCTAATTAAAATGCCAAAAACTTTAAAATTATTTTAATAAAATATGTATTTTAAATTAATTAAAAATCAGTTTAAGAGAGTGTTTGGTAAGAATATTCTGTTAAGTTTACCGGGAATATTAGGTTCATTTCCTTAGGTTCTTATATTTAGTATGACAATTTTAAAAATTATTCACAATAATTATTTTTTAATTATGCTTTTTTAAAAAAATTTCTCATCGAAACGGGTTGAGAATCCAAGATTTCAATATAAGAGATTTTTTTTTATAATGTAAAAATAAAATTATATCTTTTATTCTCAAAAATGTTTTTGACATTTCAAATATATTTATGAAATTCTAAAAAAAATGATTTTCAGAATATATGATTCTTAGAAAACATAAAAAAAATTCGTACACCAAACACTCCAGCATTTAAAATAAATATTATAAAATTTAATAATGTTACTATACATCGATTTATGATTGAATAACAAAATAAAAAAATCTTGATCCTCTCGTAACATTCAGATTAAATTTAACATAAAATACTTTATTCCAATCCTATACAGCACAAGCGAATTGAAGGACTCACTTGCCATCATCATTTGAAAATTTTTTAATACGACTTTATTTTATATTATTTTTAGTCTATGAAAAGTTTTTAAATTTTAATTTTTGTCTCTAACTTTTAAAATTAATAGTTTTTGCCTCTATATTTTTGAAAATATCCAAACTTTAGTCTCTAAAATTAACACTTTTTTGTCCTATATAGAAAATATAATATAAGTATTTCAGAAAAAATATAGGAATAAAACCAATATTTTAAAAATTGGGAACAAAAATCAAAATTTAGAAATTCTTTATGGATTAAAAATACCATTAACTCTTCTATTTTTAATTATAAACACATTATACCCCTTAATTGTTAAAGAAAAATGCTAGTTAATGTGAAAACTGAGTATGAAATTATTACGAAATGACATGTTTGTATTTTGCCACAAAATTTATTAAAATACGTTTTAAAAAAACTTATAAGATATTTACTATTTTCATAAATTCAAATAAATTTGTAAAATTTGTTTCCTTAAATTGTTATCTAATATAACAAAAGCTTATTATTATTATTATTATTTTGACAAGTAGTAGAGGACAATATAGGTTGTAAAAGAATTTAGAAACTTCACCCAACCCCAAGAAAATGTTAAAAGAAAAAGAATTGGAGAGAATTTTTGAGTTTGACAAGAGAGTGTAGATACCTACACAGAGAATAAACAAGCAAAATAGAATAAAAAATTGAAAGCAACAATGTACTAAAACAAATGGTCTAATTGGGTTTTTGTATTGATAGTCCTAATGTATTGTCCCCCGTAAACTCCCTTACCCTCTTAGGATATTTCTTAATAATAGTTTATTCTGTTTTTATATTTAGAAATATGAAGATATAAGCAGCGTTTTAAAAACCGGACCGGTCATCAACTTGGTTGAGATACTAGGTTAATGGGTTATTGGTCGAACTAGTGAGTCACTAGTTGAACCGCATGCACCGGTATAATTAACATAATGATTAAGGATATGTATAAATATTATTTTTTGCACATAATTAATAAGGATCTATGGTAGTTTAGTGGCAAGAAGTGGTGGTGCATTTTGGAGAGGTGTGGGCTTGATTCCTTTGGAAGCCATGTTTTTGCATTTTCTCAAATCAGGTTTACTGCTTACCTTGCACCCCTCGGTACAACACATTGCCTTGCATCAGAGCAGTGCAAGCGCCCCTCAGTACAACACATTGCCTCGCGTCAGAGCAGTGCGGGCGTGTCAGTGCTAACTTTACACCTTGGGCCACGCACAAATAAAACCTGGTCTGTTCGTAATCCGTTTAATTCGAGTTTAAGCTAGTTTGATGACGTCACTACCGGGCTGATAGTGTTTCCGATCCAATAAATGAATCGACCCACTAACTAGTTTGGTTCTCGGTTGGGCTGGTTCGAGCTAGGTTTTAAAACACTAGCTATAAGTCTTTCTTGATGTGTGTGCGTTGAGATAAGTCACCTTTAAAAATTGGTTAAATTATTTTGTAGTCGCTGAATTTTTAGACAATTTTTAATTAGGCTCCTATATTATTATTTTGAATTAAGTCTTTAATATTTTTAATTCTTTTAATTGGGTCCTTAGGGTTAACTTCTGTTTGATTGTTGTTTGCCTCAAGGACCAAATTAAAAAAAATTCAAAAGATTAAGAACTCAATTAAAAAATAGTATAAGGATTTTATTAAAAATTGCTTAAAAATTCAAGAACCTACTGAATAGTTTAACTTTTAATTTACTAACATTATATTAGTCTAGTAAGGTTGAGTCTTGTAGATGAAAAAATGTGGTTAGAAGAAGATACCTCATTAAAAGTAATTAGTTGAATTCTCTAGCAGATATTTGTCATCGATAAAACAAAAAAAATACTGCACATCTATTTTTAATTCTACAATTTTTAATCCCCCAAAATTTTAAAAATATGCAATTTTGGTCTAACCGTTAAATGTTCATCTGTTGATTGTTAATGCCTCAAAGTTAATTATGATGTGGTATTAGACTGAATATATGGCAGATAATATTTATCAGACTAATGTCACATCATAGTTAACGTTGAGACATTAATAGTTCCTAATAAGGTAAATGTACTTAGTGTGAATAATTAATGTTTTGGTGTTTTATAAATGTTTTGTTTTGGTATAATTGAATGTTGCATGCCACTATTGTTTAGGAAAACTTTAAGAGGAAGAGTGGAAGACTACATATGGAGAAGTAATAGAGCCAGGATCCTCTCCGGCATCTTTAGTAGGATTCTTTCTCCAGTAAAATCTCAACCATCAATCACATTTTCTCTCTCCTCTAACTAGTGTTACACTAACCATTCAATGGCTAGGATTTTGCATGACAGTGGCCCAAAAAATATGGCTGGAGAGGATCCAATTTGATAAGTAAACCTTTCTTACTATAGGAGAGTTCAATATTACAAATTCAAGAATTTGGTCTCAAATTGTTAGAAATAATTCCTTAAGTGCATACTTTTAATTTTTAATCTAAAGGATCTTTAGGCAGAAGCAATACAATCACAAAAGCGTGTATATTTTAAGAATAACTCATTCTTGTACACATGAGATCTACATTATGTTGGATAACTAAGGATAGGATAAATACTAGGATCCATTGTCAAATCTTGGTCTAAGCTAGCGTTCTTTAACAATTGTTGCAAAATCTTTGTGGCAATTAATTGTGAATATGAACAAAAGAAATCGGTGGCTTTATGGTTCTTTTTTAACCGAATCTCTTGAGTTTCTAATAGAACCTTAACCCCTCTTCAAATCGAAGAAAAGGGAGTATGAGTTTTTAATTAAGTCCTCATAGTTAAAAACATGTTAAAAAAAATCCTTGCAGTTTAAAAAGTTTATAATTAAGTCTCTGAAAGCCTTTCTAGTTAAAAACATGTTAAAAAAAATTCTTATAGTTTAAAAAGTTTGTAATTAAGTCTCTAAAAAGAATTAATAAACATGTTAAAGGTGGATATCAAGCCTTCATTCAACCTTGAAATTCACCAACAACACTAAAACTATTAAACTAATAACTTTATTTGATATATAAATAAAAATTATATTATATATAACTAAAATAGGAAACTAAAATTACACATATATTTACTACTACTAAATTAAATAATATTAACATTATATAAACTAATAATATTAAAAATAATATTAATAAATATATACTAAATATATAGTAATAATATTAAATAAATACTAATAATATTAAAATAATATTAATAAATATAATTTAATAATATATACTAAGGGCCAAAATTACACATATATTTACTATTAGTAAATAAATAATATAATATTATAAAACAAAACAGACAATAACTTATACTTTTTAATACTATATATCTTAATTATAACTTAATCACTCTATTTTAAATAATTTTCAATTTTTATAAAATTGTGTTGTTTTAATTTTTTATTTACATATTTTAGTGACTAAAATAAGATATTATTATTGATGAAACAATTTTTTATGTATATTTCACTAAAAAAGTATATTTATTGCATATATTTCTAATTAACATTCTTTTGATATATTTATATGATATCTAATAATTTAAATTTTTCTAGAAGTTTATTAACATATACTAATTTATATATATTACTGAACTTTGAGGGTGGAAATTCAAACTCCATTCACACTAACAAGTATATATTATTAATATATATTTATTAATATTATTAATATCCTATAAATATATACTATTTTATATTTATTAATATTAATTTTAATATTATTAGTTTATATAATATTAATTTTATTTAATTTAGTAGTAGTAAATTAATATATATGTAATTTTAGTCTCCCGTTTAAGTTATATATAATATAATTTTTATTTATATATCAAATAAAGTCATTACCTTAATGATTTTAATATTGTTAGTGAACTTCAAGGTTGGTACTTGGGCTATATATTTTAACAATTATATCTCAATTCTTTAGGTGTGCATATGTACACTATTTATCTTTAGACTTCCACTTTAATAATTTGGGCCATCTCATGTATCAATAATGGAACTACTGCAACTTTCGTCATTGTCGTAAAATGTGACTAGACCCTAATGACCACCACATCAATACACTTAACGACATAGATCAATATGGATGAGTAGCATGGAAATAACATACAATGTGATCTCAATCATGCTTATTTTCAAATGGTCTACCTTTAGTCTTTAGTGAGATCAATTTCAAGTCTTTAAGTGCAAAATAATTTTACACACAAGAAGATACAAACAAGTTGACTAATAAACTCATAATCTTTATTTTTGTAGAAAATTAAAAATAAAGAGGATGTTACAAACCACACAATCAATAGAGATTTAATCAACTCACAAACCAAGTGGATAGACATGCAGTATAATCCGGCAGAGTTGAATAAAAAATTCACCAAAAATCACATAGTTATGCTAAAATGCTGATTATTGTTTTGTATGAAAGTGGACATGTAAACACATATGGTCACCAAAATCCAAATCAAAATAACATATATACAGATCACAATGATTCATGCAATCTCAGTTAGTTGCAAGGTTTTATTCATATCGAAACTCATCTAAGTTTAGCGCTATTATTCCTCACTTGTTTTGATCCAATCATACTTGAAATTGAAGGTAACAACAAATATCACCACTTAACACAAAAATTCAAAAAAATAACAAAGGAATTACTACACATCAAACCAATTCATCTTTAGAGTTGTATCAAACAACAAACACTTCTAAATCAACATAAGAATATATGAACTCTAAAACCTTACTCTTGGTCCAACCTTGCTTGGAATTCAAGGTAACCACCATAGTTACCTTCTAACACTTATTTACAACAACTAGATACAACAAATTACATGCCGCAAATAGAATATACTCACAATTAAATCAAGATAACAGTATAGTTCCAACCAAGTAAAAGATGGCAGTGCTTTAAGACATCTAAAATTCACATGCAACCCAAAGTAGTAGATTGGGGAAATCCTAACCCTTTCCAATGCCAACTAAAAATATAAAAAACTCATTCCCCCTTACTTAGTTGCTCGGTCAAGAAGAGAGGAAAGGAAGATTTGCAAATTTGCTTCAAGCCTTCGTATGCGTAGAACCTTTGAACGAGCTTTGGGACTGAATAGAGTATGGTGAACAGAATGATGATCGGAACCTGCCTATGTGAAGTTAAGTGAGGAGATGATAGAAACCAGTGTTTTAAAAACTGGATCGGTCATCGACTCAGTCAGGACACTGGGTCACTGAGTCAATGGTCGAACCGGAGGGTCAATGGTTGAACCGCATGACTCGGTAAATACTATCATAACATAGATAGTTTATGATATAATGTTATATTTGGCACATATATATTCAAAGAATATGATGGTTTGGTGGCAAAGCTTCCTGCTATTTGCCGAGGGTGACTATGTTCGATCCTCATTTACAACAATTTTGATATATTTGTGTGACAAGAAAACCTGCACAGCTTGTGTTGTGCGGGTGGACCACAATTTCGAAAAGCAGCTTGCAGGGGGATGTCAAATTGCGTGAGGATTTAGCATAAGCAGAGCAGCATGTAGGCTTAAGCTGATTGCACTACAGACTCCAAACCAGAAGTGCAGTCTCTAGACCAGAACAGGCGTAAGGTGACTACATCTAGACCTACGCACACAACACTCAAAATGGGCTTAACGGTTCGCTCGAATGAATTGTCATTGGTTCAATCTGGTTTGCTGACGTCAACATCAATTCATAAACACATTTGATCCAATAAGTGAACCAAACCGGTAAGGGGTTTGGTTTTCGGTCGGATTAGCTGGTTCGAGTCGAGTTTTAAAACACTGATAGAAACATGCTTGCATGTGACTTTCCACCATGGAAAGGCCAATATGCAAGCCCCTCAAGTGTGGGTGTGTGTTCAACTAAGAAAGAGAAAAAAATAGGGAAAGAGACTTCTCACCTTGGTGGATGCTTGGCGATGATGGAAAAGCTTGAAAGGAGGAGAAAATGACTTCAATAGAGGTTGGAATCAAGGTTGGCCATGGTTTCCCCTTTGAACCCATGGAGATGGAGAGAATTTTGAGAGAAAATGGAGGTGGAGAGAGGGAGATTTTGTGAAATTGAAGAGAGAGGGAGAAGTTTAAGAATTTATATTAATGGCAACTTACTTAGTAAGTTAAGTGGGTATAGGTTTTAGCAATTAATCTAGCGCGTAGGACAATGTTTAAATACTGCATTCTATAAAGAAATCAAGCGAAAAATACTTCATTAGGTGTTAATTAATTGCTAATTCCCACTGAAAAATAAATCACACAAAATGATTAAGTTTCAGCTTAGTAACATTTTTACTACGACTTGGCTATATAAAGAGTGGAGATCGGCAATTGCGATTTGACACTCTAAGAGTTAGAATTTATTCACTAGGAATTGATTAATTAATATGAACTAGAATATTGGGACATTTTTCAAGAAATTAAATTCGCTAGTACTAGATAGGATATACTTTCCAGAAATACTGATAACTCAAAGTCAATGAGCTCTCTTAATAAATTAGTGATATTAAAACCATTTATTTTACTTTATAAAAAGAATATACCTACTAAAAAAATATTTTACTTAAATAAATAATAATAATAATAATAATTATAACAATAAGAAGAAGAACTTAGTAAAAAGAATTAATAAAGAAATTGATAGTGATAAAAACTTCATGGAAGAAATATTGATATTAATATATAAAAACACCCTTATAAAATCAAGCAATCTACTATTCACATAGCTAATAAACATATATATCATACATAATTTACTATTCAGAAAGCTAGCCTAGGCTTTACAAGTATAAAATAGTGCTCTAAACTAAGACTATTACAATGGACATGAATGCCAACACTATCTAAATAATAGGGATGATAAAAAAACTTGCACCCATTATGGACTGAAAATGGATAGCTTAATGAGTACCCACTTATTAACGAGGCAAGGGCAAATAGTAAGGTACATGTATATGTGGATACTTGCAATTTGAAATTAAATAAATGTCCTTATTATATACAAAGTAAGTCACTGTAATTTATTTTTAGTATAAATATATATTTCAAATTTTTTTTTATAAATATATGTTTTAAAATTGTTTATTTTAAAATTAATTTTATTTTTTACTTTTTTAAAATTTATATTTTAATAAATATTCACATCTATCTATTTGATACTTGCAGATACTCATAAAATTCATTGATACTCACTTAATAAATACCCGTGCAGATATGAGCAAGTAACAAAGGGCTGCTACTCGTTCCTGCCTTATCCTACCTCATTGCCATCCCTACTAAATACCATAGAATTAGTAGAAAGCATATCTTTGCTCTATTTCTCTAGTTGCATCGTCTTTTGGGTATCCTTTTTGTAACTAACACAAGAGAGAGAGAGAGAGAAAACATCACTATAATATCGTTTCATAAATTTGTGTGGTTTATAAAAAAATCTACTTTTATCTATTTATTTTGTAGTTTTTTTTTCATATCTTATAATTTGCTACAACATATCTATATTTGTAATCTATAATTTATAATCTATAATATATAAATCTATAATCTGTAATCTATAAATTTGAGAACCATTAAATGACAAGTTTGGACAAGTGTCATACTTTCAAAAGATAACTTTTCTTATACCCATTTATGACCATGCTAAATTTGAAAAGTTCTTACTATTCATTGTATAGTGCATTTTCTTTTATACACCTCTTCTTATACAGATTTTCCTTATACTCTTTTTTATACACAATTTCCTTTTAAACATACTTATTAACATTCTCATAAAATTATATAAAACAATTAAAAATGGTATTTTTAAAATAAAGCTATTTTATAATTAATTTAAACAGTTTTTCATTAAATACAGAGTTATTTTTATAATTATAATTATAATATATATATATATATATATATATATATATATATATATATATGATTTTAATATTTATGTAATGTTGAAATAGTAAACTCATTTGAAATTGTATAAATATAAGAAAGAGTATTTATTATTATTATATTAAAATGGTAAACTCATTTCAAATTTTACAATTTAAATATTCTTCTATTGTGATATAACTTTTCTGTAATATAAAAAAATTTAAAATATCAAATAATACAAAAATTGAAATAATTTTGTTAAAAATATTTTATGAGATTAAAATAATATGAAATATAAAATTCCAATAAAACAAATCTATAAAAATCAGAAATAATAACATTATAATGTTACAAGAATCTTACATAATAAATATATCTTGATATATATTATAATTATAACTATTATTATTATTATTATCACTATTTATATAAGTAAAATATTATTATATTGATTCAAAAATATTAAGATGATATTATAATAGTGTAAAATATAAAATGCTTATAAAATATTTTCATAAAAGAAATAAATAATAATAAAATGATTATTGTATATTATAATGTATAGTTAAATAATGTTATTATTGTAAAAAAAAACTAGAAATAATAATAATGTGTTATTTACTCAAATAAAATAAAAATATAAAGATGATATTATATATAAGTTTAAAATATTAAGATGATATTATATTTAATTGTATAAAATATAAAATAAGAAGAAATTGTTTTCACAAACATTATAAAGTATAGTTACAACTTGTTATTTTTGTTAAAACATGGAAATAGTGTTGTATTATCATAAATCTAGATCATAATTAAACTTAAAAGAATATAAAATAAAAAATAAAATTATCATAAAGTCTCCTGATGCCTTTTTACAATAATAATAATAATAATTAATTTTTTTTTATTATTATTATATAAAATAATTTATTTTTGTCAACATAAACTAATGTCATTATTTTTTTACTATTTTATTTATAAATAATCTACTACTTCTATTTTTTCTATTTAAATTTTTTTTATTGCTCTATTAATTCATTTTAGTCGTTGTAAATTGTCCACTAATTTTGTCATAAATCATTTAGTCTTAAATCACACTGATCATTCTTATTAAAATGAATAAATGTTCTTAAACTTTGATTTATTGAAACATTAATGACTTCTTTTTATGTTATGTTTATTGACAACCTTCTTTTGTTATGACACATTTCAAATTACATGTATCCATTCACATAGATTATCTAGCTTGATAAAGTCATCCTTATTCGGTAATTATAATGAGAAACATTGAAACTACAAACTAATGACACAAAAATTATATTTGTTGGTATTTATTAGGCTTAATTGCATTTTTGGTCCCTCAAGTATTACAATTGTGCGGTCTCCCAAATTTTAATTGCGCAAATTGGGTCTTTCAAGTATTGCAATAATGCAATTTTGGTTTATCAAATTTCAATTGTGTAAATTTGGCTCCTTAAGTATTGTAATTGTGCAATTTTGGTCCTTTTGTCAGTCTCCCATTAAACATTTAACATGACAGATAATATGGCCTTCATGGATGATGTGGTGATTGACATGATGATGGATGCACGGCAAATGATGTGTTATGGTGTGACAAAGAGACCAAAATTACACAATTGTGATACTTGGGATACTTAATTTGCACAATTGAGTGCAATGAATAATCAAGTATTAATGGCTCCATTCTTGGAGGAGGAGATAAAACAAACAATTTGGGATTGTGATGGTTCAAAGAGCCATAAATTTTACCTTCATCAAAGACTTTTAGGATATGATAAACCAGGATTTTGTAGACTTTTTGGAAGAGTTTCATTTACATGGGAGTTGATGAGGAGATAGGGGATCAAATAGCTCCTTTATCACTCTTATTCCAAAAAAAAAAAAAAAAAAGAATCCTCAGAAGGTAGGGGAATGCAGGCTAATATCCCTGATTGGTTATATGTATAAGGTGCTTGCAAAAGTCTTAGCTAATAGATTGAGGAACGTCATAAAGATAATCATCTTAAAGAATCAATCCACCTTCATTAAGGGTGGCAAATTTTGGATAGGGTGCTTATAGCCAATGAGGTGGTGGACAAAGCAAAAAGAAGTGGGAAATCATTGGTATGTTTTAAAGTTGATTTTGAAAAAGCATATGACTCGGTGAGTTGGGGGCATCTGTATTATATGATGGAAAGGATGGCTTTTGAAGCAAAGTGGCGACAGTGGACCAATGAATGTTTAATATTTGCTAGAGTTTCTGTTTTGGTAAATGGAAGCCCAACGGAAGAGTTCAGCATGGGTAGAGGCCTTAGGCAAGGAGATCCTTTGTTTCCTTTCCTTTTCCTTATTACAGCGGAAGGCTTAGATCTTATGGTAAGGGAGGCAACTTGTTTAAAGGGTTTAGAGTTGAGGAGAGAGGGTCGTGCATCCACATCTTTAGTTTGCAAATGACACCTTAATCATTGGAGAGAAATCATTGGAAAATGTGTGGGCTATTAAAACAATCCTATAACTCTTTGCCTTTTAAATATTTGGGTTTGCCAATTAGGGCATATCTAAGAAAAAAGGTTACTTGGCAACTAGTGGTGGATGTGGTCAAACGATGGTTATCTGCATGGAACAACAAACATACATCTTTGGTTGGTAGAGTAGTGTTGATCAAATCAGTTTTAATGTCTCTCCTGATCTTTCAAGGCCTTTAAAGGTATTATTTCTTTACTTGAATCTATTTTTAAGCATTTCTTGTGGGAAGGGGGGAGCAAAGGAGTAAAATACATTGCGTGGCATGGGAGAAAATGTGTAGCGAAAAAGAGGAAGGGGGTTTAGGGGTAAAAAATTTAAGGGCTTTCAACTTAGCACTGTTAGGGAAATGGAGGTGGCATATGAAGAGGGAACACAATTCCTTGTGGTATAGGGTACTTGAAAGCAAGTATGAGAGAGAAGTTGAGGGATGGGAAAGTAAGGGGAAAAGGAGGTCAACTTGGTGGATAGATATCAAAACCTTGGAAGAGGACCAATCTTTATAGACAAATTAGTTCTTAGGGACTATCTATAGAAAGGTAGGTGGGGGGAGAGATATGTATTTTTGGCATGATCCATGGGTTGAGGGAGGAAAGTTGAGGGATAAATTTCACAAGTTGTACACCGTAGCAATAGATAAATATGCCAAAGTGATTGACCTTGGAGAATGGTAAAGTGGCCACTGGCGTTGGAAGTAGGAATGGAGGAGGCCTATGTTTCAATGGGAGCAGGAACTACTTTTAGACATGGAAGCAATTGTGAGCCAAAACCAAATAGAGGAGGAAGGAGAAGGCAAATGGCAATGGAAGGCGGAGAAGACGGGTCAATATATAGTGAAGTCAATATACCAAGTCATTATGGTTACGAATAGGATGACACCAAGAGAATTCTTCAAAAAGATGTGAGTGAAAAGAGTCCCTTTGAAGGTTCTATCTTTGGTTTGGAAGCTAGCCTGGGATAGGATACCTTTTCTTGAAAATCTAGCACATAGGAATGTAGTTGATAACAATGATGTTGGGTGTCAAGTATGTGGAGGTGGAATGGAGGATATAAAAAACTTATTTTTTGAGTGTGAAAGCTCAAGTAGGATTTGGAATGTTATTTTGCAATGGTAGGGATTGAGTGCGACACTGCACAATGATGCACAGAGAAATTTCTTATAGTTTGTTGGCCTAGTGGAGTGTGGACCACAAAGAAAGTTAAGTTGGTAGGCGGTATGGTTTGTAGGAGTGTGGATGATGTGGTTGGCCAGAAACTCTTTGGTATTCACTACAAAAAGAAGAGAAATAGATCAAATTGTGGAATCCATCAAGACTTTATCTTGGTAGTGGAAAAAGGCAAGGGTGTTTTGAATATCCTCTATCGGGGTGGATGACAAATCCCAGGGCATGCCTTGGTGTGGAGTGAAAGAAAATAGTTTTGGAGGTGTGTGTGGGGGGAAGAGTTTTATGGGTCGTGGGATGAAATGATAAATGAACGTGATGTGGAGGTGCAGAGTTTCTACATACAGGCGGAGGACACGAAAAAGAACCAAAAAGACGCAATTACCTGGGGAGAAGACTCGCATAGGAGGCATGTAGTCAACACATTCTTGGTGGGGTCATCAATACAGTGGAGAAATAGTTCTTTTTGAAGGGATACCTGAGTGTGTAAGGCAACTGTGTTTTAGGGTTGAGTGGGAAAGCATCATTTAATTCTTGAATGAGTGAACAAGTTGCAGATGATATGACATATAGTGTGTGGCTGATGATATTTTGGGATTAGACTTAGTTGGTATGGTTTCTTGAATTGCGTACATTTGTGAAGTATATATATTAAAGCTCCAATTTTATGTCATGTAATGAAGTTGTGTAATTTATTATATTTGGGGCTGGGGTATTTATTATAATGAGATAGATGGTTTAGGTCGATGTATGTGGAATCTGCAGGTGTTTGTATATGTGCAGGAATGTAGATTTTGAGAAGTGGGTTCTTGTGTATTGACTTAGGGGGGGGGGGGGCACTTCTTGTTTTGTTTCTCATAGTCTTTTCTTTTATTTAATGAATTTCATTTGCTTACCAAAAAAAGAAAAAATTTGTGCAATTAAAACTTAGGGACCAAAATTGCACAATTACGATAATTAGGGGACCCAATTTGCGTAATTGAAACTTGATGAACCAAAATCGCACAAATGCGATATTTGAGGGAGCAAAAGTGTAATTAAGCCTATTTATTATTTCTTTTGTGAGCTATAGGTTGAAACATAGAAGACATTGAGAAATGCAATTTTGACCATCTCAAACATTGTTCAAACAAATGGCTTTGCATATTGATCCTCTTAAAGACTTATAATGTATTAATCTTGCTTTTACATAGGTGTTTATAGATCTCATTTTTTCATGTATTTTTATTGTTAAATTCTACTTGAAATTTTTTTACATCATTATTTTACTATATTTTGTTAATCAAACATTTTCATTTATATTTCAATATTTTTTGTACTTTATAACCTATAATAGGAAATGATCAAGGCAATAATTCAATAGAAAATATTCAAAAAAATTAGTATATCGATAAAATACTAGATTCAACTACATATTAAATCTTATTAACTATTTTATATAGTTAATACTTCCAATTTTTTAAACTATATTTCTATTTTAATATTGTTTCTTCTTAATTTTATGTAAAATTAATTGAATTTAACTATCATATATAACCAAAGTAGCATAACTTTAATTTCAAACTAGGCCGTCATTTGTAATTATATAAATTTTTAAAATTTTTTATTTATTTATTGAGTATCTGTTTTGATTTATTATTTTTTTATATTAAAACACTCATGGACAAAAAATGAAAAAGAAATGTTTGATCATGTATTTTTTTTGGTTTTGCTTCATATAAATCATATGAATTTGAAATCACTCACAACATTATCATGATTATATGCTATAAAGCTAGACTCATGCCTTCAATGATTAAAGAGTTAGGTTAATTATTTTTACATTTCTCCTTTTTAAAATGTTAATAAATATGATATATATTGTTATGACAAAATTAAAATACTTTTATTAAAAAAACTTAAAGTGTTATTATAAATCAATTATGTATTTAAGTAAAATATTAATAAATAAAGATATTTTAAAAATAAATAATTTTTTTATTTTTTTAAAGTGATATATATTTGCTTCTACTCCTATATTATTTCATTGAACAACAGTATTTGATATATATTTCTATAGCCTAATCTATAAAAATATACCAAATTATAAAGTAGTTTATTAAATTATTAGATTACTAAAGCTTGAAATTGCTAGTGCTAGTGAAGATAGGCTTGTGATATATCAAGTTGCCCCATGTGGTCTCAGTGTTCCTTTAAGTGCTAACTCTCACTGGGGTGAATTTCCTCATATTGTAATTTTCATTTTTGCTTTTGTTCCTGTCAAACTATACCAAAATAACATTTGATATATTTTTTTAATCATAATCTCATGAAAAAAAATGATAATTGACATGGTTCATTTTAATATACTTATATACACATAATATCTTAAAAATAGTATTTATAATGAATAATTTTTTTTGACTGAATATAATGAATTGTTTATAATAAATTATAAAGTAATAAAAACTTTATTTTTAATATATTCACATTATTTTTTTATATTTAAATAAACCTATGCAATGCATGGGTATTACATCTAGTGTTAAATATTATAGAAAGATATCAATTAGTAACATTTTTAAAAATATGATAAATAATATGCTAAAATATTTTTCAAATCTTTTAATAACATGTATTGTTTTAAATGTTATAAAAAAGTAACTCAAACAACATTTGTTAAATGTTACCCAAGATATCAATTTTTATTAGCCATTTCAAAAAAGCTTCCTTATTTTTTTAAAAGAAAATTCATTTAATAGTGATTCCAAAAAAATGGATATTAAAAATTACATCTTTTATTAACAATTTCAAAATAACTTTCAAATATTAACCATTATATTTCAATCAGTTATTCGATTAACATAAGCATGAACGTGTATATTATTTATTAGTTATTAGTTATTTGTAAAAAGGAAGATTAGGTTTTTCATTAGACTTTAATAATTCTTTAGTCTAGTCAATCATTTTCTCAAACTTGCAATGTCAGTTGTCTACAATATCAAAGTCTTTGCTTTTCTTAATTTCTCAATTTTAAATGTGGTATTCAAATATGTTTGTTAATGTAGTTTCACAATTCGTGAATGGGGACAAGAAGTATGAAGATTGTAATGTGGGACACTTAAAGTCTTAAAAAAAAATGCATTGGTAGCAGGGAGAACAAAAAACCAACTTGTTGGTGTTAAGCTAGTTGCCACATGTTTAGGACCAAGTGGCACATATTGCACTGGATGCGAAGAAGTATTAATTATGCACGTTGGACAACAATGAAATAGATGCAATGAGGCAAAGTGGTTTGCTATAATGGTTGGATAGGACTTTGGGTCGCAAGTCACCATAAGATCCAAGGATACAGGAAATGTTATCCATTATCTTCCAATTGTATGGTAGTGTGGGTTGTTTTGGTACCAAATTATGGTTTAGGTTTGGGGTTAGCATGTAGTGCTTATTGTATATTGTTCCCCTTTGCTAAATAATGGCACACCTTGTGCTGTGTTTGGGCCTATATTCGTAATATTCATTTTTGCCTTTCAAAAAAATTATTCGTGGATGTGGAGGTTTTGCTCGCCAACCATGAATTATGGAACAAAATATTGTTGGAATGGTTGGTCATATATGACCACAATAGCAACTAAAATCATGATTGGTATACTTGTGACTTGATGACCCTTAAATGAAATTGCAATATGAGTTTATTGTTTACTCTTGAAAATGAGGTGGTATTCTTGACCCTTATGATCATTATTGCAACTTGAGATGGTATGTTTGACCATTATGACCTTTATTGCAGATGAAATCGTGATTGGTATACTTGAGACTTAATGACCCTTAAATGAAATTGCAAAATGGATTTATTGTTTACTCTTCAAATTCAGATGGTATGCTTAACCTATTTGACCTTTATTGCAATTTGAGATGGTATGCTTGACCATTATGGTCCTTATTATAGTTGAAATCGTAATTGGTATATTTGAGGCTTAATGACCTTTATATTAAATTGCAATATGGGTTTATTATTTGTTCTTGAAATTGACATGGTATGCTTAACCTTTATGACCCTTATTGCAACTTAAATTGTGATTGGTATTCTTGAGGCTTGATAACCCTTAAATGAAGTTGCAATATGTGTTTACTCTTGTGATATTATTACCCTAATAGCAATTGAAAATGTGATAGATATATAAATTGTGATATGAGTTTATTGTTTACTCTTGAAATTGGGATCAAAGGCTTGGGTCAATGACCCTGATTGTAATTGGAATCGTAATTGACATACTTGAGGCCTCATGAACCTTAAATGAAGTTGCAATATGAGTTAATTATTTACTCTTGATATTAGGATGGTATGTTTGACTGATCAGACCTTTATTACATTTGAAATTGTGATTAAAGTGCTTTGAGGCTTGATGACCCTTACATGATATTGTAATGTAGGCATATTATTTTCCTTTTGAAACTTTCATGAATTTTGTATAAAGCAAAAATTTGATTTTTGATTAGACCTTGATGATTCTACAGTCTAGTCAATCATCTTTTCAAATTTGCAATATTAAATTTTGTAGTGTTAATAATCTAAAAATAATTTTTCTAGGATTTTTTTGAGCCTTTTATAGCTACAATATTTAACTATGTTTTTTCTTTACTCTATCCCAAAACCATGTTTGGCATGAATGTTTTGTGGAAATTTCTTTGTCTGCAACATTAATGTAGTTCCACAATTTGTGGTTATGGAGGTTTTGTTCCACAACCATTAATTGTAGATCAAAATTTTGATAGAATTCTTACGCCATATATGACCCAAATAGCAATTAAAATTGTGATTGCAATACACAAGGCTTGATGACCTTTAAATGAAATTGCGATATAAGTGTATTATTTATTCTTGAAATTGAGGTAGTATGCTTGACCCTTATGACCTTTATTGTAACTTGAGATGGCATGCTTGACTTTTATGACCCTTATTGCAGTTGAAATTGTGATTGGCATACCTGAGGCTTGATGACCTTTAAATAAAATTGTAAAATGAGTTTATTGTTTTCTCTTGAACCCATGTAATTGCAATTTTTGATGGTATGTTGGAACCTTATCACCGTTACTACAATTGAAATCATGATTGGTATATTTGAGGCTTGATGACCCTTAAATGAAATTGTAATATGGGTTTATTATTTATTTTTGAAATTGAGATGGTATGCTTGACCCTTATGACCCTTATTACAATTGAAATCGTGATTGGTATACTTGAAGCTTGATGACCATATCATGAAATTGCAATATGGGTTTACTTTTAAGATATTATTACCTTGATTGCAATTGAAAACATGATTGGTATATATGTGGCTTGATGACCCTTAAATTAAATTGTGATGAAAGTTTATTGTTTGCTCTTGAAATTTGGATCGAATGCTTGGGCCTTGTGACCCTAATTGCAATTGAAATGGTGATTGACATACTTGAGGCTTCATGAACCTTGAATGGAATTGCAATGAGTTTGTTATTTACTCTTGATAGTGGGATGGTATGCTTGACTGATCGGACCCTTATTGCATTTGAAATTGTGATTGGTATGCTTTGAAGCTTGATGACCATTAAATGATATTGCAATATAGGTTTATTATTTTCTTTTTGAATCTTCCATGAATTTTGTAAAAAGCAAAATTAGATTTTTTTTTATTAGACCTTGATTATTCTACGGTCTAGTCAACCATCTTCTCAAATTTGTGATATTAAATTTTTCATTACCACTTGTCTGAAAGTGATTTTTTTTATGATCTTTTGAGCCCTTTATAACTGCAACATCTAACTCATTTTTTCTTCTTCTTATTTTTGAAACTGTAAATGTGGTATTTGAATATGTTTATTAATTTGATTTGAGCAAATGTACTCTGTTTGAAAATTGTGTTTGGCACAAATGTTTACTCTTGGTGACCCTAAAATGATGTTTTGTGCTTTGTGTGATTGGTTGTTGTGTGCTTGCAAGATGGCTACACAACTTAGTTGGGCCTTGTGTGATGGATATAAAATTTTTTCGGTGTGCTAAAATTATTTGGATTGCATTAGTTTGTTATTTTGATTCAACTTGATATATAATGTGTTGAAGATTATATATTCATGATGTAAATGTATATGGCTGTTTATGATGATTTTAATTGTTATTGTATGGTGAATTATGGTAGAATAAAGTATTGATGAATATGTATGATGTAATGACCTAAAAAATTGAAATATTTTTCCTTGATATTGGCATATAAGTCATGGCCATGTGCTAGTATAAGTACCATGGATGTGTCAAGAAAGTTAGCTATTTTAAAATGTTAAAGAACTCATTAAAAGCTAAAGTTAATAATACTTTAGATATAGGATCCACTAGAAAAAAAAGTTTAATGTTGCCTAAAGGGGAGGGGAATATAAGCTATGGGTAATATAATTTGAGTAAGGAGAATAAGTTCAGTTGCTGAGGTAGAATAAGCAAGCTTAAAATGATTATTTAATAAATTTACTCATTTTAAGTCATGGTTAGAATTATTTTAGGTGTATAAATTAAAGGGAGAAATTTGATTAAATAAATGTGAGACTTTAATTCAAGAGAGATAGAAAATAAAACTTACCCATAAAAGTGCACTTATGCCACGGTCTTAGATAGGAATTAGGCAAAGAGAGTAATTCAATTTACTATGAACAAATAAACCAAATTAAAATTACTAATTAAGAATATTAGAAAGTGTAATTAGGCCAATTGGTAAATAATTAAAGTTTTGAGCCTTTTAATCCATGATGGCAGAATGATATGTTACCTAGAGAGAAAATTTAATTTGCAAAATTGTGTTAGGATAGAATGATATAAACGTATAAAATTAAAGAATAAAAAAGTGAGGTGAAAAGTATAGAGTAATAGGTATAATTCAATTAGAAATTGATAACTAATTAGGCAAGGATTAAGATATTAAGAGGAATTTACTTCTTCTAAGTTTAATATAAGATTTAGATCAAAATAATTGGATAAAGCTTAAATGAAGAGAATTAATTAAAATTAGGAGACATAAGTTTTAAGGTAAGCATTGTAATCAAATTAATTTCTAGATGCTAAACTATTCAATGGTTTAAGATTAGAAAGCTATTGCTTAAAAGCTCTAAGGATAATTAAAAATTAAACTAAGTAAAGGAAACTAGCTTATTAGAAACTTTTAAGTGAAAATATAAAATTAAGTAATTTAACTAAATTGTAAAGTTTAGCCAAAGATTTAGATATGAAAATATTAATTAATGAAATTGAATATGTGGTATTATGGTGATATATTTTCCATGAGAATGAAGAGTGATGATGATGGACTCGATCCATTTAGTTACTTCAATAAAATGGATAAAGAATTTGATTGAGTTGTGAATTGATATTAAAAATTGATTGTGTTGATTGTGATGATAACATTGATGTTGTGAAATGAGTTTGTGGAATTGAAATGTTGATAGATTTCCCTCTGATGATTATTAGCCATACCTATTGAGAGATATAATGGAATGTATGAAAAACAGAGGAGGTTCTACTGAATTTTTTAGAGAAATGATGAATGATTGAGAATGAATGTATTGTTTTGGCTTAGGCCTATGCATTATTTGTATTAAAACAAGGATTTATTTTGTACTTCCATTTTCAATTGTATTGGTTTATTACTATATTTTATTACCCAAATGATTTAACAATATAAACTCTTGTGTTGTTTTACATAGAAAAGGATTTATGATTTATAGTATGCTATCATTTCATTTAAATGCCTTACCAAAAAAAAAAAAAAAACCAAAATTTCTACTACTGAGCTAATAGAGCTCAAGATTTGAGTTACAGAAAGGTTGACAACTTATGGTATCACACTTGAGGCTTCATAAGTCTTAAATGAGATTGTGACGAGTTTATTATTTATTATTTTAGATTATTGTAAAACCATTTTCCATTAAAAACGAACTTAGTCTTTCATACCAAGCACATGGTGCTTGTTTCGGACCATATAAATCCTTTTTAAGTCTAAAAACATGTTCAAGAAAAGAGTCTCTCTCAAAACCAGGAAGTTGTTTAATATAAACTTTTTCATTTATTATACTATTCAAAAAAGTAGTTTTTACATTCATTTGGTAAAGTCTCATATCCTATTGAGCTACAAATGAAAGTAAAATGTGAATGACTTCAATTTTAGCTATAGGTGCAACGATTTTAGTGAAATCTATACCTTCCTATTGTGAGTAACATTGAGCTACCAATCTGGCTTTGTTTCTCACAGCCTTACCATCTTCATTAAGCTTGTTTCTGAAAACTCCCTTTGTTCCAATGACAGACTTTTCTTCAAGTAAAGGAACGAGCTTTCACACATCATTCCTTTGGAATTAATCTAGCTCTTTTTGCATAGCTTTAACCTAATCGTCGTCCAATAAGGCTTCATCTGTTATTTTTGGTTCCACCTCTAACAACAAGGCCGTATGGGCATGATCTTTAAAGGCTGATCTTGGTTTGACTCTGTCTTGAACTTTTCTTATGATTTGTTCTTTTGGATGGTAGGTCTTAATTTGCCAGTTGCGTCTAATAGGCTCATTCTGTTCAATTCTTGAGCTATTTTCCATTGGTTGAGGATTCGACACTTGCTTATTGTTGTCTTCTAAATTTAAATCTACAAGAGAATTGTCCAACTTTGATAGTTCTTTATTAGGCTTAAGGTCATTAAACTTAATATAAATGGATTCTTCCCCTATTAAGGTTCTAGAGTTATATACTCTATAAGCCTTAGAAATCTCAGAATATCCTAACAATACTCTAGTATTTGATTTAGGATCAAATTTTCCTTAATAGTCCTTAATATTTAGAATGAAACATTGACATCCAAAAGGGTGAAAATAAGATATATTGGGATTTCATCCTTTCCATTATCCATAAGGAGTCTTTTTAAATATAGGTCTAATATATTTTTTGTTTTGAATATAACAAGTTGTGTTTACTACTTTTGCCTATAAGTACTTAGGAGTAGAGTTATCATTCAACATGGTTGTGGTCATTTCTTGCAATGACTTGTTCTTTCTCTCAATAACACCATTCTGTTAAGGTGTTCCTGGTGTTGAGAAATTGTGAAGTATACCATTCTCTTCACAGAACTTTTGAAAACTTTTGTTTTCAAACTCTCTTCCATGGTCACTTTTGATAGAAGTAATACAAACACCTTTTTCATTTAAACACGTTTACATAATATAAAAAACACCTTAAAATATTCATCCTTATAGGCTAAAAACATAACCCATGTCCATCTAGTAGCATCATCCACAATGACTAATGTTTTCCACTAACAAATGTAGTTTTTGTTGGACCAAACAAATCCAAATGTAACAACTCAAGTGGTCTAAAAGTGGAAACAATGTTTTTTGGAATCAAAAGAACTTTTCTCTTGTTTCCTTTTCTAATAAGCTTTAGATAAATAATCGAATTTGTATACAAGATTTGGTAGTCCTCTCACGAGGTGATGTTTGTTCAGCTTTAAGATTAATCTTAGGATTACATGACTAAGTTTCTTGTGTTAGATACAATGATGTTCTTTAATAGATACTAAGCATGTTACTTTTTGATTTGATAAATCCCCCAAGTTTATTTGGCAAAAGTTGTTTTTCTTTTTTATGAAAAACAATATGGATCCATTAATGTTGTTGACTATACATTCTCCATTGTTGAAGGAGACAACATATTTACTATCACATAGTTGGCTTATGCTAAGTAGATTGTGTATAAGACCTTCAACATATAAGATATTATCAATAAAAGGAAAGGGATGTTTATCAATTTTACCTATCCCTACTATCTTGCCTTTTTGGTTACCTCCAAAGGTAACCCAACCACCAGCTTTAGGTTTGAGGTCTTGGAACATAGACCTTTCTTCTATTATGTGTCGTGAGCAATGATTGTCTAGGTACCATGATTGGGGTGCTCTTTCTGTTGTCAAGTACATCTCATCCTCCTATTTAGATTTTGATGTTGTGTCTACCATGAGATAGATATTGGCTTTTTCTTCACCTTCATCCTTAAAAGATAAAGATCCATGTTCTCCCAGGTTGCCATGGGACCTTTTTTTTTTCCTTCTTGAAAAAAGGTTTCTTTTTCTCCTTTTCCAAGGTTAGATATTTTGACTTGAAGTGCTGAGGCTTTTTGTACTTATAACAGATAATAGAACTCGTCTTTGGTCTTCTTAGGAGTTTTCTTCTTGTAATTCTTCCATCTAGTTCCTTTTTTTTTCTCCACATGGAGTGGATCTTTCTATATATGAAGGAGAGCTCATCTTCATCAGAACCATCTCTTTTTTGATTCGTCCAGATCTTCAGATGACTCTTGAATTTTGAGAGCTCTGGACGATGACCCTCTTTAAGCCTTGAGAGCAATAGACTTTCCCTTTTCATGTCCTTCTCCTTCTTTTTCTTTAAGTTCAATCTCATGAACCTTAAGAATCCTGAGAAGTTCATCCAAGGGTAAGGTCTTTAAGTCTTTGGACGCTTTAATGATTGTAACCCGTGGTCTCCATTGTATAAACAAACTTCGAAGAATTTTGTTTTTGCAATCTTGATTATCATAAGTTTTGCCTAGAAATCTCAGGTTATTAATAATAACTTAAAATCATCCAAACATCTAATCAATAGCTCATGCTTAAGCATTTTAAATAATTCATATTAATGTACAAGCATGCTTATTTTAGAGTCTTTAACTTGGGAAGTACCTTCATACACCAGAGCTAAGGTATCCCAGATTTCTTTAGCAATTTTACAGCCATGCACTTTCTCACATTCAGATTTAGTTATATCACACATAAGAAAGTTCTTAGCCTTAGTGTTTAGTTGATACCTGATCCTTTGACTTTCATCCTATGCTATTGTGGGGAGATCTACTCCATTTTCAACTTTTGGAATGAAGTTACCATTTTCTACAACATTCCACATATCCATGTGACACACATCAAAGAAAATGATCATCCTCTATTTCCAATAGTTATAGTCTTCTCCATTGAAAAAGGGAGGTTTGTTCACAACATGTCCTTCGTTGTCCATAGCTTTCACAGGATCTTTTCTTCCTTTACACTATTAAATGCTCAACCCCTAGAGGTTAAGCTTTGATACCAATTGAAATAAATAGGTTAACACACAAGAAAAGGGGTTGAATTGTGTGTTAGTGATTTTGAAAAACTTTTCACAAATAGGATATAGTATAAGTTCACAAAAGATATTTCGTAAACATGTATGATACAAACTACGGACGCTTTAAGAAAGAAAGGGATAAAGGATAGAAGACTAACTTAGAGTTACGTCTAGTCCTTTCATCATAAGGATTATCCACTAACTTCAACAAGTTACAAACAAGTATTCTTTGCTACCTCCTCAGGCTTACACAACAACTAATAATCTCAACCTAAAATTACTTTACCTAAGTATTCTTTAACACTAGGCCTCTCCAAGCTTTTGCAAGATCAAAAGATCTTAAGGTGATCACATAGGTAACTCACAGAGTGAGGATACAAAATTTTAGTACAAGGCTATAACTTTGAATTAGAGTGTATGAATGTTTTTTACAAGGATCACCTAATAACTTGGTTCACTTGTTCACGTATGTTCTCTAATATTCTTCTTTCACTTGTCTTCAATATATATAGACTTGGAAGAGGTAGTCGTTTAAAGAGAATGTTTTCCTATTTTGATAGTGCATTAAATGTATGAAGCATGCTTCATTCTTTAGCAGACAGGTTTTGTCTTGTTCTGATGGAAAGAGAAAAAGTTGTCTAGTAGTACTCTAACATATAACTGTAAAAGCAATCTTTTCTCCTTTGTCTTAAGGAAAATCCTATTTATTTTTCTCTTAGACAAGGTATAGAATTCTGAAATATCTCATTTGATAAGTTGACCTATCTCTAATACTTGAAAAGGATTAAGATTAGGGTATATGTATTCTTTTGAGATAAAATAGACATATATTTGGAAAAGACTAAGAGCAAAGAGAATGTTGAGGTTTTTCTTTTCATACTTAGTTTTTCAAAAGCATTTTGGTCACAAATATATTCTATATAAAAAAATGTGATAAGATATATCTTATAAAACATCGTCCAGAGGACGTGTTGGACGTCTCTATATAAAGCATGTTCTGCACGCTTGGTTCAAAATTGATTTGGACACTCATTGATTAACACTTTGAAACTTGAAAACGAGTTAAGCTTTGGATGCTTCTTTAAAACGTATTTACTTAGCAAAATATAAAGCGATTTTTTTTGAGAACATAGATAAGTAACACGTAGGCATAACATATGAAGCATATTGTTAGATGTTCATAAATTTTAATAACCTTTGTTATTATCAAAACATTTTTAGAGGTTGAATGGTACAAATATCTTTGGTTCCAACAAACTGGAATTGTAAACTCTTACATATTTTCCTAATTCTCTAACTCTTTGTCTTCAAGATGCTCTAGTCTTTAGGCTTTGTCTTCACTCATTCTTTTTTATTTCAGCTTTTTCTTCATCAAAGTCTTTATGTTATTGGCTTTGTCATCATCAAAACTCTCACACCTCAGCAAGAGGTCATGTTCAACATATTGGGTCTTTTTGACCAAACATTAGGCTTATTAGTATTGGACTAGCATGTTAGGTTTTCTCTTTGTCATGGGCCTAAATCCTCTTGAGAGGGGTCCAAAACATAATATATTTATTAAAATTTTATTAGATATAATATATATTTAAAATGAATCATTTTTTATAATTATAAATTTTTAAATACTATATTTGAGAATTAAGGGCCCCGCTGTTTTCCTGGAATTAGCTGTGGCAAATTAAAACTCATGAGAAGATCAAAATTTTTATGTGGCTATTATGTCATGATGTCATCCCAACGTTAGACATTTCCAGCCCACCGGCACATGTCTGCTTCCCCTTGTTGCTCGAGGTATTCCCTCAGTGATGAAACCCAATTCACTGCGTCAAAGATTATGTTCATGCTAAGCGGCTGTGGGAATCAATTGGCTTTACCCAAGCATTATTCTTCTGCCATTCCTAACAGCATGGATGGCTAAGACATGACGCTAATGGCTTAAAAGGTGACCTTCGGAGGTTTCGTAACATATTCTGTCTTGAAGGTATGGTTCTCCAGGATCATTCTTTGTTGCGGAACGTTGCCTCCTTACATTCAGACATTGTTGCCAGTTTGTATTCCAATGAAGCTCGCCTAAAGCTTACTCGGATGGTTCAATGGCGCCAACATTTCAATGTTGAGTTCATTCTGAATGTTGACGATAGCAGTATGGGGAACCCAGGTCTAGTCGGGTAAGGTGGTCTCATTCTTGATTGTCATGGTGTGTGGTTAACCAGTTTTTATGGGGCAATTGGTAGGTCTACTAATGTTTATATTGAATTGCCAGCTATTTACCATGGCTTGAATTTGGCTTGGACTAAAGGGTTCAGGTTTGTCCTTTGCTTCTTTGATTCTCTCGCAGTTATTCAGTTGATTGAAGGTGCCTTTCCGTAGATGCATAAACACGCAAGTTTAATCCATGACATCAGAAGGATGATTGGGCTGAACTGGTCAATGACAATTGGGCACATTCTCAGATAGGGCAATTATGTGCAGGCCAAAATCTGATCTGGGTTTCCACTTGCTTCTTTCCCCTTCTCAGAGCATGGAAATTTTATTGCTAGCAGATTCATCTGGCGTGTCGTTTCCTAGGACCTAGTCCTCTGCGTTGGTTTTGGTTTATTTTGTTTTCTTTTTCTTCATGTACCAAAAATAAATAAATAATAATATATAGTTAAATTAAACAATATGGTATATTCATTAAATATAGTATATTTATTAAATTTTTATTAAATGCTTTAATTAATAGAGAAGTTGAATAAAAATGAGAATAATTAATACAAATATGAGACCGAAATTAAGATTAAATTCTACATTTAATACTTGGGTTCAAATTTATTTTACTTATTTACAGATATAGACAGATAGATTGACAGCTACGAAAATAATTGTTTATTAATATATATTAAAACAATTAGGCATTTAATTCTCTTGAATTTTTCTATAATAAATTAGTATCTCTTTAAATCCTTCAATTTGATTTCAGGGTTCATCTTTACGAAAAAAATAATATTGGGAGAATCATTGCTTTAAGCTCTAAGAGTTTACTTTTTATTCTCAAAATTTGTTTTCTGTTTTAAAAACAAGATAAAAAAACTCGTTTGATAAAAGAAATTTTTGAAAATTGTTTTCAAAAGTAATTTTTTTTCCATTTTTAAAATAAAAAATTAAAACATTTTAATGTTGTTTTATTTTTATTTTAAGTTTTCTGTTACTTATATTTTTCTTTATACTATTTCATCTTTTCCTCCTACTTTTAATATTCAAAAAATAATTGTTAAAAAGAAATTTATAAAATAATTTTTAAAAACTAAAAAACAAAAACTGAATTAAACACAGCCTTAGCTATACTTTAGAGCATTCCTAAAAAAAGCATACATTAGAGAAAGACGATACTCTATAGAACGCCTATCCCGCCGCTCCTCATAAAAGTAGTTTCCAGTATTCAACGACAACCCTTAAATCATGATATAAATTTTGACTAAATTCAGTCAAAATTTTTATGATTGTATTTTCATACTGAAAATTGACCTAGTTGCAGTAACAGAACACGCGATACTTTGTACTCCTTGTGGTCTTTTGCTATAAAAATTAAATAAGAAGTTTGGTTTTTTTTTATTTTTTTTTATAAGGTTCAGTCTAAAATATTTCATGTATTAATTTCTTTATTTACAAATATACTCTTAATTATTAGTTTTTCTTCTTCTTTATATTCAATAAATCATTGGTAAGATACATTAATGTCTTAGACTCTTTGAGAGTCTAATTTTGTTTTGTATAAAGGAAATTTTGAAATCTTATTTTGTCTTTTCACATTTATAACCAATAAAAATTAAGACAATGAATATATTACTGATAAAAGAAATTAAGAGAATTAAATATTTAAAAAAATAAAAATATGTTTCATTAATATTAAGAATAATTTTAAAAAAATATTTAAATTTAAGATAAATTTAACGCTGTTAATTAAATTATCTAATTTTTTTAAACCTAATAAATTAATTAATTGAGTCTTATAAAAAAGATAAAAAGGCAATGCTTTCATTTGAAATTAATATTCACAAAGAAGAAAACAAGGCACAAAAAACAATCAAGCCACAAGATCAACGTGCATGAGTACGGCATGGTTAAATGGACAAGGACGCATGAATAGACATCACTGTAAGAAGCCTATCATATAATCTGGATTAAATGTGCTATTCATATAATAATTTGTATAATAGTTTATATAATATTATTTTTTGTATATATATTTTATCATAATATTTATTATATTTTGTTATTTTCTCTTAATTGTGAAATTTATTGTAAAATTTGTTACAAATAACATTTCTCAATTTGGATTTGTCACCAAAACTATTCCATTCTGATTTCAGATTCAATCTTCCATCATATTGTCTCCCGAGCCTTAGTTGTGCATCGACGGATGACTCTTATGTAAATAACTAGTATTGTACAAGATAAATATTTAATTTTATATAATTAAAATTTATAATAAATAATTATATTTAATATATAAATTATATTATAAATAAAATATATAATAAATAAATATTTTTAAATACATAAGTTATATTTTAAATTTATAATGAATAATTTAAACTATACAATAATTTGTATAATATTATTTTTTGTATATATCTTTTTTTATCACAACATTTATTACATTTTATTGTTCTCTTTCTTTTCTCTCTCTTAATTATAAAATTTATTGAAAAATTTGGTTCAAATAACATTTCTCAATTTGGATTTGACACCAAAACTATTCCATTCCAATTTTAGATTCAATCTTCCATCATATTGTCTCCCAAGCCTTAGTTGTGCGCAGACGGATGGTTCCTATGTAAATAACTAGTATTGTACAAGATAAATATTTAATTTTATATAATTAAAATTTATGATAAATAAATATGTTTCATATATAAATTATATTATAATTAAATATATAATAAATAAATATTTTTAAATACATAAATTATATTTTAAATTTATAATGAATAATTTAAACTGTGATATAAGGTTATTTTCAATTATATTAACAATTTCTTTAAAAAATTATTGAAATTAAATTTAGATATAAAAGTAAAAGATGATAAATTAAAAGACATAAACAATTAAGGAGATCAAGTATATAGATAAAAATATAAATATACTAGTTTGAGATGATAAAGATAATTTTTTCAACTAATTAAGAGAATAGTATATGAAATACACATAGAAAGGAGATAAAAGAGAGAATATTTAGAACGTTTAATTGAAACAGTGAGGAGAGTGAATATTAAAAGTATA
Organism: Spatholobus suberectus; assembly: GCA_004329165.1. NCBI lineage: Eukaryota > Viridiplantae > Streptophyta > Magnoliopsida > Fabales > Fabaceae > Spatholobus > Spatholobus suberectus. Next base: position 60,626,677 of record CM014729.1, read on the forward strand.
CTAGGTGTAATACCAGTGTGTTGCACTGATTTAATTGAATTTGAACAAATATGATATAAATATGTAAAAAGTATATATGTGAAGAAATAATTTTTTATCAATTTATAGTTTATTATAAATGATTCATTGTGAATAATGTTTTTAAGATGATATGTGTATTAATTTGTTATTATTAATAATATGATTTGCCAACTTTTTTAATGTAGTCATAATTGAAAAGTTGAAATATATCAAAGATTATAGTTAAATGAAGTAATTTAGTAAAATACTTCATTGTTGACAACATTTTTAATGTAATTTGTATATTTCTCATTTTACACAACAAGAGAATTTATAGCCTTTTTAGTGATGTAACTCTTGACAACGGGTAAATATATATAGTTGTATATAAAATTAAAACAAAACAGACATGAAGTAAAAACACACATATTATTTTAATAAAAATAAATAAACTGCACCACAAAACAACTTTTTAAATTTTATTAATAGCTTGTTGCTTTGCAAAAGATGATAGGAATGGATTTGGCCCTCCAATCCATCCTAGGATTCATCTATTGTTAGACTATTTTTTTCTTTTCTTTCTTGTCATGGCTTTGGTTGTGCTGGCTATTGTGCTATTATTAGATGAGCTTGATAATACTTAGTTTGTATTGTGGTGGTTGATTCCTCCTCTTGAATGATGATCCCCTACATGTTCTATAATGTCTGAGGACATGGAAAAAGGGAGATGATCTTTGATAGGTTTATGGTTAGTGCATCTGCTTCTCCTTTTTTTTTTTTTTTTGTGACCATGAGGACTCCTAAATGATGAATGGGAATATTCATATCCTCCTATTTTTTTTTCTTTTACTGGCAGAATTTTTTAGAAAAATGCCTTGTAAAAAAATTATTATTTTTTGGCTTGTATTTAGTAATTCTGTTTTCTCACAACCATAATGACTCCTAAAGGATGAATGGAAAATTATATCTTCTCTTAATTTTTCTTTTGCTGACAGAACTTGTGTGTTAAGAAAAAAAATGCCTTGCAAAAATATTTTCTAGTTTCATTTTTGCTTCTATGAGTTTCAGCCCATCAGAGAACTTCTTCAAGAAATTTTATTTTCATCTACAACCATGATTTAATGAATAGCTCTTGGTTAATTTTTTTTTTACAATTTATTACTAGGAAAAAAAAATTCTGGTTGGTATATTTACGTATGCTGTTCAATTCAAGTTGTTCTTTAAGGAAATTTTATTTTATATTGTTGTTTATGCACTGAAAATTTTTACCGTAAATGTTTCAGTGAGAAGGAAAAATATATCATGAGTAATTTATTTTATTAGATACTAAATTTTATATGTGAATAATTATTTAAATTGTTTTTTTGAAATTACAATTTGAGAACATTATCAAGGCTTCGGAAAACAAAGTATATTTGGTCAAGCACTAGTAAATTAGTGTTAAAAAGATTTTTTTTACACTATTGATTTATTGATTTATTGACTAATTGAATTTTTTTTTTATAAAATTTTTGAACTAAAATTAAATTAATTAAACTTGGCACCAACTATACACTACACGACTAAACAGAACAAAAGTATACCAGAATTTATCTTAATTGTTTTGGGAGATCTCAAAAACGTTAAAAAAGAATTTAAATAATTTGATGAGTGAGAATTATATCCATTTTGTTTTTGTAGAAAAAAATATATAATAGATGAAATTTTCCTTATACAAGTTTCAATTAAAAATTTGAGAATTTACACTAGGTGGTAGCATAAAAATTAGACTATGTTCTTAGAGTATGAATCTCAGCCAACTTTGGTAGAAAAGAATATTTTCCTTTGCATCTTATGATAGTAGTAATATTTGTTTGAGCTATACCGATAAGCCTTGTGATATCTGTAAGTAAAGACAAAGGCATCTTTGCCAGTGATACTGGAGAGAAATAATTGTTTAGAAAATCCTTGTACTTTGAGAGAAGTTATAAATAGGTACATTGTGAGATGAAAGGCAGGGACCTCTGATAGGGTCTAAAGGGTATGACATCGAGTAAGTGAGTATCCTAATGGTCAAGGGTCGTGTCCTTGAGCTGGGGCACTCATTGGCCTAGCTTGAGGACCCTAAAACATGCTCAGCATCACCAAGGTTGGTGTAGTGTGTATACCTCTATTTTAGGGCTACAATAGCTTGGAGCTAAAAGATGGCTCATTATTCTCAAAATTGATGATAATGATTTTGTCCCATGGGGTGCAAAGGTATGCGGACTCCCAATCACTCCCCTATGGATGTGGATGATAATCATCTGTTGAGCATGGATCCATATGACGTCGTGGGTATGATAGAAAAACTTAGAATGAACCATAGGTTCCTCCTTACGTCAATTGTGCTTTATTTCTGCTTACATTTTAGTTATTCCTGTTTATCTTTTATGAAAGTGATTGAGAATAAATTACATCACTCCTCTATTTTTATGTGAATGTATGCATTTGTGATTATATATGAGAAGATGGCGAAGATCTTATTGTTGCTAAACATCTACATACAGTATAGCCATTAAGGTGAATGGAGCTATGACGTGGTATCCTAGTTGCTCACTTATATCAAATACTTGATGATTACTTATGTTTCTCCTTACCCCGATGTGTACATACCAACTGTCACGTTCACTATGCTTGTTTCCGTTTCATCACCAATCCTTTTATACCTTGTGTGGGTTCCTCCTTCTTCTCCTTCTTCATCGATATTGATACTTTTGTTACCCTCGACGGGTAATGTGAATAACCTTTTTTCCCCAGTGTGTGATTTGTTCAAGGCACCAACACCCATGTTAGTTGATCCTCTTTCTATTTTTCCTCCTCAATACCATGTTGGGATAGGGTAATGGATAGGAGACTTCCCCATTTTCTTCTAACCCTAGGCAACCTTTTATGGTGCCTAATGGATATTCATACTATACTATGAAGGCTGCAAAAGACTCTGAGGAGGTAAGGACTGACCATGGCAAGGACTCCGTCTAGATTGGTGAATGATTTAACATCACTTTTTTCGTTAGGGGTAGGTACAGGTAGCCTTGATTGGGACTTAGGCCTGACTTTTTGTTGCATGTATTGAGGGCAAGTAGTTGACTTTTAGTTATATGTATTGTTTAATTATATGATGGATTATGATATCTACATTTTGTCTCTGTGATGGACCATATGGACTTTTATGTATGAAATGACATATATATGTATGAATGTTTATTACTTTTGTTAGTATTATGGCGTGATAGTAAACTGACGCTTAGTGTTTATACGACATTGAAAGTTTAACTTTACTTATGTGTTTTATTTTATTTAGTTAAGTATCAAACGCAAAAAATTTATCTGCATTTCCTTTCATGATGAATAATAATAAATAAATAGACCTGCTAATTTTTGAAAAATAAACCAATGTGATTGGACATCACACATTTTGTGATGAGCACGGTCATGCTCCATTGAGGACACCCGTGCTTGGTTTTGGGAAGTTTTGCTTCAGATTTGTCTCATGCTATAGAACATGGGCATGTTGAGGCTAGCATGGTCGTGCCCCATTGAGCACACCCGTGCCAGAGTCTGTACGAGTGTAGGTGAGGGAATTACGGGTTAGACCAATTTATTTGCTATGCTTGTTATATGTGAATTTTATGAATGTGTTTTACTTGCTTTATATATAAATTCTACAAATGTAATGCAATTGTTTGTTTATGGAGAGGTCTTCTTTGACAAAGGAAGGGTTGAAACCCCTTTGATCTCCAAAAGATGACCAAAAGATAATGTTAAAAGAAAGAAAGTTTAAGATATAACATCCCCTTTGACAAGGAAAGGATATCCATTTCCTTTAGGTCCTTAAAAGGGGATATCCATTTCCTTTAGGTCCTTAAAAGGTGGTGTCAACCTCTGAAATCTACCAATATGACAAAAAATAAAAGGAAAGGAAAAGTTTAATTAAAGTTTTAAAAAGTATCTCGAATTATATTGATGTCCTATTAATGTTTCTATACTCCATGCCATAAACCTTGAGGTCTTCACATTAATTATATGTATGCCTGTCATGTATTTATGTGATGTCGTAGTGTTACTAGGACACTTATTGAGACTTTGTCTTATTAGTTTAAGTAAAATGTTTCAGATGAACATGTCTCGGAGTAATGAGAAAGGTGTTGTTTGGTATTTTTCGCTAGCTTTATAGAGTTTATTATTTTATTCTATTTAGAGTTTTTGTTTCTTTCATTGTTAGTTTATGATCTCCTACGTGGGGATATGTTTTATGTTTGAGTATTTGTTGGGTACATTGATTACCCCATTGAGAAGTTTATGGTTAGCTATTTGATGTTCATGATGTATTTCTTGCAAATAATTTATGTTTCGATAGACATTAGAATAAATGAATGTACGGTAACACCTATAAGGGTGTTACATAATGTTGGTATAAATATATTGTATTTAATAAATATAATATTTATTAATATTATTTAAGTTAATTGTATATTATATTTAATAAATACTATAATTAATATATTATAAGTACAATTGTTTATCCAATAACATTAAATGTTATATTTATTAAATATAATACATTGTCCAATTATATAACATGATTAAATATTTAATTGTATTTATTATATATAATATGTTTAGCACTAGTGCAAAGGTGATGGAATATTCCAATGGAATCTTTTCCAGTTTGCACAAGTTAGTCAAACTCTAGTGGAGTATCTGCAAGGGTTTCGATGCTCAAGTCAATGTTTGTAGGAGGAGAATGAGGGTGTCAAAGTTAGAAAGTATACTTAAGGTCTTTGCAACCTATTTATATTCTTCTCCCTTAGGCTATGGTAGTGATTTTTACATGATGATGCATGAAAAATGTCTTTGGTGAGAGAATTTCGTGATTTTCACTGATCATTGCTTAACAAAATGATATTTGATATTGTACTTTGCAGCTAAATCAAAGCTAGTGTAGTGTCAAAAAATTCTCGATCCCTAGGGTTTTTCTTTGCCATGGGCCAAAACCTTCCTCAGAAGGGTCTAAAACATAATATCTTTATTAAAATTTTATTAAATATAATATATATTTAAAATGAATAAATTTTTATATTTATGAAATTTCTAAATACTATATTTGTTAAATAGAATATATAGTCAAATTAAACAATATGGTTAAATTTATATTCATTAAATATAGTATATTTATTAAATTTTTATTGAATGTAAAAATTAAGAGTTTAATGGTCATGCACTGTCAGTGTAAAAATTTTTTACACTGTCAACCAATTGGAAATCATTATTGATATGATAATTATCTAAAGTATTTATTATAAAAGTCAACAAACTTACAATAAATGGCAGTTTGTGATTGGAAGACAGTGTAAAACTATTTTACACTATCAGTGCATGGCCTGTTTTCTCAAAAATTAATAGAGAAGGTGAATAGAGATGATAATAATTAGAGGAAATTATCAATTAGTCCTTAAAATTGTAATGATCAGTCAAATTAATCCATTAAATTAATAAAACAGTAAAATAAATTATACATTATCAATCAATTTAGTCATTGAAATTGTAATGAACGGTCAAATTAGTCCTTAAAATTAATAAAATTGCAAAATAATCCTTGAAATTATAATGGTTAGTCAAATTAGTCCTTAAAATTAAAAAAAGCTTAATTACATTTTTTGTCTTCTAACTTTCAAAATTTTACGAATTATGCCCTTAAAATTTTTTCTTGCACATTTGACCCTAAACATATATAATTTTGCAAATTTTATCCTAGTGGGGCTTGAAACACTACCCTTTTATTTCAACAACACCACCATTATCACTTGGTCAAAGTGTTAGTTCAAGATATAAGTCAAAATTACATTATATATAACTTAAATTTGACACCAAAATTACTTTATATTTATTACTACTAAATAAATTATTTATACTATATATAACTTAATTTAAATTTATTAATGATGAAATCATGTTATCAAAACTTTTATAATTTATCTTTGAATTTTAATTTAAAAATAAAAGGCTAACGTATTTAAATTCATCTAATCATTTTATTTTTAGTATTTAAATTAAAGAAATAAATATTCATATTACTATCTTATAAAACATGTATATTGTATTTATAAATGTTTTTCCTTCTTTTGTTACAATTCATTTTCATATATTGAAATATAATAAAAATGTGAATTTTAAAAAAAGTAATTAATAAAAAACAATCTAAAATTCCTTATTTGATTTTTTAATTCTAAATTTTATTATGTTTTATTGTTTGAAAATGTGATTTATAAAAATAAACTAAATAAATAATTGAGATTTAAAATAAATAAATGGTTGAGATTTCTTCTTTGATAATAATTTAACTTGAATTTAATATAAGATACTATTTATAAAAGAGATAAATTTTAAGATAAAATTAAAGTTTAAGATATTTATTTACAAAGGGAGTAAAATTTATGAATTAATTTGCAAAAGAGATAAAATTTAGAAGGATTAAATACTCTTTTCCATTAATTTAAGTATGAATTTAATTTATATATACTATTAGTGTAAAAGTTGTACATTGTCAACTTGTGCACTATCACTTTAGTGTAAAGAGTTGTACCCTCACTTGCCATCATCATATCTAACCTTATATGACAATTTTTTTTTTGTTAATTTGATATTTGTCTTTGCAACTAATGTTTATGTCTTATTTATACTTTCTTTTCCTTTACATTTGATAAGATGGATAACACCTCTTTATCTAGTATTATTTTTATTAGAGATGGAAATAAGTCAAGTCACATGACGGGACTTATCGTCTAGTTTACATTAGACCCAAGTCAAATTAAACTGTCAACTGTGACACTCATTCACATTGAACACAACTCATGTTTATTTAATTAATTATTTAGTTATTTGATTTATAAGTTAATGAAAATACGAGGAATTTTTTCACATTTCATATCATATGCGATCGTTAGACAAAACTTTTTAAAGTAGGTAAATTGTAAGTAATATAGAATTTGGAAATGGGAGTAAAAGATAAGAAAATAATACATATCATATAGTTATCGTCAGAACCAAGTACATCTAAGTTTTTGAGATACAATGGGAAGTTGAATACATTATAAACTAAATACAACTGAATCATAAAATACAGGAAAATCAAAAAATACATGAACAGACATTCGCTACCCATTATCCTAACCAGAATAGTGTCTAAAGATCTACTCCCAGCCCCTGTATGGATAAGGTCTACCAGTCCTCGTTCGTTTGCGTCTCCTCAGAATCTATATCTACGGCATGGTGTGCGTGGCCACTGGGCACTTAGTGAGGTACCTCAGGCCCAGACGAGGAGGAGGATGAAAGGGTAGACCAACTGTTGGCCACAGAGGAGTCTACGGGAGACTCAACCAACATCACCTCTATGGGTGATCCCTCCTCTGAGAACTGTCCATCATCCATAGGATGCTCAACTAGTAACAGAGGATACACCTGTATCTAGAGTGCTGAGATGGGAACCTCTAGGTTTGCTGGCAGAGACGAGAGTGGTGGAGGTACATATTGAAAATGTTGTGGAGGTGAGAATAAGATGGAAATTGGAAACGTCCAAGTCATGGGAGGCATATATACTCCCGGGATAGGAGACATGATAGTAACAGTGACGAAACCTCGATGAGTCAAATAATCAGCCTCTTCGTCATAACTCCATGCCTTCGCAACGTCATAATCAATGTGCATATTCAGCAGGATGGGAAATGCTGCCATGTTTAAGTATCAACCGCGAACAGTCATACATAACAAGAAAGTATAGATAGAGGAGTGAGGCGATTTTGTTCTTAAAATCAATTTCACATAGATGGTAGGGTATCCTACCGTCTTATATAGATAAAACACAGTTGACAACATAGAAAAGGGGAACCTAGGGTCTGTCTAAGTTATAACAACAAGCCTTGACACTATATAGATCCATGCTCCCCAGATGGTTCTCAATAGAATTGGGAAATGATTAGGCATACGTATACCTCTCTTAAAATCATAGTACAATCCTCATCATCATTGGGGAATAAAGCAACAACTCAAGACATTCATCATCCGCTCAGAGGTATACTCTCACACCAATCTTGGAATGCTAAGCAATTGTTGGGGTTATCAAGCTTGGTCAGGCGAACATCCCGATCCAAGAGCGCTACCTTGGTCATTGGGACCTTCACCGCTCAACACCTTACCCCCAAGACCTTCGCAAGTGGGTCCCTACCTTTCATTCCTCAGAGTACCAATTGTAATTTCCCGTGCAGGGTATCATGCCACTGTATGTCCTTCGCATCACTCATACTTTATTTACTATCTGTAACACTCATGATTCGAACAAAGGTTTCTCTGATCTTAGTACATCTGAGCACCAGTACAATCTCTACTTAATATCTCTACCTCCTAATATAGAGATTGGGTTTTACCATGGTATAATATATGGCAGTAAAAGCTAAGTATTACTGCAAGCAATCAAGAAGATAATGGGAATTTAGCAATCTATTCGTCAAATATTGGTTCACTTTAAGCACCTAATTTAAGACCTAGGGGAAATCTTAAATACACTAGTAATAATTTAGAATTGACCATTTAATCTTTAACTTAATGGAAACTTAGGTGCTTAATAGAGAGTCTAACTAGTTAATTAATTTAAGTGTGTGATTAACCTCACATTTTAGGGACTTAATTGCCTAAGGTCTTAATGCTATCCTTAACTTGTTAGATTAACTCTAGTAGTTTAGCCATGACTCAAAAAGAATTTAATTGGATTAAGTATATTGTACTTTGAACCAAGAAATAATTTATGAGGATCTTTTTTTAATTGGATAAAACATAATGTCATGTTTATTTTAATGAAAGTATGTCCATTTTTACAAAAAGGGTTCACCATTTCATTTTGAGCACTAAGGAAATCGAGGTTTTGCAAACTTGAGGGATGTCATTTATTTAGACTTAGAACAGATCTCCAGAGGCAACAGATTTATAGTTCAGTTTTGAAATTTAATTTGGAAAGGCAAAATATTTTTGTTTGACATGATCCATAGCTTGTTGGAAAGGTATTTCTTTCTAGTTTCTAAATCATCAAGGATCATCTCAAGAAAAAATCTACAAAAATAGATACAAAAATAACAATACAGGGTGGTTAGAAGACCTTACTGGAAGACTAGTAGTCCTCTTTTGTTATTTTCATGCCTGTTCTCATGCTTTTAGAAACCAAGCCTTTTTTTTTCTTTCAAAAAGTACATTAAAAACCCTTTTTAGAAAGTCCAAGAACTCTAGAAACCAAGGTCTACACGATTTATGGTGATTTTTCAAAATTTATAGTTGTAAAAAGTTGTTACCCCTTTGGAAAATGTAGGACCTCTGGATTCAAAAATTTATTAAAAATGGTAAACAAAGTTGAATATTGGAAAACTATATATTCCTGAAAATCTTAATGAATCTACTTTCTATTCGTTTAGGTAGTCTCGAGTAACACCAAATAGAACTTTTGAAAATCACTTTTTCGTGCACACTGCTAGTTACCATTTTTAGGAAAGTGACTTTAAATTTTAGAAAGTGTAACTTCGTCATTTCTTAACTTTTTTAAACGATTCTTGTGCCCATTTCAAAGAGAATTTTGTTTACTTTTAATAAAAAAAAGGACTTAAAAAGATTTAGTGTAGCTCAAGTTATTACAAAAATAGTGACTGGTATTCAGACAGGTTTGGAAAACAGCTTACTAGAATTTAGGTACCTCTTTATAAAAATGTTTTTTTTCACCAAGTTATGAACTTTAAATGGTCAAACCAAATTTTTTGTTTATTAGGAACATCAAAAGCTAAAATAATAATCTTTTCTCTTCACAAAACCGTGGCCCATTAAGGAGAAAAAAATATCAACATTCAAGGTCAGTTGAGTCTGGGTTCAGTTTTAAGAGTCTTTTGTTGTCCTAGGTTCCTTTGTTGGCGAGTAAGGCTTCAAACTTTTCTTAAGAAAGTTACTAACTTTAGATATTAACCTAGTGGAAGGACTTGGTCATGGATTCAAGTGGTCCAAGGTTCAAAAGAATTTCTTTTCTTTTCAGATTCATAAAAGTTACCAACTTTAGATATTAACCATGGTTTTAGGGTTTAGATTCAATCTTTTGTTATTTTGTGGTGTGTTACCAACATAAACCAACATTTTAAACTTAATAACAACATAAAACAAGCATTACCAAGCCATGGATTAGATTGTGGTAGCAAGACAAAAGAAAGCAAAACAAATAAATAGTAACAACAACAACAAGGAACCATAAGAAGAGATAATAGAAAAAACAAAGAAAGCTAAGGGTTTGGAAAGGGTTTAGGGGGCCAAACCCACCCACAATCCATCTATATGAAAGCAAATAATGTAAGAACACCCCACTCCCCCCCATGTACCTCAAGGTTCTTGCAAGAAGAGGTGAGGAAGATAGGCTCTTAAAGCTTCCAATAAGGTTGTGGTGGATGATAGTCTTGAAGGAGGATGGAGAGAGAAGAGAAATGGAGGATTTGGTGTCTAATTTTTTTTTGAAATGAACTAGGAGGAGATGGGGGAGTTTTGGCCAAAGGGGGTAGAAAAGAATGGGGGAAAGTTGACCCAAAGCTAGCTTTTTATAAAGGAGATAGGTTGCTAGAAAGGGTACAAAAGTAAACTCACTTTTTCTCCTTTTTTCCTTTTTGATTTTTCTTTTTATGATATGTGAGGAATTTATAGAGAGAGGGTCTATAGAGGGGCGCTGGACGTGTCCTAGTACTTTGCTCTCCCAAGTCTCTGCATTTCGTTTTCTCTACAGACGAATCGATCGGTTTCGAAAAAAAGTCTTAAACTTTGGTAATTTGAATTTTATAGCATTTGAATGAATTTTTATTTGAAATTTTTTGAGCACCTTAATTATTGATTAAAAATAATTTCCAAAATTTGAAATTAATTTTTAAAAATTAAATTCAAGTTTTTAGATATTTATTTGGTATTTTTGAGTTAAAAATTCATAGAAATTTCATTTAACTCAGAAAATTTCAAAATTTTTATGGTAACTGTACAATTAAATATATAACTCAAAAATGAATTGAAAATATTCATTTTGTCTATCTCATATATTTTTAGCAGACAATGAAAGATAGTTTGGTCATTTTTCATAGAGATCTTAGAAAATTTCTAAAAAATTTTCAAAATTATATTTTAATATATATGATATATTTCTAAGCTCAAAATGATGATTCATAGTCATTTAGACCTTTTTTATATGTTAGTCCTCAATGTAGAGAGATAAATATTAACTGCTACTTTCTTAATTTCTCGGTTTATCGGAGACAATTTCACAAATATTAAGAAATTAAATATGGTGCTAAAATGAGGTTGTTACATCAACTGCTTAAATGGATTTTGTATCTCGAAGAATTAATCTCTAATTCTTAATCGAGGGATACCTTAGACAGCCAAAAAGATTAAACTTTTTAAGGAAATAAATCAAGTCAACTTTTATAATAGCCTATTTAATTAAAAAGGTCAGATTTTAAGTTATTCAAAAAGTTTTTATGCCTAATAGGCCAACCTATTTAAGTAAATATAAATAATACTTTTTGTTAATATTATCATTATTATATTAAATTTGTTATAATGTATTAAAATCATATATTTATTTATGTTTTCTAATAGCATGTTGACCTACATAAAGAATCAAACATATGAGCTTATTGATAGATAAATTTATGCAGAATGAATTACCAATTTAGTCCCTGAAATTGAAATGGTCGCTCAAATTAGTCCATAAAATTAATAAAACAGCAAAATAGTCCTAGAAATTGTACATTATCAATCAACTTAGTCCTTGAAATTGTAATAGATAGTCAAATTGGTCCTTGAAATCAATAAAATGACAAAATGGTCCCTAAAATTGTAATGATTAGTCAAATGGTCCTTAAAATTAAAAAGGCTTAATCATATTTTTTGTCACCTAACTTTCAAAATTTTATAAATTATGCTCCTAAAGTTTTTTTTTTCACACATATTGATTCTAAATTTACATGATTTCATCAATTTTATCCTAATGTTAATTGACCATGTATGATGTGGCGGTGTTGACTACATTGTCCCTACTGATGTAGCAAGAGAATATATTGTTTAGAAAATGATAAAAATGTTAGAGGTTGGATTTGAACCCTTAACCCCCTCTTTCTCCGCTACCACCAAAGTCACTAAGTCATTTGCTTTATTTAGTTTATATATATATATATTATATCTTTACTACATTTGTTAATTGCACTTTTGTTCCCTTTTGTATAAAAATATTAAAACTTAAGATAATAAATTTATTTATTAAATATTTTAATTTTAATTTTAATTATATAAAAAAATATTATATATATCTTTATTGGATGTCATGTGTGTGTGTTTTATCCTACTTTGTTGTTATACTTTAAGCATGATGTGAGATGTATCTTACTACTTGTTGTTTTGTTGTGTCTCTATTATATGGCATTGGCAGATAGATGATGTTCAACAAGATATAGAGGAGTGATCTCGAAGCCGAGACATTGGCCTCCCTATGTCATAGCTTTCCCTAGTTTATGTTTAGGTTTGTATGGCTCTAACAATGTGACATCAGGGTTGGGTTACTACTCTTTGTTTATGGTTTGGTTTTGCATTTTATAAACTATGTTTTTAATTTGATTTCCATTTGAAAGGTTGTATAGTATCTATGAGCCAAATTGTTGATTTTAATTCATGGAGTTTTATATGGTGTGTTAACCTATAGTGTAATACGATGTCCTTTACCATGAGGATAAAAAAGTTTTAAAATCTTGCATTTTGTTTAGCATATTTAATGGTGAACTATTTTTCGCAATAATATATTAATAAATGTTTTTCGGGGTAGAAGGTGTCACAAGGTAGCTTTATGTTCAATTGAATTTTTAGTGAAGAATCTCAATTGATTTGATTGGGGATTAGATGTAGCTCTCAAGAAGATGAGAGTGAACCAGTATAAATCCTATTGTGCACTTCTCTAAACCTTAACCTCTTTATTTTTTATTGATTACATTGATTTTTATTGTTAATTGATATAATCTTGATTGTGAGTCATTAAATTGATTAAGATTATAATCAATTGAATTGATATAATTGTTATTATCATTTAGGTATTGAATTCCCTCTTATACATTGTTATTGTACTACACTTCTTTAGGGTACATCATTACATGCATTGCATAACACCATGGAGAGATATAAGCATTAGTTTGCACCATTGCATCGAAACTTTGTAGTTGAGGTTGGTACATTCATTTATTCCAATCAATTACCTCAATAATTGTTTTCATTTCTTTGATCCTTGGAAAATGGGTTAGTCAAAAGTTTTAATTAAAAATCTTTTTGAAAAGTTTTTCATTGGGGCTCACAAATTTGTTTTGAAAAACAGTTTTCAGAGTACTCTATTTACCCCCTTTTGAGTACACCTTAACCCATTTTATTTCAACATGGCTTATTTATATTCTTCTTCCGTAGGCTATGGTAGTCATTCTTGTAAAGCATAAGAAAAACACAAGAAGGGGGTTGAATTGTGTTTTAAAACTTTTTCACAAAGGTTGTATTTGTATGTGCTTAAGATAATGTATAAAAACAAGTTTATAAACAAACTTTAGTTAAAGCACTTGTGTGAAAACGTTTGAGCGGATTTATAAAAATTTTTCAAACACAAATCGATAATGTAAATAGGTTACCTAGGAAAGAGATAAAACATAGTTTTTATACTAGTTCATCTTACCCCAAAGACTACGTTCAATTCTTGGTACACTACCAAGTTCCATTATAACTTATACCAAGTTACAAGTATTCTTTTACTCAAGCCTCTTCAAACTCGACCCAAGTAGTATTTTACTTGCCTCTCTAAGCAAGCAACCCAAGTATTTTTTAAAACAAAGCCTCTTGAGGCTTTCACCAATTTCACTTAGCAATGGTTAAGGTTAAGGTTCACTAACTAAGTTTTGTCTTATCAAACAAATATTCAAGATGAAGTTCTAGTCTAAAACTAAGTGACTTTTCACACTTAGTACAGGAAGAATTCAAGATGAAAGCTTAAGAAAACTAAGTGTGTTCAATATATTCAAAAATTTTAACTTCTTCCTTGTAGAAATCTTCATAGCTATTTATAAAGCTCTTCAAAAAGTATCCATTGAGGTGTTTTTAGGAGCTTTGTTTGTCTGTTAGGCTTTATGAAGAAATGTCCATTGGATCATTAAATGCCTTTCTCCTACCAGTCACTCTAATAAAAAAAGCAGTCCACTTATCCTTTTTTTTTTTGTTCTTGTATTGTATCTTGTGGTAGTGAGCTTGTTCTGCCTTTTCGTACTAACATGTATACTGCTGTGATTTCTTTTTGGCAGATAGCTTAACTTTTCAAAAAGGCAGGTACGTTGACATGCTTTACTTGCTTTTTTGATAAAGTGGGCACAAGAATTCCTAAAAGAGGTTCAGACTTGCACATAACTATTCAAAGAAACATAAGGGAGCGCAACACTGCATCTGATCTAAAGGCAAGGTTTTTCGTCTGTTTTATAACTAAAGCGCTATTTTGTTTTCTTTAGAAAATGCAAGTTTTGTATGTTTAAAGGCACATAATCTGTTTGACATAATCAAAACAAATTGAGGTTTATTATTCGACCTTTATCCTAACAATTCTTATGTGATGAGGCATGAGAAGTGCCTGAGGTGAATTCTATGATTTTCGTTGAATGTTGCTTAATAGAATGGTATTTGATATTGTACTTTACAGTTATATTGGAGTCGATGTAGGATCATAAAATTCTTGATCCCTTAGGTATATTGGACCTTTCAGACCAAACATTAGGCTTAATAGTATTAGTCTAGTGCATTAGGTTTTCTCTTTGACGTGGGCTTAAACCCTTTTGAGTATAATATATATTTAAAATGAATCAATTTTATATTTATAAAATTATTAAATACTATAATTATTAAATATAATATATAGTCAAATCTACTATTATATTATAAATATGAATCATTATACTTGAAAGAGAACATTTTTAGGAGTTTTCTTTTTTCTTTTTCACTCTCATTGAGTCATATGTCTTATCCTAATATCCTATATATTGAGCATTCATTTTTTTTTTATTTCTTTCAAATATATTTCTTAATTTTAATTATAAATTTAATTTGATTTAACAACTAACCTAACAAATTTCTTTCTCAACCATCTTAAACCACTTTTTTTTTTTTTTAATCTTTATCCATATATTTGATTTTTTTAACTATTTATATCTTCCAATATCTACCTTTTTCATCTTTATTTCTAAATCAAATTACAACATTTTTTAAAAGAAATTGTCAATAATGAAAAGACTTAATTAAACTTTTGATTCCCAAGTTATTATAATTATGTGATTTTGGTCTCTTCGCCAGTCTTCTGTTAAATATTTAATAGATTTCGCTAACATGACACTTGAATGATGACATGATAGCCGACATGTTGACTGACATATATGCTGGCCTGATTTAATTGCACTTTTGATCCCTCACCATTGTGATACTTGAGGAATCAAAAGTGTCATTAAGTCACGTCATCATATATGTCAGGCAATACATTAGTTGCCATGTCATTAATATATCATCATCCAGTGTCACATTAGTAAAATTTGTTAAAATTTAATAAAAGACTAATAGAGGAATCAAAATCGCATAATTACGATACTTGGAGGACCTAATTCGTGTAATTAGAACCTTAGGAAAGAAAATCGCACAATTACGATACCTGAGGGACCAAAAGTTTAATTAAGCCTAATTAAAAATAATTTTTAATCACAATATAAATTGTTTATCATAAATTCAAACTATAATTTATATATTAAAAATATTTATTTATTACAATTTTTAATTATAATATAATTTATATATTTAAAAGTATTTATTTATTATAAATTTTAATTTTGTAAAAATAAACATTTATCATATGCATTTCACAGACTAAAATACTAGTTAAACAATATGGTTAAATATTATATTCCTTAAATAATATATATTTATTAAATTTTTATTAAATGTAACAATTAATAGAGAAGTTGAATAAAAAAATAATTAAATTACAAATATAAAACTAAAATTAAGATTAAATTCTACATTTAATAATTATATTCAAGTCTATTTTACTTACATATAGATTAACAACTACAAAAATAGTTGTTTATAAATATATATTAAAATGTGAGAAATTTAATTCTCTTTATTTTTTTCTATAATAAATTAATATTTCTTTGAATCCTTCAATTTGATTCCGGGATTTATCTTTACGAAAAAAATAATACTGGGAGAATCATTGCTTTACGCTTTAAGAGTGTTTTTTTTGGGAAGCTGTATTAAATACTTGGATGAAGATCTTTCAGCTGTGTTTTTTTTTTTTTCCGTTCATAATGATACTTATTCAGCTCAAGCAAAATCACCTCCTAAAGAGAATATGTGTGATATGTGCCAAAAAAGAGAGTATGTTTTCTATTCTTGAAATATTCTGTTTTCTGTTTTAAAAATGGGAAAATAAAAATAAAAAACTAGTTTTTTTTAAAGAAAAAAAAACTAATATTTCATTTTTAAAACTAGTTTAATAAAATTAATATTTGAAAATTATTTTTAAAACTAATATTTCTTTTTCTATTTTTAAGTAAAAAATTAAAACATCTTTAAATTTTTTTTGATTTTTTATTTTAAGTTTTCTGTTAGCATGTTTTTCTTTACACTACTTTTTTCTTAATTTTTAAATGTCATTTTATAAAATAACTAAAAATAAAAAACTGATAGGTTAGTAGTAATTTCCAGTACTCAGTGACAACCCTTAAATCATGATATAAATTTTGACTAAATTCAGTTAAAATTTTTATGACTGTATTGCATACTGAAAATTAACATAGACACAGTAGAAGAACATGTGATACTTTGTAATAATACTTCATTTGAAATTAATAGGTTTAATACTTGTGGTCTATACAATATATATATATATATATATATATATATATATATATATATATATATATATATATTAATGTCTCTAAATTTTTTGACAATTTATAATTAGATCTTTAATTTTTTATAATTTTTTTAATTTAAAGACCTAATTGAAAATTTATAAAAAGTTTAAATGCCTACTGATATACTAAACCAATTTTTTTTTT
The DNA here is from genome assembly GCA_004329165.1 of Spatholobus suberectus. Taxonomy (NCBI): domain Eukaryota; kingdom Viridiplantae; phylum Streptophyta; class Magnoliopsida; order Fabales; family Fabaceae; genus Spatholobus; species Spatholobus suberectus. The sequence goes on from CM014729.1 coordinate 60,643,872, forward strand.
GTTTTTGATAAACAAAAGGAGCTAACGCCCCACTCAATAATCCCTATCAAAAAGAACCCTAGAGGACTCCGATAATTAACAACAACAAAGAAACAAAAGCCGGAGTATAATCAAATACATGCTCATCTACTGGCAAAGATAAACCAAATTTAGCAAATGCATCAACTACTTGATTAGCTTCCCGGAATACACAATTGAAACAAACCATCTCGAACGAGGAAGCAACATGCTTAATCTCCTGAACCAGTGTGTGACACGGGTGTTTCAATTCACAGCCATCGTTGAAGAGACTCAGAGCCGTAGAGGAATCAGACTCCACCAATATAAGACCAAATTAATATTCACAAGATAAGAAAACTATGGACAATTAAACTAAAGCCACAGAATCAACATGCATGAGTCCGGCACGGCACATTTAAGCTCTGCCAATTTAATATTCTCGTCCGCAGGAGGAGATATGATAAATGGACAAGAACGCATGAATAGACATCGTTGTAAGATGCGTATCCCATAATTTGGATTTGACACCAAAAATATCATTTAATACCCTTCCATTCTGATTTCAGATTCAATCTTCCATCATATTATTGTCTCCCAAGTCTTAGGCTACGTTTTGCAAGCTAGTTTCTAACTTTTTTATTAGTTGAAAATTTGTTTAATTTTATTAATGTGTTTGGTAAATAATTTTTTTAGTATTTTGTAATATTTTTTGAGACGTTATTTTAAGTAGCATATTTTTTAAAATGTTAACTTCTAACTCCTAATTTTATATATTTTATTTCTCTTTTGTCCTTAAAATATTTATTGAATTTTAGTTTTATCCTTCTCCACATAAGGTTGGATTTTATTATATATATTTTTTATTTCTTTTCTTCCATTCATAAGGTAGGGTTTTGCTGTTTTTACCCTATTTTTACATAAGTTATGGTTTTCTTATTTTTAGCTTTTTATTACATGAGATATTGATGATGATAGATAAGTTTATTTTATTCTAATTTTCTTATTATTTATTAGATATTTTAATATTACACTATTTATTTTAACTATTATACTATTTACAATATTTATTTTATTATTTTAGCATTATACTTTAAGATATTAATATAGATAAATAATAGATTTATTTTATTTTTTATTATTTTTTGAATATTTTTTATATTACATTATTTATTTTAACCAATACACTAATTAACATAATGAAAGTATGACATCGATCTACTTAAGTGTATGTTATTTTTACTTTATTTTAAACTTGATTGAAAATATTTTAAGATATAGTATAAGATTAATAGTAGAATACACAATATGAAAAATATAATAATTAAACTAAAAAATATAATTAAAATAATTGATCTCTACAAATAAAAAATTACAAGAGCTTAAATTAATTAAAAAAGCTAACATTATAAATATCTAAAATATATTTTTATCAATTTTAATTTATATAAAAGTATCATACAAACATGTCTATTTCTGTCATTTTACATTCATCAACTATTTCAATAGATAATTTTACTAAACATTTATAACTCAATAAGCTAGCTTAACAACTTTAAGCTTCTAGCTACAAGCTTTGGGCTACCAACTAGCTTTTAAGCTTTTAGTTAGCTTTTTAACTACTTTTGCCAAACATAATCTGAGTTGCGCATTGACAAATGACTCATATGTAAATAACTAGTATTCTACATGATAAATATTTAATTTTATATAATTAAAATTTATAATAAATAAATATTTTTAATATATAAATTATATCATAATTAAAATTTATAACAAATAAATATCTTTGAATATGTAAATTATATTTTAAATTTATAATGAATAATTTAAATTGTGATATAAGATTTTTTTTAATTATATTAACAATTTTTTTAAAAAATTTATTGAAATTTAATTTAGATATAAAATGAAAGATGATAAATTGAAAGAGATAGATTATTAAAAAGATCAATTATATAAATAAAAATATAAAGATAGTAGTTTGAGATGATAAAGAGAATTTTTTTGGCCAATTGCATGTATAGTGTATGAAATGCTTATCTAAAGGAGATAAAAAAATATTGAGAATGTCTAATTAAAAGAGTGAGGATCTCACTCTCCAACTTCTACATTTTAATTTATAATATAAGAGTGAATTTTAGAAATATAATAAATATAATACCAATGCGTTGCACTAGTTTAATTGAATATAAATAAATATGATATATATAAATATGTAAAAAAGTATGACAAGAAATTGTTTTTTTTGTCAATTTATAGTTTATTATAAATGATACAACATTCATTATAAATAATGCTTTTAACATGATATGTGTATTATTTTGTTATGATTAATAATGTGAATTGTTAGCTATTTTTTATGAAGTTATCATTCAAAAAGTGAAATACATCAAAGATTATAGCTAAATGAAGTAATTTATTAAACATTAATTGTTGACAAGATTTTTAATGTAATTTTCATATTTCTCATTTTACACAATAATAAAATTTATAACACCTTTAGTGATGTAACTCTTGACAACAAGTAAATACATATAGTTGTATATAAAATTAAGTAAGACACAATGGACATTGAATGAAAATACACACATTATTTAATAAAAATAAATAAAAACGTGCCACAAAATTACTTTGTAAATTTTATTTATATATTTATCAAAATATTTATATTATAATCTATATATATATATATATATATATATATATAAAGAGAGAGAGAGAGATTAAATTTTGTCATGATTATGTTTTTATTTAATAATAAATTTTTAATATGAGAAAACAGGTCATAGACTGACGGTGTAAAGTAGTTTTACATTGTCATCCAATCACAAACCACCATTTATTATAAGTTTGTCGAATTTTATAATAAATACTTTAAAAGTCATATTAATGGTGATTTTTGATTGGATAATGGTATAAAATTTTTTAATCTGATAGTGTATAATTATTAAACTCTTTTAGTATATATAAATTCATTTGAATCTCATATTTAACATATTATAAGTAAAATTGATTGTTTAATAACATTAAATACTTTATTTATTAAATATAATATATAGTCAAATTATTAAGAATAAAAATCAAGATATATATTATTATATATATTTCTATATTTATCAATTTGTTAATATTATATTAAAATATATTTAAAATTTTCTATTTAAAATATGATTTATCAACTACTTCTTGTAAATAAAAATAAAATAATAAAATTTGAATGTATATTTTAATACATATATATAAATAGGTATTAATTTTGGAAAAACACTTTATATTTAAATTTAGTAATATATAATATTTAATAGATATCATAATTAATATTCCATAAGTAAAATTGGCTGCTTAATAACATTACATAGAATATGTGGTCAAATATTAAGGATAAAAAATTTAAGAAATAGATTAATTTTTATATTTTTATATTTTATATTATCAATTTATTAATATTATATGAAAATTTAAAATTTTCTATTTTAAGATGCATTTATTAATATATTAAGCTTATTTGATGACATAAAGTACCCATGTAAGTGTTTGAAAAAGTTTTAAAAAATAACTTAATGATCTATATTGATAAGTTATTTTCAGCTTATTTTAATAAATTTATTTTCTTTTTGATTATAGAAATAACTTATATATTTTTTTAGGGTTACCATGGTATTGGTACGAAATATCCACCATCGAAAGCAGTGACTAATTTTCGCCAGGGACCGTGAATACACACAAGGTGGGTATTTCTCTCCCAACATAGTCTATTCTATACCCAAGGCTAGGATTCGAATCTTGGACAACTTGGTTAAGGGACATAAGCCTCTACCACTTGTGCCAACAAGTGTTGGTTAACTTATATATAAGCACTAATATGATTAACATTTATTTAATAAGCACTTAATGCTATTTACCCATACTAGTCCTTATAATAAAATTGCGTGTTTCTTGAAGCCATTCTTGAATTTTTGATTATTTTTCTTGGATTTTGGATGATGCCAAATTAACAAAAAGAAGTTTATATATAACACATGTAACATAATTTCCATGCATTGTAGATAATTAAGGGCTATTTGATCCTACATAACAACTCTTCACCTCTTTAAAATAAAAATAAAAAATCTACTAGACACACATACCCGATGTTTTCCAAAACCGCAGAATTTAAGCCAACATGTCACAGGCCATTTTCTCTTTGATTTCTTCTTCATCCATTGTATCACATAGTGCTCTTCCTTTTGTCTCTGGCAAGAATATTCCGAAGATCCCAGAACAACCTATCACCAACCCAAAAATCCCATAACATAGGAACTTATTCCCTCTACCAGCACCCACCAGCAATGGACTGAACGTGCCACCAAATACCACTGCTAACCTTGCCATTGACAATGCTGAATTCCGCACACAAGTTGGGAACAGTTCTGTAGTGTAAATCAGGTAAACATTAGACGCAGAACAAGCACTGAAGAAGGATATTAACTCAAACCCAATTTGCAGATTGGTCCATAGCTTCACTTCGATGATTGACATCACACTAAAAACACCACTTAGGATAGTGAAGAGAAGGAGTGCACTTCTCCTATTGAACTTGTCTATGAGGAAGAACACAATCAAAGCGGATGGTAATTCGGATAAGGCATTGAATGTGACACTCAAGTAAAGGTTGAAGGACAAGTTTTGAAGGCCAAGTGGCATGCCATAATAGACCAAACCAATGCCAATTCCCATGGCCATAATTGATAATAACCTTCTTGAAGACCATTTCTTTCGTAGCAAAATCTTTAGGGCCGAGAATAAATCCACGTTCCATGTTTCTTCCTTGTGGGACATGTTATTAATGGCCAAATTGAGGTTACTTTGAGTGATTGATGTGATGCATTTTAGCGTAACCACCGCTTCTTCTGTCCTTCCTCGCACTAGAAGCCATCTTGGAGACTCACTAACGAACAACTTCACCAATATGCAATAGAAAATGGTCGCAATAGAAGTCCACAGATAAAGGTTCCTCCACGAAGAACTCCTGTTTCCGTAAGCCATGGCTGGCAGGGACAAGAACCCTACAGATCCACACGAAGTAAAAATGGGTGAAAAGTATATAAACTTTGGGTTTAAATACGTTTTTTAGTTTTTACAAATAATTTTATTATGGTCTTAAAAAATATTGTGATTTCTAATAAATTTCAACCAATATGAGAGAATATGTTCAAAAGAGTATGCTAGAGAGTGTGTTGCTAAAATTTCTCTATAAATAATGTGATATGACTATTTATATATATGTTATCACACACTTAACAATAATACAAAGTATTTTGAAAAATTTTAAAAACTGCAATGATTAAAATAAGCGAGTTTGTTTTTGAAAAACTAAAATCATATCAACCCACATTTATAAGAATTGAAAATAAATTTTACCATAAACTTTAATAAACCTAATTATATTAATATATTATAAGATTATACAGGCTTAAATATAATTTTATTCACTACAAATAAGACAATTTGCTTTTAATTTCTCAAAGATAAATGTTAGCAACACTCTCAAATATTCTCTTTCTAACCTCTCTTTTCTAAAATTTATTGAAAATCATACATTTTGGTAGATCTTACTTCTCATTTAATAAATCTCTCTCTTAAGTTAAAAGTGACATTCATCAAAATTTGTGATTTCTAATAAATTTTGACCAATAGTAATAAAAAGAGTGTTAGAGAGAGGTTATTACTAGCATTCCTCTATTTCAAAATAAAATAGTCTCTTTTTAGTTTATCATTCATAGAAATGTATCATGTATAACCTTTATTTGAAAAATGCTAATAACACGCTCTTTGACATATTCTTTTGAACATGCACTTTTTTATTAGTTAAAATTTATTAAAAATTGTAAAATTTTGTGAGTTTCAAATCCTATTTAATTATTCTCTCTCATGATTTTGTAGATTTTAGTAATTTTTAATCAATAAGAAAAAGTGTGTTTGGAGGAGTATGTTGCTAATACTCTTCTCTTTATTTTCATAAATAATAAATTAAAAAGGGATAATTTTTCATTTATAAAAGACCAGAATTACAGTTGACAAGTTTACTAAAAGGATGCCATTTTTTTTCTTAAAAACTAAAAACAAATACTTTTATATTTATAAAGACCGATAATATATTTTTTATATAAAAATAAATAGAATATACGTATATTATTCTTAAAAAAAAAAGAAAAGGAAAGGGGTAGCTGCGACCCCTCGTGATCCGTACGTGCGTACCTATAGTGAAACAAAAGAACCCAATAACACTAATCTGCCCGCGGCACCGTTTCCCAACGAGCTCCGAAGCCAGGACGAGAGCCGAAGTCCCAATGGTGGCGCGGCAAAACCCAGAGAGAAACTTGAGCGCCGAATAGATCCAAACGTTGGGAGACAAAGTGGCGAGCAAGGAAGCGAGAGCCATCAAGAGGCACGAGAAGAGGAGCATGTTCTTCCGCCCGAGCGAGGAGTCGGCCAGCGTGGCCAACACGGACCCCCCCACCAAGCACCCCGCGAAGAACATTGAAGCCGGGAGCCCAGCGACGGCGGAGCTGGCGCACTCCAGGCCCCACTCCGACACGGTGGAGGCATGCGCGGGTGCGTTCCACGCCCACGACCCCTTCGGGAGGTCGCACGCGTTGTTGGTTGCGGCGCACGCGTCGCTGCCGCCACCTTGTTGGGTGCAGTGCCACGCGGGCTGCGCGTCGGTAAAGACGGTGATGAAGGTCTGTTGGGCGTCGAAGATCCAGGCGAAGGAGACGAGGACGGATTGGAGGAACTGGGACCAGTTGAATTCGCCTATGCAGAGTTCTACGGTGGAGCCCAGAGATGGCTGGTGTTTGTTTGTTGATGGTGATCGTGGTGACTCTAGTGTGTCAGAAGATGAGTTGGGTTGGCAGAGAAGAGGGGTGGAATCGGCCATTTAGAGAATATATGTATTGTAGTTCGGGTTGGCTTGCTCAAATGATAAGCGGGCACTGGTTGGTTTATATTGGAGAAGGGAATTGGGGGACCTGACTAGATTCATATGCACCATTCATTCTTCCTATTATGAATTTGGAAACAAAAATGAATTTTAGCTGCATTAAATACTGAGAATTGTTATAATTTAACTAATGGTCTGGAGTTTGAATATTGGGTATGTAAATGCGTTAAATATTTAGAAGGAGAGTTTTGCTACCTATATTTGAACAGAATTGCATATTATGATAGATAATATGATGTGATAGAAAGAGAGATAAAAAGAAATAAGACGTATTAATAGAGTATTTAAAAGTATAGGGTGTCTAAACATCACTACTCATTTGGAATGGCTCGATGTATACCTCATTTTTTGAGTATATAAGTGGAAGGAAAAGAGAAAATAATATATGGGATAAATGATATAATGAAAAATAAAAAAAATAGATAAAAAAAATGATGTGAAAATGAGACAAAAGAGAAAATAATCGATAATAATAATTCTATAAATTTATGAAAAATAGTTAACGTTACCTCAATTTATTTTTGAGGTGTATAAATAGATAAAAGAAAGGGATAAACAAAAGGAAAATAATTAATATAATAAATGATGTCATAGAGAATAAAAAAATAAAATAAAATTAGATAAAAGAGAAAATAGATATAAAATAATTGATGTTTACGTGCAAGTGGCCTCATGTCATGAAAAGAAAGTATTTATTCACGTACTTGTTCTTATCACTTATATTAACTTGTCCCCGTGTAGCCATGTCATAGTGATGTGGCAAAGCTGCATTGCCGCGTATTTTAATAAATAAAAATGTTAAAAATAAATGCTATATTGATCAATACTTTATTTTTGTATATATAAAAGTAATGTAGTATGGGTTTGTCCTAAAGACATATTTTGTAACATCCTCTCTTTTTTTTAGTATTTCTAATAAGAATACAAGAGTATTTTCATAATTATTAGTATTTTTTTTTGTTTTTGTCAATTGTTATCGAAATTATATCATAATAAAATAAGAATATGAAATAATCCTTATTTTATTTAAATTTAGAGAAAGTTTGATAAACTTGAATAAACTGAAATTTATGCATAATATAAAAAAAAAATAGTATGACATCCTCTATTTCCTATTTTTTAATTGTAAAATAAATAAATATTTTAACTGTCCACTGCTATTTTGGCCAATATTTTTAATAATTATGGTTGCAATTATTTATGAAATTATATCTAACTAAGCTAAAACAATCAAAAGAGAGATACAGAGATAGAATATTATTAATTTTGGATTTTTAAATTTACCTTATTTTCTAATTAGGTATATAGTTAAATTTGTACCACTATTCGTTATTCTTAAACTGTAGATTAACATATCACCCTATTTTGGACCATCAATTAATTAATATGGGTAAGGGTTTCTTAACTAAAGCTAAACATCAATTTCATTTAGAGGATACCACTTGCTGGAAAATAATTAAATGGTTTAAAAGTAGGATTTTGCTTCTATTTTATTTCCTTAAAAAAAATTACTAATAAGGTGATTTTGGAAATCAAAGGAAATACAAGAAAAATCATTAAACTAATGTATACCATCATTTGTAATTAGTGAGCATAACTTAACATATGCGATTATAAAATTAATAGAGTTTTTTTTTTTTTTTTGTGATCAGTAGAATTGATACAAGCTTAAACTATATTCTATCAGTTGTTTGGTTTGTTCATTGTCCTGCCATGATTTTGTTTTGAAATGTATTCAATCCTCTAGGATTTTTGGGGCATGGCCACGTTTTGGCTTCATAGGAAATTGATTTATCTACCTTAACCTTGTGATAGGAAAATTAATTTTTTATTTTCAACTTATATCCTAACCCATATAATTGGGAACAAGCTCATGGATTACATACTGGATAACCCAAAACCTTTTTGGCCTAACTTCACTTACACTTAGCCTCTTGAGTGACATATGCATGGCATAGCTTTATTGTGGAAAATTTTTCTATGCATAATGATACTTGGACATCTGTAAAACCAAGGCACCCTATAGACACCCATAAAAAAATTTTTTTGCTTTACTGACTCATTAAGTGATTCTTAGGTGGACCTTTATTAAAAATTAAATTGTAGAAAAACCCAAATTTCACTTAAAAAAAAAACACATGAGTGGGAAAAAAAATTAAAGAGAGTGAGAAGGAGCTCAAATTCTGTGGAACAAAAATTGATTCAAGGCTTGCACACAAGAGTTGGTCTCCGCCATCAAGTCCATTTGCAAAGTTGAATGTGGATGGTAGTTGGGTCTATCAAACTAATAGCATGGGGGAGGTGGTGACTTAACAAAAGTAATAGGACGCTGGTTGTTAGGGTTCTCAAAATCTCTTGGTCATGGGGACCCAATCCAAGCATAATTAATACAGGGAGTGGGAAGGAGAAATATAGGGAGTAGGAAGGAGAAAGAGGAAGCTCACTTAAGATGTGAAAGGGCAAGAACGAAAACTAGGGCAATAAAGAGCACTTGAAACTAGAAGAAAGCTTCTTTTTAGAACCATCCTTAAAGCACTTTAGGAAAAGATCACAACTCTATGTTGGGAATCCACTCTCAAGCTAGGTCTTAACTTGTTCTTTTTCTTTGATTCATTGTGGGATTTTGTTGGGTTATTCTGTATAAGTTACTCTATGTTTGGTTGGATTGTGAATGAGATGGAAGTTGAGTTTTTTTTTTTTTTGGAATTCTTTTTTTTTTTTGACATTTTACTTGATGTGATTGTCTTTGGTGGAAATGAGATTAGTTGAGGGTTCATAGAGATTGTTGAATTTTAAGGCAAAATAGATGGAAGGGCAAAATAGATAAAAGAAATTGATATGTAAGGGACTATGAATGAGTTATGAGGTGAAAATTGAGTTTTATGGTATGGTATTTGATTGTTCTATAGTTTAGGCTAGAGAATACAAATGAGGTGTTGAAAAATATTCTTGGTATGAATTGCTTGTATAAGGGATTGTTTTCTGCTACCATAGGACTCCTTGCTTGTAACTTTTGTAGTTGACTAATTTTTCACTTAAATTCAAACTATGTGGATGTTGTAGTTATGGTAATGTGAATTTGGAGTCTGTTCTATAGTTTGAGATTGTAATTAGTCAACTTTTTGTTGATTGGACCTAATAAGATAGATCTACAACATTATGCTAAATTCATATTTAAAAACAAAGTATTTGTTTCCATTGAGAGAAGAAATTTCAAATTATCCGTACACGTCAGAGTGGACCACTCCAAGCAAATCAATAGCTCTCATTGGAATTATGTTTCTACAAATTTGAACTCCAAGTTGCTGATGTCTTAACCAAGTCAATGAAGATTGAAATATTTGATGAGTTGAGGAAGAATGTTGAATGTGGTGTCTTTGGAAACTGAATTAAAGGTTATTATTGCAGAGTAATTTAAAGTTGGTTAACTTTGTTAGTGGGAATGTTAATTACGTTTAGTGCAGGGTTAATAAAGAGTATCTAATATGGGACTTGTATAAGTACATGTATTCAGTTGTATGTAGTACCTAGTGTGATCAATAATTTTTTTTCTTATTCTTCTCATTTTTTGTTAGTTTGTATGAGTTTTCTCCCTTATGACAAATTTCCATCCCACTTGGGCATTTTGACAAAATTTTCATAATAATAACATTGACCAATGTTTATATTGAGTTAATCATTTTAATATGAACAATTAACCACGAAGTATAAAACTGAGTTTTAGTGTTGCATGTCATGTAATTAGTAGTTAGTAAATGTTTTAATGTAAAAATTACTTAGTTATTTATGTAAAATGATGCTTTCAAAAGGTACAACTTTAAAAATATAATATCAATTTACGATTTTGGAAGAAGTCTCAATTAATCAGACAAAGCAAATGGTTAACCATTTATTTACATTTAGGTAACTATTTTTATGATTGAACACTTTAGAATTGCAGCCTCAAGTGTGAGGATAAATTTGTAGGTGAAACAACTACCGTGTGCAAGGCTTTATTGTCCATAATTTGCATCCTACTTAGGTATTTTGACAAGTTTATCAAATAATACCATTGACCAATGTCTATATTAATTTAACTACTTTACTATGACTAATTAACCATAAAAGTCTAAAATTGAGTTATGTATTACATGTCAAGCAAGTCAATGTTAATAAATGTTTTAGTGTAAAAATTATTTACTTATTTATGTAAAATGATGCTTCCAAAAGGTGCAATTTGAAGAATATAATGTCAATTTTGTTTTTGGAAGAAGTCTTAATTAACCAAATAAAACACATGGTTAACCATGTATTTACATTCAGTTAATTGTTTTTATGACTGAACACTTAAGAATTATAGTCTCACATGTGAGGATAAATTTGTAGATGAAACAACTACCATATGAACATGGTTTTATTGTTCATAATTTGCATCATACTTGGCCATTTTGACAAATTTATCAAAATAATACCATTGACCAATTGCTATTCTGAGTTAACCACTTTACTATGACTAATTAACCATGAAAGTTCCAAACTAAGTTATGCATTGCATGCCTAGTAAGTTAATGTTAATGAATGTTTTAGTGTAAAAACTATTCACTTATTTATGTAAACGATGCTTCCAAAAAGTGCAATTTGAAGAATATAATGTCAATTTTGTTTTTAGAAGAAGCCTTAATTAATTGGATAAAGCACATAGTTAACCATATATTTGCATTCAATTAACCATGTATATTATAAGATACAATTAAATAATCACTTATTGAATAATCGTAATTTGACATGTTAGAATAAATTTGTGGGTACAACAAGTATCATTAAGTTATGAACATGATTTATTGTCCACAGTTTCCATCACATTTAGTAATTATGTCAAATTTATCGTAATAGGAACATTAAACAATTTTTTATATTGTGTTAACCCTTTTAATATGAATAACTAATCATTAAAGTCTAAAGTTGAGTTTTGCATTTCATGTCCTGTAAGCCATTTTTAGTGACTGTTTTAGTGTAAATATTACTTATTTAATTATCAACAAATGATGTTTCAAGAGGTGCAACTTTAACAATGTCAACTTTATTTTTGGAAGAAGCCTTAATTACTAGATGAAGCACACGGTTAACCATATGTATGGTGTGGCATTTGATTATTTTGAGGGTTAAGGTAGAGATTATAGATGGGATGTAGAAAAATATTCTCTTCATATAATTTGCTTGTTTGATGAATTGTTTTGTATTGCAATTAGAGTGTTGCAAATACACACTGGGTTAACCCTGTTAGTAGGAGTAGTTAATTTTGTTGAGTGAAGGGTTAATATATTGTATATGATATCAAACTTGTATGAATACTTTTAGATGTATGCAATAGATAATGCAATGAATAATTTTTTTGCTCCCATTCTTATCAACTGTCTCATTAGTGTGTATGTGTGTGTGTGAGTTTTGTTTGTCATCTTCGACATAAACAATATAATTAATGACTTATATTGATTAGTAATAATGTTTGTTGTTTGTGAATTTTTTTTAAAGATATTAATTAAATACATGTTAAATATGATTCTTATGGTTATTCAAAGATATTAAACATTTCTAATGGAAGCATGAATTATGAAGGTTGTGAATGTAACGCCCGACCGCTTTCAGGATGAGTGACTGTCCTCACAAACCAACAAAAAACTTTTCAGCGTACTTTGTCCTCACTCACACGCTTCCTAGGAAACTTCCCAGTAGGTCACCCATTCCTAAATTGCTCTAAGTCAAGCACGCTTAACTATGGAGTTCTTAAGTGATAGGCTACCGAAAAGTAGATGCATTTTGATGGTATAGGTAGCACTTATTAATTCCATTAAGCTATCCTCAACTGTACAGTCCCATACCTGCACAGCCTCTGGATCCCTCTCCTTCGGGTGTGTATTCGATTAATTCATGTATCCCTCTCGCTGGAAGCCTGCCAGGAGCCGCCATTGTCCGTGCCTCATCTCTTTTGCACCGGCAATCACTCCCTGCCTTCATCAGCGCCCGGAATGTTACAGTGAATGTAACACTAAATGACAACAAATGAATAATAAGAGTGTATCTTGTTGGTGTGTATCTTGTTCCAATCACCTTTTGACCTGTAGGAAAACTCCCAGTAGTACAATGTCATCCATTTGAATAATGAGAAATAGAACTTTGCTTGATAAATTTTTGATCTTATACACTGTATTTATAAGGCAAAGATACACGCAACTGGTACATTGGCCTTAAGTGGTCTAGCATTGGAGGAATAGTATTAGAAAAGAAAGTTAACCACTCATGGTTCGAAATTAACCATCAACCCACCTTTACTTAACCATCATATCCTGTTTTTGATAACATTTAGGTTTTTTGTGTGCGGTTAACCAATCAATGTTGCAAGTGTGTTTGCGGAAGGAAACAAGTATAATTATTGTCTCACATGTTTGGACACAAAGTTTACACAGTAGTACAAACTTTCACAGGCTTAAGACAAGTAAGTCCCTATAGTGGTGTAACATTGAATGATTATTATCAGAAAAAAGCAGTTAACCACTCAAGATTGTACGTTAACCACAAACTAACCCTTACTTATCCATCGTATTTTGTTTCTAATAAATTTTGGATTATATTAGGATTTTATATTAAATTGAAAAATAAGTATTATAAATTGTTAGATACCCTAATTAAAGTGTTTTTATTAGTAATTTGTTGCATTAAGGAAGTGAAGTTTAGAGGTAATATGAAACTTAATTTTGTTTAACTAGGTGAAACATGTAACACCTACTATAATAAGGCATACATTCATTTTATTTTATTATTTCTTAATTCGTTTGTTAGAACATCGACTGGATTTAAAACTAATACGTACTTATTTTTCGTAAACGTTTAGTAATTCCAAGAGACATTATATAAAGAACCATGATTATGAAATAGACGTCAAGTCTTCGTACAAAATCAGAGTACATATATAAAGAAATAAATAAGCAATTACAACAAAAGTACATCCTAAATACCTAGCCGTAGCTGTACAACAAAGTGACCTATGTCAGAGCAGTATAGGTCTATACTAGGCTAACCCATCCTATAAAATCTACAAAAGTCATACGTAGAGTCACCATCATTAAAGTCTTCAGAGTCCATCTGCTCGTACCATGATCGTATATGAAAAGAAACAAATAAGAAAGGAGTGAGGTTTTTATAAAAGCCTCATTCGTTTTCTTAATAGACTACAAACAATAGATTAAACAACTAATTGGGGAATTCCTAAGGTCTGACCTACATTATTATGACTCAATCTCAACCTTTACCAGACGTATGGATCATACCCATCTCTGATGATTTACTTCAACCATCAGGAATCATTGGGAAGCGATTGGGAGTTCGTATAATCCCTCACAAGGTACAGACATCCATGTCGTAATCATCATCCTCGAGGAAAGGGCCACACGCCCATTAGGGATATACACTACACCAATCATGGTGATGCTGAGTAGGCGTTAGGGTTACCAAGTTGATTTACATGATTTATCCTGGCTCAGGGCGCTACTTGACCATTAGGACGTTCACAACTCAGTACCTTTACCCTCAAGATCCCAACAATGGTCCCTGCCTTTCATCCTGCAGTGTATTAATTGTTACTTCCCATACACTAGAACTCATGCTTCTCAACATGGTCCCATCTCAACCTGGGGGTTTCCTATGACTTTGTTTCTAATTTTCCAGGCATACTCTCTGGGTAATCCAGTAGAGTTTCAGAATCACTTTTCACATATATATTCATCCATCATTCATAATAACTTAGAAACAATTCAACTAAGAAATATAGCAGAAAATGTCATCACTTACAATTGCATACAAAAATTCATTTTCACACATACATACTTTTAAATTAAGTTTTCAATTTAATTTCTTTGATTTGTCCTTATCCTTTTCTAATTTTTTAAATTAAACTATTCTAAAGAAAAATTTTCAATCTACCATTATAACTAGGACGTGGTAAATAAATTTGAGGGAAGTTCTTTTCTGATGTGGAAGGTCAGGCTATGCTGCAACCACAAAGCATACTTAGAGTTTCTCTCTAGTTGTTTCCTTTTACTAAAATTTGGGGTGTTCATCTTACAAAACCAAGACTTCTAATTTCTTGAAGAAAATCATGTAATTGCATACATTTTACCAAAACATTTGTTAACTTTATTTGAACAAGATTATTTATTTATTTCCATACTAGCCATAATTTGTTCAAAACAATAGTTGAATGGTAACAATTTTAAAATTTGTCCAATAAGGTCTTTATTTCTAAAAACTTTTCCTAGTTTGGGCCTAAAGTCCATTTAGTTAATTTTGACAAAACTTTATTTCTTAGATTAATCCACAAAAATTTAATAGAACTTGCTTTTTAAGAAAACCTTTTTCTTTAACTTTTCCTAAGATTTATTCTCACCAATTTGAATTAAATCAAGTAATTGTCAAAAATGCTAAATCTAAATGAAAAATTCATTTTCTTCATTATTTCATTTTTCAATGGGCCGAATGCCCTTCTTTTGAAAAAGTCCAAATTTTTGTTTTTCTTTTTAGAAATTAAATTCATTTTCTATGTGGTCCAAAAATTGATTTTATAAGTAATTATTATTTCTCAATCATCTTACCCATTCTAATAAGTTAATTGACACAAAAAAAATATATTTCTTATCCTTTTCTTTAAGTATGGCCAAGAGCCTTTAAGAGGAAAATGGTTTCCAAAATTTGTTGCTCCAAGTGATCTTGAGGCTTAAATTTTGGTTTTTAAGAAAATAGCTAGCTTGCATAAAATAGGCTCATTGATAGTTATTTAAAATGGGATATTGAGTTATCATATGATACCCACAATAAAAATAAAATTAACATAAAATGAATAACAATAATTAAGATGACAATAAAATAAAGCTTAAGTAAATAACAATAGAATAGACATAAAAATTTTAAACAATAATAAGGTAAATGACAAAAATGTAAATGGGCAAAATATAAATTGCAATAAGTAAAGCAAGAATTTAAAGGGCAAAAATTTAAATAGCAAAAATTTAAATAGCAAAAATTAAACAATATGGTAAATGACATAAGGTAAATGACAATGAAATGTAAAAGCTAAGGGTTTTGGGGGAAACCACTCCAAAATCGTCTACAAACATAATAAAATAATAACAACAGCAAGAGAATAAATAACATTAAATTGAATATCATTAAAGTAAAGCAAGAATTTAAAATGAACAAGAAAGTAAATAATTACTTATATATAGATAGTAGTAGGATTAATATAATAATATGGGTTTAAGGGATAACCCAACACACACACCCATTAAGAAAACAAAATTTAGAGACTTAAACCTCACTCCCCCTTACCTCTAATAAGGTTTGTTGGTAGAAGAATAGAAGAGGTGAGGTGGCTTAGAGGTTTAGGAGCCTAAACTTGGTGGAAAGCTTTTAATGGTGGGGAAAATTTTCAAGAGCTTGGGGAAGAGAGGGGCTGCACGTTTTCCAGCAGCTGGGAGGCAGAGAAAGAGCTCAGATTTTGTGAAGGAAAGAGAGCAATATTGAAGTGGTTCAAGGGTTCTATTTATAGGACAAAAATAGTATAATTTTGGTTTAATTTTTTTTCCACTAATCCTATTAGAATTTATTGAAACTGAACTGCCCCAACTACCAGCCTAAAACCAGCGTGAAAATGGTGCAAAAGGGAAGAAATAAGGGCTGCTTTTGTTGACTTGAAATTCACCCATGTGATGGTAATGGTAAAAAGATAAAATAGTAGTTTATGGTAAATAATTAGATTTAATTATTGGGTCAGTTTTAATTAATTCTGACCACACAATGCATTCAAATATATTTTTATGAGTCTAAGAAAAAATTTTCGTATTTTTCTCATATACATATTATTTATAATAAATTTTTCACTAAAAAGGACATTTATTAAGCTAATAAATCAAGTTTTTATCAAATAATTATATTTTTCGTTTTTTCACCATTTTTCCATAAAAATAATATTGGTATAATTAAAATATATTAAATATAAATTTTTCAAATTTTTTTGAGGTTAAAAAGTTTTTTGTTAGTTTCCATTGTCGGCTGAGTGTATACCGGTCATTTCACAAAAACTGTCTCAAAAAAATCCGAAAAAATTTATAAAATTATTATTAAATATTTTGAATATAAATATAATTTAAAAATAAATTTAAACCTTTCTAGCTAATTTTTATTATTTTATCTTATTAAGCAAGTTGTCCGTTGTTTTATTGCTCCCGAGCCCTAATCCAAATAATTTATTAAAAATATAAAATAGATAGAACTTACTAAGATGAATATAATCAGGAGAATCACACCCTTGGGATTTTTATTTGATTTTTCATAGTTAATCATAGAATAATTAGAAAAACAAACGAGTAGTTAAAGTGGAGGTGTTACAAAACAGGTTATTAGCACTTTATTTGTGTGAGATTAACCAAAGAATGTAGTAGGCATGTTTGTGTAAGAAAAGAATTTCAACTATCGTCTCACATGTTTAGACAAAGACATTGGAAACTAGCATAAACTTTTACAATTTTAAGACAGGTCAACTCGTTATTGTCGTTCGTCATCAGAGGAATAATATTAGAATAAGACAGTTAACCACAAATGTTTTAGACTTAACCACAACTAAACCATCACTTAACCACATTATTGTGTTTTTGATAAAATTTTTATTTTGTCAAAGACTTCAATTTGAATTCAACAAAGTCTAAAGAAATTGTTTTCGTTAGTAATTTAATACATTAAGGAAGTGGAGTTTGGAGGTAATATGAAATTTATATGTCTTTAGCCAAGTGAAATACATTATTAACACTTTTTGTATGTATGATTAACCAACCAATATTTCAAGCTTGTTTGTCCAAGAAAATAGTTTTAACTATAATCTTACATGTTAAGACACACATTTTGGATACTAGTACACACTTTTACAAGCTTTAGACAAAGAGCTCCCCATAGTGGTCTGACATTGGAGGAATAGTATCAAAAAAATATAAAAATGTTATGCTCAATTAAACATTTAACGATGACTTCGTTAACCTAGAAAGTGTATCAGTGATCCTTTCATTGTATGTCAAATAGGTATTGTTAGTAAATGTTTTTTTTATAAAATTTTCACTTCAGATCATTGAAATATATAATTATATTTGAAGGGATGCAGCTTTTACCAAGATAATGAATCATATTGTACTGGATGTAGCATTATCTAACCATACAGAGCACAGGATTAACTATTTATTTACATGGAGTTAATTGTGTAGAACACTTGGATAACCACTTAAAGTCAGATATATCAGAGCAAAAAAATTAACCAATTTATATACATGAGTTAACCATTATACTATGAACAATTAACCATTAAGTTAAAATTGAGTTTTGAATATCAAGTTGAAATCATTCTTATTGATTGTTAGTTATTAACTTTAAGTACCCTAATTAACAACAATGAATGGTGCTCCAAGAGATGTAACTCTTTTGAATGCAATGTCTCATATTGTATTGGAAATGTCATTATTTAACCATATACAACACAAGGTTAAACATTTATTTACATGGAGTTAAACATTTCGAACACTTAGATAACCATTTGAAGTCAAATCTATTAGAGGCAAAAAATTAACCAATTTATATACATGAATTAACCATTATACTATGAACAATTAACCATTAAGGTCTCATTGAGTTTTGAATATGAAGTCATTATTACTGATTGTTGGTTATTCAATTTAAGGACCCTAATTATCAACAATGAATAGTGCTCCAACAGATGCAATTCTTAGGAATGCCATGTCTCATTTTGTATCAGAAGTATCAATATTTAACCATATACAACACATAGTTAACCATTTATTTACTAGGAGTTAACCATGTATAGGAATGAACACTTGGTTAACCACTTATTCAAGTCAGATATAGCAGAACAAGAAAATTAATCAATGTATATACTCAGTTAACCGTAATAGTATGAACAAATAACCATTAAGGTTTTAAACTGAGTACACATGTTCAAGGGTAATGTCATTTTTAAGGAGAGGTATCCTGCATACACCAAAAAATAAAAAACACTCAATGCCAGTGTTGTCACACATTACATCCGATATGGTCCTTTCTAATAGTGACTACACAAAAATGTGTCTTAACCATGGCAGCCAAATTCAGACATGAGTCTTGTTTCAGTGACCTACATATCATAACGTCAAAGTTAAAATCTTAGTTTACAAACATTGTAAGATTAAATAAACTTATATGAATGTAAAGTGAATTAGAAGAAGAATGGTAACCTATTATTAAGCATGTTGTTATGTAAATACTCACCTTTTAAACTATTCATATTCCAAGTCTAAGGGAAGATCGA
The DNA here is from genome assembly GCA_004329165.1 of Spatholobus suberectus. NCBI lineage: Eukaryota > Viridiplantae > Streptophyta > Magnoliopsida > Fabales > Fabaceae > Spatholobus > Spatholobus suberectus. The sequence goes on from CM014729.1 coordinate 60,663,227, forward strand.
CTTCTTTCAACACATTCTCACAGTAAATATTTCTAAGGTGAGGGATCTATCGACAAACATAAATTTGATGAAAGTCACGAATGTTAGCCTTTGCAAAGACAATTGTTTATTATAAGTGATCAAGGGTGTGAAACCAATGAGTTAAATATTTCCCTTTATGAAATGTTAACAAGAAATTTTATTTCTTCTAAGGAGAAACATGGGTCCATGACAGCGAACATAGCTAGAAATCAAGTATAAAAAGTATGAAGTAGTCATTGGACAAACATTCCAAGGTAACTTTATCATACTTGTACATAATTTGTAATATTATTGTACCTGATACTGGTACCCAAATTTTTGCACCATAACAAACCATCCACATCCAGCATCATCTTTTACCTGAGCAAACATCTATGTGCTTTCTTTTTGCAGACCCTATGTTTAAGAAGTCAACAGTCAATACTCCAGTTTGGCTTTCAAAACCTGACTAATGCTACAATTATATGCTTCAATTCCAAAGCAAGAAAACAACAAAGATGATGGTCACAAGTCTTTTTGTTTTTAGTACAAATACTAGTACTAGTTTGCATTTATTTTTTCTTTTCCTTGTGCATTGTAACTAAGAACTCTGCTTTATCTTGAGAAGGTGATCCTAAAATGAACCTATTCTCACTAAATAGTCAGAACTATTACTTATTATCACACAAACATTACTATTAAGTCTAGAATTAAATACACTTCCTAGATTTATATTGCTGTAGCAAATGTGTCAAGTAGAAAATATCCATCGTGTGAAGGTATAATGACATAATAATAATTTTGTCTAGTGATATAAGAAAAGATCTTGAAAACTACCCGAACTCGAAAAAGTCTTCACTCTTTCTGCCTATCCTTAAGGATAAATAAAGAAATTTAACAATTCCTCATAAATGCAATTCTACACTACCAAATAGTGGGTGTTCCTAGCTTGAGTTAACCAATCCTTTCATCTCACTTGACATCAACTTCAAGGCAGCAATGATAAATACAGGGAATTCTATGCCTCAATCATATTACTTAACAACAAGAAAACTTGATTGCCAAACCCACCAATGAAAGCAATATTAAAGCCAATACATAACAAGAGTATGAAATATGACTTTAATTTTGATATAACTTAGTAGGAAGAAAACTTGATTGCTAAACCCACCAATAAAAGCAATATTGAAGCCAATATGTTTTACATAATACCAAGTTATATAAGTTTAATTTTGGTACTGTGGATTTGAGGATCAAGGGAGAACATATTTTGGAACATTAAGATTCCAAAGCTCAAACTCACAACAAAACATTCAACTTAGTTGTAATGAACTAATAACCATTAAAACTCTTAAACAAACCATCCAAACCATTACCAGGAACATAACCAAAAACATAAACAGTATTAACAATGGCTATATAACTTGGTATTATCTAAAACCTCAAACACAAACAATCTCACAACAAAATTAAAGTCAAGAGACAATATAAGCATAAGCAGACACACAATGTGGCAAGGTAATGATGTTTCTTCGTGTGTTGCTCGATATTCAACTTTAGGACATAGTGATATACCTAGAAGTAGAATAAAGAAGGGTCCTACAAGATTTTTGTCTAATGTATCTATAAACCTACATATCCACAAATCTAAAGAACAAAACAACCATGAAAAGACCAAATTTTCATAGGCACAAAACCCCTTTCTCATATCAGAAATTTAATAAAGCAATAAAAATCACAAATTTTTGGGGACAAATAAATACCCATATGAAATTTCACATACAAAACCCTAAACCTTACAAATATTGAAAGGAGGCACAACATGTGGATAGTGAGTGAAGAGCGACACACCACCAGGAAACCGTCACAAATGTAATGCTGACTCCAAGTTAAGGTGAACCAAGAGTCCTCCTCAGTGAAGATCAACAAAGGGAGAGAGAACAACTTAGAAATTTGGTAGTCACAGTTCCTCTATTGCTGTTCCACTATCAGCTATGAAGGAGGAGTTAGAGGAGGAATTAGGGTTGCATTTTTTGCTTTCAATTGAAGAGGGATGAAAGGGACGAATGTTTTTTCCTCCCAAACTTTATTTTTTTTATTTTAAAACATACTTTCCTGACTCATTAATTGATTTAATTATTAAATAAAACAAAAAATGACATGTTTGTGGGTGTCTAATAATGGGCAGTTACTGTGTGGGTGTCCAAATATAACGACTCTTATTCTATTTGTGTGTAAGTGTATCGTGAAGGATGCTCAATCCAAATTTCTATCTTTTTGAATGTATTTGTAATTTTTTTCCTTTACATCTAGATTGTGTGTAGCCCTTAAGGAAGAAGCTTTCACCTTCCACAGTTTTGTGACACGTACTTATAAGTCTTATAGTACTAATTATTTTTTTGGGTTAAATATACTTTTAGTTTCTTAAATTTGGGATAAATCTATTGTTGGTCTTCCAAATTTAAAAGTGATATTTTTAGTCTTTGTAATTTGAAAAAAGCATATTTTAGTCCTTTTGTCCAAATGTAGTTAGTGAATCTGCTACACAAAACACACCTACTAGTGTCCTAGTTAGTGAAAACATCACATCAAACTCAATTGATGTTGCACAGTTGAGTCAATTTGTCTTGTTAGTGATGCTGTAAGTGATCTTGAAGGACTAAAACATGCTTTTTTCAAATTACAAAAATTAAAAAAATCACTTTTAAATTTGAAAAACAAAAAGCAAATTTATCCTAAATTTAAGGAAGTAAAAACATATTTAATTTTTTTTTTATGTTTGGCTGGACGGGAATGAATGGTATGAGGGATTGCGTGTCATCTTCCTAAGCATCAAAATTTGGTTTGCCTCTGTAAATAACCATGTATAGATGCACCTGTTCTTGTTTAAGCCTTTCTTTCACACATGCTGGGCAATAGCTGTACCCTTTCCCTCTTATTCTCAACAAAATAAAATAAAATTCACTGATCACACTCTACCTGCTGGGTATTTTTACGACACTGATCAGAAAGAGAAGAGTGGGTCTACATTTCAAAAGGATTTTCCTCTCTCAATCTCACTTAAAAAATCTTTTAAGCCATTTCAACCCTTTCTCTTTTTCTTTGCACGTGTTTAAGCTTGAAGCATGGAAGGAAGTATCAGTTGTGCAGCTCAAGTTTTGGAAAATTGAGCTGGGGAAGAAGTTAAGCACAAGTGTAGTAACTTTTATGCATTAAATATGTGTTTGGAAATTTTCATTAGATGGTCTCTATTTTCTTGTGGTGAACTTTGAATTTATTTATGCCTTGTGTTTTTGTGATAATATGCTAAATGTTGGGGTTAAGTGTAATGGATTTAGAAATGGTATTGGTGAGGTGATTGTAGCAAATTGTAGTGGAATGTGCAAATTTTATTTTCCCTGCACTTTGAACTGAGAAAGAGAGAGAGAATATCGTTCTGAATAAATAAATAAAATAAAAGGCTTGATCTTTGTTCCTGTGAGTTTGGTTGAGTTGTTGCAAGCATGGGCATGAACTCATGGTTGTTGAGTAGACAAGGTGCACGGTTCGCATAGAGCATTTTTAAAACATTGGTTGTAAACAAACTCAAGATACTCAAGAATGTGTTAGGGGTTGCCTTCTTCTGCAATCAGCATGTATGGAGTAGGAGCGCAACATTTCTTTTCTAGGGTTGTTTAATTTACCCCAAGTAAAAATGGGGTTAAACAACTCCATTCAAAATAATTGGTACAATTTTCAGATATACTTTAAGAGGGATTGTCTAACTTACCCCAAGTAAAAAATGGGGTTAAACAACCCCATCAAAGATGATTGGGGCAATTCTCTATATACTTAAAGATGATTAGTACAACATAGAAAATTGTGTCAATCATCTTTGATGGTGTTGTTTAACCTCATTTTTACTTGGGATAAGTTAGATAATCCCACTTTAAGATGGTTGGTTACAGGTATTAATCACACCAATTATTTTAAATGGGGTTGTTTAACCTTATTTTTACTTGGGATAAGTTAGATAACCCCTTCTTTTCTACCTCTAGATAGAAGTAAAACGGACCCAACTCTCTGGGTGGAAAACTTTTATTAACTTAATATCTTAGAAAAATTAACATTTGTGGGTATTTGCAGAGTGGACTTAAAACAGATTAGTAAACAATTCCTTCAAACCACATTAGAAAAAGGATTGATTATATAAAAATGATAATAATAATTATTCATAATATATATATATATATATATATATATATATATATATATATATATATATATATATATGGGCATATCATATGAGAATGACCTTCTTAAGTGAGAATGAGAATCACTAATCTCAACTGTTAAATTAAAATAGAAGGCTTAGATTAAAATACTTAAAAATTCAAATTAAAACTTCATATAACTACCAAATCTCTAAAAAATATCGATTATCACATCCTAAAATATTTCAATTATCATTTCACTTTTTTTCAAGATTGTCGTTAATCCATCACCATCACCACCATGATTGCCACCACTACCGTCATGACCAACACTGCCCCTGCCACCACCAACATGATTGCCACCGCATCCACCACCATTGCCGCCATCGCTACTACCATGATCGACGACAGTGACGACAATGGTGGCAATGGTCATGGTATTAACACATCACCACCACCATCGTCATGACCACCATTGTCATAATCGATGCAGCCACCATCGTCATAACTGTTGTTGTCGCCACCAACACCAGCTGGCAGGCAGCAGCAGCGGCAGTGACGACGATGGTGGCAACGGTCATAACGGTGGTGGCGGTAGCGATCATGGTGGTGATAGTGATAGGTTAATGACAACCTTGAAGAAAAGTGACATGATAATTGAGAACTTTTAGAGATTTAATTTTTGTTTGGTGAATCTTTTAGAGATTTGATGGTTATATAATGTTTAAATTTGAATTCTTAAGTATTTTAACCTAAGCCTTCCATTTTAATTTAACGTTGATATTAGTCATTTTCATTCTTACCTAAGAAAATCATTATGATAATAATAATAATAATAATGATAATAATAATAATGATAATGATAATAATAATAATAATGATAATAATAATAACAATAATAATGATAATAATAATAATAATAATAATAATAATAATAATAATAATAATAATAATAATATTAATAATAATAATAATAAAGATAAAGATAAAATACATGTTATGAAGTCCCTTGTAGGTTTTGTTGCTTGGGCCACACTAAATAGATAAAATTTTGAAATTTCTTAAAATAATGTTAGAATTAGAGTATGAAAGTCATTTAAAGAAATGAGCTTTAAGTAACTATTACTATTTGAAATAGTGATAGGAAAAAAAAAGGGCAAGTAAATAAATAATCCATTAAATTAATATAAACTTTTAAAGTACAACAAGTGACAAATAAATAGAAAAGATACAATACAAATATTAACACTAATTATAATAATAATATTGGAATTAATAATAAGATATAAATTCTCAACTACCTAATGAAACAAAACAAGAGGAACTGAGTGTATGGTGGGATGTTCAATAAAATTTAAAAGAGATTGAAATTTAAGATTATTTAGTTAGGAAGAGTCTTCATCATAAAATTTAATAAAATTGAGAACAAAAATTATGATTCCTAATCCTTAAGGACAAGTGGGAGTAAGAAGGGGAGAGAGGATACAAGTGAAATTACTCCATATCTAATTTAATTTGCTTTTATTATTATTGTGATTAATTTAAAGTGAATTGATTTCACTTGATGAGAGTTATTCATACTGTCATATGTATGACAATTAGTCTTTTATGTTAGAGTTGATATCAATTAAATACTATTGGATTATTGCCTTTATTTAAGAGAATATGTTGAGAAGCCCGCTATTGGCAAGTATGAAATTTGTATTCAGGTAATTGAAAATTTCCTAGCGAAATACTTAAATCGATATTAAATGTAATAAGACCGATTGTATCATATCATTGTCTGTTGGACCTAGGGTCTCAGAGTAGCTACACCCTATGATAGGGTGTGAATTTTGTAGTGGAGATCAAGGAGACCTTAAGGACATTTAGTGCATGTCATTCCATAGGGGGCCAGAGGGTTGCGATTCTGAGCCGTGGTTAAGACGATTTGCACATAACATTCTTGATGAATCACTAAAATTTATACATGATCAGTGGAAAGTATTGCCACATACTTGTGACTACCAAAGGCTGTTCCCATTTTAGCTTTGGCCAGTAAACCACCAAAGGATATTCCCATTCTAGCTTTAGTTGGTGAATCACCTAATGCTATTCCCATTCTATATTAGGTGAATATTTGATATTGATTAGCATGCTTGGATCGGTGGAGTATGAGCTCCTGATCTTGCTATTCTATTGTTGGAAAGTTCTTCATGAAAATGAGTCAACATCTGTGCATTCATCTATTACATTTTGATTGTTATCTGTAAATTGATGTATTTGTTTGAATTGATTATTTTATTGTGATTATCTATTAGATTAATTTCCATTGTACGTTCTATTACCACATGACGTTTTAGGTAGATACTTACCTCCTTACTTGTTTGTCTATCTGTTGTTTTCCCTTTTTCTTTGCTTCTTGTTTTGTCGTGTGCTTCCCCCACCCCATTAGATGGCAGCAATTGACCTCAGCGTGGCATAGCAAAAGCTTGGCGGGATTCTCTGTCATTTTATTTTGGCACAAGTAAAGTTTATTTATTAGATATGGCTAGCTTTAGGGAATTTGTAAATTATATTTTAACCTTTATGTATCTATTGTTCATAGTGTATGTAAAAAAAAAAATTCTTCATATTTTTGAGAATATGATAGATGTCACATACTCACTAATTTTAAAAATATAGTTATATTATTTTGGGATGTTACATATTTTTGCACCTAAAATTAGGGCAGTTAAGTCATTTTATTATTACAATAGGTTTAGTCAATTTTTTTTTATAGAGAGTTTAGTCAATTTAATTATTCACCCAAAATTATTGCTTTGTATTTATTATTGTTAATATTTGTTACACAAATTCACATTTTTTTTTTTTACTAAACCTATCGTGTTCAGCATTACAATTAACGACTATTTTTTCCAAAAAATGCCTCTACCATGAAATGTTTCTAACATTTGTTTATTTATTTTAATTAATGTTTTAACATTTGTCATTAATATTGACAAGACTTTTGTAATTGCATTTTTTTCAATACATTAATTATTATTTTATATAGTTTAATTAAAGATTGAATATTTACAAATTGACGTAATTATTTATAATTCTAAATTCTATATTTAATGATGAAATCATGTTATGAAAACTTTTATAATTTATCTTTGAATTTTCATTTAAAAATAAAATGTTAAAGCATTTAAATTCATCTAATCATTTTATTTTTAGTATTTAAATTAAAGAAATAAATATTCATATCACTATCTTATAACACATGTATATTATATTTATAAAAATAATTATTTTTGTATTTCATGCTTCAATTGTAGTTAAAATATAAAATTTTTATTTTTAATTATGTCATTGTTTTTATTTTTATCCAAGTTTGAAGTTTCTATATGTAGTAAGTATTGTAATTTTGGTCTTCTGATAATACTTGCAAAGTAGTTGATTTAATTTAAAAAATGGTTATAAGAATTTTAAGTGACTTATATATTTAATTTTAAATTAAAATAAGGCGTGAGCTATAACAATACCAATGTTTGAATATAATTGTTATAGTTATTATTATGTATTTAAAATTTTTACTAAATCTTTAATAATTTATTTAAAATTAATACTTTGTATTTATTATTTTCTATGGTGGTTACACAAATTCATGTATTTTTTTTTTGTTTTTACTAAATCTATTGTGTTGAACATGATAATTAATAAATCATTTTCTAAACAGGTGCTTCGACTTTGAAAATGTTTTTAACCTCTCTTACCATTACCAACATGTTGTTAGTTTGAGTAGAACTAAACTCGAATTCTTTAAGTAAAGGGTTCGAACCTTGTGAATGGAAAAAACGTGGTTGAAAAAGAAGACTTCACTAAAGATAATCAGTCAGGTTTTCGACAGAGATTAATCATTGATAAAGCAAGTAGATACTTTGCACTTATAACTTGGTGACCCAAAACCTCTCTTACCTTCTAAATATACCAAATTTCTTTAATTTTTTTTTTTACTTTTTAACCTCTCTTTATTTTTTTTCTTATTTAATAATAATGATAATAATAATAATAATAATATTCGAGAATGTAAAAAAGAAGCACATATTACACTTAGCCCACGATCAAATCCAAAATCATTAATTACTTTGCAAATAAATAAATAAATAATGAGAAGAGATCAAAATCCATCACACTTTAACTTAATTTAACGTTTGGTCGAGAAGATTTGTGATTATAAATTAAAATACTTTATTTAATATAAAATAAAAAATAAATTAAATTTAAATTCAGTTCTAAGAAAAAGAGAAGAAAGGCTGAAGAGAATAAGGAAGAGCAAGGGACAAGTTAGGACGTATTTATCTTTGTTTCTACGTTCTACCCTACCTAAAATTTTAATCGAGTCATTTATTTAAACCTGAACTTGACTTGGGTCAACCTAATTTTTTAACATAATATATCAATATTATCATTACGCATTGTTAAATCGTAGAATAAAAAAATATAAAACTTAAATAAAATTATATTTTAAAATATTAAATAATATCATTGTAATTATAATATCATGTTATACAAAGTATTATATATTAAATAAAAAGGTTTTATTATTAATACACAATTGTTAAAAAACTTATATATTTTAAAAAATATACAACACCAAATTGAATTAAGACGACCCAAAGTATAACACTAACTAGCCCTAAAAATGCATTCAATCTAATTTTAAAAATTGAATCAATTTCAAATCAAACCAAATTAATGAGACAAATTGGATCATACTCACCCTTAAAACAGGGACATGGGGATGCCTTAAATTGAAATACTCTTGCTTTCTTTTTTCTTCCTGCTTTTGTGAGTGTATGCCAAAAATACCCTTTATTTTTCCCCTTCCTCATTTTCCTTTCTGTCTTCCCCAAACACCACGTGCTGCTTAATTTTCTTACGAGGCTTCATGTCTCCTTTGAATAAACTTTTTGCATTTAAGTATCCAAGATCAACCAATTTTGGCACCATTACATGTACAGTTTTATGTAAGCACACACTATAGACCACTTCATTACGAAGAGGAGAGAAAACAGAGCTGAAAGTAGAGGGAGATAAGTTTTAGCAATGAGGGCGTGAAAAAATTAAATTTTAACAAAGATGAAGCACCCTTAACTTTGAGGATAGAGGTGTCAATTTGGCCCTAAGTCCTAGGACCATCCTACTTGGCCCTTATAATTGTCCGAGGGCTTTTTAGCCCACCTATTGAGGGGGCTCAAAAACCCCCAACCCACACAACTTATTTAGTAAGTAAAAGTTAATGTTATTTGGTTGAAGAGAAATAAAAGAAAAATTAACTTTTTTGAGATTATTTTTTATTTTAATTATTATTATTATTATTATTTATTTTTATTATTAATATTATTTTTGTTTATTATTATTATTATAATATAAAACCAGTACCGTAAACAAATACCGATTTACAAGCAAGTAAATTGATTTACTTGCAACTGTGAAGAAGAGCGGACGAACACGTTTCAATTTCTTCGCTAAACAACAAAGAAATTTTTATGGTGGGTTCCACAATATTTTTTTAAAAATTTCCTCACACTTCCATTCTACCAAACAATCCATAAAAGTCACACAATACTACACTTTATTATAGTTTCAGTTTTAATTTATAAAGCAAAGAAAATCAAAGCACAAAATTTCAAACATTTGCTTGCACAATTCTACACTAGCTACCCTTACTTATTACTGTAATAACAATTGTCTAAGACAGTACAAAGACTGAAACATCAAATCTGGTATGTATATATTAATTACCAAAAAAATGAAAATCTGGCATGTAGATACAACTATATATGAAATACCCAGAGTTGAGTCCGTCCCAATGACAACTAGAGCAAACTCTAAAGAATTATTAGTACTAAAGCAAGTGGTGAGACAAGATTCAATCGTATTCTTCTATCTCATTTCTTGCAATCATGTGATTTCATGCATTACTTTAAGTTATCATGGTAACCTTTGTGTACAATTCCAAACCACCAGCTAGTGAGCGTTGTGCCGTCAAAGTTGGTCATTCACCGAATGGCACCAGAAGATCGATGGCGCAGTTTTGGCTAAAAAGCAGGAACTGGCTACGCCTTTGTTTCAGTGCTTTGTCTATTAGTGCGTGGTAATGAATATTTTATTCCAGATCAGTGTATGCTGAATCTAATCATATCTCCATAAAATAATTAAAGTTTATCAGTATTTTAAATTTAAGTACCTTGAAAAATTACTGCTAAAATAAAAAAAAAAGATTTATATCAGCTACGCATTTTAATATGTGCCTTTTCAATAATTATCATTATCAATATTTTACTATAACAATAGTAACATTCGAAAAAATTATTTACTCTTTCTATATAACACTAGGAAAAAGAGAGGCACGGAATAAAATTAAATAAGAGAGTGTGTGTCTAGTGAATGGTTTAAAAAGTAGTTAAAAGATAAAATAGTGAATAATTTAAAAAATAATTAAAAGGTATAATAATCTAATAAAAAGTAGAGATCAAAAGAGAAAATACTCTTTATTATAGTTATAGATTTTAAAATATTATAATTGACCCCCTTTTTTTTGTAACACATAAAAAATGTTGTTGATTTGGGTACCGAACTTTAATTAGTCCAGCATAAAATCCTTGCACAGATTAGGCCAATCCAAATTATCAACCCCTTATTTAATTTATTGATTACGTACCTACTAAAAAAATGCATTAGATGATTTAGGTTATGTTTGGATAAAAGTTAGAAAATTATTTTTATGAATTTCAACGCATATTTTTAAATTTTAATGTATAAAATAAATAAAAAGAAATTATTGTTTTGAAAGTAAAAATACTTTTAAACTCTCTCAACTAAAATTTAAACATGCAATTAATCAAAAAATCATTTAATCATTCCCAAGTAACCTGAAAATGAGATAAGAATTAAATCAGCTTTAGTACATAATTAAATTACTATTTTGCCTGAACGGCATTAAAATTTATAAAATGCGTTCCTGTGTGCTAACTCCACAATTGTCTTACTCATTTTTATTTTTTTTATTAATCAGCACGTGTTTTTCATGTCCAATTGAATATGCTTAGAAAAACAAACTAATCTGAACAGAAAGGAACCAAGTTTACGGCAAAATTACAGATAGGGGATTCGTCAAAGTTCATTTTACTACAATCATATGAAGTTATGCTACGGTTTGGCTTGGCTTTTATAGCTTAAAAATTACTATAAAATTAAAGTTTAAAATAAGAGTTTTAAAAATAAAATATAAGTTATTTGATAATTTTTTATTTTTTAGTTTAAAAGTTGTAATTTTTAAACTTTGATTCTATTTAAAACGAGCCATCTCATCCAATGAAACAGTATACATATATAAAAAAAAAAAATTATGTGAAATTAATTTAATTAATATAAAATTATTTTAAAGATAATATATATATATATATATATATATATATATATATATATATATATATATATATATATATATATATATATATATATATATAAGTAGATATATTAAAACCTTTAATTTTAAAAATGTGAAAAATTCTTTTAATTAATAAAAATTTATTTCAAAGATGATTTGCAATAACTTACTATATATTTATATATATTAATAAAATAAATTTAAATGTTAATTATAAAATGTAAAATGTTTAAAAACTTCTATTTATTTTTTTATAATACTTTAAAAAAATAAAAAACAATTTATTTAGGCAAAATTCAATAATGCCAAATTAAAAAGTTTTAATAAGTAATCCACAAATAAATAATAAAGTGTTTTATTGCTGTACCAATAACCATAAACAATTAACATAAATTATTTCATTATTAGAAAATTTATGTATTGAAAAACATTCAAAACAGCTAAAATGTTACAACTCTATTGGGAATAAAACAAAAGCCAACTTATTTGGATATCTCCCTGTAGTGATGTTGGTTGAAAAAAAAACAAATGAATGACCTTACCATCACTACAAGAAATTTGTGGATTAGCGAGGGACAAATCCTTCACAAATCCTGGCTAATCCCTCGCAAGTATAGTTGGCGAGGGATTTGCGATGGATCAGCGAGAAAATTTTTTTTCGCTAAAACTAGGTCGCTAATTAGCGACGGAAATAAATCATCCTATTCCAACGCAAATTCCGTCGCAACCTCTCGCAAATCCCTTGCCAATACCCTTGTCAATTTTATGAACACATGTAAGTAATTCCCTCGTTAATTAGCTACGATATTTTCCTCGCAAAATTTCATGCAAATTCCTTGCAGATCCTTCGCAATACCGTCGCAATACTATAGCAATAGTCCGTCGCAATTCCTTCGCCTGTTTACCCTCGCAATTCTTTGGCAAATCCTTCGCAACTTATCCTTCGCTAATTTCTCGCTGATTCGTTGCAATTATTCCTTTGCTATTCTGTAGTAGATCCTTCGCAATTATTCCCTTGCCATTCCTTCGCCAATCCCTTGCAACATTGTACTCATTATTCTCTCGCAAATCCATTGCTAATTCGTCACTATGGTTTACAATGATTCCCTTGCTATTCCTACGCTATTTTCTTGCAAATTCTATTTTCGTTTTTTGTATATAATCAAAATATGTCATATATCATATATTCTACATACAACCTGTATCATCAAATATAACATATCTTGTATCAAATAAAAATATAAGAATAAAATTTAAATAAATCTTAGTACACAATTATTTAAACTCTAAAAGTATCACGTAAATAAAAATAAAATGTAGTAAAATAAAAAAAGAGTAATATAAGTCTTACAAAGTTAAAATATAAAACACAATTTAATGAAAAATAAAGTGTAATAACATAGGTCTTACAAAGTGAATATAAAAGGACATGATCTAATGAAACCAAAGTGCAGTAATATCATCAATCTTTATCCTTCCTTAACGCAGGCAATATCTCTGTCCGAAAGAACTGCATTTGTGTTTGCATCTGTGCTAGCATTTCTGCTTACATTTCTGCCTTCAGCTGTGCCTGCATCTGCACTTGCATCTCCGCTTGTGCCTTCATATGTGCCTGTAGATGAGCTTGCATCTCTGCCTTCATCTGTGCCTGTACCTTCCATTTGCGCCTACATCTGTGTCTGTAACTTGTGTATGTATCTACAATTGTGTCTACATCTGCTCTTGCATACTAGACACCTGTGTAGCTATAGCAGTGATGTCTTCTGACATAGGTGTAGGATTTATGGGAGAAGGACCCACAACCGTTGAAGATGAACCATGTGGAGAAATGCTAAGATCCAAGCCATGACCGATACCGTGTATTCTACCTTTCTTGTTTTCACCAGCAGCCTTTAACCAGGCATTAGAGTCAACTGTACGATGGTTTGATCTGTCTTCTCCATATTTCTCCACCACAAGCATTTTCATAAGATTCCTACAATGAATGAATACAAATTTAGTAAGATATCAATAGATTAACAAAGTTTAAACTTACATTTAAAATAAATACTTACAATGAAGTCTTTTGCTCTATTAGAGATAAATTCACCGTCTTTTTTTTAATGAACTTTGCTATATAGTTCACTATAAGAAACAGGACGCTTGTACTCTGCCTCCTGTGATAACATAATATATGGAAATTTTTGAATTTGTCAATCATGTATGTACTTAGAATTCCTTATATTACTAAGTTCAAACAGTATATACAGCTCAAAAGAACATGTTAAATTTGATTTTTGAACATATACTGTGGTAATGGGTGCTAAATGCATGCACACATTTTCCAACAAGCTTTAAATAACCAAATTGAACTATTTTGATGGGAATGGCTTTGTTGGAATGCTCCTTAGGGTCAACAATGTATAAGCTAAAAGAAATCACAATGTAGATTATGATGAAGTCACCATTAATTATAAAGCTATAGCTCTTATAAAGTGATGGATGAATTTTGGAAGATAAACCATAGTTGTAACAGTTGATAAGAAAATCAACACTTTATGCATCTACAATTAATATAAGCAAGCAATCTAGTCTCACACTAACATGCACTCAAAATGTGAAGTTTTTAACAAAATGATAAATTAAATAATTAATATATAAATGGAGGAAAGTGATAACACTTGCAATGAGTAAAGCAAATAACTACAGGAGGGGCAAAGGTAGACTTCTACAATGAAAAGAGGCAAATGTTAATAAAAAAAGACACAGGAAACCTATCATATATAGTATATGACTAGAAACTAGATAAACCTCCCAAAAATGTAACAGATGATAAATGTAGTATTAAAGAGGTTTTGTAAGTATTTTGGAACATGTCTGATTTTATCTAAGAGAAAGCCTTTGACTTTATATACTCACTCACTAAATTAAAACATAAAGTCACGAATGGTGGCAAAGAACTAGCAAGTCAAATTATACAAACATGTTTCATTTGGCACTAGAATTACTTAATGTGTCTCAAAACAGAAATCTGTTAAACATAATAACGATCAACAACAGCCCAAGTATTTTTATTTTGTTTTGTTAATCAAAGAAATATATCAAGGAGTAAAAGGTACTCCAACCCATATACAATATCTCAAACTTATCCCTTAAATAGATAAGCAATTAACATAGGTGCCTAATACATTCCAAGAGAAAGAAAGACCAATAAGAAAAATACAGACCACGAGTTCCAATTTTTCCCACTATCCAATACCTAAACCTTAACTTAATTATATAAAAAACATAAATGAAATCAAAACTGTAGTGGTGAAAGAATACATTATTGCATAGCAATCATAGAGACCAAACAGTAATATGCCATTAAAGTAATTGTTGTTTTAAAGTGAGGGATGCATTTTGGAAGATAAGAATAGTTGTAATAGTTGATAAGAAAATCAACAGTGGATAGTCAGTGATTAAGTGGTCAACATGCATGGTACATTCCTTACAACTTACATCCTACTGTAGCAATTGCTCTATTTCACACATTTAGTGAACATGTGCCTCCTAGGTGTAGTGTTTTCAAAATAAAAAAAATGGGTGAGGATAACACTAGCACAATTGAATTGAAAAAAGGCAAATGCTTCATTCCTACCACTAGTGAAGATAGCTAATTAGATACATAAGTAACCCATATGCAATAGTTCAAACTTATCCCTTGAATAGATAATCGTTTAATAGAGACACATAATATATTCAAAAGGGAAAGCAACACCAATCAGAAAATCACAAACAATAGGTTCCAATTTTGGCCATTATCCAAGACCTAAACCTTAATCATATCAAAAACATAAATGAAATTAAGACTATAGTGGTTAAAGAATACTTTATTGCATAGAAACCATAGAGCCAAATAGCAATATGCCATTAAAGAATACATTATTTGAGTGTTTTTTCACTTTATTTTTCTATCTTTTAGAAAAGATCCAATGAAGGATGAAAGTAAGGCGCTTCAGTCAAAAAAGTAAAAAAAGATGAGGGTGAAAGTGCAACTAGAAAAATGATCTAATAGCAAGTTAAGGAGACATAGCAATCAACAGAAATCAAAGAGTCATCCAACATACTAGCATGGCATATTATAACGAGGCATAAGATAAAATGAATTGTCAATGTCAATGGCAAAATTATTAAGTATGATTACCATCGTTTTCAAGTGTTACCCGAAGCTTCTCGACCCTCCAGTGTGCACCATGCAATTAGGCTTGGAAGCCCTATTGCTTTTGCCTGCAGAAGACTTCTTTTCCCACTCTGATGTCATCCAAATGTCAACTAAGCCATCCCATATCTCGGTCCTTAATCCTTTTGGCCCATGGCCCTTTAAGTCTGTAAGATTATTTGACTTTGTCATTTGTTTTGCCTTTTTCCTTGCTTTAGCCAGAGAGTCAAAAAATCGGTCCATGCATGTCCAATTCCAAACCTGTCTTGCCATACTGCGGTCATAAGCTGATGCAAAACGGTACTTCTCCTACACCAATATAAATTAAGTAAATTTGTTGATAGATATATATATTAATGTGATATATAATATTAATGCCATAATTGCTTACCATAAAATCATTGAATAAGATTTCTTTCATATCAGCGGAATATTTTTTCCAATTTTCTGCTGGATTAGGCATCCTCATGAGTACCTCAGATATAATATCTCAAGTCACAGAATCTGGAATAAACCTCCTCCTACACGCCCATTCAATTCACATATTAAGTTCAAAATCTTTTTTAATGAATTAGTAATATGAATCATGAATTAATAACATTAATTTAAATCAATGATTAAGTCTAGTTTTACTTACGGCTTACTAACTTGCTGCACAGATATAACAAGTCTCCTATCAACTTCATTGTGGGAATCTACACTTGAAGGCCCCATTGCAGGTTGCGGGTCATTAGATGTTGGGGCAACATATGATTGGCCGCCATCAATGACTAGAATGATGGGAGTTGATTGACTACCACTAGTAGATTCACCACCATTAGCTAATTGACCATTGGTGGAAGTAGCACCTAAGACAAGCATAATCAAATCCAAAACCAAAAAAAAAAATTAGCATACATTACATTCAAATAAATTAAGAGTTAATGATTAAAAACTCATTTAACAAGTATACCTGGTGAGTGCAGAAAAGGATCTAGCAATGGAGGATCAATGGGAGATTGAGTAGGTTGACATGGATTAATGGTGTGACTAAGCTCGACCTCGTCCTCTTCCTCGAATAGGCATGATAAGTATCTTCACATAGAAATACAATGAATTAAGAAACCAATAGGTCAATATTATAAAAAAATAAC
Organism: Spatholobus suberectus; assembly: GCA_004329165.1. Lineage (NCBI taxonomy): Eukaryota > Viridiplantae > Streptophyta > Magnoliopsida > Fabales > Fabaceae > Spatholobus > Spatholobus suberectus. Next base: position 60,680,153 of record CM014729.1, read on the forward strand.
ATAAAAAATATAAGAAAGAAATTTCAGCTTAACATCAATACCATTAAAATAAAATTAAGACGATTCAATCATAATCGCTTAAGTCTAAATCATCTAACTCCTTATCTTGATCTATGAACTCGTTATCCTCATTATCTTCATCATCTTCATTGTCATTGATGAATTGATCATTATGCACATTGTTCATAGAAAAATGTATATCATCTATGTTTACTTCTTCCATTGGGGCATGTGCATCAAATAATTGTATTGTCTCATCATCACCAACAACATTGTGCACTCCCGTTGATCCATCATCTTGAAGATAATCAATAGCAATTTGCTCATTTGAGAAATCATTTTCATCATTTAATGTCTCGGCTACAAACAATTTGGCTCTAACCTTGCAAGCTGCCCACCAATCACCACTATTGCTACTCCTACTTTGTGGGTATCTTGTATAGTACACTTGTTGTGCTTGTTTAGCTAATATAAATGGCTCATTTGACTGAAGCTTTGATTTATGCTTGATATCAACCAACCCATATTTATCATGTACTTTAACACCATTAATAGGGTCAAACCAGTGACAACGTAGAATAATGACTTTGTTTTGATATCCAAGATATGACAATTCTAATATCTCCTCAACAATGCCATAATAGTCCAAATCATTGTCACCATATATATTTCCTCGAACACATACCCCACTATTCATGGTTGATTTATTATGACCATAGTCCTTAGTATGAAATCTATATCCATTCACTATTAAGCCATTGTAAGAAGTCACAACCTTCAATGGACCATAACTTATCTCCCGTATCATTTGATCCTCAACTTGACTTGTACTTACCTATATATGATTACAAAGAGAAGAATACATCATTATATCATTTAATCTAATGAATATTAAATTGTACATTATATACAATTATGGGAGAGATAACTCACTTGATGTTTCAGCCAACTACTAAAATCTCTGTCTCGAGCTTCCAATATTTCATCCTCAGAGATATTGAGATATGTTTCCCTTAGTGAATCCTCAAATTGTCTAATAGATATAATAATTAATAATTAATAATGTAAATTGCACAAATTGAGAAATTACAAAGCAGACTTACTGGAGATAAGGTTCTACTTCTTTGCAATTTACAATAACATATGTCTCAGCAATCTGAAGTTCTTCATCTATTAAGAATCTACTTTGACCTTCGCCAATTGGACGACATGGGTGTTTAAAAATAGATAACTTTTCATCAATTGTATCTTCACCACCATCATCATTTCGAGGAACTTGAGTGCGTATTGTCTGAATAGTTGGATCAAAATATGTAGAAGCAAAATTAGAGATTTCTTCCAAAATATATGCTTCACAAATAGATCCTTCAACCTTTGCCTTATTTCGAACCTTTCTTTTCAAGTACAACATGCATCTCTCGAATGGATACATCCATCTATACTGCACAGGTCCTCCAACCTTAGCTTCATAAGGGAGATGTACAACTAAATGTTCCATCGAATCAAAGAATGCTGGGGGAAAAATCTTTTCAAGCTTGCAAATTATTTCAATAATGGAAAGTTTGGCATTTTCCATGACAGAAAAACGTATTGCAGTTGCACAAATTTCTTTGAAGAACAAGCTGAGTTCTGTTAATACTCCCCATATAGGCTTTGGCAACATACTATGGAATGCCAAAGGAATTAGTCTTTGCATAAAAACATGACAGTCATGACTTTTCATACCATATATCTTCCCTTCATCTATATTAATGCAACAGTGATATGTTAGATGCATAACCATCTGGAAACTTTAATTGTTTTATCCACTCACACACCATCTTTCTTTGATCATAACTCAGGACATATGTTGCCTTTGGTTTTTTATACTTCCCATTCTCAACTACCAGCTCTAACCTAGGACAGTTTACATATCTCCTTCAAATCTTCCCTTACATTGGCATTGTCTTTTGTCTTGCCCTTTATGTCCATGACAGTGTTGAAGATATTATCAAACACATTCTTTTCAACATGCATAACATCCAAATTATGTTGGATTAAATTAGTGGACCAATAAGACAATTCCTAAAATATACTCTTCTTTACCCTAGTTGTGGGTTCTACCAAAGTTAGGTTGCTTTTGTTGGACTGATTTCAAGCTAAAAGCAATTGGCTGAAGTTGAATTACTTTATTTAAGACATCTATGCCACTCAATTGTTGTGGAGGCAAAGAATTTTCCACTACTAACTTTTTAAAAGAGTACCGATCACGACGAAATGGATGATCAATAGGCAAATATTGACGATGGCAATCAAACCAACAACATTTCTTACCATGCTTCAATACAAATGATTTACTATTCTCCATACAATAGGGACAAGCAAATCTCCCATGAGTGCTCTAGCCAGACAACATTCCATAAGCTGGAAAATCACTTATTGTCCACAACAATGTTGCTTTCATAATGAAATTTTGCTTCTTCCATGCATCAAAAGTGTTAACCCCAATGTCCCATAAAATCTTTAGCTCATCAATTAGAGGCCTGAGATAGACATCTAAACTTTTACCAGGCGACTTTGGTCCAGGAATCACAAGAGTGAGAAATATGAATTCCCTTTTCATGCACATACTTGGGGGAAGACTTGTATGGTGTGACAAAAACAGGCCAACATGAGTATGGGGTACCTGAATTACCAAATGGATTAAAACCATCTGTGCAAAGTCCAAGCCTAACATTCTGTGGATCTTGTGCAAATGTTGGATGTGTATAGTCAAATTGCTTCCAAGCCTCGGCATCAGCTGGATGTGTCATCACCAATTCATCTTGACGCACTCCATCCATATGCCAACGCATATATTTGAAGTATTTTTTGACATAAAGAGGCGTTGGAGTTTTGGAATAATGGGAAAATATCTCAACATTGAGCAAGGCACATCTTTCTTATTTGTAGAATGTCTTGCCTTTGGTTTAAACCGTGGTTCTTTACATACTGAGCAAACATTCTTGTCACTATTTTCTTTGTACTGTGTAGCAATATGATGTCTACTATCAATAGAATCCTGACTCAAAGATTACAAATAAATAGCATGAAATCAGAAATCACAGAAACGGCAAGCCAAACAATTAATTACAGTCATATCACAATCCTAGCTCTCCTATCATTGTAACACAAATACATAATGTGACATACTAATCTAGATATATTTTAATTTGCGTAAGGATTTGGCTAGCCTTATGCCTCGTATCCCAACCATTTAAGCTACACGTTATTATAGCAATATTTCAATTTCAAAAATATATATAAATAAATGTCAGTGGACAACGCTAATGATAATTCATAAATAATCATACATATTTATAATGTATATTTAATTCTTCATGGCTAGATCTCATTTATATAGGACACCGATGTATAGATTTAATTTCTAGGCAATACTTTAGTTTAGTCCTAATCTAGGTCCAATGAGAATTGAGCACCTATTTAGATAGGGTCTTGATTGGACATATTTCCTGGTAACATTCAAGGGATGGTATAACAATCAACTGTAAAGTATAATTGATTGGTTATTTCCATCGGATTAAAAAAAATGCCAAGAAACATGCCTAGTATAGATATTAGGAGCATGAAAATATTTAGATCTATATAATTGAAAGAAAGGGTCTTAATCAGTTAGTGAAGGAAAAAAGGGGGGGAGGGATCAAGTCAAAGATATTGATTAAACTGAAGAGGACGAGGGAGGTATCATATGTTTTTAAGGGTTAATTGACTTGCATTATATATCTTCATAACCTGTTCTCTCAAACCCTTATTTTAATATTTTTAACCCATAATGTGATTGTATTCGTCAATTCATTCAACTATATTTTAGTTCTAACCTCTTCTCTCAAACCCTCAGGACCATCTCTCTTTGTCTCAACCCTATTTCAATTGACTTCAGGTGTTTCTATTTGTTTAATTAAACTTCCATAACACAGTAAAATTGAAAAAAAAAATTCAACAATTTGAAAACTTCTACTGATTTGGTTGTTTAAATTCACAGTTAACACAATAAAAAGGGGAAGTAAAAAAACCTGTTGTCAGAGGATGAAACACGTACCACGGTGTTTGTTCTTGAACCTCAAAACAGAGTAGGGGAAAGATACAGTTTTAATTTTTGGTGAAGAGGGAACGGAAACAAGGAAAGGCTAGGAACTTCCTGTAGGTTCGAAATAGTGAGGGGAAAGAGGGTTCCGATTTTGGTGAAAAGAGGGAAAGTAAATTGGTAAAAAATATGAGGGAGGGAATTTAAAAAAATGGGCTTCACAGCCACGGTGCTATCATAGAGAAGTTGGGCCTTTTGGTAGTGCTTGGTGTCTCCATTTTGGCAATAATAAAGATTATTCTTTAGTATGTTTTAATTGAATTCATTTTTCTTTATATCATAAATTAGAAGATACTCTTTTAGTAATTTAATTTCTTATTTTTTCTTTAAAAAACTGATATATTCTATTTTTAACTTCTATTCTTTTAAAATTTAAATTTATCAAATTCTTTTGAATTAATTACCTATATCTTTTTTATAATTTTGAATGTTTTTCTCTTGTTGATTAAATTTTTTTAGATTTTACTCACTATAAAATTTTTTAATTTATGAACAGAAATAAAAAATGTTAGTTGTAAAGCTTGTTTTATTGATATATAGATCATGTATATTATTACGTATATTACTATGTATTTATATTATGTGTCCAAGTTGTATACAATAAGTTTATAATAAGCTTAAATATATTTTAAATCCTTGTAAATATGACTCTATTTGGTTTTAGTTTTGCAAAGATTTTAGTTATTTTTAGATCCTTGACAATTTCCTAGTATTCTTTTTTAGTCCTTATCATTAACTATAATCAATTAATTTATTGCTAACATTGCTCACAAAATAAGAATATTAATTAAGATAATGAAGAATATTTTAAACTAAGATAATTAGGTGTGTAAATAAATTAAGTGATGTATTTATTATTTTATATAAATAAGGTAATTACATATAATTTAATTTTATAATTTATAATTTATTTTTAATTTTTAATATATTATGAATAGTGATTTGTATGGCTTTTAATATTTTTCTTAATTTTTATTTTATTAATTTATTTTTAACATTACAATTTTTTAGAAAATTATAATTGACTTAGACATTTATAATTTACTTTTAATATATTACTTTCATGTTATTTTTACATTTTAATTCATTAATTTTGACTAATTGTAATATAATTTGTTTTTTTAATGTTTCACAAGCAGTGATTTTGTCTCTAAAGATAAAAGTAATGTATTAACAATAAATTATAAATGTCTAAGTAAATTATAAATTTTTCAAAAAATGCAAAGTTAAAAGTAAATTAGTGAATTGAAAAGTAAGAGCAATATAGAGAGCAATAAAAATTACTGTTTATAACATATTAAAAATTATAATTAAATTATAAAAGTAAACTATATATAATTTCCTTATTTATATAAAATAAAAAATACATTACTTAATTGAATTATACACTTAAATATAATGTGATTATCTTAATTTAAAATATTCTTTATTACCTTGATTATCTTAATTAATATTTTTTTATTTTGTTAACTATATCATCACTAAATTAACTAGAATTAATAGTAAGGACTAAAAAAATACTAGGAAAATGCCAGGGATCTAAAACTAACCAAAAAATTTGTAATGACTAGAATTAGACAGAAGTCATATTTGTAAGAATTTAAAACATATTTAAGCTTTTATAATATAAAGTAGATAATAAATATTATAAATTTAAATACTAAATTAGTAATAAAAATAACAATGCATTATATTTTAATACATTATTTTTTATTTATTTTTTGGAAAAATGTATACATATATTTCTACCTAATTTGTTACCCTCTTATCTAACAATTATTATTTTCGTTTATCTAAATAAATTTAAATTTTCTTTTACCTAATTAATTTAGATTAAATTATATGGAAAAAATCAAATTCAATTTGTATATATGTTCTAATGATTTCCATGAAATTTTAAATTTATAATCTTAAAATAAATCTAGATATATTAATCTCTCTTTCTTATTTAAGAAAAAATAATTTTTTGCCTAATAAATTTATATTTAATTACATGACAAAAAAAAGGATTAAAATTATGTATATATCTAAAGTACATGCAAATGCAAATATATTTATAAAAATATTGTTTTTGAAAACACATGTTTATATAAATTAAAATGATATAAGACATCTGTGAACACACACACACACACACACTCTAGTATTTTAACATATGCATTGCACAGAATAAATATTTATTTTATATAACTTAAATTTATAATAAATAAATACTTTTGAATATATAAATTACATTATAATTAAAATTTGTAATAAATAAATATTTTTGAACATATAGGTTATATTTTAAATTTATAATAAATAATTATTGTAATACAATATTCAATGTTAATTTTTAATTATTGATAATTTCTTTTAAAAAAATATTGAAATTCAATTTAGAACTAAAGATATTGAAAATGATAGATTAAAAGAGATAAGAGGTTGAAAATTCCTAAAAACACTCTCACTGAATAATGACAGTTAAAAACGCTCTCGTTGAAGAATAACAGTTAAAAACACTATTGTTCAAGATATCTATTCTCATTTAATATATAGGGAGGATATAGATATAGATATAGATATAGATCGATATAGATATAGATATAAGTATAGATAGATTCATATTTTTATATAATTTTAAATATATATACTAACATATATTTATATAAAATTAAAGATTATAAACATAATAATATAAAGCGTATTAAAGATTGTAAACTTAACATCTGTGCAAGGTACGAGTTATTACACTAGTTATTTAAATTTAAATGATAAACATTAAATACTACTTTATATTTTAAATTAAGTTAATATAAACTGAATTTAATATAGAAATAATATAAAAATGAAATTAAGAAGTGTGTGTCAATATTTTAAAAAATATAATTTAAAAATTAAATTTGGTTTTTTTGAACCATTTTGATCAAGGTCAATATCTGGGCTTATCTTGCAATTTTTCATGCAAATTAGGCTTTTATTGAGCTTCAATTTTATTTTTTTCAGAAAGAAGAACTAAATTGAATATGACTTTTTGGCTTCACCTATGGTAATCCACGAATCACATTGAGTTTGGGACTAGCTTGGTCTGAACCATGCTTGATGAAATGTTGTGTAGCAACTTCAAAATTTTAAACACAAGTTAAATCTGGGTAATCTAAGTTTTTTCCTCAAAATTATAAAAAAACTAGATTTTCATCGAGTTTTTGGCTCACTTAAATGCTTAAATTGAATATGATTTTTTTTTTATCTCACCTGCTATGATCCATGACCTACATCAAGCTCATAGCCAACTCAAACTCACCCAATGAAATGTAAGACTTGACCTCTAAACTTGAGCAGAAACTAAATACAAATGAGACGTTCATTTCTTAAATATGAATGCATTAATTAAATGATAGTATATATTTTTTAAAACCTCTTGCTTTTTGTGTCTGTGTCTATGTGTATACACATATATTAATATAAATTATTTTAAAAAATTATAACTAATTAACTAATTCACAATTATTTTTAAGAAATTACCTCGCCCATCTCACTGATAGATACATATATATAAGGACCTCCCTTATTAATTTAAAATTAAATTTTTTATACAATATTTTTTTATTTTTAAATTAATTATTTATTGCCAAAAATAACTTTCATAATACTATTAAAATAATGTGTATTATATATAATATCAAATAATAATAATATAAAATAATTTTATAACTATATTTTGATCTAACCAATTTTTTATGTTAGATTTTAATTTAGTTTATAATTTCAATTGATTTCCTAAATTAGATTATCATCTAATTTTAAATTAACTAAATTTTTGATTCTTGCAATTAATCAGCGAGGGAATTGTGAAGGTTAGTTCCCCTCGTCAATCCAAAATCCTATTCCTCTTCATTTGCGAAGGATTGGTGAGGGAGTTATTCCTTCACTAATTTGCGACAGCTTTGCGAAGGAAACTTCCCTCGCTAACCTAAATTCTAACTTGTGTATCTATTTTGCGAGGGTTTTGCAGTGGGATACTTCCTTCGCAATATAGCGAAGGGATAACGGCGAAATATTGTCCTCGTCAAAGTGAAAGATTGTGTTAGCGAGGGATTTGCGAAGGATTATTCCCTCGCTAAATAATTTTACATTGTTGCAAGGGATTAGCCAAGGATTACCAGTTTCTCGCAATTCCTACGCTACTTAGCTAACGAATTACGAGGGAAAATTTCCCTCGCTAATTCCTACCAAATTTCTTGTAGTGCATACTAATGTTACAAGGGCATTGTTATGCTAATGATTACGCCAAAACCAAATTAATAGGATACAGTGAACAATTTGTGTTCAATAACAATTTCAAATGCTTTGAACACTATTTATCCAAACTGAAATAGATTGCATGTCTGAGATGTTTGGAGAGTGGTACAAAAAAAAATAGAAACATAAAATTTCAAAACTAAGAGTTAAAAGAGTGGTTCAAGGAAAAAGCTCCGCATAAGTCATGAAAAACTATTTGGCAACTTCTCTTTTTAAGGAGAAGAGAAACCAAAAATAAGTTGGGTCACGATGAAAATAACCAAACCATGCCTAAAATTTAATTGAAATCACACCTAAAATAATAGGTCCAATTTAAAATGGTTTTGTAGTTGAACTGGTTCTAATTGTTGTCAACAAGTGTATCGTTTTCTAATTAAATGAAGTGAACTGGTTTCTAAACAAACAGCACAGTCCATTCATTCTTAATAAACCTTATCATGTTTTCGACAGGGTTTGTTCTAGCGAATATCTTCTTCTTGAAGATTTTCACTGCCATGCTTTGACCTGTTTGCATGTTCTGTGCATAGTACACTTTTGTGAATGCGCCCCAACCAAATACCCTATCGAGTTCTTATTTTTTGAACAAGGCAATTTCCTTTATATTTTTTTTTAAAAAAGGCAAATGATAAGTGCTTTTTTTTCTTTCCAATAATGTTTGGTGAATATCAATTCAAACATATCATCTTTATATATTTTTTTTAAAAAAGGCAAATGATAAGTACGGATACTAATTAAGGAATTAAAAATTATTAAAAATTTTATTAATACATTCTTAGCATATAATACATTTCAACGTAAACTTTAATAGAATCCTAGACACAATGGTTTACAGGATCTCTTTAAAAATATTTTTGAATGATTTTTTTGTGTATGTTAATATAAAACACATTATCTTACGCGTATTTGGGGCGATACGATTAAAAAATAAATATATAAAAAATAATATTATAATAAAATTTATATTAACGTAAAATGGTGTGTATATAAGTATATACGAATAAATACACTCAATCGTTTTTATTATCTCCTAAAATGACATTAAAATCTTCATATGTCAAGGAAAAAGACTTTTTTTAAGATGATTTGACAGCTGTCGTTAGAATAAAAATAATAGGTTAAACTTATAGCTTAAACGTCAACAAGTTCTGAACTCACATGTGTTATTGAGGAAGGACTGTGACCATGCTATCATCCTATATTCTTCCTTCAAAACCAAAATATAACAAAAAAATATCAGAAGCAAAACTAAATACGGAAGAAAGAAAGAAAATAAAATAAAACGAGGAAGTAAATTATTTCCTATAGACAATAGTTATTATTATGATTACGTTGTATGATCATTTAATGGAATACAAATACAAATTATCATCACTTAAAACCGACATCAAGATTTTTGGTTGCCTAAAATGGGTGCTACCTTCCCTTGCGGTCAATAAAATCACCAATGGACCAACGGTCGATGGAGTGTTTGGGTGATCCAATAAAAAATGGAGGTGTATTACCGAATCATCCAGATAAGTTTTGGTGGACCAGCCATTGCACAGTGCACACTCACTGCAATATGGCCAGCTTTTGATTATGTCCGTACCAAATTAAGAAGTAGCTTTAGTTTCATTTTAAAATAGGAACTATGCTCATTTGGAGGTTGTAATTAAATGAGAAGGCCCCTCCTCATCTTGCAGCGCTATCCTACGTACCAATTACGTTAATTATTCTCAGTGTCTAGCTTTGCACTACTATCCGAGCACGGACCAACATTCTAAATGCCATTGCTGTGATGGGACAAGGGATCACATAAGGATCACTCAAGCCCTGGATGTGAGCAATTGAGAAAGAGAAATATATAGGCTGCATTAATTTATGTGCCTTCCATTCGAAAAGTTTGGCTGATATTGATTTCGTCATAGCCAGAGAGAGCTTTAAGTCTTTAATAAAGTGGTCAATGGGTTTGTTTTCTGGAAATAAGTAGCTTTGCACGATTGTATGAGGTCTCGATCAATTGAGTATGAAATCTCATAAATAATAACAATGGAGCTCCTGGTCATTAACAAAGTGGTCTATGGGTTTATTTTCTGGAGATGAGTGACGTTTTGAGCAACTGTATGAGGTCCCAATTGAGTACCAAATCTCATAAATCATAACAATGGAGCTCACTGTCTTTAAAAAAGTGGTCTATGGGTTTATTTTTTGGAGATACGTGGCTTTGCACAACTGTATGAGGTCCCAAGTGAGTATGAAATCTCATAAATAATAACAATGGAGGTAGTTGGAATTCGTTTTCCCTTATGAGAGAGGAGATTTTCGCAATAAATACAGTTGTTTTCCAAAACTAATTAACAAAGTGATGATTTGCCATAAAAAGTTAGGTTGAGAACGTGCTCCTCTGTCTTTTTTGCTACATGAAAAATGAAGCGTTCCTTTTGAAGTCTGAGAATTTTTGAAAGGGATAATACAATCACATGTTCTTCAATTTTTTGAATTTTTTTAAATAGGTCCCTAAATTATAAAAATTTGTAATTGAATTTCTAATCTTTTTTAATTTTTGTAATTAGGTCCCTAAAGTTAATGATTTGTTTACAAATCATTAAGTTATGCCTAGAGACCTAATTACAAAAATTGAAAAAGATTAAGGACCTAATTAAAAAAACTCAAAAATTATTTAATATGAAAATTGTGTTTTAAAACTTTTTTATTTTGAATTGTAGGGAATAATATTTTCTAAAATAATTACATATAGAAAAATTTAAAAAAAGAGAGGTTATGACCCCTTCTAAAAACTAGAGTTGTCAAAATTGGTCTAACCAAGGTTGGGCTCTTTATTTTAAGGCATGAAAAGACTAGGGTCAATTTGGCTTGACTCGATGGGCCAAATGGTCAAGCCGAGCTATAAAAATATTGGCCCAAAAGTTACCGAGTCTATTTGACTTGGTATTATTTTTATTTTTTTCTTATAAAAAATATATAAACTTATGCAAAACAAAAAGGGGTTATTTGGCCCAGCTTATCAGTCCAAATAGGCCAAAAAATCTATGGCCTATATGAAAATTAGCCGGACCTGCCTTGCATTTCAAACTTTGGCCTGTCGAGTTAATCTGAGCCAAACGACATATTTTGACAACTCTACTAAAAATACAACTCCGTCCTTGAATACTAGTTAATCTTTCCTATATAATTTGCTACTAAAAACACCCTATGCATTATTGTATAGGGTGACTCAATGGTTGTTTTAAATTCTAGGACTGAAGAGGAACCTTGGAAGCAGATTTATAGGTGTGCACAATTACAGGACACACACACACACACACACACACACACATACATATATATTATGTGTCACATATGCTTTTTAATAAAACACAGTTTTAATCTCTTTTACTTTGAGTTTTTAACTTCAGTTCATAAACCTTTTAACATTTCGAGAAGGGATAATACATCCACAAGTCCTTAAACTTTTTGGGTTTTTTTAAATAGGTTCATAAACTATAAAAATTTATAATTAAGTCCCTAATCTTTTTTAATTTTTGTAATCAGATCCCTAAGGTTTAGAAATTGTTAACTTTGACAAAATATTCTTTATTCCCTCCTAACCTCGGGGACCTAATTACAAAAATTGGAAAAGATTAAGGACTCGATTAAAAATTTTATAGCTTAGGTTCCTATTTAAAAAAAAACCCAAAGGTTTAGTATATATATATGTATGTATAGGGGGTGTATACTTTGAGAATGACTTTCTTATGTGAGAATGAAAACAGTCAATCTCAACTGTTAAATTAAAATAGAAGGCCTATATTAAAATACTTAAGAATTCAAATTTAAACTTTATGTAACCATCTAATCTCTAAAAGATTCACCGAACAAAAATAAATCTTTAAAAGATCTTAATTATCATGTCCTAAATATCTCAATTATCACGTCAGTCTTCTTCAAGTTTGTTGTTAACCCATCACCATCACCATCTTGACCGCCGTGGTGGTGATGTGTTAATACCATAACCGTTTCAGCCATCACTGTAACTATTGTCAGTCATGGTGGTGACGGCAACAACGGTGATGGTGGTGACGATCATGGTAGTGGTGGCGGCAGCGGTCATGGCGGTGGTGATGGTGACGATCATGATGATGGTAATGGTGACAGTCATGGTGGTGATGGTGATGGTGATGAATTAACGACAATCTTGAAGAAGAGTGACATGATAATTGAGATATTTTAGGATATGATAATTGAGATCTTTTAGAGATTTGATGGTTACATGAGGTTAAAATTTGAATTCTTAAATATTTTAATCTAGATATTCCATTTTAATTTAACGATTGAGATTAACTATTCTCATTCTCAAATAAAAAAGTCATTCTCATAGTATACGCTCCCTATATATATATACGCGTTATTGTATAGGGTGACTCAGTGGTTCTTTAAAATTCTAGGACAGAGAAATCCTAGAGGCAGATTTATAGGGTGTGCAAATTACAGGACATGTCTATCGTTACTAAGTTTTATTTAGGGATAATACATCCATAGGTCCCTAAACTTTTTGGGTTTTTTTTTAAACGAGAACCTAAACTATAAAATTTGTAAACAAGTCCTTAATCTTTTCTAATTTTCGTAATTAGGTCCCTAGGGTCAAGAGGGAATAAAGAATATTCTATCAAACTTAATGGTTTGTAAACCTAGGATCTGATTACAAAAATTGAAAAAGATTAGGGACTTAATTAAAAAAATCCAAAAAGTTTAGGGACTTGTGGATGTATTATCTCTTTTTGAAATGTTAAAAGGTTTATGGACTGAAGTTAAAAACTCAAAGTAAAAGAGATTAAAACTTTGCATTTTATTAATAAGTAGACGTGACACATAATAGATAAAACAAAATGATTTTTGGACACCCATGACACCTATTAGACACTTATGTGAGGAAAAGAGAGAAGAGAAAAATATATGTATGATAGGTGATATGATGTGATAAGAAGAAAAGATAGAGCGAAATTATGGTGTGTCCCAATATCAACACCCTAGATAAAAATGGCGACTTCATTAGACCAAGGGTCATCAGATGAATCAAGATAGGACAAAACATGAAAAATGCATAAGACGATGCATATTAGGTGAATGGATGCTAATGCTTGTAGGATGATGCATGTTTAAACGAATATATGCAATTTAAGAATATAACGTATGCATGCTTTGATTATTCTTAACGAAGATATACAAACCTATCTTTAGTTAGGGGTTTTATGAATATGCTTAGGTATGATCAATATATTCGAATCCATGGGTACTTGTTTAACACCAACCTAATTTTGACAAAAAAACCTCACTTTGACCGGGGGCTGGATTCAGATTTTTCTTGACTTATAAAACCAGGTTCAGTATTGGGGATGTAACCCTTATCCTGCCTTGCCTTTAAGCTCGAACTTGAACTTGCCCCTGCAAATAATTTCAATTTTTATAATTATTAAAAATATAATTTAATTATTTAAAAGTTAAATAATTTAAATAATAATAATAATAATTAAATAAAAAACTTAAAATTATACATTTAACTAAAAATATAATTCAGTTCTTAAAAAATTTATTTTTAGGTTCTGTTATATATGAGAATGGATCAAATTACACTGATGTAACTTTTTTCAACCATTTAATCATTCAATAAATTTTAATTGGATAATGTTTTTCCAAAACCCACCATTGGAATGAAAGTTCCTTTCACATAGATCACAAAAATTCATATATATATATATATATATGAATTAAAATATAATTAATAACTTAATATATATGATTTATTTTAAAATGTATAAGTAAATTGAAGTTTTTAAAAAATGATGTGGTAGGTTCCCCACGAGTTTCCTCAAACCCAATAAAAGTTAATGGAGATGGGGTTGGGTTTAAAAATTTTAAACCTGCCTCTTTTCAACCCGAACCCACACTACCTTTTACGGGGACAAAGAGGGCCAAATCTGCCCCTGATCCGCCCTATTGTCATACCTAAAAATGTCATCCCATTTATGTTCAACATTAGTGAACTTAATAGGAAAATCCCTTTTCTAAACATAGTCTCTAATAGGGATGTACACAAGTGTGGTTAGAGCTAAACCTGTTACCTAAACTAACCCAAATCTTTTAGTTTGGTTTAAGTCAGATTCATGCATTTTTTTTTTATCAAACTCAAACTCAAACCAAACTTGATAAAAAATGAGTTGGTTTGGTCAAGGATCATTCAATATTTCAAAAAACTTGTTTAAAAAATTGTAATGAACTTGTAATTATTTTTAACATTCCAACACTATAAATTTAAACAATTTTAGAAATTTAAATAATACAACAAACTAAAACACAAACAATGCCTTTAATAAAAATAAATGAAGTGTAAAAAACACAAGTGTTTTTTTTTAAATAATAATTTTTGTTTAATAAAGTCGTGTCTTGGGTTGTTGAGATTGTAACTAATTAACCTAAGACTCAAATCAAACAAGATCAGGTTTAGGTGGGTTGGGTCAGATTAGACCCTAACAACAAAAATACACACCACTAATATATGTTTGGATCAAGTTTTCAGGTTCATCGAGTTGACCTAGACCCCAAGAACCCCTTAGTTTTTAATGAAATTTGTCTAATTTCTATATACCTAGCTCTAGAATGTTATATGAGATTTCTTAGATAAATTAATTTCACTAGTGTTATCATAAAAACATATATATTATTCTCAAAACTAGAATAATCTTTTAGTTGATATTTTACCTCGAGTAATTGTGAACAAAAACTAGCTATAGAAATGTACTTTGCTTCAATAGTTGATAAAATGATGGAGTTTTACTTCTTGCTAGCCTAAGAAATGAGGCTTTGTCCAATGAAATGACATTTTCCCTTCCTTTCAGCACAAACACTATCATAGTTTGCATTGTAATAACCTACTAACATGAAATTTTGATTTTTCTCATAAAACAAACTAAATTTAGTGGTACCAATTAAATATTGAAAGATCATTTTCACAACTTTTAGGTGTGATTCTCTATGCTATGATTGAAATCTAGCACAAAGACATATTAAACATACTGTTTAACTACTTACAGTTAAGTAAAACAAAGAATTATCCATACCTTTGTAGATTGTATGATCTATTAGTTTACATGATTCATCATTTAAAAGTGTGATAGAGAGATGCATAGGTATACTCATGGGCTTTCCTTCATCCATTTTTAACTTTTTCATAAGCTCCGTAATGTACTTCTATTGGTGAATGAAGATAACCTTATCATCTTGTTTTATTTTTAAATCTAAAAAGAACTTCAATTCTCCGAATAGATTCATCTCAAACTCACTCTGCATCAATTCAGAAAAGTCCACGCACAAACTTTCATTAGTGACACTAAATATAACATCATCAATATATATTTGCACAATAATGAAGTCATGGTCTGAACATTTTCTAAAAAGATTTGTGTTCACTTTTCGTCTTGAAATGAACCAAGAGATATGCCTATTTCTGATTACTATAAGTTAACCTCTTATCCATATTTCAAACAATAGTTTTAAACTTCTAGCATTCTCCTTTTCCCTTTGTTCCTCCCAAAATTTGAGATGCTCTACCACCAATCTGGGTTAGTGGAAAAGGTAGTCCCTTCTGTCTTCGGCATCTCGAATCCCTTTAGAGAACGAAGGTGGTACTTGCAAAAGATACTCTGACACCTAAGTTAGAAAGGGACATATGGAGTCTACAGAGTAGGAATTAAAGTTGATTGACTTACTTGGGTAAGGTTCTCCCCTTTATAAGACCTCGGTGGCCATTAATGATAGGCAAGTTTTCAGCCATGCCATTAGGTATTGATTACCTTACCTTCCCATTATATAGGGAATTAATTGGATCTTTCCTTACTTCCTCCATGATTTTAGCCATGAATTCATAATCCCCCTCTTGTTGTAGTGTTGGGCTTGTTGGGTGCAATATCAGGCCAAGGTGTTATGGGCTGATACTGAACATCTTGGCCTATGCTTGAATCTAGATAGTTAGAGGTCGATCAATTGACTTCCATTCTCGACCAGTACATAAGCCCCCAAGCTTCAAACTTTTTTGAGTAAGTAAGCTTATAAGCAACCCCTCAGTTTGAGTTTCACTAATTGAAAAAAGAGATCATGTAAGTCATTCGGTTTTATCCCTTATAAAAAAATTTATATCGAGATTGAGTCCTTCTTTTGAACTGTCGTTGTCCTTTCACTTGATATCTAAGGGCGCAGTGTTTTGAATTTCGTAGGCTTTCAAAAAGATGTCACCTTTTCATCTTGCATCTTTTCGTTACCTATGCCTATTAAAGCATCTAATCACTTCAAAAGTCACACAATTTCCACCATCAATTTAGGCTTTTAACATATTCATCTTAGCTTTTTGTGCTGACATCTTAACTACTCGTAATAAATGCGGCCCTTAATGAACATGGGGTTTATCTTGCTCTTTATAAATAGGTTTCCATTTTCGCCATTTTTCTATTCTTTTTTCTTCTTCTTCCATTCTTTGCCTTTGTTTTCCTGACCCTTTTGCTTTCCTTCTCTTTTGCTCCTGCCTTGCAAATTTAGCATTAGCAATTTCACTACACTTGAGGTATGCCCTAACCACTCCTCTTTTACTTTAATTTCTTTTACCCTTTTTCCTAGATTCATGGATTCTTCTAGAGAATTTGGTGGGTCGTTGAACTCATCTTCTAACCCCATGTTAGAGGTTGAAGTTCTTCCCATTGGAGAGGATCTTACCTCTTTAAGTAGCTCAGACCACGAAGTTAGCTTTGGGAATGTCTCAAATAATGTGGTCAGGGATGTGGAGGAGGAAGTCGGGGAAGATGAAGTGATGGAGATTGATGCTGACGCTTTTCATAGAAGAGATATAGGACTTAGGAACAATGTGGATGTCAGTGAGAATGAGATGGAAGATGACGATGAAAAGAAGTCATTCTCAGCCACAGCCAACTAAGTGGTGATTCTAAAGAAGTCCTATCAAGTGAAGAAGGATCCTTATCTCTAGTGTCTATTGTGGGGTTCATTTAGGTCAAGGGCGAGGTCAAAGTGTATTTCTCCCTATTTCAAACCATGGAATCTATCATTACGCTTAAGTAAAGGGTTTACTTGACCTATTCAATTCATGAAGACATTATCATAGCTGAGTCGTGCTCATCCTCCAAGAATGTGTTTTTGATGGCTTAACCTAATGAAGCCCCCTTTTACTTATTTATATAAGACCTTATTTGACAAGCCTGGAGTAACCTTCCTTTTTTTTACTTTGAATGTGACATCATGACGATCATCAATGCCACCCCAACCAAGCTTCGCCCTAATAGCTAGGCTTTCATGTAAGCCTTTCAAATCCTCTGTTCTCATATGAACATGATTGCCATTTGCCTGAAATTCTTGTATTTTTATCAACTTGGGTACGAGAAAAGGTCGATTAGATGTTGTTGAGTGAAGTGCAAATGGGTGGCCTCTTCATTCTATATGCCTTTTCGTATAAGGATTTTAAGGGAGATTTTTTTAAGGTTTAATCGACCGAGGGAGATAGGACAAAGAGATATTAGGAAAAAGCGAGGTTTCATTTTTTTTGGCAAAGCAAGCCTATAAAGTTTAAGTCCCGAGGAGATCATTTGTTGTCGGCCTTCAATAAGGCCGACCTTGCCAAATTAGAACAGTTATCCGCCTAATTAAGTGTAGGGGAGTGGTGAGGTTGGTTTATTCAAAAACCCCTAAAGGCGACCTTGATAGTGAGTGTCACCTAACTTCTTTGCTTGTATTTTCATACTTCAATGTATTTTTGACTTGTCTTTTTCTATTGCAAGGATCATAGGAAAATTCAGCTGGCAGGCTTTGAGAAATGAAAAGGCCTAAGCTTATGGTGTTGTGGCCAGCCAAATCGTGCCTTGTTAAGACAAAGGACAAACTATTGACCCTTGTTATGTTTTGATAATAACAAATAGTTTTATGCTTAATCGTCTGATGACACGTTTTTTATTACATGTTTTTACTATCGTCTATTCAGCACGTTTTTATAAAGGTATTATAACAATTGACTCTTTCAAACGAAACATATTGAATTTTTAGCTTTGTTATACAAGAACCTCTGTAGTTTTGAAAAAGCGCGTACCATCTCGAAAAAGAAAATATGTCTATGTACCTATCTCTGATAAAAGTTAACTTTACACGTAAAAGGAGAAATTTGTGTACAAATGTTAGTACGGAAAGCAAATATGTCCGTTGCAACAAAATTGAGTACGAGAAAGGCTATATAAGCAGACTATTTTATCTTATCAGAGTGACTAACTGGTGAAAAGCATTAAATGCTACATTTAATGCTCTAACAACTATTTTCTTTGCCAGATGAAGGACATCTATAAAAGCTCTCACAACAGACACTTTGGGATAACTTTATAAATAGAAGAGAAGACCTTAGTTACCAGAATGAAACTCTTAGCAAATTTTTCTTTTCTCTCAATTTGTAATCTTAAACAATTTCCTTGTATAACACTTTCCTGAACTTCATTATATATTCATCTAATAAAATGCTAGCTTAGTGTGATAATTGGTGGAAGTTGAAGAGGCTTTGGATCAAAGAATACTTGGGTATTTGCTTGGAGAGGCAAGTAAAAGACTACTTGGGTTAAGCCTAAAGAGGCTTGGATAAAAGAATACTTGTAACTTGTTTAATGTTAAGACAAAGGACAAATTTATGACCCTTTTTTTATTTTGATAATAACAAACAGTCTTACGAATAATCGTCTGATTACTTGTTATTACTGCATGACTCCTTAATCATTTGGTCATGCATTTTTCTTTAAAGATTCAATAACTAACTCCTTTAGACGATGCTTTGATTGATCTGTTAGTTCTGTAGTTCGTGAAAAAATGAAAACCACCTCAAAAGAAAAGACGTCTACGTACTTATCCTCGATAAGAGTTTACTTTACACATAAAAGAAGGAATTTGTATACAAATGTTAGTACGGAAAGAAAATATACCCACTGCAGCAAGATTAGGCTACGAAAAGGCTAGATAAGCAAATTGCTTTATCTTATCAGAGTGACTAGTTGGTGAAAGGCATTAAATGTTGCATTTAATGCTTCAACGACTCTTTTCTACTTTTACAATGCCAGATGAAGGATGTCTCCAATAGCACTCACAACGGACAATTTGGATAATCTTATAAATAGAAGAAGAGATCTTTGTCACCGTGTGAAAAACTTTTGAAAAACTTTCTCTCTCAATCTGTAAATTTTGAATATATTGCCTGTAAACGCTTCCTTGAGCTTCAGTGTACATTCGTCTAATAAGACGTTAGCTTAAGTGTAACATCCCAATTTTGGGTGATAGAAATAAAATATATATATATATATATATATATATATATATATATATATTTATTTATTTATTTATTTATTTATTTATGGTTAAGATTTCTCATAGGCAACAATAATAATAGTTACCCTTATATTAGAATGTTATAGGAATAAGATAATAGGACCTTGAATGGGACTTAAAGACTGAAGATGGACCGGAGGCTCATCAAGCCACACACACACACATAATTTATATAGTAGAGAGAAGGAGAAAAGAAGAGAGAAAGAAGACAGAGAAGGAGAAAAGAAGAAGAAGAGGAAAAGGAGAAGAAGAAGAGGAGTAGAGATCTCCAAGCCCCGGAGCTCATCTTCGTGCATCCCCTAAGTGAGTGCTTCTCCTTATCCTCCTCTATTCCTTTGATTGTTGATTATATTTCCCTTTTCCCCCTTGTTTCTTTTAAACCCCAAGTTTGGGTTTTTATGGATATTTGAGGATTAAGCTTGATTGAAGGGTTTATTTGGTGGATTAATCAGTTAGAAATGTCATAGAAAGATTTTGGAATGGTTGTATAGCAATTAATAGCCAAGGGATTGAAGAATCGTATCCTATATACCCATGTTCGTGTCGTAGGTGTCGCTGGGTGCTAGTATATGTCGTTGGGCGACGTTCAATTAGAGCCAAGAAGGGGTTCCTGGCAACTCATTGTCGGCGATAGTTTTCTAACGCCGAGCAACAAGGTTGTTGGGTAGCAGTCTTGTCTCGCCGGGAGACAGGAAAATCACGTCGGGCGACATTCAGCCAAAGCCCAAAAATAGGACTCTGGTAATGTGTCGCGAGTGGCAGTTTTATCCCACCAGGCGATAAGGCTGTTGCTTAGTGAAAATTAGGATTTTAGCTAATTGAGAGTTGAGTCTAGAAAAAGTTTGATTTCACTTTTGTTTTCTATACTTGTTCTTGAATATTTGCCCCATGTTGTGAAGTTGTGCTGTATTGTTTGATGTTGATTTCTTGAGTAGTTGTGCTATGTATGCATTCATGTGGTTGTTGCATTTGATTGACATAGTTTGTATGCAACGATAAACCTTAAATAATAAGACATTTAAGATGCTTAAGACACCATCAAATGCCTTCTTAGTAAAAGGTGAGGATTTTCCCCTAAGTTTATGAAAGGTTTTCATGAAAGGAAAGGTTTTAAGAAAGGAACAAGTTTTTGAGAAAAGCATATGTTTTTAAAGAAAGATATTTTAAAAGGAAAGCTATGCTTTCAAAGAAAAGTCCCTCCTTAGTAACGTTAGGACCTCTCTGATTCCGGTCATGTCCGAGTTGCATCCTCGGCATACTATGGTGTGCAAACCACAGTGAGGATTCTGAGGTTACTAAGGAAAGATAAGGTTTTATGCAACTCTAAGATGAGTTGTAAAAGGAAAAAGGGCTAGGAGACCCCTGCGTCAAGGGAAGGGACCGTTATCCTTCAAATGCTAGGGGAAAAACAACATCCTTCGGTAAGGGAAGGATGGGTCCTTTAATAGAAAAGGGCATAGTCATTCTTCGGAAAGGGAAGAATGTTGAGGGAATTGCTTCGATAACAAAAGTGGTTCAACCACTTGGACTAGTGGTAGTAAGGGATCGAGCAAGAGGGACACCTCTTAATGGCTAGAGCTCAGCCAAGAAAAGATAGTATGCAAGTGAAATTTAATAATAAAGATAAAGAGAACTACACAATATAGAAACAAAACTAGAAGATGATTGATGTGAATGCCTTTGTGAGGCATGTATGTTGCCCTATGGGGTATATGATGATGTGTATGCCTAGTCATAGGTGAATCTAGTTAAGTCTAAACTAGGGAACCTATGTGCTTAGTGAGGACACAGTATATGATAGATGCTACCCTGTGGGTATACGAGGGGTTTACCCCAAAGAAAGCTTATGTATAAGTCTAAAACGACAAGAAAAGATAAATGTAAGGAAAGGAAATGTTAGTCCTCGCTTAGTATTATAGAAGATAACAGGACTAAAGAATGTAATTAAGAGTATGAAGTCCTCATCTAAATGATGGGAAGATAGTTGTTTAGTGTAAGAAACAGTATGTGTTAAAAGAGTCAGGGCTCAAGCCTATTAAAGATTAGCAAGCCCTAAGTTAGGCATAGATTATGAGATTAAGAAATAAAGAGGTGAGAGATGAAGGGTTTTAGTAAAAGGTAAAACCATGAAAGTATAAGAAAATGGATCTCTAGAATAGAGGGTCAGCCTAGAGTCCTTAGAGCACTCACTGAGACAATATGTCTCATCCTTTTTATGTTTCATGTTTTTACAGGCTGAACAAGTGAAGTCCTTTTGGGATTAGCTTGGAGCATAGAGCTTGCAACCGCTACAAAAGGAAGAGTTTATAGCTTTGGACCTCCCAATAACTGGGAGTTAGTTTGTGTTTATGTTTTCTTTGTTCATGTCTTGTACGACATATAAGTGCCAAGAGTTTTGTATTACCTATTGTAAGTATGTTTTTGTAATCCAAGTTTAAGTTTTAGTTTCTGCATAGTTTCTCTGATATTCTTATATTATAAACTCCTGTGTTTTAGTAATATAAGCAGACAAAAGTAATACTCCTTAGGGTGTTACATTAAGTGTGATAACCTACACTCAACCATTTCATTAAGAAATTGGTGGAAGCCAGAAGAGGCTTTGAATCAAAGAATACTTGGGTTATTACTTGGAGAGGCAAGTGAAAGACTACTCGGGTTAAGCTTGAAGAGGCTGGGATAAAAGAATACTTGTAACTTATTTAAGTTATAGAGGGACTTGGTTGTTTGCTAGGAATTAGACGTAGTCTTTGAAGTGAGACGAACCAGTATAAATTCTTTGTGTTTCTCTGGTTTATGTTTTCCCTTCATTTTCTTTTTAAACATCTTTCGATAATATTTTTATTTAACTCTTTAGACTAAATGTTCTTGAAAAGGTCTTTGCGAAATTTATAAAAAAAAATAAAAAATTCAACCCCCTTCTTGTATTTTTTGTGTTTTACAGTATGGTATCAGAGCTCAGCCTCTAAGCGTTGAGCACTTTAACAAGTGATAGAGGAAAAGATCCTTATGGCAAACCTTGAAGGACAGTTTATTCCTAAAGGAGCCTCCTTATCAAGGTCTCCATCCTTCAATGGAGAAGATTATGCTTACTGGAGAGGTAGAATGAAAATGTACATCAAGTCCACTCATTACAGCATCTGGAGAATCATAACTCACGGGGATCTCATTGTAGCAAAACCAGAAAATGAATGCAATCAAGATGACTTCAACATGCTTCAACAGAATGCAAAGGCTAGGTATATTATAACTTGTGCCTTATCTAAAACTGAATATAACAAATTTTGCAGCTATAGATCAGCAAAGGAGATGTGGGATGCTATATGCATAACACATGAGTATACTGAAGATGTTCTTTTAAGAAGAGCAACAACTCTTCAAAGACATTACGAGATGTTCACCATGAAGGAGACAGAAACCATTGATGAGATGTTTGGAAGATTTCAAACAATTCTCAATGGATTCTAGAGTCTTGATATTGAGTTTTCCAAAGCTCCAAACAACCTCAAGATTTTGGACAGTCTTCCAAAAATATGGAACCTAGAGCTACAACCATAGTTGAAGCTAGAGATATGAAGACTTTAACCCTTGATGAGTTGCTGGGAGCCCTAAGAGTTCATGAGGTCCATCTCTTTAAAAAAGATAACATTAAGAGCAATGAGATAGCCCTAAAGATTAAAGAAACTAGTCCAAAAGCAGACGAAGGGACAAAGACAAAAACTCGGAACAAAACCCTAAAGGTTCAGTTTGATGAATCAAAAACTTAGACAAAAGCTCAAGCTGCTCCCTAGACAATGAGATTTCCTTTATGATCAAAAAGTTCATGAAGATGCTCAAGAAGAAAGGAAGATTCAAGCACTCTTCCAGAAGAAAAGATAACAGATTTAAAAATTCACCTCAAGTAGAAAACAATGAAATTATATGCTTTGAGTGCAAAAAGACTGAATATATGAAGGCTAAGTGTCCCAAATTAAAAAAGGGATGGAACACAAAGAAAAGAAACAAGAAAAAGAGTCTTCTAGCCACCTGGGAACATATGGACAACAACAGTAGCAACTCAGACATGGAGAAAGCAAACATTTGTCTCATGGCCAATACTGAAGAAGTAATACCTGAGGTAAAACTTATTTCTAAAATGAATTCATATTCGTCTGATAGTTGTGAATATGAGTCTGATGAAGAGATGTCTTATGACACTTTTCTTGCAAATTCTCACATAATCTCTCTTGAGCATAAGAAATACAAAGAAAAATATAAACAAGCCATGTTAGAAAATGAAATACTCAAGAAAGATCTGAAAAATATGTGAAAGAGTCAAGCCACAGATCCTAATACTCTTATCTGAAGTTGACAGACTAAAAAGGAGGTTATTAATCTAAACAAGGATCTAGCTAAATTTATGGATGGGTCTTCAAAACTACAATTAATTTTGAAACACATAAGGCCTCCATTTGACAAATTTGGCACAGGTTTTGAAAAAGACAAGGATCCTAAACCATCATCTTCTAAACCTTATTTAACCTCTTGCAACTTTTGTGGAAATGCTGGGTACACATCTCAAAGGTGTCAACACAAAAGAAAACAAAGGTCAAATAAGACCATTGGGACTAATATAAAATGACCTAAGAGTGTTTGGGTACTAAGATCTCAAATAATTCCTATTGCAGATATCCTTAATAGGAAAAAGGAGGGATTCATTTTGATAACTGGACAGTAGATGCTCATGTCACATGATGGGAGAAAGGTCCATGTTCTTAGACCTCCAACCACATGAAGGAATTGTTTCATTTAGAGGAAATGGAAAAGGCAAAATCATTGGTATAGGTAACGTGGGTAAGCCACCTCTTCCTACTATAGAAAATGTGTTATATGTTGAAGGACTAAAATATAACCTACCTAGCATAAGTCAATTTCGTGATAGTGGGTTCATCATATCCATTAACAAGGAATCATGCATAGTCAAATGAAATAATGAATTTGTTCTTTTTACTACTAAGAGGCATAACAATCTATATAAGATTGAGTTTGAGGATTTAAACAAACAAAATGTCACATGCTTAATGACCAAAGAAGATGAAAGATGGATTTAGCATAAAAAGCTTAGGCACATCAATTTGAAACATATTTCAAAATTATATAAAAAAGGTTTAGTAAAAGGATTGCCTAAGATTTCCTAAAAAACCCATCTCCTTTGTGAGACATGTCAAAAGGGAAACAAATTAAAACCTCTTTTAAATCTAAAAACGTTGTTTCCACTTCTAGACCTTTAGAATTGTTACATATGAATTTGTTTGTTCCACAAAGACTCTTAGTCTTGGCGGCAAAAAGTATGGATTTGTTATTATAGATGACTATTCTAGATACAAATGGGTTTACTTCCTAACTCACAAATACGAGTCTTTTAATTTGTTTGAAATATTCTGTAAACGCATTCAAAATGAAAAAGGTTTTTGTATAACTACAATCAGAAGTGACCATGGAACTAAATTTGATATGCTGAGTTCAAAGTTTTTTGTGAAAAGAATGACATTTTTCACTTACTTCCCTTCACCGAGAACACCTCAACAAAATGGGATAGTTGAAAGGAAAAATAGAACTTTACAAGAGATGGCTAGAACCATGCTCTGTGAGAATTCAATTCCTAAGTACTTCAGACAAAAGCTGTAAATACAGCTTGTTATGTTTAAAACAGAATATTGATCAGACCATTGATAAATAAGATTCCTTATGAATTGTGAAGAGGTAGAAGGACCTAACATTTCATACTTTCATCCCTTTGGATGCGAGTGTTATATTCTTAACACTAGAGATCAATTGGAAAAAGTTGACTCTAAGGTTGATAAAGGTGTTTTTCTAGGATATTTTGATACATCAAAAGCATATAGAGTTTAACTCTAGAACTTCTGTTGTAGAAGAATCCATTCATGTTAAATTCAATGATACACTGACCTCTGATAGGAGATAATCAGATCTGGAAGATGATCTTGTAGATTTGTAGATAGGATCGTCTGATCACATAAGGATAGACAAAGTGAGGTAATCAAAAGATACACCATAACAACAGCAGACTGATGGTCAGATGAAACAAACTCATAAAGATTGGAAATTTGTCACTTATCATCCACAATATTAGATCATTGGAGAACGAACTAAAGGAGTCAAGACAAGGTCATCGTTCAAAAATCAAACATCATGCGCTCTAGTTTCAAAAATTGAGCCAAAAACTATTAAAGAAGCACTCACAGACGATGACTCGGTCATAGCCATGGAAGAAGAACTGCATCAATTTATAAGAAATGATGTATGGACTCTTGTTCTTAAGCCATAACATAATTGCATCATTGGAATAAGATGGGTATTTCGCAACAAACTTGATGAAAATGGAAAGGTAATAAGAAACGAAGCAAGGTTAGTAGCACAAGGGTATAATTAATAAGAAGGTATTAATTTTACTGAAACTTTTGCTCCTATAGCTAGATTAGAAGCTATTAGAATTATGCTTGCCTTTTATGCTCATAAAAATATTAAGCTTTTTCAAATGGATGTTAAAAGTGCCTTTCTAAATGGATTTATTGAGGAAGAAGTCTATGTTAAACAACCACCTAGTTTTGAAGATCCCATCCTTTCAAACCACATTTTTAAACTTAAAAATGCTTTGTATGATTTGAAACAAGCACCTCGTGCTTGGTATGACACACTGAGCAGTTTTCTAATTGTTAATGATTTTATGAAAGGGAAAGTTGACGTAACTCTTTATAGAAAAGAATCTAATAAAGATTTCATTATAGTTCAAATATATGAAGATGATATAATTTTTGGAGTTACTAATGAATCTTTGTGCAAGGACTTCTCTGACTTGATGCAAAGCGAGTTTGAAATGAGCATGATGGGTGAATTAAAGTTCTTTCTTGGTCTACAAGTTAAACAAGAGAAAGAAGGCATATACATTCATCAACAAAAATGCACCAAAGAACTACTCAAAAAGTATAAGATGAATGAATCAAAGCCTATGGGTACACCTATGCATCTGTTTGTTGCCATGACAAAGGATGAATCAAGTAAACCTATAGACTAGACTGTTTACAAATATATGATTGGCTCATTTCTCTATTTAATTGCCAAGTAGACCAGATATAATGCATAGCATCTGTTTATATGCTAGATTTCAGTCTGATCCTAGATAATCACACTTGAAAACTATTAAAATGATCTTTAAATATCTAGTTGGTATCTCTAACCTCAGCATGTTCTATGAGAAAAATAAAGATTTCAGGTTAGTAGGATACTGTGATGCAGACTATGTTGGTGATAGAATTGAAAGAAAAGGTACAAGCGATGGATGTCACTTTATCGGACCATGCTTATATCTTGGACTAGCAAGAAGCAAAACTCAATTACCCTATCAACTACTAAAACATAATATGTGTCAGCTGCCAATTGTTGTTCATAGCTTTTATGGGTAAAATATCAATATGAAGATTACTCTAGTGTTATGTGACAATACTAGTGCAATCAATTTATCTAAAAATCCTATTCAACATTCTAAGGCAAAGCATATAGAAATAAAACATCATTTTATACGTGATTATGTTCAAAAAGGTATTATTGATATTACATTCATTGATATAAACC
Source organism: Spatholobus suberectus (assembly GCA_004329165.1). Lineage (NCBI taxonomy): Eukaryota > Viridiplantae > Streptophyta > Magnoliopsida > Fabales > Fabaceae > Spatholobus > Spatholobus suberectus. Next base: position 60,707,574 of record CM014729.1, read on the forward strand.
ATCAATGGGCTGATATCTTTACAAAGGCTTTACCTGAAGAATGTTTCAATTTCATATTAGAAAACTTGCATATGAAAGTCCTACATGATTAGAATGTCTTGCATGCATCTTCTTATAAACTTTTACACTTATCGTCTTGTGCACCATCGTCTTCTATTTCATTATACTTCGTCTTACTGACACGTGTGCTTTAAAATGTGAAAAGGCTTATTGATTATATGATTCCATCATCTGATTTCTTTTACATCATTACTTATCGATAACCTCCCAAAACATGTGTCGCTTTTTCTTAGCCCCATCAAGTCACATTAAATGCACAGTCCTTTTAGTACTATCAAACCCCTTAAATATTCAAAATGACTACCTATTCCCTTTACCTCTTCTAAAACACTCAACCTCTCACATTCCCTACACTCTATTACTCTCTCACTCTTGAAAACTCAGAGCCGAAAAAGAACTTGCACTCATGGCGCTCCAAGACAGCTTGCCCCTATGGAGAGATTCCTGAGAACAACTTCGTGCCTGGAAAATGGATCAATTTGAAGAAACTAGCAAGATGAAGGCTTCCCTCTAACTCAGTACATCAAGAACGTTGGGTAGAGTCTTTTGTACAAAGGAAGACTCACTGGTACCATGCACCCTATGCTTACTTCTAGACCACTGCATCTAAAGTCAACGGAACCATCATCGGGACCATCGACAACCAGGCTATCATTATTTCCATTGACACCATTGCAGCAGCGTCTGGCTACAAGGAAGAAGGCGACGTGTTTGCTGAAGACTGGGAAAGGGTCATAACCCTTGAAACTTTCGACCTGGCTCTCTATGGGCATCCCAGACTCCAAATGAACAACAAGGATGCTTTGAAGAAATTTCTGTAGTCCTCAAATATGAAGAGGGATTGCAGACTTCTTCACAACATTTTACTGCACATCATCCTTCTGCACAAAGGCTTGAAGGACAATGTGTCCTCAAGGGATCGTTTCTGCCTGTACAAGATGCTCACAGGCCAGAAGGTGAATCTTCCAGCTCTTATTCTGGAAAATTGGGGGTCATGCCTCACCAAATCCAAAGAAAGCTCTAAGGAAAGACAAAGGTACCCGGTTCCTTATGCCATGCTATTCACTCAAATCATTAGATTAGCTGGTGTAAATGAGTCTGGATGGGAGAAGAAGAAGCATGGTTTAGAGATCGACGTATCTATCATAAAGAAGATGAGGATAGCTCACCTATTCCCTGGATACGTTGCTAAGCATCTAAAGGAAGAACCTGCTGATATGCAGTAGGAATCACATTCAAGGTGGAATCGTCTATTGATTCGTCTGCTCACCCTAACTCCACTCAACAGTCTCGACCACCTCCCCAACAGACAAAACCCAACAACCTTAAACACAGCCTAAACAGACCAAATCCCAGAGACATAAGCTACCCATCAAGAGACCATCCAAACAGGAACCAAAACCACAAGCAAAAGACCAACACTCTTCCCAACATAAAAAACAAAAACCCCTTACCATTTGTTTGAAACCTAAACCCACTCCTCAACCCGACCTAAACGATGTCATTCCCATCAAACACCTTCTTGCACTAAAACACCCAGCTATCCCTGAATCACCATTTGAATAACTAGTGTCACCTCCTACTGCCACTGAAAAGTCAGTCCTAGCAGACAAAACTAGGAGGTCTCACAGGCTTAAGATAATCAGCCAGCCCAAGACAATCAGATGAGGCAAGGCAACTGGACAGAGCCAAAGCCCAATCAAAACAGGCTGAGAAGAAGAAGAGGAAGAAGAAAGAAGAAGAGAAATTGGCTGCATAAGAGGAAGAATAGATTGAGGAGGCGGTGCTTCAATCCGTCATTGAGCACTTGCTACAAACAGTTCAAGAAGAGCATAATGAAGAAGAACTATTTAATCAAGAAACATCATTGCTACTTCTAGAGGAAGATTACCCAGATCACTTCTATGGGAAGTGCCTCAATCTGTGTCTATCTCACAAGTATAGAGAAAAGGGGACTCATTTGCCACACCTCCCTGTTCCTCATCAAGTGAAATTACTCTGAGTACTTAATCATGTGCAGAACATACAATTACAAGCCAAAGATCATATACCCGTTCTGCCATGGGAGGATTGGCAAGATGATTGGAAGCTGGGCAGAGTGATATACAACTTCCTTCGCGAGAAGATACAGATCTCCCTCCAACATGCAATATGTGAGAGAAGGTGTCTAGACCTTGAGCTAGGACCTCCTAGACTTATGGCAAGACGCATGACGCTTCTACTTAAGCCTTGGACGACCTTTTGCATATACTATCAAAAGAAATTTAACTACCAGAATCTGTCATGGGTAAAGGCAAAGAGCCTAAGTTCAAACGAGATCCTAAGAGACATTTAATGATCAGAAAAAGAGCTTTCTCCCTGCATAATTGGCGATACTCAAAGGGAAAGAAATTCTATAGAGCGAAAACCGAAAAAGGCTTTAAGATCATGTTGAAGCATTTAAGTACTTTTTGGGCCTGACTGCTAAGGAGAAGAACACCTTGAGTCATCACACCGCTATCCGCCCCATCAACCATTGGGTATAAGTCTTTCCTGCTCCTTCTTCTTCTGATCCACTACCCTTCAACCAACTCACCCTCAACTGCCCGCGAACTTATGTTTTCTTTTCTACCAATGGAACCACTTTTGAAGTGTTTTTGTCCATCGAACATTTTTGGTTCTACGACTCTCTTGTCCTCTACATCTTCAATCAATGTTTTCTAGAAGAACCAGCAGACGAAGAAGACATTAGCTTTGCCTCTACTCAAAATCCTTTAGACGTTCATCAAGAGGTAAAAGAACTGAAGCAGACCGTTTAACGTCTAGAGGCTACTCTTCTTAAAGAAAGCACAAAGTGCAAACGTGTCAAAGCCTTGATCACAAAGCTGGCAAAGCGCTGCAAAGGCGAGCTAGGCTCATCATCCACGCCTTCCAATTCTAACTCTTTAGATTAATGATGCCAAAAGAGGGAGAAGAAAAATATGAGACCATAGGGGGAGCACATTCTCAAGGGGGAGTATCTCTTATCATATCATATCTTTATTACTCTGAACAATATGTTTAATTTGTTTACAATTACAAGTATCTAGTCTTTTGTTTGATGAATTTGAACTGCTTGCTCATTGTATGATATTGCGTCTGCTTATTAAATGTAACTTTCAGAATCTTGCATAAAAAACGTAGTTTAATAAAACTTAATGTTTTGAAACCGCTTACTGTAACGCCATGTTTTTCTTAATGTGTGATTCCTTGCTTTAACAACTAAAAAGTGGAAATTAATATATGATCTTGGTGTGATTAAAACGAATAAATAAGTTATTGTTATGTGGTTGTGGTTTTGTGTTATTGTCTTAGAATTCCTGTCTGAATTTAGGAAACTTGTGAAAAATGTTCTTCAGCCATAGTGAGAGTGTTGGTTGTGTTTATCTAGGGTCATTGAGGGAACAACAGTGTTAGACCAGTTGTGAGCCTTGGGGAGCAATTAGATGGACCACTGACATTAGTGGGCCCAAAGCCTTTGTAAGTGTTGGAACCAAAGACGTAGAAGCGTCTAAACCCTCAATGTTTTGAAGATAACAAGCTTATTAATGTTCAAGTTTTGTGCTTAAAGACTAACTCTGTCACAGCTAAGAAGACCGTCCAGTAGACGTGTCAAAGAAGACCGTCCAATAAGACGTGCTTAAAGAAGATCGTCCAATCAACAAATGAAGATGATCGTCTGAAGAACATATTCAAATATTTGATGTAAGCTTCCAACGACAAATATTCAAATGACTAAGTTCTATTTTGAACGTCCAATTTATCTATGCTAGTTTTTATTGAAACTAACATATTACTACTTCTGTGATCTAACGTTCAAATTGTTGGAAGCATTAAATTACATCAGAATCATTCTAGTGCAAGAGCGCAGCAATATCTGATAAAGCAAGTCAATTTATCAAGCTGCTGAGACAAATGAAGAATACTTAGAAAAGCAGAACGCCAGCATAGTCCTACACCTTCCGTTTTAGTGCAAGTCTAAAAGCTGCTGCGCCTAATCACTCTAAAAGTACAGTTTGCACGCTTCTCTTTGCATAACGAAGTTAAAGTCTTCTACAACGGATCCTTTCCTAAAGACTATATATATATGCACCAACGAAGAAACATAAAGATAGAAGAGACAACATAAGACGAAGAAAAAGAACAAGAACAAAAAGATATTAGCAACACTCTGATAGAAGCGTCCAATGGACAATAGCAAAAATCTTGCAAAGATCTCTCAAAGCATTCTTGAGCTTTATCTTTCAAATCCTCACTACGTGAGTTGATATTTGTTGTATAAACACTTGTTGTGTTGTGAAAGCCTGGAGAGGCTTAGTGTGAAAGAATACTTGGGTTAAGCAATCTAAGGTGATTGCGTTGTAAAGCCTGAAGAGGCCGCAAACAATACTTGTAACCTAAGGTTAGTTAGTGAATACCTTCTGGGTGAAGGGACTGGACGTAGCTCAAGTTGAGTGAACCAGTATAAAACTCTCTGTGTTCTTATTCTCTCTATCCCTACGCTTAAAACGTTTTCATACTAATCAACGTGTTTCAAAAAAGTTTTTAAACGCACAATTCAACTCCCTTCTTCTTGTGCGCTTTTTCTATTTCAGTGAAACCCAGGGAGGTTTTAAGACACTAAAACCCCATTCCTTCTCATTTTGCTAAGTCACCTAAGACTTTCTCCTATTCTCTCCCAAATTCTCTCAAACCCACTTGAAGTATAGTAAGATTTCCCACCTTGCTTTCTATTCCTTGTGCTTGAGAAGGGCGAATTCCTTAAAGGGTTGGCTGTAGAGCTCATTTTCCTACATTCTCCTCCTTCTCCGAATTCGAATTCGAAAGCTCCAAGAGGTGAGGGAAGCTTACTTTCAGTTGAATAATTATTGTATGGTTGTTATTGAATGTGAATGTGGCCATGAGTTGTACTGAATTTGGAATGTAAATGAGTTTAATGGAAATTTTGTTTGGAAATGGGTTTTCCTTAAATGTGTGGTGATTTGTTGTTAATTTGTTGCAATGGCATGACATCTATTGAATATGCTGTTGAGGACTGTTGTGTGCTATTGTTCAACCCATGTGGGGTTGATTTGGGGCATGAGTGAGTAAAAAGTTTGGATTTTTGGGGGTTTTCAAAGAGAATTTCTGTTTCTGTCATCTGATAGTCGCTATCATGAGAATGCCCCTGGAAGTGATATGAGGCTATCAGGTTTGTGGCTCGCCGAGCAACCCATAACATCGCTGAGCAAGTATTCTTCAATTGTGGTGAGGATTTAAGTGCAGGACGAATTTGTTGAGCGAAACCTAGTTCGTTGAGTGAATGTTCATGAAGATTTGGAAATTTTCCAGAAGATCGTTCGCTAAGCGAGCGTGAGATTTGCTGGGCGAGTATGGGTGTTCCAGAATGGAGTGATTCGCTAAGCGAGTACTAGGCTCGTTGAGCGATTTGGGACCCTAAAGAATTGTTGCTCTATGTTGAGGGTGTTTCGTTGGGCGAGCGATGTGTTCGTTGAGCAAAGAGTGGATGTAGGTTCTACATGCTCTCTGTAGTGGCTAGTCACTGAGTGAGTAGGTGACCTACTGAGCAAACTGTTATTGGTGTGGATTTGGAGAAAGTCCCTGGAATGAATTCGTTGAGTGACCCCAGTTGTCGCTGAGCAAGATGTAACACCCCTACTTTTGTATATTAAATTATTATGTATAGTTTAAAAATTGTTTTTAAGTCATCAATGTACTTAGAATAATTAATAATAATTTTAGAATTTTTCATAAATTTATTGAAACAATTTTTCAAAAATGACAAAAATATCCCTAGTTGACAGCGGGAATTAACCAAAGACTTTTTCACGTTAAAATATTTTGAAAATTTTATATTAAGTATATTTTGTTATAAAAATTTTATTTTAAAAGAAAAATAGTGAAAAATAAAATAACCTTATTTTAATTTTGTCAACCATTTTTCTAATATTTGACAATGCAATTCTGAAAAATTGAGATAGAATTTTAAAATTCTGATCCTCACCATTATGCTCAAAATTTCAAGAGCTATTTAATCGTAATTTTTAATAATTTTTCTGAGCCGAAGCCAGGAGAAATTAGAAAATGACGATTTTGTCCCTATTTCTCAATATTAAGGGTTGACCTAAGAAAAAGATTCAATTGATATCAAAATGTCAATTTGAGCTTGGAATCATGTCATATATATTAAAATATAATTTTGAAAATTTTTTGGGAATTTTCTATAATTCTTGTGTAAAATAACCAAATTACCCCTAGGTGTCTAATAAACCAACTAGTATTGGTTTGACATCCAAAAAGGGTAAAAATGGTAATTTTAGTTTATTTATGAGTAAAATATTTAATTTTATAATTTTCATAAAAATTTGGTATTTATTGAATTAAAATGGATTTTTTATGAATTTTCTAGCTTAAAAATGAAAAATAAATATATATAATTTGAAATAAATTAATAAAAGTTAAAATTTATTATTAGAAATTTATTTTGATGAAAAATAATGTAATTGTCCAGTTTTGCATTAAAATGCATTATTTTGATATTAAAAGCTAATTTTTCAAGTTTAGACGTTTTTATCGATATCGATTAATTCACTTATAGATAAAAATTGACACATGGAAGCTTGGGACAGCTGGTGGAGCACGTCCCCAACCCTAAAATAGGTGATTCACCACCTATTTGGATTATGTTTCCCTAAAATTAATTAAAAAGAAATTAAAAATAAGTTTTATTGCATAATTGCTTATGTCATCTAGGGGACACCTAAGCCACCCTTTTCCTGTATAAATACCCATGCTTCTTGGTCATTTTTTACACATCCTTCTCTCTCTCAAACTAGCCAAATTCTTAGAGAGCTTCTCTCTTTAGAAATTTTTTTATTTTATTTAGTTTTTATGCTAAAATTTTACTAGTTTTCCAACAACTAGTAAAGTTCTCTTCCTACGAGCTTTGCATCAACAATCCCATCCTCTTCATCAACTATCTTAGAGGTAATGGGGAGAGTGGAGTTGGTTCTAAATTATTGTCACTTTGCATGTTGATAGGAAGGTTTTCCCCTAAACCTGTTTGGGCATAATTTTAATTATTATTATCATTATAATATATTTGATGTTAAACTTTAATTTTTATTAAGTTGTTACTTTGTTCAAATTTAAATTATTAAATTATAATTGTTAAGTTGTTATTCTGCTCAAATTTAGATTATTAAATTATAATTGCTAAGTTGTTACTCTGCTCAAATTTAGAACATTAAAATGTATTTATTTAGTTGTTATTCTGCCAGAATTTTGGTACTTATATTATAATTACTATGTCGTTATTCTGCTAAAATTTTATATTATTACTAAATTGTTATTCTGTTAAAATTTTGGTATTGTGCAATTTCTGCAAAATAAGGCAGAAATGTTGATTATACTAGTGCTCAAATTAAATAAGACCAGGGAAACCTCTGCTTGAGAATTTAGGAATTGATGGTTTAGTGAGTAATGTAAAGCAAGTGACATGTAGTGGCATAACACCCTGCTAGGAAAGCTACAATTTGGTACGCTGAGGAATGAAAGCTAAGGACTCACTTGCGAAGGTCTTGGGGGTAGGCATCGAGTGGTGAAGGTTCCAATGGCCAAGGTAGCGCCCTTGAGCCGAGATATTTGCTTGACCAAGCTCGATAACCCCGACAACTGCTCAACATTTTAGGATTGGTTTAAGAGTATACTTCTATAAATGGATATCCTGACTATTATTTTCCTCAATGATAATGAGGACTGTACCACGTGATGATGTTGAGAGAGGTATATGTACTCCTAGTCACTTTCCAGGTTTTGTTGAGAACTATTACCCACTAATGGGAAGTATGGACCCATACCTAGTCAAAGGTAGTCTGATACAACTTAGAATGAACATTAGGTTCTCTTCTATTGTTAGCTATGTTTTATCTTTGTTTTATGGTAGATTTCCTACCATACATGTAAAAGTGATTTTAGAACAAAACAACCCACTCCATTATTTTCTTCTTTGTATGATTGATCGTGATTATTAAAGACGACATTAATGCCCCTTGATACTAAGTACGAGTTAGAGAACATCTCAACAAGAGAGGACCTAAAGACCTATAGTGCTTTCTTTTTGTAAGGATAGGGTAGAGGAACATTGCTCTATATAAGATCTTTTTGATGTACATATTGGGTTAGATAGTGTCTATCTTTTGATGTATTTTTTTAGTTTTTTGTATTATCAAACCATGATGTTCAGTTTTATGATAGATATATATATACATTCTTATCTTTCATTTTTTATTATCATTTCCAAATTCTGTTAAGTTTGGAATTTTTTTATAAAAGTGGAAAAAAAATTACACTTATTTTCATTTACTTAAACTTAATAAATAAATTAATATGAATTGTATTTAATATGAATGAGTGTTACACGAAAGACCCTGGAGACAGGAAATTTGCTGAGCGAGACTTATGGTCGCTGAGTGAGAACCTTTGTGAGGGAGAGTAGGCCCTTTGTAAGGAAGATTTTCGCTGAACGAGCATATAAGCCGCTAAGCGAGTTGGATAGTCTGATACTGTTTTATTTGAGAGTTGAGTTGTATCAAACATAGTTGAGAAAGGCTCTTGGTGTAAGCCTAATGTAAGACTTGTTGAGAAAGTAGAAAGAGTGGCAGGTTGCTTGGATAGGACCTCCACTTAAATAATGTTGTTACGTGAGATTCCTCACAATGTGGGCTGCTTGGATAGGGCCTTACCTGTTGACCATGTGTGGGGCTGGGTTGGGCTTGCATGGAGTATGCATGCTACCCTATACACATGTTGATTGGTTGATGTTGCGTTATGATACATGCATTTCATGCATGTGTTGTGGGCTGAGGCTGTGTGAAGGGCCTCAAGCCGTGGTACGAGTAGGCATGGAAGTTGGTTGGTTGACAGGAGCTACGGCTCAAACGAGCCTCCAACCTAGTTCCTGGATAAGACGTGGGGCCGTAAAGATGGGCCTTGGGGATGAGTGGATAAGCAATTCCGCAGAGGGCCAAGGTGATGCAAACCTTGAGTCGCAGTGAGCCACCACCCATATACACTTATCCCGACATACCATTAAATCCTATCCGTAGATCAGAGTTTTGGCAATCCTTGAATGAGTGCTGGATCTTCATGGTAGGGGATGAGACCTGGCTAATGTCTCGAATTATTATGAATCTCTCAACAGTTGTGTCATCATACATTGACATAATTATGATGGTCTTATTGTATCAGGGGGTTCGGTATTAAAAACTCCTTGCTATATAATTGTATGTTGTATACATGTGTGTGAATGTTAAGAATTGTGGATGATTTCCTTAATCATGTGTTATATCGTTGTTTTAGTAATCTTACCATTGCCTTGTGTTTTGTTGTGGTTATTCTATTGTTGTTGTTGTGTTGGTGTGACTGTGATGATCACATTGTTAGGTGTGGGAGCAAATGGCGAGCCCTCGGTGGGCCTGATTGCTCAAAGTTAATGGTGGAGCTGCTAGCAAGAGAGCTTTTTGGATGTATATGTTTTGTATTTCATGTTTTTGATGGGGGTGTATAATGTGACCAGCTTAAGGAGTGCATTTTGTACGCCTATCTCCTGTTGATGTATTTGTATATTTGATTTTGTTATATGGCCTTGGTATTATCCCCTGGCTTTTTTGCTCTTTATCAATTGTAAAGAAAGGTATTGCTTGAAGGAGAGATGGATAGATATCTCAGGATGACTACATCTCATTTATATATATACGTGTTGACTATATTTTTGTTTACATGAGAAGGCAAATATAGTAGTGTAGTTCAGTAGCGACGGCAAGTCGTTACACTTATAAAATACAAGATGTTTGCCTTTATCCAAAAGGGAGAGATTGTTAAGACAAAGGATGAATTTATGACCCTCGCTACGTTTTGATAATAACAAACAGTCTTATGCTTAATCGTCTGATGACACGTTTTTTATTACATGTTTTTACTATCATCTGTTCATGCGTTTTTATAAAGGTATTATAACAACTAACTCTTTCAAACGATACATATTGATCTTTTAGCTTTGTTATACAAGAATCTCTGTAGTTTTGAAAAAGTGTGTACCATCTCGAAAAAAAAAATATGTCTACGTACCTATCTCTAATAAAAGTTAACTTTACACGTAAAAGGAGACATTTGTGTACAGATGTTAGTACAGAAAGAAAATATGTCATTGCAACAAGATTGAGTACGAGAAAGGTTATATAAGCAGACTGCTTTATCTTATCAGAGTAACTGGTTGGTGAAAAGCATTAAATACTGCATTTAATGCTCCAACAACTATTTTCTTCACTAGACGAAGGACGTCTGTAAAAGCTCTCACAATGGACACTTTGGGAGAACTTTATAAATAGAAGAAAAGACCTTAGTTACAAGAACGAAACTCTTGGCAAATTTTCTTTTCTCTCAATCTATAATCTTAAACAATTTCCTTGTGTAACACTTTCCTGAACTTCATTGTATATTTGTCTGATAAGACGCTAGCTTAGTGTGATAACTTATCCTCAACCGTTTCTCTGTGAAATTGGTAGAAGCCTAAACATGCTTTGGATCAAAGAATACTTGGGTATTTGCTTAGAGAGACAAGTAAAAGACTACTTGGGTTGGGCCTGAAAAGGCTTGGATAAAAGAATACTTATAACTTGTTTAAGTTATAATGGGACTTGGTTGGTTACTAAGAAATGAGCGTAGTCTCTGGTAAGATGAACCAATATAAATCTTTGTGTTTCTCTTGCTTACAGCTTCTCTTCGTTTTTACATATATATTTTAAAAGTCTTTATCTTTTGTCCTTTAGACGAAATGCTTTTTAAAAAGGTTTTGCAAAAATTTTTAATAACACAATTCAACCCCCTTCTTGTGTTATTCTTGTGTTTTACCTGCCTCTTCAAGGCATTCTACTCCCTATTACTGGTGTTTTACCTCCCACATCAACCTTAAGGTTGTTTCCTCCACTCACACACACACACAAAAGTTATGACCAAGAATGTGGTGGCGATGTCTCCTTTGGCCAAAAGTCCCCCTAAGGAAACATGCCCTCGTCTTGGTAGATGAAGAGGCAAAAAAAAAAAAGCTCGAGCTTTGAGGGTGTAACATCCTGGGCACTGATGAAGGCGGGGAGTCATCGCCGGTGCAAAAAAGATAAGGCACGGACAAGGAGTGGCTCCTAACAAGCTTCTAGTGGGAGGAATACATGAATGAATCAAATACACACCAGAATGAGAGGGATCCAGAGGTTGTGCATGTATGAGATTGTACAGTTGAGGATAGCTTAAAGGAATTAATAGGTGCTACCTATACCAACAAGATGCATCTACTTTTCGGTAGCCTTTCACTTAAGAACTCCACAATTAAGTGTGGTTGACTTGGAGCAATTCTGGGATGGGTGGCCTCTTGGGAAGTTTCCCAAGAAGCGTGTGAGTGAGGATAAAGCGAGGATTAATGACTGTCCCTACAAACCAACACAAGACTTTTTAGCGTGCTTTGTCCTCACTCACACGCTTGTTGAGAAACTTTCCAAGAGGTCACCTATCCCAGAATTGCTCCAAGTCAAGCACGCTTAACAATGGAGTTCTTAAGTGATAGGCTACCGAAAAGTCAATGCATCTTGTTAGTATAGGTAGCACTTATTAATTTCTTTAAGCTATCCTTAACTATACAGTCCCATAATTGCACAGCCTCTGGATCCCTTTCATTCCGGTGTGTATTTGATTCATCCATGTACCCCTCCCGCTGGAAGTCTACCAGAAGTCGCTCCTTGTCTGTACCTCATCTCTTTTGCACCACTGATCACTCCTCGCCTCGTCAGTGCTCGGGATGTTACAGAGGGCATCTTCTCAATGACCAAAAAGGCTATCATACATCACCAATACCCTGGGCTTAACTCCTTGTAGGGAATGACTTTCACCCCATGTCAATTGTTGCTCCTAACTTTTTGCCCAGTGTAGACTGGGAGATCTTGAAGAAATTTGGTCGCAAGCAAGCATAGAGGTTGTCGTAGTGTATTTTGTTCAATTGATGGGAATTGCCTAATTTTAGGGCGAGGAGTATAAGAAGAACAACAACAAAGTGCACTTTATGGAGGCTACGGTGGCCAAGCTAAAGAAGGAATTGTCTAAGTCCTCTTTGGCTTTGGCCGAGGCACTTAAAGCCAACAAGACTCTAGTCTTCGAAGCCGTTAATTCCAAGAAATAAATATTTGCTTCGGAGGAAAGGTTGCAAGAGGTTGAGGCTGAGAAAATGTTGCTAGCAAACAAAGTGACTCAAGCTAAGACCTCAAAGAAAGAGATGGTCGGGATCGTAGAAAAGTTGAAGGTGGACTTGACTCTTGTCAGTGGGTACCAGGAAGTGGTTGTCCAATGACCTTAAAAAGGCCAAGCAAGAAATCATGGAAGAGCACATGGTGGGTTTCAACAAAGCTCTTTATCAACTGCTTGTGCTTATTCTAGAGGCTGATATCTCCCCGTTCAATGTGTATAACAATATAATGAACGAGATGTTGGAGGATGAGGCTAAATTGTTCTATGGGGAGGGTGGCAAAGAAACGACCGATCCCGAGCATGCCAAGCAAGAGGTCATTGAGCATGAGGTTGTTGCCAAAAAGACCTGGAAGGACACTGATGTTTAGCACAAGCTTTATTTTTTTTCCTTTTATTATGCCACAACATAGCATTAAGTGACCTTTTGTTAGTTGTCATTGCGCCACCTCGATGTATTTGCCTTTTAACATATTAATGCAATTCCTTATCTTTTCTTTAATTCCAATTTATGTTTTTTTATTTTTGCCTATACAATAAATTGTGCTCAACTAACTGAACGATATGGCAATTAAATTGTAGAACCTTTGGTTGCTCAGTAACTTCGACTTTCCTTTTGGTTAGTACCTTTGACAGTGAGTTTTTCTGCGAACCACTTAACTAATAAGAACTTCTAGTTGGTGCAAACTTGGTTACTTTAGACTCAGTTTCAGCTACACAAGCTTGGTCATGGCTTGTGATGAGTAGGCTTGATCATGGTCTCCTTGAGTTTTAAGGCTCGATCTTAGCCTTTCAGTTGACACAAGCTTAATCACGGCTTATGGTAAGGTAGGCTTGATCATGGCCTCCTCAAGTTTCAAGGCTAGTTACAACCTCTTGGGTTTCAAGGCTTAATCATGGCCTTCAGTTATCACAAGCTCAATCACGACTTATGGTGAGGTAGGCTCAATCATGACCTCCTCGGGCCCTTTACTTGAATTTGCATGAAAAAGTAAAAAAGGATTAATGCGATATGTATAAATGAAACTTTTTACTTGTTAAATGTGTGTCTCGTTAAAACCTCCTCGACCAAAACCCTTTCTTTTTATTCTTTGGGAAAAAAGATTGAGGTAGAAAAAAGAGTACATCACTAGATACATATTTCAGTTGAAATAATGTTTAGGTGGGAGGCATTCCAAGTCCTCAGAATAACCTCTCTCGACAACTCTTCCAATCTATTATCCCCATTCTCCAACTATTCAATAATCCAAAATGGCCCTCCCTTGTTTGTAGTTAGCTTGCCTTCTACTGAGTTCTTCCTGGCTTCTCCTTACATCCTAAGCACTAAGTCTTATGCCTAAAAGCTCCTCAATTTCATCTTCAAGTTGTATCATCTTACAGCTTGTAATCTAAAAGCTTCTTCTCTAATCTTTACTATTTCTCGAACCTTCTCCGCCAAGTATAATTTAAGCTTTATACTTTCTTCATTTCAATCAAGGTCGAATAGGGTGCAATGTAAGGAAGGCTCTCTGATCCCAACCGAGATCATAGCGTCAATCCTATAGGTCAATCTAAAAAGGATTTCTTTGGTAATGGATCAAGAGGTGCAATGATAAGCCCACAAAATCCCTGGTAGCTCCTTGGCCCAAGTCCCCTTGGCTCTACCTAATCACTTCTTCAATTCCCCAAGAATAACTTTGTTGCTGCCTCTACCTAATTGTTCATTTAGGGATGTTCCTACCAATGTGACTCGATGCTTGATCTACAGGTTCTCATTAAAGTATGCCAAGGCTCAATCTGTAAATTGCTCTCCATTGTTGGTAACCATTGAGAAGGGAATGCCATGCCTGCAAATTATATTTTTTCACACAAAGCCCTACACCTTTAAGGATGTAATTATTGCCAAGACCTCAACCTTAATCCATTTTGTAAAGTAATCTATTTTGACTAGGAGAAATTTTATCTGACCTTTTCTAGGATGAAACGGCTCGAGAATGTCCATCCCCTAGATGGTGAAAGACCATGGTGACAACATTGTGTGCAACTCCTCGGGCAGTGTGCGGTTAAGATTAATGAACCTCTGGCACTCGTCATATTTCTTGGTATACTTGGCATAATCTTGTCGAATCGTTAGCCAATAATATTCGACTTAAATGACTCAAGCTACCATTAATCGCTCTCTAATGTGCATAATATAGATCCCTTTGTGCACTTCGTCCATGACGTACATCATTTGTTCTTCAGTTAAGCATTTTAGGAGTAGGGCTAAGAAAGCTGCCTTGATCACGTAATGGCAAGATTTCAACTGGATCCTTTTGGCCTGAAATTCCTCTATAGGCAGGATGTTAGTTAAAATAGGAGGATCCAAGAAGAGGTGAATTAGATCTTTGAAAAACTTTTAGGTCCTTCAAAGATTCAATTCACCCTCTCATACTTAAAATGGCAAGATCCAGTCAAACATGGCTAAACATTAAGACCTAAGACACACATACAAAAGTATAAACAACCAATACAAGTTGCATTCATTAAGTGAGGCTTAATCATCAAAACTTCGTGGGGCAAGCATTTATCTTTTCTTACTTTCACACAAGATACCTAAACTTAGGTAAATTCTAAATGAGGATCATCCATCCCTAGCCAACTTAGTCCATTACAAATACTTCCTCAATGTCTATACTTGGTTTGGCAATTGTCTCCTGGATAACCATTTTATATCATCTTGGTTGTTTTGTGCTAGCTAGCTTTGATAGGAGATTAACACATAGTGTTCTGCTCTTTGGGAATATGCTTGATGCTGAATTCCTTAAGGCCTTCCATTAGTTGGACAAACTCGTGAAAATATTTCAATAGTTAAGGGTCCTTAGCCTAGGTATGACCTCGAGGTTTAGTTAGTAACAAATTGAGAATCGCTTCAGCATTTAATGCAACTAACTCCCATGTTTTTGGCTAGAATTAACCTAACTATAAGAGCTTCATACTCGACCGGTTATTCGAGGCTCTAAATTTGAATTTTAGGGATTGCTCAAAATTAACTCACCAAGGCCTTCTAAAATTACTAATGCTTCGCTTTCTTTGAGATTAGACAACCCATCCACACACAAAATCCATAGCCCTTCTTTGTTTGGTACAAGTGTTAACTCAGCAATGAAATCTGATAAACCTTGAGCTTTCATAGATCCTCGAGTTTTATATTTAAAGCTGAACTATGATAACTCCACTAACCATGCTATCATTCATCTCACTAGCTTAACATTTCACAATACTTGTTTTATTAGATGATTGGTCTTCACATCCACCTAGTGACTCAAGAAATAAGGCTATAGCCTTCTAGTTGATGTGACCAAGGCCAAAGCCAACTTTCCAATGACTTGGTATTAAGTCTTAGCGTCCTGCAATACT
Organism: Spatholobus suberectus; assembly: GCA_004329165.1. Taxonomy (NCBI): domain Eukaryota; kingdom Viridiplantae; phylum Streptophyta; class Magnoliopsida; order Fabales; family Fabaceae; genus Spatholobus; species Spatholobus suberectus. The sequence continues at coordinate 60,723,318 of CM014729.1, forward strand.
TGGCTAATAAAGTAGATCAAGACTTTGCCTTTATTTACCTCTTAGACAATGACCAAATTGATGGCGTATTGAGTTACCAACATGTAAAGGAAAAGATCCTTACTTGGCACTGGTTGGTTTAATATAAATGGTGTTGCCAAGAAAGTCTTGAAATCTTTGAAAGTAGTCTCGCACTTTTCATCCCCTTCAAGCTCTTGTGGTTTCTTTGAAAGCTTATAGAAGGATCTTGCATTCTCGATATCTCTCAGCAAGAAATAGGATAACGACACGAGGCATCCCATCAGTATTTGCACGTCCTTCACATTTTGGGGGCTCTTCATCCCAATGATAGCTTGGCACTTATCAAGGTTGGCTTCAATACCGTGTTACGTTAGCATGAAATGAGGACCTTAGCTCCTTGGACTCTAAACACACACTTTTTTGGGTTCAACCACATGTTGTATTTTTAAACTTCCCTAAAGATTTCTTCTAAATCAGCCGCATGTCAAGCTGGGTCATTAGATTTAATGAATATATCATCTATATACACCTTCAAGTTCTTATTGATCTGTTTCTCAAACACTTTATCCATAAGCCTTTGGTAAATTACCTCGCATTCTTTAGGCCGAAAGGCATTACTCTATAACAATAATTCACTCTTCCAGTCATAAAGGCAGTCGTGTCTTGTTGGGATCATCGATCTAGTTGTACCTTAAATACACATAAAGCAAACTGAGTAGTCTGTATCTTTGAGCTCCATCCACTAATCAGTTAATGCTAGGCATGCCTTATTTAGGTTTGTGTAGTCAGTGCACATCCTCTATTTGCCACTAGCTTTCTTCACTAGGACCATATTAGCCAAACATATGGGATATTCTATTTCCCGAATAAAGTTTGCCAAGATCAATTTTGTTGTCTCCTCCTCCATTGCTCACCTCCTTCTAAGCATGTGTTTTAAAGACGAACCAATCGTCTTAGTAAGACAATAGAGCTAGATACCACGTTTCATTAAAAGGACATATTTTTACCAATGTTTTTTGTATAGTCATATTATCTCTTGGGAAACCAAAATCACATGAAAAGTCTTGAGATAATATAAAACATATCAAAGAAGCTTTATGAAAGTCAACTAACTCTGCTACTTCATCAAAAGGTGTGCTAAACTAAAAAGCAAGATACAACAGTGTTCTTGTTTGAACAAAAGGAGATTTGTTTTTTGAAGCACAATTTCTGTATGAAAAAAAAAAAAGACAAACACTTTGTTTACCTTAACAGAGTGATTGGCTAGTAAAAGGCATTTAATGCAACAATTAATGCACCAACGTTCATATTTCCTCGAGATAGATGGCTAAAGGCACAATAGTCTTACAATGGATATTTCAAGCTTGCTTATAAATACCAGAGAATTGAAGATGAAGTGAACTTTTGCTCGAACAACTTAACAAGTTTTCTTATTCTTTTCTTCCAATCTTTCATTGTAAATCTATGAGTACAAAGAAAAGACTTAAGCCAAATTTGTATATCTATCTTACTAAGATAAAGTAGTCAAGTGAGCTTTACCCTAAACCTCTTTTTAAGTGAAAAATAGTGAAAGCCTAAAGATACTTTGCATACAAAGAATACTTAGGATTGAGCCTAGAGAAACTTGTTTGTAAACAATACTTGGGTTGTAGCTTGAAAATGCAAGTAAAAAAAAATGTCGGTTTAAGCCTAAAGTGGCTAGGGATAAAGAATACTTGTAACAATTTTATCTATTTGTAGAAATTTTTGTTGAACATTAAGGATTGGACGTAGTCTTGAGTTAAAGATGAACCAATATAGAAACTCATGTGTGACTGTGTATTTTTTATCCTTTCCCTTCATATATCTCGCTTAAGTGTTTGTAGTTTTTAGAATTTGAAACCTATTTCCATCTTAATCATTTTTAAAAGAAGCTATAACTTAAGTCATCTTGTCAAACTCAATAGTACATCATCCTATGTAAGACGAATACTTTCTTAAAAAAAGGATCTGCGAAAAATTTTAAAACAAAACTTAACTCCTTTCTTGTGCTTTCCTGTGTTTTACAATCTCAAACTATCATTTTTTTTTACTCTTTATCTATATACTTGATCTTCCTAACTAACTATTTCTTTTACCCTACCCTATCTTTATATCTAAACTAAATTTTCATAGTTTTTTTTTTAGTTATCAATATAGTTAAAATAACATGATATCACAATTTAAATTATTTATTATCAATCCAAAATATAAATTATATATTTAAAGATATTTATTTATTATAAATTTTAAATATAATATGATTTATATATTAAAAATATTTATTTATTATAAACTTTAATTATATAAAATTAAACATTAATCTTGTAGAATGCATATATAGTTAATTATAATTTCATATCTGATTCACAATTTTAGTCTGAACGTGCCTGCGCAATTAAACAAAAGAAAACACGCTTAAAAAAAAAAACCATCGAAAGATGTGTTTGGATAACATTTAAAAAAGTGCTTTTATAACATTTTTAAAATGTTTTTCAGATGAGGATTGAAATTGAGTTATTTTAGTGATTGAAAAGGTTTAAAAACTTCAACTTAATCCTTGATAGATTATAAAAATTCAATTATCAAATACTTCTTAAATTGAGAATACTAGCAACACACTTTTTAACACATTTTTTTAAATACATTATCTATTATTTGTTGAAGTTTATTAAAAATTACAAAATTTTATAAGTAACACTTTTTACTTAATAAGTTTCATTCATAATTTTGTAGTTACTAATAAATTTTAATACTAAAGAACATATTAAAAGGAATGTATATGTATTAAAGAATACGTTACTATTACTTTTCTTTTAAATTTAGTAAATCACGTAAATATAAGAGCAACCTCTTATTTTAGTGATTGGAAGAGTATAGAAGCCTCAATTTAATCCTTGATAGATTATAATAATTTAATTCTCGAATAATTTTAAAATTTTGACATCAAAATAGTCCAAAAGTTGTTGTTTTCTTAAATTGAATTGATGTCATGTCACACTAATGAATGGGCTTGGTTAGCGAGATCAAACAGTCCTAACTAGAAGGGTTTGAGTTCAATTTATAATGTGGACTTTCATTCATAGTTGTTAATTCTAATTCCAAAGATGTTAAAAAGTGATCAAATTTTCAGGCCGTAAGTTGAATTTTAATGACTTGTTTAAACTCATTAATTTTTAGTCGCCTGATCCACTCTATTTAAGAGTCTTATTAAATATCATTCTAAATTTTTGTTAAAGCAGACATCTGACTTTAAAATATAAGATAAGTTTCTATTCATGAAGAATTAAGGTCTAAATACATTTCTTTTTTGTTCCTTTAATTTATATCGATTTTAGTTTTTGTCTCTATATAAATTTAACTTTTATAGTCCTCATAATTTTATAAATTTAGATTTTTGTCTTTATAATTTATTTTAGTTTAATCTTGTAATATATTTAAATATTTATTTCTTTTAATGTGAGCAAATATATAAAATAAGTAAGATTTCATCTAGGAATGAGAATAGGTTATATCACTCCATATAGAAGTCCATGACTTAGTCATCAGCCCAAGCCAAGCTGGGATTTTTTATGAAATAATTTGGGTTAAAACTTTTATAAAAGCATATTTCTTTAAAAAGATCAGATTTTCTGTCATTCAAAAATATTTTAGGCCTAATAATCCTGGCCTATTTAAATAAATATTTTTTTTGTACATATTTAAATAAATATAAATAATAAATTTTGTTGGTATTATTATTATTATTAACTTTTTTATAATGCATTAAATCATATATTTATTTATCTTTTTAAATAGTAAGCATATAACTTACATATAAAGTCAAACTTATAAGCTTACTAAAGGATAAATTTATGTCCTATTTAGAGGCTTGATTGCAAATAGACTTTTAAATAAGTTATCATGAATGTCACAATATACCTTAAAAATAAGTTTATAATATATAAACAAGTCAAAGTCGACTCCTACAAAGCCTAACTTATTTATTTTCATCTTATCATATGCCTTGAGTAGTAGTAGTGTTAATTTTCATAATTTATAATTTGTTTTACATAATTTTTTCCTCAATTGACCTATTAATCAATTAGTCTATATAATAGTAGGGTCAAACATATTTAAAAACATTAATATGAAGGTAACAAGTTAAGTCAGACTTTTAGAAAAGCCAGGTCAGGCCTAGAAAAAATAACCTATAATAGACATTAAGTTAGACTTGACCCTTAAATTTTTTAAATAGATCAAATCTATTTAAATAAAACCTTATTCAACCTGATTTATTTTTTTCCCCTAATTACATATATTGTTGATTTGACATATATTTATTCAAATATATATTTAAATATTTATTCACTTTAGAACAATTAATTTTTATACAAATGTTATACCTTGGAGGACATGTTTTGACATATTGCTAACAGTAATAACTTAAAGCAAAACTTTTAAAATAATGTACGGATCAACAAAGCCAAAATTTTTAAAGTAGAGAAATTAAGATTAAATTTAAAGTAAATTATAGGGATAAGAATAAATTTAGAATTTAATTAATATGTACTAATAGCGTAAATGTTTTTTACATCATTATCAAATTACAAATGTATTATAAATTTGTTTACTTTTATAATAATTACTTTAAAAGTCATATTTAAAATAATTTCTAATTAGTTAATAATGTAAGAATCTTTATACTGATAGTATATAAAAACTAAACTCATAAATTTAAATAAAAATTAAGATTATGAAATAGTCAATTCAAAAGAAAACATTTTTAATATTTCTTATCCTCTTTTCTAAATAATCAAACTAAGATTTTAACCTTTGCAAATGTACGGGATAAATTTTTTATATATATACAATCATTTAATTACATAAATTAAAATTATTTTATCATATTCTTTCAATAAATTAAATTAATATAGAAATATCATTTAATTTTATTTATATTTGAATATAATAGTATAATTATAAGAATAATATTGTAAAAACAATAGAATTTGTTAGAAGTGACAATAAAATCATATTTAATTTGAATTTGAGGATAATGACATATGCAAAATAAAAATTAATACAATTTAATTTAAATTTCAAAATAATAGAAATTGTTATAATTTAAAATAAAATATAATTTTTGAAATAATAATATATTTATAATAACAATAATTTAAATTTAAGGAATTATAAAATTTTAAAAAATTAATCTCAATCTCAATATATAAATATTCCTCTCTGTATATAAATTAGAATAGCAATTTTGAATGAGAGTGTTTATAGGAGTTATTCTTCAACGAGAGCATTTTTAGCTGATTTTTTTAACGATAGCATTTTTAGGAATTTTTTTTAATATCTTATCTCTTTCAATCTATCTTATTTATTTATATTTCTAAATAGAATTTCAATTTTTTTTAAAAGAAATTATCAATAGTGAAAAATAACTCTGTATTACAATATAAATTATTTATCATAACTCTTAAATATTCCTCTTTATGTGTAAATTTGAATAACTATCTTGAGTAAGAGCGTTTATAGACACTATTTTTCAACAAGAGTGCTTTTAGTTTTTTTTTTTTTTGAACAAGAGCGTTTTTAGAGTTTTTTTTAACCTCTTATCTCTTTCAATCTATCTTATTTATTTATATTTCTAAGTCAAATTTCAATTTTTTTAAAAGAAGTTATCAATAGTTAAAAATAACTTTGTATCACAATATAAATTACTTACCATAAATCTTAAATATATATGTTCACAAATATTTATTTATTATGAATCCTAATTATAATATAATTTATATATTCAAAAGTATTTATTTATTATAAATTATAGTTATATAAAATAAAAATTTATCTGTACAATGCACAAGCTAAAATACTAGTTACTATAAAATGAACGAATAGAAGAAATATAAAAAGTGAGTAGGGACTAAAAGCATTACGAGTACTCAAATTCTATATCTTCCTAATGTTAGGAATATAGTAGAGTTAATTATGTTTTTAGTCTCTCATTTTTTTTTTTGCAATTTTCGTTTTTAGTCCCTCTCATAATAAGTTTAACTGGTTTTAGTCCTCTGTTAATTTTTTTGTCCTGTTTTTAGTCCCGCCGTTACATATTGTCGTTAAACAGTGACGCGTCCTCCAGGGTGGCAAATGGCAACTTGCTAGCTCTAAAAAAATGGCCACATGGTAAACACGTGTTGGATACATCAGCTATTTACAATTTATATATATTTTTTAAAATTGTTTAAAAATTAATTAAAATAAACACTTTAAGTAAGGTGATTAAAGTTGTCTCTTTATGTATTTGGCAGCTACCTTAGTTTTGAGGCCGTGTTGTGAGATGAGTGGGGTCATGCGACAACGGAGGACGAAGAGGATGACTGACGATGGCTGCACGAAGAAGGGAGATCAATCAGGGTCGAGAGGTTTTTCTTCACCGGACGGGGTTGTTGCTTCGTCATACTCTGCTTCATCTGGTACTGTTGCAAGATGGAGGAGGTGCTATTGTGGTGATAAAGAGGTGTTGGTAACCTCTCAAAGTGCAAGGAACCCAGGAAGGATGTTTTGGGGTTGCCCGAATTGGAGGGTAAGGGACTGTTGTAGGTTCTGTTCCTTCCTTCTTTAATCCCATTATGATGTTGTTAGGTTTTTTTTATTTTTTGGCAGAGGGGGAGGCATTGTGATTATTTCAAGTGGGCTGATGTGGATGATGAAGGTGGTAATGACAGGGTGGAACAAATAGTTTCAGAGGCCATTGAAGAACAAAAGAAAAAGATTGTAAAGCTGCAGAAAAAGCTTGATGTAGAGAATAGGAAAGGAATCTGCATTTTCTTGTTTGCTGCAGTGTCATAGATGTTCGCCTTGGTTGGAGTCATGACTTGTTTGGTGAAATGTTCATCATGCAGAGGCTAGATGCAGGGGAGACTTACTGTGTTGACTGTTATTTGTAAAAATGTTTTTTGTAAAGGGTTATTTGACTTACTATGTTAACTGTAGAAGAGACAATAATTGTGGGGTTTTTTGTAAAAGAGTTATTAAGTTAGTGTTGTCAGATTTTGTGTAAGGATGATTAAGTTGTGACAATTATCCTCACCTTATTCTCCTTTTATAAACTTTTAGCATATCGCGCAATTTTCTAACTTTAAGAAAAACAATGCACCGTAAAACACTCCAAAATTACTTCAAGACATTAAATTATTCATGTTGCTGCTATTGAACACGGTCAATATTAATTAGGCTAACCCATATGCATCAACAATTTCTTGATATGGACTTGTATATATGTTGGTCCTAAAATATGTAGGTGGTGATTCCACTGCATCCACTGGATTAAAGATTATGCAAACTTGAGAATTGCTACCAAAAGTTGCACGTTACAGTGCTTCCTGCATCTGCAAAATCATTAAATGCAAGCTCTTTATTAGATCTGTTTCTTTATAAGCTTATTTAAGGCATACACTGACTAGCTTATTTAAGGATTGGGTGTTAGCCAAATGGAATCTTATTAGTCTACTTTTTAATTAATATTTTGATATTCCAATATATATATGGCCACCTACCTATTCAAGCACGCACTCCATCTCCCATGTACCTACTTTTATATTCCATTTACAATACAGTAATGTAATATTGTAGTACTGCTACATGTTCATTAAAGAATGGACTTAATACACCATTGCTTTAATCAATTGACATGTAATATAGTTGAATACAGACTGCACTAGTATACATATACAGTAATAGTTTATTCAAAAAAATATGGAAACTGAACACAAGTGAGCTACAAGTTGAAGTACCATGTTATTCATTACAGAGTTATAAAAACAAGTGACATCCAAATTGAAAGATTTACGTCCAAATACTTAAGTTTCCTTATATGCAAGTCTTTCAAAGAGACTACTTGTGGTCAATGTACTTCCAAAAAATGAAAACCTATGCACCAACATCAAAATACACTTCCCCTTTACAACCAAACCATAAACCAAAAGACATATAAGTCAAATCTGACCATGTACAAGTCTTTCAAAATAGTTACATAGAAATTCCAAAATAAAAACAATATAATAATCTTCAATCCCAATTACATCCACACAGTCACCATGAATGCAACCCAAAAGTCTTCTTTGCCACGACTGCTACATGTTCATAATCTTTGATGAGGACACAACTTTCTGCATAATAGTGGAAAAGAATTGTCCGCTTCCTTCATTGGGCTCTCTTATTTTGACCTTCTTTGGTCGTCCAACACCTTTTTTGTATAATGATGGTAATAGCTCCTCTGCATCAATTTTTGGCCACTTTCTTTGTCCATTTATTGTAGATATGACCTGATCATAACATAATTTATATAGCTCTATTGAGTAGTATATATGTATATACAACTATGGATCATTACCTTTGTATGTGATGGCTGATACTGCATGTCTACATGGGATTCCTACTAAATCCCAAAAATTACAAGAACATGATTGGTTCTCTAAATTCACAATAAACTGATCAGTAAATAACCTATGGGTGACCTCAAATTTAGATCTTCTAGCCTAAATTGCAAACCAATTTGCACTTAATTCCACTTCTCTATCTAACCTTCCTTCTAAGCTTAGACATAATTTCACCCTCCAACTTGTTAACCTTTTGTCGTAAAGTGGCAAACCTACCCATCATATATGTTTTAATCCATTCACACATTGTTATGATTAGCTTGTCCTTGCCCCCAACAAAGTGCTATTAAATGACTCTGTGAGATTGTTGATCAAAACATCACACTTTGAGTGGAAACTGAAAGCATGTTTACACCAAGACCTCCCAGGAATATTCCCAAGCCAGTTATAGGCTTCTTCATTAGTTTTCTTTAGTTGTGACATCTTCTTTTCCCAGGCCTCTTAATAGGTAGCTTTAGCTACTCCCATCATCAAATCTTTGATTAATATGCCCCCACCAATTTTTTTCTTAAAGTTACTGTACAAATGCCTAAGACAGAAATGGTGCTTACAACCTTCCATTTGCTCTTCAACACAAGGTACTAGACCCTGTCACATTAAACAATAACGTTTAAGTATATCAAGCTAACAAGTAATTTATTAGAAGGATATCAAAGATTACCTTTTGCTGATCTGATAGTAATACCCATCTATGAGTACCAGGATGTCCTATATCATCAAACAACTGGGTAAAAGAAACCAACTCCAACTATCCTTAGACTTGATCTCCTCAACAGCATATACTATTGATAGGTTTTGGTCATTAAGGTCCCTACCAATAGCCACTAACAATTGACCCCCAAATTGGTTCTTCAAGTGACAACCATCTATACCAATAAATGGTCTACATGTTTGTTGGAATGTTTTCTTAGCTCCATCAAAACAAATGTAAAATTTACCAAATCTAGGCATTAGATTTAGATTAGGCCTATCTACACTTAATTTACATGTATTACTAGCACATGCCTGCTTCAACGCAGCACAATATGACCACAACATACAGTACTGCTTATTGGCATCCCCTTCTACCATTTTCAATGCCAATTTCCTCCCCTTCTCAGCAGTGGAAGTTGTTATGCCAGTAGAAAATCTAACCCTTATGTCATCTACCACTTGGTTTATTGTTATTTTTGGTTAGACTTCATCTTGTCAACTGTTTGCCTTGAAACCCAACTTGATTTTATGTAACATCCTAAAATTACTTTATTATTTAGTTATTATAAGGAAAAAATAATAATAATAAATAGTACTTAGTTACATAATTATTTAATCAATTAAAAAGATTAAGTGCTTAAGATAAGAATTGTTAAAATTATTTTGCTTTTGCAAAGTACAAAAGATAAAATAATAGATAATCAGATAAAAATTAGATACCGCTAGTTAGGGAGCTCACGTTAAAATAATAATAATAATAATAATAAGAGAAACAAACCTCAACAAAATCATGTTAGTGGATAATCATACAAGGGATAGGCAGATTCTTATATTGGTGACAGAGTTAGTTTTCTTCTTTGAAAAAAATAGGAAAGACAATAGTCTATCTGAGGATTGGAAACAAGAAAGAGATAAAGCCAACCTTGTAAACGCAGTCAATAGAGAAAGCATCGAACAATTTTGTTTCAACAAGGTGAGTAAAACATCTATCTTTAAAACCTCCATGGTATTTTTTCTTAAAGGGTGTAATTTTCTAGGGTTCTTGATAAGAAGAATTTGGGAATTATTGAGATTCTAGGTATTATGTTCAATCGCATATGAATATAATGAACACTAGGATATATAATTTTTTTTAAATGGTTGAGATTATCTTGTTTACAAATTTTGTGTGCTGTGGCAATATTTATTTGCAGGGACGTACACAGATTTCTACTGTAGTGTTTTGCTCTTCCTTGCGCACACAATGAATATACTGGAATGGAAGTTTTGGTAAATGCCTATAACAATTACGAAAAAAAAAAAGGGATAGTAGCGGTAGTTTAATTGGGTTGGAGTCAAAGGCTTTGCAAAAGTATATGGATTTATGCATTGAAGCATATTACGTGGATTCAAAATCTCCGCTGGGCCATGCATTATGTTTTGGATAATATATATATGCACCATCTAATTATTATATAAATATGCATATGCATGAATCTTCAATTAATATATATAGATATATATGCGTCTAATTATTATATAAATATGTATATGCGTAATAATATATATATATATATATATATATATATATTATATAATAATGATGTTATAGTATTGCCATAGTATGACCTTGAGATTGAGAATTTATTTTATAGGTCAACAGAGATGACATATTTTTGTTATTGTAGGAGTCAGTCATTATCTTCTGGGAAGGAATGACGGTGTACATCCTATTCCGGGAATAAGGTGAGATATCACCATTCGGATGGGATATATATTTATTGAACATATCTACATCAAGGATGAGATATGATATAAGATACCTCCATCTGGGATAAGGAAGGCAGTGGGACACCATTGCATGGTTTTGAGCTCATATACCTTAGTGAATCCGGGATTCACAGTGGGTCAGGGACTCACACTGGTTCTAGGAACCAATTATAAAAGAAAATATTAAATATAAATGAATCTGGAATTCACATTGATTTCAAGAATTGAGGAGTCAAGTAGGGTGATTCTGAGAATCACTAAGTAGTGTATAGAGTCAAGTGTTTGGAATACAAATATTTGGGTATGAAAATTGTTGATTTCCTTTTTAATTATATGTTTGAACTGAATGTTTTGCACTTGCTTTTTAAAAAAATATTTTTATGAACTTATTTTGCAGGTATCATGGTTGTCTTTTTCCGGTTACCGCACCGGCTGAGAACAACACTGATTGTAAACCATTTTAGAACTTGTTTTATTCACTGGGATTATTATCTCATTAAATGTATTGTTTTCAGAGCACGAGGGCGAAGTTACAAGGACAGAGAAGCCTGAAGTCGCAGTTTTTTTTTCTTCTAGTTATATTTTAGCTTCATTAGTTTCTTTCTAGATTAAAAGACCAGTGCGCCTAGTTTGGATGTTCCTTTTATTACTTTTCTTATTTTGTAGATGTCCGATTTTGAGAACAATGTTTTTCTTTTCCTTATGTAAAGATTATAAATATTTTTTTTTTCATTATTGAGGTATTACTTCAAGTAGTTTCATCTCTTAAATTTCACTTTCGTAATTATTTGAGATTATGTTTAATATGGGTTATTGTTGTAACGAAGGGCGCTACATTTTACATTTTTGTTTGCAAAAACCCTCCCACAGGTGTGTTTGGGAATTAATGTCTTAACGCTGTAAATGTGACTTTTTCCAACCCTGCTCACTAATATAGTGAAACCACACTTTTGAGCACATACCACCCTAACCCTCACAACATCATTCTTCACAAATTTGATTTCCCTCCCACTTAGGACAGAATGCTTCATTATAGCATCCTTAAACTGTTTCAAGCTACTAAACTCCATTCCAAGGGCTAAACTTAAAATTTTTGCACATTTCTTGTTCCTTGAATTTAGCATACATAGGTCTATCTGCAACAGATGATTCTAAATCACTCCTGCTATCTAATTCATCATTGAAATAAACATCCTCAATGTCATGTTGAGACTCCATGTTTGGTGGCATATATGACTCTCCTATGACATTATCTACATCATCATTATCACATAAATAAGGACTCACAATAATAGATTCCACTTCTAAAAACCATCATCCTCACTATCTTTCTCACTATCATTAAGTCTACTTAGGACGAAAGGTGAATCACTACATTCAGACTTATCACAAATATTAGCCTGCAACTACACACCAAATTCATTCTATACCTCCTGCCCATCATTCACACCAACAATTTAGACATCAACTCCATTTTTATGAATTTCCACTCCCCTACCAGTTTCCACATCCACCCCATTGTTCTCAGCTTCCACACAACCACCAAATTGGACATTCACTCCATTGTTATAAACTTCCACACCATCACGAGTTTGGATTTCCACTCCATTATTATCACTTCCACACAACCACTAGATTGGTTCTTCCTTCTATTGTTCTGAACATCCACACCAACATCTGAATGTACCTCTTCCCCACCATCTTTTTGGACCTCCACCACACCATCAACTTGACCTTCCACCACATTATCAGTTTGGATTTCCACCCCACCACCAGTTTGGACTTCCTATTCCTGCCTACATCCACATCAATATCCATCCCAACCTCAACATCATCAACCTTATCAATTCCCTTATACTCATTTCCTTCAGTTGTTGCTTTTTTGTTTGCATGAGTTAAAAAATTCACCACAACAGCTTCTTGCTCTTTAACATGTTCAACAAAGATATCAGCTTCATTCCCAGATGAAATAGCACAACTTGCTAATTCCACAGCTTGCTTATCATCATACAACTCAATCAACCACCTTCAAAATCTCTATCTTTCTATTTCCACCATAGTCTGAAGTCTCCTAAGTAGTCCAATTCCTTCACTAAACTGATAGCTTCAAAATAAGACCAAGTGTCCTCGTCCAAGTTGCAAAAGGGAGTAACATCTTTATCTATGTAGTGCAGACTGCGTTCCTTTGAAAAAGAACCCATGTGGTGGACCATAACCGAAAAGTACATTGCTGAAAAAAAAAATAAGAATTATTAAAATATTTCCACCAATATTAAAAAATTAATTTAAATTTAAAAAAAATACCAACCACGCATACACAGTACATTTGCAATGACAAAGAAATGTTCAATTCAAAAGCAATAGGGCTCACATTGTCACACACATGTTCAGATACAAGCACACACATAACAACAAATTACACACACAGTCCAAGGCACACATGCTTTCAATACACACACCAACCACAAAATCACCTACTGTATTAAAAGCAACACACGAGAGAGACAAAAATAAGACCACCCAAAGAAACTATTTCGCCTTTTCAGAAGAGAAAACACATGGAGCACAAAGAAAGGCCTTACCTTGGTTTTCCAAACGGGAGCACACACATGAACGAGGACGAATCTCTGCGTACCCTGCTACGCTACAGTCACTGGATTGGAGGACGAATCTTTGCACTCTCTCTACTAAGGTTTCGTCAAAAAGGGAAAAATAAGGGATGATAGAACACTAACACTCTTGGGCTCTAGGGTTTCGTATGCAGAAGCGTGCTCTCTTTCTTTTTTAATTGGTAGTCAACACATTATTTTCATTTTTATTTATTTTAATAAGTTTTAAACAAAATTAATATAATTGTAATTATATTAATTTAATTAAATATTTAGTACTTAATTATGTGCTTAATTATATTAATGCGTCACATCATCTCACTTATATGTAATGGCCGAGACTAAAAACAGGACGGAAAAATTAACAGAGGACTAAGACCAATAAAACTTATTATAAGGGACTAAAAACGAAAATTATCAAAAAAATGAGGGACTAAAAACATAATTCACCCAATATAGTATATACCCCATGTACATTTCGAATTGATGTTGTAGGCTCTAAGCTGCACACGTGTCATGTGTTCGTTTTTATTTGGGCGAAAATGCCAATATTGATGAACTCGTCGCCACAATTTATTTTTTCTATTTTTCCATCTTTAATAATCTAAATTTAGTAAATACAACTTTTTTATATATAAAAAAAAAAGTAAATACAACTTTGTTCGTTAGGTTAGTCTCTCTGATTGCGAAGTTTAAGTGAAACCATTGAGACCACGTTATGGATCACGTCACGTGTTTTCCACGTGTGCATGAACTTCAAGAAAAGCAATAAGAAATTAAAAATATATGACATAAACAGAAATAAAAAACTACTAAAAGAATTAATAAACAAAAGAACCGTGTTAAAGAGAATCTTAAGAACCTTAATTAAGGAATTGATAAAGAAAAGTATTTATTAAAAATCATAATGAAAATGTATTAATAATATTAACTGATATGCTTTTTTATAATTATTTATTTTTAATTTATAATTTTTAATCAATAGTCTTAATATAATGATTAATATTTTTAAATAAAATAAGGGATTATGAACAGAAAGAAAAGACTATTTTTTGTTTTAATTTCAGGAAGGTTACGTTGGAGATGGGAAGAGAAAGTGACGTGTGGTAGTTTTGGGCGAGACGTGAGACTTAATCTCACGTAATCCCGCTGTTATTAGTTATGTTTCCATCTATGATAGATTAATAGGAAAAGAAGCACAAAGCAAAATTGAGTTTACATATAATAATTTACCAGAATATTACTTTGTCTTTTTACGAAATAAATCAATCAATTTTGTACAAACGAAAAGTTTTAATTATATTGTGCTTAACTTAAGAGAGTTGAGTATAAAATAATTTGCGTTAACGTACAGATTCAAATGAATGGGAATGTGAGCAAAAAATTAAGAGTTTCACACGTGCTAACAATATTTTTAGAGTAAACAATCTATACACTAACAATGTAAATAGTTTTTATTATACTATCATCTAATTATAAATTGTCATATATAGTAATTTGTTTTCTGCTTTTACAATAATCACATTAAAAAGTATACCTATCATGATTTTTAATTGTGCATAAAAATTAAACTCATATTTTATGCACTATAATTCAGATATTTTCATGTATGCAAATGCAAAAAGACAATCTCTTTCTCTATATTATGATTATGAAACAATGTAGTACTTTTTATTGACTGAAAAAGATTATGAAATTCTTGATTTTCTAACTTTGGCATCTTATGGATGGTAGAAAATATTCTTTCGGCCGATGGTTGAAAATGAAAACCATGGACGCGAAAATGGTGTTCCTTTGAAATTGTTGTGGACGGCATGGTGCTTTCTTATTGATAGTATTTGAAAGATATGGGAAAATTTTGGTTGAGCCAGAAGATGATAGAGCTGAGAAGGGTCCTGTGTAGAAAGGAAGAGGAAAATTTCTAGAGGTGTGTACCTTGGAGTATTTACGGCCGCCATAATGGAGTCATGGCTCAATAGGAATTTGAAATTTTTTTTATTTAAAATAATAGAATCAACTAAGTATAGTTTATTGATAAAAATGATAAGAATTAACCTTTTGCTTGTGTAAAAAAAAAGTTGGGGAACATGATTGATAGTCTTTAATTTTCAAGGCAAATTAAAGGAGTGAATATATAAGAAAAATGAAATGTAAACGGCGGTCATTATAAGTATTAACGCTTTTAACTGAGTTTTTTTTTTTTTTTGAAGAAGTATAACTGTGTGAATATTTAAATAAAGTGTCTTAGTTGAAAATATCTATGAACGAAGTCTTGTTAAAAATGGTTATACATAGTAGATATAAGTCAAAGATACTAGCCGAGACAAATAGATCAGACATATTGCTATGCTAAATTTAATCACCAAGGCTAATTTGATTTATGTAATTAAAATATTAATTCTTTTGTGGCCGAGCATTATGGATAGATCTTAGACAAGTAATTAGTAGAGCATCTTTATGAAATTGTGAGATTAAACGATAGTTTGGTTTGTGAATGAAACATATGTAAATGGAATGAATATGTGATTTATGATTTTGTTCTCCTAGAGAATTATGATATGCTTGCAAATGTAACATGATTGCGAAATTTTCACTAGAATATTAGTTTATGAATTCGCTATGATTTGGAACTTATTTTAAGGGTGTACTGGACGAGCATGGAAATTGATTGACTGACCTCTAACTATCTAGATGCGAGCATACGTCGAGAAGATGTTCAATATCGGCCCATGACACCCTGACCCGATATTGCATCCAATAGGTCCAACACTACAATAGAAGGGGATCCCAGATTCATGGCTAGAATCATGGAAGAAATTGGGAAAGATCCAATCGAATCCTCGTGTAAAAGGAAGGTAAGGTAATCAATCCCTAATGTCACGCCTGAAAATGTGCCTATCATTGATGGCCACTAAGGTCTTATAAAGGGGGGAACCTCACCCAGGTAAGTCAATCAATTCTAATTCCTACTTTATGGACTCCATGAATCCCTTTCTAACTTGGGTGTCAAAGTATCTTCTACAGGTACTACCCCTAATGTTTGAAGGGATTCGAGATGCTAAAGATAGGAGGGACTACTTTTTCCACCAACCCAGTTTGGTGGTAGAGCATCTTGGATTTTGGTAACAATATTTAGTGCTAATCTTAGGGCCGAAGCAAATTGGCCTTTGGCCACCACACCAATGGTAAAAACCAGGAAAACCACTATTGATGGAGGGAACAAAGGAAGACCCAATATGGAGGATCACCCACTCAATAGGCTAAAAATGATTAGGAAATGAAAAGGTTGAGGAAGGAGAATAAGGAAATACGCTCACAGTGCTGACATTTGGAGGAAGACAATGATAGAAGTGCAGCTACTCCTACACAGCAACAAGAGCAGTTTAGAGAGTCAGAGCCCAACGCGTCGATTCCTTGGACGAAGTCGCACCCTCAAGATAACACTTGATAATCAACAACCTATGCCGAAGAATTGCTGCTAAGTGGGAATCGACTTCGCAGGTACCCCTTTGTTGATGACATCATGGAGACACCATTCCCTACATGATGGAAGAACCTTAAGTTGGAAAGATATGATGGCACCATTAATCCCGATGAACATGTGGACATTTTCATCACACAGGTAAACTTATTCACTAATGATGATGCTAGATGTGCAAGGTATTCCCGATGTATCTGAAGGGGACAACCTTGAATTGGTATACTCAACTATTGTTAAGAACAATAGACTATTTCAAGACCTTTATTGTAAGGTTTAGGGCTCAGTACACAACTAGTAAGCCTCACCATCTAACCTCGACCGCCCTAGCAAACCTAAGACAAGGAAAGGACGAGCCCCTATGCAAGTTCATAGAACATTTTGTGGTCGTCATAGTAGAGATCCGAGACCTTCGCTCAAATGTTGCTCTACACTCCATGCTTATGGCACTCAAACCCATACTTTTTGCTAATTACTTGTCTCAAAAACCACCTAGGGACATGGACAACCTACGGGTGCGGGCAGTTGGGTTCATTCAGATGGAGGAAGTATTCAACTACCAGAGTAGGATTTGTTCTACAAGACAAGAAGTTGAACCAAGCCAATAAAGAAAAGTTGAGACCACACATCGAGAAAGGGAAGTTTAAAAAAGAAAAGGCTTTACAAAGGCCAGAGTATGACTTTTACACCCCTAAATTCGACTAGAGCTTGGATCCTAAAAGAAATTTGCCACACAAAACTTTTAGCACTACCACCCAAACGTTGGTCCCCTAAGGGAGCCAACCGGTCTAAACATTGTAGATACCACCACAACTACGGGCCTACAATCGAGGAACTTGTCTAGGCCAAACACTTGGAAAACTTTGTACAACAAATTCATGCTAGTAAGATGGCAAACCAAGAGTCGAGAAGAAGAAATAACAAGGATTCAAGTTTGGGGGCGAGTGATAAAAGCATAATAAGGACGAAAGGGAGGAGCAAGGCAACACCCTAGAGGCAGTTAAGAATCAGGTGAAAAGAGTGATCACCACCATCGTTAAAGGATTTGTAAGATGAGATGCCACTAACTTGACCTATAAAAGACATCTAAGAGCTATCTGAGCCATCAATGTGGTGTCCTATAAATTGCTTAAGGTGTCCCAGCCTATCATATTCACGGATGAGGACTTCATCGATGTAGATCCTAAGCAAGACAATCCCATAGTAATCACAATTAAGGTGGCAAACTTTGCGATCAGAAAACACTCATAGATTAGGGTAGCTCGCTTGATATCCTTCACAAGAAAGCTTTTCTTTAACTTGAAATTCCTAAGATTGCTATAAAACCTTATTGAGAACCTTTGGTGGGATTTGCGTGTGAACAGGTTAACACCTGTGGTCACATAGACCTCCTCACCCCTTTTGAAAGCGTGGGTCTTTCTTGGACGATCATGGTATGTTATCTTATTATCAATGCAATAACATCCTATAATATCATCATTGGACGACTTTCCCTGAATGAGTTGAGGGAAGTAGTATCCACATCCCACCTCATCATTAAGTTTCCTTTAGCCTCAGGGGGGAATCATTATGGTAAAAGCCAATCAAAAGGATGTTAGGCAGTGTTACTGTTAAGATAAAGGACGAATTTATGACCCTCGTTTCGTTTTGATAATAATAAACAGTCTTATGCTTAATCGTCTGATTACACACTCTTATTGCATGATCTCACTATCGTCTGCTCATGTGTAATTTATAAATCAAAGATGTTATGCCAACTAACCCTTTCAAATGATATATAGATATACATATATACATATGTTGAACATCTTGTTTATTCAAAAGCTCTATTATACGAGAACATTTTTAGTTTTGGAAATAGCGTACCCTCTCAAAAAAGAAGGTGTCTACATACCTATCTCTGAAAAGGTTTAGCTTTATGCTAAAAAGAAGGAATTTGTTTACAAATGTCAGTATGGAAAGCAAAATATGTCCACTACAACAAAATTGAGTACGAGAAAGGCTAAATAAACAAACTGCTTTATCTTATCAAAGTGATCAGTTGGTGAAAGCATTAAATGCGACATTTAATGCTCCAACGACTATTTTCTTCTTTTTACAACACCAGACGAAAGGTGTTTCCCAAAGCTCTCACAACGTATACTTTGGGAGAACTCTATAAATAGAGAGAAGATCATTGTCAATAGGATGGAACTCTTGGCAAATTCTCCTTTCTCTCAATCTATAATCTTAAACAAATTCTTCTTGTAACAATTTCTTGAGCTTTATTGTATATCCGTCTGATAAGGCAATAGTCTAATGTGATATCTTACCCTTAACCATTTCTCTGTGAAATTGGTGGAAACTTGAAGAGACTTTGTATCAAACAATACTTGGGTATTTGCTTGGAGAGGCAAGTGAAAGACTACTTGGGTTGAGCCGAAGAGGCTTGGATAAAAGAATATTTGTAACTTTGTTTAAGTTATAGTGAGACTTGGTAGTATACTAAAAATTGAACGTAGTCTTTAGGGTGAGACAAACTAGTATAAACCTCTTTGTTTCTCTTGTTTACAACTTCTTTTCGTTTTCACAACTCTCTTTTAAAAGCATTTATCTTTTATCTGTCAGACAAAACATCTCTTTGAAAAAGGTTTTACAAACGTTTTAAACAACACAATTCAACCCCCCCCTTCTCGTGTTGTTCTTGTGGTTTATAGTTACGTTGATAACCTCAAAATCAGTACATCATGACTGAATAGTTCTTGTGGCAACTAGGAAGCAGTAGTATCGGCTAATGTTAATTCAATAAGTTGGTAGAATTTGATTCGAGAACTGAGGTGTTGAACCAAAGGCCAAAACCTGTGGAAGACTTGGAAAGTTTTTAGTTGGGGAAGAAACTTGGGCAGTGCACTCGACTAGGGGGCATTTCTAGGTGACTTTAGAGAACTGATCACCAAGACCCTCATCAAACGCTAACATATTTGCATGGACTGCGACCGACATGCTCAGTAGTTTCCTATGTCATAGGTTGGCTATATTCCTTAAGAGATATAATATTGAGAATGTTTAATTAAAGAAGCAGAGAGAGTGAGACTTTTCAAG
The DNA here is from genome assembly GCA_004329165.1 of Spatholobus suberectus. Classification (NCBI taxonomy): domain Eukaryota; kingdom Viridiplantae; phylum Streptophyta; class Magnoliopsida; order Fabales; family Fabaceae; genus Spatholobus; species Spatholobus suberectus. Next base: position 60,743,372 of record CM014729.1, read on the forward strand.
TTATGTATTTTAATTTATAATATAAGAGAGATATGAGAAGTATGTTTATTAAAAATATGTTTTTAAATATTTTCGCAATTCATGATTTTATTTCTTTAATATTTAATTAAATTGTCATTTTACATTTCAATATAATAATATTATTTTATCAATATGATTTTTTTTTACGTCAATGGTATTGTTTGAATACTGTTTTAAATCTATTTTCTTAATGTTGTAATTTTTATTGCAAGAGAAATATCTTCAATTTGATACAATACAATGAGATTTAAAATTTAAATCAAATTAAAATTAAGAAATATATTTGAAAGGAATACAAAATAAAATTAAATGCTGAATACATTGGATAAGATAAGTTATGTGACTTAATTAGAGTCAAAATAATGCATAAAAACACTCTCATTCAAGGATGAGGATTTATCCTTTCTCAATATATATCCTCTCTATATATAAATTAGAATAACTATCTTGAATAAAAGCATTTTTAGGAGTTATTCTTCAACGAGAGTTATTTTAGAAGTTTTTCTTCAACAAGAATGTTTTTAGAAATTTTCTTAACCTCTTATCTCTTTCAATCTATTATTTAATCTTTATTTTTAAATTAAATTTTAATATTTTTTAAAAAATTATCAATAGTTAAAAATAACCTTATATCACAATATAAATTATTTATCATAAATCTAAAATATAATTTATATGCTCAAAAATATTATTTACTACTAAATTTAATTATAATATAATTTATATATTCAAAATAATTTATTTATTATAAATTTTAGTTATATAAAATAAACATTTATCATGTATATTGCACAAGTTAATACTAATATTTATAATATAGGAGTATATATATATATATATATATATATATATATATATATATATATATATATATATATATATATAAACCATAAATTCTGTAAACAAAATCATGAGCGAGAATATTTTTGGGTCCATCTATTTGAGTAATTATGTTCAGAGATTTAATATTTCTAAAATTATTTCTTAACTAACATTTTAATTAGTGCATTGCACGGGTCAAATCTATTATGTAAATTTTATAATTATAATTAATTATTATAAAATATTTAATAGTAATTAAATTATTTAAAATTAGATATATTTTAATATTATATAATATATTAAACAAAAAATTATAAAAAATAAAATAAGCTAAAATATAAATAAAATAGTCATATTAAAAATCATGTATGGTAAGAAAGTTTATAATATGATATAGAATAACTATTGCACTCAATCTTTTTATTTTAAAAAATAGTTTTACTTAACAATCTTATTGGACAAATGAAACATCTAAAATGAAATAATAGTAAAAGATATAAAATATTTGTAAAGTCAGATAAAGAATAATTTAGAAATTGAAAACAAAAAAAAGTAAGAAAATGTCTTTTGTTTAACTTTTTTATCTTTACTCGTTCTATTTTTTTTTAATCATATATATTTATTCTTGATTGTTTGTTAGCTAATTTTAAGAGAAGAAAAATCACATATACATATTTTAAAATCAACATGCATTTTCAAAGAAAAAAAAATGACACAATCTATCTTAACACACTCAATTTTAGTTTTATCTTTATCTTTGTCTTTGTCTTTTTATTTTTGTTAAAAAAAGACACCATTGGTAGAAAATCCAACCCTTACACATAGGTGCAACTAAAAAATTAAAATTAACATACTACATAACAACATAAAACCTAATCTATAAATGAAATATGGAAAAATTGAAAAAAAGCACACAATTCTTTACTACAAAATCAATGTGTGATATTTCAATAACTAATAGCATAATACTTGTGCAATTGCATGGGTAGCATTGATTTTCATCCACATTTCTCTTATTAATTTTTCATTGAGTACAGTATGCATAGTAATTCCAATGACCAATTAATGATCATAATTACACTATATTTTCCATGGAAGCTAGACAATTGAAAACATTAAACTTCATACTAATAATAATATCCATCTTACAGGTTTGCATGCCATCCACAAGTTACATTTTAAGACAGTAAGGGGTTTTTTTTGGGTGATTATGAATCCATCTAAGCTTCTATCTTCTTTACGAAAAGATTGAGTGTCTCATGCTTCCTCATTTTGGATTACTCTCAGTTTCAACAACAACTTTTAAGCTACTAAACATATAATGTAAATCATATTTTAATTAAAATTCGTAATAAATAAATATTTTTGAACATATAGATTATATTTAAATTTATAATATATAATTTATATTATGGTAGAATGTCATTCTAATTATTGATAATTTCTTTTAAAAATATTAAAATTTAATTTAGATATAAAGATATTAAAAATGATAGTTTAAATGATATGAGAGGTTAAAAAAAAAATTTAAAAACACCCTCGTTAAAGAATGACGGCTAAAAATATTCTCGTGAGAGATAAAAGTTCTAATTTAATAAATAGGATATATTTTATAAGTGGATTAGCTGTATGGTTATTCGCAATTACTTTCGTTATTCGCATTTATAAGATAGCAATTTTCAATTATTTTTTATGCTTATTTCGGATAAATCCTTCAAAACCCAAAATTTACTGCTTTGTACATATTACGAATAATACACGTAAAGTAATGTATAAGAAAAGTTTTACTTTTGAAGTGGAAGAATCACTTGATTTGATTTCGGACTTTCGGGATGAGGCTTGAGGGGTGATTGGTAGCTTACCTACCATATTGGGTAAGGAATTAGTGAGCAGTTGGATACTGTAGCTGTGTTTGTTTTGACGTATAAACTTCCGTTCAAACACCGATCCACCATTTCTCCGGATGTGTTTAACTGTATTGGGATGTGTGAAAACGAGTTTACAAACATGCTACCTATCTATCTGCTATTGCCACTACAAAGTTAGTAAATGGCACACGTCTTAATTTTATTTTATTTTTGTTTTGAATGTGACATTAACTTGAGGTCATCATAAGCTTTTGGTGAGTTGATATTGATAACTTTGACAAATTGCTCCAATGAAATAAAAAAAAATGAGTTCGAGATTGATAAAATGAACAGTGTAAGGACAAGCATGAACTGATGGACATGATGTGCTTTTTTACTATCAATGGATGTGAGACAATAGTTCATTAAAATCATATCATATGTGTACTAAATCATTAATTATTAAATCCACTAGGGTTGGCGTAGTGGTAAGAGTTTGGATAATATAAATGAAATCATAGGTTCTAATTTCAATACGACTATTGTATACCAGAAAAAAAAAATCATTAATCATTAATTACTGAACGTATAGATCACCTGACACAAAATTGTTCTATCATAACCAATGATCTAGAATTCAAGTCTAGGATATACAATTACGCTAAATACTTAAAGGGAAGCTTTATTGCCTAAAGTGATCTTACCTGACTCAAACAGAATTGCCTCCTATAAAAAATACATATGATCTAAACAATAATAAAAAAAAAAAGGTACTAAATCATTATCGTTCAATGCTAGTAAAATTTGTACATGAAATAGGATTTGTCTTATGTTCTATCACTGTTTTTAATTTTATTTTCTATTTTCAAAGACTTAAATAAAAAAAATGAAAACATTTTTCAATTATTTTATTCCTTATCTAAAAATTTTAGAGCAGAAAATAAAATTAAAAATACGGCAATTAATTAAAACTAAAAAAAATTATAAAAATAAACAGACCATGAATAAAGTAAAATTTTGAAGCTATTTTCTGTATTTTTGTAATAATTTACCAATTTCTCACAATTTTTTTATTGTAAATGCTAGTGCTGTGCTTATTATGTTTTATATTTATAGCTTTACTGCTAGACTTTGATTCATCTAAAGTGATAGATACAAATTTAAACAAAATATAGAATTTTAATTATCAAACGAAAGATTAATGAAATAAATTCCAGACATTCATATGTATACATGCATGTATATGCATATGCATGTTTAATCACAATTTCAGTCCTTAATTTTCCAATAATTATAATTTTTCATTTTTTTTAAAGTCCCAAGTGAACTAGTAGAAACTAGAAACCATATTTCTAATGTACTTAACAGCATTTATTTTTTGTAATAGAACTCTTGAAATTTGGAACATCATTAACCTCTTGTACTCGGCTCAACATGAGCATTGCCTGAACTAATGCAAAATTGATGGAGTAAACCAAACCTTGATATTATCATACTCCCTATCAACTCCTTTTTGTTTTTTTGAAAGGGTACCCCTTATCAACTCGAACATCAGAAAAATATGACAAAGAAAACAATAAATGCAGAGGGCCTTCCGTAGAATTACATTTGCAAAAAACGACGACAATAAGATTAAATCAACCTTTAAATGAATATTAGCGATGATGAACATGAAAGCAACAAAAATAGCTTCCATAATTCTGACCTCGATATAGGTCCCATTTCGCTAAACAGCTTAATTACGTGTTTATTGAACAAGTGCTTGTCATATAAGTACTTATATATAAATTGTTTTCATAATTGAAGAGGATATGTGATTAAACTGTTTTGGTATAAGCTATAAGTTATGTCCATAAGTTATCCTGAAAAGCTTATTGAATTAAGCTGTAAACAGCTGGTGAACATATCATAAACTATTTTCATAAGTTTTTTCAAACACTTATCCAAGTACTTATGTTATAAGATAAGTCTAAATAAATTGTAAATATGCTCTTCCAAATGCACTCCTAGTTAAAAGTAAAGAACAAAAGAACATGCAGTTATTATTATTATTATTATTATTACTATTATTGCCTACTATTCTCATCTTGATCATGTTAAAAAAATAATAACATAACTTCAGTTCTATAGATAACCTTCATTATTATCAGTCAATCCCCTACTAATTACAATTTTTAATAGTAATAAAAATTTTAGTCTCACAAAGCTTTTGATTGCATAAATCGTATACAACTCAGTGACCAAAATGATTGCACAAGGGTTATAAGATGGAGAAAAACTAAGTTCTCAACTAGGGGTACCCGGATTCTTGCCTTGATGGACAGCCTCTAGACATTCCTTGGCCCGATGAACTTTGGACTGGAGGTAAAAACTCCCACTCTTGGCATTATTCTCAAACAAACTGCCATATTGCTGCACAGAAGAAATATGTTTAAACAACTATTATAACAAGAATTTAACTCCTCTAAAGCAAAGGATGCACTTTAAAAAGACAAATGTAAAGTTATAACTGTTAATTGAAAAATCAAGAATGTAAACTTTAGCATTATTATATATTAATATATGAGCATGTATTTTATCATAGTATTTGTCATTGATTTTCTCTAATCAAAAGTTATTAACTTCTTATTTTTTTCTCAAAATTAATCTCCTCACTTTAGGGAGCAACATTCAAACAATAGGGTAATATAACCACAGCACAGATGATATGCTAACCTCCACTATCTCCTCCCAGGGAGTTTCCTCAGTAACTCCAAGAATCTGCCGAGCCTCTTGCTCTGTCATCCCTTTGCTAGCTCTGCAGATAGTATTTTGTATCGTCTCTTGCGCAACAAAATTTTTTGAGGCATCTGGAATAACATAACATAATGTTTAGAAAATGTGAAGATCTAGAGCTGCTATGTGTGTGTGTGTAAAGGGAGAGAAAGATTGGCCAAGACACGATTAGAGAAATAAAAACTAGAATAAATTACACTGACACTCCCTAAATTTTTTTTAGATTACACTTAATCCTCTTGTTTTTTTAACGTTTACAATAATCTCCCTTATATGAGTACAAGTTATAATGTTTTTTAAACAATTAAAGAGGTTAGTATAGGGATAAAAAAAGAAAGAGTATTGTGTGTAATCTGAAAAAATCTCAGAAGGTGTCAGTGAAATTTACTCTAAAAACTATGGACCTAACACAAATTAAGTGTATCAAAGAATGAAGACTTATGGATGTAGCCAATTCCATTTAGTGGGAATAAGGTATGGTTAATATTTGCATAAAAGGATAATTGATTGAGAAAAGAACAAACACACCCCCCCCCCCCCCAAAAAAAAAAATCAAAAACGAAAACAAAGAAACAATAAAAGATAGGAAAGCATATCTGGAAGCTCTCCAATCTGGATATCCATAATAAAAAAACTCCCTTAAAACCAGGTTGACACACAATTAGAAGCAATGTAAACTACTTTGTCCCATAAAGCTGGGAAAGAATATTGAGCCATTTTAATCCATCCTTGAGCCCAAATTTCTACACCAACAAAGCCCAATCCCAAAGGGCTTTACACTCTTTCCAACCGAAATGCTAAACTGATTCCAAAGCTTCCAAGCCACACAATACAGAAAGCGATAATTAATACTTTCTGAATTTTGAAAACTCAATACAAACACCAAGAGAATTAGTCACGCGAGGTCAGAGTTTGACAGACCACTTGTATTACTTCTATTACGTACCACAATTGAAACAAAATTTTAACCTTAGATAAACCTCTTGAAGAATCAAAAGCTCTAAAATACTGTAATGCATGATTTGATCAAAATCTTAGTATAGATTCCATGCGATAAACTGTCATTTAATTCAATCAAATTGGGAAGCACTGAATCTGACTTGTCTTTTGGGGTTGAAAACTGAGTGTATTAAATAGTCCCAAATAAAAATGGAATTGGTGATCAACACAGTAACAAAGAAGGAGCCTTAATCTTCCAAAAAGTGTAGATTTGAGTTGTTTGATTATGAGATAGATATGTAAATTGAATGCACGGATAAAACAAACAAATCAGTCCAAAGGCTCAAATCTCCTAAAAGCTTAAGCTTTTAAGTGAAGGATCATGAAAAGGACTGACTCTCCTAAAAGCTTAAGATTTTAGGTGTAGTCTCACGAAAGTTCTATATTTGACAGGTCACCATAGATCTATTTGTCAAAACAGAGAAACAAAAGAAACTAATATTGTTCAGAAACAAACAAATCTAGGTCAGCATTGCCTGTTTTATGAGGTTCCCTTAAAACAAGTGTTTTTAAAAACATCTTAAAATGAAAGTTCCAAAATAATCTTAACCATGGAGAGTGTAATGTTAAAAATAAGGCTCTGGTGCATATTGATATTGATAAAGACAGAAAATAATCAGAATACATAAGGCCTAACTAATGTAATGGTTCTCCCATAATTAACAAAAAGACCATATCTATAATGTAGGGTAAGCAAGGAGAAAAGGATAAGAAATTAATTTCAGGGACTTGAATGACAGCATGACTGCACAAGGTAATTAAAACATTTTCTCTTCAATGAAACTAGGGTCTCTAGCCAAGCCATCACTTTTCACTGTATCTCTTTAATTACACTTCTCTTCATTTTACAGTTTTACTGCTAGCAATTCTGTGAAAATGTTTGAAATTAGCATCCCCTGTCTTGGTATTTTCCTGGAATCCAGGCCTTCACTGCATTAACAATTAATCTCCTTTTAAAGAATCCAACCAAACTCTTATTTTTTTTTTTTAAAATCTTGTCAGCCTGTTGGAGTGCAGAAATAGAACCCTCACAAGCTAATCTATCTATCCATCACACCTAATTACAGGAGAACTTCTCTTTAGAGACCAACTATAATGATCTACAAGCTGAACATGAAGTATGTAACCTATCCTAAGCTCTTCTCACAATATACTTCTCAACTCCAAGAAACTAGGATTTCATTTGACACTGTTCGAACATGTGGGCTTCACATACCATAGATATGCAAACCAAATGCACTGAAAATTTCATTCTGAAAGCTTCCCATGTAATGATTCAAATTTGTCAACTTTATTGCCCAAGGAAACCCATGACATGAAATCCTATGCCAACCCTTGGCAGAAAAGAAAAACTGTAACTCTGATAAGAACCTTGTGAGAATCACACCACAAAAGCTAGTTGTTGTAGTTGGAGAGCCTAAAGCCTTATAAACCCCACACTAGAATCCCATACTTCCAATGTGGCCCTCAAGTCCCATAAATCTCTAGATAACATACTTAGCTACTAAATTCTTAAAAGAAGCGTAGAAAGTGAAGCGCTGAAGCTGAACGTCTGTAAATTAAGTGATAAAATTATTTTGGTGTTGGAAAATAATTTAACCAACATTTCCATATGGTATATGTTCACAAAAACAAACAATAATTAAACCCAACGCCTAGAAATCACAGAATTAAATAGTAAATTAGCACGCAATATTATGCTTGTCACACAAATCACAAATCTATCTACAGTCACTAATTTAAAAAGCTTACTAGCAAGTGCTTGACGATATGCCTGAACAAATGCTCTTGCCAATATTCCTCCACCCGTCACAATCAAGTTTGCAAAAATCTTAGCGGCCTGCATAAACAATTCAGCTAAAGTTTTGCAAGAAAAAGGGAATGTTCCAGAAAATTCTTTGTACAAAGACCATGTACAGGTAGCAGATTAAGCTCACTTCCAAAACCACATCCTCAATCAATACTCTCCTCTTTCATTTTTTATTTTCCTTTTGATACATATATCAAAAAGTTACTATTATGCCTCTGTTTTGAACCTATGACTTCCCCAACAAACTGAGCCATGCCCAAATGGAAATCACAACATAATTATGCACAATTGGCAAGCTCAGGGCCACAAGGCAAAGAAACACAAGCTAAACTTCTGGGTATTGTAAAAGTCACATAATAGTCAATGATAAATCAATCTAAGTTGGCTAAGCAATAAATTAGAAACACCCTCTTAAAAATTGCATACCTGCAATGAACCCAATTCATAATTCTATAAATAAATCTCATGAGATAACAGATAAAAATCAAAAGGAAGAATTTATAATTCCCTTTATGTTATGCACAGAAAAAGTAAGCAACAAAGAATACACAAATTTCTTCACTTCTCTATTTCCCTTTAGAACCAGACAACAAGTTTGATAGGAAGAAACAAGAAAGACAGATATTAACATACCATAGCTTGAGAATCAACAAAATGAACCCCTTCTAATCCACAAACTTGAATTTTTCTTCTCTGTGAATGAGAAAATTTAGGGTTATTGGACCTGAAATCGAGTTAATGATAAGCGACTTGATTTGTGGGTTTCAACACAAAGAGAAAACCAATCTTTTGCTACAACAGCCTCGGAGAGAAAAGTATGGATGTGCATGGATAGATTTGGCATAAAATCAAAACAAATCCATTTATAAGCCAATTATATGGATTGGATTTCAAAACCAATTCACTTCTTTTTTTTCAAAACCAGTTTGGTCATTGGTTTTGACCAAACTGGTTTTTAGTCAAATCCATACTTTTATCCAAATCTAATTATAAATCCAGTTTTTAAACCCTTTTTTTTTTTCAAAATACAGTTATAAGACTGGTTTCGAACCACTTCAAAGCTGGTTCTTGTTTCAAAAGACTAGTTTTCTTAGTCAAAGGCAAAAGATTGTTACAACATTGGACATCAAATTAAATATTTGACTTTCCAAAATCCCTTTTGGATAAATGTAGAGGAAGTTTCATAAAGCAAAATGAAAATATTGATCAAGTACGCTTCACTACACAATTACAAGTTCAATGTCATATTAGTATGTAGTCCTATGACTCACGACACCACCTAATACCCTACTCTTGCACAGTTGCACTCTTATTTCACTATATATATCCAGGAAATGAAGCAACTTGCAACCCTAGTAGAAAACACACAGATAAGGAGTAAAAGACAGGGAGGAAACAAGAAGACATATTCATAGAGGTCACAAGATTCATTGTGAGCATGCCAAAATGAGCAATTAACTAGTTGACTGCAAATAATGTTCAAATCGCAGTCTTGATTGAAAGCTGGGCTGAACTTGTTTTTCTCTTAGTTGTGCCTCAATAACAGTATCATTAGTTCGTTACAGTTATCTAAAGATTCCTTACAGTAATGCTGATCTATCCTAAAAATCAAAGGATGTAGTCTTTACTAACATATTTTGGTGGATAAATTATAACTGCACATCATCACATCTTTCCACTATTCCTAAAAATACAGAATCAACAAGTAAATACCATCATTTTTGAGTATGACACTCACACTACCTGCATAGAATTGCAGATTTATCGAAGGCAACAGAAGCCCTGAGATACAATCATGGCTACAGTTATAATTAGGTAATAAGAATAAGCAAACAGCTGCCAGTAGATTAATTTGGGCATGACCATCTTTTTAATTGTATACAACGTGGAATATATTTATGTTATACATATATGTTGCACTTTTAGTGGTTTTAACTTTTAATAATTTTGTCAACCAAAAGTGTAGATTAATTGCTGCTCAGAATATATGAAATTATCTTTTAACTAGATAGTACTGTTTTGGTTACTTTCTAAAGTAGAGTGTACATCAACTCTATTTATGGATTTTGCTTTTTTTTTTTTAGCTGATGTTAAACACATTAGATTTCTTTCTTTGATTTACAGAAGTACAGAACAAGATTGTAAGTAATTATATGTACCCAAAATGTAAACAATACCCATTCAATATCTTTCTCTCCATCTAAACAATGCGAGGTTTCTCTCTTCTCCTAGCTCATCATAAGACAATATATTGACAATTTAATACAAACAACACTCAATGCAATTAAATATACTCAAGCCCAGAAGGGCTGAGAGCATGAAGTTAAAAGGAGAGTTTCAGAATGTTTTTCAAGAAAATGTAGAACTTCAATTCGATCTAGGAAATCTGCATCTATTAACAAGGTGGAGGAGTTATCTAAGTTCCTTGAATAAGACAAGAAATCAGACTAAGGAAAATGGGGATCTTAACAACAGTGGGAAGGACTATGATTTGCTTCCTAAAGTAGTTGAATTCTCTGAAGAGAATGGACATGGGGGAAAAGACACATCTAAGGTAGAAGTTTCGGCCAATGAAGAGGGACTCAACTCAAACAAAGCTCACAGGAATAAAGCATTGATGACAGAGAAATGAAACCTTGGTAATAGAGGATATTGATGATGGTGGATGAAAAATATTCTACTTTGGCATATTGAACATTAGATTGGATCCACAATCCACGCATGTACCATGTATATATGGGTATTAATGTCCATACCAATGCCCATATCAATGCTACAAGCACGCATCAATTTGTGGATACTAGCGAAAAATTGTTTGTAGGCAAGTGATATATGACAGTGACCAAAAAAGGTGAGACCCCTATATCACATTTTGTGGGCAAAATCTTTTTCCTTGATTCATATCAAACAGTTTGTGGGCAAAATCAAATATATTGCAAAAAGAAAATGTTAACAGAATGTGAAACATCATAAACAAATAAACAAGTGCGTATTTCATATCATACAAGGAAATTTCCAACTAGAGAGACAGAGAAAACCGAATAAATAAACAAATAAATAACACTCAGATCCACAAACATCACAGTAACAGGGCCTGGGGAAATCAGATTCACATATGAAAAATAGGGGAAAAAAAATCAAACCAGGAATCAAGAACAAAACAAACCTGAGAAAACAATCTACGAACACTGCAAAAATGAAGCCTCGGGTACTGTGAAAATGAAGCTATAAAGATGAATTCATAACATACAAAGATAGAAGTTGAGGTCGTTAGAGGGGTTTTCGTAGAGAGGAAGAAGAGCAAGGTTTAATTTACATTTTTACTTTCTTGTGTTAAGGTGTAATTCTAAATTTTCATTTTAATTATAAAAATATCCAGTTAAATTGCCAAGAATTATAAAACTATTTTCATAAAGTATTCAAACAGAATTTTTACTTTTTTTTAAACTTATATTTCACTCATAAAATACTTTATCCAAATTATGAAAAAGAGATATTCCCTGTCCCTCTTCATTTTTTAAAAAATAAAAGGGCGGAAATATATATAGCAAGTAATTTAGAGAATAGTTAAAATATAAAGTAATAGATAATTTAAAAAATAATTAAAAGATATAATAATAAAATAAAAATGAAGCCCAAAAAAAAAACTTCTTTATTATAATTATAAATAAAATTACTTTTGCCACAAACACAAGTGAATTGTAGGACTCACTTGTCATGATATCTAGCCCTGTATGACACAATTTTTTTGTTAATTTGATATTTGTCTTTGCAACCAATGTATATGTCTATTACAAATTTTATTTGACATGATAGATAACACCTGTTTATCTTATATTGTTTCTATTTTTTTATGGGATTGTTTCTGTTTTTAATTATACACACATCGTATGCCTTAGTTTTAACGAGCAGTCCCTAGTAAATGCGAAAAGTTTGAAACGGCAACGAAATGATGTGTTTATCTTTTATTGGATAAATTTTAAATTAAAAAAAAAATGAAGTGGTTTGGTAGAAATCATGCCATGTATGTTTCGTATAAAAGCTCGTTTAGTAGTTATGATAGAATAGAATATGATAAGATATGAGAATAAGATAAGAATATAATAGGATAAGAGCAAGATAAACTATAATCTTATTTAATATTTGATACACACTAGATAACAAAACAAATCAGGTAAAGATAAGATAAAATATAAATTATATTCAAATGACAAAATCACTGTTTCGTAAAATTACATATAATTTTTTAAAAGTAAGTTTTAATTTAAATTTTTTAATTTTTACAAAAAAATATAATTTTAACTAAAGTATATAATATTATTTTTTATTTATGTAGTTACTTTTTAAAATTATAAAAAAATTATATAAGATTTTTAAAATTATAATTATTATTCATATAATTTTCTTTTAAAAAATATTTAAATAGTAATTATTTAATTTTTAATATTTTAATTAATAATATACTTTAAATTTACATATCAAAATTATTATTATTATTATATATAGAGAGAGGGGGAGGGAAAGAGAGCTTATTTTATCCTGCTGTTTCTTAATCTAGTTTTTCCTTAGGATAAGAAATATACTGGAACAACAAGATATGATAAGGGATAGAATAGTGTTATCATATTTTATTGGTGCAACAAACAACGAATTATAACAGGATAAAATAGTTATCCAATCTTATCCTATCATATCCTAGCCACCAAAGGAGCCCTTATATTCTTGCAGTTATATCAACTATTATTAAACTTTGTTGAAAAAACGTTTCAAAACTGTAAAGTGTGTTTAACTAAATAACTTCATTAAACGCTCGTTGAATTTATATAATAAATTTTACACCGAAATTTATTAAAATAAATTTAAAATATTAAAAATTTTAAATTCAAATAAGCTTTATAAAAACTCTTGAAATAAACTATCAATTTCATCTCTAAAGTATTACTCTTTCTCTTAAATAATCCCTCAAGTAACCAAATTATATAAGTAATTTCTTAAATATTAAAAATTATACTAAATAGTTCTCCAAGTTGAAAAGTATTTCAAAATAGTCTCTAAACGTTAATAAAATATATCAATGTATGGAGTAAATTGTTGAATATTTAATGTTTTAGAGACTACTTATATAATTTTATTGCTATAAAGACTAATTAAAAGATAAAGTAGTACTTGAGAGACCAAATAAATGGTTTACTCCAACTCACGTAAATACTTCTTTATCTTGTTATCTAATGTAACAAATGCTTTTATTATTTTGACAAGTAGTAAAGGAATAATATAAGGTAGAATAAGAATTTAGAAATTTCACCCTATCCCAAGGTTAAAAAGAAAAAAGAAAAAAGAAAAAGAGAGCATTTTTTTTTTTTGATAGAAAAAAGAGAGCATTTCCTAGTTTTACAGCGGACTGTAGATACTCATGCGGACAATAAACAAGCAAGAGAGAGAGAGAGAGAAATTGAGAGCAACAAATGTACTGAACAAACGCAGTGATCTAATTGGATTTTGCGTTGGTAGTCCTAGCATCTTAAAAATTTTCAAGACTTCTTCCAGTCACATAAATACAAACATTTGATGATTCTGATCCAATTCCACATTATTATTCAAATGCGCCAGTTTTGCATGTTCCTCGTTCATTGTAGCATTGTAACGATATTGTTCCTAGGGAGACACAATAATCATTAAAAACTGGCTCTCCAACTCGAAAGTTCCAAACTGTAGACGGCCACAATTTTTTTTTTCCTTCCGTAAAACGGGCTTTGGGCCATGGTATTATTTCGGTTGCGACCGAAGCAAAGAATTTTAAAGAGAGAAATCTCATCCAAAGATACAGTAAGCCGAATTTCAATGGACAACAAAAAAGTTTGAAATCTTAATATTGCTTCGATACTATTTGGATAATTTTTTTTTAATACATAAAAGGTTAGACTATTTGGATAATTTTTTTCATGAATACTAATAGAAAACGATAATATGAAGTTAAAATAAATTAAATTTATCTCATAAGTTAAAATCAATTTATACATCTCAAAGTTAAATGAGAGAGATTTTATAAAAATTAAATACATAAGTCAATTTTAATTTATGAAAAAAACTTAATTCATTATACTTTCTTATTTTCTTCTCTTAATGATTTCATAATCTTGACTCTAATCTATTTCCTCAAAAAAAGGAGAATAAAAAACCTCTAATCTATGTTGCCAAAAGAAGAAAAAAAAATTCAATTACTCTTGTTCATGTCTCCCTTTCTTTTAAGTAATCTACGTCCGAAACACAATAGCCATCATGGAGTCCAACGATAATGCAATTTTCTTGTTGGTTTGGTTCTTCTGTCTATTTCCTTCTTTTAAGTGCTTTGCATGTTTTTTATTATTCTTCTTGTTTTATTTTCCTGATCTTGTAAATTTGAATCAGCCTAGACAAAATCTGAAACACCACCCCCAAGAAAGTAAAGTACAAAATACAAAAGCGAGTACGGTAGTAGAGGGAAAAGTTCCAGCACGAGCGAAGCATTAGATGATATCAACCACCCCTACCCACGTGTCCTTGTAACAGTTTCGTCATGGGTCAGTGCACATGTAGATGGGGCACACATCACCATCTGTTTCCATTACTTGCATAGTTGCATTGTACAATTTGTACTTCCCATGTTGTCTCCAACAACTATAAATTTATTATCTTGAAAGTGAGAATTGCTCATCCCACACCTATTATCCAACCAAGTAAAAGGGAGAAGTATAAAAAAAAATGAAAAAAATAGAAAGAGATGGTTAGTGAAACTCTTAGTCTTTAACTTCATATAACAAGATTCTAATTGCTTCCCAAATTGGCTGAGAATTTGTGTTTGGAATCCTGGTGCTTGGATTTGAGGTGCACCAAAAAATAAGCCTACATTGATAGATTGAAGGAACGGCTAACTGGTAGGGGGTTTCATCAGACCAAGAACTATCAAGTACTGGTGATAAGAAATTCTGCAGAATCTGAAAGCAAGTGCTGGTGAAAAAGACAACTTGTTCAAGAACCACAACTTAAGCATTACCAAGTACCAACAGATCCTGTTTTGACAACAAATCTCGTATTAATGTAATTACTAATTAGCTTAAAAGAATGCTTTCCAATATGCACAATAGATTACCATCCAGTCATCACTGATAAGTATATTTCCACCAAGATGTGGACAAAGAAACAAAACCGATCAACCCTTCTTTTTTCCAGGCATTTAATCCTACATCCATTATAGGGCTGCATAGAAACTGCCATAGCAGGTTATACATAATCAAAAAGCTGCTTGGTCAGTAATAAAACAACCATCACTCAGACAAACTGAACATATCTTGAGTATTACCTTGAATTGAAAAATAGAATCTTCACAGAAGATTGTTTAAGTCTAGTATTTCAATGAACTCTGCCTCGTTGATGCTAATAGATATATAATATAATTTGCGTGCATCGATTGCAGACAGAAAAACTTTCGCTTCAAAATAACTAACTGCGTTTAATAACTGTTGTGCCTACAAACCAGCTCATGTATCATATTAATTATTGAAATTCAATCCTATCAGCACAAACTCCATTGAAAATAATCAAATAAGTTCAAAAACACAATCTATAGATAGCATTGAAGAAAGCCAAACTGCCAAAGTAATGTATACAAATTCTAGAATTATATAATAGGTTTAATTATTCATTTGGTCCCTATAGTTACAAAAACTTTTCTTTTTAGTCCATATACTTAAAAACATTCTCTTTTAATCCTTACACATACCATTTTTAATTTTTTTTAGTCTCTACACATACATTTTAATCTCTCTTAATTCTTATGGCAAAAACTAAAAGGGATTAAAAATGATATGTATAAAAACTAAAAGGGAATGTTTTTAAGTATAGGGACTAAAAGAGAAAGTTTTTGTAACTATAGAGACCAAATGAGTAATTAAACCTATATAATAATATCAATTCATGTTCATTCCAAAATAGACTCCATGTTCTCTTTTATATCTTTGTTTGAAGACAGTAAAAGCTAACTTCATCAGCCCTCATCTTGATAATTAATGTTCAAAAATTAACTAAAATCCCCAAATCTCCTTATTTGCTTTCTATAACCCATAATTTGAGGGTCTCTTTATGGTAATTAAATTGAAAGCAATATCATTGATTAACCTAGATTTACCATAAGAGAAGCACACACAACATTGATTGAGTTCTGCTCAAATTGAGACAACAGAATGATACAGCTTGGATGATGCAATTAAACACAGTCATCTGAAACAATCAAGACCTACTAGAGCAAAGGTCAAAAGACACAGAAAAAGGTTATTCCTAATTTCCTTTTATGTCTCATTTTTTTCTTCAACTTAGAGGGAGGAGATGTTGTTGAATAACAGGCAACGCAAAAAGGATTCGGGAAGATCTGAATACAATTAAATACATATTTAAAAAGTGCAAGAGTAAGCAAAAAAGACAAAAACTGAGACCAGTTACAATTCTGCAACGCTTCAATTGAACTTATGAAAATGGTGATTGCAACCCAACATGTACCAAGAGCTAATTATTCACCTGTCATGGTGCCAACATTTGAAAAACCATCATGATAATTTAAAATGAAAAGACTCAGATCTGTGAACCTTCTAAAACTGTATCTATTACTCTAAACAGGAGTAAACATTTACCCCAAAAAGGGGGCAGAGATTACCCATGAGCCAGAATTATCTCCTTGAAAGTGAAAAATGTTAATTCCATTCAGAAGAAATCCATATAGCACTATTCACCAAAAGCAAACACTTCAGCATCCCATCACTGCGCAGTTATACACAAAGCTCCCCGATTGCCTGCTAGCAAGCAGGTTCCACTGTGGTTCACCTTCACCTGGGACACAAGCATTGATCTCAATTACCCTTCCATCTAGAGCTCTTGGCCCACCAATAACAATTAGGCGATTTCCACATGCACGAAAGGCTAATCCCCAACCATTCATTGAGACTATCCGGTCAGGTAATCTTCCAATAGTGACCCATGAATTATTGTCTTTATCATATTTCCTCACCTCTTGTTGGGCATAATCTGCAGCATACAATACATTATTTACAACTGCAACCAAAGGAGGAGCCTCAGCAGCAGCCAATACCTCAGTCACCTCAGATCCTCCATTTCTCCCAGGGAACATGTTGGGTATTACTCGCCATTTTCTTGTCTGCAGATCAAACTCCTCCCCACTTGTTAGCTGCTTTGAGTCACCTACTCCAATCCCGCCAATGACATAAAATTTCCCATCTATAAATACACCCGAACACATTTTCCTTGCTTTATTCATGTTTGGAAGAAGCTCCCACGTTCCAGTTTCTGAGTTATAAAGCTCAGCTGAGCTCAAGATGTTGCCACGTGGATCACAACCACCAGCTAATATGGCAACTTCTCCAAGGCTGGCAGAACCGAACAAGCATCTAGGAACATTCATTTCCATACCAGATGACCACGAGTTCATCAAAATGCTATATCTGTATATGACAGGAGACATTATTTCCTTTCCAAAAACAAGAAGCTCAGTACCAACAGCCAACGACTCCTTATCTGAACAGATAAAGCATTCATTAGAAGGCATTCTAGGCAAGCGCATCCATCGACCAGTGTTTGGATCAAATGCCTCCCATTCGGGGAGATTACAAGAGAAGTAAACCCAATGCTCTATGATACCCATCTGCCGCCTCAGCCTATAAAGCTCTCCCGTCCGAACGAGAGATCGAAAACTTTGGTTCAATGAGGCAATTGAACCATAGTCAGACCTTGAGCACCGTAGGAGACAATTAATTGAGATGTCCCGACCAAGTTGGAAGATAAGTGAACTTGAATCTGACTGATCACTTGCATGGTTTTGGTCATTCGCTTGGTTAACAGATAGGGAAACATCTTGGATATTCTTTTTTGTTTCCCCTTCCTCAGGAGCATCTGAAAGCTTGCTTGACTTTCTCAACACAGCTTCTTCCTCTAGCTCCAGTCGACGCTTATTGTTCGCGAGCTCCATCACACAGAAGGAATTGTAAATCCACCTGGTCTCTTGCTCACATGAGCTCGGTAAGTCCCTTGAAACAAGAAAGGTTGGACCCTCCAACATGACGACGGAAAGAATCAATCTGGTTACAAAAAAAGTCTTGTTTCTTATCCATCAAAATTAAAAACAATAAGTAGGACAACTCCACTATACCGATGACAAAAATGCTTACAACAACCATATGCCAATTTTAAGCTAAAATCATGAAGCCACAAGCATCAATTTTCCATGTGCCACACAAAGAATACCCAAAAAAACAATACACGAACATGCCATATCAATCAAATAACCAACCAAATAATAAATATCAACAATCTTCACCAATTAATTGAAAGTGCATACTAAATCACAGACACCCTCTTGGTCAATCAAGATTCGGCACAAAATTTAGAGCGTGCACACAGATCAGAAACACGATTATGAACATGGAAGTGGTGACAACAGCCAACTACACACGATAATCAGACTTCAAAAGAAAATTAAAACCACATATCCAAAAGCCAGATCTCATTAGGTGAATCGGCATAAAAATCTAAGGAAAAAAAATAAAAAGGGTAAAATTTTAAGAATTAATCGAATTAAAAAAATAAAACTAGAATCAAAATGACAGCGTGCCCGACCAAATTCAAACCCCGAAATTTTCGCCCTCCAATAAATCAACAGAAGAAAAATAAAAAAAAAATAAAGAAAAGAAGATCACTTCTAATTTACATTGGCAGCAACCGCATATACCTTTTCCCCTTTTTCAGTTCCAAGACTGAAAAAACCAAGCAAAAAGCTCAAAAGCCCAAAAAAAAATAAAATCAATTGACCCTCCCCCCAGCAAGAAAAAAGAGAACAAAAAAAAAAACACAAAGACACAGAAGAAAAGCTTACGAATTTAGATAAAAGAGAAGCGAATTTCCAAACGGGTTTGTTGCGCTTTCTATAGCTCACGGTTCTGTGAGCGAGCCAAGTAGAGAGGCAGTAGCGTCTCTCTTTCTCTCCCTCTTTGTGGGTGTCATTTGGTTCTGGCTATGTTGTTGTTGCTGCAGCGCGTTGTGTCATGTGTGTGCTTTGCGCTGTGTCAATAGAACACTCGATGCAAGGGTGAGATTTGTGTATTTATAATAAAATAATAATAATAAGAGAAAAAAAATATTAAAATATAAAATAAATTATGCACTGAAAATATAAACTATACAACTATTCAATTACAATTTATCATATATAATAAGTTTCTTGACTTTTAAAATAATTATCTTAAAAATTATATTGGCAATAATTTTTATTTGATTAATAAAATAAAACTTTTTAGAGCAATTAAACTCTTATTAAAAAGACAAAAAAAGAAAAGGAGGCGAGGTGGGGCCTACGAATTGGTAATGGTAATTGGGATGGGTGAAGTCGCCGTTTGGATTGCGGCCTGGCCTGGGATGGCTAAGTTAACGGCTGTTTTATGCACGTGTTGTAAACTCGGTCTTCTATTATCTGTAAGCTGTGTTACTCCGTTCTTTTCTTCTCCCTTTTTCTCATTCCAATATGATCACTATGTTTTTTCTCTCTCTCGTTTGCCTTTTTTTTCTCAACCTTTACTATGCTTCGTTGATTTTTTGTAATTAACGTTAAATTTTATCAATAAAATAATTAAATTAATATATTTTACTAAATAAATAAGGTTTATAAAATATTATATTGTTTAAAAATAATTTTACATTTATACATTTATTTTAACATATAATCAATTATATATATAATTTATTTAAAATTTAGCTTACATAATATTCCAATTTATGAGATAGTGGAAGTTTTGTAACTGCTAAATCATCGGGAAACCCAAATCCTACAATGGAAGATGGAAGATTTGAAGACCTAGAGATCTCACCCCTAGTGATGAAGACAAAGAACAAGTCAGAAATTTCCTAAGTTTAAGCTTAGTGAAAATTATGGAACAAATCATTTTGAGGCGCGCACGCATATGTTTGTGGTTAAGAATGAATGACAATAAAAAGATTATGATTAAATATATGAAAAACTATACATTTTAAGACTAGTATGTGAAGTTTCAGTAGTTATTTTCAAATTGTAACCAATGAGAATACTTATACCGATGTGAATCAAGAGATGGAATAAGTTAATTCAAGCAATCATTTGTAAATACCAAGTGAACCAATTACAAGAACATATGCTAAGAGGTTCAAGGAAGTTTTAAATGGACTTGTTCAAGATTCTTTGCGAAATATAATTCTCTTAATCTAAATTTGAGCTTAATCACGCCTTTACTTTGATTTAGGCTAAAGATGGAATTGTAGAGGGAATTTTGGGTTAAAATCACTAAAATTACGGAGCTTGAGCAATCAACTACACATGGGATGATTGTATTTAAGTTCAATAATGTTATTTTGAGCTAAAAATAATGCTTTATGATCAGCTAATGTATTTCAACAAATTTAGGGTTTTAAGTTGTGTCTTTTCATTTTCATTAGGGTTAATAAATGTATTAATTGTTAAATAAGTTATACAAGTTGATTAATGTGTCGTTACATAGGTTAAACAAATTGATTAATGTGTTTTATAGAGGTTAATTAAGTTAATTAATGAGTTGTCACATAGGTTAAATAAGTTGACTAATGAAGTCTTACTCATTTGTGATCTTCAAATTGAATTTCGGTCCCTATAGTATTTTAACCATAAGTCCTACTCATCTGTCTTCTTCAAACTAAACTTTGGTCCTTGTGGTATTTTAACCATAGGTCATACACATCCATTCCATCCCTATGCAGTATTGGGTCTTTAAAACAATTTTATAAACTTTAATCTTAACACTTCTTTGGCAATGAGTCTTACATATCTTAATAGATTTAGGTCCCCATTGCTCTTGGTAAATTGGTCCTACATGTCTCTTTGTAACACAACAATAACTTGTAAAATTAAATTTTATTCATAATGAAACTAAATATATTGAACTAAAATATTTCCTTAAGTTCAGACATTATATGTTCAAGGTATTGGTTTTCCTTCCAACGTTTCTAATAGGTATGCTCCTCTTCCCATGGTTTGAACTACTTTATTAAGGCCTTCTTATAATGACTCGTAGTCACTACATGGTCAATTGACAACTAATACAATGCGAAAGACTTAATTTTTTATTTTTTTTTATTTTTAGATGAAAACTCTAGATTAATTTATTTGTGAAAAAGAAAGTGAATTTTTTTTATTTTTTTTGGCGAGACATACGATGTTCATTCCTTCAAAACTTTGACGTATAAAGCACAAACAATCATAAAACATACTAAAATAACTCATGCATACATCACAAGGTATCAAGTGCAAATGGTTATGCCTTATGGCACTTACAGACCAACATCATCGTCAAAGCGTCTCAAAAGAGAGAGTGTGTGCACATACAATAGTGCGTCCATCGACAAGTACATCATGAAAGAGAAGGAAAAGAAATACGCCACACACACCCTAGGTTGGTCATACTCCTAAACACTATATCTAGGAAGGGGGAGCAACAGGTGAAGCATTAGCAGGTGGCTTCTCAGCTCTAGCAGCTCTACGATGAGGACGAGGTCCCTGAGCAGCTTTCCTCTATAGTAGACACTCTGAAGCTCACGATCGATCCTCCAAGCTCCACCGTCTCCCACAGTAGTCTCGCGGAAGTCAATGCGAAAGGGACCCACGTGAACGCGATTCTGGATCATGGGCAACAGTCTTGAAACTTTGGGTCTTCTCGGCATCTGCTCCCACGAACACAATGTTTGAGATCATCACAGGCACGAACCACACGTGCAAACAATGCAAGGATAAGCTTATGGTGATAATAAATACAGAGTCCTAACTAATCCAATAATTACTTTCAAGAAAGAGAAAATACTAAAATCAAAGGAGATTTCAACATTTTGAAATAAGCAAATATAAACACAGTACAACACAACTTCATGTAGTTCATGTGGACACTACTCCATGGAGACTTTTTCAACAACTCGAGCGATCATCATGGAACGTCCCTTAACATAGCACCAGAGCCACAAGGATCACACAGATTCTTTCAAGGCACAACTGTTGGGGGAGCCCATAAATTGATCTTGTAAAAGTCGGTAGTGGTTTCGTCAGGATAGACATACGTGGGTAGTGACTTACCACGGCATAAGGTTCGCAATGACCTTGACCTCAATGTGGGACTTGCCCGTCTATCTATCCTCAAGGCCCATCGTCAATTGCCCCACTCTTTCTTCCAGCACTAGGTTGAGAGCTATACACCGACTCCCAACTTACGTACCTACTCGCGACACTATCCAAATAGGACCCATGCATATACGTATATATCATCAACGACAACAAAAACAGCAATTCAATATAGGGCCAAGATGCACACCCTATTTTCTACAATCAATTCTCATTATCCGTTAATTAGCACATAACATGTGTTATTAAAATTTTCAAACTCAAGCTTTTGAGTTTCTCTCTTAAATCTTTTATATTCTATTAATCCTCTCTAATAACTTAATAATTAATGTTCTTAATAATATGGAAAACTAGAGGGAAGTTTTATCTCAACAAATTATACTTTTATACATAGGGAAAATATACATATTAGAATAGAGGAAGATACATAAAAATCCTCCTAATAAAATTAAAATATAAAATTCAATATTTTAATTAAAAGCATAATATTATTAATTATAAAACACAAATTACGGAATTTATCCCTCAACTCTGTTTATTTAATTAATTTTTTTATTATATTATATATATTTTAAATCCTCACGTCACTTATTTTGCACCATTTTTTTTTTGGTTTTATTTAAATACGTTATTATAATTATATATATATATATATATATATATATATATATATTAGAACGTTATTGTAATTATTAACATATGTATATATACTGGATTCAATCTCCCGAATGACATTATGTTACGTGCAGGCAACCCTTTAAATTTTTATTTTTTTTATTTTTAAAATATATGTCAACGTACAAGATCTATTTCTCAATAGATCTGTATTATATATATATATATATATATATATATATATACATACATATAGATACATACATATATATATAATATATATATATATATATATATTATTATTATTTATTATTATTATTTTATTTTATTTATTTGCAAAGCCGATTGACGTTAACTACCCGAGGTTGCTTAAAAAGAAATTTTCATCCAGTTCTCTGTTCCTAATTACTGCACGATTATTATATAGGATTTAGTTCATCAAAATTTACCATTTAAATTTTTTTACTGTTAAATAAAAGAAACCTTTAACAGGTAAAATTGCATATAACTCAGTAAATTAGTCCTAACATTTTTGCAGGATATAAGGTCTCAATAATCAAATAAGTAAATCCATTTACATTTACACATGCACACTACTATCTATATCAATAATTATTTCACCACATCTAAATCAACAAATCACATAAGATTTACATTATTTGCATACAACACAGCAACCAACATATTTCATTCACACCATACTTCTATAATTATAACAGAAGAAAATAAATCAAGACAAGGAGAACTTGTTAGGAGACAAGTAACCTCTTAACAGCATTTTACATTTAGCAATTATTTCAAGTTCATCACATTGATGCTAGAATATTAGAGATGAGAAGAAAAAGAATAAAGATATAAGCTCCCTTACTTGTAGTCCTATTTGTGTGCAAGAGTGTTCTAATAGAAGAAGAAATGAACACAAGGTAGGTTGGATCCACTCTAATCTCCCAAGTTCCAGCTAGCTTGCAAGGAGGAAGAAGTTACCCCCTTTTTTTTTTTTCCAATGTTGCGTTATATGAGAATGGTCCAGCGAGGGGGGGGCGCGGGGTCTTTTGTTTTCTCGGTTACAGGGATTATGTATATTAACATATATATGTGCTTCTTCGTCCACGTTCAGGGGTCTCTTTTTTTTCTTTGTTTTTTAAAGGTAAAAAGGTTAGAAACCAACGTGTGATTCAGGGGCTTTTCAAACCAATATGTTAATAGGAAAAACATTGATTTGAACATTGGTTACAAGTGCGTTTTGTGTGGTCGGGCAAGCAAGCCCATTTTTGGGTAATTTGGTTTTTGAAAATTTTTCTAGAAATGATTAAGATGATTTACTAAAAAAAGAAGATAAGGTTTAACCAAAATTGGTAAATTAAAAATTAATTTACCTTAAAATAGGTGCTAATTATCTTGGAAAAATGTGTTAATGACACATTAGGATTGGTTTATGACAAATTTCTGACTATGTGTTCACTTACACAGTGTAATTTTACACTGACAGTATACAATTAAAATTCTAATTTAATTAGAACTTCATCCGAATTTGTCACATAAAATCATACAAAGTATTTTAATTAAATTTTCTCAATAAACTAAATTTAAATTTTCTCTTGTAATTAATTTGAGTCACTTTTAATTACACATTAAGAAAACATGGTATTACACTTCCCAATTTGCAACTACCTTAATGGCCCTAATTGCTTCCTCTATATCAGCCCTTCTCATTACCAAACCCCCTATATCAAAACTTTTGAGATTTACCTGGCTACTGTACTTCAATGCAACTTGACTCTGTGCAGTTGATGCCCTAACATAGGCTACTATCTTTACTTCATCAAGGAAATCTAAATATTCTTAGTATAACTTTCTCTTTTTTGATCTCCTTGAACTTAATCATTCTACATGAAGGTTCCCTAATTTTTACTAGGATTACAACTTACGTCCCATAAGTAAGTCTAAATGGGGCTTTTCTAGTGGAAGAATGGGGTGTGGTACAGTATGCCCACAACATATAATCCATTTACTCAACCCAATTTCCCTTTTCCTCATCTAAATGCTTTTTAAGAGACTTTACTATCACCTGATTCATTATTTTTACTTATCCATTGGTTTGGTGATACTTTTACCAATGCAAAATGATGTTTTATATGTAATCCTTCAAAGAGAGCTCTGAATCCTTTATCAGTGAACTGAGTACCATTATCTATGACCATGACCCTGGTTACACAGAACTAGCTAATAATGCTTTCATATAAGAACTTTTGGAAGGTTATGGTGGCAAATGCTTTAGCCTTTATCCACTTTATAAAGTAATTGATTGCTACAATTAAGAACTTCACTTATCCTGGTGTTAAAGGAAAGAAGCCTAATATATCTATTCCCTACTAGTAGAATGACCTAGGGATAAATTCCACCTATAGCTCACTTGTTCAAAGGTGACTAATGTTATTGTGTTGTTAACACTTGTCGCATTTTTAACGTATTTGACCGCATTTTGGACCATGGTTAACCAATAATACCTAGCTTTTAAGCTTTTTGAGCTAAGGCTTTTCATCCGAGATGATTTCCACATCTTACTTCATGTAACTATGCTAATATATATGCCTCCTTTTTAGGTAAACATTTTAACAAGGGTTAGGAAAATCCCTTGATGTAAAGCATCCCATCTATGATTGAATACCAAGTTATCTGCCTTCTTTTTCTTTTCTCTTTACTTTTTCCTTCTAGTAAATGCCCTTTCTCCAAATAATCTCGTATTAGTGTCATCCAAGATGGACCAAGCTTTACTTCTATGATTATTTCTTCTATTGCAATGCTTAGTTTTGATATACTTCTCTAGATTACAGATTTATTATTCCCCATCTTCTTTGTGTTGGCTAGTCGAGATAATACATCAACCCTAACATTTTGTTCTTTAAGGATGTGTTAGAATTCATCCTCTTTAAATGACTCACATATTATAAAATTGGTCAACACTTTGGGGTGTTATAGTTGTTCTTGACTTATAAGAAATGTCATGCTTCAAAAGCTCTATTACCTAATTTATCATTCTTCATGCTAAATCTGGTCAATGTAGGAATGTTCAAATAGGAAGATCAATCCTAACAATTATAAGGTGCACCTAAAAGTATTGCTGACGACTCCTGACTATGAAAACTAAGGCACATGATGCCTTTTCCAACCTTTGGTATCTCATCTCTGCCCTTGTAAGGATTTGCTAACAAAATACGCTAAGCATTGACCTTCCACTCCTTCTATAACAAGGGTTGCACTTATTGCTTAATCATTAATTATTAGGTAGACTATTTTTATTTTTTTGGGTCAGGTCGAATTAAAGTTGGTAGGCTAGCTAAAACTGTGACACCTAGTCACATTAGTTCTTTACTCGATAATAATTAATTAATTTTAAGTTACTCGAAATTATTAAAAATACAATCTTTATATTTTGTTATCAAAAGATGAAAAATTGTCATTTTAATTTTATTTGGCTTAATTGCACATTTGGCCATTCATCTTTCTTGATTTTGTGAATTTTGCCACCCAACTATTTTAGTTGCACATTTTGCTACCTAACATTCAAAATTCTGCACATTTTGTCACCCCCTTAATTGACAACTGACTTGGCAATCAATAATCAACTTGTTATGTCAACGGTCAAAATTGTCACATCAGTGGTCAACTAATAGGAGTGGCAAAATGCGCAAAATTTTGAAAGTTGGGTGACAAATGTATAACTAAAATAATTGGGTAGCAGAATGTGAGAAATTTGAAAGTTGGGTGGCAAATGTGCAATTAAATAGTTGGGTGGCAAAATTTGAAAAATCATGAAAGATGGGTGGTAAAATATGTAATTAAGCCATTTTATTTATTTATGACACGCACGTGTATAACTTTAACTATCAATATCGTATTAGTGAAAATAAAAATCATAAGGAGGAATTTATATGTTTATTAGCCATCTCTCTCTCTCTCACACACACACACACACATACATACATCGGGTCACTTAAGGTCATGGAGTCATCATAGTATCAAAAGTACAATTATCAAAACATATCAAAATATAAAAGTCATACAGTCATCATACTAAGTACATACCATCAAAACTGACTACCCCTCAATATATACATCCAAACAAAAAGAAAAGGCCTATGTCAGAGCAATAAGTACTAAACCCATCCTAGTGCTACTGGCTGCAAAAAGTGGAAATCCTTGTCATCCTCCTCAGAAAGAGCACTTAGAGGATGCTTCTCCTCCTCATCACTGCTCTTCCTAGAGTCAATATTAACAAATCCATTGGGTTGTTGTCCACCTAATGCAAGGTATCAAAGCACGCTAAAGGGGGACAGCGACAAACTCAACCAGCCATTCACCATCCTTGGCTGGTATGCTAGAGAAGGTATAGAATATCCTGACGTAGTGTGTTGTCTAAGAGCGATAATAGATGAAGGCGGAGGGTCGTAAAACTATATGATAGGGACGTTCTGGACGTCCATCATATATAAGTCACCCATGGGAAGTGATGGTGGTACTACAAGTCCTCTGGTAGATGCTGGCATCCATATATCAGGGTACATAGAGAGGAAGCTAATGGTCACGTGCCCTTGGTATGTGTCTTCTCCAAAAAAGGCATCATGTTCCCAACGTCCAAGAGGGCTATACTGAAGATGGATTCGTCCCATAAGTGGAAAAAATGTTATTTTCACATATCACGATCACATATAATAAAATAAAATAAAATAAAAAAAGAAGTGAGGTGACTTATTTTATAAACCACTTTCACAAAAGGATATAGGATTACTACTTAATTACACAAAGATAAAATACAACTGACTAAAAATAAAAGGAAACCTTGGGTTTGACCTAAGTTATCCTAATTTACCCAACACTTTGACAACGCGTATGGATTCATACCCCATTGATAAGCCATATAAGATTTTTAATATGAGAGCATAGAGCATGAAGAATGACGAGTATATGAGTCTATATCATATCATGGCCATCATGAATGAAATTTTAACAGGATTAGGAAGTGATTGAGAGTTTGTATATCCCGTCTACAAAATCCTCATCATTAATCTTGAGAAATGAGGCCTCATAGGTCTTTAGTTCTCACAGCTTTGTCTTTGGAGTATACACTACACCAATCTTGGCGATACTGAGCAGGTGTTAGGGTTATCAAGTTGGTTAAGTGATTATCCTGGTTTTAGGGCACTACCTTGACTATTAGGATGCTTACATCTCGATACCATACTCTATATACCTTAACAGTAGTCATTGCCTTCATCCCACAGTGTACCAATATGTGACTTCTTTATCTCAGGATCACAAGCCTCACTGCATAGTCCTTTCACATCATCTTCAGCTCATCCTTATCTTAAAACAGACTTAAGATTAATTACATGTTATTTCTCTAAAACCTCCGGTAAAGATATTTTTGAACCCATAAATTCACTATCACAGAGCTCATTATCTCTCCTTGTTCTCAAAGTTTTCAATCTTATCTTAAAACATAATTTATTAATGAAATATCTTTAAATAAATGTTAAAGTAAATGGTAATTCTTTAATCTTTATCCATATATATATATATATATATATATATATATATATATATATATATATTCCTATAATTGTTTATAAATGGTAAAAATATAGAATTTTCTTTATACCAAATAAATTATTTTTTTAATCAACTTGAATTTTTTTAAATAAAAAATAATATATATTTCTTTGATTTAATAAATTGATGCTTTTCTCTAATAATTTCTTTCTAATTTAGTAAAATCTAATTATTATGAAAATTTTACTTTTTATCACAAATTTATTAAAAATAGATAAAAGCTATTTTTGGGCTAGATAATCCAATTTCAATTTTTACAATAGATAAAATTTGCTCAAAATTTGTTATAAAAATATAATTTATTATTAATTGAATAATTGATTTATATTTCAAAAACTTTTTTTCGAATAAAATAGTCGAATGCACTAATTTATCATTCTAAACCATACACTTAAATTCTTTTTCATTATTTACTCGTTAGAATTTAATGTAAAATAAATATATATTAAATAATAAATTTAAAATAATTTTCTTGCCTTTTTATAGAGCCATGGCCGAATGCCTTTAGTGGCTTCCTAATATCAAATTTTTAAATTTTCATCATATAAATTTACTAATTTAATTACCAAAAATTTATTTATTTATAATAATGATAATTATTAGTAAAAATAAAACTCTTCTTCATCCTTTTGGAATCATCAGGGCCGAATGGTGTAGGTTAGCATAGCTTCATGGTTTTGTTTCACAATGACCAAAATTTCAATCAAGAATCAAGATCTATCCATGAACAAGTATTATAATCTATTAATAACAACATTAACAATAATTAGTAAAACAAAAATTTCTTCATTTTTCCTTTTTGAAACTACTTGGCCGAATAATGTAGCCAGCATTCCACCATGATTTTGTTTCATTTTGAAACAAAATCTTCATAGAAGTCAAGATTCATAGCATTCAATCAATATATACAAACATCTACTTCATAAAACTCATAGATCTAAAAAAATAACCAAACAAACCATACAATTACTCAAGAATCATAACATGTATGTATACAAGATACAAGTTTCTCCGTAAGAAGAATGGACCTTAAAACAACATAAACATGAAAAGAATGAAAATTGAAGATAGAAGAGATTTGGAGGCCAAATCTCATCCTAATCCTCTTGATAAATGGCATAGCAAAATAAAACATCCCCTCCCTTCATACCTTGAAGTAGAAGAGAAGCAGTAGTAGAAGAAGAGAAAAGCCTCCTTGAATATTGCTAGAGTCCTCCACTAAGCTTGGATCTACGGAGTTTTAATTTTTTTTTTTTCTAACACAAAGCTTGATTTTTCTTTGGTTTGTAAAGGAAGAAAATAAGTAAAGATTAGTGTTATATGTGCGAATGTATTCGGCCAACAGAGGAAAAGAAAGAGAGTAAGAGATTTCGGTGATAAATTTGTGTTTATCTACTTTGTACTGCAATAATAAACAATTTGGAATTTAATTAATTAAAATGAGTGATGTTTATCCTAATTTAAGATAAATTAGTAGCTGTAAATGTAGGAATGTTGACCAAAATTTGTAGCCCCATATAGGTAGATATTTTAATGTTTTTCTTAATTAATTAATTGTAAAAGAAATTAATTAAAACCTATTTAATTTTAAATCAAAATAGTTGATATTGTCCATTATTAACCAATGAGAGTTCACCTTGATGACATGTAGATCAACTCCAATATCTTTTGAATTAATTTTTTATATATAAATTTTATTATTTTTTAGCAATTAAATGCATTTTTAGGTCTACAATCACTAAATAAATCATTTTAATTCAATTAAAATTTGAAAATCATTTTAAACAATGTTAACCATTTGGCAAGCATACTAAATCATGCAAGTAGTCAAATGATGAGTAGAGTATTGTTCCCTCAAGAACTTGCGTAATACTTAGCAATATTTCACACATCTATACTGTTTAGGCTAAAGGTAACAACGATAAATTAGATGTGTGACCGAAAGCATCAATTTTTATAAAACTGCAAATCAATAACACATGAAACTAACTCAAGGAACTCTTTTTATATTTTTGTACAGGAAATAATTCAAGAAGTTGGATTTTTGATAAAGAAATGTGATTGTTAGGGTTAGATTGCACCAACATCACTATCCTTTTGTTAATAACACATAGTATATACATTGTACTTCAATATTAACATTAGTCAGTAGGAATTACTCTATCTTTAATCCCTTAAATGAAAGAGCCTAAGTTCCTTTATTAGGTGTCAATCCCTTAAACACTTAATGAAATAACTTGCTTTAAGGTTTGTTGCATAAGATGATCAACAAGTCAAAAACTATTCCCAAACACAAGATTTGTTGAGTGTTTTACTTCAGTTCACAACAATGAAAGTATTTCCAATAACATTCAAGCTAAAAAACAAGCCATGGATGATCAGCCCACAACAAGCATTAAAATAGAAATATGGACACTAATATTGAAGACAATTAGACATTAAATACTTAGAAATAGTATAAGAGAGTTGAGTTTGGTTACATCTAACCCCATCAAAGGAAGATTTAGTTACATATTGTCATTTGTAGCATTAAAATACATGAGGAATTGAAGAATATGGAAAATCCAGCTGTGCAATCTTCTAATAATCCAAAGATACACTTTTTCACTCTTATATCTTCTTTAATTCTTGCCAAAAATGGGAAGTTTTAATGATGATTCACTGAGTGGGTCACAAGTCTTGCTGAATGATTTCCATGTTTTCAAAGATAGAGTTGAGAGGACATTAAATTCACTTGGCGAGTTGAGAATTCGTTGAGAGAGCAGAACGAGATTAAACCTTTTGGGCTAGTTTTGCTTGGCAAACTCAAAAGCTGCTAAGCGAATCCCTAAAGCTCAAACATTTTGCTTTATATTTGCTTGGTGAGATGAGGATTTGCTAGGCAAATCCTTGGTAGAGAGTGTCCTCCCAAAGTATCCAATTCGCTTGGCAAGTTACTCCTGTCGTTGAGCGAATATTTCCAATTTCCAACTTTTCCTTTATGTCTTTAAGTTACTCCAAACTCTTTCATGCTAGCTTCTTCATTTTCTACAAAAACTGAGCAAAATTCAGTTGCAAAATTATATACAATCCTATATCTAGAGTGATCAAACATAGCTCTAAATAAGGGAAATATGAATAAAATTGCCTACATATAAATCCCACTAATGAGTATTTATGACAACTATCACTTAGGAATTTCAAAAAAATTTCAGAAAATTTTTAAAATTATATTTTATTATTTAAAACATTATTCTAAGTCAAAAATAAATATTCTCATCATTTTAACTATTTTTATAAATTTTTATCTTAATTAGTTTTATAATTAAGTTTAGGGACAATAACGTCATTTTTTTATTTCTTAGGCTTTGGTCTGGAAAAATTATTAAAAATTATAAACAAATAGTATTCAAAATTTTGAGAGTAACCATGAGTATCAAAATTTTAAGAATCCTATATGATTGTCTAGAAATAAATCCAATAAAAAAAATTAGAAAAACACGTACTAAAGAAAGTAGGGGTGTTATAAAAACTCTTTTTAAGTCTTGAAAAGCTGGTTCGCATTCCTCATTCGACTAAAAAGTATTTTCTTTGATAAAAGGGTAAAGATTTGTGAGCTGCTTTAGCCATAAACCAAGTTAAGGCAGCAATTTGGCTTATCAAATATTGAACTTCCTTTACCGACTTCGTCTCTCTCCAAAATATGATTATTGGCTAGCTAGGGCCTTGAGAAGGGTACTCGTGAGGAAGGGGAGGAAGATCACAATTAGTGGGTCCTTGGCTTTGTGAGAGAGCATTGCTGTTTTGGTGGGGACTTGTTTCTATAGTCATAACTGTTAGAAGTGATAGAAAGAGATGTGTGAATTAGAAGAACCAATGTGGTTAATTGTGGGCAATGGAAAACGATGATCAATTTACAGAGGAGATCATTTTCATAGACAGTGCCAAATGTTTTGCATCAGTCCAAGGGACTCAAAACTTTGTGTGGTTGCTCTTGAACTTACAAGGACCCCAATAGCTAGTTAGTAAACGGGTGATTCAAGAGGTGAAAGAATTAAAAAATGATGCGAACCTAAAATGGTGTTTTTCTTCTCTCTATATACCACTTTCATCCCTTGCATAGTGCTAGTTAGTAAGCAGGTGAGTCAATAGGTGAAAGAATTGAAAAATAATGCATAAATAAAATAGTGCTTCCCCCCCCCCCCCCTCTCTTTATAGCATGTTCATCCCTTGCATGGTGGCATCATCTATGTGTTTTAATAGATTGATACTAATCCTACCTTTTCCTTAATTCCCACGAACTCTTATTTTGATATTTGTTGAGACTTCAGTACTATGCATCACGAGTGTATGACACTAGGGCACAAATGCCTTTTTAGGTTAGTTAAAACGAACATTCTACGTCAGTTATAAACTCATCATAGATACAGGGGATATAGTATGTGGGTATTTTTTACATTGACTAATGAATCGTTATAAAAAATATTTTTTACGTTGGTTAGAAAAGGAGCCAATGTAGAATGCTAGGTTTTCTACATCAGTTATGGCACACAACCAATGTAGAAATCCTACTTTCTACATCGGTTCTGTGCATAACTGATGTAGGAAGTTTGATATTCTACGTCGGTTATGGTCATAACCAATGTGGAAAGAGACTTTCTAAGTTGGTTATAGAATGTAGGTTTTTTTTTAATATCCTGTTTATTTTATGTGTTTACCTCTTTGTAATATTCAGACAAACAAACTAGGTAGATTTTTTTTAACATCACAAGCTGACCACAAGCAGCCATAAATATAATATAATCATAAATATATGATAATTACGTAAAATCCTCAATCTCATCATGCATAAACATTATATAGTTACAACTAACATCCTATAATAATCACAAATATCTTATAAACATCATAAACATTCTATAAACATCCTAAATTTAAACATGCTAAAAAACTATAAATTTACATGTTTAACTCGAAAAAAAAGTTTGCCCAATGTTTGTAGATGTCATCTAAGTCGGCATCGGAGAGTGGACTTGGATCATTGAATAATTGCATGTTCAATCAAGAGGATATAATATTAATTCATAAAACAAAATTTAATTAAAGTAAAATTTTCAAAATTGTATTACCTCCCTCCATGAGTCCACAATATCCGCAAAGACAATCGTGTGCATATTCTTCATCATGTAATATCTACACTTATAGCTCCCAGGTTGTTTTGACACTACAAATATAGCAGAGACTATCAAATATGTGGAGGTGGGTGAATTTCTTCATATATCTTATTGTATATATTATATATATTAATCTTTATACTAATTTGGCATTTTTTATTTATTTTCTAAACAAATAAATATTCACTAATCTTATTAATATGGAACTTGATAAAAAAAAGGGGAAATTTTAATATAATAAGAACCTATTATGATAACTATTATAAGTTGTAATTGAATGTCAACTTCTAAAGTACTTGCACAAGGAGCCATATATATAGTCTTCTTTCTAGCTCCCATCGATACCCCCCTTAACCTTTGATATCCTTCCATGGCTTTATGATAAAAAGATAATCATTAAAATTGCACTATTGGTTTAAGGTTATAAAATATATTTACAAAAGAAATGTATTAGAAAAAAAAGCTTACATATCAAGTGCATCCTTGATTGGCAATGTAGCGGGGGTCACTTTCTTATGTAACGAACACAATAGGACCACAAGACTTTGCTTAGGACAAATAACTAGCAGTTGCCAATGGGCTCTACATTGAGGAACAATGTTAGTGACATGTCACACATAGTGTCAAAAGACTTGTAAAGTTATACTTAGTCAAGTAAGGTGCTAAGTAAATTTTTATTTTTTTTTACTATGTATCCTATTTTGTAAGTACATTTGGACGTCAACCTTTTTATTCTCAACACTTTAAGTTAAGAGGGTCAATGAATCCATATCTATTAGCATTCTTCTTCTTAGTACAGAAGTGATGTAGATACTTAACATATTAAAATAAATGTTAATTGTAATAACATTGATACATAATTAGTTATCTAATTTTAAAAAAAAGGACTTACATCAAACATAATTGTAGTATGGAGATGCAAAGTAACTCGATACCTGCACAAAGGTTATAAATATCCCTCGAATAGAAGTAGAATGGAATTGCACTAGGCTTGCCTAGGACTTGGGTTCCATCTCTAACATTACAGGCTTCCTCAAAATGGTGAGTTAGTGACAACAAATGTGCACCAAATGTTGAATAGGGTCAAGTTGAGGTTCCAACCTTTTTGATGGAACCTTTTTGTCAAGTTTGCCAACATCCTAAACACGAAACATAAAGCAATATTAGTGTGCATGGTTAAGTTATTTGAATTGTAAATAAAGAAAAACATAAGACATTTTTTATAATACCTCGGTTGAAACAATCTCAACAAGTCGTCTAGGCCCTATAATGAAATTTTTGGGAGCCTACCCCACTATTTGAACCCCCACAATGGGTAGAAGGACTCGAGCATCAACATCTCAAACCTCCTCAACCACCACTCTCATCTTATCTTCCTCTATTGTCTAGTGGTGTATAGTTGATCCCAAATTATATATTTTCCCTATGACTACTAAATAGTGGGGAGGATCATCAACATGTAGTTGACATTGAGGCCCATCATTAGGATCAGTGTCCTCCCTTGATGGATCAGCTACAACCCAACTTCTCTTTGTGCTAACATGTATAAGAGAAGGAGTTGCTTCTGACTGGATTGTATTTTGTTAGAAGATACTAAAAGATGCCAGTTCCTTCCTAATCTCTTGTCTTAACTTCTGCATAAGCTGCTCGTATAAAGAAAAACAAAAACAAAAAACACAAAAAAAGGAATCAGTTTTATAAGTCATAATCAATAGAGAAAAGTAAAGAATTGATGCTTACAGTTATAGTGCCTCTTAGCTACTCTTTAATGCTTCCTCTCAGTTACTACTCAAGCTGCTATCGTATCTAATCTCTCATGATCTCCAACTAATTGCTGGTGAGAGATGCTGAGGTGGATCCACGACAGGGAGGTGCTCTGAAGTTGTCTTGGATGCCCACTCCTCGCCTAGTAGGATAGACACAGCTAGGGTGCTCTAGCCGCCTGATGGTAGTGGTCAAGATATCGTCACAGTCCCTATGGAACAAATAATCCTTATGCGCATTGTTCAATCAGGAATCCTACAAAACAAAAATTTAAGAAGATGTGTAAGACAGTGTATAAGGTTGTTATAATTACAATTTCAATTAAATATGTACTTATAATCTTCTTTGTTATGACTCATGTCTCCTTCGATGTATACTCTCCCGAGCTTTTGCACTAGGCCTCTTTTCCATTTAAGCTTGCGGGTAGGTGGAGATGGAGGAGCAACTAATGAAGAAGCAAGATTGTTAGAAGAAGATCAACTTCTCTCAAATCATGATCTGCTCGAGCTTGTCATACCCCCCATGAGACAATCTGTAGGGTGGACATTCTTCTTCTGAATCTCCTGCCCCTTTTTTCTTTTCTCCTATTATAAATAACACATTAATACATTAAGTAATAAAATTAAAATTCTTTTGCCAAGTAAAAAAATTGTACTTCCAAGTAATGAACTTGAAAGGCATGGTCTAATTGGCTCTGATGACACCTCGGCCATGTGTCCTTACCGAGGAACGTATGCTGCTCACATGGATTTTTGTCACTTAGCTTGCCATAAATGTAGCAAAAAGTGAGATCAATCTTAAATTCCTTGCATTGTGTACTCACATATGAAATACACCTTGCCTTTAGGAGGGTGGTATTCGGAACATCATATGTGAGCTATATAACACAAGAAAATGGAGGAGTTATTATTTCATAATTAAATGTATAGATACAATAGATACAAATGTATAGGATAAAAGTGAAATACTGTAATAGTTTGCCAAATCTGGTTTTTCATGCTCTTTGGTACGTGGTAATATCAATGTTAACCTTGCCTTGACCAAGGAAGGCCACAAAGTTGTGAACTTAATTGTTTGGCCTTTCAACTTTGTCAGTTCGTTGATTGAATTGAATGGGTATCTTTTGATTAGCATTACAGTTAAGGGTTAAATCTCTCAATAGTGTGGCACTGTTTACCCATTTTTTGGGTAGGCTGACTATTCAACCCACCTTGTGAGGGAAGGGCGTTTGTTGAAGCATCCATGTGCTTGTTTACACAAAAAATAATAAAGGTCAGTATAAATATCATTAACAAACATAATTTAACTAATAAATATCAATGCAAAAATAAATTAAATATCATGAAACAATAAGATAAACATAACTTATTTTGTAATGTGATTAAGTAGGAATGTTCTCCTATATCCCTCCATGATGATTATCATGAGTGGCATGTACATCATCGATTTCATTTTCCTCATTAAAAGTAGGCATGTATGTTGAGAAAGAAGGAGTCTCCTCAATATCAAGAGTTAAATATTACTTTTCATGACTACCATGCATGCTTTTTCATTAAAGAACCACTGACCATCTTTTGTTAGAGGAATCATTGACATAAAACACTTGTTTTTCTTGGAATTCCATGATGAAAGACTCTTCCTTATAAGCTACCTTATCAAGGTCCGCCAATGTAAAATCTAGTTCATCGGTTTTCACACCATTGTTACTATTAACTCACTTACATTTAAAAATAGGCATCTAAATTTAGTGTAATCCATCTCCTAAATGTCTTCAATCACCCCAAAGTAACATATGAATGACATAACAGGATTTTTATCTTTCAAACTAGATAAATGCATGGATTGATCAACGACCATAACCCCACTGTTTTTGCATGGCACTTTTTCTCATCCTACTCATTTGTATAGAAGGAAAACTTATTGATATCATATCCGATCCAACACATGACATCAAAGTTAGGCTCATGTGCTAGCCATTTTAATGTATCAAAAGCACTATCCTCATTCACTATTTGTTCTTGAAACCACCATAGAAAAGCCTTGTTATGCTCGTTTAAAACCCATTTCTTAGGCATTTGAAGGTTGTTTTTCTTCACAATGCCTTAGTAAGCAGATAAGTAAGGTTGAGCCTTATCAATGTTATTCAATATATACAAATGTGCTTGAAGCACTTCCTCTCAACTCATGCTCTTAACATTTACACCATGTGTACCTTACCAGCACATCTTCCTTCATGACGAGACTTAGAAACCCCTACAACTTTTGCTTTTGACATATACACTAAACAAAACTCAACAACTTCCTCTACAATGTACCTTTCAACAATAGATGCATCATGATGGTGTGGATTCTTCATATACCCTTTCAAGATCTTCATGTATTGCTCAACTGGGTACATCCACTGTAAAAAAAAGAGACCATACTATCTAATCTATCTTACTAGATGAACAATTAAGTGAACCATGATGTTAAAAAATGAGACAGGAAAATACATCTCTAATTTGCATAGGATAACAACAACCTCATTTTCCAACTAATCCAACTTTTGAGGGTTGATCACTTTGCTACATATAGCATCAAAGAATAAGCATAGCCTAATTATGGCATGTCTAACATTTTTAGGCAAGATGTCACGAATGGCCATAAGTAGTAGTTATTGCATCAAGACATAGCAATCATAAGACTTTAAACCAAGTAATTTTAGATCTTTCATTGAGACAAGCTTCTTGACATTCGAAGAGTAATCATGTGGCACTATGACACCTAGTAGACACTTATAAATTTTTTTTTCTCTTTTTTCGACAAACTATGACATGCTGGGGACAAATATGTTCACTTACCTATTGCCTATGGAAATAATTGTTCTCCTATACCTATGTCAACCAAATCTAGACGAGCATTAACACCATCCTTCATCTTGCTCTAAATGTTGACAAGCGTTCCAATTACACTGTCATACACATTTTTCTCCACATGCATCACATCAATATAGTATCTTATATTAAGATTTATCTAGTATGATAGATCAAAGAACACCGACCTTTTCTTCTATAAGTTTTTATTTGTAGGTTGTTTTTCGGTCTTTCCAAACATAACATTCAACGCCTTCACTTGTTCATAAACTTGCTCTCCAGTTAAGGCTAGGCGAAGCAATTTCATTCTCCTAACACCTATTAAAAGCTTTTCTTAATCTATGGTATGGGTAATTAGGTCTAAGAAATCTCCGATGCCCAAGATAAACCGTC
This sequence comes from Spatholobus suberectus, assembly GCA_004329165.1. Taxonomy (NCBI): domain Eukaryota; kingdom Viridiplantae; phylum Streptophyta; class Magnoliopsida; order Fabales; family Fabaceae; genus Spatholobus; species Spatholobus suberectus. The sequence continues at coordinate 60,782,242 of CM014729.1, forward strand.
TTCCTTCCATGTTGCAGTTAATGGTAGCATGTGCCTTCTTCACATATAGGACATGCTTTATGCCCCTTGATACTATACTGGCACAAGTTCCCATATGTTGGCAAGTCATTAATGATGCAAAATAACATGGCACACAACTTGAAATATTCACTGGAATACTTGTCAAACACATCAACACCTTCTTCCCACAACATTCTCAAGTTGTCAATCTAGAGACTTAGATAAATACAAATGTCATTTCCTGACTGTCTTGGGCCCAAAATCATCATATATAACATAATGTACTTGCGCTTCATGCATATCCAGGGAGATAAGTTGTAAATTACTAGTAGAATAAGTCATAAGCTATGCTTACTACTTAAGTTACCATAGAGATTCATTCCATCCGTAACAAGTCCAAGCCTATGGTTTCTTGGTTCATTGCCGAAATCCAAAAACAGCGAATCAATTTTCTTCCATTGCAAAGAATCAGCTGGATGGTGAATTTGTCCATCACATTTCCTCTTCTCTACTTGCCATCTAATGTTCTTTGCATCATTCACATTAGCGAACAATTGCTTCAACTTTGGAACTATAGGAAGATACTATAACACCTTAGCAAGATGACTCTTTTTGCTCACATCGCAATCAGAATCAGTATCCTTCACTTTGTACCATGATACCCCACACCTGGGACATTCATGCATCTTTTCCCACTCTTTGTTATACAATATGCAATCATTGGGGCACACGTGTATTTTCTTATACTCCATACCCACTAGACACAGTATCTTCTTCGCTTTATAGTTACGGTTGGACAATGTATTACCTTATGGAAGCATATCTTTCAACAACTCAAGCAATTTGGTGAAGCTTTTACCATTCCACCCATTTCTCACCTCTAGATTGAACAATCTTAATACCGCTAATAATTGTGTGAATTTAGTGCACCTTGGATACAAAGGATTTTCCACATTACTGCACAAACTATTATACACATGTGTTCGTTGAAAAGATTCTTCTCCAATATCACGGATCATGTCCTCTAGATGATCATCCATATCGACATCAACCTCCTCCTTTTGGTGAGCTACACTTGGCATGTCCAACAACTCACCATGCCATGTCCATGTTGTATAACTTTTGGAAAATCCATCATAAAGAAGATGCTCTCGTATTTTCTTAACTTCTAATTGTCTCTCATTCAAACAGTTAACACAAGGTCAATAATACCTTCCATTACTACTAGCAACATTTCTTTCAGCATTTACTAGAAACTCTTCCACGCCATTCTCATACTCATCACTTGTGCGTAGAGCATTCATCCAATTATGATCCATAACTACATTCTGCAATACACACAAACATATATCATGCATGTAATGCTCACTTTTTTATACATGGTGTGGCCTTATCCCATTTAGGAAGACATTTTTTTTATAATTAATTAATATGTAGAAGTTAAGTCTCATATCTTAAATTTGACAAAATTTTGGTAGCATTTCGCATTGTCTCCAAGTATACGAAATGAAAGTAGTCACATCAAATCCACCATAATCAAGTATGCACCCATAGGCACAACACGAAAAGCACTAAACTGAAATTTCATTAAATTTAAAATGAGACTTAACATCTACGTATTAATCAAGTATAAAAAAATAAATCTTTCCAAACTATCCAACTAGACAATTCAAGATTCAATACAACAATTAACACTTTAATCATTGTATTGAATCTCAAACAGGAAACTAAGATTCACTCATAATGCATAATTTGAATATAAAGCATATCATTAAACACACAAGTTCTAAAGCAAGCAACAAGGAAAGGATTGTAACATACCAACAAAATTTGGGTTAATGCACAAGTTATAAAGTAAGCAACAAGCAAAGCATAGTCATCAAACACCTAAGGACGTTGTTTACCATGGCCCACCACCTAGTTTTACTAGCTTCCAAGTTTAAGAGAGAACAAATTGAGGATTTTGATGATCGTGGAGCTGAATTTGTACTTGCAAGAGAATGGATGAGGAATTGTTTTGAGCTTCTTAAGATGCTTGAAGCGCACAAAAGTTGCGGAAACATGTTGACCCTTCTTAGTTTTACCAACTTTGATGAATGAGTATTGTTTGCCAGAGCTTAGTGCCCAAAATGGTGTGCTCAAATCCCTCTTTTTCTTATTTTAGTACATTGGTGAAATAGGAAAAGACTACATGTTGACTCCTTTACTTCAAGATGCTCTTATGGATAGGGATTTGATTCACAGGTAGACAACTGCTTATGATGTGAAGCACATTACATTAGGAGTAGTCGATTTGGAATGTGAAGATATACTGATCCATTTGTTGAACTATATCTGGCCAAACATATTTGAAACTTTTCCTCCATGTGATTAGTGTTGTAATGGAAGCCTTTGAAGGGATGAGGGTAGCCTTGAGTGTTGCCATTGTTCTTAATTACTATCTACAAGGGTTGTTCCAGCCTACTCGAAAAGTTAGGGAGATGTATTGGAAGATTTATAACTCTTTGTATATCGGAGCTCAAGATGTTGTTGTAGCAACATACCCTACCCTGGAGGATGAGCAGGGTATACTCATCTCGATTTAGGTTCATTTGTCATCTAATATATTCTATATTACCCTATCCGTAATTTTTCCAAAAATTTCAATAGAGCCTCCTCTATATTTTCTTAGTTTCCCTTATACCTTTATCAAAGGTATGACAACCAAACATTCTTAAACTGACAAAGTTTTCTCTATTTTCTAGTACTTTACCATATATTTGTTTACATGTATTCAATCAATCACAACACTAGAACATCACACAAGGCCCAACTAAGCTCTATATGGCCGATCATGCAAATGCAACGCAATCCTCAATAGTCATACAATGGAAATTAACAATACTAAAATATACACAAGGCCCAACTAAGTTCTATATGGCCATTCTCATTCTTTGTTAACCAACAAATTAGACGATGCAATCACAATTTCTATAGAAAATCCAGTAGAGTTTCCTTTATTTTCTAGTACTTTCCCATATTCAATCAATAATAATACCACATGTAAACCTGTTAGACAACCTAATCAATAACCAATAATATCACACTTGGTCCAACTAAGCTCTATGTGGCCAAGCATGCAAACACATCATAAGCACAATCCTCAACAGTCATACAATTCAATTATCCTAAGCAATAATAGAAACATAAATTAAAAAACACACTAATAGTTATTTAATATAATGAACCTGGAAACCAATAAGAGAGGCAAGGATAGGTTGTGGCATGCGAATGGTGGCATCTTGTCAACAATAGCAGCACTTAACAATATAAACAAGGAAACTTGTGTGTCTCAATTCAATATGTGTCTCATTTCAAAAATGGCTCATTCTAATTAGACAATGGAAAATGAGATTGATAAAAGTGGCTTATCAGATTCATTGGAAATAGGAGTAGTCTCATTGGTTAAAATTGGGTTAGACACTTAGCTTTCTTTACTTATATTACTTAGTTCCAGTTACAAATGGAGCTTCTAAAATAAATCCCTATGCCTAAATTAATAGGCAACTTAATTTCTATAAATAGATTACACTAAGTTCATAAACTTTAAATCTTGCTAACTTAACTTAAGTAAGGTACCTATGTTATCCTTTTAATTAGTCTAAGCTTACCTAAACCAATTTAATCTTCTATCAATATGCTCAAAACAGGGCAAGTGCCAATATGCTCAAAATAGAACACTGTACTAAATCAATATAGCAACTACACAAGGTTACACTCAAAAGGACACATTTTTAACATTCATTCAATTTTGCAAAGTAAAATGCACTTCCCATTTTCGACTGTCCACAATAACCACATTCCTAGATAATAAAAAAAAAGAATCAAAACCTCCCATTCATAATAGTATCATGTGATCATAACTCATGACAATAGATTCATAAACAGAAAATTACATAGCAGGAACAAAAAAATGAGGGATTTGTACCTACTTAGGGCTTCGTTGATAATGGCGCAATGGCAGAGCATTTTGAAGGTGTCGAAGATACAATGGTGGTTGCATGATTGGGTGGTGGGCAATGACTTGGAGAAGCATGGGGAAGAAGTGTTAGGGTTGAGGGCAATGGAATCGCAGTTTAGGGTTTGGATAAGAAGCATTTACCTACATGTTGGCGGCGACGGAGTCGCGATTGGGGAAGAAATGTTCACGTCGAGGGCATCAGAATCACAATGGCATAGACTCGCTAGTAGAGCAGTTTCGAATGGAGAAAGATGACCTCGAGTTGCTTGGGCACCAACTTAAAAGAACATTCTACATCGGTTATAGTTGCAACCGATGTAAAAAACTTCCTTTTTACATCGGCTATAAGTTTAACTAATGTGCAAAATATATATTTACATTGGTTAAAAATATAAACGATGTAAAAAGGATGTGTTACATTGGTTATGTTATAACTAATATAGCATGTTTACCATTTATTTACAAAAATGTCATTGCACATTTTTCTACATTAGTTCTCATATAATCAACATAAAAGGTCATCGTTAAATGTGTTTTTTTCACTAGTGTGACTTGCTTTTCTTCCTAGATCATTTTACTTATTGGACCGACATGAACTTAATATTTTTGAGCTTTCTTGAAAATTAATGTGGAACAATTTCTAAGATGAAAAATGTTGTTAATAATTTATGGATAGCAAGCAAATTTATGTATGGATCATAAATTAATTTTAGATGAAGATTGTCAAGAGCGACCCAATGATGAGTGAGGCCTAAAGCAAATTTTGAAAGGGCCTTTTTTATTTTAAATGAAAGAGGTATATGTTGAACCTTTTGGTTAACATACATGGCCTTTTTTGTTTTATAAAAACTAATAGCAAATAATTTTTAGTTAGTGCACCTAAAGCTTGAGCTTTAATAGCTTTACTCTTGGGCTAGCCTTGAAGATTGTATCGATTAAATCCTTTTGATAATTTTTTATTTTTAATTAGAATTATAAGTGGCTTGGTCTTTCACTTTCATAAATTTTAATTTATATTAGAAAAAAAGGTGTTTTTAGATATAAAAGTTTAATGCATAATACTAAACAGTGTTACGTGTTAGCAGTTAAAGATGAAATAAATAGTCTCTTTAGTTTTCTAGTTTTCTCACCCACTTCAGATTACTTAAAAAATTCCTCTTTAAATTCTCAAATTATGAAAAGTCAGTTAATTAGTTTTTAAATTATTAAAAAGCCAGTCATGTCATGACTAATTTTTAATAATTTTAAGATCTACAGATTTTTTTTATATACAATAATTAATTTAATATTAATAAAAAATAGAAGATTAAAATTACTATTTATGATGTCATAGGATACATGAGAATCCAATACAAAGACATTTTGTTCTTACCTAGTTTTATGCTAAGATCTAATAGTGTGTTTGTTTTTTAGTTTAGATGTCCGTTGAACGCTAATTCAAAGATTTGGCTCAATCACGTTTAGATGCCTAAGAAAGTGTGACAACTGAAAAACAAACACATACTAAATATCAACATATCTATGAACCAAAATGTCTGGTTGAATAACACTCGTATTTTTTATTTGCATAGCTGAGCCTGTACTGATCTTTCCCATGTACGTTACCACTTTACGATCATCTCTTCTTGGTTATTATCCGCAAGTTAATGATAATATCTATATTAATAATTAAAAGCTAATAATTAAGCTAATTTTTTCCTACTAATTACCAACCTTATAAGTATTCTTCCCTTTCAATATACAACTACCAGCTTCGTAAAATTTTCACTCCGATTATTGTATTTCAAAAATTAAAATATTTCTTTTTAAATCACAAAGAAACATAAATTTTGTTCCTTGGCAGACATGCATTCGATAAAATTGAAACAGTGAAGATTAGTATGGCTCCTACGCAAGAAAGACAAACATAATTTTACTATTTTTATAAAAACTCATGCTCTATACAGAAGAGAGCAACAGCTTATTAATCTCAATGTAACAAGAAAAGTTAAAAATGTAAAAGTTGTTGGCGGGAATTTTTTACAAGAAATCCACACCTGTTTATAGCTTGAACTTGAGATATTCATAGAAGATAAATATGATAATTGATTTCTCTAACAAATATTATAAATTAATGAAGAAATAATTTGAATACATCCATAGAGAAACATCACGTATGATTGATTGCATGGGATTTTATAATATTTTAAAGTGATCTAGTATTAAATTATAAATCAAATAAATAATTCTTTTAATTGATCATAAAATTTATGAATTTGTTAATTCTAAGGGAAAGAAAGAGATTTATGAAATTAAAAATTACTTAAGAGAGAGAAAAAAGGATATATGAGGGTAATAATTATTAGGAGAGAGACTTTTCGTTTTGTCTTACTTATTGAAAAAAAAGTATTTATTATTTCTTATTGAGGTTTTTAATTACTAAAATGAATATTATTTTTTATTTTAAGTAGAGTGGTTGGAGATAATATTATTTTGTAGTGTCTCTCTTTATGCATTGTTTGGATTAGAAGTGAAATACATATGAAAAAAAATAGGAAGCAAAGAAATAGGATGAATAGAAATATAGAATAGAAATAAAGAGGAAAAAATGTGTTATTTGGATAGATAGAAATAAGAAGGAAAGATGTGGAGATATTTTTCTAGAGAATGAGTAAAAAAGAGGATGACTAAAAATAAATAAATTATATGAAAAATATTTTATACTAATTAAAAAAATTAATATTTTACTCCATTATTTTTTTCTTAACATAACATTATTTTTCATATTTTATTTTTTTATGTTATAAAAATTATTTATTTTTTAAGAAATTAAAACGAAAAAATGAAAAAAAGATAGAGATCATTTTTCTCTCATTTCATCTCAATTTGAGGGAAAACTGTTTTCTAGTGGGTCTCATAGAAATAACTTCTCTCATTTTTATTTTTCTTTTCAAACAAATGGTAAAAGTTAATATTTTTATCTCATCTCCCTTCTTTCACTCTATTTCAACCCTAACATGTATAGGGTCAATTTACTGAATGAAATCTATTGTCCAATGTAAGAATATTGATCGGTTTATTAGGATGATTTTTGTTAATATAATTTTATTTAACAGAAATTAAACTAATAATATAAATATTATGAGTTTATTCAAATAATATGATATATTTTACAAATATTTGGTATACTAATAATGTTTCAATTTTTTTATGTTAGTGGACTTATTTATTAATTTAATGTATTATTAGTATAAACTCGTGATATTTTTTAATTTCCACAGAATTAAGGTTGACAAGTATATCAGTTTTGCTATTAAGAAAATGATTAATGAATCAATATATATGAAATTTTTATAAAAAAAAAAAGCTTGGTAAAAATATATTAATAATATTAAATGTTACAAATTTTAAATAAAACCTTTCACTTTAGGACAATGATTAACAAAATTGTAAATATATATCTGAAATAAACAAAACACTTTCAAGAATATAATTTCCTCACGACATCGTTAAGCAAGCAGAGAATCTTCTTTAGTCACAAGGAAAAGAAGCATGTATATAACTTACATTCTTGGGCACGCGAGAGATACGCAGTGAACATGGGAAACCAGCCAACTAGGAAGCAACTAATTAATGTTCATAATTACGTGTCTGCGTTTGTGATGAAAATGAAATTAAAGCATGGGAATTTCATTCTGATTATTATCCCAACTTGGTAGTTGAAACAATGTACACGTAGTGGAAAAGTTTCAATTCTGTATATATTCTTTAAATGCATGCCTGATGGGAATAAGAAACCGTGTCTAAGATATGGTGATGGCTATGATGCTCCATTGAGTTAGTATTCACAACTCGGAAAAAAAAGGTACTAAATGCATGGGAATTTATATGATGTGATAGAGTAAAATGACACTTTAGTCTCAGAAATTAGAAGATACTGTTACATTAGTTTCTGAATTGAAAAAAATTAAAAAAAAATTCTTGAAAGTATAAATTAACAGTTATATTAGTTCAAAATTCAAAAAAATATATGACTAAAGTAATTATATTACATATATTTAAAGACTAAAAGAATAGTAAGTATTTAAATTTAAAAACTTATTTGACAGTTTAAAGACTTTTTTTAACTTTCTTCAGTTTAAAAACTAATGACAGATAATTAAAATAATTATTTACTCGCTGTGATGTATCTTTGACTTGTTAACCAAAAGAATAATCTTACATTTTGAATATGGTTCCGTATCCGCCACAACCCGATAGTGACGTTGCCCTATAGAAAGAAAGCTGAAACAATATGAATCCAACAACCCGATTAGCTGCCGATGCATAGTAGCTAGCTACAATTATTGTGATCTATCGTGGTAAAGCCAAAGGAGAAAAAACTAGAGGAATTATTATTATTCGAGAATAAAAGCATCTCGTCCTTTCTCAAAGAAAAATACATAGCTTCTATTAGTTCTATATATAGTCCTTACAGTGCTTACACGCACGCAAAAATTAGAATCATGAAATTTACAAAGCTCCCTACCGCTCGGGGATTGACAGTAAGATTCTCTATTCTGGCCAGCTTTCGTTTAGCATCAAATAGGAAGCTTGCATAATTAACGATCCCCATTGGAAGTATCAAGCTTACTTTTGCAATAGGAAGCGGATTCGATCCGCGTCTTGACTAGTGAAGTGTTCACTTGTTTTGGGCTAGGAAATGGACAAAAGCAAACCATGGATCACATCTAATTGGAGATCTTGATGTTGATGATTATACTCAAGAGATATAAAAACAAATTACTACAGTTTGGCAACTTTTTCTAAGTACTTGGTTAATGTCTGGTCATAGTTAAGTACGCATATTTATTGTCTGAAAAGAATCATAGTCAACAGAAAAGAATCATTATCAACTACTATAGAAGAATCCCCTCTATCGTGTTGACACGTGGAATTCCATGACGAATACGGTGGCCGTCTAATTAATTAAGCATTTTGATCCCTATATACCAGCTACACATATATTGGTTAATTTATCATCACACATACATACACACGACCTCACACGTGTGAAGATGCATCACGATTTGTTTAACCTTACACGTTTAGCTTTCTCTACATGCCCGGTTCTCTATGTATATTTTAGCGACTGATTTTAAAGACTAATTTAACTAATATTTTAGTCAATAACAGTTTGTTTGGTATGTAGGAAATAGAGTGAAGGAAGGGGAGAGAAGAAAGAGGAGAGAGGAATTAGGAAATTAATATGTGTTTGGTGTGGTGGAAATATGTAGAAGTTTTTGAAAAAAAGGGTGGGTCCCACACATGAAACTTTCCACACCAAAGTGAGAAGATTTATGGGGAAGTGAGAAGCATGCGACAGTTTTCCAAAATTGCCACAACGTTCTCTAGAGGTGTATGCTAAATCTGTTTTGTCTTTTGACAAAATCGATTTGATACACTTTAAACAAGCCACAAGGTTTCTATTGGAGGGCTAGATTTGTTTTGTCTTTTGACAAAATCAATTTGATACACTTTAAACAATCTGGATGTGTATGCTAAATCTGTATGCTAACTCTAGACCTCCAACAAAATCGATGTTGTTGGAGGGCAAATTGATTTTGTTTTAGTTATTTGGAATATGTTGTTGTCTGTACCTCCCATTAAACAAATTAACATTGTCAACCAAATCGATTAATTTCCTTGGAGTTCTAATTATAATTGAAAAAATAATCAGAAAAAATATATGGAGGTTCTAAGGACAAAATGGTGTTTTTGTAAGAATCTAATTTCAGTTCTGTTCTTTTCTCTCAAACCAAACAACCCCACAAATTTATTTTCACTCTATTTCTCTTCAACCAAACAATCTTAACTTCCCCTCTATTTCTTATCTATTTCTATTTTCTTATTTTCTCATATATTTACTTTTACTCCCTCTATTTCCATCTACTCTAGCAAACAACATGTAATTTAGCTGCTGATTTTAATATAAAAAATTAACCTCTATATTAGTCTCTAAAAACTAAATAGTAAATTTTTAGTATTAAAAAATACATAATTTCTACATTTATTACATTAGGATCTAAGATAAAGAAAGCATTTATAAATTATATACAAGCAATTAAAGATTTATGCAAAAGTGTTTTTGACAAAAATAGTTTCAAACTAGTTTAAAATTTAGCAAAAGAACTCCTAAAATTGAGAAACCTAAGTCATATTTTTAAGTCAACATACTAAACTACATACACATGTTTACCTGAAAACAAAAAGTATACAACATGAATGTTGTTCAATATTTAAACCAATTCAAAGTTCACATAATTATAAGGGGTTGTAAGAGGTGTTTTAACAATTAGGTTGAGGGTTTCTAACAGATGAGGCTATAAGGGGCATGTTTTAAACTCCCTTATTAGCAATTCTCCTAGAGTGACTTCATCTCTCTCTCTCTCTCTCTCTCTATATATATATACATATATGTATATATACATATGTATATGTATATATACATATATATCTCTGGTGGAGGCTGGGGTGGGAGACCCCATCATATCTCCTACCATAGGAAAGAATTTTTGAACCTTTAGATCTTTTTATTTTGAATTTTTGAGAATTTTCTTTTTCTTTTTCTTTTTCTCTTTCTTTACCTATATACACCTCTCTTTTCTTTTCCCCCTTTTCCACTTGTAACACCCCAATATTACTTTTCTTTATATATAATGTTTGTTGTATGTTATTTTAATAAATAGCATTTTGGAAAAATAATATGGAGAGATTAAAAAGGGGTTTTATAATTAAAATATTTTAATAAATAAATAAATAAAATAATAAATAAAGTTTCTAAATGTTGTGTTAGTTAGGCATTTTCACTAGTTGGGCCTTGGCCTCCTATCTTCTATAACCCAACTTATCTTTCAAAGCTCTCATTAGGTCTCTTAGACCTAATTCTCAATTCCCCACCTCACTCTTCATTTTCTCTTGGAACCTATGTCGTCACTGTAGAGTTATTGCAGGAGCCCTTGCAAGAGCTGTCGTAATCGTGATTGGGAGATCGTAGGATTCGCCGTCAAGCCATCTTCATCCTCTTGTTGTGGATTCGTTTCTTTCAAGGTAAGGGGAAGTGAGACTATCTCGCTTATGGGTGTGACAATAGTCGTGGGCAGGGGGTTGACCTTAGACCCTAATTGTTTTGGGTATCTATTTGTGTTTGATTGTGTTTGTGAAGGGGAATGCGAATTCCCCAAACCCTTGAATCCTTAGTATTGAAATTTCAAGGGCTGATTTTAATGCCTTTTGTATGTTAGGGTTTGGTATGAATTGTAATTATTGCTTTTCATGTATATTGTGTGAAGGTGTGGTTATGTTGGTTTCCCTTGAGATGAATTTGATGTGAATTGATTGAACCTATGATTGTTTGAGGGTAGAATAAGATTATTATAAGGGTTTCGGTTAACTTGAGGGTTTTCCTTATTTTGGATAAGAAATTAAAGGATTAGGCTTAAATAAGAACAACTTACATTGATAGGAAATCCCCATTTTGAAATAGAATGTTAGGAAATTGGACATTAAGATAGTATGAACACAGCTATATAGAATTTTGATATTTTAAGAAGGCCTCAGGAAGCCTCCATGCTCAGAAATCGCAATTTTGCAATTGTCGAGTGGTGAGCACGTTCGTGCTTACCTTCCTAACAAAAACCATCAAATTACTAGGCAAAAAAGACTAGGAATATGATCTAATTAGGCTTTGTAGTCTTCATAAGAATTGTATCCCTGGATGTTAGCTAACTAATGGCTTTGGAATGATCTAAAAATAATGTGTATAACTCAAGATATGCCCAAAATACTGCACCTATGTCAAGTTGTCAGCGGGCAGCAGCGTGTTTAACTTTTAGTCAATTTTTGTCCATGATTTAGGTTGAATCAGCTCACGAATTCTTCATGAAAGTTGTAGATTCTTCTCTTATATTTCCATAGACACTAAGATCACCTCAAACACATCTTTGTAGCCCAAGTCATGACCAAACAAGGACGAAATGTCAAGACCCATAACAAAATACATTCTTATGGTGAAAACCATCACCTGTAACCTAGAATCAATCATGTTAACCATTAAGGAATTAAGCGGAAGCGTACCTGAATTCATGATGATCGATTGCTCTTTAGAGCCTTGCAGTATGGTCTTTCAAGTTTAGACGCACTCCCTTGAGAGAACCACTTAATTTTCCCCCTGCCTCCTTCTGATGACGGGATGTCAAAAAGGAGAGAACAATACATGTGACTTGGGGACCATGACTTACTTATAGATAACCCTAGGGTTATCTTTTGTTGTTTCTATTTTAGCTCATCACAAAAATAGAATTACTTTTTAGTCTCTGCACATTAAAGGCCCATATCCTATTAGACACATTAAAGCCCAAATTATTCAAACCTTATCAGATCACTTTTAATTGAGCTTAACCTTACGCGATAGTCCACAATACATAATTATTCACATATAAGGCCAATGTTGGATTAATGATCCAACAATCTCCCACTTGGACCATATGTGTAACCTCATACTTATGCATTGCAAAAATTAACCATATGAACTCAATGTTACTGCCATTATCGAATGTATCTATAACCAATTCGATCCATCAATCATACCAACACAGGATCAAAGCAGTCTTTGTTACATCTATCATAACTCAACCCATCAATGGTCACATATGCTGATACAAATGAATGACATGGATCATGATATGGATGTGTAGCATGGAATTTTCATGTAGTGTGATCTTAACATGCCTAATTCCAATTAGTCTTCCTTAAACTTTAGTGAGATCAAACTACAACAAAAATCAGAGTGTCAATACATTAAAACTTTATTTTTGTAGAAAATATTCTTAAACTATACATAAACCAAAATTATGTCTATATCACGAAAGCATTTAAAAATATAAACTCCCACTAAAGCTAAATATCACTGAATGACATAACACCTATACGAGCAGTGTGCTCATGAAACATTTTGGGTGATAATCTTTTAGTAAGCAAAATTGCAACCATGGAGTTTGTTCTAATATGCTCTATAGATAACTCTCCACTCTGAACTTTTTCCTTAACAATAAGGAACTTGATGTTTATATGTTTTGACTTTGTTGAGCTCCTGTTGTTATTGGAAAATAAAACTGCTGATTTATTGTCACAAAATAACTTGAGTGGTCTTTTAATACCATCCATTATGCGTAGCCCTGTGACAAAATTTCGTAGCCAAATTCCATGATTGGACACCTCATAACATGCTATGAACTCTGCTACTATAATGGAAGAGGCTATAAGAGACTGTTTGGCATTCTTCCAGGAAATAGCACCTCCAGCTAGCAAATATATATAGCTCGACGTAGATTTCATACTATCTTGGCATCTAGCAAAATTAGAGTCAGTATGCCTAATGATTTCAAGCTAATTAGACCTCCGATATGTGAGCATATAGTCTTTCATTCTTTGTAAGTACCGCATAACCCATTTAGCTACTTTCCAATGGTCTAATCCTGGATTACTTAAGTATCTGCCCAACATCCCCGTAATGTACGCGATGTTTGGATGCGTACAAACCTGAGCATACATGAAACTCCCTATTGCTGATGCATAAGGAATCTTCTACATCTCTTCTTCTTCAAAGCCATTCTTAGGGCACTGATTGAGACTAAACTTGTCTCCCTTAGCCATAGGGGTATCACTTGGTTTAGAGTCTTGCATGCCATATCTCTTAAGAACCTTTTCAATATAACCTTTTTATGACAATCCAAGAATACCCCGACAACGATCTTAGTGTATCTGTATGCCCAATACAAAAGATGCATTACAAAGATCTTTCATCTTAACGTTCTTAGCTAAAAATTTCTTGGTTTCATGCAATAAGTTTATATCATTGTTGGCAAGCAAAATGTCATCAACATATAAAACCAGAAAAATATGCTTGCTCCCACAGAACTTATGGTATATACAATCATCGACCAAATTTACCTCAAAACCAAATGAAATGATCACTTGATGAAACTTGAAATACCATTATCGAGATGCTTGCTTGAGTCCATAGATGGATTTCTTAAGTTTGCAAACCATATTCTTTGAGTCTTCTAAAACAAAGTTTTCTGGTTGCATCATATAGATTGTCTCATCAATGTTACCATTGAGAAATGTTGTCTTTACGTCCATCTAATGTAATTGAAGATCGAAATGTGTCACTAATGCCATTATTGTCCTAAAAGAGTCTTTCGAAGAAACTAGAGAGAAAGTCTCTTTATAGTCAATGCCTTCTTTCTATGTAAGTCCCTTTGCAACAAGATAAGCCTTTTACTTCTCCACATCACCTTTTGAATCCCTCTTGGTCTTAAATATCCATTTGCAACCAATGGGTTTCGCATCTTCTGGCAATGGGACAAGATCCCAAACGTCATTGTCTTTCATGGGCTTAATCTTTTCATTCATGGCATCTATCCACTTTTGAGAGTTAGAACTTTCCATGGCTTGATAGAAGTTGATCGGATCATCTTCCATCATTCCTATGTCAACCTCATGTTCTTGGAGAAATACAATGTAGTCATTTGATATTGCACTTCTCTTTTCTCTTGTGGATCTCCTTGATGGCATAAGTTCTTGAGGTGGAAGAGTTTGTTCTTCTGGAACAATTTCTTGTATGGGAGGTTCGACATTGCCTTGATCTATTGTGTTTTGAACAAAGTTAGGAAGGGGATCCTGAACAATGCCAGCAACACCTGTGGGAATATCAACATATTCCTCTTCAAAGACAAAGTCCCTTACTATATCTCCCCTTGTAAACTTGAATCCTCAAAGAACCGGGCATTTCCTTATTCAAAAATCGACTTACTTGTGGGATCATAAAACTTGTACCCCATAGATCTTTCAGAGTATCCAATAAAATAATAACTCACCATCCTTAAGTCCAATTTCTTTTCATTTGGCCTATAAGGCCTTGCTTTAGCTGGACAACCCCAAACATGTAAGTGTTTTAAATTAGGCTTTTTGCCTGTCCAAAGTTCGTAAGGGGTTTTTGTAGTTGCTTTAGTTGGAACTCTGTTAAGGATATATGCTGCAGTTTTAAGTGCTTCTCCCTAGAGTGATTCGGTAAGGTAGAATGACTAATCATACTCCTTACCATGTCTTTAAGCGTCCTATTTCGTCTTTCAGCAACAACATTCATAGTGGGTGAGCCCAGTATAGTGTCCTGTGGAACGATATTGCATTCCTCTAGGAATTTAGCAAACGGTCTTGGATGTTGTTCACCTGAACCGTCATATCTGCCATAGTACTCACCACCATAGTTAGACCTGACACTTCTGATTCTTTTGTTGAGTTGATTCTCAACTTTAGCCTTATAATTTTTTAACACGTCCAATGACTTTGCCTTTTCATTAATGAGATGAATGTAGCCATATCTAGAAAAATCGTTTATGAACGTTATAAAGTATTGTTGACTATTCCAAGTGGCCATAGGGAATGGCCCACAAATATCTGTATGTATAAGTTCTAAAACGTCCAAAGTTTTATTGGCCTTAAATATCCTTTTATTGGTTTGTTTCCCTTTTATGCAATTGATACAAATATCAAAATTTGTAAAATCTAAGGGTTGTAGAATTTCGTTTGACATAAGTCTCTCTATTCTCCGTCTAGAGATGTCACCTAATCTCTTGTGCCATAATGTAGTTGAATTCTCATCAATTAATTTTCTCTTTATGCCTCCTATACTTAATTGTAGTGATTCATTAAATGAAGCAATTGTGTCAATCAAATAAAGATTATCATAGCCTGACAAAGAACTAGAACCAACCAATTTTGAATCATGAAACAAACTAAATTTTCCATTCCCAAATGAACAAGAAAAACTAGATTTATCCAAAGCAGAAATAAAAATCAAATTCCATCTAAAAGATGGTATAATAAATGTTTCATCAAGATGCAAATAGAATCCAATCTTTAACAATAATCTAAATTTTCCAATTGCCTCAACTTCAACTGTCTTGTCGTCACCCACATAGATGTATCTTTTACCATCACTTGGTTTTCGGCAATTTAGGCAACCCTGCAGAGACACACTGATTTGAGTTGTTGCACCAGAATCTATCCATTATGTGTGTTTAGGCACAAAAGTTAAATTAACCTTAGAACAAACCAAATTAAGAAGCATGCCTTTCCTAGCACGCTATGCGTGATAATCACTACAATGCTTCTTTACGTGCCCTTCAGCTCCACAAAAGAAACAACCGTTGCCTTCTAATTTGTTTGGTTTCTTTTGTTGTTTCTTTTGAGGTGCTGTATCTACAACTTCCTTATCCTTCTTTCTTTTCAATCCCTTGTCCTTATTCTTTGAGGTAGAGGCAAAATGAGCACTTTCTATCTTGTCTTGCTTCATGGGGGAAAGTCAACCCTTAACTTAAGGTCAAGATCCATTACTCCAAGAACTATCAAGATATTTTCTTTCTAGGACTTGAAGTTTGAGCCATTAAGCATAGGAATAGAGTTGATGTTGGCAGTAATATTCGCAGGATCATTCATAGCTGAACAAATAATAATAAACAAACAAAACATGCTCACATAAGTCTATCTCAAAATAAAAATAATACTAAATTCAAATAAAGGAAACCCCACATCAAGATATCGGGAATCCATTAATATTTATCTTTGGACAAAATATTAACTTTTCAGTGATACCTTGGCATAGTAATCAAACACTGATAATAAGAACATGTCAAACAATAAATCTTCCTTTGAGTCGATTCATTATTCACATGTAAAACCAAATAATTATCATGCATCATTACCACAGGTGCACATGTAATTTTGTAAAATACTCACCTTCCTTTGGGCCGGTTAGTATTCACATAAATGCACACAACCTTTTATATTTCAAAATAAATTAGTTTTCACAAAAGAGGTCACTTTGGTGACATATTGCTTCAATTAATTTATCTCAAAATATATATGCATAAACTTTCCAATATTCAAATTTAGAATTGCTAAAAATTATACTCAAAATTAAGCACATAAAGTTGTAATTTTTTTTTTCAAAAGACGCAAGCGGCATATATATATTCCATAGAATTTATTATAACCAATTATATATATGGAAACTAGAATTCACGGATATGCGCAAGATTTGCAGTGGTTTGGTTCATAAAATAATATAAATCAATATTATAAACCAAAAAATATATATATCCGATGCCAAAAGGAATAACAAGTAAACGCAGCACATACGGATACGATAATCCAAAAGGCCACTTTGTTCAATTTTAAACCATATAGATCGGAGCGCACAAACCGAAGCAAGAAACTTAAATAAGCAACCGTATATATATATATATATATATATATATATATGTCGAAGAATAAATCATACCGCACGAATTTTCATGAAAGAAATTAATTTTTTAATGATCAAACATGACCGCTCTTATACCACTTGTTGGAACCAAAATAAATTCTTATGGTGAAAACCATAACCTATAACTCAGAATCAATCATGTCAACCATTAAGGAATTAAGGGGAAGCGTACTTGAATTCATGATAACCGATTGCTCTTTAGAGCTGTGCGGTATGGTCATCCAAGTTTATACGCACTCCCTTAAAAGAACCCCTTAATTTATCCTCTGCTTACTTTTGATGATGGGATGTCAAAAAGGAGAGAATGATGCGTGCGACTTAGAAACCATGACCTACTTATAGATAACCCTAGGGTTATCATTTGGTATTTCTATTTTAGCCCATCACAAAAATAAAATTGCTTTTTAGTCTCTGCACATTAAAGGCCCATATCCTATTAGACACATTAAAACCTAAATTATCCAAACCTTATCAAATCACTTTTAATTGGGCTTAATTTTAAGCGGCAGTCCACAATACATAATTATTCACATATAAGCTAATGTTGGATTAATGACCCAACACTCAATACTCACACACTCACACATTCACATTACACCTACCCTTTTCATTTAGGTTTAATTAACTTTTTAGTCGTTATAGTTGCGCAAATTTTACCTTTGGGTCCCTATAGATAAAAATAATTCGTTTTAGTCTCTATACATGTACTTTTGACATCGATTTGGCCGTTGTCATTTTAAACCACCACAAATTGAATAAAGAATAAAAAGTTAGAAAATGACAATTTGTAATAGTTTTACACTGTCAATTTTTATTTTATAATGATTTTATTTCACGAAATTAAGATACACTTGACGGTAAAGATCAAACCAATATCAAAATACATGTATAGAAACTAAAACATATTATTTTTAACTATAAGGACCAAAAGATAAAATTTACATAACTATAAGAACTAAATAAATAATTAAATCTTCATTTTATTTTTCATCACAATCATTCATCACACATGCATACTGAATCAAATTCGTTCTCACCAGACGTTCATAAATTCACACACACACCTTCGACTGTCACAAGCACAATCATCACAATCACACACTTCACAAAAAAACGATCATCAACATTCAAAGTAAATCCCAGGCACTGACGTCCAGAACAGCCAAACACACGCCCACCTTTGCACCTGAACTACCTCACCTTAATAGCCACTCACCAAATCAGAACCAAACCCTCAATAATCCCAAGCCAATCACCTCCTCTCCGGGATCGACGCGTCGACGACGAGAGTCATCGCGACACCGTCTGCTATATGCCCCTAATTTTCGTTCATTTGTGTGACGATATGGGGAAGTACTGGAAGTTGGAATCTCGAATGGCCAAGTGGATAGTCATCACCAGGCTATAGCCACGTTTCGCTGACCCTGGGGCTCGGCGCCTTGACACCGCCGAAAATTGTGCAAGCAGTCTTGGAAACCTTCCCGCCGTCGATCCTGATCGCACTCCGCCTTATCATCTTCGCTGGCGGCCTCTTGTTCTCAGATGAGGGTGCCAGACAATGCTTTCTCCTGTCGAATTGAAAGCGAGAGCGCGAGGGAGGCGGCGTGCACAGCCAGCCTCTCCTTCTTCCCTCACTCTTCTTCTGTTCCCCTTTTCTTTATTCTTTTTCTTTTTTTTAATTGTTGGGCTTGGCCCAATCCACTCTTCCCTCATCCTTCTCTGTCTTTTAATTCCCTTATTGTTTTAATTGATGGGCCAGCAGTGAAATCCAGCCCAGTCTGGGTCTTACATTCAGTTTAAACTTGTTTTCTTCTATTTTAATTTGAGGTTTTTGGCCCATCCACCTTTAGGTTTATTCTAAAAATAAAAAAAAATAATAAATGAATAAAATAATAATAGTAATAATTCAAAATCACAAAAAAAAAAAAAATACTAACAAAACTCAAATATGTCTACTTTAGATGTACTTTCTATTTGATCATTTGATAAATTTGACACATTTGAGTTGTATAGTGCGGTGATGTCGAATTTAATAATAAAAAAAAATCAAAACTAAAAAATATCAACCCACAAAATGTTTTCTACAAAGAACTATGTGAGTTTGATTCCTCATTGCATCGAAGGATACTTAGCAGCAGGAGACCACTCTTATCGATATCAAAAATAATAAAATTTAATCATTTTCGAAAAATAAAATATTTTCTTTTTAATAAAATTTTTAAATAAATAAAAGAAAAGTATTTTTGTTTTTGGGGTAAAATAAATATTTTAAAAGCTATCTTAATTTTGTACATATTTAATTAGGGGTAATAGTCTTTATGATGGACATTGTACGGTGCTAGCACTTTTCCTACACATAATCAACTCCCAAATCCTTTTTTTTTTGGTTTGAGATTGTTTTTCTTTTGGGTTTTTTCATTGTTTTCCTATAATAAACTATGATGGCGACTCCTTTAGTTTTATCATTTATTTTTCGTCGTCTAGTTGTGACATCCCAATACCAAGAAAGACATCTACTTTTGAAGCACATGACCCTTTGATGAGAGTCAATTTGGAAACAAATGATGAACTAAGGATGACTAAAGTCAGTGGCTTGTTAGTTGAGACAGATAAGAACCGATTGGTTGATCTTATCAAAAGATATAGAGATTGTTTTGCATGAGATTACCACGAAATGCTCAGGCTTTCTAGAAAATTAATGGAGCATAGGCTGCTAATTAACAATAGTTACAAGCCATACAAACATCCCCCTAGGTGATTCAACCTTTAGTTGATGCTTCAAATCAAAGCAGAAATGAAGAAGTTGCTAAAGGCAGGGTTCATAAGGATAGCTAGGTATGTTGAATATTGTACTAGTCATTAAGAAGAACGGCCAAGTGAAGATATGTATTGACTTTAAGAACTTAAACTTGGCCACCCCAAAAGATGAGTATGTTATGCTTATAGTCGACATGTTAGTTGATGCTGCAGCTAACTAGGGATGTAAACGAGTCGAGCCGAACTGAGCACTAGAAGCTTAGTCCTAACTTGAAAAAAAGAACTGCTCAAGCTTAACTCATTTATTTGAATGAGCCTAACTAAAAGCTTTAGCTTGGCTTGTTTTAAAAAAATAAAGCTCAAGTTTCGCTTTGTTAGCTCATTTATAACTTAATTATTTTTATTGTTATGAAACTTTTTCTTAAATTATTTTTTAATTTTATCAGTTTAGTATTTAATAAATATTTTAATAATAGATGATAATCTACATATAGAAATATGTGTTTAACATAAGGTACGTGGAATTTAAACATTCTTCTAGACAATTACATTTTCATAATCAAGTAAATAAAAAATTCATAACTTCTTGACTATTATAAAAAAGAAACTTCCAAATTAATTTTAACACTCTCAACAATGCTTTGCATATTTTTATAAAAAAATACATAAATAAAAAAACCTAGTAAATTTCTAGTCATCAATTTAAATAAATAAGTTATTCACGAGTCGTCAATGTTGAGCTTATAAAGCTTGAGTTTGACTCATTTAAATAATTAAACTCAATCTCAAGCTTGAGTTTGTTTGTTTAATTAAATAAACGAGCTTGATCAAGTATTTAACAAGTCAAGTTTGAATAGTTCATGAATAGCTCAACTTATTTCCATCCCTATAGTGAAATTTGATTTTTATGGATGGTTATTCAAGTTACAACCATATATTTTTATGTACACAAGACAACTTTTAGGTGCCCAGGAGCCATAGAGGTGTTTGAATGGCTAGTAATGCCATTTCAACTGAAAAATGCTAGGGTAACATATCAAAGAGCCATGAATGCCGTTTTTTATGAGCTTATCAACCAAAGTGTGGAGGTTTGTATTGGTGATGTGGTAGTAAAATCTAGAGATTTCAATTAACAATTGATAGACGTGGAACAGGACTTGCAATAGGTGTGATTCCATAATTTGAAGATGAATCCAACTAAGAGTGCATTTGGCGTTTCAGCTAATAACTTCCTCAACTTCTTAGTGCATAACCAAAGTGGCTCTAGTTACCTGTATAAGCTTAACTAGTGTCACAGTAAATTATGAGAACTTTAGAAAATTATGTCAGCTATATTTTTAAGTGTAAAGTAATTCTATGTAATTATTTTATTAAATTGAAAATTAATTAGAGTAAATTTTAATTTAAAACTACATAATTATTCCTAATTAATTATAAATTGACGAAAAGATCCCTTGGACACTTAGCCATTAATTTTGGCTAACACAATGTAATTACCGTGTCCAATTAAATTTTTACTACTTATCTTAAATGAGTTGGATGGATAAATATGAAGATTTGGATTAAAGTTTCATTAACTTTCCTAATTATTCAAGATCACATCTTTTGGTGACATTTGTCACACTTTTAAGTAGTCACACCACCCAAGCTCACGTGACAAGCTTCTTCTTTTCTCTTTTCTCTCCAAACCAGCGACACATATACCCATCACTCTCCAAAAATTTGCTTCTCAAACTCTCTCTTTTCTCTTCCAATTTTAGCTTAAGTTTAAGGAGCTTTGGAGTGTTGCTTGTCATCTTCCCCCATTAAAGCTTGCTTGGAGCTTGGTTAAGGCTTGGAACAAAGCAAAATTGTATGAGGGAAGTGGGATTGAACCCCTAGATCCCATTTAAGTGTATTTTGATTTACTTGAAGCTTAATATGCATTGATGGTTCTATATTTGAGGCTCTTTGATGGTGGGGATTGTGTTAATTTTTTTTTATTGATCTTGAATGATATAAAATGATAAGCCTTATGAGGGATTAATGTTGTAGATATACATGTAAGTATTATGTTGTTTGGAAATTTTGGGTGATGAATCTCATGGCCTCAATGGCTTTAAGGGGGGAGTTGAATGAATTTTTAATCACTCATTCATTGTTATACTTATTTGAAGGATTATTATATGTCTTAAGTTGTTTGATAATTGTAAAACTTGGCTTGTCTTGGAGCTTGAGTTCCATGATTTTGTTGGCTCTAAGTGGAATGAATGTGTTTTGAATTTTTATACAATTGTGATGATGAAAATTGAACTCTTGAAACAATGAATTATAGAACTTAAGGCTTAGACTTATAAGATTAGGCAATAAACTTTGGAAATCAAGTTTTTATATTCATTTGAGACTTGAATCAAGTAACTTGAGTAAAAAAATTTGTCCTTTGAAGCTTATATGTGCGACAATTTTAGTGTTAATTAGATACCTAGGATAAGCTTTAATTTTGATATCATAAGTTTAGGATTAGGATTGTAAAGTGCCAACTAGTTTAACTTAGTTCATGACTTAGGGAACACATATAAGAATTACAACATATTATTTCATGTATAGTTTTAGGGATACCACATTACATTCATTCATTAATCAGTACAACATGAAAGGGTCAAATATCAATAAGGATTATAGTTGGGAAGCATAGGGAATTCATACATAATATTTGGGTAACATTATTTTGAAGTTGGAACAGTCACAATCTACTCTAGAGGGTCTTGTTTATTGCATAACGACATAAGCACAACCATGCTCCCCAAAAGCGTGGGTGTGCTCCCATTAAGCATGGCCATGCTTCCCAGTGCGAATGAATCCAAAGTGAAGAATAAAACTCAAGCATGACCATGCTTTATTCAGCATGACCATGCTCCCAATAAGCAGGGGTGTGCTCCCATTAAGCACGGCTATGCTCAATGTCCTACATATTACATTGTGTGATTTTGCCATGGTAAAGTCCTCCTATGGCCTCCTACCCCATCTATACCTTTAATTAAGTGCTTACATCAATCCACAACATATTAAACATCAAAACCTCCATCTTAAGCCCTCGATCATATTATAGGCATTAATGCACATTAAACACCTTTTTGAACCCTAATGTGGCATATCATATGTTAATTAGCATACCATTATCAATCAATAGTTCTTGACAACATAATCCTCTAATCCAAATCCTTAATTCATTGAACTACATAAGAACCCCCATTTTAAACTGTAACATGAAATTTCATAAAAGCATTATGACATAGAGAAACAAGCAAAAGTAACAATCATGGGGAGTGAGAAAACATACAAGGGAATCAAAAAGAACAATCTATACATTTAATAATAAGAACAATTAATGGGGAGGGGAAGCATGCAAAGGATTGCATTTACCTTGAAGTGAGAGCCACAAGAGAGGTTCATATATCCTATATCCTTTCCTTCATCTCTTCCCTTCTTTTATATTCTTCTCTTCTCTTTCCCTTTTTTTCTTTCTGTCTAGGTCAAAGTGAGTATGTGTGAATGATAGTGGCTTAAGATTTATTAACCTAATTCCCTATTGGGCCCTAGTGGCTGTTTCCTTTACTATCATGGCCCAAACATAATTAATACCCATAGGCATTCCTATCATATTAATGAACACCACCCAATCATTTTATTTAATATTATGATATTTTAGGTTAAAGGGTCAGCTCATTTATTGGGCCCTCAATGCCCTTTCTTAGGTCTCCTACATAAGGTGAAATACAATTATTTAATTTTCTAATTAACCTAAATCTTGGGATGTTACAGATAGTGGATAACGAGCTGACTACTCTAACGTAGGACCTCTTTCATTTTGATGTATATATTGAGGTAAATCAAATTATTTTTGATTGTATATATGTCCTTGATTTTAGATTAACGGAGAAATTTTTGTGACATACTCTTCTAATATTGGGTTGTATCTCTTGATTTATATGACACTGTGTATGTATATGCGATGCTTTTGATGTATGATATTATGTTCACATGTATCTATATGGTGATAATTCGAATTTATAGATATGTTTTTTAATTTGATTAAGCGTTATAAGTACTCTGTATAAAATAATATTCCTCACTAAATTTACTAATAATTTAATTAATCATTTCTTTCAATTACTTAATAATTATGAAATAAATAAACAAGATTAGTTAGCATGGTCAATATGATAAATGGTGTCACAAGAACTCATTTTTTTATCCTTAATCTTCATGCAAGTTCATTAGTTAAGTTATCTAAGGGACTAGGGTTTGACTAAGGACCTTAGGCTTTTATCATCTAAGGGATTAAGGTTTGACTAAATTTGTGGATTGATGTTAATATTTGTAGTGTGAAATGGATAAATGGTCTTTGTGTTGCATGAGAAGGAAGTTTAGAGAAGTCTAACCTTAACATCTTTATATTTATGAAACCCTATTTTGTCTTCCAAGAACTTGATAAAAATCCAAAAAGAGTTTTTAACTTGCTTTTTTACTTTCTTGCTTGATTTATGTTTGAGCTACCATTCTTTCAACTTTTGATATTTATCGATCGTTTAGATAGTAGTTGGTATGTTATGTGCCCGGCATTAAAGCAAGTTATCATGGGAATGATACTTTTTCCCATCATTGACTACTTGTATGACTTGGTTTGTCAAGGTTTAGACGTAACTGATACTATGACATATTTTGTATATGGGTTGTAGTGCCATGAGACACGATGTTTATATGTGTGTGTGTGTGTGTGTGTGTGTGTGTGTGTGTGTGTGTGTGTGTATGTATGTATATGTATGCATCTATATATATATATACATATATATATATATATATACATATACATATACATATATATACATATACATCTATATATATATACATATACATATATATACATATATATATATATATATATATATATATGTATATGTATATATAATATAAATAGATATTTTTAGTATTCACTTGTGCTATATTGATATTTAATTGTGAGACGCGAAAAATTTACGCGCATTTTCATAACATAAATTAATAAGAATTTTAAATGAAAATCGAATATCTCTACAAAATGTTATTTAGTGTCATGTGATGACAACAAGTCATTATACTAATTGTTAACTAGGTCATGGAACTTCAAGCATGAGATCAAATCTTCAGTTTTATCCAAATTTGGAGGCCATCCAACAACTCCATTGATTGTGCCAAGCTTCCAAGGTTTAAAGGTTTCACATAAAATTTTATTTAATTGAAAGCTCAAATATTTTGCATAGTTTTAAATGTTTATGCTCCAAAATTCCCAATATACCAAATAATCAATATAAGGCATAATATATAGTGAAAACCACATTTAAACATAGCCAAGAGAGTGAATATATTTAGCCAAGCTTATAGAAAGTTTTTGTAGCTCATGGAGTACCCAAAACATGCCAAAACAAATCATTTTCTTTTTACAACACTTATATTTACAACATATAATATTTTAAGCCATAAAACTCAAATAAAATCACATTTAATCATGAGTATCCAGCAGCATGTACACGAAGGGAAAACATACATTTTTCATGGTTTAAAATGAGGAATAAAAATAAAGAGTGAAGCTTTGAAAGTATATTCAAACACATAGCCATGTATATGACTATTTAAGGCCAAAACCATCACCAAGAACTCATGCCAAATCAAAACAAAACACAAATAATGCATTGTATGATAGATACATCTGGTCAAAAGAAGAAAAATAAGAGTAAGTTCCCTTACCTTTGAAGAATCCCAAAAATAAAAGCTTTAGGAGAGGAGAAATGGAGTTTTGAAGCTTTGATGGTGTGTCTAGGAAAACCAACTAAACAACTACCAAAGAATGGTGTTCTAATAGATTAAAATGAAAGAAAAAAAAGTTAGAAAGGTGTAGATGATATTCTTGTAACGTGGAAGATAAGGAACTAGAGAAATCTTACCAAATTGCCTTTTGGAGATGAAGACAATGGAGTCACCAAGTGTTAGAAGGCCTTGGTCTTGAGCTTTTGAGTTTTGGTTATGAAAAAAAAAAAAGAGAGAATGGAGGGGGAAAAGCAAGACAGGATGTACGACTACCTTAAGAGAACGAGGGTGAAAGAAAAAGTTTGTAAAATGGTCACCAAATGACCTATAATGGAGGCTTAATTTATTAAGTGTTGGAAGAGTATTTTGGCCAAATAAAAAATTGATTCCTTTCCCATTTGATGGCTTGGGTTGCATAACCATGGGGAGCACTAATAAGGATGTCAAAGTTGATTGAAACCAGTGAGTCAGCCCACTTAACCCACCAAAGTGGGTTAGGTTGGGTTAAGTAATTCAACCCTCAAACCCACATAACTCAACCTGCATAACCTACCAACCAAACAGGTTAAGGGGCGGGTTGGGTTGAGTCACTAGGTTGTTTTTTTTTAATTTTTAATAAATTATTTAGTTAAATATTGTTTTATTGGATATAATATTTTATGAAGTATTATGAATTTTGTGTTATTTGTTGCTTTACTCTACATTTATTTAACTTTTATGATAATTTCTAAAAAAAAATTGTCCTAAGACAATTTAATAAAATAATATTCTTGAGATTGTGACATTATGTTTAGATTATTTATATTTATTTATTTATTTATTTTATTTACTTGACATGTCAACTTATGAGTCATCCATTTTTTAATAATTTTTTTCTTTTTTTAATTTTTAAAAATTTTGATGGGTCAACCCAATCTAACCCACAACCCACCACGAGTTGGGTTGGATTGAGATAACCTAACTTGTTTTTTAGCGGGTTAAAGGTGGGTTGGGTTGGGTTGAGTTGATCCATTTGACATCTCTAAGCACCAATAGGGTGCAAGAAGCATAAAAAAAAAAAAAAAAAAATCCCTTTTTAATGCTTATTGTAAGACATTGAAGGTTGAGAAAAAGTATGTTTAACGATTTTAGTGAAAAAAATTAAATTGACTTTAGTTCTTGTGCTAATGACTTGGTTAATGTGTCAATGACACATTAATGTTAATTGGTCATTAAGAAATAATAATAATAATAGGCTTAGAATATTTTTTTTCTACTCCAAAAGAGCTTCTTGGGAATTGCTCATTTGACACCGAATTAAAATAATATTATTTTAATCACCAGTGTTAGAATTAATTCAAATTTCTACATAAGCTTAATTATAATTAATAATGATTAATTATAATTAATTTCATGAATTATTTAACTGTTTGGTCACTTTCCCAACGTAATTCTACACTATCAGTTTCATAACATAGTATAAGTTTTAGTTAAATTTCTCATTGAAACTTTCAAAGAAATTCAATTAATTAAATTTTATGAATTAATTTAGCTTTTCTCTTATAATTTTATTTAATCAAGTTAATTCACAGATTACAAAAATAGGATGTTAGATTGGACATAAGAAGTCCTCAAAACAAGTTTGGTATAAAAGCTTCTTTGTAATTAAGAAAAGAAAAATAAGAGAAAGATGCTTATGTTGTAACAGACTTGGTCATAAAAGTTGAATTTGTTTTTTAGGACAAAAGGCTTTCAGGATAAAGGTTCCTAACCAAATAGGACCTAAATAAGATTTGTTTACCTAAAAATGTTATTTTTATTGGTGCAAATGTGCCTAGTTATAGCTAGAAGGTAATAGCACGGTATCCTGGGCACTACCAAAGATCAAATATATAAAAGAAAAAGTTTGTGAGGCTTGGACACAAGGCAAGCAAGTATAGAAAAATTCTCATTCAATTGATAAAGTCAACATTAATAGGTCTTTAAAGCTACTACATGTATATTTGTTTGGTCCTACTAAGGTTACAAGCCTTGGTGGCAAGAAATATGGATTTGTCATTATAGAAGACTGTTGTAAATTTACTTGGGTGTTTTTCATTTCTTAGAAAGATGAATGTTTTGATTCATTCAAGACTTTTTGTAAAAGGTTCAAAATGAAAAAGGACACAACATAGGTTTTGTAAGAAGTGACCATAGACAAGACTTTGGGATTAATTCTTTCAAAGAATACTTTGAATAACATGGCATTTCACATAACTCCTTATGTCATATAATTCCCCTAAAAAATGTAGTGGAAAGAAAGAACAAAACTTTATAGGATATGGTTACAACTCTTCTATGTGAATTTGGAATACAAAAATATTTTTGGGTTTAAGTCATCAACACCCTTTATAACATTCTAAATAAAATCACTATCAAAAAGAAAAAAATATTCCTAAGCAAACCACCTTATAAGTTATGGAAAGGAAGAAAACCTAGTGTCTCTTACATGCATATGTTTGGATGTGATTGTTTGCAACATGAATAAAAAAGAAAACTTTGGAAAAATTTAATACAAAATTTGACAAAGCAATATTTCTTAGTCATTCCTTAATATCCAAAATATATAGAGTTTACCATTGAAGGACTCAAACTATTAAAGAAAGCAGGTATATTGTTTATGATGAGAATAACTTTATGCTTAATAAAAGAATGATTGTAGATTTTGAATGAGTTTGATTAGCTAGTTGCAACTCAAAAAGATACAACCAAAGATGTACTAGTCATAAATAAGTAAGCTTATGCTAACAAACATTAGAATGTTCTTGATAATTTATATCAAAATGTTTATATGTTGCCTGAAAGTTGGAAATTAGTCCATAATCATTTATAAGACTTGATCATTAGGTAAAATTGTAAGAAACTGGGCTAAATTAGTAACTCAAGACTACAATCAAAATAATGTATTGATTATGATGACACTTTTGTTCCAGTAGATATATTAGAAGTAATTAGAATTTTACTTGCTTATGTTGCATATAAAGGTTTTAAATTATATCATCTGGATATAAAAATTTCATTTCTAAATAAATTTATTGAAGAAGAAAAAGAAGTACAGATTCACAAACCTCAGAGTTTTCTCAATCAAAAACATCCTAATCATGTTTTAAGACTTTCAAAAATTTTATATGGTTTAAAATAAGCTCCAAGAGCTTCATATAAAAAGTTAAGCTTATTTATGTTAAAAAATAGTTTTTCTATAGGTTAAATGGACACAAACTTGTTGAAGAAAGTCCATTAGAAAGATATATTAATTAGTCAAGTTCATGTTGATGATATCATTTTTGTTCTACTAATTAAAAGATATGTAAAGAATTTTCTAATCTCATGTGAATTGAATTCGGGATAAGTCTCATGGAAGAATTGAAGTTCTTTTAGACATCCAATCAAACAAGATGTAAAAGGAATCTTTTTTCATCAAGAAAAATACACCAAAGATCTCCTCAGTAATTCAAAATGGAGGATGATAAACCAATGAAGACTATTATGCATTCGTCTATAATACTTGAGAAATATGAAAAAAGGAAACTTATATTAGAAAAAATGTATATACAGAGTAATGATAAGGTCAGTGTTGTACTAAACAACATGTAAACTTGATATAATGTTTGTAGTTGGTTTATATGCAAGGTTTTAGTTAGCCTTCAAGGAATCATATAATATTGCTTTGAAGAGGAAATTAAGATAACTTGTTGGAACAACCAAAATCAAATTCTGTTGAAAAAAAGATCAAATCTGGATCTAATTGGTTTTTTATGCTCATTTTGTTGGTGGCAAATCCAAAAATAAGAGCATAAGTGTAAGCTGTCAATTTTTAAGCAAAGCCTTAGTCCTATAGTCTTGTAGAAAATAGAATACTTTTGCACTATCCACCACAAAGGAAAAATACGTCTTTGCATCAAGTTGTTGTTCTCAAGCATAATGGATAAGGCACCAGTTAGAAGAATATGACTAAAGCTTAGCAAAATCCTATTCATTGTGACAACATAAGTTTCATAAATTTGTCAAAAGATCATGTCCAATGCTCAAAATCTAAGCACGTTAACATAAAGCACCACTTCATTGCAAAACATGTGCAAAAAGGCAACATAAAATTAAATTTCATTGACATAAAACATCAACTAATTAATATATTTACAAAGTCTTTATTGGAGGACACGTTTAATTTTATTATCAATAAATTGAATGTGTTTAAAATGATATGCATTATTGTTTGCCACCAGCACAAAAAATTATTTTTACATTGAAAATTTATGTATGTTCTTGAGAAATTGATAAATTCATATTTAATAAATTTATATGCATATTTTTAGTAAGAAAAGGTGAAATAAATGTTTAAACCATAGAAAAATTGATAGGAATTAGTATAAATTTTGTTTTGCTCTTAGATCCATGTAAATATTAAATTTTAATTAATTTTTGTTGATTTTGACATAGAAATTGCAAAATCTAAAACTTTTGATCTTAATGTTTAAAAAGCCCATAACAATATTTAGCACTACAATTGTGTCAGACACCTTACAATTTTATGTCCCAATGCTAAGCATTGGAATAGGCAAAAAATGTTGAATCAAATGTTGCAATGTAGGGAGCATGTGTTTTGTTGGTGTTAAAAGCACCAAAGAAAGGAGAAACATTGGTTTAAACACTATTATTCCTCAAAGCACCTTCTTTGTTAGCATTTGGAACTTGGTGTCTACGCTTAAAATGTTGTTATTAGATCTGGTACATGAGCTTAATGCTAAGTGCTGGTAAGAAAAAGATTCCAATGCTACAACAAGCATTGGGATTGTTAGATGCGATTTTTAGGCTTTATAAAATATAAGATTGAGACCCAGAGAAAGAAAGACATCTCCCACTTCAAAAAACTTATTTCTCATCCTATCTATTGGAGATTCAAGCCTTGAAAGAGGATTATTGAAAACTAAATGTATCCATCGACTTCCATTTTCATCTCTTTCTCTAGTACTATGTTTTTATTCATGTTTGGCTAGATTCCCATAGGTTAGGGGTAGATGAACTCCATGGGAGTCCTCTATAATTGAACCTTTTTTTATTCAATATGTTTTATTCATGAATTTGAGTAATATTCTCTTTACTTAATGTATTCTACTAATTGAGCATTAGTTGGATGATTTTAAGTTGTGTTTATAGTCGGAAATCTTATAAATGCAATTAGAACTAAGATTGATTGCCTTGTATTAAGATGAATCTAGAGGTAGAACTTCTTGATGCAAATATTATTGTGAATTTTTGAGCTAAACGCTTGATTCAATCCTTGTGGGTCTAAGAAATTAGAGCATTGGGGTTGATTAAAAGGGCTTTAAACCGATAAATTGGACCTAACCTAATTTAGTAAACTTGAACTTCAATATTCGTGAATAAGCTTATAATAGATTGGGTGAAATTATCAGATAAGAACCATGGAGGGATTTAAATCCTAATCATCTTCATAATCCATTCTTCACACAAAAACTAAAAATCATAAACAAGAAGATTATTAGTTAATCAGTAGTTTAGTTAATATTTTAGTCTTGATTAATTCATTCTCTTATAACCCTGTGCGTTCAAATAGTAGCAAATTGTTAGAATCAAACATTACACCAGTCTCTATGGGAACGATATATGTATTTATCAATTTATTACTTGTATGACTAAGACACTTGTCATGAATCCATTCATCTAACAGAAACTGATGTAGTGTGTGAGACGATGACATTTTTGTAATATTAGAATGACTATTCTATATTGATTACTATAGAACTAATCTAGAAAACACTTATAGATTGATTGTACAAAGAATTGATGTAAAAAATATTTTCTAGAACAGTTATTAATCAACCAATCTAGTATATGGATGCCTTTTGCAACTTTTGATATTCCTATCAAGACTTTTTAAATTGGTTGTACTAAGATTCAACCTAGAAAATACTTTCTAGATCAATTGTTATTACAATCATTCTAGAATGTTGATGTGACACTTGTTTACATGGGACACAAACTGTATTTATTTAATTACTTAGTTGATTACTTATTTTAAGTTAATGAAAATATTAGTAAAATTTTTCCATTTTATTTTACACTCAAACGTCTTCTGAAACTTTTTAAAATAGAAAAATTATAAGTAAAATAAAATTTGAAAATAGGAGTAAAGATAACGAAAATAAGACATACCATATATGTGTCTATTAGGTACATCATCATCAAAACTATGTACATCAAGATCACTAGGGATTGTACACCATGAACTGAAATACAACAGAAATAGAGGAAACACAGGGAAATCCAAAAAGTAAATTAAAAGACACCAGCTACCCCACTAGAGCAGTGTTTACTATCTAATCTCACCCCATATATAAAAAAAGTAGCATCCCTCCTAAACTACCAGTACTCATCAATCTAGGTTTCCTCGGAGTCATCTGAAGCTGCACGGTGTGCATGTCCATTAGGCACCTCATGACGTGACTTAGCACTGAAGGGTGTAAAGAAAGGAATGCCAACCATTGGCCGTTCCCACCTAATAATCCACCATAGGTGAATCAACAGAGGATTCAGCCAATACTACCTCCATAGGGGATCCCTCAAGGTCTTCTAGGTGTGGCTATATCATTAGGGGCTACTCAAAGTGTGGCTACTTTACAAGTGGCATAAAGTCTAGATATGGCACTATGTAGGGGACAATAAGGTCTACAGGAAGGGAAGGAAGAGGTGATGGTGTGTAAACAAAGTGTAGTGGCAGAGTAGAAGTAACTGAAACTAGAAAAGTAAAAGACATCGGAGGCATGAGCACTCCTAGCACTAGGGACATGAAGGTGACTGTGATAAAGCTATGGAAGGTGAGATAATTCATCTCCTCATCATAATACCAAACCCTAGGACGTCCATAGTCAATGTGTAGGTTGAAAAGGATGGGAAGGCCCGCCATCTTCAAGTATTAGTCACAAATAGTTATGCCAATAGAGAAGATAAAGGAGTGAGGTGATTTTGTTCTTAAAATCACTTTCACATAGGTGGTAGAGTATTCTAACATCATACATATATAAAACACAGCTGATAATAACAAAAAGGGGAAGGTAGGGTTTTAACTAAGTTATAGTAGACTACCATTGACTTTATATAGATCCATACTTCCTATTTATGAGTAATAGTTTTCAACTGACTGGGAAGTGATTGGAAGTACATATACCTCTCTCAATATCATCAATATGGTATAGTCCTCATTATAACGATCCACTGTCACTATAGGACAACTTTACTATATACACTTTAGGTTTTAGAAAATCTTGTTTAGCAAATTTTCAAAATCTACATTTTATTTTTCACCTTATCAACATATACAAAACTCTCAAACCTTAAGAATATATACATAATATAAACATCGAATGTTGTTCTCATTCATCTCACCCATATACCACTATGCCATATACAAATCAAGGGCCGATTTAGTCTTTACATCAACACTAAAATCATGATGTACCTTAACAAAAGGAGAGGGGTATAAAACATACTCCCTAAGGTTGGTCAAGCTATAATTCCATCACGAGTAAGCAATAACTATCCAAAAAGAATACAACAAGGGAGAACATGATATATCACATATCATCGCCTTCAAGCTACTAGCTTTGCCATCAACTTTGAGCAGTTGGATCCACAGAAGCCTCACCATCTACTCCTACGTCAATGATGGCGTCATCACAGTCAAACAATAGTGGAAAACACAATAACAATAAAACAAGGGTAAGCTTACTTAAAATAACATTACATATAATTGAGGGAAAAGGATAACAAAAACACATACTCATTCATCAACAAGGAACATATGTATCCACCATCATGATTTAACATCGTCATTCACATATGTATATAAGGTACAACAAACAATTTCTTGATGCATGACCACATTATAAATTAACTACACCTATTACCATGTCAATGCATGAAGAGACCACTCCCGAGAGATTTACAATAATCAAGTGATCAATCAGATATCATCCCCTAACATGCATCATTCAAGGATTGCCAAACTCTGATCTACGGACAAGATTATGTGGTTTGTCAAGATGAGTGTATGTGGGTGGTGGCTCATTGCGACTCAAGGTTTGCACTACCTTGGCCCCTTGTAGAATCACCCATCCACTCATCCCCAAAGGCCTATTGATAGTTGCCCTACGTTTTATCCAGCACTAAATTGGAGGCCCTGTTTGAGCTGTCACTTCAGTTAGCCAACCAACTTATCTGCTTGCTCGTACCACAGCATAAAGTCCATCGTTAGCTACCTCAGTTGCCAATATATGCATGCAATGCATGTACAACACCAACAAACATCACCTCAACATCAACAAGTCGACAAAGTTCAACAACAACACCATGTGGGATCAATTTAGCATCATACATGGCCAACAACCACTCAACAACTCCATGTAGGCTCAGTTTAGCACCATACATGGTCAACAGGTAAGGCCCTATCTAAGTAGCCTATACCACATCGAGAATTCAAAACAATTCCTATCTATAACAAGTGGAGGCTTATCTAAGTAACATTCCACTTTGATCACATACGCAATTCTTTACAACAATACTTTTGCCAAGAATCCTCTTTAAAACCCTTTGAAACACAGACTAAAACCCAACTAGGTGAAATAAAACTTACCTAAATAGCTTACTAAGTGACCCATATCCCTTCTCAAGGAAGACCTCCTTATAGAGAGTCTACTTTTTCCACATGGCTTATATTTTTTTGGATATAAAAGATATCTCGTCCTCATCAGAGTCATCTTCTTCAGATGCTTCCTCAGACGATTCTTCCACATTTAGGGCTTTGGACGATGATTCCTTTGTTGGACGCTGGATGCTTAAGGTGATGGACTTTCTTTACTGTCCTTTGTCCTGTTTTGGCTCCAACTCGTGAACTTAAGAGTTCCAAGTAACTCTTCCATGGAGAGTGTGTTGGAACCAAAGATGTAGAAGCGTCTAAACCCTCAATGTTTTGAAGATAACAAGCGTATTAATGTTCAAGTTTGTGCTTAAAGACTAACCCTGTCACAGCTAAGAAGATTGTCCAGTTGACATGTTAAAGAAGACCGTCCAGTAGACGTGTTAAAGACTGTCCAGTAGACGTGTTAAAAATTGTCCAGAAGACTTGTTAAAGAGAACCATCCTTTTGAACAAACTGAAGGCGACCATCCGATGAATAAACTCATGCAAGCCTCAAAGATCATATTTTCAAATGGCTAAGTTTTTATTTTTGAACGTCCAATTTATTTATGCTAGTTTTTATTGAAACTAACATATTACTACTTTTGTGATCTAATGTTCAAATTATTTGAAGCATTAAATTACATCAAAATCATTCTAGTGCAAAAGCACAACAAAATCATATAAAGCAAGTTAACTTATCAAGCTGCTGAAACGAATGAAGAATGTTCAGAAAAGCAGAATGCCAGCACAGTCCTGCACCTTCCGTTTTAGTGCAAGTCTAAAAGCTGCCGCACCTGATCACTCTGAAAGGACAGTTTGCATGCTTCTCTTTACATAACGAAGTCAAGTCTTCACAACGAATCTTTTCTCTGAAGACTATATATAAAGAATGTCATAGAAGTGAAAAAAAAAAGAGAACGCACATATCTGGCAAAACATTCCTAGTTAACAAATTACCTCTGAATAATTGATAGAAGCATCTGGTGGACGATAGCAAAAATCTTGTAAAGTTTCTTGAGTGTGCTTGAGCTTTATCTTTCAAATCTTCACTACGTGAGTTGATATCTGTTGTATAAACACTTGTTGTGTTGAGAAAGCCTAGAAAGGCTTAGTGTGAAAGAATACTCGGGTTAAGCAATCTAGGGTGATTGCGTTGTAAAACCCGAAGAGGCCGCGAACAATACTTGTAACCTAAGGTTGGTTAGTGAATACCTTCTGGGTGAAAGGACTGGACGTAGCTTAGGTTAAGTGAACCAGTATAAAACTTTCTGTGTTCTTCTTCTCTTTATCCCTACGCTTAAAACATTTTCATACTGATCAACTTGTTTTGAAAAAGTTTTTAAACGCACAATTCAACCCCCCTTCTTGTGCGCTTTTTCTATTTCAGAGTGTCGTTAAGTCCTTGGATGCTCTCAACGTTATAACTTATGGTCTCCACTATCTAGGCAAACTTCTTAAGATTTTGTCAATATGGTCATAGTTATCATAAGTTTTGCCTAGGGATCTTAGGTTATTTATGATAGTTTGAAATCTATCAAACATAAGTTC
Source organism: Spatholobus suberectus (assembly GCA_004329165.1). Lineage (NCBI taxonomy): Eukaryota > Viridiplantae > Streptophyta > Magnoliopsida > Fabales > Fabaceae > Spatholobus > Spatholobus suberectus. Next base: position 60,818,433 of record CM014729.1, read on the forward strand.
AATAGTTTCATTTTCTTCCATAGTAAATAATTTATATTGTCTTACAAGTAAACTTAGTTTAGACCTTTTTACTTGTGAAGCACCCTCATAAGCAAGAGTGAGAGTATTCGACATCTTTTTAGCACTTCTTAAGCTATGCACTTTTTCATATTCTAATTCAGATAATGCACACATAAATCATTTTGAGCTTTAGAGTTAAGTAGGTACCTTTGCTTGTGGGCTTCTATCCATTGACCTCTAGGTAACTTAGTTTCGTTTTGGTCCAAAGGTAGATAGTCACTTGTCTCCACCACATCCCACATGTCGATGTGGCATGCGTCAAAGAATGCTATCATTCTTTGTTTCTAGTAGTCATAGTTTTGACCTTTGAAGAGCGATGGTCTGTTCACAGCTTGTCCTTCGTTCTCTATGTATGCTTAGGATCTTGTTACCCCTGCACTGTTAGATGCTCAACTCCAAGAGACCGAGCTCTGATACCAATTGAAAAGGAAAAAATTGCATAAGAAGGGGGGTTGAATTGTGCGTTTTGACAAACTTTTTTGCTTAATCAAAGAGGAGTTCAAAAACAGTTTAAACGAAAGGATAAGGGAAAGAACAAGTACACAGAGATTTTATATTGGTTCACTTAACTTGAGCTACGTCTAGTCCCTTCACCCAGAAGGTATTCACTAATCAACCTTAGGTTATACACCAAGTATTCTTCACAGCCTCTTCAGGCTTTACAGAGCAATCAATCCAAATTGCTTAACCACCTAAGTATTCTTTCTCATTAAGCCTTTCCAGGCTTTCACAACAGAAAACCAGTTATTTTACAAGGAATTCGACTCACAATATGAGAATATAAAAGTTTAAGCACAATACAAAGTTACTTTAGAAAATATACAAAGATCGTCTAGTAGACGTAAGAAGGCAAGTGATCATTGTTGTTATCCATAAGTCTCTTCTTTTTTTTTGTCCTTCTTTTTTTTTCGTCTTTCTTTCTTGATATATATAGTCTTCAAAAGAAAAGAGCCGTTAAAAACAACTTTAGTCTTCAAGAAAGGGCGCATAAAACGAGCTTTTAGAGAAGTCAGAAAAGTGACTTTAGATCTTGCACTAAAACAGAAGGTGCATGACTGTGTTGGAGAGCTGCTTTTCTAATCATTCTTCTTTTGGCTTGGCAGTTTGATAAGTTGACTTCGTTTTTTTGTAACAGTGCGCTTATGCACTAAAATGCATTTGTATTTCATTTAAACCTTAGACATTTGAACGTTAGATGTTTTAAAATAGAGAAGGCAAAATTATAAACAACGCTTATGAAACGCGTATAGTCCAAACAGATTTTAAAAGCTAAGACGATTTAAGACTTATGCTTAGATGAACATTGTATATGAGTTTCAGCCTTAAAATACTTAGTGTGTTAAGAGAGAGACTTACTTTTGGATGGTCGTTATCTACAAGTCAATTGGATGCTCGTTTAATACTAGCACATTGCACGCCACAGTTTTGGACGCTATAAAACATTTTTTTTAACAGAAACTTAAACTTTAATAAGTTTGTTTTCTTGAAAATTTTGAAGGACTAGACGCTTCATGCCTCTTTGGTTCCTACACTCTCACAAGTCAAGAGGTGGAAATTTAGTCTTGAAATCTTTCTTCACTCTTGAAGGACTGGAGAAGTAGATTTGAGAGTTTTAGAGTGTTTAGGTTGTCTAGCCACAAAATGAAAAGGGAAGGAAGGGTTTTATGTCTTAAAAGGGTATGTGGGCTCCAAGGAGAACTTTGGGCTCACTAAGACCCAAAACTGGCTCAACACCACCGTTCACTCACTAGGCTCATACAGATACCATCAATAGAGGTATTTGGCTCAAACTACCTTTTTCTCAAATTTCACAATTCAAACCAAAGTTTCCAAGACAACACAACATAAAACAACAAACACACATCTATAATTTATTTATTACCTTTTTAATTACATAAATTAAATTAAATTTCTACTTTTTAAATTTATTTAAACCACTAAATTATGCATTAGGAAAACACTGGTGTTACACTCATTATCATTAAGGAACAAAGTATCAGCTTAGGACATTCCTTGTCCACACAAAGGTATATTCTCGCACCAATTTTGAAATATTGAGCAGTTGTCGGGGTTATCAAGTTTGGCTAGGTGAATATCTTGACTCAAGAGCACTACCTTGGCCATTGAAACCTTCACCACTTGATACCTTACCCCCAAGACCTTCTCAAGTAGGTCCTTGCCTTTCATTCCTTAGTGTACCAAATTATGACTTCTTATATAAGATGTCATGCGACTGCATGTCCCTTGCATCACATTACTCAATTAACTATTTCTTAGTCACTGTTGTCTCTGAATAGAGATTTCTCTAGTCTTAATAACTCTGAGTACCAGTGTACACTTTTTCTATAAGTCTCTACATCACATTGCAAAGATTTTAGCCTTTATTCCTCTCACATTAAAATTCACACACACACACACACACACACACACACACACACACACACACACACATATACACACACATAATTAAATAAATTAAATATAAAATTTTGAGAAGCGTGCATTTAAAAATTAATTAAATCTAGATGAGCTTAGACATAATCTTAAGGGGATAAATGAGTCATATATGCATCATAATTTATGTAGTTTCCTTGAATACCTAATTTAAAGACTAAGCTTACTAAAAACTTTTATGGCTAATTACCTAATTATTTAATGAAATGAATTTAGTTAACAAAATTTTAAATTTTAACTCTAATCTTAGGTACTTAATAAAAGATTAATTTAATTTAAGTGAAATTTAAAACTAAAAGAAGTTTAATTCCTTTTAAAAAAAGAAAACAAAGTCTATGTAAGCCAAGAGAACATCATTTTTAGTGACTAAGGTTACTAAAATAATTGTGGGTTTCTAAATCAAATAATTGTGAACCTTCAAATTTCATTTATCAAGATAAGGACTAGTTAATGATTAACAGAATAAACTTCATTTTCACAAATTGCCAATGTGTAACTCTTAGTAAAAATTGATAATCCTACCCATTTTGTTGAAGATGGCCAAATGGCCTTAATTAGGGGTTAGGCTCATTAAAATATTTCTTAACCATTTCTCACTAATCCAAAATGATTTATTTCCTAGTCTTAGAAATAGTTATGCTCAAAAATCCCTTTGTCTTTCCCCTAAGGATCGAAAGCCCTAACCTAAACACCCATGGTTCCTAAATTCACCTTCATGCTTATTCCTTTGATCCATTGAAGGCAAAAATTTGGTCTTATACTTTTCTTTTCCTATCACAAAAATTGAGTCCTATTAGGTTAAATAACCTAACTTTTCTTTGAAAACTCTAACACATAAATTGGTTGAAAATGTTCCAAAGCTAGTGCTTGTTTTAAATCCATGGTAAGAAGAAATTATTTTTCAAGAGGTCCTCTTTCATACTCTCAAAACTGTGGCATGTAAAAGAAAAGAAACCAACTTTGTAAAATCTTCAAGCTTTATTTTAGGTCTACCATTGTCTTGTTAAAAAAAATATTCCAAACCTTTCTTAAGCACAACAAGGTCATGAGCTTTCTTTAAACAAAACCATGATCCAAAATTTTCTTCCAATCAAAGATGAAGCCTTTCATTACTTTTAGCTAAAAAAATAAAATTTAACAAGTTCTTTTCTTTATGAACTATGGTCTTGAGCCATAGATAAGAAATCAAGGTCTTGAAAATTTCTTATACCAACAGTACCATCACAACCATCATTTCCATATCACTAAGAATCTCAAATAAACAATAGAATACTCATAAAGAAAATAAAGTTGCAGCCACAACAAGTTATTAGCAATAATGAGAAGCAACAATAACAACAATGAATAACATAATATGAAAGATTAAGAGAACTAATGGGTTTTGGGGGAAAACCCAACCCACACATCTACATGAAAGTAAACAAAAAAGAACAACCCCACTCCCCCTTATATACCTCACGGTTTTGTTGAGGAAGAAGAGGAGAATGGGCACTTCAAGCTTCTAGGATGGAAGTGTGTGGTGGTCTTGATGAATGTTAATGGATGAAGGTTTCAAAATGTAGTTTGTGTGTAAAAAAAAAATGAGAAGAGAAAGGGGAGAGAGTGGTTCGACCAGTAGGGTTGGGGAGGGCAAGGTGAAAATTTTGACCAAGAGTAGTCCTATTTATAGGGGAAGTAGGTAATGAGTTGGCATTTGTGACATCATCCTCCCTTTGTCATAATTCCCACTTCCTTTTTTTTATTTTTCTATTTAACATGCGATTAAAATTTAATGGTGAGTTAGCTAGATGCAGGGACTAGGCGTGGCATATCTCTGCTCCCCATGTCTCTACATTTCATTTTCTCTATAATCGAATCGACCAGTACCGATAAAAGTTGCTTAAACTTTAGTAATTTGATTTTTATATCAAATTAGTGAAATTTTAATTGAAACTTTGTGAGAACCTTATTTATTGATTAAAAATAATTTTCAGAATTTAAAGTTAATTATTTATAATTTATTTCAAATTTTTAAGTAATTAATTGGTATTTTTGAGTTAAAAACTCATATTAATTTCATTTTAACTCAGAAAATTCCAAAATTTTTATGGTAATTATAAAATTAAGTATCTTACCTAAAAATGAATTGAGATTATTATTTTTACTATTTATAGAGGTAACCAACACTAGTTTGGTTAGCATGCAACTCAAGACATTTCGGTTATTTTTCACAGGAATTTCAAAAAAATTTTAAAATTATATTTTAATATATATGACATGATTTCAGGCTTAGATTGATATTTCATTATCGGTTGAACCTTTTTCTCGTGTCAGTCCTTTATGTTGAGAAATCATGACGAAATTGTTATTTTTCATTTTTCTAGGCTCCAGCTCAGAAAAATTATTAAAAATTACGATTAAGTAGCTTTTGAAATTCTAAATGCAATGGTGGGGAATATAATTTTGAGATTCTTTCTTTATTTTTTAGAAATAAATTCAAAAATATTAGAAAAATAACTATAAAGTTAAGGTAGGGGTGTTACAGTTGATCTAAAAAAATATTGATGCCTTCTATAACTTTTAAAATTTCTAACAAGACTTTCTTTGTATTAAGAATTGATCCAAAAAAATATTTTCTAGATCAGTTCTTAGTACAACTGATCTAAAAAATCTAGTATAACGCTTTTTAATTTAGTAACACACTCATATGTTTATTCTTTCTCTAATTTTCGAACCCTCATTCTCTAGTTCAACAAATTCAAGACTCCTTGAGGAGCATATTTTCAAGTGGACATAAAGGAAGCTTGAACAATATCAACCTTTGATTATGACTTTGTTTTCAAACCCTAACATCCTTCTTTGTTTCAAATTCTAACCTTGTTATCTCTCTCTTATAGATTGCTTGTGTGTGTTTTGTTTGAAGGTTCCAAATAATGCATTTGAAGGCTCCAAACATTGTGTTCGAAGGCTCTAAATATTGTCATCAACTTGCTCAAAGCATCATGGTCTACTACAATAACAAAGAGATTACGAACCTTCTCTTTTCTACTTACATGGGTCTAATGTGAGAAATTTGACTAACCATTCTTTTTGTTTTCGTTTGATCCAATATGAATTCAATTCCTTCTTCCAAGATAGTTCCCCTTTCCTCTTTTTTTTTTGTTACACATTTCTTTTATTATAAACCTATCAGTTAGGTCATATATGTTCATCTTTAATAGCTATCACCACTACTTTATACACTCCAACACCCAAATTCTGTTGGATCAAACTTAGAAACCACTAGAAAATGGGTTTTGTAGTATGCAAAATGGTGGTGGTAGCTTTATCGAACATGAATAAATATAATGAGTGTGAGAGTTTATAATAACAAAAATGTAGAGCAAAGAGGGAAGGAGAATTACATTGGAGGAAGGAATTAAATTTCTATTATATCAAATGAAAATAAAAAGAAAGAGCAATCAAATTGCATTTGTAATAAGAAAATTGTAGACATGCATGTTTTCAATTTAGTCATTGTAATAGGAAAATTACACTTGTATTTAATTTGGATATACAATATGTAATATATAATAATAATAATAATAATAATAATAATAATAATAATAATAAAATTATTCTATTCTGTTTTTATATTTGTTTATGGTTTTGTTGTAGTTTTCAAATTGAAATATTGTATATTAGGGAGACAATGTACTTTTAGTGCTATTTTTTTATATATAGAAAATTGCCACCACCAATATAAAAAGTTATTTGTGTCCACAATGAATCTAGAAAGTTACTTTCTACATCAGCTCCGAAACTAATCTAAAAAGTACTGCGTTTCTATTTTGGCTGATTTTACATTTGCTTGCATAATCAATCCATATAATGTATTTTGGACCTCTTAGTAAGACTACCATTTACAAAGTAGATAAAAATTTCTGCAAAAGATACAAGTTTTAATCCACGATTTTCATGTATCATCAAAACCAAAACGGCCCAACATATAATTAACAAATTGCCAATAATAAAATGGTAGATCTTTTGAAGTTTACTTTCAAAATCACACCACCATTTATTGAATTTTTTTTTTGTTCAATCTAATTCTTCATTTATTGCACCATCCAGGATTTCCCTCCTAGATATATACATATCATATGAGTGCACTAATTAAAAATTGGGAAGAATATATTTAGTCCTATATTTTTAGTCAAACGTGGTCAAGGTCCCTATACTTTCATATTGATAAATTTGGTTCTCAAATTTTAAAAAAATGTGAATTTAGTCCCTCCTCTCTAAGAATTTATCATGTTTTCTAAAGTTAGGGGAGACTAAATTCTCATATTTTTTGAAGTTTAACAATCAAATTCATCAATATGAAAATACAAAGACCTTGATCATGTATGACCAAAAATATGTTAAAAATTTAGAGGCTAAAAATTAGATATGTAACCACCATTCGGGTGGACATATCATGCCTTTTTGTTGGCCTCCCTGACTCTTATGTTAAGTTTGGATGAGAAGAAATAAAATGGGAATGACAAAAAATTGTAAAATTTAAATTAAAGAGAAAATTTGGAGAAAAAATTGTTTCTTAAAAAATCTGTTTCTTAAAATCATATTTTTTTTCTTTTTTTTTTTCAATCAAATAAGAGAAATTTATAAATTTAAATTTTCTTTCCTAGCTCTCTATATCTGTCCATCGAAACATAGGGTTAATATCTGCATCTTTATGAGAATTTACGATTTCTCTTATTCATTCTCTGATTCACTCCTTTCATATATAGGTGCATATAAATACATTACTAATTAGGATTAATTTCACTATTATTTAGGTCTCTTCTCAACTTTTGTTTTGAGATTAGATCCTTAGACCTAGCTAAGGATGGCAATTGTACCCAAACTATATGGGTACTCACAAAAATATTCGCAACGGGTACGGTATTTACCTGCAAAATTTAATGGAGATGGGTGCGGGTACAAGTACTATAGTACTCACCCCATCCCATATATAAAACACACACACACACACACACACACATATGGTTAAATATGTTTTAAGTCCTCCAAAAATATGATAGAATTTGTTTTAATCCCCAGAAAATATTTTCCTTGAATAAAGTCTCTCAAATATTAAAAATACCCTAATTAGATCCTTGTGCTAAATTCTGTTTAACTTTTTTGTTAAATGATGTCTACATCAACATCACATTTCCATTAATTTGCTGATTTGACTGTCCATGTCAACTGTTATGTCTAGGTCAGATTAGTAACATACTTTTTAAATAAAATTATTACATATTTAATCCTAACCCACAATTTTTTACCCTAAAGCAAAAGTAATTACATAATTTTTTATTAAAAATTAGTACTGGGCATTTCAGATAATAACATACTTTACTTGGAAGCTAATGTGACTATCATTTAATAGAAAATTTAAACAGAGTTTAGCACAAAGATCTAATTAGGGTATTTTTAATATTTTAAAGATTTTATTCAAGAAAAAAATTTCTTGGGGACTAAAATTAATTCTGACATATTCTTAGAGGACCAAAAACACATTCAACCCTATATATATATATATATATATATATATATATATATAGGGTCAGGATTCGTTAACACTAGATGTCAAAATTAATCAAATTACACCTTTAATAACTTTTTGTAGAATACAAATTTAACCAATCCAACCGTTGAATTTGATGTTCTTATTAATTAGATTCAGTATACAAAATTTCATACAATTCTAAAATTATTTAATAGTTCATAACATCACTTTATTTTAACATATAATATGATATTAAAATATAATTCAATGTTAGATAACATATCTAGAAAAGCCCAAATGATGTAAAATTTGATATACATGATCATGAAGATAATATCACATAATTCAATGGTTCGATTGGTTAAATTTACATTTCATAAAAAGTTATTAAAGGTGTAATTTGACTAACTTTGACACCTGTGTCAACGGATCCTGACTCATATATATATCACTCAATATTTAGTTTTATATTTATATATAATTAATTATATATATTATTTAATTATATTTATATAATTATTTAATTAAAAATTTCTCATATATATTTATTAATTATTAATTTAATTATTAACAGGTGAAATGATTAGCACCTTTTGTTTTTTGGTTTGTCCCTCTATAATTGTAAGCTTGTGATTAGACACTAATATTTTATTTTATTTTATTTTTACAAAACCACGCATTAGGTACGCAACCCATTGATTCTCATTGTTGTATACAAAGTCATAAGATGGTTTCACTATCATTTATGTGTCAATTTCAATGGTCTCGATCTCTTAAATACATTAGTACTTCTTATTGAAAGTTTGTAATACTATAATTTGTATATTTCTTATTCACATATAGGATACAAGTTACACCAATAACTAGAAGGTTTTTTTTTTTTATATTTTTTTAAGTTTTGAGAATTTTTTTTATCTTACATTAGTAGCAATAGGATTTATTAGAAGTGTGGATGATTTAAGGTTTTGTTTTATAAGTTTATTGTTAGATTTATACTAGGTTGATTTAAGGTTATGTTTCAATAATTTAAAGTTATGTTTTTAATATTGTATGATTATGACTTATGTTTGTATGATTTAAGGTTATGTTTGGATGATTTAAGGATATGTTTGGATGAATAAAGAATGAATTTTCAATTCAGTTATAGAAAATTTTTATTAAATTTTTTTTATTGATTTATTGACTTCACACTTAAAGCACATGTAACGGGTACGGGTATTAGTATATAAGTATTTAACGGGTACATGAATGGAGAATAAAGTTACTGTCTACACAAATATGAAAGCAAGTACGAATACTTTTTTCAAATGTAAATATAGGAATGAATACTAGCTATAATACCCTACCCATGGTTATCCCTAGACCTAGCTGCTCATGGTTATAGGTAGTTGACGAGAAGATCGTTACTAGGCATTTAGTTTAATATTTTCCTTCTATGTATCATGATCTCATGGCGATTACGCGCATGTACTTTTTAAATTACTAATTCTGGCGTTCACATATTACATATACTGATATACAATACAATCACATAATTTCATACAATCACATAAGTCAAATCCCGCCACTGATCTAAATCATGAGATTAATATCAGCATCAGTTTGTAAAGGAATTAATTAAGGTGAAAATTACTTTAACTACTCCGTACTTTCTATATATATAAAAACTTAACCATTTTTATGGTACGAAAGATACCCGATATTCCGAGCGAGAAATTCGCTGTCCTCTGTCTCCATATGTAACTCGTTTCAATGATGTAAACACGCTCTAGAAGGTCTCGTACAACATCGACCGAATCCCAGATTTAGAACAGCCAATTGCATCAATCAGTTAGCGTCACACTTCGTATATATGTATTGTCAACTTGTATTGTATTAACTGCAAGTTGCATCACTTTTCTGTGTTTCCGAAAAAAAGAAGAAGTAATAATATAGCACGATTCACACGGTTAAGAGGCCAACTATTTAACAGATTAAATTAAAGTTTGGATGGAATTTTCCCATCAACTTCAATCGCAAAAAACCTCTTCAGTCCTCACTAATTAAACATTAGTGATAATAACGAGGCCCCTAACTAAATAGTTATAAAAGTCTTATTAAGGACTCAGAAAGCCTGTGACTCTTGAATAACTTCATCACATTTCCATAATGACTCGTGAGCCTATACCTAATATTAAAGATAAATAACATTTATTTTTCCCATTAACGCTCTATTTCACGCATGAAATTGGAACTATAGTGCAAAATTATAATTCTAATTTAATTCTGTGAAAAAATTACATTATTTTGAGTACGAGAATTGATCCACACATGAAATTGGAACTATGGTTCAGAATTCCAATTTAAATTTCGTAAAAACAAAAAAACATTAATTTCGAGTAAAAGAATTCATTCCCCAATGTGATAGTGACGAAGTTGATAGTGGTGGTGATGATAGCATTGAAGGGTAGTAGCAGTGGGGTGAGAGCGTGGTGGTGGAAATGACAGTGGTGATTGATGATGGTAGTGGTGGGATGATGGTAGTAGTTGCATGGTGGTTTGTGGTGGTCATGGCAATAATGATGATGATAATGATAGTAACAATAGCAATAATAATGTTAGTAGTGATGGGGACATCAGTAATAATGATGGTGGTGACAATGGGAGAAAAAACAATGATTATGACAACAATAATGAAGATAGGGCTGATAGCAGTGTAAGTAGCAAAAATAGGGAGAATAGTAAGGTAACTAGGAATTATAATTGAAAGGGCGTGAATTAAGAATTAAGAATTGTTAGTTTTAGTTGTACTATAATTCCATAGAAATAAGTCTTAGGATTGTTATTCCAATAGGGCTTCAAAACATCGTAACTAAAATTCTAAAATTCAATTTCAATTTCATACCTGTGCGCACAATGAACACTAAGTGATTACACTTGTTACTTAAATATTCAACCTTAGATTCTTATTGATGCCTGATTATGATTTTGTTTTGATTTTAATGAGTTATTTACAATAATTTTAGATAATTTTGCCTTTACATTCTTATTAATTAATTTACTATTATAATTTATTTTAAATTTAGGTTTAAATATCTTTTTATCCCTATACGAAACTCATTTTTTTCAATTTGATCCTTACATGAAAAAAGTTTGGTTAACAAATCCCATGACAAAAAGATAGTTTTGAAATGGTCTCTGCTATTATCTCACATATATAATGTCATAAGAGCAAGTCTTACAATACTAAAAGATTTCTGATGTGGCTTCTAACACGTGAAAAAAGCATATGCTTTCATTTTCGTCCCTATGCATAACACATTTTTTTCATTTTGGTCCTTGTATGAAAAACACAATGTGATAAAACAAAAATTTGACAATTGTACATTTACTACCCCCATCCGACCAAATAACGGAAGACGGACGACCAACCTAACTGATCACCTACTTGGCGGAGCAAGCTAAGGACGGCCAATCGGCCTAATCAGTCGGCCATCCTGTCACTCGTCCTGAAAGCAGTTGACCGAACCACGTTCAGGAATCATAAATCAGGAAAATAGGAAACCAACCTAATAACGAAAACCAAGAGATAAATTCGGGATTAAAGGCGAAGATCCTCCGCAACATATGTAATGGACATTTGACATTAAAAAGGGGACAGGTGCACACTCTCTAACCTAATCTGAATCTAATTTCTCTATCAAAAAACCCTGCACCTTTTCACAAGACCTCCACATCTGACTTGAGCGTTAGAGTGTCTTTGCAGGTACCCCCCGCCACCTCGCGGGAGACTAGATCACCCATCGGTGAAGAAGAACACTGCCTTGGGAGGCGGAGGACAAGGAGGAACCACTTTTGGAGAGAATAGTACATCAATAGTCTAAGCAAACAAGACCATTGGTTTTGGCCTATAAAATGAAGGAGTAGAACTAAATTGGGGGATTCCATAAGAGTATGTTTGATAGAAGAGAAATAGATTAGGGGAAATAGGGAGGAGAGAATAGAAACAGAGGAGAGATAAGAAATGAAGTGTGTTTGGTAGAGTAGAAATAGGGGAGGAGAGAAATAAAAAGGTGGAGTCTCACATCTTTTTATTTCTTCACAGTTTTAAGTGAAAATAAATAGTAAGCGATGATGTTTTTAACATTTTATGACAGTTCATTTTGTGGCAGTTAAAATTGCTAGAAATTGTTTGACTAAGGACTTTTGTTGGCAATTTTTTGCATTTCTGGCAGTTTAGAATTGTCAAAAATGTATATAATCAAATATAATCAATTTAAAAAAATTAATTATCATGTATTTCTTTGACAATTTTAAACTACCAGAAACATATATTACCCAAAAAATAAATAAATTTAAATTTGATTATTATGCAATTTTTTTTCTTATTTCTCTCCCCTATTTCTTTTATATTTCTCTCAAACCAAACACTCATAAAATTCACTCCATTTTTCGACTATTTTTATCTACCCTATGTCTCTCTTTCCTATTTTCATATACCATATTTCTTTCCTTCCTACCAAACACATCATTAACTCTCTTTGATGAAAAATAAAAATAAAAATCTATGGCTTTGGCACCCTAAAATCAAGTCACGTTGCTCTTCTTTTTATCCTCTTTAATGAGCAAAACCAAACATTTTCTACTCATCTCTCTCTCTCTCTCTTTTGGTTTCTCACGAGTCTCATCTTTTGAAGACAATTCTATTAGAAGTATGGTTGGACACTAAATGTAAATACCTCTTCCAACAAAGATTTGAATCTTGGTTCACCATTGCGGAAGACTACCCCTTCCACTAGACCCAACCCTCCATTGATTTTTTTACTCATCTCTCAAACACCTTACAACAATCTTCATACCCAACCCAAGCTACAACAGACAATTTTCAAAGTCAACAAGTCATCTTTATAGTTTGTCATGAATCACCATAACTATCAAGTTAGTTCTAAGTTTCCCTCATTTAATTATAATCTCCTTGTACTGCTACCATATCAATTACTCATCTTTATAGAACATGTCAAGCCTCTTCAATAACTACAACCCAATCAGTTGTTTTCATCACAAAGCTAGCTACCCAATCATATAGGAACCGAAATAAAAAAATGTTATATGTCAGGACTAAAATGAAAACATGTGTAAAAAGCTTCCTCACACATGAAAAGCTACATCAAACTTGCTTTAACAGCATCGTAACCTTTAGGGATTTGACTCTTCTAAAGTGAGTCAAGGTACAATAAATAATCTCAATTATTGATGAAAAAATTAACTATTATATTTCAATACATTCATGATTTGTGATGCATGTACACATAATATTGATCGCATTAATGATTGAGATTACTCACTTTATCTTCTAAAATAAGTTATTCATTTTAGGGAAGCTAGATCCTCATTTCAATTTTTTTTTAATCAAAGGACTGGTTTACAAACTTCTTCAATGTAAGGATCAAATCAAAAAATGGGTTTTATATAAGGGAAAAAAAGCATTTAAACCTTGAATGCTATTTACAAATATTAGATAATCTAGAGCAGTTGCATTGGTAAAATTAAAATTCTATCAAAACTTATACAACGGTGTATATAAAGTGCTAACCGCCCATTCTGTCTGGGATGAGATTTACGAGAATCTAAGTGGGATATGCATATAAAGTATAAACAAGGTGAAGCACCGGCCAAAGTTAGTGGCTTCAGTTAAGCCTAGAAACTTGTCAAATACAAAAATGTGGAATTAAACCTTTGTTGGTTTCTGGCTCTGCGGTTTGTTCGCAGGAATCACCGATGGATCATTTTACCTTTTGTCGAAAGCTTAAATAAAGGGTTTCAGTTTCAACTTTGTTTGTATGGTTGTGGTCCTATCGCCTTTGTTTTATTCCCTCAATGCATGGAGGGAAGATAAAGATGCTCCTTCTAAGTCCCAACACGTGCACTCGCTTTTAACTATTTTGGTTACTCTGAAACTCTTCCAACGATCACCCTATGCGTTTCCTTAGCATACATGGTACATTGGCACAATAATAAAATTGTTATCCTAAACTCGATTGGATACTAATTTAACAATATATAACCCATTTTTTTACGCTAAAAAACTAATAATACAATCTAATCATACGGTACCCGGTCTTTCGGAATAATTAAACGTTTCCTTCTATATTGAGTACCGTTTATTATTGAACCCCATTTTCTTTCTTACCCTCTCTCTCTCTCTATGGGGGGGAGGGGATTAGATACTTTGTATGGATATTTGTGTAGAATTATCTACAGTTGACATCATGAATTACGATACTATAGAGGCGGTTCTTGTCGTTTGCCTGAAATCGTGACATTGTATCTACCTAGCACTAAAATGTTCACCGTAGGATGCGTATTTCTAAATCACACGTACAGTAAAATAACTAAAATGAAACTATATCTGTTGGGAATTTGATCGGTTAATATTTTTGTGTAGGAATCGCATGTATTCTTCATAAGAAACAATCTTACTTAATGCAATTACATATCTAAAATTCAAACTCAAAATTACTAATTAAGCTAAAATAACTCCATGTCATTTAATCGGTCAATATTTGAGGATTCAACTTGAGGACCAATTATTCGAATCAATAATTAAAAGCATACCCATGTACGTCCTTCAGAACACCGACCAGAGATCAATATATCAGCAAGTTCGAGAAGACTGATAATTAACAAATGCTGAACGATAAAAAGGACTAATTACTTAACAGGTTTAATATATAATATATTATGTAAATGGTACAGAGAGCATATGCGCATACCATGATATATCTTTGTTGGACCCTCACGGTTGATTCATTTTTAATGAAAGCAGGAATAAAGAAATGAGAGATGCTCGTGACCAATAGCACAGTCCTCGCTGTTAATTGGATCCAAGGTCATGTGCCCCGAGATGTACGCTGAGCAATCTCATCTGCATGCACCTTTTAAGTCAGTCCTCTCTCAGCTTCAAATCAATTTCCAGTGCCATCAGCAATATGCAGTATTCATATTGATCCTTTTGTTATACTTTTTGAGCCTTAAATAATTTTTTTTCCAATGTCATGTGATATGTACTATAAGAAGCAGCTGTTGATTGTTTGCTTGTTATGTAAAGTATTTGTACCTTAGAATATGATGAATTTCTAATTTTGATTGAATAATATACCTAGGTAGTTTACGATCTAGTAAATTATTTAAGGTTTTCATCATTAAATTGTCCTTTTCTACTACGCCATCATGCATTAACTTAATTTTAACGGCTTAATATGATTATCTTTCCGAGAAGACCTTACAATTAGCCCAAAGGCTCTTTCTATTTGTACCCTGGACTTTAACATTAACTGGACCCCTACATATGTGCAGCTGATGATTATTTACTGCCATACAAAAAGGATATTTTTAAATCATTCATTTGATCAGACGAGAAAAAAATTTGTTAAAACTAATGTTGTAGTGTGAATAATTAGCCCAAATGACTCAACTAGTTGCTCCAACACAATTTCAAAATAAGATCAGACGATTTGTTTCGAGAAGGGAAATCTGCTTTTGCTAATGGGTTCTAAGTCACTTTTAGGAAGCACTTGGTCTAGATTGAATAGAATTGGTTTGCGGAAAGGTAAAGACTGAAAACTGTAAATAAAGACAGTAAATGAAAGCTGTAAAGGAAATAAATCATAAATAGGCTTGTTTGATTGATTGGATGTGTGTAAAACATGAAGTACATAGCCTATTTATACTGTGTATTTAGATAATAGCACTACAGCCATGTTTTTCTACCTAACAACTGCCTAGATCGTAGCTAAGGTCCTATTCAACTAGTCTATTGCTCATTCAGTAAATCTTGACCATTAGATCTGCTGATTTGAGCTTGCCTCGACTAGTCGTGGTGGGCCCATTAGCATGAAAGTGGCTATAAACCCTCCTGAATTTTTGGGCATGATCTTCCATTATTTGATCTCCTAGAATCTGCCATTGATCACCAGTTTTTATCCAATGCAATTTGCTTCCAACCTCCTCCTATTTTTTAAGGAGTGTGGGTTTGATCAGTTCCAAAATTGTCCCTGACCTCTTACCTTCCAAAATCGTGAAGGATCTTATCATCCCTTAATATTTGCAAATTATCTCCCACATTAATCCTCCCTTAAGCAAGGTTAGCCGAGCTATCAAGAGATCTGCCTAAGCATGCTCAGCCGAACAAACTCTAGTGTCACAGTTAGCCAAACTGCTCTCATATAGCGACCTTATTCAACCAAGACTTAGTTGAACCATATTCAGCTCATGCCTCAATACTTTTGTAAGCTGGATGGTCATCTCTTTAGTTAGCTGAAATCTTCTTAATTTCTGGGTGCCAATAACTAATTAATCAATTGGCATGTGTTTTTACTACCATGCATATGAAGGCTGCCAAAATTGGGAAAGGAGACTCCACTAAAAATGATTAACCAGGTTTTTTGGTAAAAATTAGTCACCAGCAAAACTAGTAAATACTTCGCACCATTAACATAATGAGTCCAAAAAATAAAAAAAGCCAAAACAAAACCCAACTGCAAGCATTTCTGTGATATTAAAAGCTTTAATTAGAAGACAACATTTAACTATTAATTATTTATTTATTTTATTAAAAAAAAATTATTATAGGATTATAAGGGATATACCAACTCTCATGCACTAGTTCCTAAACAGTTCTTCACTATCTAATCCTGATAGAGGTATTCCACACTTACAAAAGGGAAAAAATATTAGAGATAAAAAGTGGATCCCCTAGCTGCCTTGGATGCCATCCAAGACTATGAATGCAATTTAATAAGATCACAAGTTTGTTAATGTCAATATTTCCCTACCCTTTTTTTTGGTGTACAATAATTGTACTAAGATTAGAACTTACAATCTCGTGCATATTACCTAACCCTCTCCCCACTAGGTTGACCCTAATGGATTCAACAGTTCCTTGCCTAATTCATTATGAAATAACCAAATGGACCACAATTACAAATCAAGGCACCATTCTAATGCATAGAACTCTACAATTAAGCATGTTTGGTAAGAATACTATTAAGATGAATGACCTCCTGAGAAGTTCTTATGTTGCTTTTTTTAAAAGTAATAAAACACCATTCTAATTAATTTTCTTCAATTTCTTACCTCTAATCAGGCTGCAAATTTATGAGTTGTTTGACAGAAGATGCAATGTAATTATTGCTGTCCCAAAATAACTTTCCTCTTTGCCCGGTTAATTTTTGTGTGGAGACTATCAAGCATAACTTGCCACGGGAAAGCCATGAACTAGTGCAAAAAATCAACCAGAATTTTTCAAGAGAAGCAGCAGAGACCTGATTAATTAGAACTCAAAAATTGACTTGTGGAGTACTCATGATTTGTCCAATTCCCATCTCCACTTATCTTGAGCTTCAGGTTTTAAAGAAATAAAATTAATAAGATTCAAAAATCCATTGAAAAATCTTCCTCCCATTTAAAAAAAATGCTCTTCTCCATTGAACCGCTAACACAACACTCCATAATTGTGATTCACCTATATTTCTGCAACCGTTACATTATTTAACAACTGTTGATTACTTATTTATTATGTTTTATTAATTTAGTTTTTTTTATTCTATTTGATTAAATATCACTAGAAAATATAATAAATTAAAGCTTGACTTAAATACAAAATTTAATTGAAATAATTTGAAAATTTCAATTAAAAGTAGTTAGTCGTTGAGAGTTGAATAGTTGAAAATATGCAATTGAGAGTGTTAAGGAAGTTTTGCACTTAATTTCAAGAGTCACCAACAACCTTTTGTCATAAATTTTAAATTTATAATACTTTGCATATATTATTTTCTATATAATATTTTCTTAACATTGTAATATTTATTATATTTTTTTATCGGATTTTATAAACTATCTATAAACACACAAAAGCCTATCAACTTATATTTAAACTAATGTATAAGTGTAACGGGTGTTTGTCAATCTTATAAAATAGTTAAAACTAATTTTATTTAGATTAGTTCTTAAATATCATAAATTTGTAATTATAGTTAAAATTTTAAATTATACTTCAAATTTTAAAATTTTAATTAATAGTCTTAATTTTGAGTCTTGATATAGATTTACATTATCGAATAAACAGGAAGGCAAGGCAGATGGAAGAAGAAAATAAAAAGTCGAGGCGGCTATATATATACTTTTAAATATTTCTCTTATACATATATAATTTTTTATTTTTTTTTAGTCTATGTTATTAGACATAGACAATGATTACATAAATGAGTATTCATGTTAGAAAGAATTTATGCTCATGTGGGGATGCTTTTGTGCCAATCAGATTTTTTCTTTTAGATTGATTCCTTGCTCGAGAGAGTGGAAGGAAAACTGCGCTAGTTTTAAAATGAAAACTTTAGATTTGTTTTATTTCAGTGATATTTTTAAAAACAAAATTTGATAAGATCTTCGGTAGGCATATTTTTATTTGGCTACAAGATGCTTTCGATAGAATCCAAAACCCTTGTAGTTGTACTGCAAGTTAAAGTTCTTATATTGTTAGTGTGTTTTTTATCAACAAAATAAGAAATATTAATTTACACTAGAAATGAGTAAATTAGGGTCCGTTTGGGGGTGGTTTTTAGTTGAGTTTCGAAAATTTTAAAAACTGCAAATAGTTTTTAGTTTTTAAAAATTAGTTTTAGTTTTTTTTCAAATTTTTGGTTTTAAAATAAACTCATTTTGATTTTTTTTTATTTTGTTAAAATTAATTTAAAGGTACATTTTTGCAGAGGGGGCAAAGGTGGTGGTAGTAGTGGTGGTGACGACAATAGTGACAGTGGTGATGGCATTGATGGTGGTGGTGGCGATGGTGGTGGTAGTAGTAGTAGTGGTGGCGACGGTGTTAGTGGTAGTGGTGGGAAGAGTCATTGTCAAATATAATGATGTATACTTTTTTAAAAACTAAAAACTAGATTCACAAAACCTTTTTTCTTGGTTTTGAAAATGAATATAAAAGTGTTTTAAAATTGAGTTAAAAATAATTTCAGTTCCATTTTAGCCAAATGTGTTTTGTTTTGAAAATTGAATTTGAAAACCAAAAACCAAAAACTCACAACCACCCCAAACGGGCCCTTAGTGTTTTGTTTTGATTATCTATATTTCTGTCACAAGCTTATATTCATCCATCCTTGGCATGAATTTAATTTAAGTAGCTTGTAAAACTAATTAATTTAAATTAAGAATGAATTTACTTTTACTTTCTCAGTTTAAAATTTGGATGAATTTTTTAAAATGTAAGGAAAGAATATTAACAGTAATTCATTTATTTGGACAATCCAGCTACATGATAGATGGTTAAATGTACATTTTACAAAAAAATTATTGAAGGTATAATTTGATTAACTTTGACATTTGGTATCAACAGATCCTGATCTTTTATATATGTATGTATGTATGTGTGTATATACATGTATGTATGTGTGTGTGTGTGTATATATAAAAATAAAAATAAAAGGTGAGGATGGGAAGTAACTTTTTTTAAGTTATTTTTGGAGTAACTTGATCAAAAAAGATCAAGTTACTCCAAGAGTAACTTTAAAAGAGTTACTCTTCATCTTCACCCTTCATTTTATTTTAATCTAACGATTCTAGCAAGTAACTCATATTTGACCATTAGATTAAAAGAAAATAAAGGGTGAGGATGGGGAGTAACTTAATCTCTCTCTTTCTCTCTCTTTATATATATATGTATATATATGTATGTATGTATATGAACACATCAAATAAGAACTCTTCTTATAATGAAAAATAATAACTACAAATATAGAACATTAACTGGATCATATTTGAATGGTTAAAGTTAAAAGAAAAATGCACATAATTCTTTTAAGGGGTCATGTGATCACTAATTTAATCTTAACCATCCTTACATGGTTGTATTTCCGCAATAAGAAGAGTTCTCACTAATTTAATCTTAAGATAACCTTTATTTCGTAGATTACTGAAATAAAATTCTAATTCTAATTGGAGAATAACACATACAACACCCATAGAATTATATATAAGTTTTGTCCTTATTGAAAACATTTCTCAATTTCAACTAGTTTGAAGTGTTTAGTATCCTTTTCGATTGAGTTTCAAGATGTTTTTATTATAGTTCTCCTTTTTGGCATGACAAAGGTAGATGATGGATCATGGTTGGGATACCGACCATGATATCTCCTTGTTGAAGGTTTCTTATTTATAGGAATATTTTGAGGTGGATTGTACAGGACCTAAGGCCCTTCTTTAGAAAATATTTACCTATCTGGGAGTATTATGCTATTTGATTATTCATGGATGAGGTGTAATTTTCTTTTCCTAGTGTATTTAAATCACATTGCAACTAGATGATCTATTGTGGATTTTGACCTAGACACTCCTCATGGGCCTTTAGGCTAGCACTGTATTTTGGGGCAAAATGGACTCAACTGTATAAAGTAGACTTATGTTGTCCCATCTAAAACACTAGCAATTGCTAAATGTACACCCTTTTATTGCTAAATGTACCCTTCTTCCCTCTTTTTGCTAATAACTTAATTTTCTTTTCTCCTTTTTGCCCATTCAAATACCCCTTCCTTCCTTCTCCCTTTCTCTCCTCCTTACTGTTGCCTCTTCTTTCCTTTCCTATTCTCCAATAACACTCTTCATTTCCCTTCCCTCTTCCTTTGTTCATTTGGTTCGTCCTTCTCTAGCGATGCTTTTCTTGCACAACTTTATTCTCCTTATATCTTGAGGCATACCTATTGCCTTGCTGGAGAATAGTGTAATAGAAGAAGAACGTGCATCATCAGAGAACACGAGAAGGAAGAGACAAACCATCAAAGAAAGAGAGAAAGGAAACCAAGAGGATTTCCAAAAAATAGGAAAGGAAAGAAATAACAGAGAAGAAGCGAAAGAAAGAAAAAAAAGAGAAGTATTTGAACGGTTGAAAAGTAATTAAAAAAAAAAGAAAAAAAAAGGTATTTAAGGATTAACAAAAAGAGAGAGAGAGAGAGACATATAGCAGCAAGGAAGATAAATTTAGCAATTCCCAAAAACTACTGATTACTTATTCTCACGCCTTCATTAGATTTCTTTGTTAATTTATTAGAATGCACTCACAAAATAAAGAACTAGCCCATGTTATTTTGGTCGGGATTAATTTTGAATAAATAATTGCATATTTTTTTAAAAACACTATAAAAAAACTAGTAAAAGTAAGTATTATATATGTAAAATAAATTGAACTAAACACATACTTATATTCATTTTTCATTTCTGTGCCTTCCATTACATCCATTTAAACAACTCAAAAGTCTAAAAGGATGCAGAAAGAAAATAATTGAATAAGGGACTACAAGATCGATGACACTCTTAAAATTAGACATTTGAAAACTAATCCTCCAGTCCTCCTCCTCGCCCCCAAATCCCAATTTTAATATGAAAAACCAAAGCAATGCAGGCTTCGGGTAAAATGTAACAGTGATCATTGTTTTTCTGATAAGACAAAAATATCATTTTGCAGAGTATATGGGGTATTCTTACATCAAGCATCACAGTACATGACCAAATCTCAGCCTCCCTAACTGGTATAAAGGTATAAAAATAATGCACAGACTTTGACCACCATTCGTTATATGATGAGAACATATACTCTGCTTTCACTTTTACGGATATCCAAGTCCTAATCTTAGTCCAAAACTCACATATATACTTGCAAATTAAACTATCTGTAATTTGTTGTTGTCAATATACAATTCCGTTTTCTCACCAAAAATTAGAAATGCTAGGCAATGTCAAACACAGTTATGTGTTTCATTTTCTTCTTCTCCTTTTGGACAATATTGGTTGATTGGAAATTGGAACAGGCCTGTTCTGGACATGCCTGGGAGACAATGCCCTTGCTTGAGCTATTAAGAACATGGATGAAGAGAGAGTTTGCATTGACTAGTCAACTTAAGTCCTCGGTGATCACGTTACCCTAATTTGTTGTTCGCATTTTGTCCACCCATTATTTTATTGTCTTGTATAAATAATATCTATAAAGATCTTGGATGAAATTTTTCATTGTTACTATTACTTAATCATTCGCTTATTTTAATACGAAGTGACCTCACTCGCAGCTCACCCAAATTTGAGTATTATTGGAAGGAGTCGTTAAGATTTTGTTAAATAGGTTGCAAGCTCTTATGGCAAACGGGCTACACCCTAAAAATTATTTAAAATATCCCAATAATATAATAGTAATTTTTTGCACTATAGCATTGTTGGAAATCTTTAGATAACATGGTATTGCGTGTAGAGACTGACAGACTGAGAAGGTCGAAAACAAAAGAACAAGGCTCACTCTCTCCCTCTCGTTCACTTTCTCTCACTTGAAACATGCACACGGTGCTCTGAAAGTTCTAACCCCAATTTGGTAACAGACTGGGACGATATTATAGCATATCTCTAGAAAGGTGATTCTTCTCTCTCTCTCTCTCCAAAACACTATTTAAATACAACCATAGCCCTCTTCTTTCTCCCATGCATTACTTGTCTCAATTTCTTTCTCGATCCCCAACATCACTGGCTATTGCTTGCTACCGTCCTTGTACATACTCTACAACCCCACCTCCATCTCTTGTTCTTTAATTCTCTTTTGACTACTCACTACTTAATTAGTTTCGCCATAATCTCTATAACCAATTTCAAATTCTCTCTGACACTTCCCATCTCTATAGTTAACGTGCGCTTCCCCGTCACTACACATATTGGTTGCTAGGATTCACAATTAGACATAAAGAAGTATTTGATTTATATTTATAAGATAAGATGTCTAGCAGGAGGTCACGGTCAAGGCAAACAAGTAGTTCAAGGAATATCACCGACGATCAGATCAATGATCTTGTCTCCAAGTTGCAACAGCTTCTTCCAGAGATTCGAGATAGGCGCTCTGACAAGGTTCCTTCCTACATACATCTAACTTTTTTTCTGAGTTCTACATGAGAACTTCTGCTTCTTTCTGTATTTAAGTATACATTTATACTGACCTTACTGCTAGCTAGTTTTTCTTTAATTAAGCTCCATAAATTAGTATGCATAATGCACGGATATGGGTTAGAATATTGCTGGTTTTTGTTTTGATTATGTTGCAAGGTGCACGTTGCAGGAGCAGATTTTGTAATTTTGATAAACGTACATCCCATTAATTTGAGGTGCGTGAGTGAAAAGAAAAGAGAGATGTAGAGAAAAATAAAGGAAGAGAGAAAAACGTAATAAATTACGGATTGGAAAATAAAGAAAGAAATAAGAAAAAAAATTAAGTGGAAGTGAGATGGAAGAAAATGTGAGTATATTATATGTTAAATATTTTCCTTTTGATAAATGCAAGCGGTAATTAATTTTTAGCGCTTCAAAGGAACCCAACATAATCTTACCTAGATATTCTTAATTAGGAAAAAAATAGTAAGATAATTACAAAAATGAATAATGCTTTTCTTGGAACTTTTGAAACACATCTTTCTTCAAATTAATTAAATTTACATTTTGTTAATATTAACCCGTCTCTAGCTTGTCGTAGTTGCAAACCTGTCTAGCATTCGTAAGATCTTATCTATCTTAAATTGATGAAAAATAAAAACAAAAACAAATGTAGCATAAAATGTTACTAATACAAATTATATGTATGTTGTGAAATTTGATATATGTAGTAGAACTCTTTTAATATAGTGAATTTTGAATGCGTTCAGGTTTCAGCTTCCAAGGTGTTGCAAGACACATGCAACTATATTAGAAGCTTACACAGGGAAGTGGATGACCTAAGCGAGCGCTTATCTGAGCTCTTGGCTACCACTGACACGGCACAAGCTGCAATAATTAGAAATTTACTTAGGCAATAGATCGGTCGAGTAGTTTATCCTATAATTCAAAGTTAGCGCTTCAGTACTTGTGAGCCGATCCAGTAGTCGTGTAATTTCTTATTCTCTTTTCGCACTTCACTTTTTGTACTGGTTTTTGTCCACTAATATGCATGATTACTTCTTTTGCAAAGCCCAATTTCTTCAGATATTAAATAAAAATTTCAGACTTCGTGCTTTACTAAATATACATTTTCTCTTTCTAAGCACACGTAGATATTAGATGGACCGATTATTTTTAATTGGTCTGAATTTTGACCCTATCGTTTTTAGATATTTACCATAAAAACAGACTCCCTATAATTTCATTAATTAGGACCGCAAGAGCCTCGTGTGCGGAAATGGATAACTAGCTGTAATGCTAAATAATGAAGTAATTAGTAATGCTAACTCATGGACGCTGAAATCGACAAATGATCACCCTAGAAGGTTCATTTACCCTAAAACCAGACATCCAATGTAAGTAATAGACCAATAGACCTTGCTTAAACTTCTTTTGCCAGGAGCATGAGCGTCACTTCACTAGCCTTTTTATGTTAAGCTCCTACCTCTGTTGAAGTATATGAGACAATACATTAAAGGGGTCATGAATTGTGTATCGTGTGAAAATAATAAATATATTATATTAAATATTTTCAAATATTGCTTTAAAAAGTAAGTATTGAAGGATTTTTATGTTTTCGATTTACAATATTTTTTTCATTTTTAACTTATCATGTTTCTATAAATATATAATAGAAAAACTCTACATAAACTCCTCTTATAATAATTTAGACAAATTTCATTTCTTAAAGTAATTTTTAAAGTTAATTCGGTTGAATTTATCTTGATCTCAATTTTAATACAAGGTTTAATTTTTATATATGGTTAGTATAAATTTTTTTACATTGTCAACTAATTAAAAATTATACTAGATCAGATTTTTAAAATAATTATTATAAAAATTAACAATCTTACCATACACGACTGTTTATTATTAGATAATAATGTAAAAAAAACTTTATACTATCAATGTTTTTAAATTAAATTCTCCTAATATAATATTAAAAGCTTTCGTAATCTTAATGCTAGGTTATTTGGAATGTTTAGCTTCATGTTTGGGTATATAAACAAAGTACCTTTTACAAAGGATATTCCTCTCACGCCCAGTTACGAAGACCCCCACCAAGTTGTCACTAAAACAGAAAAGAGGACATATTAACAATTTGAGGTAATCACATCACATCAAGGTGTATTCAAGTATTACAATAAGAGGGCATACAATAGATAGGATTTAATCACCACTCATATAAGCATAGAATAAATTCTTAGCCTAGCTTTAATCCACAACCAACTCTTGACCTTGATCAAATCAATCACTTCCTCTGGATCGAGTTATGTAGAGTTTAAGCATATTTGATTTCTCAGTAACCAAATAGAGCATATTACACAGAGCCACAAAAAATTCTAACATTCCATAACATTCTTCCCATTCGCCAAGCTTAAGTTTGACCAAAAGTGATATGTGATATTGTGTGGTAAAATTGTGTTTACCCCCAACCACCAATAACCTCTTTGCCAAATGTTGTAAGATACATTTCAAGAGAACAACAAATGGTATGTGGATTCTACGTCATTCTTACAAAACTCACACAAGAGTAATTGGTTATTAGGTGTGATTCCTCTTATAAGTAAATTAGATTTTGAAGGATTTTTCTGTCGCTTATTACCTTCCAAGCAAATGGGCTAATTTATGGGGAGCTATGCTTGACAGAATATTGTTAAATAACTTCCAATCTACTTGATCATCTTGCCTTTGAATGAGCTTGTAATAGCCATGTGTCTGATTGGTCTTCCACTAAATCTGCATCGCTAAAAGAGCTAAGAATATTTTCATTAAGTTCTTCTTAAATTTGAATAAGTCTCTACGCCATCTTAGATTCCAGTTCCCAAACACCATCTCTCCTACAACCCAGGTTAATCACCTTTTCCTCTTTTTGTCAACTGAATTAAGATACAATCTAAGGAAGGTTGTTTTCAGATTGTCGTCCCTAACCCAATTATCCACCCACAAAAGAATGTCTTTTCCGTCCCCTATTTTCCTAATAATTTTCTTTATTAACCATCCTTTGTCTCTCGTGTTTGTGTTTTCTATTTTCCTTAGATCCCTCAACCATATTAATTCACTTTTGAAGAATCTTCTCTCTTCTAGCTCCTCACTATATGGATTCCGTTTTCCATATTTTTTCACTAACACTACAAGAATCCTATAGATTAGCGTCAACCACATAGAGTCGACCTTAGGTCCGACGCAAATAGAGTCGGCTAATCCGACAATAATTTTTTTTAATTATTTATCTTATTTTGTAATTTTTAATTTGTCATCAATCAAGGCCGACATTATTAAAATTTTTATTTTAGTTTATTTTAATTATATGTGAACAACGGTTTAGCCGACACACAGTAATAAATTTGTAAAATAAATAAAAATAAAGAAGAGACACGAATTGAAACTAGCTATTAATCACTTAATTCCTAACTTTACCTTAGTACCCCACTCTCGCAGACTTGCACTTGAGATTGACACTACTTTGAGAGCACAACTTAGTCTTCAACACTTAATCCCTAAACCATGTTTATAAAGTACTTTGAGCACAATTGCCTACGCTGCTTCTCCACTCTTATCTGACATTAGTCGATTGAGTGCTTGGAAACCCTAATCCCTATCTATCTCACTTTGATTTCATTTGAAACCCTAACACCATTCAAACCCTATTTTGTTGTTCAAGCTTTTGGTGCTTGGAGCAAAGCAAGTTTCATCTTCTACACCAAGCAGAACAAAACGAGTTTTGAATCCCTAACCTCAAGTACACATGGAGTTCACTCTACCACACCGAGGTTCCTCTTCGCACCACTTTTCTCTCCAACTCGAAAAAAATAATTTGATAACTATAGATATTGTTGTGTTAATGTTCGTATCATGCTTGTGTTAATTGGTTACGGTGGAGAGAAATTGACGAATTTGATTTGCGATTTGGACGACAATGAATCAACCGTGTTAAATTTTTGGAACCCTCACCTCAATCGCAACACCTCATTGGTTTAGAGGTAACTTCTTCCTACCAATTACTTAACTTAATATGATTCTAACCCAAATGAAGTGGTACTTTTTTTATTGGTTGCAGCACTCTTGTTGGCATGATTGCAAGTTTGCTAGGCCTTGGTGGAGGATTCATCTTGGGTGCCTTTTTCCTTGGACTTGGAATTCCTCCACCACAAGTGCCTTCTTTATTCCATAAAGTCTTTGGAGATTTTAATTGGAAATCACTCTAATTGGGGAATTTTCCAGAAAGGTGGTTAGTGCTACATCCACTTTGACAATGGCATTTTCTACATATATGGTAGTTGTGGAATATTACCTTCTGAGATGTTCCCTATTTCTTATCGTAAGTATGGAACTATGAATGAACAAATTTAACTTAAGAAATTAAAGATATGTGAGAATATGTATAATTTTGCCATGGTCTAAGAGCATACACTATGTAATTATGGAAAGACATCCAGAAATAAAGTATAATGTTTCAAAATATTAGTGTAAGTTCTTGCAAATTGATCAAAGGCACTCTTGTTTCACTATATGTAGCTAATTTCAAGAAATTTCCCTAGAATGATCAAGTGAAACACAATACTCATCAAACTCAGCTAATAATCATTTGTCTGGAGTGTCCTGTATACTAGAATAGACCAATAGGATTCTATAGTGTCCTATATACTACCCATCAGAGCATGAGTTTGAGCATCCTTTGGTTTATCTACAGAATATTGCTCTTGAGGCTTTTAAATATTGTATGTGATAACAAGTTATGAGCATCCATTAGTTTTCATGCTTCCTCATGGCTTATCTATAGATTCGCGCTTTTCAATTTCTATGCTAAATTGCCATTGGTTCTCTTATTATTTTATCTCTGCTAGGATTGTAGTTGTGGAAATGGAAATAAGCTTAATGGAGGAAGAAAACCATCTAATTTCACTAAATACAGGGATGAGCAATATTTGAATGAAAAAATCTTTGCAAAATTAGTGTGAAACTCCTCTATTCCTAATTTTCCAAGTTTCCCATTGTAAGTGATGTATCAGGAAAATCCTACTTGTTGAATTTTCACTTATATATTTCTTAACAATGGTTTTGTTACAACTAAATGGAATCTAGGTTCTTGATACCACAAAATATAAAAGAAGAACGTAACCTACAAGAAAATATTTCAAGTTTGTTATGATTTTGTTTGTCTAATGTATGTTATGTTGCATGTTTTAATTAAGGTTTGTTGTCCAAAATTTTGAAAGTAGGCTGGATATTTGTTTTATAGTAACATCTTCCTTTTCTCTGACTTTCTGAACAATTGAATAGTTTTTGCCACAGTTGATGCTTTAGGCTTATTTTGTTTCAAGTGGGCTAATTGTATTTACTAGTTTTTAGTGATTTTCACTTTGCTTGTCTTCTTGAAAGACTCTATCGTTTATCTCTATTTTCTTAATGTGATGGTTTGTACCTTATGATCTTTGACTTGCAAAGTGGAATGCAGGGAAGAATTAAGATTTGTGAAGGAAAGAAAGTTGATATGGTTTTGGATGAAGAGATTCATGCAAAGAAATTTTACAGATTGCAAAAGAGATCCAAAGTTAAGGATTTAGGGACTAGAAATACTAGAAATTTTGACAAGCAAGTTTCTGTTCTACAGAGGCGACTCGAGAAGATTGGAGGGCAATCAGATGAGATATATTTGAGGGAGTTTCAAGATATGGAAAACATAAGCTCGTCAATTAAAAGAAGTAGCTGAATCGAAAATAGCATTGTGGCCAATGGAAAACTAAATGTAAGTAAGAAAGTAACCTTAATCTTTTGCCCTCAACCCATGTTTTGAGTTTTGACTACTCTTTTTACCTTTACAATTTCTTAGGATCCATTTATATAGATTTTAGTAAAATTAATTTGAAAGAATTGATGTTAAAAGAATTAGTTTGTCTTTAAGAATGATATTAAAAATGAGTTTAGAAGATCTTTGAAGCGTTAATGTAGTTATGTTTTCAAAAACATTGTTAGCTTTGTACTTGAAGGCTAAGATCTTTGAAGCATTAATTTTGATCTTTTATTTCATTAGTTGTGCACTCCTGTGTGCTTGGTGGCCTACTGTAATAGTGGGGTTTCTTTATAGGACACTTGTTTCATCTCAAAAGGAGCAAATACATATACTGCTTGTGAAAATGCATATGTTGGCTAAGACCAATGCAAAGTGAAAAAAAAAAATGCTTGTGTCGGCTAAGCCTACTCAAAACCAACACAAAGTGAAAAAAATAAAAAATAAAATGCTTGTGTCGGCGAAGCCCATTCCAAAACTAACGCCAATGCAAAAATAAATAAAATAAAAATAAATCATGCGTCGATTTAGCTAACACTATTAACAGTGGAATAATAAAAAAATTATTTTTAGTGTCGGCTTAAGTAAAATGATAATAATTAATATAAAATATTAAATTAAAAACCTTAAGTGTTGGCCTCTTTTTTTGACAACTGTTGCGTTAGTTTAGTCAACTCAAATAAGCGTCGGCCTTGTAAAACTGATGCAAGCCAATTTGTGTCAATCAGTTTAGTGTCTCCACACTCACCGACACTTATATGATGTTGAAACAACATTTAGAGTCAGCTTTTGGCCGATTCTAATTGATGGTATTATTGTTGTGTAAGATCATATTACGTAAAGACTCTTTTCAACCAGCAACCTTCATTTCCACTTCCATAATAGTATTTATTTAGTTTAATTTTTAAAATTTTAATTAATAATATTTTTAGTTTTATATGTCAAACTTTTTATAAATATATATAAGATAATATGTTGAATACACACACACACACACACACATTACACACACACTCAAATATTATAAATTAAAATACACTACTTAAAAAGTGAAAGTCTCACTCTCCATACTCTCTTAATTAAATATTTCAACATTTTTTTTTTTGGCTTTTGGAATCAACAACAATTATTGGCATGCTTAGTAGAACCTTAGTCATCACAAGTTGAATTTCCTTCCACCCTCATCCGATCATGATTACTGCATGCAATTGAGATCAAAGTGAAGTATTTCGAAGATGGATTCGACGTTAACAGCAAGAAGGACTTCCAGCAATCGAGTTAGGACACAGCTGAGTACAATTACAAGTATTGTAGTTGTACCTCCACGACTATCACCACTCAGGTTGCTGTGAGTGCAACAATTATTGTCATTTCTAGACCTCCTTATCACTCGCTAAACTTTAACCTTGTTAATGAGCCGGTCAGTGACTTGTGACTTGATCCTACAGTTATTCCTATAGTAACCGTCATTGCTTCACTCTTGCCATCTTTGTAGCATTTTACTGGTGATCTAGAACCAGATCTTGTAGTTGCCCTTTCCTATATTCGCTAGTAGATGAAGATAGGGGTACATGACGTAATGTATCAAATCTCTAAACAATTAGGGGATAGTGTCAAGCCCATAGTGCAAAATAAGTTACAAAGGGCCAACCAAATCCTTTCAATGCAATATTAGTCGTTACTTAACCAGCACTAGGGGTTATTTGTTTTCCATAATTCCAATTAGGGTCAATACAGACAGTTAAGCAACCTCATAATGCTATAGGGACTATTGGATTGCCTCCCCACTTTTGAACAAATGCCTAACAATTAATTTTAGAAGTCAACCTTGATTGTGAGGCCATCCCACTTTAGTTGTATGTATTTGTATAGCAAATAGTTGGGGGGGAAATTCAACTATAGCAAGTATATAAGCTCGAAGGGCTTCAATCTATCGTTCAAGGTTTAAGTAGACATCCGTTTGCCATAACTACGGCTGAGAATTCTCAAACAACATGGGCAGAACCAAGGACGTCTACTTCACTGCTGATAGACCTCAATATGATAGTTGAGGCTATCAAGAAATAGTTTGAGGTTCAACTAAATCCCATTGATAGACCACTCTACAGGAAATAGTATTCCAAGTGTATGAATAAAGTTGCACCTTTATCGAGAGGTTACAAAGTCCCTAAATTTGTAACTTTCTCAAGAGAAGATGAGAAATCGACTATGGATCACTTCAATCATTTTATGGCTCAATGAGGAGAGACCAACCAGAATGACTACTATAAGTTATAGATATTTCCACTTTTTCTAATTGCATAGCTTTCATGTAGTATTCCACCTTGCCAGCTAATTCCATTTAGAATTGGGCTGATATGGAAAGGTATTTCTAAGATAAATTCTACTCTCCTTAACTTGATGTGTTTGTGGCTAATTTAATGAATACTTGGCAGTAAATGAATGAGTCGATTGTTAAGTACCTGGAAGGATTTAGGTGCATAAGGAGTAAGTGTAATGTACAATTCCCATAAGTTGAATACACTAATATATTTGTTGGGAACTTGCAGCCTAAGTTGAAGGAGAAGTTAATCATGTAGGATTATATAGACTAATCCTAACTCACGACTAAGGCCACCAAGATGGAGCAGTTCATTCATGAACATGGGCAAAGAAGGGCCCAAAGAGGCGTGGAAGGCATGCAAGTGGTATCTATGATAGCTAACAAGTAAGGAAAGATGTCAAATGAAGAGATGGCATTTGAGCAAATGACAGTTGAAAGGTAGAGAATAAAGAATAATCGCTATTCAACATTTCTAAGGATGACCAGATATTCAACTATCCGGTGAAGGATCAATTAATAAAGTTGTTGGAGGGGCAAAAAATTCCACCCTTTGAGGAATTGAAAAATAAGAGGTATTGTAAATGGCATAATGCTTATAGTCATTTTACTTTAAATTATTTTATTTTCAAGAATACTATCCAAATGGTGTTAGAGGAAGGATGACTTAAATTAGATGATAAAGGAATTGAAATGAGATTTATACTAATATATTCCCAGCAACTAACGTGAACATGATGATAGTCCCCACTAAGCAAAAGTAGAAAATGACTCCCAAAACTAGGGGGCTACCAAGGTACTAGTAGAGGCCCAAGATAAGTAGAAACCAATAGGAATCCACATACCAAGACCAATAAATGAATGAAAAAAATAGTTATTGATGCACAACTAATCATTGCAAAAGCACAGTAGATGATTTTAGCAAGTAAGTCAAGGATCAACTGTTGAAGCTCAAAGCTTTGTTTAGGAGCCAGAAGAGGCGGCTATAAAGAAATAGAGTTATAAAGAAGATGAGGGGGATACTCAACATGCTAATAAAGGCACATTGTGTTAATAAAAGAGAAATAACATCTCCAAAGGTAGTCGTTGAGAAAGTAGAAACATCTCACAATAAGGAAAGCCTTTCAATTGATGAAGGAGATTCAAGCCTTTTACTGGAGTTTGATGATTTCGAGCTTGACGGTTTATTGTCAAACGACTTCCATCCTTATGGGAGCTATTGGAGTATTACCAACTGAGTTCACCATTCGTGATCAAAGACTAACGACCTTTGAATGGGATACACTAGTTGGGGAAGAAGAGTGAGCTAGCTTGGTTAATAATGCAGCTTCTAATCTTGAGGTGGCCAGGCTATATAAGCCAACTGATGAGATAGCAAAACACATGAAGCCCTATTTACATGAAGGTGACTTATTGATAATAGGCCCTTTAATAAGGTTGTTTACTAATAATGTGGCTTTCTTAAACATGATACCTTATTCCACAATGAAGAAACTAGGAAAGTCCGAGAGTGATTTGTTGAAAACTACCATGAGGATCATAATCTTCATAGGGGACCCCACTACAACTATGGGCATCTTAATAGTTGAAGTAACAATAGGTCCTAAGACCAGCACTTCTGCATTCTTTGTGCTTTGTGCCAAACCATCATATATAGTGCTATTTGGAAGGGATTGGATGCACCCCAACATGTGTGTGCCTTCTACCTTACACCAAGTGTTGATATTTTGAATAGGTGACTAGATTGAGATTGCGTTGGCTGATCAAAGTTCATTTTCGGTTGACATGTTTCTTGCAAAGGTTGCTTTTTATTTGCCTAAAATGGAACTAACCATGGAGATAGCCGAAAGATTCTGAATTAACTGAGGAAGATGAAGTTGTAGAAAGATTCTCCAAGCTGTTGGAATAGGCCAAAATAGAATTTAGGCTGAATGATGACGTTGCAAAGTTGATCTATTTAGGGTCTGAGGATGATAAAAAAAGAAATGAAAATAATAAACACCCCTAAACAAGAGGATATGATCAAGTTATTTACATAATATATGGATATTTTCACATGGTCATACAAAGATATGCCTAGACTCAATTTAGGGATCATGTTACATAAGATCCCACTTTATCCGAGTTTAAAATCTAAGAAGCAAAAGTTGAGAAGGAAGTACCAAGAGTTGTCCCTCAAGATTAAATAAGAAATGACCAAGCAATAGAAGGCAGGGTTTTTAGAAGTATCTGTGCATTGAGAGTGGGTAGCCACTATTGTTCTAGTACCAAAGAAAAATGGAAAAGTCAAAGTATAAGTAGATTTATGGGATTTGAATAAGGCTAGCCCTAAGGATGATTTTTCGCAACCCCATATTGATGTGTTAGTTGATAACACAACCAATAATTATATGTTTTCATTCATTGATGGCTATTTAGGGCACAACCAAATCCTTATGAATGTCGATGATAAAGAAAATACTGCTTGTATCACTCTTTAGGGTACATTCTACTATAAGGTAATGCCTTTTAGGTTGAAGAATGTTGGCACCACTTACCAACATGCCATGGTTGCATTATTCCATGAGATGATGCATAAGGAAGTGGAGGTGTATGTGGATGGTATAGTCTCCAAGTCAAAGGAATGAGAAAGCCATGTAGAAGTATTGCAAAAACTATTCAAAAGGCTCAAAAAGCCATGTAGAAGTATTGCAAAAGCTATTCAAAAGGCTCAAAAAATACAAGTTACAACTTAACCCTGGTAAATGTGTTTTTAGAGCATCATTCAAAAAATTATTAGGTTTTGTTGTAAGCAAGGATGGAATAAGGTTGGATCCTAACAAGGTGAAGGTAATAAAGGAGATGCTTGCTCTTTATTGGGAAGGGGAGACTCAACTATATTGCCAAATTTGTTGCTAATCTAACCAACATATATGAACCAATATTTTGAATGTTAAGGAAGAATCAACTGGGCAAATGCGATAAACAATGCTAGGAAGCTTCTAACAAAATAAAGACTTATTTGTTAAATCCCCCTGTACTAGTACCTCTGACACTAGGATGGCCTTTGATTTTGTACTTGACAATGTTGCCATCTTCCATGGGGGCCATGCTTGAACAACATGATGAGGTGGGAAAGAAAGAACAAGCAATTTACTATTTGAGAAAGAAGTTTAATGATTGTGAAGCTCGATAGATGACCATTGAAAAGACATGTTGTGCATTAGCTTGAACATCAAAAAGATTGCAACAATATATGTTGTATCACACCACTTGATTGATTTCGCACTTAAATCCATTGAAATACACATTTGAGAGCCTTCATGCTTCCCTATTGCTTTCAAAATGGCAAGTAATGTTGTCAAAATTTGACACCAAATATGCCACGTGAAAGTCAATTAAGGGAAATGTCATCGTTGATCACCTTGCGGAGAATCCACCAGAAGAGGAGCAATTGGCAAGTGTAGAAAGTCTTAACAAAGGTATTTAAATGATAGAGGAAGGCAAAGATGGAGAAATAGGTGGAAGAAGTATTTTGACAAGGCTGTCAATATATATGGGATTGGCATTGGAGCAATGATGGTATCATTGAATGCAAACAATATCTAGGGCAAATCAAATTAAACTTTGACTATACCAACAATGTTGTTGAGTATGAAGCATGTGTTATTGGTTTGAAGGTTGCAATTGATTTAGGTTTAAAGAAATTAGAAGTGTTTGGAGATTTTGCCCTCATCATTTATCAAGTGAGTGGTGAATGGCAAACTAAAGATTCAAAGTTGGTGCCATATCAGAAATATTTAAGTCAACTAATCACAAAATTTGAAAAAGTGACATTCTTTCATTTAAGGTGAGGTGAAAACCAATTAAGTGATGTCTTCGCTACTTTGGCTACAATGACCAAATTGAATATTAACACCAATGTCTAACCATCCACATAAAGACAGAGGATGGACTAGCATATTGTAGCAATGTAGAAAGCAGGGTGGATAATGAGCCTTAGTATCTTGACATAAAGTAGTGTGTTCAGCATAGAGAATTCCTAGATAGGGCAAGTACAGTAGATAAAAAGACTATTCGTCGCTTATCAATGGCCTTTTCATAAGTGGAGAGATCTTATACAAGCAAAGCCATGATGGTACCTTGTTGAGATGTGTTGATGCACATGAAGCTCGACATATTATAAGTTATGTACATGGAGGAATTTGCGAGGCCCATATGAATGGTCAGATGATGGCTTGTAAAATTATGAGGAGTAAATATTTTTGGTGCACCATGGAGTCAAATTGCATGGAGTTATGTATTAAAGTGTCACAAATGCAAGGTGTATGCACATAGAATTAATGCACCACCATCTTCTTTACACAAATTGGTAAGCCCTTGGTCGTTCTTAATGTAGGGAATAAATGTTATTGGGCCAATTAACCAAAAAGCTTCAAATAAATACTGCTTCATATTGGCCATTTATTATTTCACTAAGTGGATAGAAGCAACTTCCTATGCTAATATCATTTAGAAGTTTTTTGGTCAAGTTTTTGAAGAAAGACATTGTCTATTGATATGGAATCCTATAGAAAATGATTATAGATAACTCACCTAAGCTTAATGGTGTTAAAGTGCAAAAATTTTGTGAGCATTTCAAGATTAAGCACAAAATTCAACTCTTTATGGGCCCTAAATGAACAGCACAGTTGAAGCAGTGAATAAAAACATCAAGAAAATCATTACCAAAATGATTGTCAACTACAACGATTGGCATTAAATGTTGCCCTATACCTTACATGCTTATTGTACAAATATCTGATCAACCACCAGGGCAACGCCTTTTTCCCTAGTTTATGGAATGGAGGGAGTATCACCCATTGAAATAGAGATTCCTTCTCTAAAGATCCTAATGGAAGCAAAATTGGAAGAATCAAAATGGTTAAAGACCATATATAAGCAGTTAAATATGACCAAAGAAAAGAGGCTAGAGACTATGTGTCATGGGCAATTGTATCAATAAAGAATGGCTAAATTTAACAAGAAGGTCCACCCCAAATAATTTCATCCAGGGGATTTGGTTTTGAACAAAATATTACCTAACCAAGAATATGCATGAGAAAAGTAGGCACCTAGTTATGTTGTAAAGCATGTATTTTTCAAAGAAGCCTTGATCCTCCAAGATATGGATGGGAAAGAATTGCCAATACCAACAAAATCTGATGCTATCAAGAAATTTTATGCCTAAGGGGAAAGTAATGAAAAAGAAACTATGTTCGCTAGGCTGAAAACCCAAAAAGGGCAATCTAGGAAAAATTTCAAGC
Source organism: Spatholobus suberectus (assembly GCA_004329165.1). Classification (NCBI taxonomy): domain Eukaryota; kingdom Viridiplantae; phylum Streptophyta; class Magnoliopsida; order Fabales; family Fabaceae; genus Spatholobus; species Spatholobus suberectus. The sequence continues at coordinate 60,854,837 of CM014729.1, forward strand.
ATAAAAAAAAATAAAAATTAAGAATCAAAAATCACTAAGACAACTACACTGAGCAATTTTCGTCGTTCTTCAAGCTACTATTGTTGGGTAAGTGTCATCAATGCATAAGGCTACTGTGGTGAATAAATTTTGTCTTTCCTTGGGAACTACTACATTGGGAAAGACTCATAATGATGCAAAGTCTTGATATGACACCATAAGGAAGTTAAAAAAGGATCAACTAACTAGAATTAGGATACTCACACTAAGGAAATGTCATTCTTAATTGTACAATTGTTGTACTTCTTTTACCCAATTTTCTTCCTCTTTAATCCCTTTCAAAGAATTGTGTACCACTGATTTCCTATAACAATGATGTTTTCTCAAAATTTGTGTTTCACACATCTTGTTTATTCTTTTTCCATGTTTTGCAAGCTCATTCTTTAAACCATGTCTATGATAAAATGTTTAAAATCTTATAATGCTATTCAAAAATCTTGATTAGTCATAAATAAAAGTAAAAAAATTTCTCAACAGCTTTTGAATGGAAGGATGGAGCAAGAATAGCTATTCAACATGATCTAAGAGTTTTCACTATATGACAAAGTTAGAGGATACGAGTTGAGAAAGCTTGAAAATTTTCTGAAAGGCGAGATATGTTGGAGGCAAAATCCTTGCTACTTGTAAAGAAGGCCAAAGAAGTGAAGGATAAAGTCAAGATGACAAATATGCCAGCTAAAGCATTATAGGGAGCTAGAGTTATGTGCAAGATGGATATTGTGGAAAAAAGAATAAGTGTTTGATTGGGTGATACGTTCCTAAAAAGATAATGGTGGTTTAAATCTTGGTTTAGAGATATTTTTCACAAAGGGTTTTTCCAAAATGAAAAATAAAAAATATGAACATTCTTCATTCTTTTTGAAAATTGAAATTTTTATCCATTTTAAGAAATTATCATATTTAATTTTCTACATGGTGAAGGGTTTCTACCTCATTGTGTATTTATTTTTCTACACGACAAAGGGTTTCTGTAACATTGCATGATTACTTTTTCTGCATGGTGAAGGATTTTTGCCTCATTGCTTGTTTACTTTCTAGCATGGTGAAGGATTTTTGCCTCATTGTATATTTACTTTCCTACATGGCGAAGGGTTTCTACCTCATTGCATATTTGCTTTCATGCATGACGAAGGATTTTTGCCTCATTGCATATTCACTTTCCTGCATGGTAAAGAGTTTTTGCCTCATTACATATCTATTTTCTCATATGGCAAAGGGTTTCACCTCATTACACATTTACTTTTCTACATGGGGAAGGGTTTTGTTATGAATTCATCAATTGAAAACTCCCAAAGTCAAAATTCATAGTTCCTAGTTGAGTAAATATGCTACATCCTGTTTTGTTTGCTATCTTTGAATAAATTGATATTAATGTCTTTACTATTGTTATTAAAATGGTTGGGACCACCTTCATTCTTTTGCAATTTCGCTAAAGTCCCATCACATTTTTTTTACCACTCTTACTTTGTTTTCTACCTTTTTCTTTATTATTTAAATTTTATTTTTATTATTGTTATTATTATATATTTTAGGCCAACCTAAGCCCAATTCCATTTATTTCATTTTTTTATTTTCTGTCCCAATTGGGCCAAGGCCCAAAACACCTTCTCATTGTCTTTTCATTTTGGCAATTGTTAATTACACCCCTATTTTTTTTTTTACTAAATGCACCTCTTTCATTTTTTGCTTTTTTTTTCCAAAAATATCCTTTTTTTGGAAATTAGTTTGTAAAGGCCAAGCTCAATACACCATTCCACATACAAAGGTTCATGGTTTGTAGATTCAACATTGATGACCAAAAATTGCTTTGCACTTGAACTCTTAAATTTCAAGATCCATTCACCCTTACACCCAAAACAATGCCTGCAACATCATTTGATTCTTTTTTAGTTGGGCATTTTCACGAATACTTGGTAATGGCTGAAGACCATGCCATCACATTGTATAGCACCAAAGCGATCACAAATCTGCAATAGAACGAATTTTCATTCAAGGTAGGACCAATCCAAACCCTTTGCAGAGGAGCCATTGTCCACGTGTGGAAACTTCAGCAAGCCCAAATTGCAGAAGAAGCATTGGTCTGCATCATCACTGTAACGGACCCACCCTACCTCAACATTTCCTACATGACCAACCCCTCCATTGTTAAAGACATCAAACGCTACATTTCAATTCTCATTTTGTCCTACATCTGCATCATCCATTTTATGGAAAAAGCATATACTCGAAGCCATCGACGTGCATTACATCGACAAGAGCAAGGGTCTTGCAATGGCAAACAACTAGAACTTCGTCAACAAGAACAACTTTCGATGCCTATTTATGTGTGGGGCACAAAACCTCAATGAGGCCTTGTGAAGGATAAAGGATGACACGTCCATGATAAGGATGTGGGAGAATGTTGCAAAGATGGTGAAGAATGGGAGGTGTTTGATGGGGGAATTGAGGACTTTGAGCAACATGAATGCGCACTAGGTTTTTACATTCTCCAAGGAGATAGAGGCTCCATATGATTTGGAAGCGCAAACCAAGCAGATGAGTATGCTTCTGGTTGTGCATTTTGCTGTTGGTGGCATTATGACTCATGCAGATGAATCTTGATAGTTGCTCTTTTGTGATAATTTCTATTGTTTTTCATAATTTGTTTAGTTGTTTTGGGGGGAAATGTTTAGAATGGCTCTTGGAAATTACTTTCCAAAAGTGTTATAGAAAATTTTAACACTTCCAAAAAGTAATTTCTGAAAATAGGATATTTTTGGAAACAAATTTGCAAGAAATGCAAAAAAGAGGCACATTTAGTAAAAAAATAGGGGTGTAAATAACAATTGCCTTTATTTTTATCTATATTTTGTTTTTGTTTTGGACTAGATTGAACTCAATTTTGTTATACTATCACATTTTCATTTTACTTTTCCTTTAAACCTCTTATTAGGCCTTTTAAGCACATACTTTGTTTTACCTTTTTGTTTTGAACCATCTGCTCAATTATCTTATTTATTTATTTGGTCATCATCATATATTTTAGGCCTTCTAGGATCAAAGCCTACAATTACCCTTTTTCTTCTTTGATTCCTTTTTGCTTTCTTTTCTTTCTAACCATTACATCTGAGCCATTGAAACCCATTAAAATAAATAATCAAGATAAAAAAATTAAAATAGGCAAAATAAATGCAAATAAAAAGAAGCTGAATTGGGCCTTAGATCAATTAGAATAATAATGTCGAGTCCCATTATATAGTCAAACAAAAACAAAAAAAAATTATAAATTAAATGAAAAATAAAAAGTATAATAAAAAATTAAAAACAAGTAAAAAATTACAAAAAGAGATAAAATCTTCAAAAAGATGTTTTGTTTCCTACTCCATGCCTACTCTTCAAGCTTTTGGCTCCACATCTTTGCCAGCAACCAACAACCTATTTCTCCCACTGTTTTGCCCTTTGTCAACTACCATTAGTCTACATTTCTAATTGCATTGTAAAAGAAAATAATAGAACATCAACTTTAACTAGTCAACCAAATAAGCTTATAAATATGTTAACATTGAATGAAAAATGGGTTAGAAAAATTGGACAAAAAAGAGAACCATAAACTAAATCAGAAAGTTTGTGAGCAAGAGTTGAAAAAAAAAAAGTCAAGTGCAGTCAACAAGCTAAAACCATTTGTTCCTTTAGCTCATCACCATTTGACTCATATCCTTGTAAATTTATTGTGCCTTCAACACTACCAAGCTGAAACCATACTCATATCCTACAATCATATTACACAAACAACATCGACATAGATTCACCAATCAAGGTTAGAACCTACGGCCACTATACGCCCCTATAAAACCAATCATCTAGCCGTACTAAGAAAGAAAAACAACCAACAACAAACCAAAGCCCAAAACCTATGACCGAAAATAATGAATAATTGGTGTAGATAAAAAAAAGAAAGGAGAGTGGAAGAAAAGCAGAAAAGAAAAGAGAATAATGGAAGAAGGCTAAAGAAAAAACAAAGGAAAAAGAGAGGTAGAAAGCCAAAAAAACAAAAACAAAAAAAGAGAGTAAAAGAATATACCTTCATTCATGTCCCACTACAATTTTAGTCGCTACACTAGGTGTACCTTGAACATCGTGAAAAAGAAGTTTCACTAGTAAGTAGTTTCATATTTCTTACCTTGTTCTTGGGGAACTAGAAGTTGATACCATGGAAATATATAGAAAGAGAAAACAAAGAGATAAAAATAGAATTGTTGTTCAAGGAATCTTCAGTTGAGGAAAGTGTATAGATGATAAGATTCTAGCATTCTTTAATTTTTGATTGTTCTGTTAGCGTTAGGATAATATTGACTCATGAAATTGGTTTTGAAATAATAACTGGATAAAAGACTTCAAAATCCACCATCTATTATCCTAATTTTAGATTTTACATATCATTGTCATCACAAAACTTTCCATTTGAGAATGCTAAGGATCATTGATCATCCAAGTCAGTAATAGATTAATGTTATATGGGCAAGGAATGTATACTTAATGCTTATGTTTGCAGTCTATTTACAAGACTTAGACGTGAGTTATTGCTTACATCCTAAGGACCAACCATTAAATCGATGAAAGTAGTGGTTCAAGATTCAATAACTTAATCATGGTTGAATTGTGATTAAATTGGTAATAATTAAATATTATTTTAATTTTAATATAATATATTAAATAATATTAAACAAAAAATAACATAATATTCATAATTTTATAATATTAAAAATTAAACTTCACTTATAAATATCATTTACTCATAACTCATCACAACATATAATGTTCAAAATTAAAAATCAAATCAAATCAAATATGTCATAATGTTTAAGTTCAACAAAACACTGTAAGAGTTATTCCATGATAACATTTATTATGAATATATGATACTTTTTTTAATACAAAAAATAGTTGAGATGTTATATTATTAACACGTTACTACATTTTAATCATTATAGTAATAAAGTAAAATAATCATTTAATATATATGAAGGAATTTTTAACATATAATTATTTATATAATAGAGCCATACATAAGCTGCACCTCAACCGTCAAAGAGGAGGGAACAACTTTGTACACTTTATTGGGATCTTTTATTTTGTATGGCATCATGCTTCTCATGTGAAGTATAGTAGTTATAACACAAATTCCTTACTTTGTATTAAGTCTGCATTATAGGAAATAATGCAAAATGTATGTATTCATTTTTTATGTGGTGCATGGATGAGCACTCCTTGTGCATCAATTATTTGCATATTCATTAATAAAATTATTTGTTTAAAAAAATAATCATTTTCAATAAAATCATTTGATTATATGTGAAGTAATTTTTTAAAATATATTTATTTATATTTTTCTTAATTATATTTTAAAATATACGAGGTACTTATATTTAATTATTTAATATAATTGTTTTCAATAAAAATGTTTAATTAATTGAGTATTTTTACTATTATCTATTTTAAGTTTTTTAATTAGTATAAAACGTGTTTTTTTTTTCTAAACAAACATGTTATTTTAGAAGTGCTTTTAAGGTCCTTTATTGTAATTTTATAACCAAAAAAAAATCTTAAAAAAGTTCTTTTTGTTGTTATAACCAAATACAAATCAATTTTTGCTAATATAAAAATCTCTTAAAAATAAATAATTTTTTAAGCACAAACAAATAAACCCATTATTTATCCTATATCTGGTTGTCCTTAGGTGAGTCTTGTGCAATATTGTCCCTAAAAAGGAAAATACTACAATAATGTAGAATGATCAAAATGAACTCATTGCTTTAAGGAAGGTAACAAGATGACATACATGTATTGATTATTGAAATTCAATAAAGTCACTTGGAAAAATCATTTCTCCCTACTTATGATTGATCGAATGTTAAAGAAATTATTTGGTCATTAACATTATGGGTAGTCAATCTATATGCAATTTTGTTTGGATTAACTTTTCCACAAACACTTATAGGAGTAAAAAATAAAAAGAAAAAATGAAATAAGCTTTTCCATAAGCTAAAATTAGCTTATGCATAAGTTAAAAATTAGATTTTGACGAAACTAATATGAGAAAGTTTCTACAAATTAGCTTATGCATAAGCTAAAAACTTATGGAGAAGCTAATTTCATTGTTTGTTCTTATTTTTTCCTCCCATAAGTGCTTATAGAAAAAAATTATCCAAACAGGCCCTAAAAAAAACCACTTTTACATATCATTATGATACTTTTGCATTTAGAAGGATGCTTTTTGGGATTGTGGGCAATTTACACAACTTTTACCTTCATTTTCTTGGGTGGAAGGATTCCAGTTCGTCTAGGTTGAGAGTGATTCAAAGGTAGTTGTTCATCTAATTCTAGAGCTTGGCTCGCAATCTCACCCTCTTGATAATATTCTTCACGATATTCAAAATTTACTGGCAAGGGATTGGACCAAAAAGGTCACTCACACATTTCATGAAAGGAATAAGCCTACTTACTAGCTTGCTAATTTTGCACACCAATTGCTTAGAGGGGTTCATCATTTACACGATCCTCCACTTGAGTGTTGACTGCTAGTTTGGAATTATTTTATAGGTGTAACGGAGTCTCATTTTGTAGTTGTTTGGTGGCCTTTCAAGCCTCCATGTGAGCAAAAAAGAAAAGGAAAAAGGAAGGATGCCTTTTGGATTATGTAATAGACCTACCATTTTTAGAGATGTATGATGGCTATAATTCTAGTTTGTTAAAGGAATGCCTGGAAATAATTATGAATGGCTTTTCTACTTTTGGTAATTGTTTACATAATTTGTAATTAGTTTTGCAAAGGTACCAAAAAACTAAATTGGTTTTTAAATAAGAAAAATGCCAATTTATTGTAGGTGAATCTTTCTTGTTGGGACATAAGATCTCCACAAAAGGGGATTGCATGAGAAATATTATGCAAAGATAGAGGTGATTGCTACACTTCCTCCTCCTTAGTCTGTTAAAGTTATTAGAAGTTTTTTGGGACACAATTTTTAAATAAGGTTTATAAAAACTTTTTAAAATAGCAAAACCTCTTTCTAACTTACTTGTTATGTTAGGCCCTGTTTGGGGTGGTTTTTAGTTTTTAATTTTAAAAATTTGTTGTGAATTTTCTAACTATCTCTTAAAAAATTGACGACAAAAAAAAAAATACAACGAACCTTGTGATCCATTTCTCACCCATCCAACTCCTCCAAACTACCATCATCATCTACTCCGACAACGTTGCCACTATGCAATTCATGATGAAGTCCACCCTTTTTTTAAAAGACTATTAAGCACCAGTTAGAATTAAAAAAAAACTTCAAAATTATCAAACAAATGCCACAATAATCACATTTAATCACCAAGCATCACAAACAATTGATATGCTAATCACGAAATCAAAGTGTAGAAACCCTAATTACCATTTAAAATTTCAATAAATAAAAAGTTCTTCAATGAATTAAAAAAAAAACGTAATCAAAGAAAAGTAAGAAAAAGGTATTGCGTGAACATCAAACTGGAGCACACTTATTTTGAGTTCTAAGTTGCGAATGGCTAAAGACCTAGTTGAAGCATATATTTTGATGATGCCAAGAACAAGGTGATGATGCCAAGAACGAGGCCAGTGACACATAACACCTACATATCTTAATTTGAGATGTAAACTTGTTCAAAAATAATTCCAAGGAATATAACTTTATTTGAGAAAATTTAATTAAATAATTTTATATGATTTTGTGTGTAAGTTTCAATAAGAAATTCCACTGAAATCGAGATTGCATTGTCACTAACAATGTAAGATTACACCATTAAACTAAGAAATTAAACAAAAAAAAATCTATGGATGTAATTATAATTTCTTGTTAATTAATTGTAAATAAATCCTTGTAAGAATTTTAATTAATTCTATCACTGTTGATTAAAATGATTTTATTTTAATATGATTTTTGATGTACAGTCTAAGGAAGCTTTTTAGGAGTGGAAGGATTTTTCTAAACCCATAAGATTAATCCTAATGTGGCATTAGTACATTTTTCCAAGGTCATTAGCATAAAAGTCAAGGTTAATTAAAGTGTAATTAACTAAAAGTAGTGAAACTTTATTCTTTAATTAAATTAATTTCACTTAAACCACTTTTGGCTAAAAAATTCAAAAGCCATTTTACCCATAAAGGGCATGACATGTCCATCCCACTAATGCACCCTATTAATGAAGGGAATAGTCCTAACACTACTATAGCAAACACTTTCAGCATCGATTCTTTTGAGGATTTTACATTGGTTCTTGAACTGATGTAGAAAGTAGGGTTTTTTTACATCGGACTAAAAACCAATGTAAACAAGACTTTCTACATTGGTTCAAACATGAACCGATATAGAAAGGTGTGACTTCCTACATTGGTTCACACTACGACTGATGTACAGTGGTTATAGCTAGAACCGACGCAGAAAGTCAATTTCTACGCATAGAAAAGTGACTTTCTACATCGGTTGAGTTGGTTAAAGCTTAACTGATGTAGAAAGTCATGTTTTTTTTTAATATTTTGCCTGTTTTATAAATTTCCCAACCTATAAATTATAAACAAACCCAAACAGGAAGTTCAATCATATTTAAATATGCTAAATTCAAAATATCATCAATAAATATTAATATATAAAATGTAATTATAAGCTAAAGTATCTCCTTAACACACTTCAAACAATTCTAAACTACCTAAATCCATTTTAAACATATATAAATTTCATCTACAATTAATTCTAAACTACCTCCTAAATACATTTTAAACAAACAAATAAATTTCATTTACAACTAATTCTAAAATACAACTCTAAACTACCTAAATACATTCTAAACAAACATAAATTTTGAGATGTAATTTATAAACAATTGCGTTATCACCCAATGGTTGTTGGTCAACGAATAACTACAACATATAATAATGTAATATTAGATCATAAACAATAAAATTATAATTAATGTTCTTTTGAATGTCAGGATTGTAAACTACTTTCCTTTGGGAAAAATCCATTCAAGCTTGTTTGATTTTGTCGTGGGCCTACCATCCAAAATATTATATGCGGACATAACACTGATTTAAAAACATATGACTGTAAGGTTCCCTTTTGATAAATATAACGAAAACATGATTAAATTAAATAACAAGATAAACATAACTTATTTCTTACACGATTAGGTAAGAATGTTCTCTCATATCCCTTCATCATGATCATAACAAGTGGCATGTACATTGTCCACTTCATTTTCCTCAATGGTAGTAGGCATCCGTGTTGAGAAAGAAGGAGTTTCAGAAATATCAAGTGTTGAATCGTGATTTTCATAAGTATCATGCATGCTTCTTCCTTAGAGAACCACCAACTACCTTTCATTACAAGGATCATTGACATAAAACACTTGTTTTAATTGGTATGCTATGATGAAAGGCACATCCTTATAAGCTACCTTGCGAAGGTCTACCAAAATAAAGCCTAATTCATCGGTTTGCACACCAGTGTTATTATCAACTCACTTACACTTAAAAATAGGCACTTTAAATGTAATGTAATCAACCTCCCAAATCCTTTCAATTACTCCAAAATAACTTATGGATGCCATAACAGGGTTTTTATTTTTTGACCTAGAAAAGTGCATGGACTGAGCCTGAAGAGTAATCCTATTGTTTTGCACGGTATTCTTGTCATCTTGTGACTTTGCGTAGAAGGAATACTTATTGATATTGTATCCAGTCTAAGTTATGACATCAAAATTAGGCCCATGTGCTAACCATTTTAATATATTAGAAGCACTATCATCATGATCAATTTTTTCTTTAAATTAGTTTTAAAAAGTCTTGTTATGCTCGTTTAACACCCATTTTTTGTTCATTCGAAGGTTATTTGTCTTGACAAGGGTTTAGTGAGAAGGTAAGTAAAGGAGAACCCCATTAGTGTTATTCAATATATACAAATGCGCTTGAAGCACTTCTTCCCGACCTTTGGTGACAACTTTTACACACCTCTTGTACCATGACCTCCACATCTTCCCTTATGACGAGACTTGGGAGACTTGGGAAGCCCTATAGCTTCTGCTTATGACAAGTACTCTGAACAAAACTTGATAACTTCTTCTACAATGTACCTTTCAACAATAGATGCTTCTAGACAGTATGGATTCTTCACATACCCTTTCAAGATTTTCATGTATCGTTCAACTGAGTACATGAACCTTAAATAAACAGGGCCACACATTTTAATCTCCCTCATTAGATGCATTATTAGGTGAACCATGATGTCGAAAAGTGAAGGATGAAAATACATCTCAACTAGTACAAGATAATAGCAGCCTCATTTTCCAACTCATCCAACTTCTAAAGGTCAATGACTTTGCTACATATAACATTGAATAATAAGCACAACTGCATTATGGCATGTCTAACATTTTTTGGTAAGATGTCACAAATAGCCACTGGTAGGAATTGTTGCATCAAGACATGGCATTCATGAAGCTTTAAGCCAACTAATTTAAGATCTTTTATTAACACAAGGCTCTTAACATTTGAAGAGTATCCCTATGGCATTTTCATGCCATGTAGACATTGACAGAAACTTGTTTTCTATTTTATGGACAAAGTATGACATGCTAGGGAAAAATATGTCTGCTTACCTACTGACTACTAACTTAATTGCAAGCGTATACCTATCTTAACCAGATCTTGACAAGCATTATTCACACCATCATTTGTCTTGCCTTTAATGTTCAGAAGCATGCCGATTACATTATCACATACATTTTTCACCACATGCATAACATCTATACAATGTCTAACATCTAAATGGCACTAATATAAAAGATTAATGAATATCGACCTCTTCTTTCATATGTTTTTCTCAGTAGTGTTTTTTTTTTTTTTTTGTCTTTCCAAATTCAACATTGATGTCCTTTACTCGTTCATAAACCTGCTCACCAGTTAAGGTCGTCGACGCAATGTCATCCTTCTGACATTCATTAAAAGATTTTTTCAATCTACGATATGGGTAATTAGGTCTAAAAATTTTTTGATGCCTAGTGTAAACTGTCTTTTTGACATGTTTCAGTTGTAGGTAGCATATGTCTTCTTCACAGATAAGGCATGCGTGATGCCCTTTAACACTATACCCACTCAAGTTCTCATAGGCAAGAAAGTCATTGATGGTACAAAATAACATTGCACGTAGCATGAAATTTTGATCGCGATACCCATCAAACACATCAACAACTGCCTCCCACAGCATTCTTAAATCTTCAATCAAGGGATTAGATAAATATCTATGTCATTTCTTGGTTGTGTTGGGCTCAAAATCATTATAGATAACATAATGTATTTCATCTTCACACACAACTAAGGAGGCGGGTTGTAAATTGCCAGGAGAACGGGCCATCAATTGTGCTTACTACTTAAGTTACCATAGGGTTCATTCCATCCGTAGTAAGTCCAAGACTAAGGTTTCTTAGTTCAGTCCCAAAAACTAGAAACAAACGATCAATTTTCTTTCATTGCAAAGAATCAATCGGATGGCGAAGTTGTCCATCACATTTTCTTCTATATGCATGTCATGTAAGGTTCTTTGCATCATTTGCATTAGCAAATAATCGCTTAAACCTTAGAATTATTGGAAGATACCATAACACCTTCGTAGAGGGACCCTTCTTTATGCTCTCATTACTATTACAATCACCAGCCTTCTGTAACATCCTCAAAATATTACTTAAATAATTATTTAATAATTTTATTTGTTTAATTGTCTTGTGATATTAATCAAAAATCTAGATAAAGATTTATAAATTTTGAAAGCTTTGATTTAGCTTTAATGAATAAATAATATCTAGACTTAATAATAATAATAATAATAATAATAATAATAATAATAATAATAATAAAGGTAATAATTGGAAATATATAGAAATGTCTAAATAATTAACAGAGACATTTCTAAAGTTGAGAAAAATATATTCTAGCCTTAGAATAATATTAGAAAAGTATATAAGAAATAAAAATATTTTTTGGTAATTTATAAATAAAATTAGATTTATTGCAAGTAATAAATTAGAATAAAGAAAGATAATTAAGAGATAAATCGTAGAATAGTCAAAAAATTTAAGAAAAATAATTTTTAAGCTTAGAAAAATGATTTGAAATTTATCATGAATTTTTAGAAATTTTTCAAGAATTTTTATAATTTAGCATATACGAGTAAAAAGTGTTCACAAGCACTTACAGAGCACAATTAGAAATACTAAATGAGCTTTAAAAATTACAAAAAAATTTAGGAGCTTCCTTAGTGTATGTAGACCCTACCTGAACAAGGAGAACTCAAACTGAGATCTCTATAATAGTTTTCTAAAAATAAGTTCATAAATAGCTCATAAAATGACTTATTAAATAAACTAGTTATTTTTAACTCTGTTTGCAGAGATACCTCAAATGTTTGCCCAGAGAGAGACTAGATTAAGTCTAATGTCATTAACTTCAACTCTTTGTAAGTCCGTTGAGTCAAAATTAAAACCAACATCGGGCATTTTAGTGACACATGTCGACACTTAGTGGTCCAAGAATTATATTTTTCTCCTCCTTTGCTAACTACAACCGTGACCACCACTTCTCCCCCACAAGGTCTCATTCTTTTCTCTGCCTCCTCAATAAACCCTCTCCATTTCTCTCAAAATCTCTTAAGTTTATCTACCATCCAAGCTTTCTCTCTTCCTTTCGGAGACTCTATGGGTGGTGCAAGAAGCTCAATCTCTCCCTCTTCTCCTTATAAGCACACACCTCTCTCTCTTTGAACCCTAGCCCTCTTTATCAAATTTTGCAATTCATACCGATCCAAGCCTCCAATTTCCAATCCAATCAAGGATTTAACACTTCTTCCTCATGGGATTTAAAAGCCCTATGGTAATTTTCCTCTTCTCCACCTAATTCAAATTTTGGTTAATATTCATTCTCTTATTCAATGTTGTTTTGTAAAATTAATCGGTGAATTCTTTGACTTTGCTGGTGGAAATGGTAGGAAAGGCGATATTAGACCCATTAGGAGCTTGATTATAACATGGATCAGCAAAACCCTCTCTTCTCCTCTTATAGACAACCACAGTCATCAATGGGTAAGGGGGTAGAAACTAGATTAATTTGATTTCAAGAATGATAATGGCCTATATGGTGGTTTTGATGAATTATGTGTTATCAATTTCATTTGTATAACCCTTGAGGATTCTAACTGTGATGTGCTTGCATGATTGGCCACATAGAGCTTAGTTAGGCCTTCTATGATGTTCTTGATGATGGAATTGCTTGAAATATATGTCAAATGCTTGATTACAATGCTTAAAAATTAAATTACAAGTTGCTGAATTTTTACTACAGTAGAATAGTCTCTGTTTTTCGTGTATAACTTTCTTTGTAATTGGACTTTTTGCATAATTTTTGATAGAGAGATGTCTCTGTATGTCTAAAATATCCCTGTAAAATTTCATAATTTAATTCCATGTGATGAGTATTTGACGAATTTTTGATTGACTGCTGTTCTATCAAATTCTGACAGTAACCAGCCACGAAAAAAGTGATCAATTGGACTCCTAAATGATTTTATAAAAATTAGAAAAAAAAATATTTAGAAACCAAACATATTGAAGGTTAAAACTGCAAAAGATGGTTGAAAGAAAAATTCATTTGCTATGCCAAAACGATCAACAAAAACAGGATATCACAATATGGTAAAAAACAAAAAAATGCTTATGATGTAATTGGTTTGTTAATTGGTGGTAAGCTTAAGATGAATTACATGATTTGTAACCAATTAAATGGAATGCATGATTAGGACTCTTGAGTTGGTGGACATAATGTAGTTGCTTGTACCTTAAAGTGTTAGATGTGAAATTGTGGTTTGCTATTGAGTTAGCTAAAATTATAATTAATGTTTTATAATGATAGCATATGTGAGAGCTTATTTGGATTGAATAGCTAATGATAGTGACTTTGGTTATGAAAAGTGAAGGAAAGATGAATAATGTGATATATTATGGTGAATTGAGTTAATTGGATGATTGAATTGTCGAAAGTAGCATTGAAAGTGAAAGTGCAATTGAATCGACAAAATGTGCAATAGGAATGTTATCTATGAATGTTTATAATTGAATATATTATTCTTGTGGATGTTCATACATCATATGTATATGTATTGATGTTGTAAACCATGCACTGACAGCATGTGTTTTAGATGGGGAAGCCACAATTTGGTACACTGAGGAATGAAAGGTAATGACCCGTTTGTGGTGGTCTTGGGAGTAAGGTATCAAGCAGTGAAGGTCCCAATGGCTAGGGTAGCACCCTTGAGCCGAGATATTCACCTGACCAAACTTGATAACCCCGACAACTGCTCAGTATTCCAGGATTGGTGTGAGAGTATACCTCTGTTTGGACTATGAATGTTTTGAGCTGAAAGATTGCTCATTCCCTCGATGATAAGGAGGATTGTACCTTGGTGTGAGAGAGGTATATGTACTCCCAATCACTTCTTATGGGTATTGATGAACACTAAATGGATTATGGGTCCATATGCATTGCACTAACGAGTATCTCAATAAAACCCCAAAATTGGTGTGGTATGGGACGCATCAATTTTGGATGGTAGTAGCACAAACAGATTTGTAGTGCTACCATTTGGATTTATTAAGTAACTCGATAGAAAAGGTTGATAGATTGAAAAGAAATATGATAGGTCATGCATCAAATCTCTATTTGTGTACAACATGGGAATGGGATGCATTATGTGTATGAAATGACTATAATAATTACATATGTTGTGATAATGTGTTATGAGTTATGAATGTGCTATCTATTGGATGTTATGATGTTTGATACATGATTCTATAGTTTATTGAATGATATGACTATGTTAATGTTTGTCATATTAGTTGTGTGATATGAACTATGGTTTAGGTGGGTCTTTGGGTTTATTTGATTCCTTGGTTTCAAATTGTGTGGTTCTTGCCCTTGATTAATCTATCCCTTCCTTCATCTGCAGATGTTTGGAACGGAAATAAGGGGCAGATTGCCTTTTGGTTTGTACGTGAATAGGTACATGGTTTAGAAATGCGTGGTATTGGCAAAGGAAATACCTTGGTCAAGAGCTCTATTGGAATTAGAAGTCTTACAACCCCTAACCAGGATGGTGTTAGAGTGATGTGGCGAAAATGTGTATGAAGATGTAGAATACTTGTTCCTTGGGAAAGAGGATTTCAAAGTTTAGTTCTATCACACGAGATGTCGAAAAAGTTTAGTGTGGTGTCAAGGCTAGTATTCCTCTAAGATTAGAATGGTAATGCTATAATCTAGAGGAGTATCTAGTTGTGTAGTAGACCATGCTATAATGTCATTAGAATGTAATGTAAACCCTTTTCGGGTCAAGAATATGTAACTGCATATTTGTAGAGTTTTAAATTGTATTTCATTTTCATTGGTATTTGTTATCATAGTATTTTATTAATGGTTTGGTAGTAAAACTCTTATTCCGTTTTACATGGAAAAAGATTTCACATTTTATATTATGCTACAATTTCGGTTTTAAAGGATTTAAAAAAACAATCTACCATAAGTTCTACTACTGAGCTATTAGAGCTCGAATTTGAGTTACAAAAAAATTGATAGTTAAGGGTGTTACACCTTCACTTTGTAGTGTGGTACCCCACACCTGGGGAACTTATGCATCTCTTCAAACTCTTTTCTATACAATACGCAATCATTAGGGCATATGTGTATTTTCTTGTACTCCATACCCACAATATCTTTTTTGCCTCATAGTTGTGATTCGATAATGTGTTACCTTCTAGAAACATGCTCTTTAGCAACTCAAGCAATTCAGTAAAGCTTTTATCACTCCACCCATTTCTTGCCTAAACATTCACCAATCTTAACATTGTTGACAATCGTATGAATTTAATGCACTCCAAATACAAAGACTTCTCTGATCATTGCACAAAGTGTCGTACATATGTGCTCCCTGAAAAGACTCTTGTCCAATGTCTCGAATCATATCCTTTAATCAATCATCCATATTTATATCAACCTTCTATGTTTGGGACACACTTGAAATGTCTAACAATTCACCATGCCATGTCCATATTGTATAACTTCTAAGAAACCTATCACAGAGAAAATGTTCCCATATTAACTCAACTTCTAGTCGTCTCTCATTCAAACAGTTAACAAAAGGACAATAATAGCTTCCATTACTATTAGCAACATTTTGCTTAGCGAATTCCAAAAACTCTTCAACTCTATTCCCATACTCATCACTTATGTGATTTGCATTCATCCAACTTCATATATTTAAAACAACTGTCATTGGTAAGCTAACAAATAAGTGGGAGGCAATTATAATTTTTAATAGTTTCTACAATTCATATATTTAAAACAATTGTCATTGCTAAGCTAACAAACAAGTGGGGGGGTATAAGTGTGGATATTATGTAATGAAACATATGCTTACCATAGTTTCAGCAGATATTGTCGATTCATGGGACGAGGTAATATAATTTTCAACAAGTTATAATACTTATAGTTTTTAAAGTTGATTGGCTAATGAATTTATCTTATGTTATTGTACATTGTAAATATTCATCGATAGGGAATCATCGCCAGAAGAGGATATATTAGACATCTGCCAACATTGGGCAACATTCTTCCTTCAAATTAGTAATAGATAGTTTGTTTAGAAACTTTTTAGGTACAATAATAGTAGTTTTTAATTTTAATGTCTTTGAAAGCTTATAATGACATAATGTTTGACAAAGTAGGTTATAATTGTTACTGCTATATACTACCTGTCTATGTGATATTTGTTGTATGTTATAGGGATCGGATGTATGAGAAAACAATCAAAATACGTAAAAAAAAATGAGACTTTTTAACTTGGTTGTGCATTAACTGAGTTAAAAAGTGTCGATTTTAGTCCAATTAAGTAAAAAAGTCACACTTTTAACTCAGTTATGGCCAAAACTGAGTTAAAAAGTGACACTTTTTAACTCGATTATAACTAGAATCGAGTTAAAAAGTATTTTTTAACTCAATTCAAAATACAATTTAAAATTATCATACTTTCTATACTGCTTGTATCTAAATTGATTGTAAAACCGATTTAAAAAGTTTTTTTTTAATCGATTTAAAAATCCTTTTTCACGGTAGTGATTAGCTATTTATCATTAGTGGACTTTATTTTTATGTTGTTAAATTAAGTGAGTTCGTTAGACTACTAAATAAGATGATATGGGCTTAAATGAGTAGATGTCAGCATTGGCCTATTAGGGGATAATGAAAACCCTTTTAGGTTAACATACTATAAGAAGGCTATGGTCCTCAATATACCGAATCACTGAAAAATCATACTCTCTTCTCCCCGTCTGAAGATAGGCTAAGGTCCCATTGAGAACTCAAGAGATTCGGTTGAGGAAGAACCATAAAGCCACTAGCTTTCCTTATTCATGTTCGTGATAATTGTAGTCAATATTTTGTGAAGAACGCTTAGATTAGGAATTGACAATGGATCCAAATATTTATCCTATCCTTAGTAGTCTAGCATGATGTAGATCCCATGTAAGCAAGAACAAGTTGTTCTTAATATATGCAAGCTTTTGTGATTATATTGTTTTTGCCTAAAGATCTCTCAAATTGATGATTGAAAGCATGCCCTTAAGGAATTAAAATTATATCCTACAAGTGGTATAAGAGTGGTCTTCTATGTTGGGTTATTAGGATTTGTATTGCTTGATTTAAATTATTAAATTTGATTTTTGTTATTTTACGTTTTTGGATCCAGAACCTTGCCTTTATTGGATTTTTTGTCTTACATGAATTATCTTTGGCTTTATTTACCTTTTGCTTTGGGCTTGTTTTGTCAATCATCCCGTAAAGCAATTCTTTATGGATTAAGAAAAGTTTCATGAATCAATAATTTAGCTTTCAGTAAATGACTTACGGTTAATAGTCTTTTTTTTTTTGGCGTGGATATTGATTTGGATCCTATAAATCAATTACATTAATGTATATTGATTTAAAATCAATGATTTACATTTTGATTACATATCTTTTGGAATCTTGACATTGATATCTAATTATAATGTATATATATTGATAAAAGTTTCTTGGCATTTGCAAATCACTATTAAAGCAATGGAATCAATGATTTCATTTATTTGTGGTATTTATTATATTTTATATATATATTGATCCCGAAGTAATTTATTTTATAAATAGTAAGATTGACGTCAATCAATTTTGGTATTCTTGTAAAGCAATATGTGTGTATGTGTGTGTGTGTGTGTGTGTGGTGTGTGATTTATTGTGTTTTCTAAATTGTCCAATTTACTAGTATATTGTTGATGTATTTAGAAAATATAGAATTAAATGATAAATTGATGCCAACGCTTATATGTGATTTGGACAAATTTGGACCCTTCTTATTTTTATTAATTGTCTGGTAATTGTGGTTAGATTAATTGAAACAACATATTACCAAAGTGACCTCTGTTGCGTAGGTTAATTCGATTAAATTTACATAGATGTGTGGAATTATTCATGCAAACTATGCTCAACCCAAAGGAAGACACAGTTTAGCCAGATAATTACATGTCTGCAATCATAAATGTGTGGTGATTATAAAGATTGATTTTCCATGTGAGCAATGGAGTGTCCAAAGACAACAATAGTTTGACAGGACTTATCACCAATATTTGGTCATTGTGTCAAGAGTACCACTTACAATTAGTTCTTTTAATCTAAAGATTAGGGATTAGTGGTGCGCTAGGTATCTTGTTTTGGTCTTCAAATTTACCATAAAAATTGATTGTACATGTCTTATTAATTATTTGTTTGACATACCCATTAATGTTATCGTATGTTTATTGTTCTCTTTTTAGTTACTACCACTACCACTCCTAACTTCACTACTCAAATCAATGGAATCCTAATACTGAATGGGACAAACTTTAAGTCATGGAGAGAGGTTGTAGAAATTGTTCTTGACTGTATGGACCTGGACCTGGCACTATGGACGGAACAACCCACTTCCACTCCAGAGAACTCTAATGAGGCAAAAATTCAGAGGTGAGATCGGCCCAACCGAATATGCCTCATAATCGCCAAATGCTCCATTTCAGAGGCGTTTTGGGGCTCAATTGCTAAAAGCAAGAATGCCAAGAAGTTCCTAGAGGCAATAGAGCAATTCTTTGCCAAGAATTAAAAAGCTGAGACGAGTAGTCATTTGG
Source organism: Spatholobus suberectus (assembly GCA_004329165.1). Lineage (NCBI taxonomy): Eukaryota > Viridiplantae > Streptophyta > Magnoliopsida > Fabales > Fabaceae > Spatholobus > Spatholobus suberectus. Next base: position 60,874,160 of record CM014729.1, read on the forward strand.
CTAAACTCGTCTCTATGAGACATAAAGGTAAAAGGAACATAAAAGAGTACATTATGGAGATGTCTAATCTTGCATCGAAACTCAAGGCACTAAAGTCAAAGCTTTTTGAGGATTTGCTTATGCACTTGGTTTTGATCTCACTTCTTGCACACTTTAGGCAATTCAAAGTGAGTTATAACACTTGGAAGCACAAATGGTCCCTCAATGAGCTTATATCTCACTATGTGCAAGAGGAAGAGAGACTGTAGCGGGATAAGACTAAAAGTGCTCATTTGGCTTCGACCTCCCAAAATAAGAAAAGGAAGAAACATAAGAAAATTAGGAAAATTTCTTCTTAAAAGAAGAAGTTGAAGAAGCAAGATGAAGAATTTGCTTGCTTCTTCTACAAGAAATTAGGACACATGAAGAAGGACTATTCTAAGTACGCTGCTTGGTGTGCAAAGAAAGGTAAACTTTTCACTTTTGTTTGTTTTGAAGTTAATTTAGTTTTTGCACCCAAGGACACTTGGTGGGTAGATTCCAGTGCTACTACTCACAAAAGTATGTATATGTAGGGTTGCCTGTGGAGCTGTCCACCAAGTGATGCTGAAAGATTCATCTATATGGGCGATGGCAATAAAGTTATAGTTGAAACTATCGGAACTTTTAGATTGCTTTTAAAGATTGGTTTTTATTTGGATTTGGTTGAGACATATGTTGCACCATCTATTCGACAGAATTTAATTTCTATTTCTATTTTGGACAAATTCAGTTATTCTTGTTCATTTAGAAATAATAAAGTTAGTCTCTCTTATGATTCAAATGTTGTTGGTTATGGGTCTTTAATTGATAATATTTATATGCTTGATATTGAGTGTTCCTATAACAAGATATTACAAACAAATTTATGTGGTATGAAACGTAAATTAAATGAGACTTTTGCCACTTTATGGCATGAGTGCTTAGGCCACATTTCTAAACAGAGAATTCAAGGGCTTATGTTAAAGAAAATTCTTGGACCCTTAAATTTGTCAAACTTCCAAGTCTGTATTGAGTGTATTAAGGGTAAACAGACAAACAAAAGAAATTTAGGTGTCGAAAAGTAAAGGATGTCTTAGAACTAATACATACAGATATATGTGGTCCTTTCCCTACAGATTTATGGAATGGACAAAGGTACTTTATTACATTCATAGACGATTACTCGAGGTACAGTTACCTTTATTTAATTCATAAGAAGTCTCAGTCTCTAGATGTTTTCAAGTCTTTCAAAGTTAAAGTTGAACTTCAACTAAGAAAGAAAATTAAGGTTGTCAAATTTGACCATGGTGGTGAATACTATGGTAGATATGATGGATCAAGTGAGCAACATCCAAGGCCCTTCGCACTTTTCCTCAATGAATGTCGAATCATTCCACAATACACTATGCTGGGCAAACCCAACATGAATGGAGTTGTTGAACGACAAAACTAGACTCTTAAGAATATGGTAAGAAGTATGATTAGACATTCTTCTCTACCAGAGTCACTTTAAGGAAGGACATTAAACACTGTTGTTTACATCCTTAACAGGATATCAAGTAAAATAATCGCTAAAACTCCTTATGGGCTATGGACAAAGAAAAAGCCTAGCATTAGGCACACGCAGATTTAGGGATGTCTAGCCAAAGCAAGGCCTTATAGGCTACATAAGGGTAAGCTAAACTCAAGGATGATTAGTTTCTACTTTGTTGGTTACGTGAATGCTCTCTCAAGTATAAGTTTTACAACCTCACTACAAGATCCTTCTTTGAGACAAGAAATGCAAGATTCCTTGAGGAAGTTGAGTTTGGAGGGGAGGGAAACATAAGTAGTGTTGTCTTTGAAGAAGAACCTATCATTGACAATGAACAAGTCTCTGCACCTACCATTGTTCAAGAAATAGATCTAGTAATTGATAATGATGTTATTCCTAACATCACTCATGAACTAGACAACATTGAGATTCCTCCCCAAACACCACTTATAGCTCAAACTCAACAGCCTCAAGAAGTGCCATTGAGGAGATCCACTAGGGAAAGGAGAAGCGTAATTTCATATGATTATGTTGTATTTCTTCAAGAACATGAGGATGGCATTGGCTTGATTGAAGAAGATCCAATCAACTTTAGTCAAGCTATGCAAAGTTCTAACTCTCAAAAATGGATTAATGCCATGAATGATGAGATGAAATTGATGGTTGACAATGACATTTGGGATCTCGTCGCAAATTGCCTAAAGGTGCAAAACCCACTGGTTGTAAATTGATATTTAAAACCAAAAGGGATTCAAAGGATAATGTTGAGAGATATAAAGCTTGTCTTATCGTCAAGGGCTTTACTTAAAAGAATGTCATTGATTATAAAGAAACTTTTTCTGCAGTTTCTTTGAAAGACTCTCTTAGTACTATAATGGCACTTGTAGCTCATTTTGATTTAGAGCTACATTAGATGGATGTAAAAATTGTGTTTCTAAATGGCAACATTGATGAAACAATCTATATGGCACAACCAGAAAACTTTGTTTCAAGCGATCCAAAGTCCATGGTGTGTAAACTAAAGAAATCCATTTATGGCCTTAAACAGGTTTCCCATCAATGGTATTACAAATTTCATTAAGCTATTACCTCCTATGGTTTTGAGGCAAATTTGGTTGATGATTACGTATACCAAAAGTTTAGTGGAAGTAAATTTGTCTTTCTGGTATTATATGTTGATGACATCCTACTAGCCAACACTGATATAAGCTTGTTGCACAAAACCAAGCAATTTCTCACGAAAAATGTTGAGATGAAAGATCTTGGGGACACCTCTTTTGTCTTAGGAATCCAAATACTTAGAGATCATTCTCAAGGTATTATTGGATTATCACAAAAAAGCTATATCAATACAATTCTAGATAGATTCGGCATGAGAGATAGTAAACTAGGAGATACACTCGTTGCTAAAGGAAACAAGTTTACTCTCAAATAGTGCCCCGTTACTGATCTTGAAAAGGGAGAGATGCAAAAGATTCTTTATGCTTCTACTGTGGGGAGTCTTATGTATGCTCAAGTTTGTACTGGTCCTGACATAGCATTTATAGTGGGAGTCCTAGGGAGACATATGAGTAATCCTGGTATGCAGCACTTGAAAGCAATGAAGCACGTGATGCGCTATTTGAAGAGAACAAGACTACATGCTTACATATCAAAAGTCTGATGGTTTAGAGATCATTGCGTACTCTGACTCTAATTTTTCAAGATGCCCCAATAGCAAACGCTCCACATCAGGCTATATCTACATGTTGGCTGGAGAAGCTATTTCTTGGAAGTCTGCCAAACAGAGTCCTGTAGCTTCTTCAACCATGGTAGCGGAGTTTACAGCTTGCTATAAGGCATCAAACTATGGGTTATGGCTACAGAATTTTGTCACAGGCCTGCGCGTGATTGACACCATTGAGAGGCCATTCAAGATTTATTGTGACGATAAATTAGCAATGCTCTACTCCTACAACAACAGGAGTTTTACGAAGTCAAGAATTTATCAACATCAAGTATCTTGTAGTTAAGGAAAGAGTTCTGAAAAATCATATTTCAATAGAACATATTGGGACAAATTCTATACTAGCTGATGCACTAATTAAGGGCTTGACACCTAAAGCCTTTCACAAGCATGTTGTTTATATGGGTATTGTCACTAAGGTTGTCTTAGTTTATTGGGAGTCCTTCTTTATGTTCTATGTTTCTTTGATACAAACTTTATGTTATTTTAATTTTTCTGCAGAAATAAAGATTATGAGTTTATTAGTCAATTTGTTTGTATCTTGTTGTGTGCAAAATTATTTTGCGCTTAAGGACTTCGAATTGATCTTACTAAAGATTAAAGTTTTGGAAATAGGCATGATTGAGATCACATTGCATGTAATTTCTAGGTTGCTCATCCATATTGATCTATGTCATTGAGTGTATTGATATGGTGGTCATTGGGGTCTAGTCACATTTTACGGCAGTGACGAAAGTCGTGCTAATTCCATTATTTATACATAAGATGGACCAGATTGTAAAGTGGAAGTCTAATGATAAATAGCATATGAACGCGCGCCTGAAGAATTATGATATAATTGTTACAATATGTAGCCTAAGTGGGAGATTATTGGAATTTTATATTCCAATAATTAATATGGGCTAATATTATAAGACAATTATATTAGTTATTTATCATTAGTAGGCTGTGGTCAAATTAAGTGAGCCTATAAGACAACTAAATAAGATGATATGGGCTTAAATGAGCAGAAGTCAGTGTTGGCCCATTAGGAGATAAGGAGAACCCTTTTAGGTTAACACATTATAATAAGGCTATGGTTCTCACTATACTAAATCACAGAAAAGTCATACTCCATGCTCCCCATCTGAAGAGAGGCTAAGGTCCTATTGAGAAATCAAGAGATTCGGTTGAGGAAGAACCATAAAGCCATCGACTCTCTTTATTCGTGTTTGTGATAATTGCAATCAATATTTTGTGAAGAATGCTTAGATCAGGAACCAACAATGGATCCAATTATTTATCCTATCCTTAGTAATCCAACATGATATAGATCTTACAAAAGCAAGAATAGGTTGTTCTTAATATATGCATGTTTTTGTGATTGTATTACTTCTGCCTAAAGATCTCTTAGATTAATGATTGAAAACATGTCCTTAAGGAATAAAAATTACATCCTACAAATATTCTTTATATACTAGCATAAAGGAAAAAAAATTGTCATCATAGGATCACTTTTTTTCAATAAATCATTTGAACACAAGTGAACAAATATATGATGAAAAACAAAAAGACAATTTTGGGTTGAATACGATCAATGCGTTGGTCTCTTCATCAAATATTATTTGGGCTGCTCCTAAGCTAGCCATCACACAGAATAAAAAAACAAAACACACCGAATCAAAAGATAAAACCAAAGTAAGAGAGAGAGTTGCAGGGAGAATAAAATCAAAAAATCTATCTTTTTTATATTTAGCTTATTGAATCACAAAAGAATCGAAGTTTCTTACCTCATATTGCTAAATGTCATCGTAGCCAAGCGTAATGTCAGCTAAATTCCCTAGAGAGACAAATAAGATAGAAAAAGGTTTATATGATTGTTGTTCAAAGAGTATAAATTAAAACTACTTACATATGTAACTAAGAATATAAAACACACCATGTTTATCAAGGACTATGACGGAGACAATTGTTGCACCATAATTTGTCAAATTCAGCTCCATATTTCCTCTTGAGTTGATAAAATCCAATCTTCTTATCATTTTCATGTGCTTAAGTAAGGAGCAGAAGCCCCAAAAAAAAAAGATGAAACCAGGTACACCTTGAACATTTGGAAAGGAAGTTTCACTAGTAAGTAGTTTGGTTTTTCTATCTAGCTGTTGGGGGAACTTGAAGCTAATACCCTAGTAATATATAGAGAGAGAAAACAATAAGATCAAAACAGAATTTTGATACCCAAGGAATATATAGTGAGAGAAAAATAATGAGATCAAAACAGGATTCTAGTTTAAGAAATCTTCAGTTAACGATAATGTATAAATAGTGGGATATTCTAGCCTCCTTTAATGTTTGACTCTTTTGTTAGTCATTACGATAATATTCACTTGTACAAATTGGTTTTGAAATAGTAATAGGATAAAGACCTCAAAATCCACCATTAACTTTTCTTATTATATTTTACATATCACATTCACATGATATTCGTAGTCACCGTAAAACTTTCCATTTAAGAATATTATGTATCATTTGTATTCTACATATAAAAAAAGACAAAAAAAAGTAAATAATCTCAATGAAAATATATGCTACTCCAACCCAGTGACGGATCCAGAAACTTTATATTGTAGGCGTGCGTTTGTGAGTGTGCGTGTGCATGTGCATGTGCATGTGAGTGCACGTGTGTAGTGAATGATCCACAAATTTTACATTGTGAAAGAAATAGTCATTATGTGTACACCAGTGAAGCTTTGTTGGGACAGAGGGGGTCCATGGCCCCCACAAACTTTTTCTGCAATTTTTTTTGTGAATTTTGTGATTTTCGTGCAAATTTTTTATGCAAAATTTGTTATGATTTTGGAAAATAATATGATTATTGTATTAAATTTGTTAAAAAATTGATAGAAATTTTAATATTTTGTGTGTATTATTATACATTTTTTTGTTTTGTACAAAAAGAAAAACTTACTTTGTTTTGCAGATTTTGTCAAAAAAATAATTTACAAATATTCTGGGGAGTAAAAAAGTAGTAAAAAAAATTTGGAGTGTTTTTAATAAAGTAAAATAAAGATAACATCATAAAAGACAATTAATTATTAAAATAATTAATATTTGAACAGTATCATTGAATGCTTAAAATCACCTATAAGAAAGGATATTATTAAAACTATTATATTTATTTACTCCATATAATTTTGATTCTTTTGACCCTTCCAAACTTTTTTGTCAAGCTCTGCCATTAGGGAGGAAAATGGGTGGGTGCGAGTGGGTGTGCGTGCATCAGTGTACGTTGTTTGTGTGCATGCATGTGCGTGTGTTTGTTTATTTTTATACAATTAAAATTTAAATAAAAAATAAATAAGTTTTAGTACATAAATTATATTATAATTAAAATTCATAATAAATAAATGTATTTAACTATATAATATATATTTTGAATTTATAATTAACAATTTAAATTGTGGTGTAAGATTTTTTAATTATTGATAATTTCTTTTAAAAAATAAAATTTAATTTAATAATAGAGGTAAAAGATGTTAGATTAAAAGAGATAGACAGTTAAGAAGTTTAAACATACAAATAAAAAAATAAGAAATGTAGTTTGAAAAGATAGAAAAAAAAAACAAGGACTTTTTTGGCTAGTTGTGAAAATACTGTGTGAAATGTGTATCCAAAGAAGAAGAAAAAGAATATTGAAAATAACTAATTAAGAAAGTGAGACTAAAAGTAGATTTGTGGGAATAATACTTGTTACAAATGGACTTTTTTAACAACATTTCAAATTATAAGAACAACACTTATAATTTTACATATATATTATATTAAGGAAAGTTGCAAAGTTTGCGGGGGCAACTTCCTCCACACTTCAAAACATAGATTCGTCACTACTCTAGTCAACCCTCTAATGGTACTAGGCATGGTGAATCTACTTTTTTTGGTAAGAATAAATTAGCTAGTCCAATAGCGAAGGTGAAGGTTGACATACTTGTAAAAACAGGTCAACATCCAAGTCAGTAGTAATAGTATATGGGCTATGGTTTATTTATAAGACTTAAATGTGGGTTATTGTCTACATATGAGTGAGTCATCACTTATTAGAAACCAGTGTGGCCATAAGGTAATTCAGTATGATGCAAGTAAGGTTTCTAAAATCAAATCAGTCGATTAAATTGATGAAAATAGCAGTTCAAAATTTAATGGTCTAAGTGCGGTTGAATTGTTATTGATAAGGGTGGAACTTAATATTAACAGGGAAGCCATGGCTCCCCCAAAGTTCTTTTTAATTTTTTTATAGATATATACATTTATATAATTATTATGTCATATGAATCATACATATATAAATAAGTCTTGGAAGTTATAAGAAGATTTTTTATATTAAATATTATTTCAATAATAAATTATTCCAAAACAGTATCTCTGACTATTTCAATTATGAATTATTCTAAATAATATTTATTATATATTTAATCTAAACGGTAAATTTTATTTTGGCTCCTAATTTTTTTGTTCAATTTACATCACTGATTGTTGAATCGGTAATAATTAAATAATTTTATTTTAATTTTTATTATAATATATTAAATAATATTAAACAAAAAAGAATATAATATTCATAATTTTATAATATTGAAAATTAAACTTTACTTATAAATATCATTATTTATAACTCATCACAACAGATAATATTCAAAATTAAAAATAAAACAAATCAAATATATATCATAACATTTTTTTTAAGTTTAACAACACAGTACTATTGCACAATTAATTATTAGTCACAATTAAATTATTATTGTTAATAAGACTAGTCTTATATTATAAATCACGTATCTCGATTACTCTTATACCATAAATTATATAATATATAGTATAGAGAGTGAGATTCTTACCCTCTTAATTTTTTCAATTAAACATTTTCAATAGACGATGTTTATGGTGTGAAAGCTAACGAAATGGTGTATTGTGGACTAGTTATTAGAATTAGGTTTCACTGATTTACACATGAGCCTTTTTTTTAAATTAGTCATTTACAGTTTTACCCATACTAAAACTAATTGAAGACCTCTCTGTTCAATGAAAACCTAAGCACAAGACCTCTGTTGAATGAAATCCTAAGCATGAAGAGATTGTGTTGCAAGTCAAAAACCATTGAAGCTGAGTTGGTTGACATCGAGGCTATCGACGGGAGATTGTTGTTGGAACCAAAGACGTAGAAGCGTCTAAACCCTCAAAGTTTTGAAGATAACAAACTTATTAATGTTCAAGTTTCTGCCTAAGGACTAACCTTGTCACAACAAACAAGCTACTTTTATGTGGACCGTCCAGTAGACGTGCTAAAGAAGACCGTCTAGTAGACGTACTAAAGAAGACCGTCTAGTAGACGTGCTAAAAAGGACCATCCAGTGAACAAACTAAAGATGACCATCCGAAGAAAAATATTGTCTCTTTGAACTAGTTCAAAGATCAAATGCAAGCTTCCAATGACAAATATTCAAACGGCTAAAGTTTTATTTGAACATCCAATTTACTTATGATAGTTTTTCTCGAAACTAACATATTACCACTCTTATGATCTAACAATCAAATTGTTTGAAACATTAAATGTAATCAAATTCATTCTAGTGCAAAGGCGCAACAAAACAGATAAAGTAAGTCAACTTATCAAGCTACCATGCTGAATGAAGAATGTTCAGAAAAGAAGACCGCCAGCACAGTCCTGCGCTTTCTATTTTAGTGCAAGTCTAAAAGCTGTCACGCCTGATCCTTCTGAATGCATTGTTTGCACACCCCCCTCCTTGTATAATGAAGTCAAGTCAAGTTTTCCCTGAAGACTATATATATGCACCAAGGAAGAAGCGAAAAAGAAAGACAACTGCAATACGTGCTAACTTGTGAAAATCTTAGCGAGCATTAAAAATCTTCTGTACATTTACTAGAAGCGTCCAGTGGACGATAGTGAAAAAGCTTTGTAAAATTTTCTGAGTGTTTGAGCTTAATCTTTCAAATCCTCACTACGTGAGTTGATACCTTTGTATAAACACTTGTTGCGTTGTGAAAGCCTGGAAAGGCTTAGTGATAAAGAATACTTGGGTAAAGCAATCTAGGTGATAGCCTTGTAAAGCCTGAAAAGGCCGCAAACAATACTTGTAACCTAAGGTTGGTTAGTGGATACCTTCTGGGTGAAGGAACTGGACATAGCTCAGGTTGAGTGAACCAGTATAAAAATTCTTTGTGTTATATTTCTCTCTATCCCTTAACGTGAAAACACTTTCAAACTTATTTATATTGAATTAAAAAGTTTTAAACGCACAATTCAACCCCCCCTTTCTTGTGCGTTTTTTCTATTTCAATCGTGCCTATGTTGATAAATATGCAGAGATTTGTTTCTACTCTATTTAACGACCCATGATCTAAAAAGAAAACTTGTTGTAACCCCACCACACGATGCAATGCAAGAGAGAGAAATGTAAAAGATGAAATAAACATAATAATGTAAAAGCACAATCCATCATAAACAAAAGCACAACCCAAAAAGGCTAGGGTCTTGGAGACCACCTACAAAAGACACAGCACAGCACACACTCTACAGAAAAAAAAAATAAAACCCTAAAGAAAAAAATGAAATTTTTTAAATGACCCACCACTACTATCGGAGAGATCAAGTTCCATTACGATCCCCAAAATTAACTTACTCAAGCACGCAAGTTCCTAAATGCTGTTAACAATTGAAAAACAAATAATTGGGAATAATATGATGCCTAATCCAAAGCCAGAAGCTGAAGGAAGATTTGAATTCAAAGCATAGAGGCCAACGAAACACGATCAATGTCATCCAACATTGCTCTACAAAGCTGTATGCTCAAAGGTAATGACGGAGGTGGGGGAAACTGTTGCTTTGAGAGCTAATTTGGAAACCCTAGGTTCGAAACCAAAGGTTTGGAAAGGGTGGTGGTGTTGCGACTACGGGAGGAGCGGTTGCACAACTGGCAAAGAGAACACGTCGGAGAGAGGAAATTCTTTTCAAGGATGCATAAAAAAATGATAAGGTTAAATGTGTAAAAGAGAATAGGGGCAAACTCGTACAAACATATAAGTTGTTAAAAAAAAATTAAAAACCAAAAACATTGACACTACTAGTAGCAAGAAAAAAATCTACACCACTCATTTTTATTATAATATATCTAATGAATGTAAACAATTTGTGCACGATAAAACACTTATCTTCGTTGTGCACCATAAAACTCATCTTTTCCATATTTTATTTTTTTAGCCAAATATGCATTTCAAACACTATCTCACAGCTAACTAAAATTTTTTTGTCAACCATCTCAACATACTTTTTGTTTATCTTTAATTGTATACTTTATGTTCTTAACCAACTACGTTGTGAGAAGAATTAAATATGATTTTGGGGTTGCCATGGCTTAGAATTGTAATTTAGGTTTGGGTTGTTCTATGAGAAATTGACCAACCTAATGTGGTCGAGTTATGTGTAGTATAGGGTAAGGCAAGTAGATAAAAAAAAAAAAAAGGAAGAAGTAATAGGCAAGCTTTAGAGTTACCATTAAATTATATCCAAGGCGAGAAAACTTGTTGGATATTTGGAACAACACCACAATGCTAGGATTTCATCAACTCCTTATAGGAACTAAATCAAAAAAAAATTGATTCCTTCCTTTGGCTACTTTTGGACGCAATGCGATATTTCTGAAACCTACTTTCAGTTTACTTGCTCTGATGAGTATTTGAAAATAAAATTCTCGCCAAAATATCACTCAAAATATTCCCAATGTTTCTACTAAAAGCTTTATTTTGTTTTTTGAATTTCAACTATAATTTTTTGTTAGAAAGTTTATTTTAATATCTTTCTTCTTGATTCAATTTGAGAAAGAAGTTCCATTTAAAGTCTGATTACTTTTGGCAATACTTATGAAAGGTGACTCAAGATTAGTTGGAGACAAGGTGAAAAAAAACCTAAAATAAAATGCTTCAGCGTATAAGTGAGTCATAAAGTGAAAATGGATTAGATAAAACTTTTAATGTGTATATAACTATATATTATATAGAGAGAAATTTAACCAATTGATAGAGGTGATATACTTGCCAACTCTACTATTTGAATCGATTTGATAGTCATTCGATGGTTTATAAACAAAAACAAAAAATAAAAACTTCACATGTGCAGTTTCAAATCTAACCACTAAAGTTAATAAAATTTAATTTTAAATATTAATTTATTTATTTATTATATAATAAAATAAAATGAATGAATGGGATTCATGTAGTTTTAGTTTCTCTAAATACTACAGAGGATGAAAATCCTTCGATAGAAGACATGTTTGTCCACACACCGATAGTTGGATGATTAAGAATTAGATAAACGTTTAATTGAATGCAAGGTTAAGGGTGTTCACGTAAATGCACGGCACTCCCTTGGCACACGATAGCCAAAACCAAAGCATATGGGCCCGTGAGAGAAACCAAAACCAAAAATAAAAATAAAAATGAGTAAACTCACTTATGTTGCTCTAAAACTCCAATTCCTTCAATTTCCTTCTCTTCCTCCAAGATGCAAATTGCATAGTTATGTATTAGGTTGTGTTTGTTTTGGAGAATAATTTTTCATTTTTCAGTATAAGATTCTTAGAAATGATATATATTCTTAAAAAAATTATACATATGTTTCATATATTTATATCATTTAAAAACTTGTTCTCATATATATTTGAAGATAAGATAAAAATATCACTAAAATTTGATTCATCCCTTCTTCTACCAAATACCAATACCCATTATCATGCTATAAAACTTTAAGAGGGGGAATGAAATTACTTCACGAGTAATTATTGGTAAAGTTATTTTTTCTATATATTTTTCCATAACTTAAATTTTATTAATTCAACGGTTAAATTAACAAATTTTCATTAAATAAATTAAGTTTACAAATTTTTATAAAATTTTAAAACTACATAATACTTCATTAAATAAATTCAATTTTTTTGATAACCATGTTATAAGTGCGAAGTATCCACTAACAAATCGATGACTAATCTTCACTAAAGAATCTGGCCAGTCACTTTTAGTGGCATCTCCTCTCTCCACCACATTTTTTTCATCCACAAAACTCAAACCTAAGATCTTGCTTAAGAAATCCAAGCCCAGTGTCACTTGGACCAACAACATGTTGGTAAATATATAAATAAATAAATTCAATTTAACATAATATTCATAATTTTATAATATTAAAAATTAAACTTCACCTATAAATATCATTACTTATAACTCATCATAACATATAATGTACAAAATTAAAAATCAAATCAAATCAAATATATCATAATGTTTAAGTTTAACAACACACTAAAAGACTTCTTGCATGATAACATTTATTTTGAATCCATGTTACTTTTTTTAATAGGAAAAATTGTTGATATGTTATATTATTGACATGTTACTACATTTTAATCATTAATGAAATAAAATAATCATTTAATATATATGAAAGAATTTTTAACATATAATTATTTAAATAATAGAGTCATACATAAGTTGCACCTCAACAACCAAAGTAAAGGGCATGACTTTGTACACTTTATTGGGTCTTTTATTTTGTAGGGACCTATCATGCTTCTCATGTTAAGTATAGTAGTTATATCACATATTCCTTACTTTGTATTAGGTCTGCAGTATAATGCAAAACGTATGTATTAATTTTCTATGTGGTGCATTGATGAGCACTCCTTGTACGTCATCTATTTGCATCTTCATTCATAAAATTATTTGTTTATAAAAAATATAATAATCATTCTCAATAAAAAAAATTAATTATTTATGAAGCAATTTTTAAAATATATTTAATTATATTATTCTTAATTATATTTTAGAATATACAAACTAATTATATTTAATTATTTAATATAATCATTTTCAGTAAAAATGTTTAATTAATTGAGTTCTTTTATTATTATTTATTTTAACTTTTTAACTAATATAAAAAGTACTTTTTCTAAACAAACATGTTTTTAAGTTCCTTTATTATAATTTTGCAAAAAAAAAAAAACACTTCTAGGTGGTCAAACACATGTACGTGCGAAATAATGCTATTCTATAAGCTAATTCAACCCCAGGCGCTTCTTATGTTTGGCGTAGTATTGTCAAAGCCTTGGGAGTGCTCAAATCGAGGTTTGGCCCGTCTCGAATTGTGTAACCTTCTTTTGGTTTTCAGATTGATCGGGCCTTAGGCTATTGTGTAACATGGTGCTGTATGTCCATACTACTGAGTAAGGGTGTAAGCAGGTCGTGGTCAACCCGTAAACCTAACCAACCTGGCCCAACCTAACTACATTTCAACAGGTTGGGTTAGGTCAGGTTCATTTTCGTTAACTCAATTAAGATTGAGTTGGGTAATGGGTTGATGCATTCTTAACCCAACTTATTATTTTATTAATAAAAATAAAATATTATAATATTCACATATATTGTATTTTTCTTAAGTGTTGAATTTGTATGGTTAAACTTGTATTTTAAATTGAATGAATTAAACTAATTAAGTATTTTATTTTTCTTATTTTTTGAATTTTTTGTAATATAAAAATTATTTTAATATTTTAATTGTCCAACTCAATGATTCGACTCGACCCAACTCGATCAGGGTCAAGTTGGGTCACTTCAAAAAAATGTAAACCCGACCCAACCTAACCCCAATTATTTTTAATTGAGTTAGATCTTAAACACAACTAAACCCGACCCAATCCGAGCCAATTACACCCCTACTATTGAGGCTCACTTACAAGTCACTAACATGTGCCATGATAATAGATAAATGTCAACACTCTTTGGACTCCTCTTCCCAATCAAGGGATGTAGGTTATAAATAACATACACACCTATTAATATCACCATTTTTTGAGAAAATCAAAAAATGGTCTTTTGAGGACATTTCGAGACAACCAAAAAAATGGTCTTTCAAGAACATATTGATCAACTGCTAGAAATTGGTATTTCAGCAAACTATTTTGACGAAGTGTGAAAATATAACTTTTCTACTGATCTTACTTTGACAAGAGGGTGACAAAAAAATTAAAGATCTGAAAAGCAGCAAGACTAGAAAAATAGTAGAGATTGAAGACAAAAGTGATCAACGATGAAGATTTAGTAGAAGTTTGTAGCGATTATTAGTAGTTAGGAATCATTTGTCTATAAATACCACTTTGTACCATGTAATAAGGGTTGGACATTGTAAACACCCAACATAGCCTAAGTCCTCAAAGTTCACGGATCGACGGGTTACTACAATGTTCCTTACCACCATTTCAATTCCAACAATTTACATTTATGTAAATTTACTTCTCCCTCCATTTTTTCTCCAAACTTTAATCCCTTTATATTTTTTACACTCTTCTTCTACCTCTTTCTCTTGCTTTATGTTTTAATTCTTTTCACCTTTCCTCTCAATTCTTTTCTCTTTTATTTAAAATTTGTTCTTATGACCAATCATCAAAATTAATAAAAATTTAGCCATAGACCAGGGTAAAGGGCCTACAAAGGAGGTTAAAAGGCCTCCAAAAGGAGTAAATGTCTCCTTTCTCAAAATCTAGAATGGGATTATGTTTATTGACAAAAAAGGTGCAAAATTTCACTGTCAACCCAGCACAAACTTGTAAACTTGGCTCCTCTCCCTGTTGACAAATCGCAACCCACTCCCCTATATTGCCGTCATATGGTGGGCATTGAAATGGCAAAACAATGTAGTCTTTCCTGACCAACATTGGAATATCCAGTATGTGATGAGGATGGCTCGTCTGTCTTGGGTGGACTTCGTGTCATTCTGTGCTTCACAAAAAACCACTATCACACAATTTGGTCCCCCCATCTAACCCAACCTTAAAGCTCAATATTAATGGCAGCTCGATGCCCCACATTAACACTATGGATGTTGGCAGGGTTGTCCGAGATGAAGTGCAAAGGTGGAGGTTTGGGTTCTTGCAAGCTATGGGCCAGGGAGATGCCTTTTAGGTTGAACTTCTAGCAGTTAAAACATGTTTACAACATTTTTTGGGACCGTGGATTTGAAATGCTCAAATGTGAGACTGATTGCCTTGAGGTTGTCACCTTTCTCATCGATTGGCAGGATCACACAATCAATCTCCATGCACACATGGAGTCATCTTGGAGATTAACATACTAGTGCAGCGGGAATGGAATGTGTCCTTTCTTCACAAGTCTAGAGATGCGAACACAGTGGTTGATGTCCTTGCGGGCTAGGGTTCTCATTCAAACTAGTGGTCTAAACAGTGGGATAATCCTCTAGACGGGGTCCTAGTTGCCTTACGGGGTGATTACATTTCCATTTCTTAGCTTTTGTTCAGTCTTTATCTTCACAATGTAACAAAAAAAATTAAAAATTAAAAATCACTTTATTTAAAAAGTGCTTTTTATCATTCTAACCAATCATAATCAAGTTCTGCTAATATAAAAGTCTCTTAAAAATAAATTAATTTTTTAAGCATAAACAAATGGACCAATTATTTATCCTACATCTGATATTGTCCTTGGGTGAGTCTTGTGCAACATATTCCTTGAAAAGCAAAATACTATAGTAATGTAGAGCGATCAAAATGAACTCATTACTTTAAGGAAGGTAATAGGTTGGCATATGTGTATTGACTATAGAAAATTAAATGAAGCCACTAGGAAAAATCATTTCTCCCATCCTTTGATTGATCAAATGTTAGAGAAATTATATGGTCATTAACATTATTATTGTTTAGATGGGTATTCATTCTATATGCAAATACTAGTGGCCTTTCAAGGTCAAAAGAAAACTACTTTTACATATCATTATGATATTTTTGCATTTAGAAGGATGCCCTTTGCCTTTGGGATTGTGGGCAATCTACACCACTCTTAGCTTTGCTTAGGCAGAAGGATTTTGGTTCGTTTAGGTTAAGAGTGATTCAAAGGTAGTTGTTCATCTAATTATGGAGCTTGGATCGCAATCTCATCTTCTTGATAGTATGCTTCACGATATTTGGAATTTACTAGAGAGGGATTGGACCACCAAAGTCACTCATACGTTTCGTGAAAGGAATAAGCTTGCTGACTGGCTTACCAATTTCTCACACCAATTGCCTAAAGGGGTTCATCATTTACAGAACACTCCTCTTGAGTGTGGAACAGTAATTTGGAATGATTTTATAGGTGCAAGGGAGTCTCATCTTGTAGTTGTTTAGTGGCCTTTCAAGCCTCCATATGAGCAAAAACAAAAAAGAAGAAGAATGCCCTTTGTATTATGTAATAAACCTTTTACTTTTCAAAGATGCATGATGTCTATAATTCTAGAAATATTTATGAATGACTTTTCTATTTATGGTTCTACTTTTGGTAGTCGTTTACATAATTTGGAATTAGTCTTGCAAAGGTAGCAAAAACTAAATTAGTTCTTAATTAGGAAAAATGCCAATTTATTGTAAGTGAATCTTTCATGTTGGGACACAAGGTCTCCACAAATTAAAGGGGATTGCATGAGAAAGATTATGCAAAGATCGAGGTGATTGCTACACTTCCTCCTCCTCGGTCTATTAAAGTTATTAGAAGTTTTTTGGGACACAATTTTTAAATATGGTTTATACTTTATAAAATAGCATAACCTCTTTCTAACTTACTTGTTATGTAAGGCCCTATTTGGGGTGGTTTTTAATTTTTAAAAAACTAATACTAGTTTCAGTTTTTAATTTTAGTTCTAGTTTTCTTGTTTTTAATTTTAAAAATTTATTATAAATCTTCTAGCTTTATCTTAAAAAATTATTCACAACAAACAAATATAACAAACCCTACAATCCATTAGCATAAAATTCAAGGTTAATTAAAGTGTAAAACCAAAAGTAGTAAAACCTTACCCTTTGGCTAAAAAATTCAAAAGTCATTTTACCCCAAAAGGGCATGACTTAGCTATCCCACTCATGCACTGTATTAACCAAGGGAATAGTCTTAATCTTGTATAAGTGTCCACAAAATACGAAAACCCCTAATTACCTAAGGTTAAAACCATACCTTGTCTTGAATTTAAAAATACAAACTTAGAAAATCCTTGGCCATTTGTTGGTGCTAGCCAAGAGCCCCTTCTAAAGCTCTTCCTCCTCCATTTTGTTTCTTTTCTCTTGCTTGAAGCCCCCATTGAAGGTCCAAGGTTTTGTTGTTGGTATTGTTCATCCTTCCTTCACCAAGGATTCACATTCAAGACTTAGTTTGGTAAGTTTTTCCATTACTTTTTCTACATCTTTTCTACTATTTTCTACTTGAACCTATGCTTCATCTTCTAACATATAGGTCACCATTTTTATCTCATGAAAATCCCATCCCATTGATCTTTTTGTTTCAGCCAAAAGGAAGAGATACAAAGACTCCACTTTCTCTTCCACTTCAAGCTTTCTAAGTTGTGAATATGATATATAAGGACCACTACTACAAAGAGTACTACATACTTGATCGTGAAATATCAATTGCTTGTCGAACCATATGAATTACATGAAAGTAGGATACTCCAAATTCAGGAGTCCAAAAATTTTATAAAACTCTCTTGATGGAAAAAAAATATAAATAAAAAATCCTATTGAATTTAAATGGGTTCGTGAATTTAAGAAATAGCGGGAATTCTTTATTTATCTTAATATCTCTCTTAATTTGAAAATCCAGAATTCGAATTGATGTCCTTTCATTTAATCCTCCTAAATTGCATTGATTTATCCCAAAGATTTCACTTCAATTGAAATTTGGTTGGTGTATGCTATTGTTTGTAATCATTATGTGGCTTCCTTGTATGATTAAAATTGTTGTTATGTGAGTTTGGTGGTTGAAAAGCATTCAAAATGCAAATATGTTCAAACTAGCATGAAAAGTTTTCATTTTGTCTTGTTGTGGTTCCTTGTTGCAAAAAATTTTGTGGCCATTTTTGCATGGTTGGATTGCTAAAATGTTGGGCTTGCATATGCTCTAAAATATGCTGGTGATATATTTGAGATAAAGCTTTGTTTTGAGTTGAGTTGGTTTGATTTGAGTACAAATGGTTAGGATCTTTAAAATCCTTCAAAAACCCTTAACCTCTAATAAGCTTTAAAGATTTGAACCTTTGTATTTGGAGCCTAAAAACATGTTGTGTAGCTTTTGGTCAGTTGTTGGATTTAAGAATAAAAAAATTTAGCAAAGGATTCATAGGTTTAGGTGAAATTTTAGGCCTTAACCTTCAATAAAATATAACCTCGACTTAGTACAGTGATTAAAACAAAATTTATTTACCTAAGTACAATGGTTTGAACTTATGTTCAGGTCCTAAGAGTTTAATAAAAGATTTATAAAGTTAAGAAAAAGATTGACTAGAAAAGAACTTAATGTAGCATAGTTTTGGCCTAAAAATCCTTAATAAATTCTAAAAGTGATATTTTTGAAATTTAAATTTCATAAATTAATAACATATTAAATTTGAACTAACAATGTTAAAAAAATAATTTTTTTAAGCATTATTTAGTATTATTAATAAATTGGGAAAGAAACCAGTCAAATAATATTATTTTGTAAGAAAAATAAAGAATGGGACAAAACAGTCTTTTTTTCCTTTAGAAAATTATTTTATAAGTTTAAAATAATGTATTTTAAGGATATTTGTCATGAAATTTCAGATTTAAAGGTTTTTGAAATCTATTTCCCAATTTACACTTATTATAGTTAACTATTTACTTATAGGGACAAAAATGTAATTTTCCCTCAAGATGAATTTATTAAATTCTAGAAAAATTTATAGAAATACAAAATGATTTCAGTATATTTATATAAAATTTATAAGTCAAAATTGAATTTATTTTTTACTTTCCCAAGTTTAATAGATTTTGTGAAATTAAAGATATTTTGAAATTTTATACCTTATTTATCTTAATTATTTAAATTAATATTTTTAGAAGGGCTGTCATTAATTTAATTTAAGACATTTAAGATTGAAAATGGAATGTTGATTACCCTTCATAAAATTTTAATAATGTACATTATCCATCATAGATAGAAAACGTTGAACAAAAAAGGAAAGACTTAGTCGTTAGTAGAAGTTACTCAAGATAGGACTTCTTCTTAAGTTGAGATTGCTCCAAATAGGAGGACCTCGTCTTAGTTGGGGTTGTTCAAGATAGGACCTCAACCTGTCAAGAATAGAGATTACTCAAAATAGGACCTCTGTAATTAAGATTGCTTATCCGAGGAAATGATTTAAGTAATTAAATGAAATAAAATTGTGATTGCTGGAAAATTGATGAGTAGTTCATGCATTCATGCATGTATCCACAATTGTTAGTGTGTACAAAAAAAACATGTACGTTGGAGATTGTTCAAGATAGGACGTTCAACTTAGTGCTGGAAGGTGAGTGAAGGTTGCTCAAGATAGACCTTAGGGATAGGTAGACAGGTGATTCAACTAGAGGCCAAAAGGTCATTACAAACCTTAAGTCGTGGTAAACAACTATTTATATATATTTATTCTGACGATGCCACTAACCTGTTTCATTAATCAATTGCTGGTGTCACCCTCATGGTTTATGGCGTATGCCGCCTTTTGGATATATGTGGTCCTTGTTGTTGTTGTATTATGTTAAGGGACACATCTGAGCTGGTTGTCACTCAAATATTGAAAAATCTCTATGGAGTTAAGTTTGCATACATCTATTGATTGATGTTGTAACATTTTCTTTATATACTTATTTATGGCATAAAGATTGTTAATGAGATATGCTATGTATGAACTCAATAATTATTAGATTGTTGTGACATGTAAATTATACGTACAAATGCATGATTCTTTTTAAGTAAGCTTACCCTCGCATTGCTTGTTTGTATGTGCTTAACTGCTATGATCATGACGTTCTCAAGAGTTTACCTATATCAAGGGATCTTCACCATCAAATGTCATGAGATTGCTACTAGTTGCAATAGCACTTGGTTTGAGGGTCTACCTTTTATATATGAAAATGAGAAAAGTAAATTAGAGTCATAGAATCATCCATGGAAATGGTCAAGATTTAGAGTCACAGGCATAGTTATCAATCTTGAATAGCAACGCAAAGCGATTGACCCCAAAAACGAGATAGGTAATAATGGCATGACCATTATTCTACTATTTGTTATTTATATTAAATAATTAATACTATATACACGTGTGTGCGCTCAAAAATAAAACAAATTACTCAAATTTCATGAACTATTCATCATTAATAATAAAAATTCACAATACCTAAACAAAACATACAAGTAGACAACAACAAAAGTGAAAAAAAAAAAAACAAAGAAATTTAAGCCTCTAAAGCCTAAAGTAATTAAATACTAGACATTGAAATTCAAATACAATATCTCCTTAATAGGAATCTTCATCATCTTTAAGATTCGTGTTTTCTTCTTCATCACTCCCACGTGTATTAGAATTGTAGATCTCTGTCTCCCTTTCATCTTCACTTATCTCTACTTCTTCATCCTCTTCTTCCACCACTTCCTCTTCCTTTTCCTACCTAGATGAAGCATTTGTCCTCTTTATTTTTGTTTGCCTCCTAGTGTAAGTGAAAGGTTCACTAGCCCCATTTGCATTAGCAATATGTCTCCAAGTCAAAATATCACCATTGAAAACCAAACCATCAACATCTTTGCCATTTCTACCCAATTCTCTCACTAATCACTCATTGCTATCATCAATGTCTTTTAAGAGAATGGGATCAATCACATCATTACACTCATAGCATTCTTTAAGAACTTGGTCATATTTAATATAAACCAAGTCACTATTGTAAAAAAAGCTTTTAACATCAGTTATTTCAAGCACTTTACATCAGTTCATGAGCTGATGTAGATCCCGTGGATGTAAAAATTGAGGCTTTTTTACATTAGACTGTGAACCGATGTAAAAAAAACTTTTTACATCGTTTCCAGTATGAACCAATGTAGAAAGATGTGACTTTCTATATCGGTTCAACATTTAACTGATGTAGAAAGTTTATTTCTATGTGTATAAGGTGACTTTCTACATTAGTTGGGGCTTTAATCGATGTAGAAAGTGTTTCTACATCAGTTAAGGCTATAATCGATGTAGAAAGTCATATTTTTTTAAATATTATGTGTGTCTTATAAGTTTCACAACACCTGTAAAATAAAAATATACCCAGGCAAGTAGTGTACGATACAAAAATATATAAGTATGCTAAATTCGAAATACATTAAAACATAATTATAAGGTACCTCCTAAACACAATTCAAACAATTGTAAAGTCCCTAAATTCATTATAAACATATATAAATTTCATCTACAACTAAGTATAAACTACCTCCTAAATATATTTGAAACAAACATATAAAATTCATCTACAACTAATAAGAAAATACAATTCTAAAGTACTTAAAATATATATAATTATAAACTGCCTAAATAAACATGCGGATGTAATCCAAATCGGAGTCAGAGGATGGATGTGGATTGTTGAATATCTATAGGTTCAAATGAGAGGATAAAATGTTAGTTAAAACAATAAAGCGGAATGATCAACAGAGAATGATGAGTCGTGACACTTTAGGATTGGAAAAAACAACAGTTAAAGGACCAATAGTATAAGCCTTTTCATTTCCAAATTATTCATCACCAAAACATTTAATTTAAGTTGAGGCACTAAATAGTTCAATAATTGACAACCTTCCCTTTTCAACAAAATTCTCTCGTTTTGTTTTAAATTTCGAAGCAAAACTAAGTAGTGGGTCACAAGATCCTTCGCCCTCTTTTCCACCACTATAGTCACATCTTTATGAGGCTTAGAAGGCCAATTAATGATGGCTAAATGGCACACGATAAAATTGTCGACATATGACACCACTGTAGGAATTTATCAGTTTGAACCTTATTTGACACATTTGTGTTATTTGCGCATAGCAATCTCTCTTTCAAGCTTCTCAATCTGGCCTTCAAGATCATAACATACCATATGCTCTTCCAACACAACTGTCATATATGTCTCCTTCCTTACCTGCATTTGATTTACTTCCACCAAGTTAACGAAGGCTAGCTCACGATAAGCTAAATGGCACACAATGAAAGTAATCAAAATCTAACTAAGGAAGTCTTGTCATGATTTGATATTTTGATGTATAAGGCCAAATTGAGAACCTTGAAAGAGTGATTGCCCATTAGACTTTGTTATGAAAATTAATCTTATAACTATAACTTCTTTTAAATTCAACTTTTCTATATTGGTTACAAAATCTACTAATAATGTCTTCATATATTCCAAGGCATTGCAAAGCTAAGTCATCATGGCAATAGTGGAGTGAAACAGATGAAACAAAATAGAATGAGAGGACATTTTATTTGACCCAAATAGAAGCTAACATACTATTTACCCCATTTGCTTCACACCATCATCACCATGAAAACTTAACTTCGCAAATATCATGTAATATAGGAAGACATTATTAATTAGTATATTTAGCAAACAATATAGAAAAAAGTAGAAAATTAAAAAGCTATAAAATAAGAGAAATTTACAAAACAAAGTATATTGAGAAAGCACTCTTTCAAGGTTCTCAATTGGTTCTTTTACATCAAAAATATCAAATCATAGCAATGCTTCCTTACTTGGATATGATTGCTCTCACAGTGTGTTATTCAGCTCAACATGAGCTGACCTTGATCAACTTAATGGAAGTAAATCAAAACCTAGTAAGGAAGGAGACATATATAATGGTTGTGTTGGAAAAAGGGTGTAATATCTTATGATCTTGAAGGTTAGATTGAAAAGCTTCAAAGAGAAATTACTAAACACAAAGTAGCACATGTGTAGTATAAGGTTCAAAGTAATAAGTTCCCGGTTGTGTTACGTTTCAACAATTTTGCAGTGTGCCATTTAGCCATCATGAGTTGGGCTTCCTCAAACTTATGAAGATGCATCAACAATGGTGGAAAAGAGGGTGGAGGATCCTATAACCCACCACATGATTTTACTTTCAAGGTTAAAACAAAACATGAGAAAATTTTGTTGAAAAAGGACGAAAGTTATCAATTATTAAACTATTTATTACCTATGTTATTGATCCTCTGGTTGTTGTTTTTTCAATCCTAACTATGAGAGAGCAAAGAGTGGATTCACAACTCTGCATGCTCCATTGATCACTCAAGAAGGGAAAAAATTGCGTTTGGAAAAGGAAAAAACAAGTGCTTTCTTGTTTGGAATGTATCACTAACCTCATGTTGCTACTTGCAGGATGCGTAACAAATAGGGACGAGTGTTAACCAATCATACTAACACATCTAAATCCTAATATTTCATAAATTGTAATATTCTCTAAATCCTAATTATTACTATAAGAAGCAAGAGAGAAATAAGGAACAATTTTGCATTCTCAAAAAGAAAAAACAAGAAAAAAGGTTTTTCTGTTTAAAATGTATGAAGGGCTTTATATTGGTTGCAAGACGCGTATTTGACATCCTCAAGAATAATACAATTGAAATTATCAAATATGAAAATTTCACATAAGGCTAAACTAAGCTCTATATGACCATTCTTATTCTTTGTTAATTAACCAACAAATTAGATAATCCAATTCAAAATTTCTACGAAAAATCTGACAACGTTTCCTCTATTTTCTAGTATTTTTCTATATTTTTACATCTATTCAATCAATACAATATATATCACATTTGTAAAACTATCCAACAATCCAATCAATAACCAACAACATTATACAAGGCCTCACTAAGCTCTATCTATCCAATCAAGCAAACACAACACAATGGCAATCTTTAACAGTCATACATTTTAAATAAATATCCTTCAATAAATTATTTACATACCATGATCAAACCTAAAAAAAAACCTTATACAAACAAAAAAATGTTAACAAAATACAAATACAATGGAGGTCACATAAGTATAGACAAATACAATGCAGGTCACATAAATAGAATACAATGGCGATTACCAAAAACTTACATTGCAGGCTGGGCAAAACGAGGTGTGAAGGGCTCGCCACGATAAGGGCTTGCGGCAGAGAAGGGCTCGCGGTGGAGAAAGGCATCACGGTGGCAAGGGCATCCATGGTGGTTGAGGTTGGGGATGAAGGTGTCACACAACACACGCACAAATAATGGTGTCAGCAGTGATGATGTTTGTGGTGGAGAAGGGCTGACAATGGTGGCGATGGAGAAGGACTTGTGACGATAATGGAGGAGGGGTAGAGGTTGTAGGGTTTTAAGGTTGAGTAGGTGAGAACACTTTCGCAAAATGAAGGGAAATTAGATCGACGAAGATGTATGCAGACCTTTTTTACATTAGTTATTAGTTTAACCCATGTAAAGAAGCACTTTCTACATCGATTAAATTTTCAACCAATGTAAAAAGTACTTTCTATGTCAGTTATATGAATAACCGATGTAAAATCTTGTTTTTATTTACAAGTTTGTCACCATGTTTTTGTTTACATCAGTTGTTTTTCAACCGATGTAAAAACCTATCGTTGTATGTGTTTTTTGTACTAATGAGTCTTGAAGCTTTTAAGGCTCAAACCTGCTTCTCTTCTTCAAATGATTCTATATAATAATTTTTTAAAAAAATGAATATTAGTTTTAATGTTTCATAATCATTATATTATATGAAACTCTAATCTCAAATTTAAATCATTGCATATTAACTTACATGCTCATAGGTACTTTAATTATGCTTATATCTTGACGAACTATAAGTTAAACTTAATACTTTAATGATAAGACATTGCAAATTTGATGTATGTACTCCATGTAATGCAATGGTTATATGCATTAGTATTTACATGAATTATGTAATCAAATTTATAAGAAATAAACTTTTTCACTTACTAGGAGCCATTGTAGTCCTTTACCTTATTGCTGCATTCAACCTAATGATGCCTCCAAACCTCTTATATCTTAGCAACCCGGTGAAAACCTTGTCTACAACTTCTACATTTTCACTAGGCCTCTCAATACATTGGTAAAGGCCTTCACCACTTCACCACCATTCTCAATGCATGGATTGCTATAAAAGTACTCAAGATTAGAAAATGACCAGTTGTATGCAATGGATGATAAAGTTGGCATTCTCATCTTATATCAATGATTACAAAGATTTCCTTATACTTTGTCTTCATTGCCATTGAAATATCTTTTTGAATTGCCTCCTTGGCCCTATCCATTACTACATAAATGTAACCCATTGCAGGTCTTGCCATTATCAACCAACCTTACACATGTATAAAAGGCCCCATAGCCTTCAAAGTGTAAATAACATCATTTTAAAATGATGGCACAAGAACAACATTTGTTGCTTTCTTTCCCTTAGGATCTTTAGTTGCCTTAGACTTCAACCATTCCCATAAAAACAATTTTGGTTTCTTGGCTTGTAAAAGTTTACTTAAAAAGACCAAAATGGAAAAACCAATAAACTTAAAAAAGTAACAATTAAAAATTATAATTATAAAACTTCATTAAGAATAATTATTACTAGCCAAAACATAATTACTCCCATTGTTCGTCACCACTTGAACATTGTTCTTTCCTCCAATCTTCTCAACAAAGTTATCCAAAAGCTCAAATAATTTCTCCCTTGTCTTCATTTATGCAAAAGTATCAATAATCTTCACAAACATTTATCCTAAAGAATGGTTTACTAAAAAATTAATCAATGTCCTATTCTTTCTATCTATCCAAGCATCTAACATAGCATCCATATTTCATTCACTCCTCCTCACGACCCTTCAACAATTCCTTTGTATGTTCCAACTCATTTTTCAGGAGTAAAACTCTCATCTTGTGATAGCTTAGAACCTTTAAATTAAGACCATAGTTTCCAATAGCCTCAACCATCAATTTGAAACTTTTTAATCTCACAATGTTAAATGGAATTTCATTCCTACAAAAGCATCATGCAATGTATTGAATAGTTCTTGCTCTTGCTTCCTTCTGACAAGCTTCATTTATGCTTATTTGCCTCTTGGATTTTCCCAATTGGATAGTTTGTTCTAGTTTTTTGAAGAAAAGCAAATCCATAGGGTCTTTAACATTTGTAGTCTTCTTGGCATTAAGTAAAGTGGCCTCAATTGATGGTGTCAAAGGCCTTTTTCCACTTTGAAGCCTTGTAATCGATTGCACCTAATCTTACTCATCTTGTAACCCATACATGTATAAGTCTTTTTCACCTTTTTTCCCCTCATACGTTGCCTTCAATAGTATTTTAACAACCTCTGGTGTTTTCCTACAAGCATTCACATCTCCCATTATTTCTATTTGATGTTGTTTTGCTCTAATAATTTCTTTAGTAGTAGTTTTTCAACAAAAATCACATGTAACTCTTCTTATTTATTCTTGTACTTTAAGCTATTTGACTTCATATTATGTCAATGTTGTCACTAATAAGTTTGAACATTATAGCACAAGAAAATGCCACTGATGCAGGTGAAGTGTTGTTTTTATATGGAGCTATTTTGGTTTGTTGTTGGGAGGAAGATGCCATAGTTGCTTTGCTAAGTAGAATACAAAGAGACAAAGCACAAAAAGTCAAGAAAAAAAATAAAACATATATAACTACTACTAGCATATGGGTAGCAATAAAAAAAGAAAATTGATAGTGAAGGAAAAAAAGAAAAAACAAAAATAGAGCAACCGGGTAGTAATAAAAAAAATGATCGTGAGGAAAAAAAGAAAAAAGAAAACAGATGCTTTAGGATAAAAACAAAATACGAAGAGAAAGGGGGGAAATGTTTGTGAAAAATATAGAAAACAATGCATAAAAATCAAATAGAAAACACAAAATGGAGAACAAAAGGAAAAAGAAAATGGAGCATAAAAAAGAAAGAAAGGAAACTTGCAAGAGTGGAATGCAGAGTAATAGTGTGTTTGGAAACCCGTTTGTATCATCCCGTTTGCAATGATGCAAGTTTTTGTGATGCAGGGGTTCACACTTTCCAAAGTACAAAAATAAGAAGCAAGTTTTTGTGTATTTTCCATTGAATGTGGATTTGCAAGTTTTCAACTACAAATGAAAAATGAGAATGGGTCACCAAAAAATGCTCTACGTCGCTAGAAAATGAGGCAGGTCACTAGAGAAAAAGTCGATAAAGTGAGGGCAGAATTTTGGAACCAAAGAAGCACGAAGCGCCTAACCCCTAAAAATATTTTGATGATAACAAAGACTATTAAAATTTTATAACTATATATAAAACAAGTTTTAAACTAAACAAATGCGCACTTTTAAAAAGAAAACTTGTGTTTAAATTGAACAATTCAAACAGCTTTCATAAAACTAAGTTTTTGGACAAGCGTCCAATGTGTTCCGATTAAAGTGTCCAACACATTCTTTTAAAGCATCCAATGGACAGTTAATAATAGTATCTGACAAGTGTTTATCATCCATTCTATTTGCAATAAAAAGGAACATAGTACAAAATGTATTTCAAAATTGACTAAGTTTTTAAAATGACCTATCAAGAACATTCCTTGTGATGACATATCCTTTATAACATATTTCTTAGTTGTTACCAAAATTTGTATTGTTTCTTCTTATCCTTATAGACAGGAAGGACATGTTTACACAAAAGGACTACAAGAGAAATTTCATGCAATGAAAAAGCAACATTTAGCCATTATGCAATAGTGTACGATCTGACAACTATTTCTCCCTCCTATACACAAAAGGACAAACCTTGTCTGCTAAAGAAAGAGTGTACAAGCACTCTCTTAGAGCTGCACCTCAACATGTTGTCCCCTTCCTTCCTTAAACGATCTTTTTCTGGAGTTTATATAAAAAAGACCTCCTTGAAGGATTACAAAACGAGAAAAATACGAAAAACTCTTGCACAAGGTCTGTTACTGTTTCATTGAATGATCCCCAACTTTCAAAAGCTTTGCATCAAAGTTATTTTCCTATATTTAACTATCATATCCTCACTCTGTGAGTAGAGCTTTTGGTTGTATACCTTAAAGATCATACTAATCTGATGAGAGCCTAAAGAGGCTTAGTGAAAAAGAATACTTGGGTATTGATAATCTAAGTGTAGATTACAGTTTGCTGTAAGCCTAGAGAGGCAGTGAGAATACTTAGTTATAACTTGGTAAAGTTAGTGGAATACCTTCAAGATTAAAGGGATTGGATGTAGCTCTAAGTTATAGAGTGAATCAGTACAAATCTCTATGTTCTTACTTCCTCTTGCCCTTTTCTTTACACAACGTTGACACAATTTTCGAACTAGTTTCCAAATCTTTTTTCAAGAACTTATATTTGCTTTTGTGAAAAAGTTTTTCAAAAATCTTTTGAAGACACAAGCACACAATTCAACTCCCTTTTTTTTGTGTACTGACTTTGTTTATTTTATAGAGGTGGGTCGTGCGTATGCTGGAGAGAAGAATAAGAGTCAATTTTATTTTATTTTTACTTTTAAGTTTATGGAGTATTAAACCCCCAAAATACCCTCATTAATAATCATATAATAAGGGTATTTGGAGGATTTCAACCCAAAATCAATGTAACACCTACTCTGCTACTCCTATACCGAGACTACACTTGCTCCATCGCTCTAGGAAAGCAAACATCATGGTTGCAACACAAAACCGAGATGCTATTTGCCACTATTAACAACCTAGGTCATATGATCACTTAAAAGAGTCATGTGACTTTTAAAAAAAAAAAAAAAAACTTACATGACTTGTATATTTTAATCCTAACTATTCATAATAAGATTTAATGGTTAATATATATTCTTCTCATTCTTATAAAAAAAAAATCTAACTAGATACATCCCATATGTGTATGTGTGTTGTAGTTATGTCAAATCTATCCTATACAATTGTTTCTTGCTCTAGCTATCCCGATGAGGTAAAAATTACATTGACCCAACAAGATAAATATCATGTTAATGTACCTAATAATTGATTAAAATAAGATAAGATAATTTATCCTATCCTATACTAACCATTGACCTGTCCTAAAAGTTAAATTAATGCTCTAGCTTTTAAAGATGCCACCTTTGGGGTCACGTTCTAATAGTGTTAAGAGTAATGTTATTTTTTTTTTCCTTGTTGAATGAAAGGGGCTAAAGCCCAATCAGTACAAGAAAATACTATCTCAAATGAATAGTGGCTGCAGAATCAGCTATAAGACTAATAGAAACAAAACTAGGAGCAACATCATAAACTCTCAAACCACGACTGTTTGCCAATCCCTTCTTGGCAAAGTCATCTGTCACTACATTACACTCTAAAGATGGGATGAAGTGTAATTGTTGTCCCCTGTGCCTTCAACTGGTTGAAAAGGCTCACGAGGGAACTATAAGGATGAAAGGTAGAGCATCCTTCCCTTAAGATTTTGATTGCCATTTACGAGTTTGACTCAAGATGGATTTTCCATCCACGGCTAGGTTTAACCCATGAATTAAACCCTACATTTTCGCCTGATATATAAAATATGAGTAATGTTATATTCTCTTACAAATCTCCGTACTACTTTTTTAAATAAGGTATTAAATGAAAAATTAAATACATTTAATGTCTTAAAAATATAAAACACATTTAATGATTACCATACGAAGAAAATAAAAAAATTAGTAGGAAGATGTTGTAGTAGAGTTATTATGATGTTAAATCGGCTTGCCTTTATTTCTTGTAGGATCTTACATTGCAACTTGAATAGATAAAGTCATTTATTCGTTATTTTCTATGTATTTAATGTTACAAATAAGTATACGTATGAAACTATTACTAAATTGATGACATTTTAAACGCTATGAGTTGTTGAATGTTGATAATAAAAGTATTTATTTCTAAATTATTGATTTCTATTTTGAATTTTTCAACATGCATAAATAATCAATGTATATATTATAAGAGTTTATTGGTCATGTACTGTCAGTGTAAAGTAATTTTACACTGTCAATCAATCAAAAATCACCATTGATATGACTTTTAAAATATTTATTATGAAAGTCAACAAACTTAGAATAAACGGTGATTTATGATTGAATGACAATATAAAATTACTTTACATTGTTAATGTATAGTCTGTTTTCTCATATTATAAAGGTTAAATTAATCAATCATGAATTATTTGAAATTTTTTAATTAAATTTTTAAGCTAAAAAAATTATAATTAAAGTTTTAATCTTTTAAATTTTTTAAAATTAAATCTCTGAAGTTAATTTTATGACAACTTAAAATTGTCAAAAAATGATAATTTACAATAGTTTTAAAAATTACAAAACTTAATTACAAAAATTTTACTAAATTAAAGACCTAATTATAAATTTTTTTAATTTAAAAACTTAATTAAAAAAATTTTAAATAATTCCAAAACCTATATATTTAAAAGTGAAATTCTCATTCTCTATACTCTTTTTATTATAGCATCTTTTTTTTATTTTTTTAAATCATTTAGTAGAGCATCTTTAACACTAGTAGTTTATGGGTTGCTTAAAGTAAAGTATCCGTATCTTATTCTTTTTCCCGTTGGAGCGTATCTCGGTGGCACAACGACTTGCTTAAAATTAAGTTCCGTATCTTATATAAGACTAGCTTAGGATTACAAAACCATTTTCTTGTATCAACCACTTTCTCACATTTTATTCAGAAGAGGGGGAAAAAATGGTAATGAACCAAATCTAGAAGAAGAAGAAAATTGGCCATTTCAGAACAAAACAAAATCACCATTCAGAACAAAATAGTAAAAGAACAAAACAATTTCACCATTTTAGAACCAAGAACGAAAGATTCCCCATTTCAGAAACAAGAAATTAGGCTACAAACAAGATTACCTAAAAAAAAAATTGCATGTTCAGCAAATATAAAATTTCAAAACCAGTACAAACAAGACAACAATTTGCACGAATAATAATTCCAAAGCCTGAAAATTGAATTTTACGAAAGCCTCGAAATTGTGGAAAAGAGCCCAAAATCGAGTGTTTTGTATGGTACCTTGAATCGTCCCTCACGACGCAACGCTCTTTCGCATGATTTCTTCAGTGAGTTCTCGAAAGTCCTGTATACACTGGATCACAACCCCGATGTGAAGGTCTTCGTCTTCTCGGAGACCCATGCTTGGGCGGCGAGGAGCTTCACGACTTCACAATCACAAACCCTCTTCGCGGCACAAATCCATAAAGCACGAAGGAAAGAGAAGAGGGGATGGTGAAGGATATGAAACGGTGCATGTTGAGTTGAGAACCGAAGCAGAAGGAAGGGAAATCGTTCAGTTTCTACCATGCGTGTAAGAGTTTGACGCGGTGCTGGGTTTGAGGAAGGCTGTGGATGGTTTGGGAGATGTAAAATGGGGAAGCTCACAAATATTTTTGGATTTTTTTTTTTTTCTTTACCTTCTGGACCGTGGAGATTTTTGACAACGTCGCAAATATTACCGTTTAACACAAAATTAAGTGTAAATAAAAAAATATAAAAATGTGGATTATTTAAGAATTATTTAAAATTATATTATTGGAATAAAATGTATATGAGTTGTTTAAATATGATGTAACATTATCAGAATTACTTAAGAGAAGATAAGATACTCAAAATGAGTTGTTTAAATTGCACCCATTAAAGATGCTTTTAGACATTCTAATTTATTTATTTTTAGAGGTACATTTTATACACACTACCTTTGCAATTAGACAAAATACTTCTCTCTCAACTATCTTGAACCACCTTCCTTTTATATTTATTTCTAAATTAAATTTCAATACTTTCAAAAAAAGATGTCAATAGTTGAAAATAATTTAAAAAGTGAGACTCTCACTCTTCTCACTCTCTCTATTTCTTTTCTCTTTAGGAGGTATAATTTACACGCTACCCTCATAACTAGCAAAAAAATTTCCTTTCAATCATCCCATGTTATCTTTCTTTTATCTCTATCTTTAAATTAAATTTTAATATTTTTTAAATAATTGTCAATAATTAAAAATTACCTTAGAATTAAATTATTCATTATAAATTTAAAATATAATTTATATAATCATAGATATTTGTTTGTTATAAAATTTTAATTATAATATAGTTTTTATATTAAAAATATTTATTTATTATAAATTTTAATTATACAAAAATAAACAATTACCTTGTATAATGTAGAAACTAAAATACTAATTAGCACTTATTATTTAATCTCAAGATTATTTCACCATTATCTTTTAAAAAAAACTCATTTTCGAACATTTTTTATACAGAAAAAATGAAGAAAAATACAAAATGATAATAATTTTAAATAAAACCTATCATAAAAGTAAATAATTTATAAAGATAACTTAAGTATTTAATTAATAAAAACAAAGTAAAATTATTTTCATTTTTATTTTTATTTAAATATTTTTAATATTTAAATTAAATTGTTTTCAAGCTTAATCCGATTAATTTCTTCAAATAAAAATGCTTATACAATTACATGCAATTGATACTTATCATTTAAATAAATACTTATAGAATCAAATCATTTAAATAAATATTTGAAAAGTGTACATCCAAATACAAAATAACTTATTAAGAATTCGTTATAAAAGGAAAAAAGTTCAACCAAACAGACATGTGAATATTCGTTTTTTAAGCTTTGATGATTTGACAAATTCAAATATCTATACAATTAATATCTATAAAATTAAAGGAAATAAGTTAAATATACTCTATACATTAAATGAGAATAGCTATATTGAATGATAGCGTTTTTAGTTGTCATTCTTCAATAAAGAAATTTTTTAATCTCTTATCTCTTTCAATCTATCATTTTCAATATTTTTACTTCTAAATTGAATTTTAATATTTTTTAAAAGAAATTATCAGTAATTAAAAATTAACATTGTATTACTATAATTGTTTATTATAAATTTAAAATATAATTTATATGTTCAAAAATATTTATGTATTACAAATTTTAATTATAATATAATTTATATATTCATAAATATTTATTTATTATAAATTTAAATTATATAAAATAAATATTTATTTAAAATACTAATTCAATATAAGCTTTAACTTATATTTACACCCTCAGTTGTTGATAGCACCCGACATGTAAATCGCCTTGTATATTCTTCTAGTTTAACTAGTAGTGTCAAAATTAAGTCTTAGAAATACAACCATGCTAAAACTTAGTAGGTAGAATTTTATCACCTTCAATAATCCCACCCTTAGTTGAACCCAAATAGGATAAGCCAAACCTACACACGTACATGTATGTATAGATAGTTTTGATAATTATTTTGAGCTACTTTTGTTAGTAAATAAAATAAGATTGATATATTTTTCATTTAACACGCACTCTCCGTTTTTGGTATAAGCAAGTGGACAAATCCAAAGAAAAGTACGCTAAGAGATTATTCCTCAAACCTTATTCATATCATAACTACGGAAAATGATACACAGAAGGAAGATTTATAGAATCATTTCCGCTAGCTGCTCATGACTAAAGCCAGCTAACAAGCTACATTTGAAATGAATCCTAAAATTCAGAAACCGAATTAGTTAGCCGAGAATCTGTAGACCATGTAGTGCTTGTATGTCTCCCCAGGACGCACAATCTGGGGTGGGAAATTTGGACGATTCACGGCATCAGGGAAACCCTGTGTCTCCATGGCAATAGCAGCATACTTATGATAAATGGCTCCATCCTTACCCTTAATATCCTTCAACATACCACTAGTATAGAACTGCACACCAAGTTGGTTTGACCATAACTCTAGCTTCCTCCCAGAGACATTATCTTTTATTATAGCCGCTTTCCTGAAGTGGTGAGAGCTCCTTCCATCAAGCACATAGTTCATGTCATATAGGCCGGAAGGTCATGGATTCGGCTACCTACTTCCCTTGGTTCAAGGAAATCATATGGGGTGCCCTTCACAGATGCGAATTTACCAGTGGGGATGAGTTTTTTGTCCACCGGTGTGATCTGTGAGCCAAAAATCTGAACCTCGTGTGACAAAATGTCACCACTGTTGTGGCCCCTTAAATTCCAGTATGTGTGCTGTGCTAGGTTCACTGGTGTTGCTTTGTCTACTGGCCTGGCAATCATTTTCACACCATATTTGTTTGTGCCAATGAACATGTAGGTCACACTTACTTCAAGTCTTCCAGGGAAGCCTAGAAATTTGTTATTTAAAGAGAAAAATAAATAAATATTAGCGTGGAATTTGTGCTCACACAGTACAATCAAATTATAACTGAAACAGTAGTTGTTAAAGACTAAAGAGTGTACCTTGTTCATTATCATGACTGTCATAGGTAAATGTTATATAACTATCTTCCTTGTGACTTTCTACTGTCCATATAACGTCACTGAACCTTATGGTACCACCTGATATTCCATACGCACAAATTGTTCGGTTAGAATTAATTCCATCAGTAATGTAATTAATCAGAAAATGAAAGTATGCATAATGCCACTGCGTGTACATGTGGAATGGCAGAAACTTCAATTATCAATTGATTAATAATTAATTTACCGTGGAGTGTGTTCCCATGATCATTAGCAGGCAATTTATAGGTATGGCCATCCAATGTGAACCGAGCGTGTCCAATTCTGTTTGCCACACGTCCAATAAGGGCTCCGAAGTAAACTGTATCATTCTGCCAAAAATTTCAAGGTGAGAAATTATTGGTTTATCACTGAAAAGTAGTTTTTTTTTTTTTTTTTTGAAAAAGTAGATGGTTAATATTCCTTATACACCAACATAAAGGAGTCATCGTAGTATCATTTTTTATTTTTTTCCAATAAATCATTTGGACACGAGTGAACGAATATATGATAAAAAACAAGAAGACAATTTTGGGTTAAATATGATCAATGCGTTACTTTCTTCGTCAAATATTATTTGGGCTGCTCTAAAGCTGGTCATCATACAGAATAAACAAACAAAACATACCGAATAAAAAGATAAAACAAAGTAAGAGAGAGTTGCAGAGAGAATAAAATCAAAGAATCTGTTTGTTTTTGTTTTTTTTATTTATTGAATTAGCTGATTGAATCACAAAAGAATTGAAGTTTCATACCTCGTATTGCTGAATGTCATCGTAGCCAAGCGTAATGTCAGCTAAATTCCCTGGAGAGAAAAACAAGACAGACAAAGGTTTATGTGATTGCCATTCAAAGAGCATAAATTAAAACAACTTATATACGTAACTAAGAATATAAAGCACACCATGTTTATCAGGGACTATGACGGAGACAATTGTTGCACCATAATTTGTCAAATTTAGCTCCATATTTCCTCTCTTGAGTTGATAAAACCCAATCTTCTTATCATTTTCATGTGCTTGAGCAAGGAGCAGAAGCCCGAGGAGAAAAGAGGAAACTAGGTACACCTTGAACATCATGTAAAGAAAGTTTCACCAGTAAGTAGTTTGATTTCCCTAACTACTTGTTTGGGAAAATTGAAGCTGGTACCTGTGAATATATAGAGAGAGAAAACAATGAGATCAAAACAATTCTAATACCCTGAGAATATAGAGAGAGAAAAAACAATGAGATCAAAACAGAATTCTATTTCAAGAAATTTTCAGTTGAGGATAGTGTATGAATAATAGGACCCTCTGCCCTCCTTTAATTTCCGAACTCTTGTGTTTGCTGTTAGATAACATTGACTCGAATCAAAAATTGGTTTACGGATAAAGACCTCAAAATCCACCATCCGCTTTTCTAATTTTATAATATTATGCGGATCACATGATATTCGTAGTCACCATAAAACTTTCCATTCGAGAATGTTATGAATCACTTATATTCTAGGTATAAGACGCGTTTGACAGGCGAAAAGGAAAGGGAATAATCTCGATAAAAATAGGTTAAATTATTAATTAAGTCTCTAAACTTTTAGGCAATTTTTAATTAAGTCTTTGGTATTAAATTGCTATAAATAATGTGTTAACTTGGACGGAATATTTTTTGATAAAGACTCAATTAAAAAAAATTAATATAGAGACCAAATTAAAAATTACTTAAAAGTTTAGAAATCTACTCAATAGTTTAATCTTATTTTTATTCTTAAAAAAAATTATAAAAAGGAACAAAAAGCATATCTCAATATTCAAATGTCGCATTATTATTATATGACTAAAATTTCAGAAACCTTTAACTTGAATGAAACACAATGAAATACGCGTAGGCATAATTTATATAGTAAATTAAATATACTAATAATAAATTAAATAATTTATTAAGATATTGCGATATTAAATCAGATTGTTTCCTTTTAGGGGTAAATATTTATTGTACGTGTTAGTTAGATAGTTTCCTTTTTCTCAGGATTTTGGTATATAGTTTCTGTTTTCAGGATTTTATTCCTATTTTCTGCGATTCTATTGTGATTTGTTTCCATGTACATATTAATGCTCTTAGAGTCAGTGAATCATGACTTGGCCTCATCTGATTTCTTTATAATTTAAATTAAATGAACGATTTGGTTATTTTAAATTAATTTTTACATGTTATATATTTTTTTTATTCTAAATAGTATATAAATAGACAATTTGGTTATTTTAAATTAATTTTCCACTTTATAAAACATAAAAAATCTTTACTCTATAAACAAAGGTTAAATTGCACTTTTGGTTCCCCTATAATTCTCAATTTACAATTTTGGTCTTTTTTTTAATTTCGTGATTTTAGTACTCCAATTTTTAAAAATTCGTGATTTTGGTTCTCCTATTTTTAATTTTGCCATTTTAGTCCTCTAATTTTTAAAAATCCTCAATTTTAGATCCCCTATTTTTAATTCCGTGATTTTAGTCCCCAAATTTTAATTCCATGATTTTAGTCCTCTAATTTTTAAAAATCCTCAATTTTAGATCCTCCTATTTTTAATTATGTGATTTTAGTTCCCAAATTTTAAAAATCTGCAATTAAAATCACAGATTTTTAAAAGTTGAAGGATTAAAATCGTGGAATTAAAAATAAAGAGACTAAAATCGCAGATTGAAAATTACAAGGGAACCAAAAGTATAATTTAGCCTTTTTTTTGTTATAGGTGTGAAGTATTTACTGATTTTGTCGATGACTAATCTTTGCCAAAGAATTTGGCTAACCATTTTTAATGAGGTATCTTCTCCAAACTATTTTTTTTCATTTACAAGGCTCAAACCCAAGACCTTACTAGACTAACATAATGATAGTAAATTAAGGGTTAAACTATTGAGTAGGTCCCTGAACTTTTAGGCAATTTTTAATTAGGTCTCTGTACTATTTTTTTTTAATTGAGTCATTAATCTTTTAAAAAAAATTATTTTGGTCCCTGGGGTTAACTTCACAAACGACAATCAAATGGAAGTTAACCTTAAGGACCCAATTGAAAAAAAAATTAAAATTAAGGACTCAGTTAAAAAAAATAGTATAGGGATCCACTTAAAAATTGTGTAAAAATTTAGAGACTTACTCAATAGTTTAACCATGAAAATATATACTACATTAGCCGACCCTCTCATGGTACAAGGCACAGTGAATCTACTTTTTTAGGTAGAATAAATCAAGTGGTCCAATAGCGAAGGTGAAGGTTGAAATACTTGTAAAAACAGGTCAACATCCAAGTTGGTAGTAAATAGTAGGGTTTAATATGAAAATGGTCCCTAAACTTTTACGAATTTCATTTTTAGTCCCTAAACAAA
Source organism: Spatholobus suberectus (assembly GCA_004329165.1). Lineage (NCBI taxonomy): Eukaryota > Viridiplantae > Streptophyta > Magnoliopsida > Fabales > Fabaceae > Spatholobus > Spatholobus suberectus. Next base: position 60,912,044 of record CM014729.1, read on the forward strand.
ATTTTGACTAGTCTTAGTCCCTATACTTTTCTCCATTAATGTTTTTAGTCCCTGTCGTTAAGTATCACTGTTAAGTGATAACGTGGCAGCCATGTTGACAATGATGTGTCTTGCAACGTGGACAACTAGTCTGACGTGATAGCCACGTGTAAAAGTTTTATGTAAATTTTGTTTTAAGTCCCTCATCTTTTCACGAAATTCACTTTTAGTCTCTCAATAATTTTTTGACCGGTCTTAGTCCTTCAACTATTATTTGTCATTATTTTTAGTCCCTCTCATCAAGTATAACCGTGAAGCGATGATATGGTAGCCACGTGAACTACTAGTCTGATGTGGCAATCATGTGGTATAATGTTACTAGTTCAAAACATTTTATCACGTGATTGCCACATTAGACTAATAGTTCACATGACAAGTCACGTGGCTACTACATCATCACTTAACATTGATACTTGATGGGAGGGACTAAAAACAACAACGGACAATAGTTAAGGGACTAAAGTCAAAAAATTGTTAAGGGACTAAAAGTAAGTTTCATGAAAAGATGAGGGACTAAAAACATATTTTACACAAAATTTTTACACGTGGCTGCCATGTCAGACTAGTAGTTCACGTGGCAAGCCACATGGTTGCCAATGTGGCTATCACATTATCACTTAACGGTGATAATTGATGGCAGGGACTAAAAACCTTAACGAAGAAAAGTATAGGGAGTAAAACTGGTTAAAATTTTGTTTAAGGACTAAAACAAATTTAGTAAAAAATTAAGGGACGATTTTCATATTTAACCCTAAATAGTATATAGGAAAGGCATTTATACTTCATACTTTTGCATATAGTCTATTTATAAGACTTAATGTGGTTATTGCCTACATATGAGTGAGTCATCACTTAGGACTAATGGTCCAGCTTGTCCATAACGTAATTCTATATGATGCAAGTAAGGTGTTTAAAATTGAATCAATCATTAAATTAATGAAAACAGTGGTTTAGAATTTAATGATCTGGTTGAATTGTTGTTGACAAGGGCAAATCTTAATAGTGACAAGAGGAGTTATGACTCCCCCAAAGTTTTTTTTATTTTTTCTACTTATATACATTAATAGTATAACTAGTATTTTAACCTGTGTATTGCACAGAATAAAATATTTATTTTATATAACTTAAATTTATAATAAATAAATACTTTTGAATATATAAATTATATTATAATTAAAATTTGTAATCAATAAATGTTTTTGAATATATAGATTATATTTTATATTTATAATAAACAATTATTGTAATACAATGTTAATTTTTAATTGTTGATAATTTCTTTTAAAAAAATATTGAAATTCAATTTGGAACTTAAAATATTGAAAATGATAGATTGAAAGACATAAGAAGTTAAAAAATTCAAAAAAGCACTCTCATTGAAAAATGACAGCTAAAAACACTTTCGTTAAAAAATAATAGCTAAAAATGCTTTCGTTCAAGATAGTTGTTCTTATTTAATATATAAGATGAATTACTATGGCATATGAGTCATACATATATAAACAAGTCTTGTAAGTTATAAGAAGATTTTATTATATCAAATATTATTTCAATAATAAATTATTCCAAAATAGTATTTCTAACTTTTTCAATTATGAATTACTCTAAAATAATATGATATTATATATTTAATTTATACATTAAATCTTATTTTGGTTTCAGCTAATTTTTTTGTTCAAGTTTCATAATTGATTATTGAATCGGTAATAATTAAATAATATTATTTTAATTTTTTTATAATATATTAAATAATATTAAATAAAAAAACAAAATATTCCTTATTTTATAATATTAAAAATTAAACTTTACTTATAAATGTTATTAACTTATTATTCATAACTCATCATAATAGATAATATTCAAAATTAAAAATAAAACAAATCAAATATATATCATAACATTTTTAAGTTTAACAACACACGATAGTATTGCACAATTAATTATTAGTCACAATTAAATTATTGTTGTTAATAAGACTAGTCTTATACTATAAATTAGGTATCTCGATTACTCTTATATCATAAATTATATAATACATAATTTAGAGAGTGAAATTCTTACTTTCTTAATTTTTCAATTAAATATTTTTAATATTATATTTTTTTAGTTAGATATACATTTCACACACTATTCTGCAATTAACTAAAAAATTTCTCTTTTGGGTTTTGACCATCTCAGACTACTTTGTACTTTATGTTCTTTACCAACTACGTTGTGAGAAGAAAGGATGATTTTGAGGTTGTCACGACTTGGAATTGTAACTTGGGTTTGGGTTGTTCTGTGAGAAATTGGCCAGGCCAAGGTGGCCGAGTTCTGTGCAGGGCAGGCAAGCAGAGGTCGACCTCAGGAGGGTTTAAAAAAAAAAAGGAAAAGGCAAGTATAGAGTTACGTTAAACCATATCCAAGGCAAAGGAAATTGTTGGAACAACAATGCAATACAAGGATTTCACCAACACCCTATAGGAACCAAGTAAAAAAAATTTAGTTCCTTCCTTTGGACACTTTTGGATGCGATCCGAGATTTCCAAAAACTACTTTCATTTCACTTGCTATGATGATGAGTATTTGAAAGTGAAACTCTTGCCAAAATATCTCTCAAAATATTCTCAATGTTTCTAATGGAAGTTTTATTTTATTTTTTGAATTTTAAGTCTAAGTTTTTGTAGAAAGTTTATTTTAATATCTTACTTCTTGATTCAATTTGACAAAAAAGTTGCATTTAGAATACTAGTTGGAGACAAGGTGAAAAAAACACCTAAAATAAAATACTTCAACACATAAGTGAGTCATAAAGTGAAAATGGATTAGGTAAAAATTTAATTTGTATATAACTATATATTATATAAAGAGAAAGTTAACTAGTTGTCAACTCTGTCATTTGATCGTCATTGGATAGAAGACATGTCCACACACACCGAAATTTTAATTGAATGCAAGGTAGGGTGCTCACCACGTCACCCCCGATGCACGATAGCTAAGACCAATGCACATGAGAGCGTGTGAGAGAAAGCGAGATAAAAAAAAATTGTGCTAAATTGTGTGCTACTGTATTGGTTGTATGCCTTACAAGAAATAGCCCTAAATTAGCAAAACTTGCTGCCAACCGTTGACAATTATCTACTAGACCTTGGAAGTATGTCTTTGTCTCTTGTCCAAGCTTTTTCCACTATTGCTTTAACTGGTAACAATCGATTTCGAATATCAGCTCCTAAAAGCGTAAATCAGCTGTTATTACTAGCCCCACCCGAGATCAAGCAGCTGAATTAAACAATCTTTCTTTAGAGCCTGTCGTGTTGGTAAGAAGCTTTGGTTATTTAAGCATGGGTTTTGATGTTATTTTTTTACATGACAAAGTTATGTAGAATGACATGTTGTTGAGAGATTTGAGTAGTTGAGATCACTCCTGTTGATGTTGATCCTAGGTATTAGGTTGTTTAGCAGGATGAGTTAGTTTGGTGATAAGATTTGTCACCCAGTGGAAGGAAAATTGTGGAATAAACCATCAATTTGATTCTGAAGTATTACCCTCTCTTGTAAATAGTCCTTAAAGTAATGAAATTATATAAGTAATCCTAAAGTATTAGAAATAATACTACATAGTTCCTAAAGTATTAAAAAATCTTTCAAATTAATCCCTCAACATTAATAAAATAATATATCAACATAGGAATTAAATTGATGGATGTTCAATACTTTAGTGACTACTTATATAATTTCATTACTTTAAGGACTATTCAAGAGAGAGAATAATACTTGAAGGCCAAAATTGGTGCTTTATTCAAAATTGTGGCTTGGTTCAACCTATGGTGGTTTTGTTGTAAGTCCACTACACACAACTCCCATGCTCGAATGTGGTTTGATGAGGTCATGGACTCATGGTGATTAATGGGTTGGAGTTAAGGCTAATCAGTATTATAGGATGCCTCAAACCATTCCCTGACTCGGTTATGCTTTGGATGTTAACAAGTTGCAATAAGAGTAGGCAAAACTTGTATAGCTTACACATATGGTGTCAAAATATTCTACTCCAACTTGTCCTTGGGCCTAAACTGATAGATGTTGTAACGACCCACAGTCGCTACTACACCGCACCATTGTGTACTACCATCACGTGTAGGCATATATGTATATATAAATGTATGCATAAATATCAAAAGAGACTCATATGTCTCAACCAAAACCACTATACAATCTCTACCACTCAGGAAGAATAAACGAACAGGAAGGATGACACAAAATACACACACACACACACATCAAACAGGGGAGAAGGATACAAAACACACTTCCTATAGCTGGTCACACTATACGTCCAATCAAAAGACTAAAACAGAAACAATACAACAATCAAAAGGCGATTGTGTGACTCATCGCGTCACATTACCTCTTGCTAGCAGCTCCACCTAGCCAGATCCACTAAAGGCTCAACGCTTGCTCCCACGTTCAACGACGTGATCATCATAGTCAACAAAAGCACATTAGCAACAACCACAACAAAACAACAAGACAAGGGTAAGCTTACTTAAAAAAAATACATCACAACATATCATCGAAAGAGTCATTAATAATTCAAATTATCAGCCACATGTAATACAAGATACAAGGTACAACGATATGGATTTCATAATGTTAAACCACAAGTTGCAACAATTTCGCCATTACAATGTCAATGCATGAAGATACGACTCTGAAGAGATTTACAACAATTCAAGCGATTAGCCAGGTCTCACCCCCTAACATGGCATCAACAGCACCCAGTCACATGCCTCTTACTATTCAGGGATTGCCAAACTCTGATCTACGGATTAGATCATATGAACTATCGAGATAAGTGTATGTGGGAAGTGGCTCACCGCGACTCAAGGTTTGTACTACCTTGGCCCCCTGTGGAATTGCCCATCCACTCATCCCCGAAGCCCCATGACAGCAACCTCACGTCTCATCTAGCACTAGGTTGGAGGCCTTGTCTAAGCCGTCTGCTCCAGTCAGCCAACCAACTTACGTGCTTACTCACAACACAGCATGAGGTCCATCATCAGCGACCTTAGCCACCAACATATACATGAATGCATGTACAACATCACATCAACGTCAACAAGTTAAATGAATTTTAACAACAACACCATGTGGGCTCAATTCAACACCACACATGGCCAGACAACCACTACCAACCCCATGCAGGCTCAATTCAGCACCATAAATGGTAAACAGGTATGATTGTGATATTAAATTTCCACTTTTGAAAGAAAGTGGCAATTTAATATCACAGAGGAGAAAGAAAGAAATCATCTCTTGAAGCCCGATGCTATGATTATGATATCTGATTTGAAAAGATTATCAAGCAATTGTGGCAATTCAAGTACTATACGTACGTCTCATAGGCTTTCTTCCGAATGATAATAATAAGAAGAAGAAAAGAATAAGCCAAATTGGTTATACACAGGTGGACTCACTTAAGTGACATGACGTAGGCGACTTTGCATTTCGTTAGCCATGTCGGCATCGCATAAATGGAGATTAACGATAACGATCAAGGAAAATAGATGACATGGCAACAAGTTATGTTTTTTACGGTACCCCTTGTAAATTTTAGGTGTTTTGGAACAATTAGTTTTTAGATCAATAAGCATAAACCATATGAAATTCTTTTTGAGTCTTTGCTATGCTTTCAAAAACTCAGTGGGAGTATTGATGATCATGCATTTAATACTCACAGAGAGGTTATGAATATAAGTTACTTTGTTTGAATTAGGAGGACTTGGTGGGAGTTAGGAGGTGGCACTGTGGTCGTGCGTGCGACAGAGAATAAGGTTGCACGGTGACCTAGTTGGGCAGCACAACAGTTGAGAGTTTGCAGAAGATTATATTTTTAGTTGTAACATAAGTGTTTGAGTTATACATGACATGGCAACAACTTATATTTTTATTGGTCAAAAAAATAACTGTTCCAAAACAGCTTTATTTACCAGGGTATCATAGTAACTTCCTTAAAATAGGTTGTTTTAGAAATGTCAAGGACCAAAAATGGAGAACAATATTTGTAGGGACTAAAATTAAAACCATATACATTTACAAAGACTAAAAACTTATTTAAGTTTATCTTCAACAAAGTGAAAAAATATTTGATGCCATGTCAAAAAAAATTCAAGTAAAAATAGTTATATATTAGGTTGTGTTTGTTTTAGAGAATAATTTTTCATTTTTTAGTATAAGATTCTTAGAAATGATATTCTTAAAAAAATTATACTTATGTTTTATATTTTTATATTGTTTAAAAACTTGTTCTCATATATAGTGGAAGATAAGATAAAAATATCATTAAAAATGAATAAAATTTGATTCATCCCTTCCTACTACTAATTACAAATGCCCACTAACATGTTATAAAATTTTAAGAGGGAGTATCAACTTACTATATAAGTAATTTTTGGTAAAATTATTTCCTTTAATATCTCTTTATATAAATTAAATTTTATTAATGCAATCTTTAAATTAAAATTTTTTATTGAGTAGGTCAAGTTTATAATTATTTTATAAAACTTTAAAACTATTTGATATTCATTAAATAAATTCAATTTAACACATTATACATTTAAAAAATATAAGTAAATATAGACAATAAGATATTATACAATTATAAATGTCTAATTCATATAAAATCTGGTATGCATAATTATTAAATTAATATCAAAATATTCAACTATTAGATTGATAAAATTTAATTTGTACATAAAAACTATTAAAAAAAGTAACTTTGCTAAAAGTTAATCTTTGGAATAATTTAATCCCTCCTCAAACTTCAATCATTCCACAAGAATAAATAATTGTATAAAATAATGGGAATGGTGTAAAAAATATACCTCAAAATAAGTTTTGTCTAAGAATAATATTTCAAAACTTGAAATAAATATGTGAACATTTTGTAACTACCTCAACATTTGCTGCAACAAAAAAGGAAAACTTAAATTAAACACCTCCTTATAATTTAGGATAAATTACATATTACCTTCTTATAGTTTTATACTTTGTCGAAGTACCAATAACTTGAGTCAATAAATAAATAAATAAATAATATATATATATATATATATATGGGTCTGGATCTGTTGACACCTAAGTGTCAAAGTTTGTCAAATTACACCTTCAATAACTTTTTGTATAATGCAAATTTAATCAATTCAACTATTGAATTATGTGATATTATCTTCATGATCATATATATCAAATTTCACATCACTTTGGACTTTTCTACAAATGTTATCTAACATTGAATATTTACATATATTTTAATATCATATTGTACGTTAAAATAAAGTGATGTGATGAACTACTAAATGATTTTAGAATGTATGAAATTTTGTATACTTAATCTAATTAATAAGAACATCAAATTCAACGGTTAGATCAATTAAATTTGCATTCTACAAAAAGTTGTTAAAGGTGTAATTTGACTAACTTTGACACCTGGTGTCAACGGATCCTGACCCTATGTGTGTATGTGTGTGTGTGTGTGTGTGTGTGTGTGTGCATGTATGTATAACTAAACGTTCTTAAAGGCTAGTCACGATTAAATTACCATTGCTAGTAAGACTTAAATTGCTACTAAAATTAAATATATATATATATATATATATATATATATATATATTGCACATAAGCGGTGGGTTAAATGATATAATTAAAAAGTGTAGGGACTTATAAGAGACAAAAGAAATATACATGAAGATATACTTTAGATTCATTAAGTATCAATGATATGTTAATCAAATGGTTAGTCAAATTCAAGAAGGGATGAATTGAGTTATTTTAAAAAAAAAAACTTTTTTCACAAATCAATTTAACAAGAGTGTGGAGGATAAATATATTAGTAAGAACAAGAATAACCCTAGAAACAAATCAATTGATGGGAAACACTTAAAACCCAATTAACAACGCCTAAAATCCAATTAATAATATCAATTGAAAAACAACAATCATATATATGATATGTAAATTAATAATAAAAAGAAAAGTAAAAGATAAGGATTAGAAAAGAGTACATCAGATATTTATATTGATTCAACCATTAACTACTTGCGACCTACATTTAGTCCTCAAGTCATGCTTGAGATTTTCTCCACAAAAATCAAAGTTGTTATAGCAGAATAGTTTCTTTACAAAAAGGATGCCTCACCCTAATTATGTACAACCGTAAAGATTCCTCACCCTAAAAAACTACAGGAATACAACACCCTTATTACAATTAAAAGAGTGAATCACCAATTTAGTCTTTGAAATTGCAATAGTCCATCAAATTGGTCCTTAAAATTAATTAAATACTAAAATAGTACCTGAAATTGTACAATGTCAATCAATTTAGTACCTAAAATTAGAATGAACGGTCAAATTAGTCCTTAAAATGAATAAAATGAGAAAATAATTCCTGAAATTATAAATTATCAATCAATTTATTTCCTAAAATTGTAATGATTGGTCAAATTGGCACCTAAAATTAAAAAAACTTAATTACACTTTTCCTCCTAATTTTTAAAATTTGGCAAATTTTGTCCCTAAAATTTTTTTCACGCATTTTGACTCTAACATTCAAAAATTCACACTTTTTTTCCTATAGCACATCTAAGCCATTAGAAAACAGTAAAAATGTTAGCGGTAAGATTTGAATCCTATACCCCTTCCTTCTCCATAACTACAAAATCACTAAGTCATTTAGCTTGTTTAGTTTATATATAAAAAATATATTATTTATACCATTTTTGCATTTGTTAATTATACTTTTGGTTTCCCAAGTGTATTTTTAAATTTATTGTATAAAAAATATTAAAATTAAGATAATAAATTTATTCATTAAATATTTTTTAATTGTTTAAATTTATAATTTATTCAAATTTATTTATTAAATTATATAAAATTATTTATTAGTTAAATTATACAATAACTTATAAATTTATTTATTAAATATTTTTATTTTTGAATAACTACCCTACAAATAAAAGGGTGGAAGATATGTAAATAATTTTATATAATTGAATAAATAAATTTGTATAATTAAAATAAAAATATTTAATAAATAAATTTATCTTCTTCATTTTTAATATTTTTTTATACAAATATAAACATACACTTAGAGAATCAAAAGTGCAATTAACAAATATAGTAATGATATATATAAAATATATTTTTTATATGTAAACTAAATAAGCTAAATGACTTAGTGGCTTTGTTGGTGGTGGAGAAAGAGGAGGTCAAGGGTTTGAATCCTACCTCCAACATTTTTTCATTTCCACGTCATGGATCGTTAATTAATGTAAAGATAAAATTTGCAAAATTATATAAGTTTAAAATCAAATGTGCAACAAAAAAATTAGGACATAATTCGTAAAATTTTGAAAGTTAGAAGACAAAAAGTGTAATTAAGTCGTTTTAATTTTAGGGACTAATTTAACAAATCATTATAATTTTTGGAACCATTTTGTCATTTTATTAATTTTAAAGACTAATTTGACTGTCCATTACAATTTTGAGGACTTAATTGATTGATAATATACAATTTCAGGGATTATTTTACTGTTTTATTAATTTCAAGGACCAATTTGACTTATCATTATAATTTCAAGGATTAAATTGGTGATTTACTCCAATAAAAAAGAGAGAGAGGGAAAGTAGTGAATCACTTTCATAGTGAAGATAATCACAACTGAAGCTTCAAAAGAATCTAAAAACAACTAGAAAGGCTTAAGAAAGGATAAGAAGTATTGTAATTCGCTTGTGTTATGGTTTATAGGTTCTAAAATCATTTATTTATAATTGAATTTTAATTGTGGTAAGCTAGAAAGAGAAAATTTTGGAAAACCCCAATTTAATGAATGATAATCGATTATTATCACTTAAAATCATTTAAATGAGCTAATAATCTATCCAAGCATAAAAGAATAAAGTTTAGGTTGAATTAATCTGTAGGTCCCTATAATTTTATAAAGTTTTTAATTAAGTCACTACAGTTAAAAATACTTTTAAAAAGTCCTTATAGTTTAAAAAAATTGTAATTAAATCCCTATATGCTAACAGTGATATAACTGTTAATTTATATTTAACATAATTACATTTTAGTCTCTTTACTTTTCTCTTATTTACAATAAGTTCAAGTGTAGGTGATATGCACAAATGGGAAAGAAATTAATAAAGGTATTGAATGTAGGAATCAAATCCCTAACCTTGAAGTCCACCAATAATACTAAAACCAATAAGCTAATAACTTTATTTGATATATAAATAAAAATTATATTATATATAACTTAAATAGGAGACTAAAATTACGCAATTATTTACTACTACTAAATTAAATAGTATTAACACTATACAAACTAATAATATTAAAATTAATATTAATAAATATATAGTAATAATATTAAAATTAATATTAATAAATATAAATTAATAATATATACCAAGGACCAAAATTACACATATAGTTATTACTAGTAAAGAAACAATATAATATTATAAACAAAATGAACAATAACTTATACTTTTTAATACTATATATTTTAATTATAACTTAATCACTCAATTTTAAATAATTTTATTTTTTGTAAAATTGTGTTGTTTTAATATTTTTATTTTTTCTCCACATATTTTAGCGACTAAAATAAGATATTTTTATCGTTGAAATAATTTTTTATATATATTTCACTAAAAAAAGTATATTTATATCATATGTTTCCAATTAATCTTCTTCTGATATATTTATATCATATCTAATATATTTAAATTTTTCTAAAAGGTTATTAATATATACTAATTTATATATAATAATGAACTCTAAGGGTGAGAATTCAAACTACATTCATACTGACAAGTATATATTATTAATTTATATATATTAATATGAATTTTAATATTATTAGTTTATATGATGTTAATATTATTTAATTTAGTAGTGGTAAATATATGTGCAATTTTGGTCTCCAATTTAAGTTATATATAATATAAATTTCATTTGTATATCAAATAAAGTCATTAGCTTTGTGGTTTTAATGTTATTTGTGAAGTTCAAAGGTGAGGGATCGATTCCCCCTTACAATACCTTTTTTTAATTCCTTTCCTGTATTTGCATACCACCTACACTCAGACTTAATTATAAATAAGAAGAAAGTTGGGAGACAAAAATGCAATTAAGTTAAATATAAATTAACGGAGTTATAACAACTTTAACATGTAAGAATTTAACTACAATCTTTTAAACTATGAAGACTTTTTTGAAGTGTTTTTAACTATAAGTACTTAATTAAAAACTCTATAAAATTATAAAAACCTTCGAATTAATTTAACCTAGAGTTTATCATATTTTGCCTCACTAATAAGCAATTATATCGAGGGATAATTAATTATCTTGAGTGATAATCAATTATTATGTTCTTAACAAGCCCAGAATGATGATTGAATCAAAATAATCAAATATTGGTAGGGTGAATTTATTATCATGATTCTTGTACCCCAAAAACTAGTTTTTAACAAATAATTTTAAAGGGATTTAACCAAAATCAATTATACACTTTATAAGACTAATTTACAAAAGGTTTAAGTGCTAGAATTCGTTTGAAAAACACTTTTGCTTAGATTAAAAAAACCTAAGTTTAATTTTAGGTTTCAAAATTATTCTCAATAAGTTAATAAAACCTTACATATGATCCTAAGAAGGGATTGAGATTCTATCCTTTAGGTTCTCTTCATCAAAACTTGTCTACCCTTTAGATGTTGAATTTCCAATCCTTTGTTTTGTTTTGTTTGTTTTTGCATAGTGATTGCTTGAGGACAAGCAAAATCTTAAGTTTAGGGTCGTTTGATGTGTCCTCCTTTGTATAATATTTTAAGGTTATTTTGCATGTATTTTGTGTTAGACTTAGGCCGCATTTCATCACTATTTGATTAATTTCTTTCATTTGGTACTTTTTTACTACATGCAATTGTGTTGTGATTTTAGGTAAGATTGATGGAGGATTGGCTAAGATAGAGGTTGGTTAAGCATGAGGAATTGAATAAAGATGGTTTGGAGATTGCCTTGGTAGATAAGCTTGCACATGAGATGTGGGAAATCCCACCTCTATAGGATTTGGAAGTTAAAGCATTTTCTCTCCCTTAGCAGAATTCCCCACTACCTTGGTGAAAATTCCTTCTAAGGCGTGACAATGAAGGAAAATCACCTAGCAGAATTCGTCACCACCTGGTAAAAATCCTCAACAAAGGGTGATCGTAATCAGGTGTTGTTTTATACGAATTTTGGGTTCTAATTTGTATAGGCTTGAGCCCTTATTAAACCTTGAGTATACATAGACATTTTAGGGATTATTTTATGTATGAACACTTGTTTTTAGACTACTTAAGAGCAAAAGCGAATTAACTCTTCTCCCTTCGTCGAGTTTAAATGTTTCTTTATTTTTCTTTGAGTTCTATTCATGGACATGTATGAGTAGTTCTCTATTTCTAAGAATTGGGGCCTAGCCTTTGATGAATTAATGGATATTTAATTAATATACCTTTTGTGCTTGATTGTGTTCTTCTCTTGATTCCTCCTTTATTACATTTCTATATGCAAATCATCTAATTATTGTTTTTCATAAGCTAAGTTGTTTAGGGAAGTACTGAAAGCATAACTTAGGCATCAAACTGCTATAAAGAAGGAATTTGGGGTTTACTTATGAAGTAGATTTAATCTCTTCGGGGAGCAATTGAATTAACAAAGAATGTACGGGGTCTAATTGAACATAGCCACCACAAAAGTAGAAGTCAATTTAGTCAGATACATCTTCAATTCTTAAAAGGGAACGAAGGTTACATTAGGTTAATTTACCTTCAATAGAGAAAAAATTAGAGCACATGGGCAAGGAAATTAGTCCATTAAGTATCATAGTGTGAACTCCCAATGTTAGAAGTTAATGTGAAAAAACCACAACCATACAGTTGTCATCAACTAATAAAATATCATATCCTCAAGGACTGTGTTTTATGATTACCGATTTATTGTGATTCAAAAAGATAAAACAAGATAAAAGATTGATAAGATTTATAGATTGTAAAGATAGAATCAAAGATAAAAATTTAAAGTAAAAATGAAACAAAGATTCTAAAAAGATAAAGTTGATGATAAAGAAGCTTCTAGGATTAGGGATTCACACCATGACTTCCTATTGACCTAATCTCCTTATCTTAATGCTTTTATTGTTTCTCTTTGAAAGTGAATTAACTTAAGGTAACCTCCATTCCCTTTTAGGATACGAAAATGTATCTAATTAAATTGACTCCTACTTTCGTCATAATTATGTTCAATTAAACTTGTTAAGTTCTTTGTTAATTCATTTAGCCCTCAAAGGACTAAACCTATTTTCGTGATTAAATGCCTAGGCTCCTTCTCTATGGTTCCAATAATTAGGTTCACCTTTTAGTTATTTCCTAAACATCTAAAGTTATGAAAAACGATGACCAATCGATTCACATATATAAAATCAATAAAGAAAAGAATTAAGAAGAAAACTAAAAGAACATCAAGATAATTCAATTAAGCATTAATAGTTGTCAAGGGCTAGGCCCCAATCCTAGAAACAAGAATGACTATGCAAGCATAACCATGGAGAAAGTTAAAAAAGAAGAAACATTCAAACCTAGAGAAGGAAGAAGAAGAATAAAAGAACGAGATAGCTTCTACCCATAAGTTGCCCCTCATAGGGTTTAGAACCTTTTTCCTAACCCTAAAATGCCTATTTATAGTTATATTACAAGTAGGGACCAAGCCTAACTAAAACAAGTTAGAAAATTCACAACATAAGAATTCTATTGCGCGCCCACGACCATGGTTTGAACCACAGGCAAGCCATGGCTCTCTCTGGTTGTAAATTTAAACATCCTAGGTTGCTGCCACGCCTATGGAAGCAACCACAGGTAGGTCGTGGTTCAATCTGGTAATGAGTTTCACCACTTTTTCTCATTTTCCTTCATGCTCTACTGCTTGTTGTCCCTCCTTTGCTTAATTAAAGCCTCAACAAACTATTTAATGCCCTTTTTCCTTGTTCTTAATCATTCCAAGTCCAATTCTCAAGTCACCAATGCCAAGCATTCCAATGATACATGTCCTGAAATTCCAAAAACATGTAAAAAAGCACATCACAAATTCCAAATGACAAAATTAAAGAAAATAAGATGAAACTTATCCTAATTGACTCAAAATGCATGTAAACCTACCTAAATTAATATGCAAAATTCACAATAAAATGCAACACATCAAAAGACTCTCTAATATGGATTTTCCTTATTTTGAATTGTTTGCATTCTCATAATTTTGAATTCTAAATCAATTGTGAAATACATTCTTTATTCAATTGATTCTTTCTTGTTCTATTGTATTTTAATCATAATAATTACAAATCAAACACGCAGTCCCTATGGAAGAACAATAAAATTTTATTACTTGACAACACTGTTCACTTGCGGATGCATATCAAGATTTTGGCGCTATTGTTAGGGACTGCACTTTCTTGATTTTGTGATTTATTTCCATTTAATTGAAATTGAACAAAATCTTCCATTCTTTTATTCTTTTTAATTTCTCTTTATTATTATTTATTTTATTCCTTTTTATTTTTCACAAGTACTATTCTTCTTTGCAAGTAACTTTTTTTGTTTATGCGAAGATCCCTCTAGCTTGGATCGCCGTAGAAGCGAACCTTAAGACAAAAAGTACACTCCATAGAAGGAAAAAAGCCCAAACACATAGTATAGAAGAAGTTCTAGAAGACACAATTGCCATGGCTGATAATTAGGAAAACAGGCATGCCAAAAACTCGTGGGTTTCCAATTAGGATTGCCCGTCCGATCTTCATCACCAAGAATTTAACAGTACAACCTTCCTGGTCACCATGGTAAGGCAAAACCAATTCGGCGAACTACCATTGGAAGACCCTAATGATCACATTGAGAGATTTAAGGAAATCTATAAGACCCTCAAATATGAACGTGTTTCTTTTAATGCGCTTCATCTTCGCTTATTCCCCTCACTGTTAAGAATAAATCGAAGGCATGAGTGAGAACCATTTCTATAGGTGAGGTCATCACCTAGCTCTTTGTGAATAGGCCTTCATTAACAAGCTATACCCACCTTTAAAGATTGCAAAAATAAGGAAACAAATTTCCAATTTTTGCTAACGCAATGGCAAATCACTATATAAAGATTGGGAGTAATACAAAGGTTTAATGGAGGCATTCTGACACTATGGAATTGAGCAATGGTCAATAATTCAAATCTTCTACAATGGGCTAAGGTACCTGAGTAGAATGAACTTGGACTCTGCATTTGGTGAAGCATTCATGGATAACGCACTAGAAGATAGAATAGTCATCCTTGAAGTTGTAGCTATGAACCATAATTAGTGGGGTGGCATGAGAGAAAGTAGCCCAAGGATAATCGTCACAGGTAAGTATAAGGTAAGAAATGTAGATTTAATAATGGCAAAATTTAATGCTTTGAACCAATGCTTTGAACTAAGTGGGTGATATTAACATGCCTTGTGAGCTTTGTGGTTTACAAGGATATACAACTTTAGTGTCAAGCAAGGATCCCTACTTCACAAGAGGAACAAGTAAAAAGTGTGGCTGCCACACATAATTTTTATTATTATAATCAAATAGGGCAAATGATCCATATTCAAGTACCTACAACTCAGGCTGGGGGAACCACCCTAACTTCTCCTACAGGAACAATCAGAATCAAGTTGGGCCAGGTAATGGTAAACCCTCCTTAGGGTACTAGTAGGTACAAACCTCTAAACTAGAGACTTTTCTTGAAAATTTTGTTTTAGCCCAAACCAAGCTAAACGAGTTTATGAATAATGCTATTAAGGATTTGTCATATAAGGTGGAAAGTTTAGCCATCCTTGGAAAGATGTTAAAAACCCAAATTGCTTAGCAAGCAACTCTTCTAGTAGATCCCCAGGTAAATTCCCGAGGCAACCTAAGGTTAATCCTAGTAAGCATTGTAATGCAATAACCTTAAGGGGTGAAAAACAATTACAGGTTCCTAAGGCTAGGAAAGATAAAGATAAGGTTGAAGGGGATAAGGAGATAGAAGTTATAGGACATAACCCATAAAGCAAAATGTAGTTGAGAAAAAGAAAATGTCCACATATATACCCCTAAAGCCTTACCAACCACCTATTCCATTCCCCCAAAGGTTGACGCAAACTAAGATAGATAGGCAATATGGGAGATTTGTAAAGGTCCTAAAAAAGCTTCACCTAAATATCCCATTCAATGAAGCTTTGAAACAAATGCCTTTTTATGCCAAGTTTTTAAAAGAGATTTTGTCTAATAAAAGGTCCTTAGAGGAGCATGAAACGATGGCTCTAACAAAAGTATGTAGTGAATCTAAAATTGCATTGTCATACAATTGGTATGTATCCATCTATCTACTGTCATACAATCTAAGACATCTAATTACATGTCTTAAGTACTGTACAACTGGCTTATCAAAAAGCGTTGCATTATTGCATACAACTGGAAAAGGACCGAGTGATTTAACCCTTCATAATAGCTAGTTTTTCAAGCATAAAAAGGGAAGAAATCCTCTAATTCAATTAAGCCTTTGAGAAAAATCATCAAAGAAAAAAAGTGCAAAAAAATCCTCTATTAGGGTACTGAATAGAATTTGAGCGATTCTGAGCAAGAATAAGGCTTCTATGCACACATGAATATCATGTTGTGAGAGAATTCACTTCTACAGAGATCATCTAGAGCTAAAACAATAGAATTAGAAGTGTGTATTAGGTGTTCTTACTATAAAAATAATTCAATCATATGAGAGTTAGTAAGATTGTGTTCTGTGCAATCTAACAAAAAACCCTTGTTGTTTTAGCTACTGTAACCTCTCAAGACCAAGTGTTGGTGTTGTGGATGAGGTGTTGTGTTGTTTATTTCCTTGACCAAATGTTGGTACTATGATTGAATTGGTGTGTCGTTAGCCTCCCAAGAATTGGTGTGGTTCTATGGTTGAGAAAAACCTGCAGAGGTTCAAAATACTAATTTGGTGTCTAAGAAGAATACTTGATCTTGATAGTAAAAATCCCACCTAGTGTAGGGACTAGATATAGCCCGGGTATTTTGGGTGAACCAAGATAAATCATTGTGTCTTTTCTTTCTTGCTTTGCACACTGGTTATTTATGAACATCTTACATTGAAACTCTAGTTTAAAGGGGAATTCACCTTTAGAATAACCTTTACAAAAAATCATAATCATATATTCTGAGTAAATCTTTCAAAGATTTAATCAATTATTAATAAACTCAAGCATTTGAAAGGTGTTATATATATAGATTAAGAGTTAAAAGAAAAATAATCTCCTTTTTTAATATCTTGAGTTTTTTTGACAAAGAAAAGGCTTCTAAATTTAGCATTCTAAACACACTAAAAAGTAGTTTTTCATACAACATACAGTTAAAGTGCATTCTAAGTAAGAAGATTGTTTAAGATTCTTAGGATAAAATTTCATAAAGATTTGATTAATAATAAGTCATTTGATAACAACACATTAATTAAGGACTTCTAGTTTTTAAGAACACAAAAATCTTATTTCATTAAAAGCTTTTCTTACTAGTGTTAAACATTCCTTAAAAAGAAATAAAGGTTTCTACAATTCGCAGTCTGAGCATCAGAATGGTCTCTAACAAGAAAAGCTTTTGAAGTCACAATTCAACCCCCCCTTCTTACAACATTCTTGTTCACTTTAGTCCTATGACTGAATCTGGTGTGGTTAGCTCTGAGACCCATCAACTGAGAGAGTATTTCCCACATGGGGTCAAAAGAGGAGCCAACTAGCTAATCAATCTCCGTATCTACTGGAGCATCCACTTCCTCTACTAGATCACCTTAGCTTATGCAATCTTGAAGACCCATTAACCTTGAATTTGTTTCAGGCCCATTTGATTCAATGTACTCTCATCAAATTCATTCCTATCATATAAATAAATTTGGTCTTGGCTTGTAGATCAAAGCCAAATTAAACAATAAACCTAGAGGTTAAAACAACATAGGAGAGCCATGCCATGTTTCCTTCTGGCCTTCATTATCCTCTCAATGATAAATAAAGCCCAATTCCTTCTTGAACATGCATAAGAGGAATACATCATCATCAATCATCCTAGCATAGTTCCTAGAGCATGCATCTATAAGCTTGCATATTGCATAATGCAACAATTTATCTTTTATAGTAAAAAAAATGTTTGTAGTAATTACCTTTCCTGATGGCAGCTCAGCATTTTCCCTCAGCATGCTCACAAGAACAAAGGTCTTCTCAAAACCAGGCCACTCATTAGATGTCTTGGCTAAATTCAAATGCCTATCTTCATGCTTTAAACATGTTACCTTTAGCTAGATCTTAGGAGTGATCACCAATCTCTTTCTCATTATCTCATACACCATATAGCCTTACATATTGACAAAGAGATTAGTGTAAAATACCTTGACCAGATCAGGATAGCAGGGACCATAAAGACCAACAAACTTTTCCAATCCTTGCATGTGGATGAGTTCCTGAAACTAAAATCCCTAAGCTCTGAAATATAACTAGGCTCAACAAAACCTTGGGGGAAAAATTCTTCAGATAAACTTTCAATCTAGTCATCATTGCTGAAAAAGTGAGAATGATCAATCTTCTGAGCAACGATAGATGGTGCTGGTGGTACAAAACGAGCAGGTGTTGCCTTCTTGCGTCTTCAGATGGAGGAAGCCATTGATGAATGTGAAAGAAAAAGGGCTTTTTATTTTTGATCGATTTGGAAAAATTAATTGGTGGAAAATGAAGTTTTGTGCCAAATGTATAGGATTTAGTAATACTAATTAGGTTTAATCAATAAAAATGAGATTTAAGATTAAAGGGGTGAGAGAGTTTAGAAGGAAGAAAAGATATGGTTGGCGGTGTTAGGACTTTTATGCCCTTAGAACCCTTATTAAGGATGAGATAATAAATTATATGCCCTGGTAATTGATTATTTCATTCTTTGGCACCCTAGAATGTAAAACCCAGCGTCAATAATCAACTATTTTCTTGGAGAATCGATTATTTCGATACCCATTGCTTACAAAATATGAAACTCACATGGATAATCGATTATGGCCAAGGATAATTGGTTATTTGATAACAATTTTCAATTTTAAATACAAAAACATGAATAATCAATAATCTATTTGAATTGGATATTTAAATTAATAAAGTTAGTAGATTTGAATATGGTTAACAATTTCATAAAGTTTTGGCTAAACATGAATTTGCTTATTAAAAAAATCTTTTATATATCAATTATGATCTTTAATATTTCATATAAATTAAATATTAAAGATACTAATTACCTACTGATATGCTATGCAAAGTTCATACCCTATTGCTACACATATACTAGTTCTCCTAGATTTTTTAGTTTTTCTTTTATGAATTTTGTATATATAAGTTTACGATCCTATCTTCCCATTTCAAAACCAATAGGATATTGCCGATCACCTAACCTGTATCCCTTATAACGTACTTGCAGAACCATTTTCTCATGTCACTCATTGATCAGTCGCTAGTTGTGATATCATGTCAATACATGATATCATCATTAAAGCAAACCCTGAATAAGAAAATCGCTCAAACACTTGCATTCCTTGCTAAATGGCCAAGTGTCTACTAATTTTACAACAAAGAAGCTACGCTTTTATTTTATTTTGGGAGAAGGGGTGTAAAAAAAATATTACAAAGCAAACTAAAAAAAGATCGTGGCTATATACACACTAGTGATAAACTGATAGTGTATGAGTATGAAATTATGACAAGGTCTCAAATGCTTGAGCCCCACGTGCAACTTTAATGAAGACATCTTCCAATGTGGTATCAGCTAAACCCCACGCTGAAACTCTGAAGCTTCTCTTTGCAGTTTCAACAGCTTGGAATACATTTGCTATTTTAACCTCGTCTTTTGGTAGCTCAAACTTTTGGGTACCAGAGATATGGTAAATCTTGTTAGCATTTGCGGAGAGCTGCTGCACCAAATTCTCTACATCCTTTTCATGATCTATAGATGTTGTCATTGTGAAGACATAAGTTCCTCCATACCTGCCTTTCAACTATGATAAACCAACAAGTATAAAAAAGATGTCACTTGGCAGGGATAAAAAGTGAACATTGAAAATGCATACTAAATAACCAGTAAGGATTTTAATGTTTCATCCTATGAATATCAATCACATATAAGGACAAATGAAAGTAAAAGCCTAAAAGGTCTCTTACTATCTATGGACTTAAGCCCATTAATTGCGTGGACCAAACTTACAGGCTGGCCTCGGTATCTATGGGCTTAAGCCCATTAGTTGCAAATGAATTTGGTAAAGCATATTAATTAACTAAATTAAGCAATGTAACCTCCTTTGGATTTCCTATGCATTGCAAGCTACCATCTACAAATATTCCTAATCGATCGCATAGGACTTCTGCCTCTTCCATGGAATGTGCTGAAAAGTGTATGGAAACAAAAATTCATTAATCTATATGTTCTAGAGAGAGAACACATCTATGCTATTATAAAACTAAAAATAAATAAACAAGCTTGTATATGTGCTTATATCTAGATCATATTCATCAACCAGATATTAGATATAACAATTAATGCAATAGCTTGTGTCTATGCTTCTAAAAGTATAAAGAGAGTGAGAGAGTACTAGTAAGAATGATTGCACGATCCTGTTTTGCACGCTTAACAACATTCCATAAGCTGTTTCTTGATGCAGGGTCTAATCCAGTACTTGGCTCATCCATATAAACAACCTTACAAAAGTAAAACATTTAGAACTTCTGGTGTAAGAAAATATAACAAAAATCTTTTAGAAAAAGAAAAAAAGTAGTTTTGTGAAACAGATTGATTGGAAAAGAAAACTACTTTAGGATCTCCAATCAATGAAATTGCAACACTAAGCCTCCTCTTCATTCCTCCACTGTATTTTCCAGCTTGTTTATCAGCAATTCCTCCATGAAAAAGGTTTACACTTTTCAACGATTCTTCCACTGCCTGCAGCATCAGATTAGAAATTAAAATTTGTCTTAAGTCTTGTCTTGTCAGCTAAATAATGCTGAGAGAAACTGGTTCAATTTGTATCTACACAACAGCTATGTCATGTAAAGATCTATTATACCCTCTTAACAGAAAGTCTGATAACATGGACGTCGGACAAGATGTTCGATTTCCTTTAATATTGACAAACTCATAGTCTCCCTCATGGTAATTCACACACTTGTGTCATCTTAACATAATACATAAGAATTTTATATTACTAAAGAATTGTCAAAGTTTTAACTGCCCAATGCTTTTGTCACTGAAGAGTAAAAATTTCAGAAACAAATAGCAAATCGGTATAAGACTGGCAACTAATTTATTTTTAATTTTTCTCCCACTATAAAGCAAGATTTTCCAGGTCCAAACATTGTCTACAGTCACAAGCTCAAATAGACTTACTTGTGTTAAGGCTAAGCCTTTAAGATTTTTAAGTCTGCCATAAAAAAGCAGGTGCTCTCTTCCTGTCAGGGATTCCCACAGCAAGCTAAAATAATAAAAGAAAAAATATATAAAATGTCTCAATTGTTGTAAATATAATTTAATATTACAATAAAATATAAATTGGGGGAATTTCTAACTTACTCATGTTGTGGACATACACCCATGCTAGTATATATTCCATCCATATGAGTTCTTATGTCAAGACCTTGAACAAATGCTGTACCAGAGCTTGGCTTCGTGAGACCAATCATCTGTATGCATATACAATCTGGTTAATTAAGGAGAAAAACAGTTAAAGAAAAGAAAGGATTCGTGGCATAGTAAAATAATTTCATATAATAGTGAAGTAAACAGATGAGAGGTCCATACTTCTTTGTGTAAATTCATATATCTCTAAGCATTAACCAATTGGCAATTTTCATTGATAAAGAGAAGATACTCTTTTTAAAGTATTTTTAAAATCATTCTTTCCTCTTGAGAAACTGAATAGAATTTTCAAATCCTACTTATATTTTTGTAAGGGGGAAGGAAGGGACAGGGGAAGAAAACCAAGGAATTTTCCAAAAACATTTATTACTGATGAAAATCAACTTTAACTAACCATATTGATAAAAGAAGTCTTCCCAGCACCATTAGGACCAAGCATACCAAAGCATTCCCCTTGAGGCAAAGCAAGGGACAACCCTCTCACTGCAAGTTTCTCTGGGTTACCATCCCTCCCAGGATAGACCTTTCTTAGGTTGTCGCATACAATTGCTTGATTAATAGTTGGTTCAAGTAGTAGTTGCTCCACCTTCTCCCTCTGAAGAGAAAAGGGGGGGAAAAGTAACACGTTATACATGTAAAAAATGTACACCATATTTTAAATACAATAACATATGCAAAAAAAAAAAAACTAGTGACATCGAGGTCTTCTAGTAAAAACATACAGTTTAGTGTTCAGATTTATACTACAATTAAGTACCAACCAATAAAAGATTATGACTGAAGAAAATTATTTGTTTCTCAAATAGAATCCATACCTAAATAGAATTTCACCTAGTTGTTCCGAGTTATTCAACCATTATCTATTACTACCATTATTACTGAGGTGGCATCATTACATCAATTTCTGAAACTAGCCAGTGAAATCCATTTATCGATAGAAATTAGGTTTCTTAATTTCTAAAACCAGCAAAGGAATACATAATAATGAGCACAAGTATTCAATGCAAACAAAATTTACCTCTTGATTGACATCAGATTTCTCTATCTGAACAAAAACCTTAGGTCTCTCCCTTTGGATACTAGGCTTCCGAAAAGATGAATAAGGCTTTTTTTGAAATCCTTTCAAGAAAAAGAGAGGACTTTTTCTGCTTCCTAATGACAAAAGTTGATCAATATAATAAGCAAAGAAAAGCACCAACAGCCATTCCACAGACATGATAATTAAGACCTCCTTCATGCCATTTGTGCTATCACCCAGATCACTCCAACGCATACCATCAATCCCCAAAGCATCCCCGCTAAAGGCAGATTCTGAAAACTCATATAATCCACGATATAAAGCAAACCCAGGATACAACTCCATAACAATGATCCACCCTCCTGAAGAAATTGTACAGGCAATTAACAAGCCAGAATAAAGGTTAGAAAGCACCAATATTTTGGTCACACATGATACATAAAGATGACTGGCATGAAACCTACTTGGATATAAATCTAATCACAATGATCAATTAATCATGTTAATCTATTTTTTTCAGTTAACAAAGAATGAAATAATTAATGAATTTGATACTAATACATCAGATTTTCCTTTAATCATTAAACCTTAAATGCCAACTCATATCATTTATCCTTATGTATCAATTCAGAGAAACAAAACATAACACTCATCATGTCCAAAACAAACATGTTAATCACATTTCTTTCTGTTGCTATTATTACTGCTACCAATATGAATGGCTGGAGCTAAGAGAACAACAAATAAATATACCAAGAACTTCATCTGTTGGCTAAATAGATGCTGCAGCAGGGTGGATGGACAAGGCAGCAAAGAAGCTATTTCATACTGGTATTAATAAATAAATTGCTGCTTTAAATATCACAAAAGTGAAGATTTATTTTATAAATGAAAAGACGCTACAACTATTCTTTGGCATGAAATTGAACTGAAGCAGGTTTCTAGCCACTAGAACAATAATGCTGTGATTAGGGGGACAATAAAAAATGTTAGTTTATGATGCATCATATTCAAATTTATTTCCCTTTCCTCCTTCTTAAAGAGATTAATAAAACTTTAAAGGGAAAATTACACAAAACAAATTTGTAGGTAAATTTATTTCCAGTTTAGTTACAGTGAAGAACATGTTAACAACGATTGAAATTTTTCCAAAATTTTATTGAGACCAGAAAACAATTCTTCAAATGAATATGGCTATAGTTATTTGCATCATCAACAATATCATCCATGTAGAAAACTATTTGATTGTGAATTGTGATATGGTACAATAATTGCCAATCCAAAAACTAATCCACAGAAAGGTTTTTAAAATAACCACATCAAAATATATATATGGAAAACTACATGAATGACCCAACATGGGTACCATTTCTCAGTCATTTTTTTACTTACTAGGAAACGATGTGTCTTGAACAAAAAATTGGAAAAGAAAGCCAGCTAATAGCCCAGTTCCAAACACACCTATATATGCAATTACTGCAATTACATTAAAAAAAAAAGTCAATAATCAAATCAAATAAAAGAAAATACTAATACAACGACCTATCATAGCAATCATCAAACCTGTAGCAGTTTTAACATTTGAAAACAGGGAAGCCAATAAAAAAGCCAAGGAAATTTGTAAATTTATATAGATGAAATAAAACACGAATTGGATGCTGTAGTCATTCATTGTGAAGAATTTTAACCCTGAAAAAAAAAAAAGCAGTTGTATTAAAAAGAAAGGGAAAATGTCAAAGAAAGAAAACAATTACACTGCTTGCATTCTTACCTATGACTGAGCCAAATATCACAAAACACAGCATGTAAACAACGGATATGGCAAGAAAATAACCATATGAAATCATCCAATATGGCCCATCACCAAGACCATGCATTTTCATCATGATTCTTAATTTTTGTTGCTTCTCATATACTAGCGATGTCAAGGCAATCTACATCAATAAATGCACATGTTTAAAAAAACATACTAGAAAAAAAACTATTTTGTATTGATACAATAGATATTGGATAAAATTGATGCCTTTAAATCATGCATTGTTCTAAGTGCAACTAACCTTATCTAGAAAGAGGCTTTACATGGTTACACATATATCAAGATGATAGGGGGAAAAGAATGAAAGGCCTAATTCAAAATCAAATTTTAGCCCATAGAAACCCATGCTGCAATCCATGTCAGTTCTTTCCTCTCATTATGCTAAATTCTATTATTACAAACAATGTTGTTCATTGTAAATATATTTCTTCATATATTTATGTACTTACAGGGAAAAGTTGTAGTATGACCCATGTAAAGAAGAGACCACCTAGAAGAGAAGCCAAATCAAATTTAAGCGGGGTCTCAGGTTTCGGCATTTCCTTTACAAACTCAAACAACATTTTGGTACCAGGACCCAACAAAAACTGAAGGTAGGCATTTGATACCTGCAAGTGTATCGATAATAGATGTCAGCCTTATCATAATCTATCAGATGCACAAAAATAGAGACACAAATGTTATTAAAATGAAAAGTGGGTAAATGTCTACAAAGGAAATTACAATCATATCTAAAATACTACAATTGAATGCTACATGGGTATCATGATAATTCCTTTTACTTCTTCCATTTAAATTATGAATTTGAAAACTAATGATCAAGTTTCTTTTCAGAAATTATATGCTTACTTCATATCTCTTCAATCTAAATGACTCAAGTATGAGTTTAGATTTTTAAGTAAATATTTCAATAAAAAAAAATTAAAGTGAATATTGCAAGTAGCATGTAGTTATTTCAAATACTGAGACTAAGTTTTTTGTTACACAAAGTCATATCAATTAGATGTATACCAAATTTACAGAACGAGGAATACGCGCCAATGCAATTTGATCAAAGCCAGTGTCATTTTTGTAGGTTGAGTTGTACCATATGCTGACATTAAATATATTCCCATTTGAATTTAAAAAATCATAACCTGTCAAAAGAATATGAAAATAAGTATTGACTTCCACACTTAATGTAAATCAAAATATAATTAATTATATATCTACCTGCAGCTATTTCATCAATCTGTCTCTCTGGGTTACTTTTCCGATAACCTTTATATAGCTCATTGTTCACCTCAGAAGAACTATTACGCCATAAGCGTAAACCCTGAGCACATATTACCTCTACATCCAACAGAAAACAAAAACTTGAATTAGTAACAAAAAATTTAGGCAGCAGATGCTAGCCTTGAGCATATAGCCAACCCAGAAAGCAACATGACAGTATATAAAAAAAGACAAGTATACTACATGCAAACATATTCAAAATAATTTATGGGAGCACTTCTTGGACACAAGATTACTATCATTGTGAAAGACTGAAAGTGTTTCAAAAGCATCACAAAGGTCGCAATTTTGACAAACTATACAAAAAAAAAAAAAAAAATTGTATACTTTCTTTTGATGGTTCCTAGTTTGGCAATTTATCAATGAGACTGTTATCATTGAAGGAATAACATGACAAACAATTTATTTGACAAAGTACAATGACCCTATTGCTAAACTTTCTCACTAAAAAATTATATCATTTATGACAAGTCAACCGGTCATTATCAAACATGCAGGAATCTTGCACCACAATAACAACAAATATAAGACCTATAAGGGGTATCCTGTGCCCGCTTAGTTCACAATATCCTCCCCGCACCCCCCCTTTCCCGCATGCATACAACACAATTACAAGAAGTCAACAACTTTACCTTGGTGTTTGACTAAAACTAAAGACCAATTCTGAGTAACTACTAGTATTTCTTGTTTTTCTGATATTCTGCCATAAATTTGACTTTAGGTTTAATTTATTAATTACTTGTTTGACCCAAAAGACATGAATTTAAATTATATGAAAGACGAAAAAAACATGTACAAAGCTTGCAGGCTTATCTGATTATTTTAATCAAGCATCACGATTTTTATTAATAGACAGGAATTGCACAATGGATAGTCAACTTTCATTATAAAATAGCTGTATAAAGCACAACTATGCCTGTTGATTTACTCTCCAGTAATCACATCAAGAAACATTACATTGCCAATACAAGGATGTCCCATACCTTGCTGTCTGCTAATAGCTGATATCTTAATAGGAATGGAGAATGTAGAGTTCTGCGTGCACTGACTTAGTAGATAATAAATAGGAAGATCCGAAAAGAAAGCAGATTCCAGAAAATTGGTGTACTCTGGCTCTGATTCTGATCCCTATATTTTGATAGACAAAACAAAATTAAATTTAAACCCAAAATAGATAAGAATAAATAATATATGCACAGATAATGTAAAGGTGTTTTATATTGTCATCCTAAATTGTCGTGTATGATAAATTTATTAATTTTTATATTAACTATTATAAAAATCATACCAAAAATAATTTCTAATTAGTTGATACAGTACATGTCTATTAAACTCAATAAATAAATAAATAAATAATAAACACTTTCGACTTAATAGAGAAAATGGTAAAATGTTAAATACTAACTCACCATGACATTTGTTGCCAAACTAGTCACAATATCAGAGTTGTTTATAGCACTCAAGGTACTTGGGATCATATTCCCAGATATAACTGTAAAAGAGGAAGCAGAAGGAGTTAGTTAAGAAAAATTAAAATAAACAATTTAATTTAAGAGTAATATATACTTATATCTTTTTTTTTTACTTTCTCCAAAAGACTGGTTAGTGCCGGTGAAGAGCATAGTGACAGGGCAAGAGCCATTCCTCCTGCACGACGGGTTTGGAAAATCAGAAAAGGGAAAATTTTCCGTTCTCACAGCTCGGTATTGTGGGGCCGGCAATTGCAACAAGGGAGGCCATTCTGGAGGGTTAGGGATGGGACACGTGGCAACTTGGTCCAAATCCGAATACTGAATCCCGCACACCTCCTGGAGACACCTGTCCCCTTGTTTCTTAGCACAAATGCAGCCGCACTTGTTCCCAGCCTTGTTCAATTGACCGTCCAGCACCTTTTGGATGAGAAGCAGCAACAAGCACAAAACGAACGGGAACATGATGAGCCGAACGGTTGTTTTGACATTTCGTTTCTGAAAAGCAAACCACACACGAAGCATGAGAACTAAAAACATGCTTGGTGGAGACACAGTGAGAGAGGTGATAAAGTTACCTGAAAGGTTAAATTCTTCCTAAGGAGAGCGTTTGCTTGAGTCCAGAAACTCGCAGGTTCGTTGGCTGTGTTTCCATTTTCCATGCCTTGCGTGTCCTATTCTTTTTCTGTATTCTTCTCCAACCGGCCCACAATTGTGTGAAACTTTGAACTGACGGTGTTTTATATAATGTATTTGTGTGTGACCAAATCATCCCTCAAACTTCCCATTATTTTCGAGAATGGTATTTTCTGCGATCGCCAAGCGTGAATCCGAACTAGTGCTAGGCTTAATAACCAAGGTTGCTGAATTTTTGTCTTCCGAATATGCCCTTCAGTAAATGACTACAGTGCCCTTCTCTGTGTTGACGTACTTACCATGAGTTCGGAGTATGCAACTTCCGCGAAAGAGAACAGGCCTTTCCTCTACATTTTTCCGTTATGTTTATGTCCGAAGTCCACTAATTGGGTTTTAATTAACGCGTTTTTTCCTTGGGCACGTAAACCTCATCACATCAAAATCTGTTGACCGAATATAAAAATTGTCTCGTGTATTTCAGCAAAAAAAAAAAAATGACTCGTGTAATACGTATAGACACTGTGTACGAAAAATAAGCGGTACCACCATTGCATGACGAAATGAAAATAAGGTTTTGTTAAGATCAGTCTTTTTAGGGTTTTTTTTTTTTTTCTTGACTCCGACGGATGTCAACGGATATCCTTTTTTATAGGAGCAAATTACATTCGCATCCCATGAAGTTGATAAAATTATATTTGGATTCTTTTTGAGTTTAATGGTTATACATAACAGTGTTAAAAGTTTTACACTGTTATCCAATCAGAAATTACCGTTAATATGATTTTTAAAGTATTTATTATAAAGTTAATAAACTTACAATAAATGGTGGTTTTGTGATTGAATGACAATATAAAACCATTTTACATTGTCAGTACATGATCATTAAATTCTTTTTTTTTTCCTTTTTCATTTTACTTTTACCTGGCCTAAACTTTTTACAAAAATATATATTATATAATTATTAAAAATCATCTATAATTTTAATTAGTTCTAATAAGATTTTATATAATATTTTCAAATATTCTTTAAAGATATTTATTTTCAATTATTAATAATTTTAAGTCATTAAATGAGCACAAAATAACACATTAATTGAATATAATATTTAATCATTTTTTTATGGTTATTATTTTTATAGACAATTCATGTTAATTTTACACTTGTAATTTTTTCTTTTGATAACATCAGTTCTTATGACTAATTTTAAGCATTAATAATACATTTTATACATTAATTAATTACCTTTTGATAATATAAAATATTTATTTTACATTATTCAAAACCCATTTTTTTACGACTTTAAAATCTTCATTTTACGGGAAAGCTTGTACAACATGGCTTGAACTGGTAGATTTTTCATATTTTCTTGTGAATTTTTCAGGCAGATTTTTTTTTATGAATTTTGTGACTTTCTTGTAAATTTTTCTACATTTTTCTTTTTTGGAAAAATTTGCTACAACTTTAGCAAAATGTGATTATTTTCTTAAATTTGTTGAAAAATATATAGAAAACTTTAATACTTTTTGTGTATTCTCATATAATTTTTCTTGTGGATAAAAAAACTTAATATATCTTACAAATTTTTTCACAAAATAATGTAAGGATAAACTCTCTAATCTTTTCATTTAGTAGAGAATGAGAATGTAAAAAAAAAAAACTAAGGAGTGTTATTAATAAAGTCGAAAAAGATTTTTAGTATCACAAAAGTAATTATTTAAGAAAAATAATCAATATTTGAATAGTATCATTAAATACTTAAAATCACCTATAAGATATGGTATTATAAAAACCATTGCATTTAATTTATACATTATAATCTTAATTATTTTGAATTCTTCAATTTTTTTAACAAGTTCTACCACTGTCCCTCAATATAAAAAATTATATAAGAAATTAAGGAGGCATTTTTTAAGAAGAAGGGTATACAATTATGTTACTATATAAACTAGCTAGTATATCACCCATGTGTTACATGATAAAATTAAATTAAAAACAATTAAAATATAAAAGATGTTATTTTTTATTTCTTTAAGATTTATTGGAGAATGTGTTATTATAATTAACATATTTATAATTATAACTATTGTCTTTGAATGAATATTTTATACCATATTTTAAAATGAAATTTTATAACATAATCTTTAAACTCTATTATAAATTGTTCCAGTCACAAGATACCCTAGACAGCAGTTTAGAGATAACCTATGACCAAAGCATTCAAAAGTGTGCATTATTTGTGTTATGGTTTTGCCTTGAGGGATATGTGCCTCTAGCTAACGTTATTAGTTAATGCTAGATCTTGTGGAGGTAGTGGTTTGTCCCTACGTGGTGGAAGGAAATGCTCCCACGATCCTTGAGGGGGTTGCCTACATTTTGAATCTTAAAGGCATTACACTGCATAAGTGGTATACTCGGGGACATCTTTGAGCATTAGTCCACCATGACAGCACCCAAAAACTAATGTATCCTTAGGGAGATACTAGTGTAAGGGACTAGTTAGTGGTCTTCAGTGAAGAATCAAATATCATGCATATAAGTCTCAGTTATCACACCTCAAAGGGTACACAAGCCTCTAGTCCTCAAGCCTAAAAAGGGCGAGGAGGCTCATTTCTGAGGTCATCTTTGATTAGAATGCCTCAAAGGATACACATCCTCCAGCCTCAAGCTCAAAAAGGCCAAAAGACTTATATTTGAGGTCATCCTCGTGTATTACACCTTAGAGGGTATACAACCTTCAACCTTAAGTCCAAAAGGGTGAAGAGGCTCATATTTGAGGTCATTCTCAGTCAAGGATGATGGGAAGGGTCATAACTAATGTGACGTTTGCACTGCCCAAGGGTGAAATTAATGCCAGTGATGATGAGTTACAAACTATACACGTGGCGAATAATCATTGGTGCTCAGGGTGATGCATTTATTGTGTTGCTTGGGGCCACCCATACATCATTTCTCATGCAACATTTCAACACCTAAGCACTAGCGTAAGGTGTTGATTTAAACCCTATAAATGCACCCTTGATCAAAGTGGAAGCACACTCTATGCTTTTGAGCTTTCTCCCTTTTCTTTTTGTGATTTTCGCTCTAGTGGTGCACGGTTGTCGAAGGAAGTTATCATTAGTGCAAGACAATGGTTTCTAGAAAAGGTTGTCGAGATCTTCATATAGTCACCAAAAACTTCATAGCTGCAAGTACGCACCCTTTTCCCTCTTTCTCTAGTGAATTGAAGTGAGGTTTGAACTAGAGTGAGGGAAGGTAGCTGAGGAGAGGCATGTTAGAGAATTTTTATTTGTTGGAAATGGTATCGGCCCCTAAACTGACCATGCAACAAATGTATAATTGGGTGAAGCCTAATGTGTTAAAAGTTAATGCATTCATTACCAACTAGGACACCATCTATAACACCCCAAATAATATAACCATAATACTAATAATAATTTAAAACATTTACGGGTATCTGTCTTATGTTCAGAAATACAAAGTAATTTTTTTCAAATTCATCATGGGCAATATATACATAAATATTTAAAAGTAGGGATACAAACTTCCTAAGCTTGATCATATCTAATAGGGAATAAATTTTTCTTACATGAATAATAATAATAATAATAATAATAATAATAGTAGTAGTTCATTTATTCACAAAAATTCATTTATTTACAGCAAGCTTTTGTGGAGCTCATTCAAGACATACTCAAACTATTACTCAACAGAAAATTAAAGCTAATAATAATAATAGTAATAGTAATAGTAATAGTAATAATAATAATAATAATAATGATAATAGTAATATTAATAGTAGTAGTAGTAGTAGTAGCAATAGCAGTAGTAGTAGTAGCAGTAGCAGTAGTAGTAGTAGCAGTAGCAGTAGTAGTAGTAGTAGTAGTAATAATAATAATAATAGTAGTAGTAGTAACAATAGTAATAATAAAAATAGTAATAACAATAATAATAATTATTATTATTATTACTATTTTTATTATTATTATTATTACTATTACAATTTTTATTATTATTATTATTTCTATTATTATTATTATTTCTATTATTATTATTATTACTATTATTATTAGCTTTAATTTTCTGTTGAGTAATAGTTTGAGTATGTCTTGAATGAGCTCCGCAAAAGCTTGCTATAAATAAACGAATTTCTGTCCTCCATTTACAAGCTATATATCCTCGTTTAATTCTGGTCATTGAATAAATGAGACTTTGATGAATAACTCTTTTTTTTCTTTCAGTTATTCTTTTCTTCATTTTAGTCTATTAATAACAAAAATGGATTCTTCCAATGTATAAAAAAATTATTTATTATTATTATTAGTAGTAGTAGTAGTAGTAGTAGTAGTAATAGTAGTAGTACTACTACTACTATTATTACTATTATTATTATTATTATTACTATTATTATTATTATTGTTACTATTATTATTTGTATTACTATTAATAATAATAATAATAATAATAATAATAATAATAATAATACAAATAATAATAGTAACAATAACAATAGTAATAATAATACTAAAAAAAAAATTAAAGCTGATAATAATAATAACAACAACAATAATAATAATACACTATCGACCTTTAACTCAGGTAAAGGAACACAATTTCTAACTAAACATTGTTCCACCAAAATTCGAAGGCAAGAGGAATTGTTATTCATCACCCATCAGACTACAAGAATGAAAGTTATTCGTAGCAATAATTTGTTTGAAAAACAAGTTCAGTTTAGGATAGGATGCATGTCTGTAAATCTAGGGATATTTTTTAATATTTTTCACTCCACTCCACTTCATTCAGCAATCTTTATTTTGTCTAAATTTCATTCAATTTAAATAAAGAAATTTATTATCATTTCATTCCATTCTATTTCATATTATTTTCTATCACTCTATTTCATGATTTCCCATCAGTCCAATCTAAACACAGCTTAAAATATTTATATTATAGGTTTGAGAATTTGGGTAGCTTAAAAGAATTGTCTCATTATTAACTTTGAAGTGAGAATGATACACGCATAAATAATGCACGTTAATAACGTCATTAAGATATGAAAAGAATTGTATCATTAATTAGCCGAATAGAATTTGTCATGCTCTCTAGACCAATGGTCGGGCCAACCTACTTTCTATTAATTTTTCTTTAAAAAAAGGAATTTAATCAACTTACTGTGGTACGCATTTTACCTGCCCACATTATTCACGAAACTGCAGTCTATTTGATTAATAATGGAAGAACGTCAATAAGGAGGAATTAGATAATGGTTAGATAAATTTTTCAATAAGTACTTATAAAAAAAGAAAATAAAAAGAAAAATGAACTAAGCATCTCAATCTCTTAAATTAAAATTAATTTATGTACATCAATTTTAGAAAAATTAGATGAGAGAGTTTTTATATAAGTTAAAGTGCATAAATTAATTTTAATTTATAAAAAATTTAATTTATTAATTTATTTTCTTGTTTTCTTATCTTATAAATATTTATAGAAAAAATTATTCAAACAAAGTCTTAAAATAACAAAGAAAGGATGAATAGACAAACTGGAGCTAGACAGTGCTAAGATACCAATTTCTCATATATATATATATAGGGAGAGAGAGAGAGAGAGAGAGAGAGAGAGAGAGAGAGAGAGAGAGAGAGAGAGAGAGAGAGAGAGAGAGAGAGAGAGAGAGAGAGAGAGAGAGAGAGAGAGAGAGAGAGAGAGAGTAGGCTATGCACTAACAGTGTAAAGCAGTTTTACATTGTCATTCAATTACAAATAACCATGTATGAATATTACACTGACAGTGTATGAACATTAAACTCATATATAAACACTTACACCAAATCTAAATTGTTAATAAAGGTTAATCATACGGTTTATAACATCTTAATAAATATAATAACTTTAACATATTTTGTGACAATCAATTAGTTAGCTTTAATTAATCAATTAAATCTTTTGATTTGATTTAGTTGATTATTTGATTAATTTAACTTTCAGCTTTAATCATTTATGAAAAGTATTAAAAAATAATATATTTTACAAATTTGTCATAAAGTAAAGTATATATTTATTTTTCTCTATTTATGCATAACAAATAAAATACATTTTTAATTTTTCTCTATTTTTAATAAAATTACATTATATGGAAACATGTAAAATAAAGAATGGGAGATAACCCAATGCTTTTACACTAAAATGTATGAAATTCCCCTAACTTAATGCTTTTACACTGCAACATATAAAATAAGGAATACAAGATAACAAAGTTTATAAAGAAGCTAAAATAGTTATTACATTATATTTTTTATTTTTCTCTATTTTTAATAAAGTTAAAAAATATTTAACAAATTAAGAAAAAGTGTTTTAAAAATATTGGCCAATTTTATTGAAAATAGAGAAAAATAAAATATAATATAATTACTATGTTAACTTATATTCTTTATTTTATACGTTTTAATGTAAAAGCATTAACTTATTGCTTATTTATTTTAGGCTTAATTGCATTTTTGGTTCCCCTAATATTGTAATTGTGAGATTTTGGTCCCAAGTTCCAATTGTGCAAATTAGGCCCCAATATAACAATTGTGTGATTTTTGATCCCTCTGTTAGTTTTTCGTTAAATATTTAATGGATTTTGCTAACATGACACTAACGGATAACATAATAGATGATGTGACCATGATAGATGATATGATGGGTGACATGACGATGACGTGACAGTTGACGTAGGTTTTGACGCGTTAATGATGTGACATGATGATGTGATATGTAAAAATAAAAGACAAAAATATTAAATTGGCCTTAATAGAACTTTAAGTTCTAATAAGAATCTTCAACCATCACACTAATAAGTTTTTTTAGTATGTCAATGAAAAATATAATATATGTAATTTAAGTAGAGACCAAAGTTGTACATATATTTATTACTACTAAATAAACAAATTTATACTTATTATATATTATTATTAATAATAAATTAATACTAATATTATTGTTAATAAATTTTTATACATTATTAGTATATTAATAAATTAATTAATAATTTGATAAATATAAATTAATTGAAATATGATATAAACGGTGAAGATATGTATTAATAAAATAATATGCCTAGAAAAATATATTAATATTATTAGTATTATTATTTTATTAATAAATTTATGGAGAAGTATAAATTAATATTAATAATATTATTAATAAATATTATTAGTATTGATGTTGAGACAATTGAAATTCATTATGATGTTGAGTATCTAATTTACCTATTTTAATCACTAAATTTATATTTATATCATATATTTTAAATTAAAATATTCATATATCTATATCATATTTTAAATCATTTATATTTATTAAATTACTAATTTATCTATTAATATACTAATAATATTAATAATGATAATAATAATAATATATATAATAAGTATAAGTTTGTTTATTTAGTAATAGTAAATATATGTGCAACTTTGGTTTTCGTTTAAGTTACATATATTATATTGTTCATTGATATATCAAAAAAAATTATGAGAAAAAAGGTCATACAATGACAGTGTAAAACAGTTTTACACTGTCTTCTAATCACAAACTATTATATATGGTAAATTTGTTGACTTTTACAATAATAGCCTTAAAAATCATACCAACGATGAATCCAATTGATTGACATTGTAAAACTTTTTACACTAACAGTGTTTGACCATTAAACTCAAAATTTATTAATGTAGTGGTTAAAGATTGTTATTGGAACTTAAGGTTAGGGATTCAAATCCCATTAAGACCAATTTATTATTTTTGTCTTTCATTTGTGAATGTCACATCTTCATATTATCGATACATCAGAACCTACTTCAAATGTCACGTCATCATTAATGAAAAACAAACGAAAGGACCAAAGTCACACGATTGCGATATTTAGAGGACTTAACTTGAGCAGTTAGAACTTGGGGAAACCAAAAAGTGCAATTAAGCCTTTATTTTAATTTTTCTTGTTGACTAATAATATCCTTCAGAAAGTATACATTATCTAAAGCTTTTCATCTTCAATTTTTTCTCATAACTAATTTTAAATTTTGGTAAAACAAATATCAATGAAAAAGAATTAATTATTAATAGATCAGAATATATTTAACTATGTATATTGATCATATAAATAATGAAAAATAAACATTCATGATAAAAATATCATTTATTATGATTTTAACATAATCAATTTTGGCCTCCTAAAAAAAACATAACGAATTTTGTTACATTGTAATTGTTAATTTTATTTTTCTAAATTTATTAAAACAATAGCAATTAAAAATTTTATTGATTCTTAATGAATCATAAAAAAAAATTATTTGTTATGTAAATCAGAAATAGAGAAAAATAAATATATACTTTATTATAAAAAATATAAAAAAAATATTAATTTTGTTAATAAATTTCATAAATAATTAAAACAAAATGTTAAATCAATCAAAGAATCAATTAAACTAAATTAAAAGATTTAATTGATCAATTAAAATTAACTAATCGATTGTCACAAAATATGGTAAAGTTACTATATATCTAAAGATATTATAAACTGCAAGATTAACGTATATTAACAGTTTGGATTTGGTGTAAGTGTAGATAGATAAATATAAAAAAATAAAGCCAAGAGAAGGAACAAGACTACAAACAGAGCTGACGATTATGGAGATCATCAAATTACCAAAGCGATTTTGACCAACATAAATGTAAATAAATAAGAGATTGAATTCTAATTTTATAAACTTTTTAAAGGAAAGTCTTAACTAACGTATTTTTAAATTATAAAATCTTAATGTTGATAAGTTATTTTAAATCAAATCAGTTAAATTGCTTGAGTAGGAGTAAACGGATTCAAACATGAGTTGGAAGAATTGGAAAAAAAAAAAAAAAAGGTTAAATTAATCAATAGATCTTTCAACTATTTGAGAATTTTTAAGTAGGTCCTCAAACTAAAAAACTTTGTAATTGGAACTTTGACCTTATAAAATTTTTGTAATTAGGCACTTACGGGTTTTAAAATTGCCACAAATTATCATTTTCTAGTAGTTTCAAACCATCATAAACTAATTTTAGAGACTCAATTACAAAAATTTTACAAGATCAAAAACCTAATTACAATTTTTTTAGTTTAAGGACCTAATTAAAAATTCTCAAAGAATTTAAGGACTTACGGATTAATTTAACCTTAAAAATATATGAATACGTCATAATTTTTTTTTAAAAAAAGAAACTAAGCTTCCATTAGACAATATTCTAAATATCATCACCTTTGACTAGATTTTTTCTTTAAAAAAAAAAGAAATTAAAGTTAAAAATATATATAATCTCCTTAAGGTTGGAAAACTTGTGTTTTTCATGGAACATGCAGATAAAGCGATGCCATGAATTTGACGTGATCACATAAATTTTCAAATGTCAATCTAAGAGTGTGGTTGGGTGCACATCTAATCCGGTATACGTGCTTAAGAGGTGTAAATTTCTGAAAGTATTCATGTCAACTTTCACTTCTTTTTTTTTTGTTACAAAAATTTAAGGAAAGAAGATGATGTCCAAGTCCAAGACATCTAATCTGTTTATGAACGTACTTACATTTATTTCATCTTAAGAAGATAAGTAGAAGTTTGAATTTGCAACCTGTTGGATTTGAGATGCGAGACCCTGTTTTATTCCATTCAACCAATCCCTTAGAATTATACCAACTTTCACGTTAAATATGAAAATGAATTACAGGATTTTTTACGTAAAATTTGAAAATTTCTTTACGTGTGAAGTATTAATTAGACATCTCAACCCAAAAAAAATTAATTCGACATTGGCTCTCGTAGCGATCATTGAACGGTTTAGTTATAAATTGTTGTGATTTTCGTACACATGTACAATATTTATATTTTTTTTATCTCATTTTTTTTCTTTACATCTCTACCTTTTATATTAAATTCTCATTATTTTATTTATTTATTTATTGCTTTCTATCTCTCACTAAATATGCACATCCATGTATGTATATTAACCATTTTTCAGTTATACATCTTCTACTTCTTTTGTATATCATTTAAGATTATTACACATAGATAAAGAAAAATAGTTAATTTTCGCATTTATATTAAAATTATTTGTATGTTTCTAGTATATCTTTTATCTCTTTTATTTATTACTTAGACATTTTATATATTATAGTTTTTATTTTTTTTACAAAGATATAATTAAGAAAATAGTAACTAATATTATCTTAAAATTTTAAAATAAAAAATAAATAAAATAATGTTTTTTCAAAAGTGATAAATAAATAAATAAATAAATAAAGAACGAAGGATGTAAACAATCAGAATTCGATAGTCGATAGAAAAAGAATTTTTCAGCACTTCTAAGTCCTATTATCCTGCAAATGATTAATCTTTCCTTCATCGTGTCCCAACCAAATGACTCAAATGCTCCTCTGTACATCATGGATTCAAATTCAGTGTGGCTGTCTCTCAATCATAAAAGAAGTTGTTGATAAAAAAGAAAATTAGGGTTTAAATAATTAGAATCTTAAAAAATCAGTTCAAAAATTAATAAATATGATTCGAAAAAAATAAAGAATTTAAATATCAACAATATATGTACCCAAAAAAAAAATATATCAACAATATGGTAATGATTTTTTAACGACCAATATTCAGACGTCATATTAAATACCCAATTAAACCGAATGGAGTGAAATACGACCACTGTGCACTCTGCGCAATAAAACATCATATCGAGATTAAATATTGTTTATTTTTAGGTTTGAGAAATGTTAAGAATTCACTTTTTGATATGTTCTCTTTTATTAGTTGAAATTTATTAAAAATTATAATTTTTTATAAATCTTATATTCTATTTAATGATTCATTCTCCTGATTTTGTAGGTTTTAATAATTTTTAACTAATATGAGAGAAAATATTAGGAGAAGTATATTAAAATATGTGTTGCTATGTTCTTTTTTGTGTTTACTGGTATAACAAATTTGAGTTTATGATTAGTCATACACATGGCCAGGGCTGGCCCTGTGCCTAGTCCGGAGGGGCGACGGCCTAGGGTCCAAGGTTAGAAAGGGCCCAAAAAATTAAAAAAATTATATATATATGATTGTGTAGAAATTTTTTTATATTGATTTTATAAATAGAATAAAATTATTGTCTCATTTCATATTTTTTTTCTTACTCAAATTAAAATGTGACATGTGATTAGAAATTATCACTCTCTTTGTTGTTAATTTTTATTTTTTTTGATGGGTTATATTCATAAATCCATGTTGAATGAATTTTTAGTTCAAAGTGACATATCAACATGTAATGAATCTATGATAGTAGAATTAAAGTGATTTTTTTTAACAAGATAAGAAACACAAACCAAAACTCAAATTATAAAGAAATTAAAATGAAAAGTTAGTATATTAATAAAGAACAAAAATATATGTAAGCTTTAATAAGAAATTATGATATTTTATCGTTATTAGATGATAGTAACGAAGCTAGAGCATTTTCTTGGAGGGCACTAAATACAAAAATTAAATTTAATTATAATTTTAAAATTAATATATTAAATTTAACCAACAACTACAAAAATTTATAATAATTGACCACATATCATGAAAATCAAAAAGGTTAAATATGTTTTTGGTCCTCCAAAAATTGACTAGTTTTGATTTTAGTCATTAGGAAAAAAAATTCTTGAATAAAGTCCCTCAAATATTAAAAATATCCTAATTAAATCCCTGTACTAAACTTTATTTAACTTTTCTGTTAAATGATAGCTACATTAGCATCACAGTCATCATTAATTTGCTGATGTAATTGTCCATGTCAACTATTATGTCCAGGTCATATTAGTAACATACTTTTTAAATAAAATTATTATATTTTTAACCCTAAACCACAGATTTTTTTAACCCTAAAGCAAAAGTAATTACACATTTTTTTATTAGAAATTATCACAAGACACTTTAGGTAATAAAATACTTTATTTGGAAGCTGATGTGGCTATCATTTAACAGAAAAGTTAAACAAAGTTTAGCACACGGATCTAATTAGGGTATTTTTAATATTTGAAAGACTTTATTTAAGGAAAAAATTTTCTAGGGACTAAAACCAAAACTAGTCAATTTTTAGAGGACCAAAAACATATTTAACCCAAATTAAAATTATATAAATTAAACAAAAGTTACTAGATTAGTTGTAGTTGGAGAAAAGAGATTTAGTTTTTAAAATTTGTGGAAACAATTTTAATGATTGAAAATCTTTATATATTTAGATATCATTTTTGAAGTTTTAAAAGCATAATTGACTGTCAAATTTTGTTAAAGCATAATTTAATTTTTAACCTAATGATAATAAGAATAATACATTCTCTACTTCAAATAATGGAATAATATTTTAATCCCTTTTTTATTAAGAAACATATTTAGGAAAAAAAATAGAGAGACCTAAAAAATTATTGAAAATGGTGGTTGTATACTTTCTAGTCGGTGTATCTATCTTGAATGTTAAAAAAGATAGGAAGAGTAGAGGAAAAAATGTGAGATATAATAAAAGATGTAATGAGAAAGGAATAGAGAAACAAAAAAGAAAAAGAAAAATGGAGGAGTTATAAGAAATAAAATTGTATAAAATATTATTGAAAAATTATATATATGAATATAGTGTGTATAGGTTTTTTTTTTTTCCTTTTAGGGGTGACATTATATATAAATATTTGTGTGTATGTGTTTTTTTTTTTGACAAAACATAAATTGAATTATAGACGATAATATAGGAATAAATTGAATAAAAATGTTATATATCTTTATAAGATTTGTTAAAACTATATTATTTGTTTAATGTAATAAAAAGTGTAATTTTTTATGAAATTACCTCTCAATTTTTTTATGCAATATATATATATACATTTTCGAATATTTGTATATAAATGGGACCTTATTTACTATTTTGCCCCGGGCCCAAAAAATCTCAAGATCGGCTTGACATGGCATGATTCGGGCTTGGATCTTACAATACTTATTTCATTCTTCTTCATTTTTTTAATTCCGTTTTTCTTATTTCGATGCAACAGTTAAGAATTAAAATGTACTTGATATAAAAAAAATAATTTACTAAATTGAACGATACTTTATGTAATTCTTTCTTTTATGACATTTTTTCATAGGAAGAAAGAAAATAAAAAAATATGAATAACGATATAATATTTTTATTTAATTGAAAACAATAAAAATTTCTTAAAAGAAAATTTGATTTTTTTTTCTTTCTTTTTTTCTTCAATTTAAAACTTGAAATTTTTTCTTCTTTCTTTTATCTATACGACTCTACCATATCAAACGTAGGAATTATACTAAAGGTACTACCCCATTTAGGAAAAGAATTTATAAGATTTTGAAATTGTACACGCAACACAACATTTGAATGCGTTCACACTTCACATATGCATGATTCTTATAACCTAATGTATTAGTGAATCAACGTGGCAAGAAATCTAATTAAAGCACGTTCCCGTATATATTTTAACGTGTAGTTTGTTTTTATAAATTCCTGAAAACTTCTGATTGAATTTTTTTTTAATTCCAAATAAGTTATTGTGCGTTTAAAATTATTTATTTTGATAGATTTATTAAATTGTTTTTCTAAGAAATATTTAAAAATAAATAATTACTTTTATAAAATTACATTAAAAACAAATTTCGTCAAATAATGAAGCTTTATATTAGTGACACCAC
Source organism: Spatholobus suberectus (assembly GCA_004329165.1). Lineage (NCBI taxonomy): Eukaryota > Viridiplantae > Streptophyta > Magnoliopsida > Fabales > Fabaceae > Spatholobus > Spatholobus suberectus. The sequence goes on from CM014729.1 coordinate 60,953,804, forward strand.
TCTTGATAATGCATCATAACGTTGGGGTGTACACAAGTCGGGTTTGGCTAAACTCATTACCCAATTCTATCAAAATAGTATGAGTTGGGTTGCGTTGGGTTTATGCTTCTTTTTTGTCAAACCCATGATTTGGTTTGGGTCTGTTAATCGTGTGTCTTTAAAATTTTTTAAAATTTTTTTAAAAATTGTATTTGTTTTTTGTTACAAATTTTGACACATAAAAATATTGTATTTAGTGTTATGGTCTTTTTTTTTAATATAATAAAATAAAATCTTTATTATTAACAATGAAGACTTCTATTACATTTCTTTATTACGATAAGTGATTGTCATTATTTAACAATGGTAATTTTTATCTCTTAAATAATAATTTTATTTTTAAATTTTACCTTCAACGGGTTGGGTTTACGAGTCCATAAATCAAAACTCGTTACCCAACTCGTACTTGAACGGGTTTGAAATGGTTAGGCGAGTATAACACAAACGCCAAAAAAAAAACCAAACCGAAGTAATTGGGTCAGCTCAAGTTAGTTCAGGTTAGTTTAGGTCAATTCGGGTCAACAGGTTGCCTGTACCGTGAACACGCCTATTGTAACGCATAATTAATTATCCATGATAAAATACAAATAATATTAACCGTTATTATGTCAATCTCATTCAAATTTTTATGTTATTTGCCATTTGTTCAATTTTATTAATAATATAATTATTAATATCATTAACAATGTTATTTAAAAAAGTGATCGTTGGTTTTTTCTTTTTAATAATTTTCATCTTACATCAATTATTGAATTTTTGAATGTACTACAAATAATTTGTTTGAGTAAAATATCCATTAACTTTAAATAGACATTAATTTAAGTAGGAAACAATAAAGATTAAGTAAAAACATCTATATTTTAGATTTAATTAAATAATTAGAAATTGACAAAAAAAAAACTTTTAAAATTCAGTTTAATATTTTTACTTGAAAATGAAAAATAAATGAGAAAATAGACTATGTACTAACAATGTAAAACAATTTTACACTGTTATCCAATCATAAATCATCATGTATGGTAAGTTTGTTAACTTTTATAATAATCACTTTAAAAGTCATACTAAAAATGATTTTTGATTGGTTGACAGTATAAAATTTTTACATTGACAGTACATAACCATTAAATTCAAAATAAATTTGCATTATCTTACCATTTAAAATTTATATTTAGAGTTCAATTTTTATACATTATCAGCATAAAAAAATTTATATTGTCAAATAATTAGAAATTGTATGACTTTTTAAGTTATGAAAATTGTAAAAGTCAACTAACTTATCATACGTGTCAATGTATGATTAGATGACAGTGTAAAACTTTTTACACTGTCAATGCATAGACTATATAATTTCTCTTGTATTTATTACTTTTTTTAACATGTAAGGTTTGCAAAAATTATGTAATTTTTCAATCCTGTTATTTTATTTATTGTAAGCGAAACAACGTGATTTAGGTTGTGTTTGGCCCAACTTTTTTTAACTTAAAAGGTACTTTAAAGTTAAAACTTAAAATAAGAGCTTTAAAAATAAAGTAAAAGTTATTTGATAATTTTATTTTTTTAGTCTTAAAGCTCCTTTTAAACTAAAAATTGTTTGATAAAAAATTTTAAAATTTTAAATTTACTTAAAACTAATTGCCTCACTCAATAGAATAATATATATATATATATATATATATATATATTATATTGATAGAATAAAAAAATTATGTAAAGTTAATTTTTAGTTACAATTATGTAAAATTTATTTAATCAACATAAATTTATTTTAACAGTAACACAAATACATAGTATTAAAATTAATAAATTTAAATTTTTAATTTTAAAAATGTCACAAACCATTTTAATTAATAAAATTTACTTTTAAATTTGATTTATATATAAATTTATTATATATAATGCTAATTATAGATATATTATTAAAAGAAATTGTATTATTGTTCAATAATATTTTCAGAAGATAAAAAATAATTTATTTAAATAGAATTCAATAATGTCAATATATATTAAATAGCATTTAACAAATAAACCAAAAATTATTTAATAAGTATATTGTTGTAATGAAAAATGAAAAAACTTAACTAAACATTAAAAATTAAAAAAATCTTAAATCTTAAATCTAAACTAAATTTAAAGAATAAACATAAAAATATTTTTAAAAATTAAAGTTTTATTTAACTATATTATTTACTCATTTTAGTAACTTTTTTATTTCATAAAATAAATATATTTAAAAATTTTAATTTTAAAATATAAAAAATTAATTTAATTAACAAAATTAATTTTTAAAATAATTTACAAATATTTTATTATATATAACATTAATTAAATAAATTTAATTATTAATAACAAAAGTTAAAATATTTAAAAACTTTTATATTATTGTTAAATAATATTTTTAGAAGATAAAAATAATTTATTTAAACAAAATTAAATAATCTCAATTATTTAATAAATAATTCAAAAATATTGAATAAATATAGTGTTGTATTTAAGAATTCAAAAACTTAACTATAAATTAAAATTTGTAAAAAAAATATGTCATCTAAGTTAAATTTAAAAAATAAAAATTATAAATATTTAAAAATATAAAAAATTTATTTAGCTATGTTATTTAGTTATTTCATTAATATTCTTTTATGTTATATAACAAATATTTAAAAATTAAAAAGTAAATGATATTTTTTAATTTTCTAAAATAATAATTTAAAAATAAAATCAAAACCTTACAATAAATAAACATAATTTAAAATAAACTAATATATGTATATTATTTAATGGGAAAGCCACTGAAGCACTCAAATTGGAAAAATGGTGAAAATTATGGCATTTTTGGTTGAGTTAGGATTCAAAGAAGGGATAGCAAAAATAAGCTCTATATAAGCTAGAAAAAGCTCTTCCTACCAACTTATTTATAAGCTACTTTGTTTCAAATTTTGTTCTATAACAATGAGTAACTTGTTTTTTTTTAAGAACTTTTCATGAAATGTATTTGGCCCGACTTTTCCTTTTAAGAAGAAAATAATCTAAAAATAAACTAGGTCAAACACACTGTTAATCTATTTGATAAATAAAAATATTTTACAAACAATATATTATATGTTATTTTAAATTTTATTTAATTATTGGCAATAATAAATTTAATTTATTATAATTAAATGTATGAACTAAAGTAGGATAAAAAAATGAAATTAAAATGTTAACATATAGTTTTTTAATTAATTTTCAAGTTATATTAATATACATTTTAACTATGTTATGATTTATGAACAACAATAATTGAAAATAATAGTATTTTAAATTATTTAAATTTAAAATTGTTGGAAATAAAAACGTATGAAGTAGCTAACCCTTAAAAAGGTTTTGATGATAACATAGGTTATTAAAATTTGTGAACCCCTAACAAGTGTGTTCTATGTGTAGTTTGATCTTGTCTTTATAAAATTAATCCAAAAATGCTTTCAAAACATCGCTTTTTATAACAAGTTTTTAGTTCATATTATAATGGGTGTCCAACTTGAGATTTTACTCTAAGTGTCCAAAAAGCTTTTCAACTAAGCATTCAATATACATTTTCATAAAGCATCAAAACTTGCCTTTTGTAAAAAATGTCCAAATCTATAATCTTTTTAAATTGGACATATTTCAAAAAGTGTGAACCTTCTAAAGACTTTGAACAAAACTGTTTTGTATATTAAAGGTTAAAATTTGCTTTTGAAAATTGGCTATGTTTTTAACGCTTATACTCGTCAAGTTTTTTCGAAAATATAATATACAAAAAGTTTTGATTCATAATACTAAAAAGCAAGAAGCAAGTCAACTTATCAACACGAGTACAATAAGGGATTGATTCAAAAACTGCTTTCGAAAATTGGCTATGTTTTCAACACTTATACTCGCCAAGTCTTTTCGAAAATATAATATGCAAAAAGTTTTGATTCATAATACTTAGCAACGCTTATACGCTTCTAAAGACTCTTTGTTTGTGTAAATATGCATCACCCATGGTTAGGGTTTCTTGAGGGTTTTGGAATGAATATTAAATTGTTGGGTTTAAATTATATTATTATTATTGTTGTTGTTGTTGTTGTTGTTATTGTTATTGTTATTGTTATTATCTCAATCTCCAAAGATAACAGATAAAGATATAGTTTATCCAATAAATAAAAGATAAAAATATAGTTTATCCTATAGATAAAAGATAAAGATACTTAGTTTATCTCATAGATAAAAGATAAAGATATAGTTTATTCCTATAATAAAAGATAAAAATATACGTTTATCTCACATAATAAAAGATAAAGATATATAGTTTATCTCACAAATAGAAGATAAAGATATAATTTATCTCATAGATAAAAGATAAGATATAGTTATCTCATAGATAGGAGATAAGATATATATTTATTCCGTAAATAAAAAATAAGGTATATATCTATTCCTATAGGTAAAAGATAAGATATATATCTATTGCTATAGGTAAAAGATAAGATATATATCTATTTCCATAGGTAAAAGATAAGGTGTATATCCATTCTTATAGGTATAAGATAAGGTGTACATTTATTCCCATAAGTAAAGATAAGATGTATATCTATTCCCATAAATAAAAGATAAGATGTACATATATGGGAAAAGATATACATTAGAATACCCCTCAATCTTGCATAAACATTAACAAGTACAAAATACTTATCCTAATCCCACATAGCATAAACATACAATTATCATGGCAGACAAGACAGACAATAGCATACAATCATGAAAAAATAGGAACATGCTAGACACATATACAATATGGATTCATACAATTGTGGGGAAAGGAGAAACATGCCAGACACATATAATCAGGATTTAGACAATTCTAGGGAAGGGGGAACATGCAAGGGGCTGCACTGTTGCCTAAGTTTTCACTTCTTCTCTTCTCCTCCCTTTCTTTTTCTTTTCCTTTTTCCTATTTTCTGACAACTAACCCTAATCTCTCTCCATCTCCCCTTCTTATAGAACATGGGTGGGTGTGTCCCCTATTGAGCCTTAGATGTTATCTTGGGTTCTATTATATAGGAAATTCTTTTAAGCTCTAAACATAATTCATTAGATGATACCTTAAGAGCACAACTTTTATATTCTTTGTATTTGTAAAGCTTTGTATCCCATACTTAAGTTTTATATCCTCACTATTGTGAGTTAACTTTATAAAGAAACTTTTATGAAAGCCTAAAGAGGCTAAGTGTTAAAGAATACTTGTTGCAGTATTCTCAAGTTATGATGAAGTTGGTGTAAGGCCTGAAAAGGCTGTGTAGAATACTTGTTGTAAGTTGTTGCTTAGTGGAAATCCTTCAAGTAGAAGGGACTGAATGTAGCTCTTATTAAAGAATGAATCAGTATAAAATTGTTATGTATTTTTCTCTTCCCTTATCCTTTTAACTCATATTTTCTTGGATGATCTGTTTTCAACTCTTTAACTCTATCTTAAAAACATCTTTGCAAAAAGTTTTAAAAGTGCACATACACACAATTCAACTCCCATTTTCTTGTGTGTACCTTGTTTGTTTTAGTTGGTATCAAAGTGTAGCCTCAAGGGTTGAGTATATAACAGTGTAGAGGTAGAAACAATTCTAAAGCACTATGAAAAACAAAGGACATGCTATCAACATACTTCCTCTTTTTAAAAGACAAAACTTTGACCACTGGAAGCAAAAAAATGATAGCCTTCTTTGATGCTTGTCATATAGACAGGTGGAACATGGTAGAGAAAGGAAACTACATAGTCAAATGTGAGAATGGTGTTGAACTTCTTTGCCTTGCCTGGACTAAAGAACACAAAACAAGGTATTTGCTAAACACAAAATAAGGTATCTACTAAACTCTAAAGTTAAAAACTTTATTATGTGTGCTCTTACTAAAACTGAATATGAGAAAGTTCATAGTTGTAAATCATCCAAGAAAATGTGGGATACCTTGGCACTTGCCTATGAAGGAACATCACAAGTTAAAGACTCTAAAATAAGTATTCTTGTTCACCAATATGAGTTGTTTAAAATGAAAGAACATGAAACCATTGAACATATGTTTGGATGATTTCAAACCATTATTAACAAATAAAGGTCTCTTGGTAAAATTTATGATAGTTATGATCATATAATCAAAATTCTTCGTAGTTTGCCTAGATAGTGGAAACCACAGGTTACAGCTCTATGAGCCTCAAATGACTTGAAGACTCTAGCTTTGGAAAAGCTTCTTGGAATTGTCAAAGTTCATGAGATAGAGCTGAAAAAAGATGAAGGACAAAGAAAGGGCAAGTCCATTGCTTTTAAGGCTCAAAAGGCTTAGAAGGGATAATTGTCCAAAGTTTGTAACACTGAAGAATCCTTAGATGAGCAATTCAAAGTAAAAGGTTTTGATGAAGATGAGCTTTCCTTCATATCTAGAAAAATCCACTCTATATGGAAGAAGGTGGATTCAAAATAAGAAACTTCAAGAAGAAGTTTCCAAAGCAGACAAAAGACAAGAGTTTAATGATATGCTATGAATGCAAGAAGCCTAAATACTTCGAGTTAGAATGTCCAACTTTGGAAAAGAAGAAAAAGAAACCCTTCTTCAATAAGAACAAAAAAGGTCTCTTGGCAACGTGGGAAGACATAGATCTTTCATCTTCTGAAGATAACAATGAAGAAGAAGCTAGCATCTGTCTCATGGCAGACGCTAGTTCAAAAGTAAAATAAGAGGAAGATGAAAATGAAGAAGAAGCTAACTTCTATTTTACAAGAAGTGTATAACGAGTTGCTTTCAAACTCTTCCATATTCTCTAATAGGTACAAAGATTTGAAAAAAAGATTTTCAAAAATGACAAAAAAGTGTGAGATTTTAAAGAAAAAAAAGTACTCATTTTAGAAAATGAAAGATTAAAAGATGAAAAACCAAAGGACTTCTTGAAATTAAACTTTCAAATGAAGTTGAAGAACTTAAAAAGAAATTATTAACTTGAGAGAAAGTCTTTCTAAGTTTGTCAATGGTTTTGAAAAACTTATACAAAATTCTGAAATACAAAAGAAAACCATTTAACAAATCTGGTATTGGTTACAGTAAGAAGAAAGCAACAAACATGGATCAATCTAATTCTTTTACCACAGTTATTGTGGAAAGAGTGGACACATATCGTCCAAGTGTATTCATAGGTCACAGTGGCTTCCAAAGCCTTCAAAACTAACAACAAAGGACCCAAGTCTATTTTGGTACCTAAAAGTATGATTATTTGTTGTAGATTTGCTTAACAATGGGAAAAGTTCCCCAGTCATGGTACCTGAATAGTGGCTACTCACGACTTATGACAAGAGAAAGGTTATGTTCCAAGACCTTAAACCAAGATTTGGTGGGTAGGTTACCTCCAGAAAGGCAAAATAGCTAGGATAGGTAAAATTGGTAAACATCTTTTCCCTTCTATTGATAATGTCTTGTTTGTTGAAGGACTAAAACACAATTTGCTGAGCATAAGTCAAATGTGTTGCAGTGGATATGATGATTCCTTTAACAAGGATGAGTGTATAGTCAAAAACATTGATGGGTCTTTACTATTTCTTTCTAAGAGACAAAACAACTTTTATAAAATAAACCTTAATGACCTTACAAAACAAAATGTAGCATGCCTAGCATCCATGAAAGAAGATCATTGGATCTGGCATAAGAAGCTTGAACATGCAAGTTTGAAGTTAATCTCAAAACTGAAAAAACATAACCTCGTAAGAGGACTTCCAAGTCTTGTGTTCAAATTTGACCTTCTCTGTGATGCTTGTCAGAAAAAAAAAAAAAACAAGTTAAAAATTCTTTTGACTCCAAAAATATAGTTTTCACTTTTAAACCACTTGAGCAATTACATCTTGACTTGTTCTACTTTTGTTAGTGAAAAACATTATGACCTAGTAACAAAAGATGACTATACGAGATGGACATGGCTTATGTTCTTAGGCCACAAGGACGAGTCTTTTAAGGTCTTTTCCGTATTCTACAAATGTGTGTAGAATGCAAAATATGTTTGTATTGCTTCAATCAAAAGTGACCATGGAAGGGAGCTCAAAATTAAAAGTTTACAAAGATTCTGTGAAGCAAGTGGTATACTTCATAATTTCTTTACTCCAAGAACACCTCAACAGAATGGTGTTGTTGAAAGCAAGAACAGGGTCATTGTAAGAAATGGCTAGAGTCATGTTGAATGATAACTCAACTCCTAAGTACTTTTGGGATAAACCTGTAAACACAACCTATTATCTTCAAAATGGAATATGTGTGTGTGTGTGTGTGTGTGTGTGTGTGTATAAGACCTATTTTGAAAAATACTCTTTATGAATTGTGAAAAGGATGAAAATCCAACATATCTTGTTTTCGCCCTTTTAGGTGTCAATGTTTCATTCTCAATATTAAGGATAACCTTGGAAAGTTTGATCCTAAATCTGATAATGGAATATTGTTAGGATACTCTGAAACTTTAAAGACATATAAAGTTTACAACTCTAGAACCTTAACAATAGAAGAGCCCATCCATGTTAAGTTCAATGACCATAAGACATATAAAGGACATTATCATGGGTTGCCTACCACACAACATTTCTTTAACATCACTAGCTTGATGCATAGAATCTTTTATGGATCACATAGTTTGAAGGCTTTAGTCAACTTCAATGTCTCTCCACCTATATATAGCTTCAATCTTTGCCCATTAACTTGGAACTCATTCCCTATTTTTGGGTCTTGAACAAGCATAGACCTATATGGTTTTACTTCTTTAACTAAGAAAGGACCTAACCATTTTGATTTGAACATTCTAGGGAAAAATTTCAGTCTAGAATTAAAGAGAACTTGTTGTCTTGCTTCAATTCTTTTGATGGATAAATACTTGTCATGATACATCTTCATCTTCTCTTTGTAAATCACCATGTTGTCATAAGCATGTGCTCTCAACTCATCAAGTTCATGTAGTTGTTGCATCCTTCTTTGTTCTAACTCCACTGGTAGATAGCAAGCCTTGCCATAAATCATATAGGGTGACATATTCAAGGGAGTCTTGAAAGTTGTTCGATAAGCCCAAAAAGCATCATCAAGCTTCTTTGACCACTTTTTTTCTTGCAGCTCCCACTATCTTCTCTAAAATTCTTTTGATCTCTCTATTGGATAACTCAACTTGACCTTTGCATTGGGGGTGATAAGGTGTACAGAGCTGTCATATGGGTCGACTTGTCCTAACCTAACCTAGCTAGCCAAGAGTATAATTTCTTGTGGGCCTTGTTTTTATTGGCTCGTCGGGCCCATCGTACTAGGCCAAATTGGCCCATTTCTTTTTTTTTTTTCTAAATTAATATAAATTTTGAAAGAAAACTTAAAAATAATAGCACCAGGCAAAATAGGTTCGCTACTTTTCGGGCCAATACTTCATAGGCCCGACCAAGCTTGTTTGACCCATCGGGTTGAACCAAATTAACTCAATTTTTTTCAGGCCTCAAATATGAGAACTTGGCTTGGCCTGGCCCAATCCAACCGGTCGAGCCAGGTCAATTTTGACACCTCTAAAGGTGTAGCAACCTTACGTCTAACTCCATATTTAGTTAGCATATTCTTTAGTTGAGAATTACAAAAATATGAGCCTTCATCACTAATTATCACCCTTGACACACCAAACATAGAGAAAATATTTTTCTTGATGAATTTCACTACAGTTTAGGCATCATTAGCTAGGGTAGCAATAGCTTCAACCCATTTGGATACATAATCTACAGTGACCAAGATATACTAATTCCCACCAAAGTTGGGAAATGGTTTCGTAAAAACCATACCCCAGCAATCAAAGATTTCAACTTCAATAATGGGAGTTAGAGGCATTTCAATCTTTCTTCCAAGACTTCTCATTCTTTGGCATGCATCACATTTTCTTACATGTTCATTTGCATCTTTGAAGATGGAAGGCCAATGAAAACCACTATGAAGTACTTTATGGGCTATTCATTCACCATTAAAATGGCCACCATAAGGAGAGTTATGACAATGACACAAGATCTATTGTCCCTCCTCATATGTTACACATCTCCTCATAATTCCATCAGCTCCCACCTTAAGAAGGAAAGGATCATCCCATATATAGTACTTTGCATCACTGAAAAAAAATTTCTTTTGGTTCCAATTCAATCCTCTAGAATGATTCCACCAGCTTTAAAATTGGTCATATAAGCAAACCACAGCCTTAATTGCACAACAAACAGCTTTTGACCAAGGAATCTATAAATAATTTCCCTTTCCTTCATTGTAACTTCTTCATTCTCCAGTCTTGACAAGTGATCAGCCACTTGATTCTCACTTCCCTTTTTATCTCTAATTTTGAGATCAAATTCCTACAATAAAAGTACTCATCGAATAAGCCTTGGCTTTGAATCTTGTTTGCTCATGAGATACTTTATTGTAGAATGGTCAACGTACGCAATAATAATTAACCCAATTAAGTACAATCTAAATTTTTCCAGGGCAAAGACAATAGCTAGCATCTCTTTTTAGTTGTGGTATAATTTACTTGATTCTCATTCAACACTTTGCTACTGCCACTAGGGTATCCCATGTGACAGTCACCTGGTATTTTCGGAGTTAAATTAAAAACAATAATAAAAAAGATGACATGGCACTGAAAGCCACCACTCCACTTTGGTTATATGTTTCAAAAGAGCCAAATCAATAAATAATTTATAAAAGTGACCCAATTTGGTTAATCAATCATTTATATACGGTATATAGACAATATGTGAACACAAAATAAGGGAGTTGGTAATAACGAGTCACCACCACTGCATGACGAAATGAAACCAAGGTTTTGTTAAGATCAATCACGTTAGGGCACTGTAAACATTTATAAACTAATAAATTTTATTTAAAAATTATTATAAATAAAAAAAGTATAATAAAGATTTTTTTCACAATAAAATTTATCGTTTTTAATTGTTTGAAATTAATTTTAGGAGTAGATGCTAACATTTTCTATAAAAATATAGGGGCAAATTACATTCGCATTCCATGAAGTTTAATGAAATTATACTTGATATATATTTTTTTCTTTTTCTCACGTTATTTTGACCTCCCTCAATATATAAAATTGTATAAGAAATTAAGGAGGAAGGGAATTCAATTACGTTATTATATAAACTAGTATATCACCCATGTGTTGTATGATATAATTAAATTAAAAATAATTAAGTATAAAATATGTTAATTTTTATTTTTTTAAAATTAATGGATAATATGTTATTATAATTAACATATTTATAACTATAATTATTGCTTTGGAATGAATATTTTATAACATATTTTAATATGAAAATTTATAATATAATCCTTAAATTCCTATTATAAATAAAATTCAAGTGATTTTCGTTTCTGTCGTAAACAAAATTATCAATAATTATTTTGTAGATCTGTTTATAAGGAGAGCTAAAAAACGCACATATGAATGATCCTATATGCTTAATTCTAAGGCTGCACGCTATTACAAAATTTTGACGATGAAGCTAAACAAATATTTAGAAAACAAATTTCGTTTTAGGAAATTTTGTAAGATCCCAATGATTAGTTGATCATAAGTTGGAATGTTTTGGAAATACTAAGTGCTTTGATAGTCAAATATTGTTTCTGGACTAAAAATAGTCGACTACCACAAAAAAAGTAATCCGCGACTACTTTATTTATCGGAAATCCAAAAAAACACATATTTGGATCAAAGTAAGAGATAATTGTCTGCTTTATCTATCAGATAAGTCTTGAATTTTACTCATAAAAATAATCAATTAGTTACAGTTAATTTCAGTTTTTAATTGATTTTTAAAATAAAATAATCAACTACCTTAAGAAAATAATAAATTGCTTCAACAAACAAAGCACAAATATAGTGTTTCTTGCCCAGGAGTCAAATACGTTGTTTCTCTCCACGACCTAATTTGATGTATTATGACCTACTAGAGAAAATTAGTTATTATTAGTCTCTAGGATTAGTTACGTTATGTTGTGTTTTTTTTTTTTTTTGTCTTTTGTGGGTCCACAAGAAGTTATGATTTTAGAAGGTAATTTGTCAACTATGAGTCGCTTTTGGGCGTCGAAGGACCGTTACTTGCCATGAGAAAATATGTTCAGTTTCTTATTTTCCCATGGGACCAGAAATTTCTCAGAACATAGTCTCGGGGTCGATCCCATCAGACAAAACCCATGGAAAAACTTAAAAACAACGAGCTTTCCTGGTTTGACAAACGCAACCTTGCGTTTGTTCTTAAGAGAAATTATGTCCATTCAACCGGAACTGGTATTCATGAGAAAACAAAATACGGTCGGTGGAATGTACAAAAATAAAAAAATGCATTAGATTTCCCTAAAAGGATGATTGAACAGATGACTTTCTTTTTCAATAATTTTGTTTAAATTAGAAAAAAATTGCATTTGAATTGAGTTTAATAAACATGTATTATCAGTATAAAATTTACACTATCAACTAATAAAAAATCGTTCTTAACATGATTTTTTAGATTTCATTATGAAAGTGAATAAACTACTACGTATTATTTATTCTGTTCATAATAAGTGCAAAACACATCATGTGATAGAGAAACTTTTAACCACAAATGTCACTTGCCGTGCATCCGACTAGTTTAATAATTAAAAATATCCTTATATATAATTGACTATCAACCTTTAACTGCTGATCGGGAAAAAAAAAAAAAAAACTATCAACCTTTAACTCAAGGAAAGGAACACAATTTCTAACTAACCATTGTTCCACCAAAATACGGAGGCGAAGGGAATTGTTATTCATCTCCCATCTGAACAACTTTTGGATTAAAATTTGGCCCATTTTCCATCATACCCAAGGATGTTTCGAATAGATATGATAAGAGAAGTGGCAAGCAATAATTTGTCTTGATAAACAAGTTCAATTTAGGATAGGATGTCTATAAATCTATGGATATTTTTTAATATTTTTCACTCCATTCCACTTCATTCAACAATTTTTATTGTCTAAATTTCGGTCAATTTAAATAAAGAAATTTAATATCATTTCATTCCATTCTATTTCATTATTTTATATCACTCTTTTTCATGATTTTCCATCAGTCCAATCTAAACATAGCTTAAAAGATTTATATAATAGGTTTGAGTATTATTAACTTCAAAGTACTTGAAAAAAAAAAAACTTCAAAGTGAGAATGATACACACATAAATGATGTATGTTAAACCCATTAAGATCAGGCTAATGGGGGATTGGATAGTTTGCACAAAATCTTAAGTTTTAACCTTATTGTTGTTATTGCATAAAAAAAAATACTTGTTAATAAAGTCACTAAGATGTGAAAAGAATTGTATCATTAATTAGACGATTAGAATTTGTCATGCTCTCTTGACCAATGATCAGAGCAACCCACTTTCGATTAAATTTTTCTTTGAAAAAAGAAATTTAATCAACTAACTGTGGTACGCATTTTACCTGCCCACATTATTCATGAAGGAAACTGCAGTCTACTTAATTAATAATGGAAGAATGTAACAGGGAGGAGTTAGATGATGGTTAGATAAATTTCTTTATAGGTACTTATAAAGAAAAAAAAGAAAATAAGAACAAAAATGAATTAAGCTTCTTGATTTTTTAAGTTAAAATTAATTTATACACCTTAATTTTAGATATGAGAGAGTTTTTATAAAAGTTGAACTACATAAATTGATTTTAATTTATAAGAAAAGTTTAATTTATTATTTTATTTTATTTTATTTATCTTATAAATATTTATAGAGAAATTTATTTAAATAAAGTCTTTAAGATGATGGAGAAAGGGAGAATAGATAAACTGGAGCTAGACAGTGCCAATATGCCAATTTCTCATATGCACTTCTGCCGTGTTCAAAAGTGGAGCTATCACCTCATACTTTCGATCTTTTAAATTTGTATTACATTATTTATGTAATATTTTTTATATTTTTATTTTTATTTTTTATTATCGCATTACATATATTATTTCTTATTTTTTTTCATATATATATCTCTCTACTTTTGTACACATGTTAGCTTTAAAGGTTACTTGTCCATTTTTCATAATTCTAAAAAGGCTTATGTCCAACTAGGGTCGCGGCGGGACGATGAAAAATATTTAAAAAAATAGATGAGTCGCCACCGATATTTATTAAAGAAAAACATTAGAAAAACTTAAAAAGAAAATGGTCTACGAAATTAGATTTTGGGTTCATGAGTCAATTACGTATAGGGAAGGTATTAGCATCTTATAATGTTCGTCATAAAGGCGGTTACCTCTAATTAATTAAGCAAATTATTAATGACTTTTAAAATATTCATCTCACCCTATAAATAATTGCAAAAAAAGAATTTTATTTATTATAAAAAAATTATTTTATCTTAAATGTTATTATTTTTGAGATCGACAGGAGTGAACCTCTGCTCCTACGTATTTTCCGGTGCAATAGAGAAACAAACTCACGTAGTTCTTTTGTAGAAAATATTTGCGTGTTGACATTTTTAATTTTGTTTATTAAATTTTAGGATTTTTGAACCGTCGCGGCTCATACGTCCTAAAAATATAATCAACAGAGGTGTACACCCAAATCAATCCATTTAAGCAAGTTAGTTTTAGCTTAACATTTTTATTTTATTTATTTTATGTTGTTTTACTTTATAGCGGAGTCAAAGCTGTTGCAACTTGTGCCATAACATCTCGGGATTAAGAAGATGTCACATCCAATTAATCTTTTTCTTTATTTAAGATATTTTTAAGAAATAGAATATTCTTAATTAAAATAACAATAAAAAAGTAGAGAAAAAGTAATAATAACAATAACATTTTTTATTTTTGTAGCAATTTAATTTTAATTTAACATTTTTAATTTTAGAGAAGAGTTTAAAGACATCAAGTTGTCACAACTTGTGCCTCAAAACCTTAGGATTAAAAAGATGTCACACCCAATTAATTCTTTCTCTAAAAAAATTAATTAAAAATAAAATATTTCTAATTTGAAAAGGACATACAAAGAATAAAATTTAACAACAATAACAATGATAAAAAAGATAATAAAACATATATAAAAGAGATAAGATGAGCAAATTTACCTCAAGATAACAATTTGTGGTGAGCACAAAACAATCCACCACGTGCTTCTAGTAGAAGCTCCAAGAGAGGAAAAAGAAGGAAAAAAAAAGATAATAAAAAAAAATTAAACTTTCATAGGCTCCATGCTTTGCATTAAGCTATGATTAATGGATTTTTGACTTTTTTTCCATTGCTTGGGAGCACCTCTTTGCAATAATGCGATTTCGATCCCCAAATTTCAATGCGCAAATTGGGTTTCTTAAGTATTGCAATTGTGCGATTTTGGTCCCTTTATCAGTCTTCCATTAAACATTTAACATGTGCGATTATTAACGAAAAACTGATAAAGGGACCAAAATTGCACAATTTCTATACTTGGGAGACTCATTTGCGCAATTGAAACTTAGGATACCAAAATCACACAATTGTAATACTTGAGGGACCTAATTTGTGTAATTGAAATGTCAGGGACCAAAATTGCACAATTGCGATACTTGAGGGACTAAAAATGCAATTAAGCCTTCTAAAAATGTGAAGGAGTTACACTTATACTTTTTAAAAGTTACCCATTTAAGGTATGTTTGATTTAGGAAATAAAGTGAAAGAAAAAAAAGGAGGAAAAAAGAGAAAAAGAGTGAAAAGTGAGATATTTTTTAAGTTGTTTGGTAGAGGAGAAAATAAAAAATAAAAAAGATGAAAATTTTCTTTCTTATATTTAATTGTATAGAAAGTGAAAAGAAAGGAAAAAGATATTGTGTAAAATAACATAAATATCCCATGTAAAAATAAAAATAAAAAATATGATATAAATAAAAGTGATTTATCACTATACTAACACACAACTCTTATCTCTTTATTTTCCATTCACTTTGCAATGAACAAATACTGTATAGGTCCCTCATTTATTTTTTCCTAATTTCCTTTTCTTCCTTTTTAACAAGTTACCAAAATGAATGGAGTAGATGGAGATTTCCCATTTTTCATTCATCCTTCCCTCCCTTTTCAATAGAAACAAACACAACATAAATGTATGAAGGTCTCATACCCAAATCCTCTCCAATCAGCACTCTCTCCAACTTCCTCTAGCCCCCTCTCTTCACTTTCTCTTAATTTTTCCATCATTTATTTTCTTTCACCATTCTTTGCAATGTTTTTAAATTTGAACCAGTCATTGAACTGATTAAGGCATTGATTTAAGATTCAATGATTCAATTATAGGTTGAACCTGTAATCAAATCGGTATTAATAAAATAATTATTATAATAATATTAATTAAATAATATATAAAATAATATTAAATAATATAATATCATAACTTTATAATACTAAAATCTAAAATAAAACATCATTTTGTATCTATTTATAATCATTATTAAATATTTGTTTTATTTATCTTAAAAATATTTTCGATTAATTTTAAAAAACTTAAAAAATATGAAAACAAATATGAAAATCACCGATTCAAACCGATTTTCTGCGCCAGTTCTTGACTAGTTTGACTTGATTTTGAAATCGTCCTAGTTTTTTCAAGTTAACAGGACCGATCATCGAACGAGTCACCAGACCAGTTCCCAGTTAGACTAGTCAAACCGGCTTGTCTGGTTCAAACTAGTTTTCAAAACTATGATTTTTTGTATGTTTCTATTTTTATTTTTTGGGTATGGGAGGATCTAGTTTGGATGTTCTCTCACTACTCTTATCATTTACCTTTTGACCTTTTTTATGGAAGTGTTCAATCAACCAGCCTATTCACTTATGCTAAAGACATATTTATAGGAACTATCTTATTTTAAACCAACGAAGTAGCAGTTAGAGAGGGGGTTAAAGCAGTGTAGGCTACAATGTTTTGTCATAAAAATAGGATCCACACTTTTATATACAATTTACGAAAAAAAGAAAGTGAGACTCCAAACTTGTTCCACGGGTATAAGTGCTCTAATTCGTCTGCTACCTAAAATACACAATTTTTACAATTTATGCATATTTTTTTATTTTTCCTCATCATATTATCCATCTTATTATATGTTTTTCTCTCTTTTTCTTCTTTCCTGTCTTTTTCTGTGTAGTGTGTAACATGTTATAAAAAATTGAAGTAAAAGTAACATTTCTCATATATTTTCTACCCATAGGTAGTTACGTACCACACCCTGTGATGTGCGGAAATGTTTTAAAGTCTAATTAATTATAAGCCAAGAGCCAAGAACAGGAACAAGGCTACAAACAGCTGACGATTATGAAGATCGTCAAATTAGCAAAGCGATTTTGACCAACATAAATTTGAATAAATAAGAGATTGAATTCTAACTTTATATACTTTTAAATTAAAGTCTTAACTAATATGTATTTTTAAACTATAAAATCATAATGTTGATAAGTTATTTTTAATCAAATCAGGAGTTAAATTGATTGAGTAGGCATAAACGGATTCAAACATTAGCTAAATAACCTTGGTAGAATGGAAAAGGCACCTTCTCGGTACACCAAGTCCAAGGAAACTTTATCTCAAAATTAAAAAAATAAAAATAAAATAAAAATAAAATAAATAAATAATAAATAAATAAATATATATATATATATATATATATATATATATATATATATATATATATATATATGAATACCTCTTAAATTTTTGTTTTTTCAAGTAAGCTTCCATTACATAATATTCTAAATAATATCGTCACCTGTGATAAGAGTTTTTTCTTTTTTAAAAAAGAAATAAAGTTAAGAAAATATACAATCTCCTTAACTGGAAAACTTTTGTGTTTCCTGGAACATGCAAATAAAGCGGCGCCATGAATTTGACCTGCCCATATAAATTTTCAAATGCGGATCTAACCTGAAAGACTAATATATTAGATGAAGAACCTCATAACTTCAGTAGCATATTAAAGTCTTTATTCTATTTAATGTGGGACTCATAATATTAGGTAGAAGAATCTCATAATTTAGGTTTCTTATTTTATTTAATGTAAAACTTATAACAATAACGTACTAGGGAGAGTATGTAAAAATTTGAAAAATTCTTTATGAGTGAGGTATTTGACTTTGGCTCTCGTAGCAATCGACCATTGAATGGCTGAGTTATAAATTGTTGTGATTTTCGTAAACATGTACGATATTTTTATTTTTTTATCTCATTGTTTTCTTTATATCTCTTCCTTTTATATTAAATCCCTCATTATACTTTTTTTTTTCTTTCTATCTCTCACTAAATATACGCATCCATATATGTATATCAACCATTTTTTAGTTATACATCTTCTATTTCTTTTGTCGATCATTTAAGATTATTACAAATAGATTAAAAAATAGTTAATTTCTCATTTATATTAAAATTATTTGTTATAAAGATATAATTAAGAAAATAGTAATTAATATTATCTTATAATCTTAAAATAAAAATAAAATAAAATAATGTTTTTTAAAAGTTAAAATAATTAATATTATCTGACATCAATTAATATTATCTTATAATTTTAAATAACAATTAAATGAAATAATCAGAATTCGATAGTCAATAGAAATGAAATTTTTTAAGGTGTAATATTCAACGATGTGACTGAAATTAATTGCTTAAGGTGCAAGTAAGTTCATCAAATTGGCCCTCTGTGTTTCTAAAATATAGGTGAGAAATCATTGTGATAAACGTACGCCACAAGCAAACTATTTGTACTATAGTTTTTAATTTGTTTTTTTTTAGTTCTTGTATACATCGAAGTGCATGGTCAGCACTTCCAATGTCCTAGTCCCATTAACCGTCAAATGACTAATCTGTCCTTCACCGCGTCCCGTCCAAATGACCCAAATGTCCCTCCGTACAGCATGGATTCAAATTCAGTGTGACTGTCTCTCAAGTCTCAATTCTCAATTCTCTTCGGAAGGTAAAAATTGAAAATTGACAACTACTGAAAAATAAAAAAAGAAAGAAGTTGTTGGTGAAAAGAAAATTAGGGTTTAACTAATTAGAATCTTATAAACATTAGTTAAAAATTAATAAATCAAAATGTTATTAGAAATTATGTTAAGATAATTAAAATTATGGTAGAAATATATTAATAATATTTGTAATAAAACTTTTTTATCTTTAATTCCTTATTTATTAGAAAATTATTGAATATATATATATATATATATATATATATATATATATGAGTTTAATGGCTATACACTGTCAGTATAAAAAATTTTACATTGTCAACCAATCACAAATTATTATTTTATAGCTTTTAAGGTAATTATTATAAAAATTAACAAACTTACCATATATGGTGATTTATAATTGGATGACGATGTAAAACGGCTTTACATTGTCAATGCATAACCTATTTTTTTCCTCTCTCTCTATATATAATAAATTATGAAGTTATTAAAATTTATATTGTTAATTTTTTTAATTAATGATTATAATTTCGTGTATCTTTTAAAGTACATTTTCCTCGCATTAGAAGAGATAAATCCTACATATTTTACTTAATTATTACTAAAGATGGTAATGGGTAAGGTCTATGTAGAGAGTGCTATAGTACCCATTCTCATACCTACGTTTGAAAAAAATACCTGCATTCGTCTCCATACTCAGGTGGGTAGCAACTTTAATCCTCATTTCCATACTCATTGGGTACCTATATAACCATACCTGCACCTACTACCCGCACCTTACTCATATGTAAAGTTAATAAATCAATAAAAAATATTAATAAAAAAATTACTATAACTAAATCAAAAATTCACCGTTATATCATCCAAACATAACCTTAAATAATTCAAACATAACATTAAAAGCATCAAAACATAACCTTAAATCATCCATACATAAATTAAAAACATCCAAACATAACTTTAAATCATTCAAATATAAGTCATAACCACACAACATTAGAAACATAATCATTCTTAAATGTAATGTTCTAATCATTTAAAATAATCATTAGAAACTTGGACATCATGTACTACTACTCTCCAAGACCTACTAAAAAACTGATACATTGACGCTAATTATCTTACAATTATATTGTCTATAATAAATAGTTACAGATTATGGACACTTAGTTGTATAGACTATAGAGGTTAGTTGCATATATGAACAATTATTAAGCACAAATAATTAATTTATAAAGCACGTAATTTAATAATTAAATTAATAATGAATAAAATATGTAATTATATATAAAAGATATTTTAATTAAATTATTATATATATAATAGATGCGGGTTGGGTACTGTAGTGCCCATACCTGCACCTATCCTTTTTAAATTTTGCAGGTAAATACCCACCCCAGATCCATCCCCAATAAGCGAGTTTTTACTTTACTTATTTGTAGATATTTTTGTAGGTATCATCCATAGGGCCTGAGTACACTTTGTCATCCCTAATTATTACACTTTCACCATTTATATAAAATTATTAATTAAAATATATATTTAAAGAGTACAATAATTATATAATTTTTTAAAACTAAGAAATTAAAATAGCTGCTTTCATTTAGTCAAAAAATATTTTAGAAAATATAAACAATCGTTTTATAAATTTAATTTTTTAAAATTTAAAATTTTTTTCTGAAAATAATGCCTTAAAATTTAAATAAACGAACCCTTATAAAAAAAATATGATTCGAAAAAGGGATAAAAAAATTAAATATCTACAATATGATTATATTTTTTTAACGACCAATATTCAGACGTCATATTAAATACCTAAGTAAAACTGAATTGAGTGAAATACGACCACTATGCGGAACAAAACATCATGATCGAGATTAAACATTGTTTAGTATTTTTTTCAAGGTTTATCATAACAAGTTTGAGTTAGTCGTACACATGGCATAGGCTATTTTCTCTTGTATTTATTACTTTTTTTTTGCGTAACATGTATACATAAGGTTTGTAATATTATGTAATTTTTCAATCCTGTTATTTTATTTATTGTAAATAAAACAATGTGATTTAATTTACTCGATAAATATAAAATATTTAAGAGTGTTTGGTACGGCACTCTAGTAGCTTATAAGCTACTTTGACTGGTTTATAAACTAGTTTTACTTAAAATAAGTTTGTTTGGTATACGAGTTTATTTTAGTAGTTTTTAACTTATTTTCATAAGTTACTTTAACTAGCTTATGGAAAATAAGTTACCTTATAAGCTATTAGGGGTGTTCATGACCCATTCGATCCAACCAACTTGGCCTTGGCCCAAAGGACTTTGGACTTTTGACAGATTTAGATTTAAGAAATTGGACCCAATGCATTTTAAGGACAGGTTCAGATTATACTTCGGGGTTGTCCCAACCCGATCCAATGTTATATATTTTTTCAAAAAGTATATTTTTTAAACAATTGTGTACTAATAATACAACTTTTTAACTTAATAAATAATGTTTTGTCTAACATGATACTATATTTATATTAATATCATTTATCTTAAAATATATATTGTAAAATATACCTTAATTGTATTTGTATACTTCTTTGATTCTACTATTTAGCTATATAATATTAAGATTAGTATATTGTGTCAACAAGTCGGGTTGACCTAGTCTTGTTCCAAATATTGTCGGGTCTTGATCAAGTCGGGTTCAGTTTACAAAATTGACCCTAATAAAATTTTAGACCGAATAGGGACACAAACTAACCTATCCCATGAACAGCCCTATAAGCTACTAGCCTTTTTAGTTTTTTCATTTTTTTCCCACTAATTTATTTGAATCTCTTTGTACTTTTTTTTAATCTAGAAATTAAATAATTAAATATGTTTTTTTATGTCTTTTTATATTTATTAGCTAACTTATTAGCGAATTTTACTAAATACTTTCAATTAAATCAGTTAGTTTATAAGCTTTTAGTTTTTCAGCTCATAGCTTATAACTTATAAGCTTTAACTAACTTATAAGCTAATTTTACTAAACAATATATTATCTGTGATTTTAAGTTTTATTTAATTATTGGCAGTAGTAAATTTAATTTATTATAATTAAATGTATGAACTAAAGTAGGATTAAAAAATTTAAATTAAAACGTTAACATATATATTTTTTAATTAATTTTAAATTTATATTAATATACATTTTAACTATCTTATGAGTTATGAACAACAATAATTGAAAATAATAGTATTTAAATATTTAAATTTGAAATAACACATAATAGTTTGTTTGAAAAAATTACACACAGAAACTGAGAGATTAAATATTAGATACATTGATGATTTATCTATATAATATTAATATGCATTTTGAATATTAAAATATGTTTTATAAATTAGATTTTTTTCTAACTAACAAATAAAGTGCATAACACCGCAAGTATGTGTTTAGGTATAAAACAAATTTTATATAGTTTATTTCAAGTAACAAACAAGTGTAGAAATTAAGAGATAAAGTAGTAGATACATTGATTAATTAAAGACATATATATCTTTGATTTAAGTAGTGTATATTTAATTTTCTTTAAGGGTTCCAACCTTATGTAGATATAAAAAAATCATTGTTTTATTCACCTTTAAGGTTAGTTTAGTAGAGGGTTTTAAGTAATTAGTTTAATTACATTTTTGGTCTTCCAAGTATTATAATTATACGATATTTGAGAAACTAAATTTAAATTTTATTATATATAACTTAAATTGAGACCAAAATTACTGTATATTTATTATTACTAAATAAATTATTTATACTATATATAACTTAATTTATATTTATTAATATATACTAATAATATTATATATTAATAAATTAAAGATTAAATACTAATAATTTATAAATTAAGTCTTATTAAATACTAGTAAATAATAAATATAATAATAAAAATATTAAATATTAATACGTATAAATTAATAATTAATTTATATTTCTTAATATTATTAGTATATATTTATCAATTTATATGTATTAATATTTAATATTATTGCATTAAGTTGATAAATATAAGTTATTAAAGTATCAATATAAATTAATTTATAATTATTAATTTAGATTTATTAATATTAAATAATTAATATTAATTTCAATATTATTATTATATATTTATTAATCTGTATGTATTAATATTTAATAATATTATATATTTATAATGTATTAATATTTAATAAATTTAAATATATAATTTATTACTCCCTCTGTTCTTTTTTATTTGTCAGTTTTATAAAATGTTTGTATTTCTATTTATTTGTCATTTTCAAAGTTCAAGATAACATTAATTATTTCTTTGTCAATTATACCCTTACTTCCCTCCTAGTTTTTAATTAATTTACACATTTACAACTAATATGCATTTATTGCGGAGTAAAAATGAGAAAAGGTACAACAAGAAACTTCAAAACTACTTTATGGAAAACAAGAAATTTTATTACATTTTTTGATTTGTGTATAAAACCTTAAACAACACTTAAAAAGGAATGGAGAGAGTAGTATTTAATATTTAATTTATTAATATTTCATATTGTTAGTACACAATAATAAATTAATATTAATAAATATAAATTAAGTTATATATAGCACAAATAATTTATTTAGTAGTAATAAATATATTAGCAATTTTGATCTCCTATTTAAGTTATACATAGTATGATTTTTATTTATATGTTAAACTAACACTTTTGCCTAATGGTAATGGTAATAGTGTTAGGTAAAGGGGTGGGGTTCAAATCCCGCCAACATTTTGTAAATTTCTTCTCTAATTTTTGCATGCCACGTTAGCATGCATGTCACTTGCCATGAGTGACACATCAACATATGTGTTGGACTAATATGTTAGTCGCCACGTCATGTATTAGTGCCACATCATTTGCTATGTCAACAAAATCTATTAAATTCTTAATGAAAGACTGACGGAAGGACAAAAATCACACAATTTTGATACTTGGAGGACCAAATTCGCTTAATTAAAACTTGAGAGATTAACTCGCACAATTGTGATACTTGGAGGACCAAATTCACTTAATTAGAACCTAGAGACCAAATCGCACAATTATAATACTTGGAGACTGAAAGTACAATTAAGCCTAAGTAATTTGTATGAGGTCTTAAATTTAGATTTTATTGTGATATTTGTAAAAAACAAAAACAAATTATTGTCTTTTGTGAAAGATATTTACCATCTTGACAAAAGAAATACATTAATGAATTTGTATACATTAATCATATAAGAGGATTTGTCACAATATTAAGGTTTTGAATAAGGTGGAGGCTAGGGTGGGTAAGTCCACGAAGTCTTACACCATGAAAAACTTCATTTATACTGTTAGATTTGTTTATTTTCAAATCCATGGTTGAAATTTTTTCTTTTCTTTTTCTCCCCCCCCCCCCCCCCCTTTTTTTAAAGATTTATCCCACTTTTTTTTTTTTCTCTTTCTCTTCTTCTCTATTCTTCTTCTTGTTTTTGGCAAGGCCACTACACTACCACCATCATCTTTGAAGAACCGACATTACAAATTTTGATCCAGAACAATAAGGTTGTCTCAGATGCAAAATTAAAATTCTAGCCTTGCCTCAAATCCTAATATGGAGCCTCAACTAGAGAAGGAGAACCTGGTTAGTTCATTGGAGGCGACGTTGAGGGAGAAGCGTGGGGAGCGTGTCGCCATTGGGGAGGAGTTGGGCTACGCAAGGGAAAGCAGTGCGGGACTGACATAGAAACGAAGCATGTTGCTGTAAGACAACGTTGTTTGAGTCATGTCGAGCACAAAGAGAGACGCGTTGATGGGAGGGAAGAAGGTGAAGGAATGCGAGTTGTTGTTTACATTGCTCTGGTGGGAGAGAAGTTTGATTTGGACATCAAAGTTGCGATTGTGTTGCAGTAACCGTAGTGGGAACTCAAATTTGTAAAGGGAGGATGGCAAAGGAGAGAGAGAAGAAGAAGATGGAACGAAGAGCGTCGATGGGAGGTTGTCGAGAAGTGTAAGAGGGATGCGTTAGTGGAAGGAAATATGGTGAAGGAGTATGGCAGAATTAGATTTGTATAGGGAGGATGGTGAAGGAGAGAGAGAGAAGGAGACAGAAGAGGGAGCTACGTGACGAAGAAGGACGGATAAATCTATGAAATTGAGGGAGAAAAAGAGAAAAGAAAAAGAGAAAGAAGAAGAACTATTAGCCATTGATTTAAAATTGAAGAGATCCAATGGTTTAAAAAAAGTTTCCCATAGTGGAAGACTTTATCAACTTGCCCAAGCTTACCTTTGCGTTTGAATAAACAAAAGATAATATATATGTAAAGATTTGTTAATATATATTTACTTATTTTTTTTAAAGAAATAGTTTAATAAATTATAATTTTGATTTTTTTTAAATATATCTAACGTATAACTTACTAAAATACTATTTTAAAAAAGAAAGTATGTGTATTAAAATTAAACTTCTTGTGATAATGCTTTGTATACGGTAAAAAACTTATATAACTTTTAAGTTTATTTTAAGATATTACGATGACAGTTTTTATGATATAAAAGCTTATATATATACTTTACTAAATATTTTTTTAATTTTGTAATTAAAAGCTGAGACATGTCGCTGTCAGATCAGTTATATTTTGCATTTAATAATATACAGTAACATTTAGTCATTTACTTATTTTTTAAGCACTATTAACAATTAACATTGTTACCAAGTAATTTTCATACTTAATATTTTTATTTTACAATAAAATATTATATTTTTAGACAATAGTATTTAACACTGTATAATGTCATTAGTATCTAGTTAATTTTCTTTAAGAATAATTCATAAATAGCATTCTCATTAATACTTGTGTTAAATGAAGTGTCATTAAATATATCATATTAGTAGTAAATTTCTTCAATAATAGTTATAAATAACGTTGCCATTAATACTTGTGTCAGATCAATTTTACCACAACAACAATATGAAAAAATTAAATAATTTTTAGGCTAAAATATATTTTTGTCTCTTATTTTTTACTTAAATTTGTTTTGGTTCCTTATTTTTTTATTTCAATTTGTTTTGGTCTCTTGTTTTTTTTTACTTAAATTTGTTTTGGTCCTTTATTTTTTAAAAGATTCATTTTGATTCTTTAACTTTTAAATTTGAATTTTGAATTAATATTGTCCTTCTGAAACAGCGATCGTTTTTGATTTTGGTACACAGTTTTGAATTCTTTTTTGACTGATTCAAGACATGAAACTTGTCTCATTAGATTTACCTACATAAAAACTATGAAACCCAACTAATTTTCGAATCAAAATGGCCTATAAATATGGTAAAATCGCGAAAAAAGTGAGCCTTATGAGCAATCATAAATGAATTTGATATTAGATTTTTCAGTTTTTGGTTGTTCATGAGACTCACTTATCACACGATTTTTACCATATTTATATCTCTTTTTAGTTTGAACATTAGTTGGATTTTATAGTTTTCATATAGGTAAATATAGTGAAACAATTTCACATCTTGAATCAGTAAAAAAAAAAGTTCAAAATTATGCTCTGAAATAAAAAACAATCATTGTTTTGCAAGAATAACATTGACTTAAATTTCAGAGTTAAAGAACTAAAATGAGTTTTTTAAAAGATAAAAGACCAAAACAAATTTTAATAAAAAAAATAAGGGACAAAAAATATATTTTAGCCTAACTTTTAACATAATATGATAATTCTTTTTATAATATTAAAAACTTATATACTTTTTACTCCATGTCTTTTATGATTAAGAGCTTAAACATGCCGCTGTCAGATCAGTTATATTTTGCATTTAGTATTATATATAACATTTACTTTTTTAAAGTAATTTTTTAAGTACTATTAACAATTAAGATTGTTGCCAAGTAATTTTCATACTTAATATTTTAATTATATATTAAAAATATTATATTTTTAGTTGATATACCAAATTAATTTTTTTCAGAATAATTTATAAATAGCATTCTCATTAATACTTGCATTAAATGAAGTGTCATTAAAAATATCATATTAAATTTCTTCAATAATGGTTAATAAATAACGTTGCCGTTAATATTTACTTTCTTCAGTTTCGAATATAAACAAAAAAAATAGTTTACACTAATTAAGAAATTTATTTAACATAATTTTAATTTTACTAATCTCATGTAAAAAATAAACTTTTTTCCTAGACTATTATCCTTCATTGAAATTTGATACTCCCTTCATTTTTTTTATTTGTCGGTTTTTTAGAAATTTTTGTTTCTATTTATCTGTCATTTTTAAAGTTTAAGATAACATTAATTACTTCTTTGTCAATTATACCCTTACTTCTCACCTAATTTTTAATTAATTACACATTTACAATTGGTATGTATTTATTGTAGAGTTGAAATGAGAAATGGTACAATAGAAAATTTCAAAACTGTTCTATGGAAAAAAAGAAAATTTATTACAATTTTTAATTTGCATATAAAAGCTTTAAACGACACTTAAAAAGTAACAAAGGTAGTATGAAATATAAAAAAATGGTCATTGAAAATACAATATCAATTAAATGAAGGGATATTTTGGGAATAGACTCATTAAATAGGATGAAATTAGTTAATATTTGCTTACATTTAAGACCAGCATACATGGTTTTTTTTTTGACTTATATTCGAGACCGAAGAAACTATGTCAAATTAATTTTGCTACACACATAATGTGAAAAACTTAAAGAGAAAAATGAATATGCATTAATAGTGTAAAGATTTTTTATATTATCAGCTAATCACAAGCACTATGTATGATAAGTTTGTTGACTTTGATAATAATCACTCTAAAAATCACACAAAAATTGATTTTTAATTGATTGACAGTGTAAAATCTTTTACACTGACAATATACATCCATTAAACTCAAACTTAAAGAGAAAAATAGATATGTGTTGATGGTGTAAAGTTTTTTTTACATTATCATCTAATTACAAACCTATCATGTATGGTAAGTTTATTCATTTTGATAATAATTATCCTAAAAGTCACACAAAATCTGATTTTTAATTGGTTGAGAGTGTAAAATCTATCATTTTATGGATCGTTTCAACTCGAACTTAGTTTTATTTTGTATTTAATAACACACAGACAATTTTTTAATTCAAACCATATAATACAGCCTCTGTTTTTCGTTGTCTTGCTTTTTATCACTATTTTTATTTCCGTTTCTGTGGGTTTAAATATTCTTTTCATTAAGAACCCAGTCTTTTTTTTTATTTTTTATTTTCTTTTATCTTATCTAAACATACCATAAAATCGTCGAATAAATAAAAATATTTGTTTTTAAATTTTAATAAGTTAAAATATTAATAAACATGTATTATCATTATAAAAATTTTTATACTGACTAATCAATCAAAACTCATTATTAATACTAGGGAAAAAGAGACACTTGGTGTTTTCCTATATAAGTTAGTGGAGTATGCAGTTATTTTAAAAAAATATATATATATAAAATAAAGGAGAGATAATGGAGGTTAAATAAGAAACGATAATGTTATTTATTTGTAGTTAGTGGGGTTTTTTTTATATGTATTTAAAACATAATAGTGGTGTCATTTATAAAATTAGTTAAAGAACAAAATAGTCCAAAAAATGTAGAAACAAAAAGTGAATATTTCCATTATAATAGTTATAGATACTTTTTAAAATAACTATTATTTGATTGAAAAATCTAGCATATATTAAATAACAATATAAAAAACGTTTATACTCTTTGACTCTCTGTACATGCATTATTTTAAAGATGTTTGAAAATTAGATTAAATGAGTTTTGAAGAGAAAAATCATTTATTCTAATCACTTCAATTTTTTCAATTTATCATATAATTGATTTTGTTTAAAATTTAAATCTTATCCAATCCTATTCAATCTAAAGTGGTTTGTATGAAAATGATTTTCGATTTTAGTCTTATTTTTATTTTTTTAAAAAATATTAAATAAATAGTGAAATATATAATAAACATAATAAAAAATAACTTACAATTTAAAATATCTTATTTATAAGTCATTATATAGCTAATAATAGTAAAACTCTTCAAATATATACTATTAAAAATAAATTTATATAAATAAGTACAAATTGTATGATAATTTTACAAATATATAAAAAATAAAAATATAAATATGACTGATATCATAAAGTTATAAATAAAAATATATACATATATAAAAATTTGGTTTGGATTAAATTGAATTGAATCAATTTTCAAAATCAAATTGAAAATTCAATTTAATCCAATAAAATTTTAAATTTTCTGTTTTTGATGTGTTTAATTTTTGGTTTATTCGATTTTTATTTTTTCTAGATTAATTTTTAAATATTTATTAAATTGGATCGATTTATCAACGCTGCTTATATTATTTATTTATGAATTAAAATATAAAACTTTTTAAATCGACAAAGACGGCGTTACATTATTTAATTTTAGAAGACTTCTATTCAAAAACGAATGGCAAGCCTCGTAAATTCAGAGAGCTCCAGTGTCAAACTTAAAGCACGTTTGCGTCAGCGGGATCTAACGGAAAGGGTCAAGAAACCCGCGCTTTCTCTTTTTGGAATTACGATTGACGATGCTGCTTCCCTTGCAATCCCCGAGGACACACAAGCGCAAAACTCTCACACGGCCACCACTATTAATTGGTATATCATTCCACGACATCACATAGCCCCATCCATCCCCTGCTATCGTAACCCAGCTGTGACCGACAGTGGGGAAGAACACGCACGCACGATGACAACCACTCGCCGCGGTTTCCCGTTGGTGGCGCAACAATTCAAAGCGCTGTTAAAGAAGAACCTGCTGCTATCGTGGCGGAACAAGAGGGCGAGTCTTTTGCAATTGTTGTCCCCTTTGATGTTCATTTTCCTCATATTCGCGATCGACAAGGCGATTGAGGCTCAGACCTCGACCTCGTCCACGTACGAGAGCGTCACAGACCCTCCCCCCGAACCCTCTCCCCCGATCACTCCCTGCGAAGACAAGTTCTTCGTCAAGACACCCTGCTACGACTTCGTTTGGAGCGGTGACCAAAGCCCCAAGTTCCGCACCATTGTCGACCGCATCATGAACAACAACCCCGGCAGACGCATCCCTCCCTCTAAGGCACCGTTAATTTCTCTTAACGACAAAATCAAAATTAAAATGTGAGTAATTAATAACTCGGGCGGTTTTCTTCTGGGCGTGTGCAGGTGAAGTCGTTTAAGGATAGGGATGAAGTGGATGCGTGGCTTTTCAGCAACCCTATGCGTTGTCCGGGGGCGCTTCATTTCATGGAGAAAAACGACACCGTTATAAGCTACGGGGTTCAGACGAACTCGACTAGTCTTCAGAGGCGAGGGAAATATGAGGACCCTACGTTTTCCTTCCAGCTCCCGCTTCAGCTTGCCGCGGAGCGCGAAATTGCCAGATACCTTATTCGAGGTGTGAAAATTAAAAATTGAAAAATGAAAAATTACTCGTTATCGAACAATTTTTTTTTTTTGTTATAAATCAATTCTATTTGCATTTCGGACTTTGAATTTGGCACGATCTAATTGTTTCAGAAGCGGAATTCAGTTGGAATGTGTTTCTGAGGGAATTCGCGCACCCTGCCATGGATCCTTTCTCCTCCGTGAAGACAACTGGTCCCACGTTTTTCCTCGCGATCGCCATGTTTAATTTTGTTCTTCAGATGAGCTCTTTGGTGACGGAGAAAGAGCTTAAACTTCGCCAGGTACAGATGTAATATTAAATTATTCTTGTGTATTCACCTAAGTGCCTGTTTGGTTTAGGTTGGATAATCTAAAATCATGTCGAAATAGCAGTTAATGCGATTTTAAGTAAATGTTTACGTGTTTGATGTCAAGTTGAGGAATTGATTGTGGATTTAAAATTGATTTTGAGTTGAAGCAAATTTAGGTAGCTTTTGTGTCGGATCAAAAGTTTTATACTAAGGTTTACTACTAGCTTGCTTGTAAATAAAAACATCTAGGCATAAATCACTTTAGTTTAAAATCAATATTAACCAAAATCAATTTTTGAACTTTTAGGATAGATGGTTCGTGATATATGATATTGAAGTCCATAACCTTATGAAATTGCCATTGTTTTACAGTTGTATTTGTTGTTGTTGTGTGTTTTTTGGTTCGTGCAGGCAATGACAATGATGGGCCTTTACGACACTGCTTACTGGTTATCCTGGCTCACCTGGGAGGCAGTTATCACAATCCTATCGTCCCTTCTCATAGTTCTCTTTGGAATGATGTTCCAGTTTCGTTTTTTCTTGAAAAACAGTTTTGCGGTCCTGTTCTTTTTGTTCTTCCTGTTTGAACTTAATATGGTGAGAATATTCATGGAATTCTTCTGGGTTTACTGTTTACGCCTTCTGCTGGTTCGTTGGGATTTGTATGATGTGTAATATGCCTTTCCTTTTAATTTTAGACTGGCTTGGCCTTCATGTTATCTGCTTTCATTGGGAAATCATCTTCGGCAACAACAGTGGGCTTCTCTCTATTTATTGTGGGCTTTTTGACTCAGGCATGAATCCTTTTCATGTTTTCTAGACAAGGTTTATTTAGAAGCAGAAAGAAGGAATGCTCATGTTCTTTTTGTCTGTTGTTTTTCTATTTGCAGCTTGTGGTACAAGGAGGATTTCCTTACAAAAAGAGTTTCTCCAAAACTTTACGAAATGTGTGGTCGATATTCCCACCTAATCCTTTTGCTCAAGGTATACAATTGCTTTCAGATGCAGTTGCAACTTCTGAAGACAAAGGTGTTAGCTGGAGTAAACGGCGACAATGCACTCTTACTGATCAAGACTGTGTGATAACTATTGTATGCAATAATTTGTCCTTTAAATCACTACACTATAAACCACTTCATTTTAAGAAGCCTTTTGGTTGCTTTTCCCTTTTACTTTCTGCTCCATAGTTCTATGTTTGCTTTGATTCCTCCCTTCCCTTCAGCCTTAGTTATGTCACTGCAACAGTTACTCAGTATTTTTTCTTTTCATTGTCAGGATGGTATTTATAAATGGCTTGCAGCTACATTCTTTGTCTGGTTAGTTCTGGCCATTTACTTTGACAATATAATCCCAAATGCATTGGGTGTGAGGAAATCAATTTTGTACTTTCTAAATCCCAGTTATTGGATGGGAAAAGGAGGTCAGAAAGTGAAAGGTGATTAATGTTGTGGTTTAAGTTGTGTTTTTTATTTCTTCTTTCCTGCTCTTTATGGCTTAACTCTTCTTCCCATTTACTTGTCTTCCGCTTGTAGAGGGTGGGGTTTTTAGTTGTGTAGGTTCAGCCCCACGTCAAGAACAAAGTACACCAGATGATGAAGATGTCCTTGAAGAAGAAAACAAAGTGAAACAGCAACTAACAGAAGGTCTGGTAGACGCAAATGTTGCTGTTCAGATACATGGCCTTGCGAAGACATATCCTGGCACACGTGACATTTGTTGTTGCTGCTGTAAACGTAAAGGAACTGCTCCTTACAATGCTGTTAAGGTAAAGCATTTCTTATGAATTTTTTTACGCTTGAAGTTGGGGTGATTAGAAGGAAACTTCTTATTCCTATGTCTGATTTCTTGCAACAATTTTTTGGGATCATTAATTCTGATATGATATTAGAGCTTCTGCGAGTGAGGTGTCATGAGTTCGATTGTTGTTCCCCATTCTTCTCATTAAAAGTGAAATCTCAGGAGTCAGGACAAGAAGGCAAAGATGGGCTTGTGCATTATCCATGCTTCAAGCACAAAGGGCTCGTGTCTTAAGCACTTGGAATTAGTTGGTTTATGAAATTTTTTTTGCCTAAGTAGTCTGGGTGTAGTTCTATTGAATAGTCATACAAACCACAAACATGCAGAAATCTTCTCAGTTTGATTTCTTTTAGGATTGTGATTATCAATTTGCCGTTTCCCCAAACTTTTCCCCCTTTATTATTTTATCTGAATGTCCCACATCTTTCATGTTTCAATAAGGCAACATGGTGGAGATTGACCTATATTAGGATGATGATCAATATGCTATTCTGAAATTATTTTCAGGGTTTGTGGGTGAACTTTGCAAAGGATCAGTTATTTTGTCTTCTAGGACCCAATGGAGCTGGAAAAACTACAGCTATTAATTGTTTGACAGGGATAACTCCAGTAACTGATGGAGATGGTGATACTCTCTATCTTTCTCTCTGTCTTTAACTACTACATTGAACATTCATTAATCAAAATTACAATAGTCAAGAAGAGTATGTTAACATTTTCAATTTCTTTAACAGCATTGATTTATGGACTTTCAATCAGAAGCTCTACTGGCATGTCAAACATTCGCAAGTTTATAGGAGTATGTCCACAGGTGTTTCTCTCTCTCTCTCTCTCTCTCTCTCTCTTTCACACACACACACACACACACACCATAGATATGCTTTTCATGTATGGATGCATATCTTAGCACATTAAGAATGCACATATATGATTTTCAATTGCAATAAATTTGTCTTCTCTTTTTGTTAACAGATGACTGACCTGTTATTGATTTTTCTAATCTGCAGTTTGATATCCTATGGGATGCACTGTCTGGTCAAGAACACCTCCAACTCTTTGCTACTATTAAAGGCCTGTCCCCAGCTTCCATAAAATCAGTATGTCTGCTCCAGCCTGAAATTATTCTGTACAATCAATGATTATGAGTGTGCGTGCTCTTGTGTGTGTAATATTTGAAATTATTAGCTATTAGGGATACTGCCTCTCATTCCTTTTAATTCAAGTTCTGAAAAAATGTAGATTACCCAGACATCATTAGCAGAGGTGAGACTCACAGATGCAGCCAGAGTGAGAGCTGGAAGTTACAGTGGAGGAATGAAACGTCGTCTTAGTGTTGCAATTGCCCTTATTGGTGACCCTAAGTTAGTCATTTTGGATGAACCGGTATGCAGAGCAGGATATTCCTTTCATGCATATATTCTATTGACATAATTACAAGATTAATCTTTCATTTTAATTCCATAGACTACTGGTATGGATCCAATAACAAGAAGGCATGTGTGGGACATAATTGAAAATGCCAAAAGAGGGCGTGCCATTGTTCTTACTACACACTCTATGGAAGAAGCTGACATTCTAAGTGACCGCATAGGAATCATGGCAAAAGGAAGGCTTCGCTGCATTGGCACCTCAATCAGATTGAAGTCACGTTTTGGTACTGGTTTTATTGCTAATATCAGCTTCTATGGAAACAATATTGAACGTAGTCCTGCCAATGGAGATGCAATATCTACAAAGCATAGCGAGGCAGTGAAGAAATTCTTTAAGAATGTGAGATGAATTATTATGATGATTTAAAATATTTCCATGACTAGCAAAGTATTGATTTTTAACCCCTGAAATATTTTGACAGCATTTAGATGTAGTGCCAAAAGAGGAGAACAATAACTTTCTAACTTTTGTAATTCCTCATGACAGAGAGGCGCTCCTGACGGTAAGCTTTCTTTTCTTGGCTTTGTCCATTTCCTTTAAATCTGCTCTAATACAAGGTTTGAATCTTAACTGTTGTTTAAATACTGATTGACATGGAAGCAGATCTTTATTGGAATTTTTTAGTTTAAGTTGATCCCCATTGGTTGAAAGTTTGCTTTGAGTCACAATAGTTACTCTGGTTATGCTGATCATGTAAACTTCTGTATCTTAGTTAGTTTCAAACTTTCGTGAACTTATTGATAATTAATTAGAATAGTCTGTAACTAACTTATCTCGTGTATTATCTGAAAACAGCGTTAATTTTAAATGGCAAAAAATGATTCATCTGTGCACTGTCTTTTAATAATTTGGGAATATATTTTTGGTTAGTTCAGTATTTCCTTTCTTCGTGAAAATATTTTAAATGAATCCTGCCTATTTATGATTATAATCAAGGATAACTCCTATATTTTCATTCCCCGTGGACATATAAGTTGCAGTTGCAATCATGTATGCATACTACATGTATTTGATATAAAGCTGAAAATTGTTTAGGTAACATAGAAACAGGCAGGGCTCCAGTGTGGCCTATATATTAGTGAGAACTATGCGTAGCACATACCAAAGAAGCCACAAACGGAGACCGTGCTTAATTATATGGGTTATATTGTCTTATATTCCTGTTGTTTCCCAAACAGAATTTCTTTTCGGAGCTCCAAGATAGAGAAGAAGAATTTGGCATATCTGACGTCCAGCTTGGTCTAACAACTCTCGAAGAAGTTTTCTTGAATATTGCAAAGCAAGCAGAGTTAGAAAGTGCTGCAGCTGAAGGGAGACTAGTGACCCTGACCTTAACATCTGGGGAATCTGTGCAGGTCAGTGTCCCAGTATTTTGCTTTAGATTTTTCTACGGTGAGGTGTATATCTCTCAAGGGTTTGAGTTGTAATTGGTTCTATAAATTTCTCTAACAAAGTGAATATAAAATACTTATTTATACCCAAGCACAATAGTCAAAGTTGCAGATATTACCCTTCTGCTCTTCAGTTCAATATAAGTTGCAACTATGACAACTAGTCCTTTTCTGCTGATCAATACAATAATCATGCAGATTCCTATCGGAGCTAGGTTTGTGGGAATTCCAGGAACAGAGTCTGCAGAAAACCCCACAGGGTTTATGGTAGAAGTATATTGGGAGCAAGATGATACTGGTGCCCTATGTATTGCTGGCCACTCGCAGAAAGTTCCTATTCCTCATAGCGTTCAACTATCATCCTCTCCTTCTGCAAGACATCGTAGAAATTTACGCCGGTCAGAACCAGTTCATGGGGTTGTGATTGATCCAAGTCAAGTTAGTTCAGTCAATTTTCAGTGATGCATCATGTAAAATGTATAGGGAGATGCATCATGCCCTTTTTTTAGTTTCCTACGTGTATCTTTCTCTTAAGGTAATCCTATTTGAGGTACTGTCGGACACTAAATATGAACTCCTCTCCACATTTAGTACCCGACACTGTCATTGCCTCAAAAAAAGGATACATGTGAAATAAAAAGTATGATACATCATGCCCAATGCCTAATGTATACACTTTTTTACAAATTATTTTTTTAATTTTACTTTTATCTCATCATTTATTTTATTTTATTTCTCTTCGTAAAAATATATTGTTAAAATAATATTACCACAAAAGTGTTGAGTAAATTCAGGATTCACTTGTACATGTTTTTGGCAGTTGGCATCACGTTGGACTGGCATATAGAATTTGACTATTTCCGCTATTTTAAAGAGTTTTTTTTTTTTTTTTAATCTCTCTCTGTATAACTGATTTGTAGTTTTGAATTAAAATTGAATGATGCCATCGATCCTCCAGTTGGGAACAAGCAAGTGCACAATGTAACAGTTTAATTTTTATGTTTTCGATGAAATTCTATCAGTTATCTTATTAAATTAAATTAGTGAAATTTATTATAGAGTAAAGAGTATATGAAGGGTTTTTTTTTAAAAAATATAGTAATTTAAAATTTTGAAGTTATTAATTTTTTTTTTCAAACATAAATGTTACGGTGAACATTTTAAAACTGAATAGAATAACAATATGAGAATAATAATGAAAAAATAGTTCAAAGAATTATTTTAAATTGTAGAATAAAAAAGATAGCCTAAGATCAACTTTTAATAGTTACAATTAATATTTTCAGTAAATTAATATTTTTGACCTCTTCCATAGGATTTAGGTCTACATAAATGAAAAAAGTCAATATAATATCTTAGTACCACCAGATCTAATTTCGATGTGAGGCATGGAAATTGATATGTAATATGTTAACAACTAATAGTGAAATCATGGGATTCACCCCAAAAGGCACATTTCACACCTCATTACATAAGAAATATTACCATAGCCTAAGGGAGAATAGTATAAATAGGTCATAAAGACCTTAAGTATGCTCTCTAACTTTACATACTTAACCTCCTCCTATAAATACTAACTTGAGTGTCAAAACATTTGGCATACCATTGAAGTTTAGCTTATGTATATTGCAAAAAATTTAGTTGAATATTTCATCTATGGGATTGGTTCTAAATGTTGGGTGTTGTTTGTGGAAAGCGATTTACGTGAAATCATTTGCGTTTTGAACCAATCCTCACTATAACTCTACAAATTCATTCATCATGGATTATCCTACAGGGGTGAACTCCCCCATTCTCAAAAGTATCCACAACCATTCCTCCTCCAATCCTAATACAAAGCACCCTCTCCCTTTGACAATTGGGAGAATGTCGAGATACTCCTCATCGCATTCGTTAGTGGATGCATGGGGAGGTCTTGAGGAAGGCGGTGGCAGGGATGATGATGATGAAGAGTCACTTGATGAGGCTACTCAAAAGTCAACGTGTTCGTGGGAAAGAGAATGAGGGATTTTTATTTTTAAGTTATTTGCATTTCCAAAAAAAAAAAAAGCATAATTGTCCTTTAATTTATGTTGAATTAAATAAAAGAATAATAGTTTTTTGTCCAAGAGAAAAGGTGCTAAGTGCTAACATACACCTTCTAATTTTGAGTGGGCGTATATTTGTAGCTCCCATACACCTTTATGTTCTTCTCTCTTTAAGTTATTCTCTTTTAGTATTAATTATTGTTTTTCCTTTAAACTGTCACAATTAAAATAATTTTGTGACAATTTTTCTTTTAAACCGTCACAATTTTTTATGTGGGGCCAAAATTTACGATATTTTGTAAATTGGAAGCAACATTTGTAAAAAATTACTTTGGAGTAAAATTCGGGAGATTATAAAACTTTAGAGGCAAAAAGTGCAATTATATCTAAAATTAAATAATATTAACTAACTTTTTTAATTAACGTAAAATAATTATTTTTTTATATTTGAGTCCGGAGAGAATACATAGTTAAAAAATTTAAGTGAATAGTAATATTGTAATTATTCTCAAGAAAATAATCTAAAAGAAATTTATTGGTATATATACATGGTTACTAAATATTTTTTTAATAAATTTTGGTCTATAGATTATGGTAGATCTAGTATATACAAATTAAATTTAAATCTATTAATAAATAGTGCAAATACACCTTTGAGATGTACAACTCTGTAACGGTTATTAAAAGTTATTAAAGTCATTGAGAATTATTTTATGAAGTTAAAGTCTGTGACAAGTGTCATATATTATTCAAAAGTTGCACTTATAAATTTTAGGATTTAACTATTAAGAATAGAAGTTCATAAATAGTGATTCTTTGATTAAAATTAGAGAGAATGATTAGAAATTTAGAAGTCCATAAAAAGTGCGAACAATAATCTGAGTATATAAAAAATAATCTGAGTATATAATCCTGCCATTATTTTAATAAATTTCTTTACTTTCCTATTCTTTTAGGCTTTGTTCTTTAAATTTTACGTTCCACTTATCTTTGTTCTTTTCATTTAATATTATTCTTCTTTATTTACTTTAACTTTAGTTGTTCTCTTTTAGTATTAATTATCTTTTTTTTTTCTCTCTTTAAGTTTTTCACTTTAACTTTTTATCGTCCACTATAAATCTGCTTTTAAAGAACACTATTTTAAAAGTTTGATTTTGATGTTCCAAATATTTATTTGAAGTCAACAGTAATTTTTTATTACAATTATCGAAAATTATTCACCGTGAACGACAGCACAACCACGCCGATTGATTCATTCTCGTTTAATTACATCTTGGAAAAAACATTCTAAGGACACGGATGTTCCGTACGGCCTTACCTTGCTGCCCACTAGTGTTTGATATCTTGACTTGAACGAAAAAGAGTAATAAGATTTAATTATTAATTTGGTTATTATATATACGTGAACCTTTTGTTTTAGTTCTTATACTTAAAAAATTTTACATTCTAGTCTTTATATGAATTTTTTTTTAATGTTTTAGTCTTTGTGTATTTATTTTGTAACAGTTTTATACTGCTAGAAAACTAATTGCAGAAATTAAAACATACAAAAATTATTTGTATAGAAACTAAAACATAGAATTTTTAGATATAGAAACTAAAACAAAAGTTGACGTAAGTATAGGAACTAAATAATTAATTAAATCAAGTAATAATATGTAGACATTTCTCTATTACAAATATTTCATTAATACTTATTATTTTTCTTTCTGTCTTTCTTCTTATCATATTAAATCACTTATAATATCTATATATCTCTCTCTTACTTTCTCTCTTTAGGTATCAAATAGCATAAAAATGTCCATGTATCATTTTCCATTTAAAAATGTACCCTCTGTTTCGTTATTTAGGAGTTCTGTGTACAGTGACTTTGCAGATAATAAATGAGAAGATCCGAAAAGATAGCAGGTTCCAGAAAATTGGTGTGTTCTGTCTCTGATTGTAACATTTGGTCGACAAAACGAAATTAAATTTAAACAAAAAAGTCTTTTAACTTGATTACAGAAGAAAATGATAAATTAAATAAAAAAAATCTCTCAATTTGGTCGTCAAAAAACTATATATCACCATTCACCACTGTAATTCTTCAAAAAAATAAATAAATTATCATTAATTTAGTCTTTTAAATATTCTTTATATCACCACTTCGATCTTCTAAAGATTTTGGTTCTAAATTAATTCTTTATACACTTTTGTATCACCACTTTAATCTTCCATAACAACCAATGTAATGCCTTAAATTGTATTTAAGATGCTTTTAATTCCAAAACCAAGTTGGTTCAAGTGCTATATAAGGACAGAATATTAGTACAACACAGCATTACTTTTCATACTAGTTTGGGCTTCACTACATTAAAGTGGTTTATGGAAGAAATCCTTCCACACGGCAAACAATATACAATATCAGCGTTAACGATCCCCTTATATTTCCTTCATTCTTTGTTACGTCACTGATATCAGTCTCTATATTACTAAATAAAGGCAGATCTTATTATTCAGAAAGTCAGTGATATTTTTAGTCGTTACACTAGCTAGGAGCCTAGGACATCCTCATGCATTGCATCTTAGGCTTGTGAAAGTGAACGTAATAATATGATCCATCCTTCACTACGGACCCTGACGAGTTGAAATGCCAAAAGAAGTTTTTTGAAGGCTGAAGAAATCCCGTATGAGCGTGTTCAGGTTACCAGATCATACTTGTCCAAACAGAGAGTTTGGGAACACAAATAAGGTACATGTTAATGATCACACACAATGAAGGGAAAAAAAAAAAAAATACAATATGGACAGCCAAGGAATCATGCCAGAGACAAACAGAACACAGATTTGTAAAGTTGCAGCATGAAGAACTTAAAACCTATATTGTACAACTCACCACCCAGAATGCAGGAAACATAAGCGGATCAAACTAGCTCATACAATGGTCCTATCATTTCAACAACTTCCATCAGAGATGACCCCACACGATTTTCAACCTCCTCATGTTCAACCTCTGAAAACCAGTGTTTCCCTCATTCACCTCCTCCACTCTGCTTGAATTACCTTCCCTGCAAGATGGATAGACTAGTTTATGATTATCAATCATGAGAAAACAAGCATACACCAGCATATAGTTGATTCATTTTGGAAATTAGAACTCCACTTCTACCAAGTTGATTTACTATGAATAAAAAGAACTGTACTGCTTGGGAATCTGTGATCAAGATACTAAACTATTAAGAACCAGAAACCTTCTCAATGACATTTTTCGTTTGGGCAGACCAAGATGCATTTATCCCACTAAAGATTGGATAAGTGACTTCAGACTAACAATTTAGTTTTTAAAACCCTTTAAAAATAGTAATTTTCTAGGTGACATTATAATGTGACATATTTTCAAACCACTAAGTGTAGGAAGGACTGTATCATACCGTTCCCTCCTTTAGAAGATGGTATGGTTTTGTCACTTCTGTTGCCCCCTTTGCCACCTGACTGAACTGATCTATGGGTCCTAGGTGAATGCGAACTAATCTTCTTGTTAGTTGAAGATGGCTGACAATGTCTCCCAGCACCAGCAGTGACGTTTCTCTCAATTTCATCTTGTCCAAACCTTGGGGATCCTTGTGCCCTCAACTTTGCCTTGGCAGATTCAGTTGCTACCATATAACTCGGTAATTTTGGACTATTCTTTAAGCCATCTTCTCCATTCTCCTGCTTTGCCAAATTTGAGGCTTTACGGGTAGGTTTCTGGTTTTCATTAACTGTTAGCTCTTCTTTATGACTCAAATCTTCATTTGTTAATAGGAAATTTTCATCTTTAAAAATCGTCTCTGGTAGATTTCCCAGTTCATTTTTAACTTCGTTGTGAGAAGTGTTTCTATCATTAGTTGTAGTCTCTGCCAAGGGCTTTGATTCTACAAACTCTTCATAACTGCTTGGAATGTCAGACACCTCCTTGTTAACTGACAGTGTTGGAGTATTTTCTAATTCAGTTACATTAGAGATGGTCAAAATTGGTTCCTTTTTGATCTTTTCATCAGAAGTAATGATCGCTTGTTCTGAAGTAGCATGACCTGGAATAACTGTTGCCCTTTCCAAATGCTGCTTTGGGGCCTCACATTCAACTTCTGGCTGAGTAGCATTCTCAACAACAGGGTTATGAATCTTTCTCAAGTTACGTTTAACCTTTTCAAGCTCACTTTGTGGATTTTCTTGCTCTGGATCTGACACTTGGTATGGTATTTTCCTGAAATTACGTTTTGGTTTCTCAAATTCAGGAATTGTTGGCACTGGGACTGGTTCAAAATTTGTAATAGGAAGCTTCCTGTTAGTGCGTTTTGACTTGGTAATTTGAGCTTCTCCATTTGAAATATTACCCTGCTTTCTCTGAGATTTAGAGTCTCGGATCTTCTTGGGTTGTGGAACTGGTTTCCAAAAGTAAGATGATGACCAGCGCTCCAACCAGCTTAAGACTGAATTTGGATCTCCACTAACATATTGCAGTTGCAGGGCCATTATCGTAATTGATGAAGCAAGAAGCTGAAACAACAAAGCTAACATTTTCACATGCCCAATTTGAGTAAAACAGATCAAAACACAAATTTGATATAAGTGTGTGCTCCAGTCCAGATAATTTATACAGAAATATAGGAGAAAACCCCTTTTAATTTCCAGGTCCAGATTTAACCGAAGTAAATTAAGGTAAGACAAGACCAGTATTGCACATAAATCCACTTGGAGCAAATTAAAACATGTTCATATATAGACTTGTATGGTATACGAAACCACAGGTTGTTTAGTAATGTATAATTACTTTCTGGCTCAGCTTCATGCTCAAGGCTCCCAATATTCAGTTATACTAAAAAAACACATGTCATTCTTTAACCTTTTTTGATATCAAAATTCATCATTACAGTGATTTAAGAAAAAGAAATTACATACTACATTCTTGAGAAATAAATGATACCACATTCATCATTACAGTGATTAAGAAAAAGAAATTACATACCACATTCTAGAGAAATAAATGATAATTGATAACTTATGCCTGTATTTGAATTTGAAATCCTCTGCAGTTGAG
Source organism: Spatholobus suberectus (assembly GCA_004329165.1). Classification (NCBI taxonomy): domain Eukaryota; kingdom Viridiplantae; phylum Streptophyta; class Magnoliopsida; order Fabales; family Fabaceae; genus Spatholobus; species Spatholobus suberectus. Next base: position 60,996,298 of record CM014729.1, read on the forward strand.
AGCAGTTAGAAAGGGTGTTGTACTTTCTGTCTCTCTAGTGTCTACTACTAGCAGGTTGGTCCCACTTGCTTACAGAGAGAAAACAAAGAGAAGAGTACCCTGCTGTTCTCTCAACCAAGGGGATCTAAATTCTATCTTTTCAAAGGTAAAACTATAGTATTTCATTCTCCAATGAAATCTATCCAGAATATGTAAAACTCAAAAATAAATAAACAACTGTATCATAGGCATGGCATAATTCAAGTTACCTTACGAATGAAAGTATTTGCAGACAGCTTTGAAATTTTTGTGGAAATACCAACTGGCTCACCAAGCTTGCCATCCTGAAGCATAAATGCACAACACATTCAGAAGGAAAAATCTTAGAACCAACAATAATAGAAAAATAGGGGAAATGACAGAAAAAGAAATTCTTGATAAAACTATTTATAATTTAGTAAAAATTAATCACTGAAGTGGTTAAGTCAATAAGTGGCTATACATTAACCTCTATTCGAAGTTTTGAGCATTGTTAACTAGTTGAGTGGTTAAAGGTTCCCAAATTTACCAAGAATTCCCTTTTTGTAATTTTTCCAGAAAAGATATTATACATGCAAAATAATCCCTCCCCTCTCCTTACACGATTCAGTCATAAACTTGGTGCTATCTAACAATACCTGATTGATGCACTACCACCAACCAAAAGAAATTCATTAGAAATTTCACATCTTGTTCGATAATAAGTTCTGCTTACAATAAAAAGTAATGGATAATAAGAGGCAACCTTAAATCTAGTAATAGTTAATTCAAAATATACCCAATTTATTGCCTACTCAATCCTCATTTAGAAAGTCCTACCTGTTCAGCCAAAATGTTCACATTTAATAGAAACATTTTGTTCTAATTTTACCCAGATAGTCAGGTACATTATAACCTCACATAATCAGAAAAATACCTCAAACAATATAAGACAAATCATTGATAATTTACAGGTTCTTAGAAAACAGTACCAGAAGCTTAAATAGATTGCACTTCTCATGGATTTCAAATCCAACATTAGACTGTCTAACCCTTCCTCCACGGACAAGTGCTTGTAACTTTAGAATTCCATACATACAGCATAATGTAACAACAGCTTGTCTCCTAACCAAGTGCCCACGAATAAGTGCTTGCAACCTTATTATGCCTTTTAGGGCCCTAAATGCCCTGCGAGCCTTCACAAGAGATGCTTCCATTAGTTACTATCAAATATTACAATTTTCATTAACTATTACAATCAAAATTCCGCAAACATAATTCCAATTTGCTAAAAAATGTTCATATGCCAACTCTTACAAGAAAATATTTATGAAGTATCAGGGCAGTAGTAAAGAAATTAAGATTGCAATTTATTTCTCAATGAAATACGATTTCTGTCAAAGGAGTCTCATGACAGTGGAAGCCGGGATGAGTTGATAACTGGACAGGAAAACATTTGTGAATTAATTTCAACATTAAGGAAATTCTTAGTTTTTTTTTTTTAAAAAAATGAAGTTAGTTGCCAAATTGACTTGACTATCCTTTTGATAAATATGTTAGTCTCAGTAATATTTTATAAAATAAGATCACAAATTAGAAGAAAAACTTGGGGGGGGGGGTATAGAAGTCGACTGTTTGATTCTAACTCTAAATACCACATTTAATTTCAAAAATGTGTTCTAGATTATAAATCTTTTAAAATTATTGATTACTTAGTCAACCAAAACCTTTAATAGGAACAGGAATTAATACTAAAAATATGTTAGAACCCGAGGAGAAGAGATCCTTAACATGGGAAAAGTACTGCTCAATAAACAGAAACTAGGATACTGAAGAGAAGAAATGCAGAAATAAAAGATAACAACAAAAGCTGATACACAGACTCCCCCCTCCATGATCTAAGCCACCAATTTGCCCCCAAAATTCTACTTCACTCCTCCACTATTCCTCCGTTCCCCTAATTCATGTTTCCTTTTCCCCCTTCCATCATTGCACAATTCTCCTCTCCAACACCTTGCTTCCCCCTGTACATTCTGCTATGCTTTCCCACCATTGTTTCCTCCTTACTCCTAGCAGCATTCCTATTTTAACTCTCATAAACATAATTTCCCTTGGCCCAATCTCTCTGGCCCACTTTCCTTTTTTCTTTCTATTATACATGTGTCAAAGGCTCGCTAGCCTTCAAGTCTGAGATATTATGACAATTAAATTTACAATCGTAATAGAAAATAAGTTTCACAGTTTATTTATCCTTTTGCGGGCAACGTCTAGATATCTTATCCTGGATTACACTTCAAAATTCTAATGTTAGATAGTAAGCAATAATAAGAATTTAATCACTTAAGGTCCTCCAAAACAGTAAGACACCTACCAAGTAACCCCTGAAAGCAGCTTGTGCCTTTGTTGCTGCTTCCTCCTGCCTGATTTTCTCTGGATCAGGTGGTGCATCTGGGTCAACAGATCCCATAATGTCTCTTACTTGATTCCCAGGTAAAACATTTTCTGATTCTTCATTCTCCAGTTCAAGGTCCTCCTCATTTGTAGCGATCTCATTGGGGGTTGGAACTAAGGCCAAACCATTTTCCAACATGTTGGAAGCAACCACTGCTTCTTTTTTATTAACAGGCTTCTACATGAAATTACAGCAAAAGAAGTCAGAAGTTATACTAAGGAAAGTTCATATCAAAATACATTTATTTCTCCAAGGAAGTTATATTTTCAATAGTACAACAGCAGTTATTACCCTAGCTGCATTTCTGGTTCATAATATTAGGTGTTTGGCAATGGAAAAGTATAGTTTCATGGCAATGATACCAAAGCAGAATGTGGTTTTACAGCAATAAATGTCACAGACAGGAAACTGACTATAGGCCTTTATTGGAGATCAAAATCCATATTCTATTTTTCCTGCCTTGTTCTCGATATCATAAAAACAGTCTATTAATAATCCTGATGAAACCAATCAGGTAGTAAGGGCTATATGGATCTGATTATTTTTGTTATGTCACCAATTATGTCATTTAAATGAAAATTATGGATGCACACATGTGAGTAATATGAAATATATTTTAACATTGAATAGAGTTGTGACGTTGCTTTAACTAATTGTATTACCTCTCTTCCTTTTGAAATATTTGATTTGGATGACTTTTTCCCAAATAGTACGGTTTTGATCCATTTTCCTGGTGATTTCCCCATTCTGAGATCACAACCTGCAGCAGAAAAACACTGAACCTAATCTCTATATTTCATGTGGTTGAATACGAAAGTAAATAATGAGTCAAAAAAAAAAAAATCCTGAAATTATGCAAGATGAATACTAAACAAGATGGTCAAATTTAGATACTTATGTTAGTGCTACTAAGATTAAGCAGTGAACTGTTGCCATAGGTTATACTATGACCCCACTGTGTTGTATGATCAAGATGTATAAGTCATTATGGTCATCAGGCAGCAAAGCAAATTTTGGAACTTGTGGAATAAATTCTTATAATTAGCATTCGTATGCTGGCCTGGACCCACACTTGACTACAATTAAAAAAAAAAATAAAAAAATCCTCAGATGCTTAATTAGCTGAAGTATTCAGATAATATAAAGCAGGAATCTTAAGATATGAGGACATGATTTTTAAGAGTTTTGGAAAGTAGAAAACAGATTTCTTAAAATTTATCACATTTGAAGATACACGTCAATTTTATATAAAGATGCTACAGAATTTCAAGCACAAACAAACTATATTATAGGAAAATATAATTTAGTGGTCTCTGTCTAAGAATTTGTATCTTTCTTTTTCTTGGGGGCAAGAAATTGTATCTCATTTGATTTAACTATGCTTTCTTTAAAATTTTCTGGGTGAATTCCTAACAGCTTTTGCTACAGGGATATTCTTACTGAAGAGAATAAAAACTTACCTTTTCCTCAATGAATAGGTAATTAACAAGAGAATGATTTTCCGGCTAATGATTGACAGAGTGGGGGTGACACGCCCACCAATCAGCCAATTTTATAGCAAAAAGAGAAAGGTAGGCCAATTAATCCTAAAGGCTTTGAAACTATACATCAAGGGAAATAATGACCAGCAACTATAAAAATAGAAAGACATAATGATCCAAATTGATCGCATCTATTCTCTTACGCAATAATAATACTGCACCAAATCATGGGCCACCGCACTCATTACCTTAATATGTTGTCACCGACAGTAATACTACACGAAAATAAAATAATCAAACAAAAAACACAAGGCCACTGACAATTATCAACTGGAATTTTCACGAAAACCTCAACAATTATAGCTTAGTAACAATCAAGAAAGACACAAACACCAAGCAAGTCCTCAAACTGAAGCAATAAATCAAACACACCAAGAAGAAAACACAGAATTAGAATCAACAAGATCTGCTATAAGCAAAGCAAGAACTAGCACACACTGAACGCCGCTTCATACATCAACATCTGAAATTGGTGCTAAACTAACTCGTGAGAAGCTAGATCTGACAATTACCTGATAAACGTGGAAACTCTTGACCTCAAATCTTACAATTCCTAGGAAAAACACAACCACATTGGAAGTATGAGACTACAAAATTATAACACTCATCGTTCTTCTCCTAGTTTTTTCCACAACAATAAGATAACAAGTTTTAACATATTCCATGGACAAGATACCAAGGACAGGTAAGAGAGAAAGAACAAATAGAGAAAGGTTGTGTACCATGGAAGAGAGTGAAACTGAAAATGAGAACTAACAGAGTAAAATGTGACCTAAAGCTTCATCAATTTATTAGTTGTTGCATTTGCATGCTGTCATGTCTTTGAAGCCTGTGGAGTGAAAGTTAAATTGAAAAAAATAAAATGTCTGAAACTGAAACTGAAACTGAAAAGCTTGGATTATTTGTTCCGTTTGAGAAAGGACGGCGTGCGGTCAACACTAACCGAATATTTGGCGGCAATTCTGATCGTAACCGTTCGATGCGATGACTTGACTCGATCTACGGTGGAGGGTGTGGCTTGTGATGCGGTGCGTTTGGGCGCATGTTAACAGGAAATGACCGCAGTGGTTGTGGTGGGAGTGCCGGTGTAGTTACTTCGGAATCAAGTGTTCCAGCCCCTTTATAGCGAAATGACTTTGATGCCCTTGAGTGAAAATGCGAATCTCACGCGCGGAGAGGCGATTTGGGGAATGTGAGCCGTTGAAGTGTGGGGCAGAGGGTGGAAGTGAAGATGAAGCGCGTGGGAAGGTAGGTGGGATGGGAATGGAGTTAGTTGGTACATGGGAGCCATGCTGGCAAGAGGTGACCTGTTGTGTCGGGTTGGTACTAATAGTGGATAATTTGAGTGGGACAAAACAAACACTTTTCTATTTTGGTTTAGGGTAGACCCTTTTTTTTTTTTGGAATTGGGGTAGATTTATTTTAGAAAAGTTAGAATGATACCAGATTTATGCTCTAAGTATAATTTATCAGTAATGATGTATGTGGACATTTCTATATTATAAATACTTTATTAACATTCATTATTTTTTCTTATCTTTTTTTTATTACATTATATTACCAATCATATCTATATTTTTCTATTCTTTTTCTTTCTCTTCTTAAGTATTAACTAGCACGGTATAGTCCATGCAACATTTTCGTAATTTACTCTACGCCCAATTCCCAAATCTGAACTTTCTTCGTGTTCAAACCTTTCTCTCACAAGATATGCTTTAAAATTTATCTAAGTTGGTTTTTAAGTATATTGTTAAAATTCTTCAAAAAAAATGTATATTGTCAGAATTTAATTTAAATATTTTGTTCACACCATCGTTCAATATTTCAATCATAGATGTAAAATAAGATTGTTGAGTTTTATAATAACTATTTTAGAAATTATATTTAAGGTGATTTGTAATTAGTTAATATTATAAAAAAAAAATATTAACAGTGCATAAAAATTAAACTCATATTGTTATATGTTTAAGAATGATATTTTTCAAAATATTATGATAAAAGATGTTATATATGAATAAATTTTAAAATATATTTCATTATATTTTAGTACTTTAAGGATATTTTCAAATTTTAAATGATAAAAGAAAAGGTGAAAATAAAACAGAAGTTAATACATGAATCTCAAATAATTTTTCAATTTAATTTTCATGTACTGTTACTACAAAAAAATTTATACTATTAATCAATGAAAAATCATCTTAAATATGACTTTTAAAGTAATTTTTATAAAATTTAATAAATAAAAATTAAAAATAAAAACAGAAGTTAATACTTGAACCTCAAATAACTTTTGAGCTTAATTTTCATGCACTAATAATATAAAAAATTTACATTGCTATCCAATTAAAAATCATCATAGTTATAACTTTAGAGTAATTATTATAAAAATTAACAAGTTTATCATATATGATAATTTGTAATTAAATGACAATGTAAAAAATATTTATGAGTTTAATGGTCATGCACTATCAGTGTAAAAAGTTTTACCTGTTATCCAATCACAAATCACTATTAATATGACTTTTAAAGTATTTATTATAAAAGTCAACAAATTTACAATAAATGGTAGGTTTGTGATTGGATGACAGTGTAAAACTACTTTACACTATTAGTGTATGACCATTAAACTCAATATTTATACCATTAATACATTCTAATTAAATTAATAACTTCTTTTATTTTCGTAAAAACAAACCCACCCTTCATTAATTGAAAAATCTTTTAGTTAAGTAATATGAAAATATTAGTTTAAATAATACTTACGAATAATTTTTAAAAATTTATACTAAAGATGGAATATTTCATACTCAACTTCATTAATTTTTAAGAAAGATTTTACAAATATTGAAATAAACGTACTTATTTTTAGTTAAGAGACACGCTATTGGTTTCAACATGTTAGGTCAGGTAAGTTATAATAATGGATGATTAGGTTGTATTTGTTTCAAGTTATTAAAGGAATATCAAATTATTATGTTTAGTACAAGTTTTGAAAAGTTGTTTTTAAATATTGTTACATTTCCTTGAGTGATATGTGGGTATCTTACATTTTCAAGAAAATGGAAGTTACTTTTTACCATACCTGAGAATCAACAATTATTTTGCTATGATGAAAATTCATTTTAACGGACAGAGACTTATACACATTGAATCATTTAAAATTATGTTAAAATATTAATTAATATAATTTTAGGTAAATATTCATATATTTAGTCTTACATTGAAAAATTAATTTTAACTTGAAGAAATTTTTTGTAGTTTTTATGTTGGATAAAAAATGTTATATTGAATTTTATTACTAAATTATTATTAGAATAAAAATATCCAAACATATTTTAATTTAGATACAAAATTTATTAGTTTAAATGCCCTTTTGGTTTTTTTATTGATTACTTTAAAAACTTGTTTTATTTATAATTTTAATAAAAATAAAATTTAGATACAAATCTTTAAGTATTTTTTCTATTATTTTCTAATCAAAAATAGAGTTTCATCTTGATAATTAACATTTGTCTTAAATATTATTTTTATTGCACGACTTACTAAGATGAAATTTTAATTTTAATTAAAAATAGTATAAAAACAACTAAGGAACTACATGCAAAATTTGTCCTTTAAAAAAATTAAAGAGTAAATGATTATTTTTTAAAATTCCACCCTTATTATCAATAAGTGAGAAAATTGAGAATATAATAATATTTAAGTATTTTAATAAAAACATTAGTTAAATATAATTATTTTACTTATAATTCAAGTTGTTTAATAAAATTTTTAATTATTATTCTACATTTATTAAAAACAGATAAAAGTAAAATGTGTCAATATTTAGTAAATATAAATGTATTTTTCAAGACATACACATTATTATTACTATTATTATTATTTTCCATAATTTTAGAGTTTAATTTTGATATATTGTTATTATAAAAATTTTATATTTTCTACCAATTAAAAATCATTCTATATATGAATTTTAAAGTAATTATTAAAAAATAAATTTTTTTAATTATATGCAATCTATAATTGAATAACAATATAAAAAAAATCTTTATAATGTGGATATATTTTAATTAAATTTATAATTTTATAAATCAAATAATACTTTATTACCTAATAATAAACACCAATATTATGTTGGTTCAGTGTGAAACTAAACTTGGATTTCTTGTGGAAACTCTTAGGTCTAAGTCTTAAAGATAGAAAAAAACTGTAATTAAGTAGAGAGTTCCCACTAAAGGTAATCAATAGTTTTTCAACAAGAGTTAGTCATCAATAAAGTTAATAGATACTTCACACTTTTAACGTAGTAAAAGAAAAAAATAAATACCTAATAATAAACGGTTAGTAACTCGAAGCTAGAAATTAGTTTTATCCAGGGAAGGTAAAACTACAAAGAACTTGAGAAACCGCTTAATGCTTATGTCTTGCAAGATTGTAACACGTAAGTGTCACCAGCGTCATGCGGTACAATAATTGGGGTTCTTTATGCGGCTCACAACTACTAGTACCCTCAGGGTAACCTAAACTAAGTATTAATTAATGCTATGATGTAAGCTTATTTATAGATCATGAATGAATTGTGTATCATGTTAAAAATAGTTAAAGTTTGATTGTTATCAGTATAAATTTTTTAATTATGTGACTAGACTTAAAGACCAAGAAGCAATGACAATTATCTAAGGTGTTGTATAGATTCCATCAATATACGGGTGTTTGGTTCATAAACAAAGAAGTATGTTTCTTGATGTTTGTGGGGGAAAGTCAATTTAAAACAGCACTAATGAAAAAATAAATATGCACTAGTGATATTTTTAACTTGCAAATAGATGCGTGACGGATGGTGGTAGCGAAAGTGATGGAGATGTAGGAGCAGCCATCAAGGAGGGGCTGAATTTTGAAGGGACGTTATATAGTGGTAGAGATGAGTTGTGTTGTAAGTTTCAACGGCAAAAGACCTTGTCGGTGTGGTGTTTAGATTTTTTTTTTCTTCCTATCATATTTAATAAAAAAAACAATTAAACACTATGACACTATTTCCTTCCGCGTTTTCTTTTTGTTGAAACAATGTGTGAACCAGAAAAGAGAAAAGAATAGACCAAAAGACAAAGAATATTTGTGTGTGGGTGTGTGTGTGTTTTTAAATGAAAACTTCAATGAAATGTAAATTACACCAAAGATTTCAAATATATCAAGTTGGGCAAGATCTTTTGGGTTGAATACCCACTTTTATATTATAACGTATCACGCATAGGTTAAAGTAAATATACATAAATATTTTATAAATTGAGTTAATTTTTACGTTAAATGGAATGATGGTTTGATTTATTTAATTAGTATAAAATGAGAAGGATAGGATAACATTTAAGTTTTAAATTTAGTTTTATGTACAACAAACTAAGATAAGAAATTTTAATAAGGGTGTATATTGAGGAAAAGGGAAAATAAGAGATTTTAATATTTCATTTGGGATGTAAATAAAAAATTAAATATATTATTTTAAAAGTAAAGTTTACAATTGTATTTTTTAAGATGTGTGATTTTGATCTATTGAACTTAATTTCTAATTTCTCAAATCACGTCGACAAACACTTTATTATCAGTTTTTCTCCACTTAATATTCTCAAATCTTCAATTTTTTTATTCAAAATTTCCATAAATTAAATAATTTTAAACCTCATTTACTTAAAACTCATCAATCATTCCATCATATCTTACCTACGTTTTTTTTTTTTTGATAGTTTTCCTTTACTTAAAATTCTCAAACAATTTCTTTGAAATCGAAGATAGGTTTAATATGCAAATTTATGCTCGTTCTTGTGAATTGATTGCTTTATAACAAAACCTCTATAAGTTTGCTTTTATACCTAGAAAATATTTTCCAATCTACAATTTTTGTTAAATTCGATTGATTACAATATGAAATGCACTATATCAATAACAATTAAATAATATATTAGAGCCCCCAATCCCTACTATCATCTTTAATATCATTTTCACTGCCTTTGCTCTTTGTCTTTATCTATTCTAATTCTATTTTTCTTCATTCATTTGTGTCTCATTTCTTTTTACTCTAAGCACCCCTTTCGAACTTTAGAGAAACTTTGACTGATACCCACAGTTAAGTCCAAGATATTTTATCCCTCAGTTTTAATGATCATAAACAAAGCATAATACTGTAGGTTATTATAAAGACTGAATATTGTTTATACCTATATATTGTTCTGTGAAGATCGTCTTACAAGATAAGACTCACAAAGCCCTATTTTGTTTGTCTAAAAGGATCAACCAATAAAAAAGTGTACTCTACAAAACGTATTTAAGAAGCTTCATCAAGTTATTCAATTTCATAAGAACAAAATTGAAAGAGTCTATGTACTCTTGTACCTTAAAAAGCATAAAACAAAGACAAAAAGCAAGTAAACAAGAGAATGTTTTCCACCAAATATTTGCACATCTTGTGTTTTTGCTTTTGATTAATAAACTTGTTTGCCTTTCAAAAAAAAAAAAAAAAAAACAAGACAATGCTTCAATAAAGTAGCACACTTATGTTAGAAAAATATAAAAGGAGAAAAGCTTTGTAAAAGTTTAAATAACTAGATGGTGAAAAGTATTTAATGTTGCATTAAATTTACCAATGTTCACATTTTCAATAGAAAGGAGAAAAGCTTCAACAAATATTTTCTAAGCTCTTATAAAAATCTTAAGAGAAGACAAAGTTAGTAGAGAATCGAATTGAACAAATTCTTACAAACTATATTTTCAATTCTCTATAAATTCTTAGAATATTCTTTGAGTACATAGGCCATTTACTTGTATATCAATCTGATAGGTTGATAGCATGTGATTATCCTTTACACATTTCTTTATGAATTGCTTAGAGCTTGAAGAGGTTTGGTTAAGAAAAAGAATACTTGTAACAATTTGGAACTTAGTTTTCAGTAATTTTGTGTTAATGGAAATTTTGGTAGTTGTCAATGACTAGACATAGTCTCTAGGTGAGATAAACAGTATAAATATTTCATGTGCTTTTCTCTTTTTCACTTACCTTTATTTATTTTACTTTGGGTGAGCAAGGGATGAGTTTAACATAATATATCAATCTTAACACTATGTATAGTTAAATTGTAAAATAAAATAAATATAAAATTTAAATTAACGTATATTTTACAATATATATTTTAAAATAAATAATAATATTATAAATATAATATCATGTTATACAAAATCTTATCTATTAAATCAAAATGTTTTATTATTAATACATAATTGTTTAAAAAACTTATACTTTTTAAGAGAATATAGACACTAAACCGGGTTGGGATGACTCAAAGCATAATCCAAACTCGTTCTCAAAATACATCGGGTCTAGTTTAAAACCTAAACCTGCCAAAATTAACCTCGCTCTAGTCAGATTAGCGAGTTGGGTTGGGTCATGCTTAGCCCTAATTTTACTAAGGGAGTTGAAAGTGTAACCTATCATCTTTGTTTTATAACTTAAATTTGCCTTTAGAAAACTATTTTTAAGATAAGACAAAGCATTCGTTTGTTCAATAAAGTAAGTTTTAGAAAAGATTTACAAAAAGTTTTATGAACACAATTCAATCACCATCTTGTATTTACTTGTGTTTTACACCCATTTTATTGTTTAATTAAGCAACTTTTCGAGAAATTTTCTAGAATTAGAATAGTTCTCGAAGAAGAAAAAGAATTATTCGCTCCTTGAAAAGTTCTTATTTGGCACTTTAAGGTCTGTCCATAACCCTAAACTTCAAAAAAATAGATTTTAGAATAATTTCATTTTTTTTTGTAGAAGTTGTATTTTATATTTTTAAGTAGAGAAATGCTAGTAATACTCTTTCAAACACTCTTTTTCTAATACTCTTTTTATTATTGGTTGAAATTTATTGAAAATCACAAATTTTAGTGGGTCTCACTTCTCATTAATGAGTCTTTCCTAATTTAGAAGTGGGACCAACCAAAATTTGTGATTTCCAATGAATTCTAATCAATAATAAAGAGAGTGTTTGAGAGGGTGTTGTTAGCACTCCTCTTTCTAAGTATGTAGTAAACTAGGAATTTTATACTTGAATAATTTTATAAAGCTTTGCTAAATATTTGTTAGTGTTTAGATCTATTGGCAGTTCTTTGCTTTCCATTTTTGAAGCAATCTTAGAAGTGGTTTAATTGGTTCTTTGTAGTAATTAATGGATAATGGTATTTGTGACATATTTTAAATACTTCTATGATTGTTATTTTAATTTCTTTGTTATATTGTTATTGTTTCATATTCTTTTTCTTGTTAAGTATGATATAGATGGTAATACAACTGTGAAAGACATTCATGATACACTTTAAATTTCTCATGAAGATACAAACTATATGAAGGAGTCCAAAATTAACATATTAATACATTACTATGAGTTATGTAAGGCAAAAAAAGAAATAGGCCCAACTTGGATAATTTTTTTAATAAATATTTATAGGAGAAGAAAATAACACTACAAGAAAATGCCTATTTATCGATGGATAATTACCCATGGATTTTAATCCATTGGTAACTTAAATTTACTTACAGGATATATTCGTCGATAACTTAAAAATTAGTAGGTAACAATTAAATGACATTATTGACAAAAATTCTGTTGAAAGATCTGTAGGTAAGGTATTCGCCTTTTAGAGAGAATGTTTTTTATGGCAGGTTATCTACGAAGTTTTTCGTTGATAAAAGACTTCGTAGGTAACTTTACAAATCCGTCGATAATAGTAAAAGAGCTAAAAAAAACTTTTAAACAAAGTCACCAACAGTTATATCCATCAGTAATGTGAGCCATGGGTAAATTACAAAAATCCGTAGGTAGCTCCTTATTTCTTTTTTGTCTTTGCCCTGGTTTCCCCTAAATATCCTTTGACGTAGCTAAATAGTTCCCAATCTTTTGCTTCTTAGACCCAATCTCACGCAAGTCGCACGACCCAAACTGTCACAATCTCTTGTGCCGTTGCAATCCAGGTAGCCCTTCTTTGTATATAAAGTACTTATCAATTGTATTTTAATTAAATTTAAAAAAGGCATTCTTGTAAATAATTTAACCCCATAAACATAAATATTAATATTCTATTAAAAATGATTCCTTTTTATAAATATATATATGAATAATTGACACCACACGCCCTTTTAAAGGAAATCTTAAACACACTCAACAATTATATTATAATAAGCATTTCAATCATATTTGACAATGCTTTCTTTTTAAAATTTTAAAAGAAGTTTTCAAGAGAATTTTTGATAACAAAAAGTGGTAGAATGCGGAGGCACCCCCAATACTACCGAGAAGACACTAATGGCATGCTAGGGTTGCCAATAGAGGCCTACCTATAGGATTACTGCACAAGCTTGAACCTCAAGCAGTTCCACCCACTTGTGATCTTGGGTTCTACATCCTTGTTATTTTTTCTTTAAAAATTAAACAAATCTTATTTAGGAATAACAAGATCCTTACTAATTCTAAGTTAACAAATAATTTATACAAAGGAATTAACTTTTATATAAAAATATTTTATAATATATGCCTATATTAAGAGATACCACAAGAATCTTAATTGGCAAATAATTAAACAAAATGATACCTTTTACTTTCTAGGCTTTTCACAGGGACAATCTCATCACATTGCAAAATTGGTTATAATAGATTCTTATCATTGATATCAAAATCATGCCCTTTAATAAATATTTATAACAAAAATTGGCTACTAAGATATCAAAAGTAGAGAGTGAATAATCTTCTATATCTATAAATTAAAATAACTATCTAGCCTATAAAGGCTTCACTTTTTACTCTCTTTCACATTCAATTTCATTTAAATTATAATCTCTCCTTCACCGTGAAGATCACACACACACAATGCGTTTGAGCTTTCCTTCTCCTGAATTAGAGCTTTTCCCAAATCTCTCACTTTCTTTTCTTCAATAGCTTCCTTATCTTTTATAGCAGTCCTCCCTTATCTTCAAAACTAAACCAAGAATTCACAAACCTGGTCTTATCCTTCTCCTTCCAATAAGGCGCGCTCCTATTTTGTAAATCATTCTCCTCTTGACCAAACTTTGTATCTTTTTTGAAACTGATCAAATTATTAGCTTTCCATTTTTTATTTTATATTTTCCACTCTTTGCCTTCAAATTCTAGAGATTAAGATTGCATTCAATTTTTTATGGGTTGTTTATTCAAGCAAAGTGAAAAAGATGGTGCCTTTTCAATTAAACGAGACACTGTAGCATTTCATCTAAAAAATTGTTAGGTAAAACCTTATTTTCATCACTTTTTGAGGAAAGAAGGTCATTGTAAGAGTGTTGAAACATGTTTGAAATCCAACCTTAATTAGATTATAGACTTTCTCTTCTTACTTACAATATTATTAGTAGCTAATTTTTTCTGGTGTGTAATATCAGATATGGGACTAAAATCAGATTATCATATAGTTTCATTCTATAGACCCTAAGAATATTTCTTATGTTTTGCAATCTCTTCATTTGAGATCTAGTTAATTTCTCTTTATTTATTACTCCTTGTATTCCTCTAATCAAATCCTCAAGTTTTTGTTTATCCTTGATTTTTTAACAATTTCATTATAAATACAAATTCAAAAAGCATTTTTCATTATAAATTACAAATACAAATTCTAAGTTTGTTTCACTTTGTCTAATCTAATATAATCCACTAACATTGGAATGGATTTGATTTGCTAATAAGGTATTTGAATGTATTTTACAAGCAAGTGAAACTTTTAATTGACTATGCTCCTTTTTGAATTTTTATTGGTTTTGATTATATCTCAATGTGGTTTGTTTTGTGTTTATGGTTTTCATGTGTTGTGTTTCAAATGTATTTGAAAGTGTTAATGTGGTTTTGCTCATATATAAGTGATGTGTGCATTCTTTCTTGTTATGATTTTTATGTGTACCCTTTCTTTTATCAATTTGTTTTTTAGGGTTATAGTTTATAAAAGCATTGGTCATATTTTAGCTGCTTAGAAGAACATTCACCGTCATCCATGCTAATTCTATGCCCTGTAAAATTAATTGTGAAACAATCATCATAGAAAAGTCATTATGTCATAAAGGCTTAATCAACATATGAAACAACTAAACACTCACTTTGCAAGGAGATTTGGCAAAAGAGATTACAAGCTATCAAGTCTAGTCCCTAATATCATGATCTTCCTTCTTATAGCAGATGTATGTTGTTAGGTTTCTTGTCCAAATGCAGGGAATGAATTAATGCTTAGAAATCATGGAACGCATTTTTGTTATTCACCCATTTTTTGATATACTTTATTCATGGAACACACTTGTAAGTAAAGTCCAGTTAAAAAGGGGAAACAAAAAATGTCATTTGCACTCCTTGGAGGCATTAACACTAATCTACTTGCTCTATTGTAATAATTTCAGCCACTTTTTGATATTAAATACTTTTATCTTATGTCTTTATTGACTTCTCTAATGTCTTCCATTTGTTGGCCGAAGGCTCAACCAGAAATTCTACAAATTGTCCTTAGTATTATTGCAAAGCAATTTTCATTTGATGAAGCCTTCGTGACTCCCTAAACAAAATTTTTAGATTTGGGTGTTGATTTTCTTGACATTGTGAGCCTTAAATTCTAGCAGCTACTTTTTAGTTGTATCTTGTATGATATAAAATAAATAAGTATTATTTTATGCATAAATTACATTGTCATATAGTTTTAATATGCTTGTATTTGAACAAGTTAAAATCCTGATGGCTTTAGAAGAGAAATTTAACATTTTCCATTGGAGAAGATGAGCTAAGAGCAACTTTATCATTCAAGATGTTGTTGATCTAATTAAGAAATTGAAGACTGCTTCAACCTAGGCCAAGCTACAGTACCATAACTTTCATCATTGTCCTTCAAATTTTCAAAGAAGGAAGGGCGCCTTGTGACTAAAGTGTAAAACTACAATATTTTATACTAATAGTTTAATTTTTACTAGAGAAAGGGTATACCAAAAGAGGTATAATAGTAGTACCTCATATTTTCATTTTTTCTTTCCCATAAGTATATAACATTTTTTTAAATGTATTTGAATAATGGGTTTCCATTACTTTTGTGCAGGGAAAAGTTGTAGATTAAGGTGATTAAATCATCTTGATCCTAAACTTAACAAAAATCCCTTTGCAAAAGAGGAAGAAGAAAGCTACTTATGGCTCGCCACATTTATTGGACTAGTTGGTTAGCCATAGCTAAGTTCTTCTAGGTCAAACTAATAATGCTATGAAGAATCAGTGGTAAATTGCAATGGTAGGAAAACGAAGAGAGTAATCTTAGAAGAAAACCTTCCAAGACCTTAATATCAATTCAAACACTTCCTCTTTTAGCAACAATCTTCCTAGTCATAGTAGAACAAAACCAAATGAAGCCTTGTTTGGCTCGACAAATGGGTTAGAACATGCAAGATTTTATAACATGAAGGACCTCTATAGTGAAGTATAGGCATTTGCTTCAATGTGTCCCTAAGAGTTCTTTGAGCTTGATGAATTTTGGGTCTATGCCATTCTTCTCAGACACTAGCATGATAAAGTAATTCAAAATGATTTAGAGCAACAATAACCTTGTAATCACTCTTTATTTCCCAATTGAATTCGCCATAAGAAAAATGTCTAAGAAGGATGACATGGAGCCAAAATTCATAAGGCTTAAAGAACTTTTGGGACACATTAAAGCAAGTGCCCTTTCTTCACTATAGAGGTCTCTCGTGTCATACAATCTTGTATGCTCTAACCTATTTCTCTAGCCAAACAATGCTTCATATGGTTTTGCTCCGTTATGATCAAAAAGACTATTACTAGAGGATGAAGTGTTTGAACTGGTATTAAGATCTTAGAAGGTTCTCTTCTTAGATTTCTCCTTTCGCTTTTGTGCCATTGCAATGTGCCACTAATTCTTCACAACATTATCAGTTCAACCTAAGAGAGCTTGGCTATGGTTGACCACCTTAGTCCTATAAATGTTGTGAAATATACTTACAGATGGTGATAGGACTTGAATACATTCTTAAAGACTTTTAGTTTTGATGTTGACCACACACTTATTGTGATGAATTGTGTCATTTTGATTTGTGCTTATGTGTGTATGTTGTGTCTTGTTGAGGTTACTTAGTTTTCTTTGTGGCTGATCTGATCATTGAGAGTTATAGGTCCATGAGCCATGATTAAACTAACGAAAATTAAATGAAATGTTATTCATCAAATGAATCAAGCGCGTAATAAGTGGTTAGTTAAATTTGATTCATTGTTTAGATTAGTGTTAATTGAAGTTATAATCTTGTTCCAGGTGAATTTGGTTCATTTCAAAGCTTTATGATGAAATCTTGTGATATAATTGTTTTAATAGATTATGAGTTCATTGTACTGAAATAAATAATTCTTGTTCCGTTTCTAGAACATTAGGAATAGGGTAATTGATAGGGATGACAATGAGTAGGGTCTAGGTAGGGTACTATAGTAACTGTCCCCAGACTCGCATTGTAAGAAAATCCATATACCAGAACCTATACCTGCGTGGGTAGTAACTTTAATACCTGTGCCTTTTCCTATTGGGTACCTAAATGCTTATGCTCGTACTTGTTACCTGCATTTTAATTAACTATGAAAAATCAATAAATAAAAAATATTGATTAAAAATACGATAACAATACACACACACACACACACACACACATTAATTTTAGATGAAAAATAAAATTTTAGATGAATAAAGCAATAGAAAGGATTGTACTTGAGAATTATTTTGCACTGGTGAAAGATAATTAGAAGGAGAAGTAGGCATGAGAAAAAAGCTTGAGCAACTATAGTGCATGACTCTTGCGAGAAAGATAGAGTTAAAGATTCAATGGAGTGGGGGCAGGTAACGACATAGTGAATAGGGGAAATTGGGAGAAGAAGTAAATAAAGAATACGTAATCTACCTTTTAGGTTTTATAATATGTGCAGGTATGGGTAAGGTTGGGTACTAAGGTATCCCTGTACTTGCACTGTACCTATTAAAATTTGTGTGTAATTACCTATACATGAACCTATACCCTTAAGTGGGTAATTCCCCTACCCATCATGGGTAATTTTTGCAGCTACCTATCGGGTCCATTACCCATTGCCATCCATAGTAATCACTTACAAGGTATCGTAATAGATTACAAGGTTGTCAGAAAGCTTTGTAAAAAGTAGTTTTTCACTATAAGCTCAAGCTGTCTTATGAACAGAATAATCAATTATGAGAGGCAATAATCTATAAAATAATAGAATAATTGACTATTCTTGATAGCTACGATCTTTAATTGATATATAAGCTAATTTTTTCAGTTTCTTTCATAATATACATTACAAAAATCATCAAAAAAGATAAGGGTAAAGATAATTAAAAAGATTTTTACATCTTTGAGAATGATTTCATGGGCTCCTAAGATCTGTTCTTTCATTGCTCAAATAGAGAGAATTAAATAGATTTTTACATATTTGAGAATGATCCTATGGGCTTTTAAGATTTGTTCTCCCATTGCTCAAGAAGGCATAATGAATTATTCTTCTTCCATAAGTTAAAATCAAACTTATGCACCTATGTTTTTTTAAACTTCTCTCATTTAACTTTTCCAAGCAAAAGTTATGGTGCATAACTTGTTTTTAATTATGGAAGAAGTTTAATTTATTTTGTCTCTCTATTTCTTTTCCTATAAATATTGGTTGAGAAGTTTGTCCAAATTGAGTCACAATTGATGACATGATGCGAAGGTTCATTACCATAATAAATTATTTGAAATCTCTCAGGAATACATGTTCAAATCAAGAAAATTTAACCAAATATTGAGAAGTATACCAAAAGTAGGAAGACTCAGAGTTATTACCATTTAGGATTTGAAGATGAGAGTGAATCCAATAATTCTGAATTGAAAATAGAAATGATGTTGCCTACGTTACTAAGAGAATTCAAATAATATGAAAGTCAAAAAGAAGAAGAGGCTATCTTTTCAACAAAAAGAAGGATCATATAGGTGAAAAGAGCTCAAAGGAGATTGTGTGTTATGAATACAACAAACCTAGTCACATCAAACTACATTACATTTTGCTTAAGAGGAAGGTGAAAAAAAATCCTATGCAAAAGAAGACAATAATGATAGTATGGGATGATTTTGATAAGGAAAAGTCATAACAAGAAGATGAATAAACAAATTTATGTATAATGGTTAGTGATAATGAATTTGTTAACATGATATATGATTTTGACTTAGAATCTTTCTATGAAGACCTTAAACATGCCTTTAACAACTTGTTTTCTTATTCAAAATTTTCTTTGTAAAAAAATATTATTTTTAAATCGCAATTTTATGATGTTTATGAAGAAAGTTAAATCTTTAAAAAGGGAGAAAGAACTAACACTTTGTTTCGAATAGATGATTTTGGAAGGAATAATAGTAGCGGGGACGAAAAGCATCACTTTTAACTTTCTTTCCATGGTTTGGAACGGCTCACAAAGTGAAGGAATGAAAAAAAAATTGTGGATGCTAGTGTTATATTCAATCCATCGATTTGGAAAGAAAAGGAAGGGAAGAGTGAGTTACATTAATAAAAGACCAAATTACCCTTACTTTTATGCACGTATTTTATTTAATTAAGGATATTTAAGTCAGTTTATATACATAATTTTTTTTCCTATTATTTTTTACACAACCAAACAAAAGAAATTTTTTTTTTAACTTTCTTTCCTTTCATTTTCTTTCCTATCAAATAACTTATATATTCATCTCTTTTTTTTTTTACTCTTTTTCTTTCCTTTTACTTTGTCTCCTAAGCCAAACATAATACTTTTTCTTTCTAATACTTTTAATCATGGGTTTGCTCACAAAGTTGTTCTTTTAAGAGGACAAGTTAATATTTTAATAATATTTATTCAATTTATTTTTTAATGTTTAATCAATAATATATTTTAATTTTATGCGTAAAAGTTTTTATAAATATATACAAGATAATTTGTTGAATAGAAAATGTATATGGTATATATATGATGAGATAATTCTTGAAAATTTAAATATTTAATTGATATTGAATTATTTTATTGGATAAAATTATATTTTTAATCAAATCACTAACAAATATGCAATTTTGAATATTAAAAGTTAATTAAAATACGTATTGATAAATATTATATTTACATAACTATCAATGTTTAAAAGTAATTATTCATAAGATATTATTTAGAAGTATAAACAAGTTAGATGGATTGTGAAATAAAATTATTCATGTATTGCTTAAATTGAAAATTATGTGTGATTATTATATTATAAAAATTAATTGAGTGAAATTATAAGAATAAAAATTAATTTTGACTACATATGTATGATTTTAAATGTCACAAAAAATTGAATACGTGAATAAAGAAAATTGTTTGTTACATACTTTGATAAAATGTAATTAATATAATTTAATACATATATTTTTTATCTTGTATATTTGGTGTATAAGTTAAAGGATAGTAAATATATACTTTTAAATACTTTTAATGACTGAAATAATAAATATTAAATATATTTTTTAAATATAATAAATATTTTTCAATAAAAAATATATTTTTATTCTTGACCTATACACTTAATGTATAAAATAAAAAGTTATTAATAAATTTTGTCTATAGCAGAAATAAAAACCACTTGAATTTTATTTATAACATGAGTTCAAAGATCACGTTATAATTTTTTATGTGAAAAGATGATATGAAATATTCATTTTAAAATAATTTGTAATTATACATTTTTAAATAATTGTATTATGATTATTAATACTCTTACACTTATCTTAATAATTTATGAGTTTATTAACAATATTAACTAATTAAAAATTATTATTAATATGACTTTTAAAGTAGTTATTTTAAAAATCAACAAGCTTACTATACATATCATTTGTGATTAAATGATAATATAAAATACTTTTACATTGTTAGTGTATGCATTATTTATTCATAATTTATGTATTTATAAATAAATTATTTTCTTATTACAAATATGTTTTTATCCTATATTTCATTAGACTTTTTTTTACAATAATATCTTCTGTTTTGAATTAAAAAAACAATTTAACATATTTTATATTTAGTTATTTTTAATTTGATTTTGCCATGCAATGCACGGTTAATATACTAATTAGATAACAAATCATTTCATAAAATCTTTGTACAACAAGTAAATTTAACTCTTTGTTTGGTAAAGAGGAGAGAAATAGGGTGGATGAAAATAGGTAAGAAAAGAGTTAAGAGGAGAAAAATAGATAAAAAATAAAGTGAAATTTAAGATTGTTTAGTTTGAGATAAATGAAAGAGAAATATGTAAAAAATAATATTATAAAGTTGTTTGGTTTAAATGAAAAAAGAGGAAACAAAGGTACCATTTTGCCCACTACTAGAGTCGCAACAAAATTATTGACAAGCTTCACGAGCTACAGAATGCACACAAAGGGGGTATTTGGGGAAAAAGTAAGTGTGCTCTTGTTTCGGTCCTAATTTCATCAAAAAAGTGTAATCAGTGAAACCCACAAAATATTTAAATATTTCTTTGTCATTTCTATTCAATCAAACCAAGAAACATTTTAATAAAAAAGCAAGTTTCTCTTTGTTCTTTGCTATTTCTCCCTTACCAATAAGGGCGTAAAGGATGCATCCTTCTATTGCCGACTGCGTGAATGCGTGATATTGCTGAGTGCAGGCAATCCGGATCCCTTATATTGATGTTGATATTTAGAAAAGAAGTGAGGGGTTGGAACGGAAATGTAAATAGTGAAATTTGAGCCGAATAAGTATTGGCATTTGATGGGTCCGTGGATATGACCCAGTTTCCAAGTTCCTACCAACCGAAAAGCAGTTTTTTTGACGAAACAATAACGGCTCTCTCTTGCTGGCTGGCTTGACACAAACGTATATGCACAATTTTGAAATTTGAATTTCGAAAATCCGAGGGAGTCTCCCATGTTGAGCCCTGTGTTGTTTGCAAACATGGGTCCATCCAGCCCCACCTTGGCCCAACAAAAACCCACACTATCATTTTTCATTGGTGTCCGATTCAATTTTAAACGCACCAAAATCATCCATCATTCATCCTTTTCCAGTTTTCCTCCACCGTCATATCCGTTTATTAACAGAGCCTCCATTTTCCACGTCAGCGTGGTCAAGATCAACGTCCCAAATTTTGAGTTTTTCCCGCCCAACAAAACGAGACAAGACAACCTTATATTATAAATCCAAACTAACATGACATCATAATTCATAATCAGTCACACAAATCTCAACTCAATTCTCAAGTTCTTTGCGATCCTCGCAATTCAGAATCAGATATGGAAGAACCCGTCAAGGACCAGCCCTCGGCTGCTGCTGCTGCTTCCTCTGGTATACACACTCACTCTCACACCCAACTTTCTATTTTTTTTTTTATTTTTTGTCTATGTCCATATAATCATATAGTATATACATTACAATAACAATTTAAATGGGTTGTGTTCTATTATGGTTCAGGGAACGCCGCCAGACCCAGGCTTCAGAAGTACTCGCTCCGCTCTGCCACTAAATCGAAGGAAGAGAAATCAGATACACCCGATTGCTCCAATCCTTCTGAAACCAAGAGGTAATTGCTTTTGATAAAAAAAAAAAAAAAAAAAGATATGCATCCACACTGTAAAAGTTTTTTAACACTCATCCAGTCATAAATTACTACGTATAATAAGTTTGTTTATTTTAATAATAATTATCCTAAAAGTCTCACAAATGTGTTGAATTTTGATTAATTGGTGTAAATTTTTTTACACTGACAACGTATGTTAAAAAAGTGTTAGAAACTGTGAGCTAACATTTCTTAATTTTATTTTTTATTTTTACACAGATAATACGCAGAAACTAAGCTAAAAAATTTATGTTCCCTGACAATTAGAAATCACTGTAAATGTAGTTTTTAAAGTAATTATCATAAAAGTTAAGAATTTATGATTGGACAACTCAATTTGATTAAAAAGTTGCATTTTTTTTATTTTTCAGGGGGAGAAGTGTTTCAAGTGTAAGTAAGAGTGTGAGTGTTCTTGATTTTTCTGGCAAGGACAAGTCTGGTAGTGCCAAGCCACCCAGAAGGCTCTCAATTCCTACCAAAGCACCAGCCACTTCAAGACCCAAGCTGGTTGGCAACATTACCCCAATCTCCGAGACTAGGACTGAGAGGAGTGCTTTTGGTCAAGGCAGAACCAAAACACCTGTTTCTGACCTTTCCAAGACATCTACCCGAACGAAGATAAATCTTCTAACTTCGGCTTCGTATTGGTTAAACCAGATCAAGCTCTCTGAATCCGCTGCCAAGCACTCAATTTCACTTGGCTTCTTCAAACTAGCTTTGGAGGCAGGATGTGAGGTACAACATAAATCAAATAATCAATACACACATGTACACGCGCACATCTATATGGCCTGCCATATTTTCTTAGGACAAATCATCTGTCGTATTTTCTTAGGACAAATTACATTTATAATATATCCCCAAAATTTAAGCATATTGTTCCTGACATACAGATCTTTCGCAATTAATGTCCACCTTTCTATTAATAGACCTCCTTTTTGTAGAGAAATTATATTATCCGGGATTATGCGTCCTGGTCAATCTTCATGACACTAACTACATTTTTTAATTTACAAAAATAAAATTAATAGCACGTCGCGTAAAGATTAGTTGGATCACACATTCTCAAAACATGTAATAATTTCTCCATGTCACAACTCCCAGATTTATTAATTGAGGGGCCTCTATGTAAGGTTAAAAAATCGAAGGAATATTGGGTACAGATATATCTTTGTTTAAGGAGTATGAATGTGATTTGTCCTATTTTTTATGGATCTGGCATGGCTTAATGGCAAACTCACTTGCGTGCAAATTCAGCACTCTTATTTGTTTGCTCATTAACTGAGCCAAATATTTTAATGATTTATTTTTCTTTGAATATCAACCACAGCCTCTTGGGTCGATGCAAGAAGGGCTAAAATCTTATGTGAGCAGACATAAGCTTGATGACCTTGGAGAAACTGTGAAAGCATTGTTTGAGAGCTATAACATCTCAGAAAACATGGAGCAGTTGCAGGTGTCTGAAACCATTTCACATGTGCCAGAAGAGGGAACTCGGTCTCTTCTGATGATGATGTGCATAGCTCTTCTTCTACCATGGGGAGTAGAAAATTGAAACCCAAGAGCTTAAACATTGATTCTACTCAACTCACACCTGCTACAAAGTCAACCAAGAAGGAGGTATGTCAAAAGAGTAATCCTGGATCGAGGTTGAGAGGGAATTCCAGCACCAACACCACAACTCCAAGGCCCGCTCTAGTTAGTGGGAATCATAGGTTGGTTAAAAAATCTGAGAAGCCAAGCAAGCAAGAACCTAGTAAGGAAAACATGGTAAAGAGGCAGGGAAAGAAATCTGAAGTTAAAGAAGGCAAGTGACTAAGTGTGCACAGCAAAATTTATGTTATGATATATCTATGATACATTTCTAATTCAGTTAGTCTAACACTTACCATGATTTTTTTCTGCTCACAGTTACTGTTAACGCACCCAAGGGCGACAAAGAAAATATGGTAAACAGCTTACTAAGTTTAGTTTTTAAAGAGTTGATGTAGCAAAACATATGGCTTATGTTTTTTGCTACTCTTGTAGGACGCTCTGGCCACTGAAGAGATCAGCATGACAGAAGTCGTGTAAACAATCTCATGAGCTTGCATTTCTGAAATTTTGTGATTCCCAACTTAAAGTTTGCCTGGGCTGTTCTCTGTGTGGAGCGTGCTTTTGTATAGGCTGCATTTCTCTTCTCTTGGTCACTTGGCATATTTTTTGTGTGTCCTGTTATTATACACTTGCTAATCAAACCATACTATATTGAATGTATTGTTTGTGTTTATAGATGATTCCATAATATTGTGAAGGCAAGAGATTTATTCGACATAAAACTGTATTTTCTATTTCTGCATTAATTAATTTCATCTCGTTAATTTATGTGAATCTGTTTTCTGATCCTTTATGTGAATTTATATGTTAAATGATCATATGCTCGTGTTTAGGTCAGGTGACATTTAGGAATGTTATAACACTGTCAACAAGGGAAAAATCACTGTTAACATGCTAAATATTCGTGACATGAAAAAAAAAATCTTAAAAAATATTTGAAATTTAAAATTAAATGCATTTTTTCATATTTTATTTAAATACTGTTAGAATATAAAAAGAAAATTACTGTTATATAATCATAAATTCTATGATAAAATTGTTGATGTTTATAATAACTACCATAAAAATGATCTAGGATGATTTTTAATAAATTTATATTATAAAAATCATGTTTTCATATTATGAAAATTAAACTCATGTTTTTCCATTTCACTATCCATATTCCATTCGTCTTTGGTCTTCTAATTTTATTTCATTTTTTAAGAAAACAAAGATCAATTTTAAAAAAATAAAACACTAAGACCATGTAGCTTGGATGGCACTAACAATCAATCCAATTCTAATTCTAAATTCTTGCACTCCGTTTCCCAATTATAATTTATCTTGATCTGAATTGACCAGGACTACCATTCACCGTCATCAACCCTAATCAATTTGATTTCCTTCCCATGCCTAATTGCTTAATGTACCCTAAGAATTTTAAGGTCACGATGAACCGTTCTAATTTGCTTCATAAATTAAGGTATCAAAAACAAAAATGCAGGATGGACACCCATAACACCCAAGTTTCACGTGAAAATATCCAAAATAGGGAAAATTATCGTCAACAAAAGCAAAATCCTACTCCTGGCACAATAATTACTCATTATGGCGCAGACAAGTTCACAATCACAACGGATGGCTGTAAACAAGATAGCAGAGGGACAGAAAGGGTAAACCATTCATGATCCAATGTAAACCAAATTGAAACTAATTTTCAAAAACCTTTGTGATCATAACCAATTCAGCAAACTACAACTTTTATGTTGAACCATGTTGACAACAATCCAAAGTAAATTGACATGCATAATTCTATTTTACATTAACTGACGTGTGCAATGCAAAAGCTACAATAAAAGATAAGATGATGCTATCATTCATATCAGCAAGGAATATAAATTTGATGAGTTTGCACAATATTTCTTAAAGGTGCCACTGCGACCTAATTCATGCCTTCAAAGCTTCAGACAGACATATGACCCACAAGCATATAAGCATGAACTTAATCGGCTGTCCAACTCTGCTCCACAATTTCCCTCACTCTTCGATTGTACTCGCGCTTGTTTTCACTAAACATTCGAGCTGCTTCAGAGTTTGCAGGAGAATTTGGGTTGGGATCACAAAGCAATGACTGCAAAGGAGGAATAATTACCTTTTAGAAAATAATTATAACATGATGACTACTACATAGCAGGATATATGCTATATATTTTATTTATTTCAGAAAGTAGAAGTGCCAGACACAATAATGTGTTGATGCCAATTGGTAGACTTTAGATGGTACTTTGGTTATGCACAATGTTACTGGGATCGTGAGTTTGCTTCTAAGATCAATAGAGGGAAGCTAAGAAAACAAAGGGTAACCATAACGTGTGTGTAGGAAGAAATACATGGCATAAATTACTGGAATCATACTCCAGTCAAATGCACCATCCACTTTAGAAAAGGGGGGGAGCACATTTCCAAAGCAACTTATATCCTTCCTACACCCAGAGCCTCTGCAATGTACAGAAAAAGATATCCGAATTGGGCAGATACATTAACCAATCTCCAAAAACCCAAGCAAACAACTTAACCCTAGATTGTCAAGCTACCTCAATGCAAACAGCAGGAGCTACTTGTTTCATAACTTTTGAAGAAAATAAAAAAGGAACTAACGAGGTGTGTGTATTTGTATGAGATCATTCATATTTAATGCTATCAAGTACAATGTCCAAAGACAAAAGCCTCAATCTCAGAGATGACTTGGACATTCCAAAAGATTAGTTAGTAAAGCCTTTAACGAGGCTCTTTTTTTTTTTGTTTGAATTTAAAGCTACTTAAAAGTTAAAACTTAAGAATAGTATCTTAAAACAAAGCTGAAGTTATTTGGTAATTTTATTTGTTTAGCTTAAACCTCCATAACCAAACCTCAAGAAATTTCTTGCTCACACCCAAACCTGTGACCTCAACAAAGACATTGAAGATGACCAACAGGACCAACCCCATTGCTGAACAGACCATAAAAACCATGGATGACCCATGTCCATCACATTTTAGAGCCAAGCCCAGCCACTCCACTCAAAGAATTGCTGCAGACCCAAGTCATTTTGGGGAAAAAAAACCCACACACAATATGGACCAAATATAGAACACACAAAAACACATCACATATAGAAATAGTGAAAGACACATACTTTAACATGGTTTGACACCTCTTGTCTACGTCTTCGAAAACTCCAACAAAATATTCACTATCACAAATAAGATACAAATTTTTTGGACAATTGAAAAACCCTTCCCAAATAGTTTTTCACCCTACAAACCTGAGTCTCTCAATCAAAAGTTACAAGTAATGATGAATACTCTCACATGAGACAATCTCACATCTCTTTTACTTGGGTACATGACCCCTCCTCAATTTGGGGCGAACTCCTCATCTCAATGACCTATTATTTTTTTTTTTTATATACATAATGAATGACTTCTAGAGACTTCGTAGATAAACACCAATTAATTACTTCTTGCAATTCCAAGAATCATCTCCCTTAGAAATTATCATCATACACATACCAATAGTCACCACCTTTCCTTCAATTTATTACATCTCAAAACCACACACTTTAATTAATGTTAAAAAATTGCAATTTTCATTCCCAACAAGTCAGCACCATTGTGAGTTGTGAATGGTGTTGCTCATTGCAAACTCACTGTATGATTGGGATGTCATGTGCATGGAGACAAGATTGGAGAAGAAAGAGAAGCAAGCATGTTTTCAAATTAGAGGAATAGAAGCTCATGCTCATCCAATTAGCTTCTGTGGAAGCCCCCTTTCATTTTTTATTCATTAAAAAATTTATTTTTAGAGCTTCTCTAAAATAGAATTTGGCCACCCAACTACTCCTTTTAAAGGGAATAGAAGCCTAAAAATAGTTGGGTCAAATGCAACCTTAAAGCTGATTTAGCAGAAAATGATTGCAAGAAACTTTAAGAGGACCTACAAGTATCTGATAATTCGAATTCTGAATGATATATGATTCAAGCATAGGCATCTCAAATAATAAGACAAATTATCAAGAATTGACAGCAAAGAAACCAAATCAGAAGTTTCTCAAGAGTTACAGAAAAAGCTGGAATTGCAAGAAAGGCTAGGACACAACTCAAGAAATCAATGCCCTATGCATGATAGAAATGCAGCCAAGGTCTGCGGTCCAGGAAAGAGGATTCCCCTAACCACATATTTTCCCAAAACCAAGATGATCATGAACAGTTCCCCACTCAGAAAAGGCTGAAAAATGGATACAAAGGGTATACGGTATACCAACAAAATGAACTTCTAGGTACACACATAAATAACAGACTCCAAGCTTGGCACCCCCAACCATTCTGACAAAGACCACACTGAACTCCTTATCAATCTATGTTGAAGTAACAAGATCATAAAGGGAAGTACCACAACCACTTAGCCACTACCAAGTACATTTTAGACACAAATATCACTGGGTTTTGGCCACCAACTCACCAAGTGCATAGGCTTATAGTAAACCTCTGAATTAATGGCTGTTTTCTCTAGAGGTGTAAAATATATGATTTGGATAAATTTCAGTTGAAATAATATGGATGGGTCAAAAATAAAAATTTGTCCACTTATGATCCATTAAAAATGTATTAAAAAATTAAATCCATCCATGACTCATTTAAAAAAACCGTTCAACCCATCGATGAATATATTAAATTTTATTTTATTTATACATCAACAAAGATTCTCACTAAAATTTCTGTCTTAATGAACACTGTTTTCAGAAGAACCTACTATTGGCCTCTATTTCTATGACCATCATTAATCCAATATATTGGTTTTTAAAATATGGACGGTTTATTAACCATAGGGAAATAATTGTTGATCCAACCCATTAAGTTTTATTCTTATAATTGAGAGGATTGATTGGATTAATGCATGGACAGATTGGATGGTTAGTGAATAAATGATGCAATTGCCACCCCCAGTTTTCTCCTAGAATCTCCTATTCCCACAGAAGGGCCATCACATTTTTCTCAATCCTCTAAGCCACACTGAATAGGATTCTTAGAGAGGCATATAATAGGTAGGATACTCAACAAACATGTCATTCTCAAAGTAATAAGCCCATACAAGGAAAAAGGTAGGTCCCTTCCAATTGCCAAGCCATTTGGAAATCTTTTGTCAAGAGGATTCCAAAATGAAGTCAAAGATTACTGCATATAGGGATGGCAAAAATCACTGTTAAGGCAGATATCCAAGGAGATTTCCCCAGGATTTTTTGACCTAGGGTGCAAATAGGGAAACTATTTCCATCCCTGGTCAAGTTCAACATATGTACCTATATAGTTAAATCCAAAATTGAAGCTACAAATGAGATTCATATATTCTTGCTGAAGGCCTTTTTTTCCACCTTAAAATATAGGAGGGATCACGATTTTCCAGTTGACTTAACAATAAGGGGGAAATGGCAACACAACGTTCAGAATGTCCTTATTTTAAAAGAAACAGTGAGCAACACAATAGGTAAGTAATGTTGAACTTGATGACTTCAAAAGGAATTTGTGAATCTCATTTCCGACTTTCTCTAGGTGCAAATGATATTTAAAAGCTCACTGTTGAATTTACCAATATAGGTAAATGTTGAAGTTGCCAAGGGAGGGAACTAATTTCCATATTTGCACCCCCTCCCCCAATGTCAAAAAGCAAGGATATGGCAGGCTGATACCCTTATGGGGAGGGATGCAGAGAAACTTGTCCCCATTTAATAATAGGGCCAGTAGTGGGGATAACAATCTCCATCTCCTGAGCAGCTACTAAGTACAAAAATACCTTTCTAATTTCTGCTGAATATTTAAATTCGAACTGAATAACATTAGATTTCTTTTAGAATTTCATGTTGTAGCCTTTTCTTGTAATTTTTGCTTGTTGGAAAAAGTTCTGTAATTCTGAAAGTTTATGGCTTGTTTGAAATGATTTTGTTTTCAGTTTTTAAAATTTGTTCAGTACTGGAACCAACAATTCTTTTGCCAATTTAACACAATTAAACTAATAATGACTATGGCTGCAGGCCAAACAATTTGCATCTGATGTAACATGTGGTTGGCTACAAAAAGGTTTTATTCCTTCAAACCAGCTCACTCACTGATATATGTTCATGATGTTCCTGATATAAACATGTCAATGACATTCCTATACTTGAAGCTATTCAACAAATTTGTTTAACACTTCAACCTCAGAATTCTCAAAATAATTGTCCCATTCTTTCAATTAAATTAACAATGATGAGAAAAGCGGAAAATTCTTGATGGTGCCATAAGCATAACAGAGCACGAGAGGAAGAGGTGTCATGGTGAAGGAATTCTCCAAATAATTGTCCTAGTATTTCAAAATAATCGTTCTTCAACTTTTACTAGGTAGCAACTGGAGCTTCCATTGTTGAAATTACCAGTGAACCAAGACATTGTCAACATACACAAAGGCACATTTTTGTAATAAAGGGCAATGCTAACTGCTAAGGGTCAACTCTAAGACCAAAAGGCATAAATAAGAAGCAGAGTTACAGGATTTCCTTTCAATTTGTGCAGAGCAGAACAGTGTAACATTGTACAGATCCAGAGGTAAATGACTCTAATGATGTGGAGAGGAGTATAACTTTTTGGGATTGAAAAAAAATGAAACTTCTAGGGATAGATGTAATGATGAACAAAATACCTGCTTGCTTAGTTCATTTGCAAAATATACAAACAAAATGCAGATATCATTGACTAATAAATAGAAATACCAGATGATACCTGGATAGATGTGAGTATAGCAGCCACATCATATATAGGACTCCACTGATTTTGTAATATATCCAAACAAATACTTCCATCAGCATAAACTACACAAAGTTGAAAAAATAACATTAGAGCTACACAGCTGTTTTATTGATACCAAGGTAAAGATTTCCCAACTAATACTTACTATTTGGATGAAACATGCGAGACACAAATCGTACAATTGGTGGTTTATTTGGATAATCCTCAGCAAATTGGAGAGTCAACTTGAACGTGCCTGAATAACTCAAAATATGACACTTTATGTAACACACAAGATGGAAAAAGAACCTAACTGACACTTGACACATGTTTCAAAATTGTTTTCGAGTCTTTGGTACAAGAATTCACTCACCTCCATCCCATGGAGTATCAGTCAGGACTACAATCCAAAGCAAACAAGAAAACAGAAATCGCTTATCCATCAATAATTAAACGTGAGAAATAAAAATTCAAGTGACTAATTGACTTTGAGTTAAAACAAATTGGATCTCTATATCCAATTTCAATTCAACTCACCCAAATATGACGGCATTCCACAGCATTATGTTGTTATCCTGGGGGGCACCACTGATTCCTGCAGGCGGGTCTTGTTGCAGCCTCTTAAAATCTCTCATCAGCCTCTTCCTAGCAGGAGTCGACATCGTCACCACCTAGAAAAACCAACACCCACAACAAGGAAAACAGAATAGACTTGAATCAATTGTGTGCTTTTTGTGTGTGTGTGGGCGGCGGAACACCACAAAAGACACATGCCCAATATTACTTAAATGTTAGGTCTTTACCATAAAACAATTCCAATTCCACTTCAACGGAATCCATCATAATTCATTCAATACGAACATATAATTAAACAGAAAAAATTATCAGATTTACAAAATCAAATAGGATTAGCTTAAGAGACCTAGACAATATGGGAGGAACGAGGGAAATCAAAACAAAATTAAAAAATAAAATAAAAATTGTAAGCTAAAACGTTTAATGAACCCTAGGATTCACCAGGCAAAATTTTCCCCCATTTGTCCTTGAGCAACAACTTCAAGCCGGAGACAGAAACAGATGAATTACCCACTAATTTCGTATTAGAACTTCACGAAACCCCAAAATTCCAGCAACATTAAAAATTTCAAAGGAACAAAACAAAAGAATCAAAGAAACATAGGGCTTTGACGCAGATCCTCCATCCGTATCTACGATCAACACCGTACAGAACACCAAGCATGCAATCGTAAACTCGAACCAAAAAGATTAACATAAACGGAAATTAAATTGAATAAAAAAGAGAAAAAGAAAATTGGCTGACCAGGAAGTGAAGAGCAAGGGGTGAGGGCGGCTTATGGGCCGACTTGGGGTTCGAGTGGCGACAATTATATGAGAATGATGAAAGGGAAGAGAGGGATATGATTTTGGGGCAAATGATATTTAATGTTGATTTGTTTGATTCGTGTTAAATCAAAACAAAACCGGGACTGCTCCGTTGTCGGCTTCGCGTAATATGGGTTCAGTAACTTCAGTTTGAGTTGGGGTTAATCGCTTTTTCCTCTTGCCGCAACCCCCTTGTTACGTTTTACTTTAAGGGTGTTGTTAACAGGTAATTTTTGAAATGCATTGCATCATGTAGGGAGAGTAATTTAAATTTTAATTTTAATTTTAATTTTTAAGATATTATTTAAATTTAAAGATATTATTTTTTTAGAGATTTGTTTTTTCTTTTAATATTAAGATACTAGTTATATAAATAGGAATTTTTGATAAGAGAAGAACTGCCCTACCTGAAGAGGGGATCACCACTCTAAGGGTGTGTTTGGTAGAGAGTAAAAAACAGAGGGAAAGGAAGAGAAAAGAAGAGAAATAGGTAAAAAATAGAGTGAAAATTAAAGTTGTTTGTAGAAGAGAAATAGGTGAAAAATAGAGTGGAATTAAAGTTGTTTGGTTGAAGAGAAATAGGTGAAAAATGGAAGAAAATTAAATTTTTGAGGTTATTTTTATTTTAACTATTATTATTATTATTTGTTTTATTATTAATATTATTGTATTATTAATAATAATTTTATTATTATTAATATTATTTCTATTATTATTACCAATAAATTTTATTATTAATATATTATTTATTATTATTATTATTATTATTCAGCTGGGGGGGGGGGGCAGGTATAAGGGGAGGAAGCAGAAAATCGATTTTGGTTTCAACCAAACCGATTTTCTGCTTTGCAAAATAGCCGATCAAAGAGTCAAGTTGTACGATTTCCACAACAATCTTCTCATTTTAGCAAAGAAATTTTACATGTGGGACACACGTTTTTTTGTGCAAAAAACCTCCTTTCCACTAAACCAAACAAGGAGAAAATGTTATATTCCATCTCTTTCTCTTCTTTTCTGTTCTCCTCACCCCAAATTCACCCCAACCAAACAAAGCCTAAGTGAGAGGAAGGTATATGAAGGGAGGATTTTGTCAAGTTTGTCCAAAAAATTTGTAATGGGGTAATCTTATTTGAGATGATAATAATATTAAGATGTTGTCTTAACTGTAGTCAACAAGTACAGAACCATGTAAAAAATTATCTTTTCAGTATTTTTATTTTATGGCGTTGTTTGTGTGTGCTCCTATGATCCTTATTGTGTGTAAAGAGGGCTTTGTTTCCCTAACACATCATTATAACAAAGAATACTTCATAAAATGCTCAGAGAGTCAAGTAAAACAATGGTTTGGTTGTGAGGAATAAGTTCCCCTTATAACAATTGTTTGTGATAGTTAAAATCTTGGTAGGTAACTAAAGATTGGACATAGCCTAGGATTATTCGATGAAGTAGGATAAATGTAATGTAGTAATTTTCTTCTTTGTGATTAATTAAGTGATGAGGATAATTATAAGATAAATTTAATTTAATTTCATGAAAAGATTTAATTAAATGGGTGTTGCATGCTTTTTGATGAAAATCTCTACAAAGAGATCCTACCGAAATTGGTTGAGCTATGTTGTGTCAGTGTAAGTGCACACTAAAGGAGTAAGTGACCTAGTAGAGGTGTCCCATGATCTAGTGTAAGAGTGTCATTGACACATTGCCCTGGGATGTTAGCACGTAGTTCGAGGATAATTACTTGTTGACTTACCATTTTTTGTAAAAAGCTTATCATATCATTTATAGTAAATCACCTTACCATTCTTGACAAGAAATTCAAAAGGGTGGTACTCTTATTAGGAATGAAATTTTGAAGTTGACTAATAAATTACCAAAGCAGGGTGGTTTGCATAAGAGTGATAGTTGTCCTGCAAATGATGTTTATGATCCAAATATATAAAGACAAAAGGTGCCTCATCGAAGAAAAATTACATAGAGAAAATAAAATATTCTAATTGTAAAAGAAGTGGTCACTTAGTTACCACTTGTCCTATGTTATTTTCTATGGATGATGAATTAAGTGTGTGTGTGTACACACACACACACATACATATATACATACACACACACACATACATACATACATACACACACACACACATACATATATATGTGTGTGTATGTATGTGTGTGTGTGTATGTATATGAGTATACATACACATGTGTATATATGTACGTATGTGTATGTGTACATATGTATGTATGTATGTATGTATATATATGTAGGGATAAGATCCGTTGACACCAGGTATCAGTCTTTAAACTTACACCAAATCTAAGCCATTAATACAGGTTAATCTTGATGTTTATAATATATTTATATATTTGGTAATTCCAACATACTTTGTGACAATCAATTAATTAACTTAATCAAACAATTAAGTTATTTGATTTGATTGATTGATTTAACTTTCTCCTTTAATCATTTATGAAAATTATTAACTGATTAAGTTTTTTACAATTTTTAAATAAATAGTAAAAAATATATAATTACACTAATTTTGACTTTTTTTAATTTTTAACTTAAATTAATTAATTAAATCATTTGAGTTATTTAATTATTTGATTTATTAAAAAATTTCCCTAATTATTTACATAAATTATTTATAGATTAATTTGTTATAATTATTTATAATTTACATAAGAAATTAATAATAATTATTTACTATTTGTTACTGAAAAAATTGAAAAAAAACAACTTAATCACTTAATAATTTCTATAAAAAATTGATGCAAAAAATTCTAATCAATCTAACAAGAAATTAACTCAAATAATTTAATTGATTGATTAAAATTAAAAATTATCATAATTATATATATTTTTATTATTTATCAATAAAAGTATTTGTAAAAATAAATTAATTTGTTAATAATTTTTTTATAATTATATATTATAATATACAATTATATATTACAATTTAATCTGTATATTACAATAATTGAGTTAATTATATTACAATTTAAATTATGTATTACGTTAATTATATATTACAATACAATATATAAATATATAATATGTATGTTACAATTTAAAATATGTCTTATGTTAATTATATATTACAATATATAATTGTATATTACAATTAAAAATATATATATATATATATATATATATTACAACAAGACATGTAAAATTAATATATTTATATATTTATATTATTTATTATGGAAGAAATTTATATAAAAAATAATTAGTTAATAGTTTTCATAAATGATTAAAGGAGAAAGTTAAATCAATCAAATCAAATAATTTAATTGATTGGTTAAAATTAATTAATTGATTGTCACAAAATATGTTGGAGTTATTGTAACACTTTGATTTTCCTAATGCATGATTTAGTGTTTTAATAACTAAAAGTAGAAATTGAATATGTAATCTAGGCGATTAAAAGAAATAAATGAATTGTTGTTATTGTATGGTATGTTATATGTAGTGATGGTTTGGTATTGTTTGTTTGAAATTCTAGTTTGAATTTAGAAACTTGAGATATGTGCTTGAGCCAATTGGATGTGTTGTGAGTGTAATTTTGGATTTTTGAGGGAAAACTGTTTAGTTAGGCCAGTTATGAGATATAGGGAGTGGTTTGATGAGTCATGAGCTTCAGTTAGCCTAAAGTCTGTGAGAGAGCTCTTGAAGGTCTAAAGTATAAAAGGGGGTGGAGATAAATTTCTCTCATTTCCCTTCTCTCTCCTCTTTTCATCTCTCCCTTTATCTCTCTAGAATCTCTTAAGTTAGTAAGGGTATTAGAGGATTTCGGGCTCAGTTTAGTAATTGTAGTGAGAGGAAGAATCAATCTGTGGAAGATTTTGGCTCAAGACACTGGATTCTCAAGGAACCAAATTTCAGATTCAGGAACTTTTAGAGGTAAGGAAAGCTTACAAATCGGTTGTTTTGTGTTAGTAACTGTTGGTATGTTAATTTCTTGCTTTGAAAACGATTGAATCTCTGTGGATGTTGCTATTTTCGTTGGTTTTGGATGAAATTGGGTTTTAGGAGGAAAATTTTGAGATTTGGATGAAAAATTGAGGATTTTGTGATGAAATGTTGAATTTGTTGTATAATCTGATATATATGAACTTGGTTGAAGTGGATTGATGTTGTTGGAACTCCATTAATTCGAAAATCTAGGTTATTTGGTTGAAAAGCTTGAGTTTTAGGCAAAAATCGCGTTTTTCTTTAGGAATTTATCATAGATAATTGATTATGGGAATCACATAATCAATTATCTGGAGTTCTAGAAGCTGTTTTCATGATTTTGTTTTGGGAATAATCGATTATGGACTTTGATAATCAATTATCTAGACTTCAGTAAAAATATTCTTGAAACGTGGTTTTGAATAATCGACTATGAGAATCCATAATCAATTATCCTTGCTAGAAAACGAATTCTGGTGCATTTTTACTAAACTGATATAATCTGTTACGACAATACTTAATCTGTTATTTTAGAATTAAATGTACTATTTCAGATTTTAAAGTTTCCGTTTCAAATTGTGAAATATTATGTATATACATATATAAAAAAAGGGTATTATACATTTTCAAAAAGTTTTATTTAGGAAGGATGGAAAATGGTCTAGTTTAAATATGATTTCTCTAAATTAAAAAAATTGAATTATTTTGAAGGGTTTTGTGAAGCTTAAGATTCGTCAATTTTCCAAATAGTTTTTAAAGAAGGTCTTGGTTATCAAATTGTAGTTGATTGTTAAATTGGTTGTGAAGTGGAAGGTTGCTTAGATAGGACCTCCACTTGTTGTGTATGATATTGTTATATGAGGTTTCTCATGAGGTGGGCTGCTTGGATAGGGCCTTACCTGTTGATTATGCTTGAGGTTGAAATGGGCTTGCATAGTGTTGATAATAGTTGTTACACCACAGGTGGTGCTGAGTAGGCCACGTGGTGATATGTTGATACATATATATATGATATGATGATTGTTGTGGTGATATGTTGGTACATATATATGGATATTAATGAATGATTTTGGTTGAATTGATGGTTGTGGTGATACATGCAGTAGCATGCATATGTGGTTGGCTGAGGTTGTGTGGGCCTCAAGCCGTGTGCGGGTAGGCATGTAAGGTGGATGGTGACTAGAGTTGGTACTCAGATAGGCCTCCAACCTAGTGCCTAGATAAGAAGTGCGGTTTTAAAGCTGAACCTAGGGGATAAGTGGATGGGTAAACCTCGCAGGAGGCCAAGGCAGTGCAGGCCTTATGTCGCGATATACCACCACCTACATACACTTATCCTGACAACCATAAGCTTATCCAATTGATTAGAGTTTTGGCAATTCCTGAATGGTGCTAGATGGCCATGATAGGGGATAAGACCTAGCTGATCACCCAAAATGTAAAAATCTCTCGAGAGTCGTGTCATTTATACATTGACATATGGAGTTGACAGCATGATGTGTTGTGTGTGTTGCATGGTATATAGACCCACTTTCTTTGATGATTTGGATTCTATCTTGGTATGTTAATGGTGTGACAATATGAATTGTATATATTATGTGGTTTTATTATGTAAGCTTACCCTTGCCTTGCTGTTTTGTTTTGGTATGGTTGCTGTTGTTGTTGTATGTTGCTAGTGACTGTGATGATCATGTCATTTTGGCATGGAAGCAGAGGAGGAGACTCCAGCAAATCCTGCATCTCGCAGTTGATAGTGAATGTCCTAGCATGAGAGGTTGAAGCCCTTCTTGGGTGGAGCTTTTCTGGAAGCTCATTTCTCTTTGGATTTTGGATGTATATATTGTATAGTTGACCAGCTGTAGGGAGTTTTGTTTTTGTATCTCTCGTACTTTTGGATATTTGGGGCTATATATTGTATTATATTATGTCTTATATGTATATTTTATATAGCATGTTGGTTACTTATTATTAAATATCTTAATTATGTATGAGGTTGTATGTAGTACTACGTTGACAGAGGGTTGTTACAATTATCATATATATAAATATATTATAAACTATAAGATTAACCTGTATTAACAGCTTAAATTTGGTGTAAGTCTAAAGACTTAAACCTGGTGTCAATTGATCCTACCCCATATATATATATATATGGATTTACTAATATATTCCTACCACTTTTTTAGTTGGAGTACATTATCAATGTACACCAAAAAATTTAAGACAAAAAAACCACTATCGCATTTGTTTTAATTCATTTATTTGAGGGATATTATAGTAATTTTAAAATTTAAATTAATAAAAAATATTTACTCTCTCCTTTTACCTTCTCCAACCTATCCTCATGAACATTTCTGCCTTTTTTTATCTTTCCTTCTGTCGTTTCCCATTCTTCTATCCTAAACATTCATATTTTTTTTTATAAATCTCTTAGTTCTTTTAATCCCTTAACTCTTTCTCTCCCAAACATTCTATTGTGGGCATTTTTTTAATTCCATTCTTCTTTCCTAGCTCAATTCATTTCCATTCTAAAATGGTTGAAACATCACCGAACCATGCTCATCCTCCTTCACCATCATCAACTATTCGCATTAAAATTAACGATATATTCAAGGCTTTTTTTCTTTTCCCCTACGACACCTCTACACCCTTAAACCCTCCCTACCTTTCCACCCTCGATGCCACTCTCCCTTCCCCGCCTTGCTCCCTTCAAAACGCTGTCGTTTGGAACTCCGTCTACTTCCTTCGGATTGCCTAGTGCATATACTTGCTCCTGTGGAATCTAGATGGTGATCGGTGGGAGAAGATGAAAAAGAAAAAGAAACAAGGAAATTATCATGATACATGAGAGAAGGGGAGAGAAGAGAGAAAATAATTTTTTTAATTTGTTTAATTGAATTTTAAATTACTATAATACCCTAAACTAAATTAATAGAAATGGAAGAGATAGTGGTTTTTTTGTCTTAAATTTTTGGTGTACATTGCTAACATACTCCAACTAAAAAAGAAGTGAGAGTATATTAGCAAACTCTCTCTCTCTCTCTCTCTATACACACACACACACACACACACACACACACACACATATATGGGTCAAGATCCGTTGACACCAAATGTCAAAGTTAGTCAAATTACACTTTCAATAACTTTTTGTAAAATGTAAATTTAACCAATCTAACCATTGAATTTGATGTTCTTATTAATTATATTAAGTATACAAAATTTCATATAATTTCAAAATTATTTAATAGTTCATCACGACACTTTATTTTAACGTATAATATGATATTAAAATATATGTAAATATTCAATGTTAGATAGCACATCTAAAAATGTCCAAATGATGTGAAATTTGATATACATGATCATGAAGATAATATCACACAAATCAATAGTTGAATTGGTTAAATTTGCATTTTACAAAAAGTTATTAAAGGTGTAATTTGACTAACTTTGACACTTAATGTCAACATCCTGACCCTATTACACATACTCACAAGTACTATATATATCATTATCAACATATCATTATTAGTTATTGTAAATATTATATATATAACTATAAATACCATAGTGCACTAACTCATATAAATACTATTCTATTTACATTATTATACACACAAATACTATATAGTACACTAAAATAATAATTATTGTAAATAATAATTATTATAAGGTTAAAATAATAATAAAGATAATATAAATAATACAAATAAAATAAATAATGGAAATAGTAATAATTATAAATAATAAATAATCATTATAAGGTTAAAATAATAATATTGATAATAAAATCAATACTAATAAAATATAAAATAATGGCAAAATAATAGTATAATTATTAAAAATAATGAAAATAATAATTATTATAAATAATATATAATCAGCATAAGGTTAAAATAATAATAACGATAATATGATCAATAATAATAAATAATAATAATTCATAGTAAGATAATACTATAATTATTAAAAATAACATAAAATCTAAAATAATAAAAACATATTATAAAAAACAAAATAATATAATAAATAATTACACATAAAAAAATATTATTATAATAATAAAAATAATATCATAAAAATAAAGATTTTAAAAATATTATAAAAATAAAAATAATTGTGCCCGTGCATCCCACAGATATCAAGTCTAGTATATGTCATATGAAAGTATAAAAATATTTATAATTTTTAAATATATAAATTTATAATTTATAATATCATCATATATAAACTTAATTGTGTTATTTAACACGTTGAAGATCTAAATGTTGTCCCTTCGTGCGGCAATGGTCTTTGAATCAACTTGGAGTATGTTGTTCTTTGAATCAACTTGGAGTATGTTGTGTTAGCCCCAAAAGGTTACACTAGTTTCCCAGACGAAACGGCTGCGCATGCTTCGTTTATTGGAAATGGAAAATCAACATTAAATATTATGACACACACTTGCTAACCCACCCTGGCGCACTTGTTCTTTTAGTCATTTGCAACTGATTATTCTTAAACAAACTATAATTGTCCAAATGAAACTGTACTTTTGCTGGATCAGTCCAAACAACCCGTTCAACTTCCACTTTCTGTTTCTATTTACTATCATATTTGTGATCTAGTTGAATAATGTGCATGGCAGATAACAGGGAAAAACATATATTGTTTTAGGGACCCACGTCCTTCCATGTTTTTAGTAAGAGTACTGATTGATTGACTACCCAGTGACGTGATGATATATGAAATTTGTTATGAAAACAGCATAAAATTATAAAATATCTAGAAGTAGAGAAGACATAAAATAGAGAGAACAAGATAATGGAGAGAATAAGGAGTTTCTTATCATATTTTCAGTAATAAAGTAGCCTATTTATAGGTGCAAATTGTAACTAAACGGTTACAAATAGTTTAATAGTATTAAGGGAAAATATAAATAGCATAATTTATAATGAATATGGATAGCCACTACTAAATATTTATAAGACTCCTCCTTGGATGTCCATTATTTGATAATGTGCCTTGTTAAAAACCTTACTAGAAAAAATCCTGTGGGATAAAATTCTAGTGAAGGAAAAAGAGTACATCATTCTTTAATACGTTGTCATATACTGCCTCATTAAAAACCTTGCCAGGAAAACCCAATGAGACAAAACCACGATGAAGGGAAAAAGAGTGCAGAACGTATTTATTTCTCCCTTCATGCAAATAACCATCTTTAAGACAATGAAGGTCAATCTTTTGTATTTGTTACTCAAAATTTTGCTCGCTTATTTTGGTTTGTTTCACATATCTCCAAGAAATTATTGTATCATTGCTGCAAACAAATATCTTGTCTGTGTTGTTATGAGGATTTGACAAATAACCTCTAAGATAATAAAGTATATGCTTGACTTTATTCCAATATCTTCATGTAGGTGAAAAATTATATCTTGCTAGTAAATTCACAACAAATGATATAGTAGGACATGTATAATTAGCAAGATACATTAGTGTTTCGATAGCACTAATATGTGGTACTTCAAGACCAAGTGACTCGATAGAACTAATGTATGGTGCTTCAAGACCAAGTAATTCTTCATTATTTTCTCGAGGTTTAAAAGCATCTCTGTTCACTCTAGAGACCTTACAAACACTAGAGTGCACAACATATGTGATATGTGTATATAGAACCCTTTAAGCACTCTTGCTATATAAACTTCTTGACACATAAGAATTTCATTCATTAAATATTCAATTTGCAATCCTAGGCAAAACTTTAGCTTTTATAAGTCATTCATCTCAAATTTTTCTTTAAGTAATCCATAGTTTTTGGAAGGTCTTCAGGAGTTCCAATAATAATTATATCATCCACATAAATATCAATTATGACAAATTCATTTCTAGATCTTTTCATAAAAGTACATGAACAAATGGGATCCTTTTTATATCATTCTTTTATCAAATACTCACTGAGATGATCATACCACATACGTTTATATCATTTTAGTCCATAAAGAGACTTATTCATTTTCATTGAGCAATCCTCTCAAGAACCTACACTGTTGGACAAATTAAATCCTTCAAGGAGTTTTATATAAATATCATTATTAAGACAATCATACATATATAGGCTATAACAACATCCATCAAATGTAAATTGATACTTTCATGCGCATCCAAACTGATTAAGTATTGAAAAATATTTACATCTACTACAAGTGAGTATGTCTCTTTAAAATCAATGTTAGGTCTTTGCAAAAATCTGTGAGCAACAACTCATGCTTTATATTTCATAATTTCATCACAAAAACTCATTTGTATCCAATTGGTTTTACATCTTCAGGTGTATAAACCACAAGTCCAAAAATCTAACTAGTTTTACATCTTTAGGTGTATAAACTACGAGTCCAAAAACCTAACTAGTTTTACATCTTCATGTGTACGGACTTCAGGTCCAAAAGTCTAATTGGTTTTACATTTTTCGTAAGGACTACAGGTCCAACAACTTTTCGCTTGGCAAGCGAGTCTAATTCTGCCTCAATTGAATCTTTCTATATTGGCCAATCATTCTTTACATTTAGCGCTACAATATTTGCAAACACATTGTCAACGTTGACTTTATTTTGATTCCATTATATTCCATTCATGACATACTTTGAGATCTCTTTATTTTCACTAATTTCAGGTACTTGAGTTCTTTTGGAACTAAAATATTAATCATGTCAAAAGAATCTTTTGAAGTTTCCATATCCTCAATTTAGCCATCTTGCCTTTTAGCTCCTTTTCTTATTTGAGGATTTTTATCTTTGGAACCAATGGGTCTATAACACTTCATGCGTGTTTGAGACTCGTTTTTACAATATTAATTATCCAATAGGGACATCAAATTTTAATGGAGCATTAGCAATTGGTAAATGAATTATCTTTTGAACTTTTGGTTCACATTATTTCGTTTGAGGATCAAGATGATGAGTCATTCTAACTAATTTCCTTTTCCAACTGCTTATTCTCTCCC
The DNA here is from genome assembly GCA_004329165.1 of Spatholobus suberectus. Lineage (NCBI taxonomy): Eukaryota > Viridiplantae > Streptophyta > Magnoliopsida > Fabales > Fabaceae > Spatholobus > Spatholobus suberectus. Next base: position 61,039,687 of record CM014729.1, read on the forward strand.
CCTAATGTTGAGAAAAGTTATTCAAATGACAATCAATAGATTGAGCTATAAATAAATGTTTTGTTGATATTCAACATATTTTATTATAGATGGAGATTCGTACCTAACATATATTCCTAACCTTCTTTGAGGACTTATCTTAGGGTGTTGTGGTGCAACAATTGAAAAACATACAACACATCTATAAACTTAAATGGGAAATATTAGGTTGCTTACCAAAAATTAATTACAAAGGGGAAGACTTATGATAACTTGTTGGCATGATGCGAATCAATACCATAATATGTAAGATTGCATGTCCCCAAATATAAATTGAAAGTTTTGATCTCTTGAGTAATGATCTTGCAATCAATTTTAAACACTTAATAAATGATTTTGCAAGTCCATTTTGTGTATATGAACACATGCTATAGGATGTTCAATATCGATTCTAAAAGGCATATTAAAAGCCTTATATGTAAAGTCACCAACATTATCAATACGTATTTTCTTAATTAGATAATTAAAGTAATCTCACAAATGCCTGGTTGTGAGTTGACAACAAACAAACATGTGACCATTTAGTTGATATATCAATTAAAACCATAAAATATCTAAATGGTTCACATAGGGGGTATATTGGTTCATAAATATCACCCTATATACATTCTAAAAATGTGAGAGATTCATTCTCAATTTTGTTGGTGATGATCAAATTATCAACTTCCCTTGGGAATAAATAATACATAAGAATTTATTGAATTGAAGAATCTTCTGGCTCTTCAATACGTGTTCGCATGAATTTTCAATTATACTTCGCATCATAATAGATCCGGGATGGCCTTAACCGGTTATGCCAAATAATAAACTTATTTAGATTTGTAAACTTCTGGTTTACAACATTATGTGTTTTAATTTATACTAATATATGTGTAGTACAAACTAAATGAAAAATGTATAATTTTTCTAACACATTTCTTGGTCTAAGTCTCATGATATAAAAACATTTCTTACATTTGAAACTTAATAAGTTTTTATAAAATTTAGAAGAATATGATACAATAATAATGTGTAATTATGTTCTTTGAAATAAAAATACATCAGCTCTTTCAAAGCCTTTATAATACTAGATATAGTATTAACATTGACTTATTGCATTATTAAATAAGGAAAATATATATTTTTAATTCTAAAAAGTTGTTGCACTATCAACAAGATACATATATTCATTATTGATTTCAATATCAACATTCAGTCTTCATAAAAAACAAGGAACATAAATAATCAATATGAGAAAATTTGATTAAATTATAATCAATTCGAAATTGAAACTGTTTACTATTTAACAACTATTGAATTATAATTTTTAATTAATTTGAAACATTCAAATTATGAATAATAATATCTAATAAAAACTTTAATGTTGACAATAATGATTAAAACTCATATATTAAAAATTAATTATTTAAATAAATAATGCACATGTGGCTACATTCACTTTTGGGAATGGAATAATGCTAATTAGACGAGTCTCATGATTTTTCATCAAGCTCCTTATTTTTTCTAACTCAACTTAGAATATTTCTTAAATCATTTGTCTCAATATTGTTGCTATAGGAGCACATTAAATGCACAAAGAATATTTTCTAATATATCTTTTAACGACGTTTCTTTTCACACAATTTCAAATCGAGAAATGATTAATTCTAAAAATGACATCTCCCTCAATATATCTTTAGACACCAATTTAATCTCCAATTTCACACTAATTTTATGTTATAAAGGTATACATAATCTTTGGAAGACTAACATGATGTTTATATATCTTTGGGGGCTCAATTTGAGTATTTGCTTTATATTATTTCAGCCCTTTTAATCAAGGTAATATAATGGTAATTGAATCCTTGGTAGTATCATGTCCTATTAAAATTGCTTCACATGAAAATTAGACACATGTGAAAACATATTCCAACATATCTTTATTTTTATTTTTATTTTAAGAGAAGGAGGACACAAGAAAACAATAGTCACAAGAAAATTATTAATATATAACAACATATATGACAATCAAAATTAATAATCAATACAAATTAAATATAATACAATAATTGATAATGATTGATAATCAATACAAATTAAATAAATGATACGTTACAATATAACATAATATTATAATCAATTAACATAATATTACAATTAATTAATTAAATATAAACTAATTTAAAACATTAGTTAACAACAACCAAATAATTAGTACTCAAAACATTGAACAAGGCTTATTGTAAACATACAATATATTGGCATACTACATATGCCTAAAGCATACAAAAGTATCATATTTTTGAAATCGATACAATGATACTAAGATTATAGGTTGTAACTTAGTGTAGACTTATGATGAAAATCTTTATTATATAATATTCCTTCCATAATTAGATGAAAATCTTAATAATAACGTAATGATAAACATTGTTGTTGTTCTTTTTCAAAGGAGAGAACAATTTAAGAAAAATAATAAACATAATAATTGAGTTCGAGCAAACAATTGGTGCTCTAAACAATACTGAATGATCAAACTGAATATTTTCATCATTTTTATTACTTTGTCCATTTTTTTTCACTTTTCATATTGCTTTTCCACTTCTAGTGAAAACGAAAAATATTTCTTCATCACTTTTAGCATTATTTTTTTTCCCACTTCTAGTGAAAAATAAATTATTCTTTCCTTTTCATTTATTTTTTTGCATTATTTTCTCACTTCTATTGAGAAAAAATATTCTTAACATTTCATATTCTTTGATAGTGTCTTCAAGACCCATTGCAAAAATATTCTTAGAATTTCTTTATTTGATAGTGTCTTTAGGACCCATTACATGTAAATGAATTTTACATTCACATAAATAATATAACAATATATTAATTAAACATATAGTATGAATAACATAAGTAGAGAGAAAGAAGTTGACCTTAAAATATGAAATCGAAAATATGATTATTTTTTTTCAATAGAATCCTTTATACGAATTTTTTTCGGAAAGACAACCGTGTTGATAACGTGTTATGAAAACAACATAAAACTATAAAATATCTAGAAGTAAAGAAGACATAGAATAGAAAGAACAAGAGAATGGAGAGAATAAGGAGTTCCTTATCATATTTCCAGTAATGGAGTAGCTTATTTATATGTACAAACTATAATTAAACGGTCACAAATGGTTTAATAGTATTAAGGTGAAATATAAATAGTCATAATTTACAATGAATATGGGCAGCCACTATTAAATATTCATAAGAAAATTATAATTATAATTATACTTATAATTAATTTATAAATTAAATTTAAAATATTATATAATTTATTCAAAAAAACATATAATTAATTATAATTTAAATTTAATGCGTTTATAAATTTGTATAAATAAAATATATTATAATTTATACTTCAAAATGCGTTCCAAAAAATTAGTTTATTATTATAATTTCAAAATGCGTTTCTAAAAATTAGTTTATAATCATAACTTCCAAATGTGTTTCATAAAATTAGTTTATAATTATAATTTCAAAATGTGTTTCTAAAAATTAGTTTATAATCATAATTTGAAAATTAGTTTCAAAAAATTAGCTTATAAATACTAAATTTATATATTTATATATTTATATTTATAATTATATTATAATTATCATTATAATTATAATAATTATAGTTATAATTATAATTATAATGAGTTTGACATAAGTTCCCACCACTCACTTCCCACAACCTAAAGCGTTTAACGAAAATACGAAACACCTTGTCAATTAAAATTTCTAAAAATTAATTCAAAATTTTAAAAATAACAAAGGATACGAAAACGACGGTTAGCGTCGTTCACACCTTTTCATTTAAAAAATAACAAAGCCAGTATCGGCTTGCACTGTACGCTGTTCTTATCAACTTTACAAACAACATAGAACTGCAGAAACATAAAAAAATGGAACCTTCCAAATTGGGTGTTCGTCCTCTTAGACATTTCCCATATGTAAGTTTTTGTTGTTGTTTTATTATTATTTCTTTTTTTAATTTTTGTTTGATATTCATTTTCTGGCTACTATTATTATTAATTCTTCTTTTTTCTTTCACCCTTTTTACATCAACAATTCCATGGATAAACCCGATAGGGTCGGTTTAGTGGTAGAAAGTTGGAATAGTATGCATAAAATTATAGGTTCTAACCTTAGTGTGACCATTTTATACACAAAAAAAAATAAAAAATTCCATGTACACATGAAAAATTAAAAGGAAAATACCAATCAATCGTTCCTAAGATCACCGTACACAAAACTTATGTGTTAGTGACTCCCAATAGCGTAAGAACTCTTTTCGTTATCACAGAATATTATTTTAGGTTTCACAGATCCATTTTGAATTGTAATAACCTATTTTTTATATTGATGGTCCTTTGCTACTTTCATTTTCTGTTTTAATGATTGTTAGGAACTTGTGGATAAAAGTTTGTAACGGTGGAAATCTTACTCATGGCATACATAATGTACTGAAGCACTACCATGTGCCTGATGGAGCATGCCTGAAGCTGAAGTATATAGGGTGAAATGAGATGAAGATGAGGGTAAAGAATTTGTTGCTTTGTGAAGTGTTTTATCCTCATGAACCCAAAATATATGACTTTGAGCTCAAATTTCTTCCTGAAGACTTCCCAGGGTCGTGCTACCAAGTAGATGGTTTTTTTTTCTTTTTTTCCCCAGTGGTTTTAATATGTCGATTAAGTCGAACTTTTGTTTACATATGGACGATTATAATCACCACAATTATGACATGCTTAGGTTAATGCCCGTACTGGGCTTTTGAAATTTACACAAAATTATGTACAATTTTAAGCCTGCATATGATGAATTATCTAACCGTGCTTATAATAATTAATAGATTTAATTATCTTTTTAGTTTCTATAGTTGAGTAGATTTTCTTTTTTGGTCTCTAGTTAGAAATAATCCGTTTTAGTCCCTATACATACATTTTCGATATCGGTTTGGTCTTTGTCATTTAACATTGCTACAAATTGAATAAAAAATGCTAGAAAATGTCAATTTATGGCTGTTTTACACGGTTAATTTTCATTTTGTGACAGTTTTATTTTACAAAGTTAAAACACACTTGATGACTAAGATCAAACCGATATTAAAAGTGCATATATAGAAACTAAAATGGATTGTTTCTAATTATAGGGACCATAAGAAAAAATTTGCACAACTATAGGAACCAAAAAGGTAATTAAACTTAATTAATATAATCTTATCAAGCAAAATGTCTAATGTTTACAACCTTATTTATTTATATTTACGATTTATTTATTAAGCAAAAAATTAATAGTTTATAATAATTAATAGTTTATTTACAACCAAGCATGCACAATCATGCAAGTTTGAAGGACATTTTCTGTGCAGCTTTATCATCTTGCAGAAATAGGTATGTTAAGGAAATTACTTAACATAAATTATCTAACTTTATTAATGTACTTTTTCGTCTCAGGGCATAATTATTTTTAAATAAAACCAAAATGTCAATTTTTTTAACCAAACTAATATTTTAACCCAACAACTTGTACTATTACTATTATTATCTAACCACTTGTCAAATTTACATTGTATCTTTTGCTGGTCAAATGCTCATATCTACCTCTGGTGATTTTTCCATTTTTTATAATGCATTTTACTTTTAATATTTTCATTTTTCATAATGCATTTTATGATTACATTGAAGCTGTTCAAATTTAAAATTAAGACTGAAAGTATGAAACGGCGTCAACCTGGACTCATTTAATTGGGTTTTTATTTTTTTAACCACAATTTTAGTTTTTTGCTATAAAATGACCAAACATCCACTTTTTGATCCACAATGTTTTACAGTATGCTTTAATTTTCATTTACTTCGTAATAATAATAATAATAATAATAATAATAATAATAATAATAGTTACTATTTAATTAATTTAATTAATTTAAAATTGTGTCAACGAAAGTCCTTCTAACTCAGAAACTTACATGAAATTTCCCCCTTTCAAATGGACATATCTGTCTCACTCATATTTTCATGTTTTTATAATGCATTTTATAATTTGATGATTTTAGTAAAGTTAAAATCTATTTTTACTTTGTAATTTAAAATAAAATTTTAAAAAAGTAAACGAAAGTCTTTCTAAGCCACGTGCTTCAAACATACATCAATTTTTTTCAGCTCAAATGCTCATACCTGCCTCGCTCACATTCCCATTTTTTTATAATGCATTTTATATTTGATGATTATAGTCAGGCTGTTCAAAGTTAAAATCTGTTATAGTCTATAATATAATTCTCCCCATGGAAGTGTGGAACAACTATTCTTCTATTTACTCTATAATAATAAAACTCTTCCCTTGCTTTATTCTATTTACTGTACTTATTATAATAATAATTATTTTAATTATAATAATTTTATTGCATAATAAAAGTCTTCCCATGGAACAACAACTATTCTTCTATTTACTCTTCAATTTATAATAATAAAACTCTTCTGCTCTATTTGATTTACTATGCTTATTATAATAATAATAATAATAATATTATGATAATAAAATAATAATAATAATAATAATATAATACTCTCTTTGGTCCTTAATATAAGACACTTGTAACAAAATTACATAGACTAACAAAAATAGTTAAATTACTTAGTTTTATTGGTTTTTTTTTTTAAATATTATAATGTACTAATTTTACCCTTGTTAATCATCATTAACTTGTGGCTGACATAAGATATTAAAATCTGAATGCATTATGCACCATTATTAAATAAAGGCACATATACTCAAAGTTTTTAATAAGGACAAACAATAAAAAAAAATTAAATGCTTTATAAGAATTGTAAAATACTTTATAAAAAGAACCGTCAATATATTATAGATATTCCCTTATATTAAGGACGGAAGGAATAATAACAAACTCTTAATATTATAATTAGAAAGCTCTTAAAACTCTTGCACCTTTTGCTTTACACTGTCAAGTCATTGACCATTTAAAAAAAAAAAAAAAAACCAATATGGTATGTTTGCTTGAAAAGAAAGAAAAAGAGAAAAAGAAAACATAGATAATGAAGTATTTTTTTATTTGCTTGGAGAAAAAATAAAAGAAAAAAAAAAAGCAAAAATTGACTTTTAAAGAAAAAATTTTAATTTTTTTTCTTTCCACTCTTCCTTTAATTTAAATTTTAAATTTTTCTCTCCTTCTATATTTTTTTTCCACCCTACCAAACAGGCCATTAGTGTTTCTTAACACAGCCACCTTCTTATTTTCCAGTAAAAATTTTCATTATTTTGCTACGATATATTTTATTTTACTACAATTTAGTAAATTAAAGTCATTCTAAGCCACTCATTTCAGGCATGCATTAAATTTTTTCCCGCTCAAAATCAAATGCTCAATCTTGCGCCGCTTATATTTCCATTTTTTATATTTTTTTATGATAATGCATTTCATGATTATAGTGAGGCCGTGCTAAGTTAAAATTTAACATGATATGACATGCGGGAGTGCAAATTTATTTACTTTCATTCTTTTTATAATATAGTCTACGTGACATTTAAAATAATTAGTTATATTTTAATTAACAATATTTATTTTTACTTAAAGGTTGTATAATTTTTTTAGTGATTTCATATATAATAACGATGATTAACATATTTCTCAAAAACAAGTAATGATTAAAATATAGTATTTTATTAATAAAATATTGTATTTTAAGTATTTTTTTTAATTTAAAGACATGTATTTTTTACCATTTCAAAATCTTTATACCAACATTTATATGAGAAAAATAACTTATTTCAGTCATTGAAATTAATTTAAATTAGCACCTTTTTATACAAGTAGTACAACATTACTTAAAAAAATTATTTTCTCAAAGAAAGTTTTAAGCTAACAAAAACAAAAAGTCGCAGATGAGAAAGTTCAAACATTATTTTACTATCACTTTGCTCAGTCAACTAGTTCCCCTATGGCCACACCTGCCCCTAAACCCTAAATACAATTAATGGCCTGTAATAATGCACTTTACTTTTTTTAAAATTAATTGTTAATATTCATTACACTTAAGGTATAGGTACATAAAACATACAGTGTAGAGGTAGAATAGTGTGAACCTATGTCGTAAAAACTGGACCAGACACAGGACCGGTTCACCAGTGGACAAGTTAAAAATCGACCTAAGAACCGCTAAAAACTGGTCACCAACCAATTTATACCGGGTCACTAATTTTGGGCCAAAATTGCATCGTTTTGTATATATATATTTTTTCAAAAATAGAAATAGAAAGCTGAAATATGTGGCGTTTTGTTTGTACCCAATTCCGCACTTCACTTTCGCCAGTTTGCAGTTCTGGTTCGCGAACTTATTGCAGGTTGAACCCTAAGTCCCCAACAGCTGAGACTTGAGAGCCCGCATTCTCTGCTCCATTTGACGTCAATCTAAAGCGCCAAAAAATCTGCCACGAGCCCATGACGTTTCTCTGTTTGGCTCCGTTCGAAGCTTTGAAGATGTGGTAGTCACTAGTGATTCCTCCTTCGTCCTGAGTCGCGCAGGTAAGTATTTGAGTTTAAATGTTGATATCTGTTATATTGTTAATTTGATTGTGGTTCTTGAATGTTTAATAATAGGTTAGGGGTCATGGATTGTCTTTATGTTATTTTGATCTTTGTTATTTTGAGTTTAAATGTTTATTGTATAGACTGCTTAGTATTTGTTTATGTTTAAATGGTTTCAATCTCCTTACCTTTTTAGATAAATTTCTATTCCCCACAAGAGAAACTGCATAATTCACAGCTCATGTTTGTTTGGTTTACCACAACGTTTTGTATGTACACTTGGGTCTCAAAAATTCCCATCACCCAAGTGCATAATTCACAGCTCATGAATTCATGCACGTTAAAAAAACAGTGGATTTGCAGATGCCTATTACACCCAGTTAACTCAACTTTACACCACATATAAGAGCAAGGGTATATGGCAAACTATAAATTCTCTGTAATTTTGCATAATGTAGTTATTTCTTAAAAATTGAAACCGCATGTAACTATTCGTTATATGAACATTTTTAAATATATTAATTACCAAAAACAAAATAATAGGGGTATTTGTGAGAGGATCAAAGTTAAAATGGGTAATTTATAATCATAAATCATAATATGAATTTATGATATTTAGTTATATATTTATTTAGAATCAATTCATGGCTACAATTCCTCGGCCAGGGGAAGTTTTATATTCTTATTCTAATATTCTTATTAAGACCTTAATTAGCTTAATATATTTATATTTTTATAATCATAGGATCCAGGAAGCATGGATAATGAAGCTGGGGAAACTAATCCTAATGTGTCAGAAAGACAATCCATAGAAGGCTCATCTACATTTTATGGAAAAACTAATCTTGCATGGAAGCATTTTGCATTTAAAAAAGAGGGGAAAACTAATGTTTATACTTGCCTTCATTGTTCTCAAATATATAGGGGAGGGGGTATAAATAGAATGAAGCAATATCTTGCAGCTAAGTGATCATGTTTATGTTACTTATAACTTGCGTTTGAAGAATAGGTATATAAATTTCTCTACACTCTAAGTCTAAACAATTGTTGTCATTTGTTTTTTAAAGCATAATTAAGTTGCTGCTTAATATTTTAATGTTTTATTTTAGGTGGGAGAATGAGAGGAGATCTTACGATCCTATTGATTATGAATTCATTGACAAAGTTGATTTTTAGGTCATTGAGGAAGAAGCACCTCCTGAGTTTAATATTACTGAGACTAACAATGAGAATGAGAATGTTATTTATCAAAATAATGCAATTCCAATAGTTGGTGAATCAAGAAATAATGCAGGTTAATGTTTAATTATCTTGAATAGGTTATATTTTTTAAGTATTATTAAGCTAAAAGTTTGTTTTTTTTTTCTCCCTTTTTTTTTTTAATTAGGTGATGAAGAGATTGAAGTTTTTGAGCAACCAATTTTTGATTCGCTTGATCATCAACTTGGGAGTGGTAGTGATGCTGGTGGAAGTAGTGCAAATGCTAACATAATGGCATTTGATGGATTTGACCTTAACGAATATTATGACTTTGATAACTTTAATTAGTATTTGGCATTCTCTTTTTGAGTTTAGATGTGAACTTATTATTGTTGTCAAACATTGTTGTGTATGTGTATACTTTGAATGTTAAGAACTTATATAATGGTGTCTTGTTTTAGTTTTTAGTAGTATAAAGTTATGATATTATATTTTTTAAATATTATTTATATGTATTATTTAATTTTTATTAATACCGGTTTGACCACAGTTCAACCATTAAATCTTGAACCAATGCCTTGACCGGTTCAATGATCGGTCCGGTTTTAAAAACATTGGTGTGAACACAATATTGAAAACCATTAACCGCACCACCACTTTCATCTGTCACCCTTTCACCATCATTCAGGGTGTGTTTGGTAGAGAGAAAAAAAATAGAGGAAAAGGAAGGGAAGAGAAATATGTGAGAAATAGAGTAGAAGTTAAGGTTGTTTGGTTGAAAAGAAATAGGTAAGAAATAAAGTGAAAGTTAAGATTATTTTAATTATTATTATTTATTTTTATCATTAATATTATTTTTATTATTATAAGGGATAGGGGACCGGTTATCCAAAAAAAAGGAGATGTAAATCGATTTGCCCGTTTCTTCATTTAGTTGCAAAATCGATTTTGTAAATAACAAGACAACAAAATCGATTTTACTACACTTGAGTTAGATTTTCGCGCATTTCTTCGTTATTTTGTGAAAAAAATTTTAACGTGGGTCCCACATATTTTTCAAATATTTCTTCGCTACCAAATCAACGGAACACAATATATTCGCTGCACTTCCTTCCTCATCTCCGCTACTTCTCTGCTGCCAAACGAAGCGTCAATCTTTACCTTTTCACTTGACCGCTCTACTAACTTCGTTGACATCTCAGAATTTTATTTAAGCCCTTTATATCTAATTACCATCGATTTTTGTTCAGCTAGAGAAAAAAGGCTGATACAACTTCCACAACATGGTTTCCCACGGCAAAAAGAAGGCCAATGAGAAGAAGACTCCTCTTACACCCAATCGCAAAATATGCACACGTAGCAAAAAAAGGGAGCAAAGGCGAAATAGTTGATTGAGATATCTTCTAGCTTTGATAGCTTTTTTTTTTCTCAACATTTATTCATAATTATTTTACCTATTTGAACACCATTTCAATGTGTGTGGAGAACTGAACATTTCTTAAAGCTAATATTATTGTGTGAATGGATTCGTATACAGTGAACATTTATTTAATAGTGATAGTTCTTCTTCATATTGAGTTATAGCTTCATTACATTACAACTTTTAGATAAGTTTCATACTTTTACAACTATATAATGAGAGCGCTTACTTTTCCTCTATTATGAAAATATACTTACTTAATAGAAGCTTTGTGTGTCAATCTGATTTTGGATGTTATGTATCTTTGGAAAACTTTATCTGTCACAATCTTTCTTATTTTGTATATTTTCACAGCTACATTGAGAGCATCCCTAATCCAAATATGAATGAAAACAACTCATTTAAATCACCAGTAGGTCCACAGCTTAAACACGAGGTAGGCACGTAATTGTTTTAATTTTTTTCTAGTATATATGGTCTTCTATTTTATAGATGAATTTTGGTATTGAACAATAAGTTGCATGCTTAAAGACATCAGTGTAAGTCATTATTAAAGGGTTAAACAACCTAACCAACGTTGTTACAAGTCAAAGGTCATTGTTCAGCCCTTTGAATACCAACTCGACAATCCTTTTCATGTAAAGCACAAACCAAACTCCTCCACCTTCGATAGTTACCAAACCAGCAAAGATAGAAGACACTCTAGCCAAACTAAATTCACCACTTAATCCCTCATTTGCTTCCAAAAAGACAAAGTTGGAAAAAAAAAAATAACAAACATCAAGACGTAAAAGAAGACACTTTGAAAAAAAAAATTGTTCTCACACATTATAGCAGGAAAGCATAGTAGGATGTTGGTGGACATGGAGCCCTTGCACAATGCAAAGAATGATGGACTAAAAACAATTGTGGACACACCAAAGGTATATCATTCTATATTCATTTCTGTTAATAGAAATCCTAAACAACATATTGACTTTTACTTAACAAAGGTTAATATAAAACTTGTAGTGGACACCCATGACATTTTGGCCTCCACTAGGTATGGTGTTAGATGATGTCTACTTTATAGTTGCTGCTTATATATTTGGTGCAAACAAGGATGGTAGCGTAAATGGGTTAGTAACTTTTCGTTTCAACTTTTACATGAAAATCAAACATAAGTGTCTTGCTATTTCTTGATGTTCACTATGTCACAGCAAGGAACTCATTGCAACTACAAATTGTAACACAGTTGGAAATAGAGACACTTTGAAGATTCTTTTGCTAAGGGGGTTAGTTGATCAAGAGGTACATTTATTTTCTAACGTTAATTTTTATTTAAATTTTGCAATAATCCTTAATTGGACTATTTATCTTTATTTTCCATTAACTTTAGTATACTGGGAGTTACAAAAAATAAGTTGTTGCGCGATTAACTTTTTAAGTTTTAATTTCTTTTAAATTTGGCCTCATGGGATGTAACATAAAATAAGTTCTTAGTTAACTCCTTAACTTTGAATGCTAGCGAAACAATTTTCTTATTGTTGAATACTTTATAATAAAACAATTTTTGAATACTATATAATTACTATATAATAAAACAAAGACTTTTCTACACCACATATCATTCTTATAAGAAAAAATTGCCCCCCTCAAACTTTACCCTTCACGAGTTCTATGCATATTGAGTTCACTGATTGTCCCTTTTCTTGAACCAATAAGCATATTCAATCCTTCACATTTTTTAAATTATTTCATTACTTTTATATTTTATAATAAAATAAGATTTTCTTTTATATGTTGTAATACTTGTGGAAACATTGCCTATGTTTTTACATTTATTTTTAGTAGTCTTTCCCATGTTCGGTGTCACAAATGATTTCACCAACAATATATCTACATCAATCTTTGAAGTTACTAATATTTGAAAGTTTTGTATAGGTGCTTAACTTAGTAGCTTGCATGCTAACTGATTAAGAATGATCTTTTTCTGCATATGCTGGATTTTGGTATTTGCCAACCACTGTTGCAGTAAATATAATTACATGTAGTTTTTAACACATGTCATTTATTTGTATATGTAAAATGATTTACAATATTCATTTAAATCATTTAATTAAATTTTCAACAATATGTCCTGGGGTGGGTACGCCTCCTGAGAATGTTATTCAGTACTATCAAAAAGATTACGTGGGCAAGATTGATTATTAGACCAAGGTTTCGCCCAAACACTTATAATTTTTGAAAAAAAAATAATCTTAATACACAAATTGGAACAGTGTTTTAAACATGTTAAAATATAGATTTTTGTTCCAATAAATGACATGAAGTTCCACTGGTATCTTTTGGTTGTTGATGTGATGAGGGAGTGCAAACTTGTATTACTGGACTCCAAACTTGATCTAGAAATGTATAATGCAAGAAGAAGACAAGTCACAAGAAAGTGGTAAAGTATACAAACCCTAAACCTAAATTTTCTATTATAAAAAAAAGACTAACCATCAACTTAATTTTGTAGCCTTTATTTTTAGAAGAGTTTTTCTTACATGAATCCTTTTACCAATTCCAATTTACATCCAAACCACAATTTATTTGAATTCTCTTTGGTTGTGCCACATGACTTAGGCTAACAGGTTCCTCAATCATAATCCTCTAAATCAACCTAATTTCTTTTCAATGTATATTATTGTTTATGCAATATATATTTAGGCAACTAATCAATTTTAAACTATTAGAAATGATTGTGACATTTGGGTTGCAAAGTGGATGATTGAGTGTGGTTGGTCAAAGGATTACAAAATATATGTAATCATCTTTTCCATATACTCTTTTAAATTAGCTAAACTAATTTCTAATGAGGTTTTACAATCTTTTTTACTTTAAGTGTCCATGTTGACGATGAGGCAAGGATGCAACTAGCATTTGATTTGGTTCTGAGTTCATATAACACCAACAAGGACCAAGTCGTAAAGCTAGCTGCTGCAAACTAGAAAATCCTATAGGAAAAGAGAAAACGACTTGTTGTTTCCTGACTTATTTATATATTTCCAGTGTTGTGTCCACTGCCTTTTAAATATGTCAATCATTGGTACTTCAATGGGGTGTTTTAAAGTTGCAGTTGCTCACCTAGACATTAAAATATTTCCCTTTTAATATTACACATTTATTTGTTCTTTCCTTTTAGACTACTTTATTCAGATAGTTCACGTTACTACTGGGTCTTCATTCCAATAAGTGGTTGATGAATGTGCAATAAAAATATCATAAAAAATGTCCTAAACAACAGTTTTATTCCAATATACTTTTATGTCTATTTTTAACCAAATAGAGTTAAAGGGAGAAAGTATATACACAAACAATAATTTTTTTATATTACAAAAAAGAAAGAAACCACGCCTTGCCATAGTCACAGTCGCGCAAGGGCCATGCAGTGTAGTTTCAATAATAAATTGGTAAATCATTTATGGATAAAGAATGAAATGTCCTCTTTTTATTTATTTTATTTATCAAGAACTGCCTTCTGCTTTTTATAGACAACCGATTCTCCATTGTGACTTTCATTGAATGCAATTATTTTCTTAATTGCATTTCAATCATCACATACACCAATTTTTTTTTCTTAAATATGTATCAACCAACTTCTAATTTACAACCATTCACTGCGAATTACATCATTAATATTATTATCCTTGTTATTTATTTAATAAATACTTTAAATATTATCTTTAAATTATATATTATAATTATTCTAAAATTTATGGCTAATATATAACAAATTTACAATTATAATGTCTTCTATCACTACAACCCATTTACTCTTTACATATTGTCATCTTTCAATTATGTAGAGGTAACACAATTTCACAAAGTCATCATTGACACCTATTTTCAATTAATTATTAGTCTTACTCATTTTCTCCCACCAAATCTCTTTTCTTCATTCTTCTGCCTCAACTAAAAATAGAAATAATTCCTTTTAAAAAAATTAATATATGAATTGCCGTATAAATGACAAACTGGCTGATGTTTACAAAAAAATGACACATCGGCCAATTTATCACCTTTTTAACTTGTTTGCACAATAATCATTGTATAAATAAAAATTAAAAAGTTGGCATACACCACCTAAACATTATCATATCACTAATTTGTCCAATACAAATGTTGACATACACACACACAAAAAATAAAAAATAAAAAAATCCTACCACTACAAGTGTCTTCCATTGTCCATTGTAAACATCTGAGTGTTTTCAACATGCTTTCAAACACACAGCAACAGGAAACAAACACACAAAATCCTACCTAACAACAACATTCAAAAAACTTATTTATATTCACAATAACAAATCTTCACTTCCATATAAATAGTCTTGCAACCAAAATGAACACTAAGCACCATACGAGAAACCTTATTTTCATGCTTTCGGCAGCATTTCCTTCAACCCTCTCTGTCATTTCCATCAACTTTTCATTCTCTATTTCAACTATTCCACTAAGCATATTCAACTCAGTGGTCATTTTTTCAACTTTGACATGCAAATCCAATATGTCTGACATTTGCGCTGCCATTAATGCAATCAATTCTTCTTTCTCATCCACTCCATCCACTTGGTTGCACCATTCAAAGTACTAACAATGCTTAGTGTACCCATCAAATCTTCCGCATCCAAAAAACTTTTTACCTATGTTCGTAGAAGTGTTTGATGTTTGAATCTTGTGAGAAATACCACAAAAACAAAAAGGCTTATTCCTATTGGATGTGGACAATGTCACCTAGCTTGTTACCTTGGGAAGATGACGAATTCTCCATTTATGATAATCCTCAATACAACATCACAACAAAATTAATTTATATTAACCACAAAAAGACATTCAAACTTACCATCAAGAATCTCATAACATTGAAATTTATAATATCATATTCAAACTACATTACTCTTATATTTTGGAACCAATTGATTAAAGGATTGACTTTCAACATCTGATCCAAATTGAAATATATATTTTCCATGTACAATAGTGTATGAAACACAAGCAATTCCAAACTACCATTAACTCCAAATCATACTTCCATGTATTATAGAAAGGACCAAATTTCAAAACAAATACAATGGCAACCATACATATCATCATTTTCACAACAACTATATTATAAATACATCATTGGTGTAAAAATTAAGCAACAAAACAAATTTTTATAATAGACTACACCCACCCACCTACCCACCACAATCTTCAATCATGTCCAAGCTAACAGGAATTGAAGCTCATTAACATCTATTAAAATAGCCCTCATATATACACAATCACATTGAGTAGGAAAAAAAATCTATAAATTTAACTGCCAAAATTAAAATGTCTCACAAAAATATTGATCTATTCAACATAATAAATGGAACAAAAAGTATCTCTCCAACTTGAAATTTCTAGTACTGGAAATTTCATGCGTCTTCAACGTTATTATTTTCAAACTTCTCTTGTGTTTCATTGACCTGTTAAATCTCTCAAACAATATACATTCAACACCAAACATGAGACAAATTACCTTTCAGTTTGAAGAATATTTAGTTTGTGTTAAACTTTGAATTGCAATAACACAAATCACACCAGGGAAGACGATATCTACTTCAACCTACCTACACTAGAAAACACAAACTCACACACTCAACACAAATAATAATTTTTAAAATTTTAGGTTTTACTGACCAAAAAAGGGTTAAAACGTTACAAATAATGTTAGAGAAGACACATACACCATCGGGTTTAATTTATTTTTTATATATAAAAAAGATTTAAAACTTCTGACTTCTAACTTCAAACTTCAAAAACAACTTCTTAGTAAATACGTTTACTTCACGCCAACTTCTTCACAAATGCGAAAGGGAATTTGAACTTATGCCAGAGTATGCGCGAGATACCATTTTCCAATTTTCAGCGTGTAAAGATATAAAGAAAAAGAGAGAGAGAGAGAGAGAGAGAGAGAGAGTCGAAGGTGGTTTCTAGTTTGGTGGTGGTATTCAAGATTCAGGAAAGAGAAGCGGATTTTACTTTTCAAGAGAGAGTCGTCAGTGATTTCCAGTTTGGTGGTGACATTCATGATTCTAGAAAGAGAAGCGGATTTACTTTTTAAGGAGAGAAGTGGATTTGGAATAAAATATTATTGGAGTTGTCTAACTTATTACAAATAAAAATGGAGTCAAATAATTCTATTAAAGATGATTGGTACAATTTTCTATATTGTACCAATCATCTTTAAGTATATAAAAAATTACACCAATTATCTTTGATATGGTTGTTTAACCCCATTTTTACTTAAGATAAACTAGACAAGCCAATATTATATGAAAACATATTTCAACAAAATAATAAAGTAACGTTCATAATGTACAATGCAACACTTAAGGAAAACATGGCTCATTGAACAAAGTGGGACACTTTTACAAACTTTTTACCCATATAGGGTTGTTTTGAAATATATTACCAAAATAGGGTGGTCAACGATGAAAAACGCTAGTCAAACTAGCGTTTTTCAATCCACATTAGCATTTTTAATATATTTTTTTAATTTAACTACGAAAATGACCAAGTTGGTTGCCACGTGGGATACCCTAGTGGCAGTAGTGTTTTCAGAAAACGCTACTGTCACTAAGGTATTCCGCATGGCAGCCAACGTGGCACACAGCTAATGGTATTGGTGGACACGTGTGCAACACACTATTACTACTAGCGTTTTCGCTTTTAATTTTCTTTTTAAAAAAAAGTTTTTAAATTTATATTTATATTTTTTAAAAAAAATTTGGAAAACGTTATTACTACTAACGTTTTTGTTTTTAATTTTTTTTTAAATTTATATTTTTTCAAAACATTTGGAAAATATTAATTTTTTTTAAAACTGAAAAGAATGCAATTTTTAAAAAATAGAATTTTTTAAAATTTTTATTTATTATTTAAAAAAATTATAAAACACTATTTGTACTAGCGTCATTATTTTTATATTAATTTTTTGAAAAAACGATGGGATATATAATTGAGTCTTATATCGTTTTTAATATCATTAGTGTATATTCACTTTCTCCGGTTCCCATTCGGGGTTCGTGCCTAACACCGCACCCGTGCTCGATAACAACATAGCACAACACAATCATCAACAAGTGGTGCAAGTGCATCAGCATGGGGATGCAAATGGGATTGCTCACATCAGATCCAACAGAGGAACCTATCATTTTGTGGAGAATGATAATCTAGTGTTGATGGGATACTAACATGCTATTAATATCATTTTTTTTAAAATTAATATAAAAACGATAATGCTAGTACAAATAGCATTTTATAAATTTTTAAAATAATAAATAAAAATTTAAACAATTCTCTATTTTTTAAAAATTGCATTCTTTTCGGTTTAAAAAAAATACTACTAGCGTTTTCCAAATTTAAAAAAAAAATATAAATATAAATATAATTTTTTTTTAAAAAAATAAAAGTGAAAACGCTAGTGGTAATAACGTGTTAGTGTGGTTTTCCAAATTTTTTTTAAAATATATAAATATAAATTTTAAAACTTTTTTTTTAAAAAAATAAAAGCGAAAACGCTAGTAATAATAGCATGTTGCACATATGTCCACAAATACCGTCAGCTGTGTGCCACGTTGGCTACCATGCGGAATACTCCAGTGGCAGTAACATTTTCTGAAAACACTACTGCCACTGAAGTATCTCACGTGACAGTCAACTTGGTCATTTCTGCAGTTAAATTAAAAAAAATATTAAAAATGCTGACGTTTGGACTACCCCACTTTGATAATATGTTTTAAAACAATATTGATAAAAAGTTTGTAAAAGTGTCACACTTTGGTGAATGAGCTGGAAAACAGAGTTCATTAACGGAAACAGAGTTCATTGACCGACGTGGACCTTCGGGACACATGGCAGCAATTCATTGGATGTGGTCAGAGAGGGTACTGAAACAAGCGATTCAAAGGGGCACCGAAGCAATGTCGTAAAAGGCTTATTAAGAAGTATAGTTTTTAACGAGTTGATGCATTAAAATATGT
Source organism: Spatholobus suberectus (assembly GCA_004329165.1). Lineage (NCBI taxonomy): Eukaryota > Viridiplantae > Streptophyta > Magnoliopsida > Fabales > Fabaceae > Spatholobus > Spatholobus suberectus. The sequence goes on from CM014729.1 coordinate 61,058,933, forward strand.
GGCTTGTATTTTTTCTACTCTTGTAGGGATGCTCAGACCACTGAAGAAGAGATCAGTGTGACAGAAGTCGTGTAAACAATCTCATGAGCTTGCATTTATGAAATGTTGTGATTCCCAACTTGAAGTTTGCCTGGGGTGTTCTCTGTGTGGAGCGTGCTTTTGTATTGGCTGCATTTCTCTTCTCTTGGTCACTTGGCATTATTTGTGTTTGCGACCTGTTATTATACACTTGCTAATCAAACCATACTGTATTGGACGTCATTGTTTGTGTCTATAGGTGATTCCATAATATTGGTGAAGGCAAGAGATTTATGCGACATAAAATGATAAAACTGTATTCTCTTTCTGCATTAATTAATCTCATCTCGTAAATTTATGTGAATCTAATTTCTGATCCTTGATGTGAATTTATATGTCAAATGTTAAATGATCATATGCTTGTGTTTACGTCAGGTGACATTTATGTATGCTATAACACCGTCAACACGGGAAAAATCACTGTTAACATGCTAAATATCTATGACATGAAAAAGAATCCTAAAATAAGAATTTTGAAATTTAAAAATTAAATGCATGTTCTTCAAATTTAATATAAATATAGTTAGTATAAAAAAATTTATATTGTTATATAATAATAAATTTTATGATAAGAATGTTGATATTTATAATAAGGCTTAAATATATTTTTAGTCTCTCAAATTTGAGATAAATCCATTTTTAGTTACCCAAATTTAAAAGTGATCTTTTTAGTTCCTGTAATTTGAAAAAAATATGTTTTAGTCTTTTTGCCCAAAAGCTGTTAGTGAATTTGTCACACAAAACCTACCCAGTAATGTCTCTGTCAGTGAAAACCTATCTAGTAATGTTTTTGTCAGTGAAAACATCAGACCGAGCTCATGATACTACATAACTGACTCAATCTGCCTTATCAATGATACTACAGGTGATCTTGAAAGACTAGAAATAACTTTTTTTAAATTAGAGGAACTAACAAAATCACTTTTAAATTTGGAAAACTAAAAACAAATTTATCCCAAATTTAAGAGACCAAAAATATAGTTAATCCTTATAATAACTATAAAAATTATCCAAGATACTTTTTAATTAATTAAAATTATAAAAATCTTTACATGAAAATTAAACTGATGTTTTTCCATTTCACTATTCATATTCCGTTTGTACTTTGCTCTTTTAATTATAAAAAAAAAAAAAAACCTAAGAACGTGCAGCTTGGATAGCACTAACAATCAATTCAATTCTAATACTAAATTCTTGCACTCCCTTTCCCAATAATAATTTATCTTGATCTGAATTGACCACGACTACCATTCCCCCTCATCAACCCTCATCGATTTGATTTCCTTCTCATCCCTAATTGTCTTATGTACCCCAAGAATTTTAATGTCACAATGAACCGTTCTGCAAAATTTGCTTCAGCTTAAAAATTAGGGTATCAAAAACAGAAATGCAGGATGGACACCCATAACACCCAACTTTCACATGAAAATATCCAAGATAATGAGGGCAAATTATCATCACCAAAAACAAAATCCTACTTCTACTGGCACAATGTCATTAGTCAATATGGCGCAGACAAGTTCACAATCACAATGAATGGCCGTAAACAAGGTCGCAGAGGAACATAGATCCTCTCCAGCCAAATATTTCTCCAGCCAACATCCAGCAACATCTCCACCCTTGATTGGTTATTGCACAACAAATAAGAAAGAGAGAGAATGTAATGGATGGTGTTGATTTCAGCTAGAGAGAAAATAGTGCTAGAGAGGCAGGAGAGGATCTGCATTCCTCGCAGAGGGACAGAAAGGGTAAACCAATGTAAACCAAATTGAAGCTAATTTTCAAAAACCTTTGTGATCATAATTAATTCGGCAAACTACAACTTTTATGTTGAACCATGTTGACAACAATCCAAAGTAAATTGACACGCATAATTCTATTTTACATTAACTACATGTGCAATGCAAAAGCTACAATAAATTAAAGATAAGATGACGCTATCATTCATATCAGCAAGGAATATAAATTTGATGAGTTTGCACAATCATTCTTAAAGGTGACACTGCAGCCTAATTCATGCCTTCAAAGCTTCAGACGGACTTATGACCCACAAGCATATGAGGATGAACTTAATCGGCTGTCCAACTCTGCTCCACAATTTCCCTCACTCTTCGATTGTACTCACGCTTGTTCTCACTAAACATGCGAGCTGCTTCAGAGTTTGCAGGAGAATTTGGGTTGGGATCACAAAGCAATGACTGCAAAGGAGGAATAATTGCCTTTTAGAAAATAATTATAACATGATGACTACTACATAGCAGGATATATGCTATATATTTTATTTATTTCACGAAGTAAAAGTGCCAGACTTCAAATACAATAATGTATTGATGCCAAACAGAAGACTTAAGATGGTCCTTTGGTTATGCACAATGTTGCTGGGATCATGAGTTAGCTTCTAAGATCAATAGGAGGAAGCTAAGAAAACAAAGGGTAGCTACTTGGCATAAAGTTTGTGTATACATGGCATAAATTACTGGAATGACACTCCACTCAAATGCCACCATCCACTTAGGCAAAAATAAAAAACACATTTCCAAAGCAACTTATATCCTTCCTACACCCAGAGCCTCTGCAACGTACAGAAAAAGACATCCGAATTGGGCAGATACATCAACCAATCTCGAAAAACCCAAGCAAACAACTTACCCCTAGATTGTCAAGCTACCTCAATGCAAACAGCGGTAGCTGCTTGTTTCATAACTTTTGAAGAACACAATAGAAAAAGGAACTAAAGAGGTGTATGTATCTGTAAGATATCATTCATATTTAATCCCATCACGTAGCTCCTCATCTCAATTATCTCTATTTATAGTGGTGATGGATAACTTCTACAGACTTCTAGGATAAGCACCAATTAATTACTTCTTACAATTCTAGAAGTCATCTCCCTTAGAAATTATCATCACACACATATTCATAGTCACCACCTTTCCTTCATCAATTTATTACATCTCAAAATCACAGACTTGAATTAATGTTAGAAAATTGCAATTATCATTCCCTACAAGTCAGCACCATTGTGAGTTGTGAATGGCGTTGCTCATTTATAGGGAATAGATGCTGAAAAATAGTTGGGTCAAATGCTACCTTAAAGCTGATTTAGCAGAAAATGATTGCAAAAAACTGAAAAGAGGACCTACATGTATCAGATAGTGAATGATATATGATTCAAGCAAAGGCATCTCAAATAATAAGACAAATTATCAAGAAATGACAGCAAAGAAACCAAATCAGAAGTTTCTCAAGAGTTACAAAAAAAGCTGAGATTGCAAGGAAGGCTAGGACACAACTCAAGAAATAAATGCCCTATGCACGGTAGAAATGCAGCCAAGGTCTGTGATCCAGTAAAGAGGATTCCCATAACCACATATTTTCCCAAAACCAAGATGATTATGAACAATTCCCCCCTCTGAAAAAGCTCAAAAAAGGATACAAAGAGGGATACACCAACGAAATGAACCTATAGGTACACACATAAATAATAGACTCCTACCTTGGCACCCCAACCCTTCTGACAAAGACCACACTGAACTCCTTACCAATCTATGCTGAAGTAACAAGATCATAAAGGGAAGTACCACAACCACTTAGTACATTTTAGGCATAAATATCACTGGGTTTCAGCCACCAACTCACCAAGGTGCATAGGCTTATAGAAGTCCTCAGAATTAATGGTTGTTTTCTCTAGAGGTGTAAAATAGATGGTTTGGATAAGTTGAGTTGAAATAAAATGGATGGGTCAGAAATAAAAATTTGTCCACTTATGATCCATTAAAAACATATTCAAAGAATTCAATCCATCCATGACTCATTTAAAAAAACCATTCAACCCATCCGTTAATAATTTTTTATGGATGAATATATTAAATTTTATTTTATGTACATGTCAACAAAAATTCTCTCTTAATGAGCACTGTTTTCAGAAGAACCTGCAATTGGCCTCTATTCCTATGACAATCATTGATCCAATATATTGGTTTTTAAAATATGATGGATGGTTTATTAACCATCCAGAAATAATTGTTGATCCAATCCATTAAGTTTTCTTCTTATTATTGAGTGGATTGGTTGGATTTATGCATGGACAGATTGGATGGTTAGTGAATAAATGATGCAATTGCCACCCGCAGTTTTCTCCTAGAATCTCCTATTCCCACGGAAGGCCCATCACAATTTTCTCAATCCTCTGAGCCACATTGAATAGGATTCTGAGGTATATAATAGGTAGGATACTCAACAAATATGTCATTCTAAAAGTAATAAGTCCATACATTAAAAAAGGTCATTCCCAAGTGCCAAGCCTTTTGGAAATCTTTTGTCAAAAGGATTCCAAATGAAATAGTAAATCAAAGATTACTGCAGATATGGATGGCAAAAATCACTGTTAAGGAAGATATCCAAGGAGATTTCATCAGGATTTTTTGACTAGGGTGCAAATAGGGAAACTATTTCCATCCCTGGTCAAGTTCAACATATGCACCTATATATAGGTAAATCCAAAATTGAAGTCACAAATGAGATTCATATATTCTTGCTGAAGACTTCTTTTTCCTCCTTTAAATATAGGAGGGATCACGATTTTCCAGCTGACTTAACAATAAGGGGGAAATGGCAACACAAGGTTCAGAATTTCCTTATTTTAAAAGAAACAATGAGAAAACACAATAGGTAAATAATGTTGAACTTGATGACTTCAAAAGGAATTTGTGAATCTCATTTCCGACTTTCTCTAGGTGCAAATGATGTTTAAAAGTTCACTGTTGAATTTACCAATATAGGTAAATGTTGAAGTTGCCAAGGGCGGGGAATGATTTCCATATTTGCACCCCCTCCTCCCATGTCCAAAAGCAAGGATCTGGCAAGTTGATACCCTTATGGGGGAGGGATGCAGAGAAACTTGTCCCCATTTAATAAATAGGGCCAGTAGTGGGGATAACAATCTCCATCTGCCAAGCAGCTAAGTAAAGTTCAAAAATACCTTCATAATTTCTACTGAATATTTAAATTTGAACTGAATAACTTTAGATTTTCTTTTAGAATTTCATGTTCAAGCCTTTTGTTGTAATTTTTTGCTTGTTGGGAAAATTTCAGTAATTCAGGAATTTTAGGGCCTGTTTGAAATATTTTGTTTTCAGTTTTTAAAATTTGTTTTCAGTACTGGAACCAACAATTCTTTTGCCAATTTAACACAATTAAGCTAATGACTAAGGCTGCAGGCCAAACAATTTGCATCTGACGTAACATGTGCTAGGCTAAAAAAAGGTTTTATTCCTTCAAACCATAGTAGTCAATAGCGGATAGCGGGGCGGAGCGGCCGCTCCCCAAAAACGCTATAGCGGGATAGCAGTAGCGGGATGACCACTATTTTGATCCCCATGTAGATTTATATTACACAATGTATATAATATATATATGCTGAAAAATAAGGAAAAACACCTAAAATTAAAACATATTCTGATTAAGTTTCATAACCAAGAGGTCCAAAACAGCAAAACAGCCAATCACCATGTCCAAAACAGCAAAACAGCCCATCACCATGTCCAAAACAGTGAACAATGAAGGAAATCAAAGAAGAAAGAGAGATACAAAACAGAACATGCTGGAAATTGCAGGTCATGTCGCCGTCGCCGTCACTAGAAGTTGCAAGTATCATCTACGTCACCGGAATAAACAGGTGTTGCAGCTGTCGCCGGAAGAAACAGACGTCGCCGCGCCGAAGAAACAGGTGTCGCTACTGTTGCCGGAAGGATGGCTGACGACGAGGCACGGATAGGGATGACAACTTTACCCAGACCCTATGGGTACCCGCAAAAAATATCCGCAATGGATAAGATAAATACTTGCTCAATGGGGATGAGGCCGGGGCTAGGGATTTACCCGCAAAATTTAATGGGGATGGGTGCGAGTATGGGTACTATAGTACCCAACCCGCCCCATACCCGCACACACACACACACACACACACACATATATATTAAAAAGATAATTCTAATAAGTATTACAATATTAAAAATCTTGTTTTATTTTTAAAAAAAATACATTACAAGAAATACAAACAAAATAAGAGTTTAATTTATATGCATTACTAGTGTAAAACCTTTTTACATATATATAAGAAATTCATCATATTATCGCATCATATTAATGAATGGGATAAAATGATGAAATAATCCAATTTTATTAAACGTTTGTGTAAAAAAGTTTTATACTGTTATTATATATAAATTAGATTCTAAAAATAATTTATACTCCATTAAAAATAAATTATATAAAAAGATTATATTCTTTTTCAAATGCATGCATTGTTTCTAAAATATTAGTGACAATACTTATTTATTGTTATTGTTAAAAGTAGGTTTTTTAAAATTAAAATTATTTAAATTTTATTTGATATTAACTACGTTAAAGGATAGATTAAATAAATTTGTCTTTATATATTAAAAGTGAAATATTAGAAAAACTTAATTATAAAAATTTGATCAATAATTTCATAATTGATAAAGAAATAAAATGAGATTTGACAAACTATATTAAATTAAATTTTGAATATAAATTTTGCCTAAGGCCCTAACTTTTTTTTTTACAACTCTTCATGTAAGTAAAGTGTAGGTATGGGTATAGAGGTACCCAGCGGGTATGGGGATAGAGATTAAAGTTGCTACCTGTGCGGGTATGGGGATTTTTTTTAAACGCGGGTATGGGGACGGGTACTATAGCACCCTACCCATTGCCATCCCTAGGCATGGACACAGAATGAGAGAGGTTTATGGCAAAAGTGAAAAATGAGTGATTCACAAAGAGGGAAAAGTGAAAATCATGGGTTTCACTAGTTTGTAAAAAGACCCCCACATTTTTACCTTTTTACCCTTTTAAAACCCACTCAAATGACACCGTTTTAAGTGTTTTGTTTTAGGGTCGACTTATGTAATCTGGAGCAGCTGTGAAATCCACCTTTTGGGCACGATTTTGCACAATCTCCACCACCAACCGCGGTGCAACAGCCGCTACTCCCAGGTGCGATGCGATTGACTCTTAAAGACCAGGGGGGGGGGGGGGGGGGGGTTGTTACGCTCTGCACCTCCGTGATTGCGGTGTGATCGCACGCAATTAATGTCTATGCTTCAAACCAGCTCACTCATTGATATATGTTCATCACATTGCTGATATAAACTTGTCAATGACATTCTATACTTGAAGCTATCCGACAAATTTGTTTAACACTTCAACCTCAGAATTCTCAAAATAATTGTCCCATTCTTTCAATTAAATTAAAAAAGATCAGAAAAGAGGAAAATTCTTGATGGTGCCATAAGTATAATAGAGCACAAGAGGAAGAGGTGTCATGGTGAAGGAATTCTCCAAATAACTGTCCTAGTATTTCAAAATAATCATTCTTTGACTTCTGCTGGGTAGCAACTGGAGCTTCCATATTCGAAATTACCAGTGAACCAAGACATTGTCAACATACACAAAGGCACATTTTGTAATAAAGGGCAATGCTAACTGCTAAGTGTTAACTCTAAGACCAGAAGGCATAACTAAGAAGTAGAGTTACAGGATTTCATTTCAATTTGTGCAGAGCAGAACAAAGTGACAATGTACAGATCCAGACATAAATGACTCTAATGATGCAGACAGAAGGATAACTTTTTTGGGATTGGAAGAAAATGAAACTTCTAAGGATAGATTTAATGATGTACAAAATATCTGCTTTCTTTGTTCATTTGCAAAATATACAAACGAAATGCAGATATCATTGACTAATAGAAAATATTAGATGATACCTGAATAGATGTGAGTATAGCAGCCACATCATATATAGGACTCCACTGATTTTGTAATATATCCAAACAAATACTTCCATCAGCATAAACTACGCAAAGTTGAAAAAATGACATTAGAGATACACAGCTGTTTTATTGATAACAAGGTAAGGATTTCCCAACTAATACTTACTATTTGGATGAAACATGCGAGACACAAATCGTACAGTTGGTGGTTTATTTGGATAATCCTCAGTAAATTGGAGAGTCAACTTGAACGTGCCTGAATAACTCAAAATATGACACAAATTTATGTAATGCACAGGATAAAAAAAGAACCTGACTGACACTTGACACATGTTTCAAAATTATTTTCTAGTCTTTAGCACAAGAATTCACTCACCTCCATCCCATGGAGTATCATCAGGACTGCAATCCAAAGCAGACAAGAAAGCAGAAATCGCTTATCCATCAATAATTAAACGTGAGAAATAAAAATTGAAGGGACTAATTGACTATGAGTTAAAACAACATTGGATCTATATCCAGTTTCAATTCAACTCACCCAAATATGACAGCATTCCAAAGCATTATGTTGTTATCCTGGGGGGCACCACTGATTCCTGCAGGCGGGTCTTGTTGCAGCCTCTTAAAATCTCTCATCAGCCTCTTCCTAGCAGGAGTCGACATTGTCACCACCTAGAAAAACCAATGCCCACAAAAAGGAAAACAGCATAGACTTGAATCAATTGTGTGCCTTTAGGGGAAAAAAAAAAAAAAAGGCTCCAACACAACACCACCACATAAGACACAAGCCCAATATTACTTAAATGTTAGGCCTTTAACATAAAACAACTCCAGTTCCACTGCAACGAAATCCATCATAATTCATTTAATAAGTACACATAATTAAACAGAAAAATTTACCAGATTTACAAAATCAAATAGGATTAACTTTAAGAGACCTAGACAACATGGAGGAAACGAGGGAATTTGAAAACAAAATTAAAAAAAAAAACAATTGCAAGCTAAAGCGTCTCATGAACCCTAGACTTCACCAGGTAAATCACCCCCCCCTCCCTCTCCTCCCCTAAATTAGTCCTTGAGCAACATCTTCAATCCGGAGACAGAAACAGAATCATTAATTACCCACTAATTTCGTATTAGAACTTCACGAAAGCCAAAAATTCAAGCAACATTAAAAATTTCAAAGAAACAAAAAGAATAAAAGAAACATAGGGCTTGGACGCAGATCCTCCCTCCGTATCTGCGATCAACACGGTACAGAACACCAAGCATGCAATCGTAAACTCGAACCAAAAAAATTAACATAAAATAACAACGGAAATCAAATAGAATAAAAAAGAGAAAAGGAAAAAGAAAACTGGCTGACCAGGAAGGGAAGAGGAAGGGTGAGGGGCGACTTATGGGCCGGATTGAGGTTGGCGTAGCGACAATAATATGAGAATGATGAGAGGGAAGATTGACAAGGGGGCAAATGATATTTATCGTTGATTTGTTTGAAGGGTTGTGCAACTTATTTTAAATAAAAATAAGATTAAATAATTTTATTAAAAATAATTGATATAATTTTTGAGTGTAATAATACATATTGTCGATATAAAAAGTTTTATATCATTACTTAATTAAAAATTATTATTAATATGAGTTTTAAAATATTTATTATAAAAATTAACAAACATATAATAAATGGTGATTTATAATTGAATGACAGTATAAAATTATTTTATATTGTCGGTGTATAATCATTAAACTCATAATTTTTTATGTACTTAAAAATAATTAATATAATATAAAAAATTACATTAATTATTTTTGATGAAATTATTTAACTTTATTTTTACTTAAAATAAGTTAAAAAACTTTTCTTGATTCATGTTAAATTAAATAGAAAACCTTTTTTGATTCGTGTCAAGTTAAAACAAAATGGTACTGATCCGTTGTCGGCTTTGCGTAATGTGGGTTTCAGTTGGGTTGGGGTTGATTGCTTTTTGCCCTTGCCGCAAACCCCTTATTACGTTTTACTTTACGGGTGTTGTTAACAGGTAATTTTTGAGGTATTGATTAAAAAATTAACTGATAATTTTTTATTAAAAAATATTATAATTATGATGAAGTATATTAATAGCATCTTTTAACTAAAATATTTTTTTATTCTTTGATTAGTGTCTTCAAAATATTGATTAGTATTTTTTTTATTTTTTAAGTTTAATAGATATATACTGTTAATATAAAAAATTTTACACTGTTAACCTATTAAAAACATGATTGGAATGATTTAAAGGTAATTATTATTAAAGTCAATAAACTTATTATATATGATAGTTTGTAATTAAATGATAAAGTAAAAACACTTTAAATTGTCAGTAAATGTCTTATTTTTTCTTTTTGTTATTTAACTTAAATATACCAATAATGCAAAAAAAATTATATTGTCATTTAATCAATAATTGTCATATATGGTAAGACTATTTACTTTTGTAATAACTATTTTTAAAGTCATACTTAGATAATTTCTTTGGTTAGTAGTGATTTTTTAATATTTTTAAAAGCTTCCTTTAATGTTTTTATTCCTACTTTTGTCTTTTTTGTGTTTTATTTTTATTCTTTAATTAATCTTTTCAAAATAGTGATTAGTTTTTGTCTTATTTTATATTTTATTTTACTTTTCTTAAAGTCTTTTTAATGCTTTTATTCCTGTTTTTGTCTTTTGTGTTTTAGTTTGGAGATTTATAGTTAATTAATCGTATTTGTGATTAAACTGTTTTTATAGCTCGGTCATGATTTTTGTTTTTTGAGTTTTTGGATGATATCACTAATGTGATACTCAATAGTATCACTCAAATAAATTACAATAATTATAAAATATTACGTTATTAAACGAAGTTTATTATTTGATTTAATTTAGGATTTGATAGCAGTCAAACGAAAAGTTAATTTTCATTACGTTTGAAATGTATTTGTCTTTTCTCTAGTGTATATGTCTTATTTTGATTAAGCTTCACCTGTAATGCTTAATTTTCTTGAGAAGCGTCATGTTGTAAAAAGAAAAAAATTGTGAATTTCAATCTCAATAATGTTACGTTTCAGCATCCTTTTCATTGTTTTATACTACCGTTTTAAAATAGCCTATTTTCTCTTTACTTTTTAAGTATTGAAAATCTCTTTATAATTTTGTAATTTACTTCAATTATTTTAATCTTTTATGAGAGACAATTTTTCTTGAGCCTTTATAATGCAACTAACTTTTGCAGTATTAGGACTAAACATAATTTTTTTTGATGCAGTAATAACAATTATTAGTGCAGTTTTAATTGTGAAATGATCACAAGTAACTTATAAGCGCAATATTAGGACTTACGTTTTGAAGGAAAGAAAATAGAAACATAATTTTAATTTTTTTTCACCAAAAAAAGGACTTACTTTTTTAACATATGTAAAAAGGATATTAAAGTCTTTTTTGTTATTTAACGTTATATATTTATAATATTTACATATTTTTTAAAAACTTTTTTATCTTTCGACTGAATTTGTAAATCACTACATTAATCTGTTTCAACTTCTCACTAGTTTCCTCTCATTGACCCGCCTAATAAAAATATATTATTATTTAACGACAAGTACGACATTTATTATTAAAAATAACTTTTTAATCATGGTAGTTATTTATACCCATGAGCATTTTTTATTTATTAAAAAAATAAAAAAGTAAAAAAATGGCACAATAGTGTACGTCTTTCTGCTTGTAGATATATTGATTGATAATTAGAGGTAATTCGTCTTCACTTACAATACATAAGTAAAATATCTTTGTTAAAGTTACTCTTAATAATTTTAAAAATTCACTCATAATGTTATGAATACAATTTTATTTTATTTGCAAAATACAATTTATTAAAAAGTATAAATACACAAAAATTATTAAAAAGTAAGAAGTTAAAATAAAAGTAGAGAGAAAAATAGAGGGGCTGCAAAAGTCAGTTACAGTAGCCGACAAAACTTCAAAAAATGGAAATCGAAATGGCAAAATGTGTGGTGGAGATGCAGGGGATCGAACCCTGTGCCTCCCGCATGCAAAGCGGGCGCTCTACCATTTGAGCTACATCCCCATTTTGTGAACATTTCTTATTCCATTCACTATTCTTGAATATATTTTCATTAACGAAAGCAGTTTCCTATTTACGTTGTCATGTTGACCCGGATTAAACACCACCATATTATTTCACTATTCTTGAAATACTGTACACGCTCAATGAGCTCAACATTTGTTTGATAGGCGTTGGCCGTTCACCACCACGTTTGATGCCTTCTTAAAAATGATGTTGGGTTGTTTTCAACAAAAATTGATTTTATTCATCACAAGGTGTTAGGTAAATCAATTACTTATATGTTGAATTGAAAATTTTGGATTAGGTTCTTCTAAACTGAATAATAGAAGTGTTCATTAGATTAAGTGTGTGTTTGATTTGCTGTTCTCACAACTTTCAAGGCACTCAAATGAAAAAGCATGTATCTTGGTAGATTGACTCAAATTGGCGTTTGAGCATTTTCAACGTCTAAACAAACACATTATACGTCATTTTAATAATTCTAATAAACTAAACTAAACCAATGTTTAGGGTGGTTTCAAGTTTTAAGTTTCTAATATTTTTAAAACTAAAATCAATTTTTAGTTTTATAATTGCAGTTTTGTTTTTGTTTTTTTTTTTTGTGGTTTCTAGTTTTACAAACTTCTTGTTGAGATAAGACATGATAATTGCAAGGATGAGTTATTGCTTTGTGTTGAACACTAAGTTCCTTGAAACATGAGGCTAGTGCAAGTGCAAGTGCTTGTTTCAAAGTTGAATCCCTCAAATTAATTTCATCTCATTAGAAAAAGGAAACAACTTCAAACACTATTAGTCATATCATATTCATAGTTTCACAAAAAGGAAGGACCTGAAAGACACTATTTACCAAAAAAATAATCATGTGAAAAATGTAGTCATCCACAAGCAATGAGTTATTGCTTTGTGTAAAAAAAAAAAGAAAAAAAATCCCAGAGCCGCAATTTATGCATTTTTTGTAATGATTAGTGAACCTGTAGTTGAGTTTCCCACCTACTCATCCAGAGGTAATGGAACATTCACTAACAAATTGAAAAAAAGGAAGTCTTGAGGAAGGGTTAGGAAATGGGTTATTATTGTTTCCCAAGACACCACCGCCATAAAACCCAATGCTCGCATTTGAACTTGTTCTTCTTCCTCCAAAGGTAATTGCTCATAAGCCACGTTAGTGAACAACAATGTGATCACAATCAACAGTCCAATTGCAGTCATCTCCTCCACCATGCTCCCACCCATCACTTGCCCTATACCCTCTAACAATATATATGCTCAGGCTGGTTGCCCTCAAGAATCGACAAAGCGAGGAAAGATCCCGCTAATGATAATATCTCAAACCTTTTATGAAGTGTGACCATGACTCCTACAGATGTTGGTTGCCACAAGCTGACATTGGTATAGTGTCACTACCACTAAAAACACAAAAACTTACCAAAACAGGTTAGGTTATTTAATTCAACCTTTCAACCTGCATAACCCACCAACCCAATGAGTCAAAGGCATGGGTTGGGTTAACTCATCGAGTTGGGATTTTTTTTGTTAAATGTTTGAGTAAATTATACTGACACTCCTTAAAATTTTTTGAGATTACACAAAACCTCCTATTTTTTTAACATTTACAACAACCTCCTTTATAAAGTACACAGTGTAATGTTTTTCAAACAATCAAGGTGTAACATCCTATTTTTGGTGCTTTAGATAAAGTGTTGCATGATGTGTGTGAGTGTTGCTTGCTTGGTTGTTGGTAGAGTATGTAGATATATAAATGACGGGTATGCGAGATTATATGATAATTAGTGATTTAATATCACTAATTGTTGGTGCAAGGACTAAACACTTTGAAGCTCATTTAAAGTCAAAGTGGCTAATCTAGAGGATGAGTATTGTTCTCTGAGGAGTTTAAAAATATTAAAATGGCAATTACAGGATTATTTTTCAATCCCATTAATCTTTGAATTTGATATTGTTCTTAAATTCTATTTTTATTAAATTTTAAATTAATTAATGTTGCTATATCCTTACTTTAAATAATTATTTGATGATCCTAAATTACTAAATCATCGTCTTTGATCAATCTTATGCCTAAACTAATTCATGCTACACCCCTACATACACATATGCACAAGATTCCTTATATAAGCCACGCAGCTTCAATTAAAAGCCACACTACACCTTTACTTCTTATATAAATTGAGACACCCTTGTGACTTCTTAATTACGTCAACAAACCTCCACCCCTATATTTCTCATTTCCTCCCCCCCTCCCCCCTTTTAAGCCACCCATGATTCCTTTTACTCTCATGACCCAACAACATAAAGCCACCCTCGGTTTGCTTTATTTATGATGCCCTTACACGAGAGCCACCACCACCATCACGGCTAGTTCTCATTCCTTCTCCCTCTTGTGCTCACATCACCACCACTGTGAGCAACCCGAGCTCAAGTTCGTGCCACTTTTATCCATTTACATGTCTTAGTTTGGAGCTCTGAAAACCCAAACCCGAGTTCTATTTGGTGGATTCTTTTCTAGTTGAGCTAATGATCAAGCCTACGACTTTGTATTGTCTTGGTATGTTCTTAATCTTTCATAATCTCTCACTTTCTCTTCATCTTGCTTTCTTGTTTTCAAAAAAGGACACTTTGTATGATGTCATTTAACTAAAACAAGCCCATAAGTTTACTTGTTGCAATCTCTTGATCATAATGATTGGAGCACTTTTTCAAATAGACACCATTTTTTCATTTTTTTCTCTCTTATAGGCAATGATTAAGGGCTTGCATGTGGGGCCCGCAACTGTCTAATCCCACATGCAACCTAGCCATTGTGTAGTACTCATCACACTCTTTGATTTGGCAGAACTTGATCATCATTTTGAGCATCGATGAAGAAACTACACTGATAGAAAGTTCGAGGTTCACGAAGAGTGAGGAGCAAGGACAAAGTGTAGCGCACTCCCGAAGTCCCTTATGCATTTGAGGTCAAGGGAGAGAGAGGGGTAGTGTATGAAGTTGGCACAAGGAAAGAGCTAGGAGTTCCTCACACCTAACGTTCTTCGGGGTCAATGCCAAAGAGTCGTTATGATATGACTCGTAACTTAGGTTATGTGGGAAGTTGATTATATTTTAAGTTATTGAGTTTGTGGATTTTCATATGGTTATATTTGTGGTTAGTGATGTGGAGATATTAATGATAATCTCTTATGGCTTTGGACAAACCCTAGCTTAAAGCAATTAGTAAAATTTCTCATGAGCACTCTTTAATCTAGTTATGTCTTATATGTGGTGGATGTGAAGGACAATGTTGTTGACATCTATATTCTCTACGTTGAATATCTGAATCTCTCACATTTTGATGATTTAAATGTTTGTCCAAGTGTGGAGTCTTTAAATTAAAGTTAAATGTGGGTTAGGTGTAAAAGTGCAAGTATGTGATGGGTGTGATGCTTTAACTTTGTGTGTAAGCTTGTGTATTTTCATGTAGTTAGTTATTAAGCTGCAAAGATGGATAATTATGCCTAAACCCTGTTCTAAACTTGTTTAAAATGGATTTTCATATATTCTTAAAGAAAGTTGGAGTTATATAATTGAATTAGACATGTGATGGTGTGTCCTACACAAAAAGTTACTAAAATTACATTATAAGTTCCTATTTGTAAAAGTTGTTATGCAAATTGTGTAAATTGAATATGGCTTTGCCTTTTTACCACCTTAAAACCTTGTGTCTTAGATACCAAACCCAATTGGCCTCACTCAAATAGCTATTTTTTACAAATTATAACAATATTTTCTTTTAGGCATGTTATGTGTGATTTTTCGGGTTTGGACAACTTAAATATCAATGGTTAAAGAGTGGTCAAATGGAGTCTAGGTGTAAATCTAAGTGTAAGGGATCACACCCTTCTTTTAATATGCTTGTGTAGCACCTAAATTAAGTGGATTGAGTCTTGAATGCCACATATTCATGAGTTGTGTTTGATAGAATGAATGTAGTATGTATACATTGCTGTTTTGTGGTGCTCTATTTTGCTATATGATGCGAAATTCACTGTGATGGCTATAAGAATTATTTTCAAATTTCTTTTGGTGTAACTGTAGATATGTATGTCTTCTTTGAAATGCAATTGGTCGCATCTCATTTTGAATTTTTTGTGATTTGTGATGATTTTTCTAGTGCAACTAGTTCTATGAACTATGAATATGAACTGTGAGTGGACTTGTACTATTCTATATTTATTTGTGTGGGGTGATGGCTGCATTATAATTTTACATGAAAATAGACATTGTACAAATTCTATAGGAGTTGGGATCACTTTGTTTTCTTGAGTAGAGAATTAATGATGAATTTTTAAATATGAGTATGGAGATGGAAACTAATTGTGGGATTTTGTTTTGTTAGTATAAGATGGAATTATATCTTTGGCATCTATTGTGGGTATAAATTTGTGGGAAAAATCCCAATGGTTTCTTAAACCTCTGAGAAGATATTTGTGGAATTTTGGCCCCAAATGTTGAACTTTCTATTTTTAGGATTTTGCTCACCCAAGTTAGTTTGACATGAGGATTTTGAATGTTTGGGTCCTGGAAAGTAGTTTTTGCCTTTAAACATTAATGGGCTAAGTTACCAAGATGTCATCGTTATGACCATAGATTAAATGTATCTTCCTATATATATGTATATGTATATGTATATGTGTGTGTGTGTGTGTGTGTGTGTGTGTGTGTGTGTGTGTGTGTATGTATATGCTTTATATAATCATTTTGAAGTAGAATTTTAATAAACATTGACTTATCTTGCTAAAGAAAAACTTATAGCTCTCTTCGAATTTCTACAACTATTTTCCATAATATTCTATATCTTTTGATATTCATATTCTTATAGTTACTGAGGTTTGGTTTTAAGAAATTTATAAGTTTTTCTACTAAACTCTTAAGGGTGAGAAAACCTATTTGAAGTGGAGGACGAGGCAAAAGTTTGGTGGAATCCATCCCACCCATCTCATCTTTATAATGCCAAAGATAAAAGATGTGGAAAATACTCATGCATCATGTTATTGTTGGGAAGAAAAGTCCTTTTTGGACTTATAAGCCACAACGGCAAAATGCCTCGTACAAAGGTGGTTTGTCTCATAGGGATATATATGGTTAGTATTTTGATGGAAATTGTTGGAAATACCCATAGGATGAAAATGCTTCGTACAAAGTGGTAAAAATGTCTGGTACGGGGTGGATGGCACCAAATTATGATGGTATATGGGTACCCCATGCATGTTAATGCACAAATGGAAGGAATATAACTGACTTATGCAGGTTTCATGCACAACATGCATATAGGAAACTAACCCACATGATATGTGCTGTGATTGATGGGTATGATGTTGTGCAATGAATTTATTGTATGTTTCCTATATGCTTATGCTTCCATTTGCGATATAATGTGAGTATATGGTGATTTGTATGCCTGTCTTTACATGCACATGTATATATGCTTTTACGTGTGACTTAGTATGAACGGAAGGTGGTCTATGTGCATCTCTATGAATATGTATTCTCTCCTGCATTCTTTCATGTGTTACCACAACCTCACTCCTTTTTTTCTATGTCTATCTCTTGCTTATTGGTTATAAGCAGCTAATGGAGGGGACGAGCAACGAGAGGTCTAGTCTGAAGAGCCCAGAGGTTAGATCCTACCTATGGGCTTCTATGTTGGTGGATCTTGTGTTAAGGGCCCTAAGTGGTTTGTGTTGGTTTTGTAGATATTTCTATTTATACTACTTTAATGTTGGGGACCTTGTCGAATTAGGTCTTTATATTTTGTTGGATATATATATGTGCATGTGTGTGTGTGTAGTACTTATGCTATCATGGCCAATGAAGGCCATGTTCTTTTGAGAATATGTAATCCTTATTAGGACTTTGTTGGTTTGAACTCCTTTTTATTATTATGTTCACGTGAATTACCTCATATTCCCTTTCATCCTTTATTTTTTCGTATATTATTATTATTATAACAGTTAATCAAGTACTCGAGCAGTTAAGTAATTAATTTTAGATTATGATTTGTTATGATCCTATGGGAAGAATATTATTTTGTTATAAAACTACTTATCAGGTACCTACTGACTTTTCTTTTAAAGCCAAGCTTCCAGTTGTTATGCTATGTGTATTATGACTTAAATACTTGTACTCTGATTTACCTCCCATAGTTTTAAAAGATATGCTCTATAACCTTCTTGTTTCGAAAAGCATCTCATTTCTTTTATAAAACTTGAAAATTTTTCCCATTTCTTTCTGTACTTTAAACCAACAACATCATGTTTTCTTCCTAAAAAGATGTTTAGAGATTAAGTCCTATTCTTGGCAAGGTAGCCCCACACAAGGGGGTTAATGTAATATATAAAGAGTGTTAGTATAATATTTTTCAAACAATTAAAACAGGTTAGTATAGGGTAAAAAAAAGGTAAAATTTGACGAAACTTTAGGAGATGTCAATGTAATTGACTCTAAATGTTTTTATGCATTGTTTGAGTAAGTATTGTTTGTTGGACATAAAGTTTTGTAAACTATTATAGATTTCATGTTGTTTTGTTGTTTTGCACCATATTTATTTAACTCATGATGATAACTTCTAAAGAACATTTGTGTCAAGACAATTTAGTAGGATAATATTCTTGTAATTGTGACACTATATTTATATTTATATAATTTATATTATTTATTTATTTATTAGGTCAACTTATGAGTCATCCATTTTTTATATTATTTTAACTTTTTTTATTATTTTAAAAAATTTGGCGAGTTAACCCAACCAAACTCACAACCCATTAAGGTTGGGTGGGTGTTGCAGACGAGATAGTGAAAAAAATAATAAAAACAGAGGAGTCACCACCAAGGTTTATTAGGGAAAATATTGAAAAAAAATCCTTTTAAAAAAAAGTGGTCTTTGAAATCAGATTTAAGTTCGGGAGTCAATTACACGTAGGGAATGTGTTAGCACCCTATAACGTCTGTCATGAAGACGGTTACCTCTAATTAAATGTGCAAAATTAATATAACTTAAAAAAATTATCTCACCCTAAAATAATTACAATGAAAAAGTGGATTTTATTTATTACAAAATTTGATTTTATTTCATCTTGAGATGATTAAATTTTATTATTTTTGAGATCGATAGGAGTGGTCCCTTACTCCTACATATCTCCCTGTGAAATAAAGAATGAGACTCAAGTAATTTTTTTGGTAGAAAAAAGTTTGTATGTTGATTTTTTTTAGCTTTGAATTTTTTAATCCTTTTTTTAGTAAGAACATTCTTTTAATATGATCCACATTGCACAGAATATAAGATAACGCAAGCAGCTAACGTATACCCTTACGAGTCATACAATAAGCGAAGGTAATGTAAACTACATGTTGATGTTGTAGAGTGTTGCATGGATTTAAAAATAAATAAATAAATAAAAATACTAGATTATAGCAGAATGATTTTATTTTAAGAGAAACGACGTGACACTAGCTATAAGATATTACGTGCAGCTATACGTATACCTCTACGACCTTTTAATGTATGAAGGCAGTGTAAACTACACATCTACATTAAAAAATAGGTGCGAGAACTCTTAACCAAAACATTTTATTACTTATTTGTTATGTGTCAAATAAAGTTAGTTCGCTTCAATAGTTTAAGCATGCTAATTAATATACATAGATTATGGATTTAGGTACGAGACCCACATACACGTGACAAGGAAAAGTTTTAACTGAAGGAATTAATTCATTATACACTTAAATAACCGAATCAAAAAGCAAACCGACAACCATACTCAAAGCAAAATCCAAATGAGTTAATAAAAACAAATAGACAAATCATTCTTGGGTCCCAATAAGCAAGCGCACACTAGAATTGTTTCAGAAACCCCCAAGGTAGGGTTTTGAATAAAGAAATTAGCATATCAACACATTATTGAAAAGTAAAATCCAAATAAATAATGGATGATAAACACATGCACAAAATTGTGAACAACAAAAATGTGGTCTTCCTCCAAGAGCAAATCAAAACTAAAGCATGAATGGGTCCTTGTATGTATTATTGGAGAGCAAGAATAACCATCTCATAACTGCTAGCTCGATCCTCAAGTTTGGTGTGAGCTTATGGATGATGATATTTACACACTTGTTTTTTAGATCACATTGTTCTATTTTTTGTGTTTGATGTTGGCTTGGGATTCCTTAGTTTGTGTGGGTGCAGCCTTTTAACGTTATGGTGATGTGTAGGTGTTGTGGTTGTAATTGGAAGTGAAAGAGTGCTCTATGCTAGAAAGAAATGGATGTTGGGATTAGGTGTGTGTAATGGGCGGGTTTGGTTTGATTCGGGCCTAAAAAGGTCAACCCGAAATAAACCAAAAAGTAAAACATATAGCTTGTTTTTGTCCATAAAGTCCTTCGAATTGGGCAGGTGGTGGGTAAGTTGAGTTATGATTAAGAATGGTGGATTTACTCGAATCTACAAGAAAAATAGAAAACATAGCCAACTCTGGCCAAGGAAAGATTGAGAAGAAGAGATAGAAGATTGCATTAGCCATCATTGTACACATATGGCAAAACCCATTTACAAAAATGGGTTTTGAGCAAAACCCAAAAGGAAGTAAAAAAAATTAGTGGAATGAGTTGAGTGTTGTGTTGTGACTTGCAAGATGTGAAGTTGTAGAAGGTCAGTGGGAACATTGGAGAAAGAGAACGAGGATGGGTTAGGAGATGGTGAAAGGCAATAATGAATCTCAAGAGTGGTGGTGATTTTTTAAATAACTTCTAATGCACTTGAATGTTCTACACACTACCAGATGAATGACTATAGACATTGAAATAAATTTTAAAATAAAATTTCAAAAATAGAAAAGGTAAAAGGAAGGAAAATTAGAAGAAAGAAAGTCAAGAAAGCCATCTACCTACTCTTCGTGTGAAGTGACTATTAGTACTCAATTTAACTTCAATTATAGCCTTATAGGACTTATTGATATTAAAAAAAATACATGTATATTACTTCTTAAAACAAAATTGGTTCTAGTTACGAGACTACTTAATTTAACAAAGCCGATTTTAAAAAATAAAATATGCCAATTCTAGATAATGAGTGATAAAATCCCTTGTCCTATGAAATTATTTATGCCTTCCCATATGGCATCAATCAATCAAACGAAAGTTGCATAAATCAAAAACAAAAGTGTAATAATTTCCCTCCAAACCAATGGATCAACAAATTACTCTTTTGAAGTCTGAGCTAATATTACAAACTGGGTATCTATATGTTCATCGGTTGATTCGATTATCAACGGGATTTTTTTTCCTAAACTGATTCCAACAACTCTAATCTGATAACTGAAAATTTTAACTAGTATAATTCGAGTATCCGACTGAAACCACCCAATTATTCATTTTGTAGCTTCGAATTGTGCGGATTTGGATGGCTCATATTTTTTGCTCACCCTTGAATTGACATTAAAATGTCAATTTGAGCTTGGAATTATGTCATATATATTAAAATATAATTTTGGAAATTTTCTAGAATTCTTGTGTAAAATGACCAAAATGCTCCTAGGTGTCTATTAAGCCTAGTCAGTATTGGTTTGACATTCAAAAAGGGTGAAAATGGTAATTTTAGTTTATTTATGGGTAAACTATTTAATTTTAGAATTTTCATAAAATTTTTCGTATTTATAGAATTAAAATGGATTTTTATGAATTTTCTAGCTTAAAAATACAAAATAAATATATATAATTCAAAATAAATTAATAAAAATAAAAATTTATTATTAGAAATTTATTTTTGATAAAAAATAATATATTTGTCCAGTTTTACATTAAAATGCATTATTTTGATATTAAAAGCTATTTTTTCAAAGTTTAGGTAATTTTATCAGTACCGACTAATCAATTACGGTTAAAATTTATACTTGAGGGCTTTAGGACAGCTCACCTAGCACATTTTCAGCCTAAAAGGGGGTGATTCACCACCTAAAATTGATATGTGTCTCTAGTTTTGCATATTTGTCCCTTAATTGAATTAAAAATAAATCAAAAATCTTATTTATGACATATTGCATGACATCTTCATGCGGACACCTAACCTCTTCTCCTCTATAAATAGCCCTGGTTTTGGATTTTTCAGCACCTCTCCCTCTCTCAAGCTATCAAATTCTTAGAGAGCTTCTTTCTCTAGAAAATTTTTTCTTTTACTTTGTTTTTATGTTAAAATTTTACTAGTTTTCCAACAACTAGTAAAGTTCTCTTCCTAGGAGCTTTGCATCAACAATTCCATCTTCTTCATCAACCACCTTAGAGGTAATGGGGGAATGAAGTTGGTTCTAAATTATTGTCACTATATTGTTATTATGCTAAAATTTTATGTGATTATGGTATTGTGCAATTTTTGCAAAATGAGGTAGAAATGTTGATTGTACTAGTATTTAAATTAAATGACACCAGGGAAACCTTTGCTTGAGAAGTTAGGAATTGATAGTTTAGTGAGTAATGTAAAGCAAGTGACATGTAGTGGCATGACATCCTGCTAGGGAAGCTACAGTTTTATACACTAAGGAATGAAAGACATGGACCTATTAGAGGAGGTCTTGGGGGTAGGCATTGAGTGGTGAAAGTCCTAATGGCAAGGGTAGCGCTTTTGAGCTGGGATATTCGCTTGACCAAGCTCGATAACCCCGACAACTGCTCAATATTCTAGGATTGGTGTAAGAGTATACCTTTGTACATAGACATCTTGACTAATATTTGTTCCTCATTGATGATGAGGACTGTACCATGTGATGATATTGATGAGGTATATGTACTCCTAGTCACTTCCTAGATTCTATTGAGAACTATTACTCACTAATGGGAAGTATGGATCTATACCAAGTCAAGGTAGTATAATCTAACTTAGAATAAACCCTAGGTTCCCTACATTAATTATGTTTTAATTCCTACCATACATGTGAAAGTGATTTTAGAACAAATTAATCACCCCACTCCATTATTTTTCTTCCTTGTATGATTGATCGCAATTATTGAAGATGACGACAATGCATAATGATGCTAAGCAAGAGTCAGAGGATACTCCTCCAGATTTGTAGACCTAGTTTATAATATTCTCCTTGAGGGATATGGTAGATAAATACTGCTTCGTATAGAATCTTTTTTATGTATATATTGGTCTAGGTAGTATATATCTTTTGATGTACTTTTATTTTTTTTTGTTAGGTATTACTCAAACCATGATATACAGTTTGATATACATACATATATATATAAGCAATTTTATTATTTCACTTCTATTTCTAAATTCTGTTAAATTTAGAAATTTTCTATCATAAAATAATAAAAAAATTAATTACATTTTCATCAACTTGACTTAATAATTAAATTAATATGAATTATATTTAAAATTAAAGGAGTGTTATAGTAACCATCCCTCAACAAGCCTTTATTAGTTTTATTTTTCACACAAATAGGTCTAACCCAAACCAAAGTGATAAAACTTCATATATATATTTTTAAAATCAAACTAACTCGACTCCAACTTTTACACACACACACACACACATATGATTTAAGAAAACTTTCTTTCTTTAACAAATTTATTCTAATTAGTATTTTCAATTCAAGAATTATTATTAATTTTTATGATAAATTTATTAATTTTATAACATTTATGATTTTTTCATGTTTTTTGAATTAAGATTTTAAATGTGTTTATAGATTCTTAATTCAATGACCCGAATCGAACCAACTTATTTTTATTGGTTTGGCTTGGTTTGAGTTTGTTAAATTTTCTTTTCCAAATCTAAACAAAATTGAACTAGTTAATTTTGATTACTTTGGATTTTTCTTCTCACAAACTAAACCAAATCAAGTTGTGTACACCCTTAGTGAG
Organism: Spatholobus suberectus; assembly: GCA_004329165.1. NCBI lineage: Eukaryota > Viridiplantae > Streptophyta > Magnoliopsida > Fabales > Fabaceae > Spatholobus > Spatholobus suberectus. Next base: position 61,082,818 of record CM014729.1, read on the forward strand.
TACACGCATAAAGGAAGTGTGTGAAAAAAAAAACACATATAAAGTGAGTGATGTGTGTGAAACAAGTATAATATTTCCATTTGAATTAGCATCTAATTGTTGGATTTGGCATTTTCATACTCATCTTTAAAGTAAATTGCATCCTTTTTATTTCAAGTAGCTACTTCTAGTGTTTTGCTATGATTGTAGGTGGGAATTTGACATGGAGACCTTAAAAAAATGAATAGGGCTTTGTTTGGGGTGGTTGCAAATTTTCGATTTTTGATTTTCTAGCTTAGTTTTGAAAACAAAACTTGTTTAGCTAAAAAAGGGTTGAAATGGTTTTAAAATGAATTTGAAAACCATTTTAGCTTACTTTTCAAAATATAAAAAAAGAGATTCCTCATTTGAGTTTTAAGTTTTTTGAAGCCTTGTTTGTAACATCTTCAATTTTGGGTATTAGGAATAAATTGTAAGGAGATCTTTTTTTGTCCCTACCTGTATATAATGACCAAGGATGCCCTAGGTGTTATTAATTATTATTATCCTAACCCAGATAGGACTTAAAAGCCCCAAGTTGTGATGCTAAGCGTGACCTTACTCACGCTAAGTGCAAATCTTTAGTTGAGTCCCAACGCTAAATGCATGCCCTTCTAGAGAAAGAGCCATATGCTTTTAGTAATGTAGCGTTAAGTGCGAGCCCTTTGGAGTAAGTGTTGTTAATACAACTTCAGGATTTAAATACTTAAAACTATGTGTACTTGTTCCCTTGTCTTTATAACCTTTACTCTTGTTCTTGTTTGACTTCTTTTGCATACTATTGCTTGGTATAATAAATATGTGTTTATGTGTGACACAAAGAACCTTACATAATAAAATGACTAGAATGCTTAAGACTTAAGAGGCTACCCCTTAATGAGGGAAGGGTGGAGATCCTTATTAGCTCCCAAGGTGGAGTCTTCTTTAGATTTAAGGTGTCGTTGGAGTACCTCTTGGTAAAGGAAGAGTAACACTTCCTTGGGGTTATCCAAGTTATGATCCTTTTTGTCTTAAGGTGTGGTGAGATTCCACCTTTGTCTAATGAAGTGTACCATCCCCTTTAAACAAGGTGAAAATCCCTCGATAAGGGAAAGACGTAGAGAGGTAACAGAATGTGGTAAATGCTCTTCAACAATAGAAGACTAGTGGCATAGAATAATGAGCTCAAATGGCCACATGACGATAGGTTATGGAACATAATAATAAAGCTAACCAGAACCAAATAGCTAACTAAACCAAACCATTGGTATGAATTATTGATGATGATTTGTATGCTTTATCTTTGAATAGGAAGATGTAATGTATACCTAGGTAATAAGCAAGAGGTGAGGAATATGATTATGCATTAGGTGAGAATGTATGTTTTGAGAATCAAGGAAGGTATGTGTTGTCCCAAAAAGCACACAAAAGGGGTATGCCTCAAAGATGGGACATGTAAGCCCGACATTGGGTAATAGTAGAATAAGCATATGTTCTCACCTGATATGATAGGAGATCTATTATCTCAAGCAATAGTAAATAAATAGTAATGGTTTAGGTTAGTGTCAACAATGAGGGATAAAGATGAAAGTTATGAACCATAGAGTAATCGTGGTCTTAGACTTGATCATGATGGTTAGTTATAAGTACTTACGACAAAATGGATATGTCCAAGTAGGATAAGATATCCACTTGATTAAATGAAGTAATAATGCATGCCAAGATAGTATTATAAGCACATGCACAATGATGAGCAATATGTCTCTCTTTCTCTCTTTATATATATATATATATATATATTCTTGATTAATTAGTTAGTCTGAGAGATTGAGAATGATAGGGAATAGTTTTAGATAAATAGTTAAGTCTTGACACTAAATAGGTATAGGTATTAGAAGTTTAGTAAGGCCTATAGTCTTAAGAGTTAAGAAAAGGATTGATACACACACACGTGCATGCTCATATATTCTAGACTAAATAGTTACACTGAGAGATTAAGAATCCTAGGGAATAGTTTTAGATAAATAGTCGAGTCCTAACACTAAATAGGTATAGGTTATTAGAGGTTTAGTGAGGGCCATAGTCGTAAGAGTTAAGAAAAGGATCGATAGAGTAGTTAGGTTATACTTGTTCCTTATATCTTTAATGCACTCACTAAGACCTTCTGTCTCATTAGTTCAGTCTTTATGTTTCTCAGAGTAAGTAGGTGAAAATGCGTATGGATGGAGTTTGAAGCTACCTACGAGAAGGAGCTTATAGTTTATGTGTTTTGATCATTACGAGAGATTTTGTTATGTTCATGTATTTGTAGCCTCGTAATTTTTGTATGACAATTATGTGAACAAGAGCCATTATATTGAATGTTTCACTCATGGATTCAAGGATGGTGAGTTTATATCTATATTAATATAATCTTTTGCTATATATTCTTTTGGTGAAAAAAATCTAATTTAGAAGATGTTTGAAAGATTTTATGATTTCTAGAAATCTAGGCATTAGTTATGTTAACACCCTCTAAGGTGTTACATTGTTACTCTACCCTTCTTCAAATCTCTCCAAATTCTATTAAGCCTTATTGTTATTGCCTTCTCTCTAACTTTCTCTCTATCTCGCCCTTCATTCTCATATTCACCCTTACAATCTTTCTAATTCAGGTTTGTCTTTTCTCTCTTTCTCTCTCTCTCTTTTTTCTCTTCCTCTATGTATAAGCTACTTATAATGATTCGTGAAGGTAAGGCATATTTTTTTGTTTGTACATCAAATTAGGGAAGCAAAGACCAAGGAAAATTTCAAGGTGTAGAGGGAGTTGGTTTGGGTATTTGTGTGGAATAAGCGGTGTGTTTGCCTATTTGGTTGGTGTTAATGAAACACCTAACATTATGAATCCTATTAGATATTGTTTTTAATTGAGAGTTTGTTTGTTTGTTTGATTATTGAATTATGTGAAGGTTTTGAAATTGCGTTGGTCTTGAGATGAATTTGTCCTCTAATAGAAGCTTAGGATAATGATAGAATTCAATTTGAATCTTTGAATAATTCTGTCTACTTTTCTAAGATTTAGAATGTAATGTGCTTATGGACAAGCTTTCATGTTTTGTTATTTTTTTGTGAGATTGATTGCCATGTTCAAGTCCTATGATATAAGTCGTTTACTTGTTTAATGCATATTAGTATATTTTCACTATTTTAAGCATGTACCAACTTTTTTTGTTCACATAGCCTAGCCTTATTTAAACCTAATATGACTGAAAGCCAAACAACATGAGCAGAGATTCAATCATTTATTCTTTTCAAACTTCATGTTGTTATTGTAACATTCATATGTATAGAAGCACAAATTCGGTGGACAAGAAATACAAGAAATGGGGGAAAAATTCCTTGTCTAATTTTAAGTGAAACTGGATGATGCTAAAGCTTGAGCTACAAATCTAGTCAAAACTACAATGGTACACAATATGTCTAAACCAACAATTGATGTTACTAATAAAAGAAATAAATTCATGATAATTTTGGGGATGAACCAAAGAAATAGCAAGAGATCACCCGATGACAAGGGAAACAAATTAGGAAGTGTTAACAACTTTATTAATTTTATATTAAAACTCAATATAACAAAATATCAATGGCTCAAGTGATAGGTGTGGTAATATATATAGAACATCCCAAGACCATGTCAACAATACAAGTCTTGTAGTGGATAGTGGTTCTATTAACCAGAAGAACATGCATAAATTATAATGGCTCAACACTTGATAAGAGTAACTAAATGGGGCTAGGTTGTACACTCATATTGATATGTATACACAGCTGCGATTTGATGCTTATTTGTTTCAAATTGCTTATTAGTTGTTGATTTTACTTCTTTTTTTTTATGTATAATGGCCGCACTAAGGTTAGAACTTATGACTTTATGCATACTAACTTAACCCCCCACCATTAGGCCGACCCTAGTGGGTTATTGATTTTACTTGGTTTGAACTGAGGTTTTTTTTTATTTGCTGAATAATATCTATAAACATTGTCACATTTGACAAATTATAAACCATAAACTTAATGACACTCACTACCCTTACGTTAAAAGAGATTGAAAATAATAATACAATTATATATTATATTCAATAAAGACATATATAAAAGGGTAACAAAGGAATAATACAATATATCTAGTTTAAGATAAAACTTGCTTATACCTATTTAAGTTCCACTCAATTTTATAGGAGGCCTTAGGAAATTGTTGACGTAGGTGTGGGGTTTTATTCCCAATCCCAATAATCTAAGAAGCATATCCTTATATTTGAGATAGAAAAAAGAGTTCGACAACTAGATGTTTTATTAGAGATCAACTTCTTTTTAATGTTTTGAAATTTGTATTTTTCTTCATGTACTCAATATATATATATATATATATATATATATATATATATATATATATATATATATATATATATATTTGAGATATCTCAATTGTAAGTATATTATTGATAGTGCATGTTAAAATATTATTATATTAATTATAATTATGATTAAAGTTACTAGTTATTAATTAGCTTTACTTTATAATTGGTTAGATAAAAATAATGAAGATGTTGGAGATGAGATTGTTGAAATTATAGAATCTAAAAAAGATATATGGTCTTCAAATGTTGAATCCTATTTTATAAGTTTAATGGAGGAAGAGGTTAAGAAGGATAATAGACAAACCAACTCTTACAACGGGTGCATGGAAGTATATTAAGGAATAACTAAGAAAGAAATTTGGCAAGGAATACACACTTGACCAATTTATGAACAAATTCAATCAATTGAGAGGAAGATGGAAGGATTTTATTACACTGTTGAAAATGAAGATTGGACTAGGATACAACTCAAGTATTGAACAAATTATCGCCACAGATGATGGAAAAAACTATATGATGTATGTTTCAATTTAATATTGTATTACTTTGGTATGTTATTAGCATATTATTTTACAAAATAGTAACAAATTAACTTATGTCTTTTTGTAGAAGTATAAGTTTGCAATGCAGTTTTAGAAGAAATGTTGCTTGCATTATGATAAATTATGTATTATTTTTGGGACATAACTGCCTCTAGTGCAAATCAACATCCTTTTACCAAAAGCCCTTTAATTAGTGATGATAATGATAAAAATGAAGGAGAGATAATAATTTTGATGAGGAGGAAGATAATCATCAATTAAAAAGGAAAGCAAATGTTAGTAAGGATAGTAAGAAAAGGAAAGTAAGAGAAAGCACTCAAATGACATTTGCTAATGCTTTGACAATTTTGGAGAATCTCAAAAGAAGAAACTTGAAATTTTGCAAAATGAGTGCAAGTCATGTCACAATGTTAGCTTCTAATGCTATAGAAGAAGTAGATGGAGACAACAATATGCAAGATGAGGAGTCTATACTTAATTATGTAAGGGTCCATCAAAGACTTCAAGGCATTGATGGTGCTTCTTTTACAAAGTCTTTAAACTTATTGAAAGAAGATGCTTTATGGAGAGATATGTTTTTGGCATTATCAAATGAGCGAAAGAAATATTGGGTTCTTAATCTTGTTTGGTAGATTTTGTTTTTTATTATTTTATTTGCTTTGTTTAAGATTGTTGGATCTTTTAATCTTTATGTACATGTTTGAATTATGGCATCTTGTATTTTTCTATTCCCTTTTGTGAACTTGATGTTACGGATTGTTGGAGTTATGAATGTTATTTAGTGTTTCACTACTACAAAATTCGTTTTCTAGAATAGGATTTTAACTCGGTTACTAATGAACCGATTTAAAAGATAGACTCGATGATAGTTTTGAAAATTTTGACAACTTTTTTAACTTGGTTCTAAGTAAACCAATTTAAAAACATGGACGTGGTGACAACTTTGAAATTTTTTACAATTTTTTTAACTCAGTTATATGTAACAACCCATTGCCACTACATAGCAACCTTTCTACTTTATCTCTTGGAAGGCTTCTCTTAATAAAGATATTAGATTAAGTATTATAAAAATATGTCTTTGTTTTTCCCTTTCTCCATCTTTATAGGTAATAATAGAGAAAATTATCCATCCCAACCAAAATAATTACATCAATGTATACATCAAGAAATCAAAAGAAAATACATACCCCAACATTATTAAACATTTTTATATCAATAAATATAGGGTACAAAACATTCTCTCTATAGCTGGTCACTCTATACATTCTTTTAATAGAAATAAACAACAAAAGGAATATCAATTCCTCTAAAGGAACAAAAAGTAATCTTCCATACTTGTTCCATCTCACCACTGACTAAAATGAAGCTTCATCATCAATTAAGAGAAGCTAAACTTGCCAAAAACTCAACAATCTGCTCCCATGCCAAAGACAAGATCATTACAGGCATGAACTACACGTGCAAATAATGCAAAGGTAAGCTTACTTAAAATAATAAAACGTATATTTTAAAAGTAAAGTAATAGAAAAATCCATTCATTCCATATTAATAATCAAACGAAAAAATAGCAACAATATCAACAACAAAGCATTATCCACACCTCTATTACCACTCCAACCATAATAACAACCACGACAACAATACTACCTCCATTACCAACATCCATCACAACCACAACCAAAATTACCAAGTAACCATAACAACAACGACAACACTACCATTACCACCACCACATCATTAGTTACAGACGAAAACTTCATTTACATATAAAAATTTAAATAAAATTTCATGATATATAGTCACATTCTTCCATAGTGATATCAATTACCATACTAATGCGTGAAGACACTACTCTCGAGAGATTTCTACATATCGGGCGATCAGCTAGGTCTTATCCCCTATCATGGCCTTCCAAGCACCATTTAGGGATTGCCAAACTCTGATCAGTTGGATAAGCTTATGGTTGTTAGGATAAGTGTATGTGGATGGTGGTATATCGCGACACAAGGCCTGTACTGCCTTGGCCTTATTGCAGGATTATCCATCCACTTATCCCCTAGGCCCATCTTTCTGACCCCACTTCTCATCCAGGCACTAAGTTGGAGGCTCATCTAAGCCACAGCTTCGTTCACCCCCAACTTTTATGCCTATCTGCATACGGCATGAGGCCCATACAACCTCAGCCAACAACATATGCATGTCGATGCATGTATCACTACAACAATCAACTCAATCACAACCATTCATAAGATCCATAGGTACACACACACACACACACACACACACACACATATATATATATATATATATATATATATATATTAATATATCATCACAACCATCCACTCAACAACAACAATCAACACATCATACATATGTGTATCAACATATCACCACGTGGCCTACTTTGCACCACCTGTGGTCCAACAGTCACTACTAACTCCATGCAGGCCCAATCTAGCCTCTTACAGGTCAACAAGTAAGATATCTCATTATCACCTCATTCTACAACTAGTGGAGGCTCTACTTGAGCAACTTTCCACTTAATTGCCATTTTCTAACATTTTATCAAACTAATCCATAACAATAATAAAGAAAACAAATCACCAAGTTTGGAATAATAACATGTGAAAGTCCTACCTAAGCAACCTTCCACGTCAACACATATCCAACAACATCATAAGCCATCAACATCATTCATAATCATTCATTATATAACAACACAAATATCCTCAACATACAATGTGAATTTGTCTTTCTTGTGGAGTTTAAACATTTTTCCAAAGCTCCAAATTATCACACCAAACATTAAACTAATAGCATTTAACCCCAAGTTTATGTTTCTTAAAATTTCAACTTTAATGGTCCATGCATAGCACCACAAAATTGACACCAAGCATCTCAAAACAGGGGAGAATTAGGGGTTTTGTCACCTAGTGTCACAAACTTGTTGCCTGGCGCCAACATCCCCGAGAGCATTAGTGAAAATTTGTGAAGATGTCGCCCGGCGCCACTTTTTGTTGCCCAGCGACATAATATGTCACTATAGACAAAAATTTCCGTCGCTAAACTAAAATTCCGTCGCTAATTGACAACATTTTAGACAGCATGCTATCGGCTGTCTCCTGGCGACATAAATTGACGCCCGACGCCGAATCGTGATTTTTGCAATTTGCAGAAAGATGATCCATGTTGTTTTTAACCAAATCAACCTATCACAAGTATCACAAAACAATTCTAGACACTTTTGGTACATTTCTAACCGATTATATAACAACTTTATCCACCCATCATCAAAGTTTTCCAAAAACCCCTTTCAAAACCCATTTTTCCTAAAACCCACATCCACACCAACAATCACCAAAATCGACCAATTTCAAGGCAAGGAATCAACATATCAATGACCACAAACATGGAATCAAGCAATAGTAAGCTTCCCTTACCTCAAAAGCTTCCAAATTTGAAAGTTGGGAAGATGAGAATATGAGAGAAGAGAACTCTTGAGCTAATCTTCCAAGAAATCTGTCTCTACAACTCAAGGACTCAAAATCAGAGCTGAGAAACCTTTGACACTCTTAACTACTCGAGAAATCTAGAGAGAAATAGAGAGAGATGAAGAAAAGAGAGAGAAGGGATGAAAGAGTAAGTGAAGAGAGAGAAGGAGAATGAGAGAATGAGGTTTCCCCTTCTTCCTACTTTTATATCCGAGCTCCCTAGAGCTCTCACACGGACTTTCGGCCAACTGAGGCCCCAAATTTCACCAAACCACTGCTTTTATCCCAAAATTGATTTAACTCAACTGTTTTCTCTCAAATAGCCTAAAATCACTCTCACAACATATCTAGATTGACTCAAGCACATATCTCAAATCCCTTAAAATCAAACCCGAATTCAAATAGATAATTCACCACATATAACAAACCATACACAATGACAATTCATTTCTTCCTTTTAATCACCTAGATTACATATCTAAGTTCTTACTTTTAGTTATTAAAATACTTAATCAGGTATTAGGAGAAATAGGGTGTTACATTATACGTGAACTGATTTAAAAGCTCATTTTTTAAATCAGTTATTTGGTTAACCAATTTAAAAATGGTTTTTAAATCGATTAAGTCCCAATCGATTTAAAATGTGATGTTTTTAAACCCTTGCTTATTCTACTTTGACCTTAACCTGCCCACTTTGAAGCTTTTAAACTTTGAAGAAATTAGGGTTGCTCACAAGTGAGAATTTGCCGATTTCTTGGATCAAGATGTATGTCGTAAACATTCTTTGTTCTCGTCTTTGTCACTTTGTTGTTGTTCACTTGTAACAATTTTGTGTCGAGTCATCAGGTCGGAAAGGACATATACATGGACGAAATCAAAGCCCTAATCAACCATAAGCGCCATCGCCTCATCATCAACATCTCAGATCTTCACAACTTCGCGACTTGGGTAACAGATCAACACTTCTTCACACTAAGTATTAAATTCTACACATGTGCTTTTCTTTTATACTTTCAATTTTTTGTTATTGTATATGCGAAGTTAGTGTGCACGGTTGGTATTTCTATTTTTTATATTTGTTTTTTATGTATGTGTTTTTCAGGATGTGGTCATCCTGCGATGCTATCACAGAAGATGCAAGTGCTATTGATTCAAAGTATTTGCGGGAAGTGGAACAAGTGCTTGTGGGGTTTGAAGGCCCTTTTGTTTCTCACCGAGTCATGCCAAGGGAGCTTGAACAATAGAAACTTTTGGTCATACTTTTTAACTTTGTTCATTGGGGAACCGAGTTAAAAAATCTTTTTTAAATTGGTTCATAATTTGATTTAATATCACACACTTTTTTATATCGCCCGTATCTAAATCAATTCAAAAACTAATTTAAAAAGTCCTTTTTAACTGATTTAAAAAGTGTTTTCTACAATAGTGTTTAGACAATTTGCAATTTATATCTATTCATGTGTTGTTGTGACAATAGCTATTAACTTGCAGGATAATTGTGATGCATGTAACTATTAGAAGCTTAATAGATGAATCTGATGATTAAAAGCTCAAAAATATTATATATCTTTATATTAACTTTGAATATGATAATTCCTCATCCGCAATGGATATCAAAATTAACTGGACATGAATGGGTGATTTAAGTATTGAATGGTCATCTAATAAATTGTCAAGAAACATTTTGAATGATATCAACCTAATTTATTAAATTTAGTGAGCAGTTAAAGGAAAGAAATTTTTTTGAAAGATACTAGGTTCATGACCGTTCAAGAGCAAGTTGCAATATTTTTAGTCATAATTTGCTAAACACAATGCAAACTAGACTTGCAAGTGATCGATTTTAACATTCAATGGAAACTATTCATAAGCATTTCAAGAGAGTCCAAAAAGTTGTTTGCTTTCTTCTAAAGATTTTCTTGTTCCTCCACCTTCAATGAAATTGCTCTAGAGATACAATATGATCCACAATATTATTCTTTTTTCAAGGTAATTATGCTAAATTGTGTTTCAATATATTGATATCTTTCTCTTTATTTTGTTTTTTCTTTTAATCATATATGAATCTTCGTTATACTATTCAAGGATATTATTAATATTTTTTTTATTTTTTTAAAGAATTGTGTAAGAGCTATTGATGGTACCCATGTTACAGCATGCACTCCCAAAGATGAGCAGATTCCATATCGTGGGAGAAAAATTGAACCTACTATCAATGTGATGTGCTATTAGTCCTTTGATATGAAGTTTAAATTTGCTATGGTTGGCTAGGAGGGAACAACAAATGACTCAAGAAATTTTTTAGAAACTATTCATAATGTAGAGAATCATTTCCATATTTGTTTGGAAGGTAAATATTATCTAGTGGATTCTAGCTACACCAATATGCTTGGATTTCTTTCCCCATATCATGGAGAACAATATCACTTGCACAATTATAGAGGTCAACGAGAATCGTAAGGTTCAGAAGAGTTATTCAATTATATGCATTCTTTCTTACATAATGTGATTAAAAGATGTTTGGGAGTGATAAAAGGATCTTTTGCTATTCTCAAGTCCATATTGCCATACGCATTGAAAAGGCAAAAATATATACCACTAGCATGTTGTATTGTTCATAATGTCATTAGGATGGACATGTAAGGTGATCCTTTGTTTACACAATATGGTGATGAAAATATTGACTTAGAAGTTGAAGAATCAAATAGATATAATATTGTCGAGGAATATATGCCACCACAAGTCACTTTAGTAGATATTCGTCGAATGGATGCATATTTCGAGATTGATTGGCTAAAAAATTATGAAATGCAAACAATAGGAACTAGAAAAAAAATAGATGAATTGTGGATTTATTAGTATTACTATATTTTGTCTTTATTATTATTGCTCCTGCATAATTTTTGCAAAATAGGATCTAAAAAATAGATAAATCATGGAAAAATTATTGTTTTTATTGTTATTATTGTTGTTGTTGTTGTTGTTGTTATTAATTTTTTTTATCACTATTGCTTATGCCATTTTTGCTTAAAAAGAATTAAAAAAATATATGATTTGTGAAAAAAAATTGTTATTGTTGTCAACAACTGTTCAAAAGAAAACTATAAAATTGACAACAATTTGTTAAAACTAAAAAAAAAATAGAACTAAAAACGAAAAACTAGTTTTGGTTTTTTAAAATTTAAAAACTTAAAACCAAAAACCACCCCTAATAAGGCCTAAGCTTGTGAAGTGTTAATACAATAATTGTGGTGATTTAGGCACAAAATATATCACTACAAAAAAAATACAAAACATATCATTGCAAATAAAAGCACAAATAGTAACCAAAAGACATTAGTTACTACCAGTGATTGCCATTGTCATTAATCAGATTTCAGTTACTGGTAATGATTTGGCAATGAACTTAGCAACAAGTGCATGTGGTCAAAACATAGTAGGTCGGTAATTGTGTCACTAAATGGCAAGTTTTTCAAGTAAAAATGTTAATTATGTAGTGGCCAATTTTGTGATTAGATTTCGGTTAGTTGCTAAGCGACGTGCATTTTTGTGTTGTTTTGCGACCAAATAACCATTGATCATTAAAATGCATATGATTATTTATTTTTTAACAACTAAGTAAATGTTAGTCACTAAAAAATCGTTTGGAGTGCCTATCGAAGTTCTATAAGAACTAAATTAGTGACGAATATTGACTGTGAATAAAGGACTGGAACAAGCATACTCAAGCACCTCAAGGGATCCTTTGCAAATTCCAAATGGACCTATTACAAGAACAAGAGCTAAGAGATTCAAGGAAGCATTAAACAAACTTGTTCAAGACATTTGGACCAAACATAATTCTCACCAATATGAATTAGAGCTTAGAGCTATAGAAGGAGTTTTGGGCCAAAACCACTCAAATTAAGGAGTTTGGGTTATCAACTATACATGGGTTGATTATATTTATGCTCTATTATGCTATTTCGGATTGAAAAGAGTGTTTTATGGTCAACTGATGTACTTAAGCGAATTTTAGAGTTTTACTTCTCTTTTCATTTGAATAAGGATTAATAATGTATTCAGTTGATACATAAGTTAAAGAGGCTGATTTAAATAATAATTAATGTCCTGTTAAATAGGTGATTTAATGTTTAGTTAATTACCTAGGTCAGCACTTAGCCTGTAAATAGGCAAAGCTCATTGTATCAAATTATCCAAATTTGAATGAAAACGATTTTGCTAAAAAATTAAGAATATTGAGAGTTTTCTCTTTGGTTCTTTATAGAACTTTTTTGACTTGTTAAGGCTTGATCATCCTTGTGGCATCTCAAACACTTTGGATCCTTGTTTCTTATACATAAAGGGTTCAAGTGGATCTCTAAACTTAAATTTAGCTTTCTTGGGGTGAGTGTAATTCAAGTGACTTATGAGCTCATAGGTTCTAAACCTTCGTGTGTTCACATCAAATATAATGTATAGTAACATTCAATTGCTAAACAATGTTGTTTGGATTGTCTGTTGTAGTTGTATAATGATTGAATCGGCGACAAATTTATAAAGTATAGTAATTAGTGGCGAATTTAGTGACCAAAATATTAAGTTGCTAAACCCTAATAAAAATATGCGAAGTCACTTCTTTGTTATCGTTTCGCCCTGCTACATTCTATTCCCCCTCCCCTCTTCATGGCTCACCCTCTCGTCTCTGTCGCTCCCCTCCCAGTCCCCATTTTCTCTCTCTCACATTGGTGGCCCCTACCTTATTTGTGGCTCCCGTGTCACTCTCCGTCCCCTTACCAAGTAGTTTATCTCTTTCCATTTTCTCTCGTTGTCCTCTCTTTGTCATCGTTCTTTATCTCTCCATTTTCTCTCATTGTCATCTCTCTACATCTTTCTCTTATTTCTCTCTTTATCTTTGTCTCTTATAGATATTGCCAACACCAAAAAGGCATTAGGAAGGTTTTTCGGCCACCGCCATCCATTCCTCACTACAACCCTCTGAGTTCTCTGCATTTGGTATAATAAATCAATGACCTGTTTTTTTTCTTATATATATTGTTGATATTTATATATTGTTGAGCACTTAAAATTTGTATATTTGAATTCTATTGCGTATTTTGATTCTGAACTAATTTTGTCCTATTATGAATTTGTATATTGTTTAGTAATTATGTATTTTCTGTGTAATTTATTGAGTAATTTGGAGTTTTGAATTTATTGTGTATTCTATTGTGATTTTGAATTTGTATACGCTATCAGTAGGCGTGCTAAGGAATTGTGCCAGTCTGGTTTCCGATTTACATGCAACATAACAGGGGAAATTCAAACACAAGTGATCGGATGGCAATTCGTTGGAATCCTCCAATAGAAGATTTCATAAAAGTCAATTTGGATGGTGCAGTGGCCCAAGATGGGTCAGCGGCTTGCGGTGTAGTGATTCAAGACTCATCGGGGCATTTTATTACAGGACTAACAGTTAATATTGGTTCTTGTTCAATAACTACGGTAGAGTTATGGGGTATTTTCAATGGTTTGAAGTTGGCCATAAGTAGAGGTTTTAACAACATCATATTAGAATCAGACTCTCCCAGGCCGCAATTAACCTAGTAACAAGTGGTTGTGGAAGTTCACATCCTTGTTCCACCATGATTAAGTATATCCGGGGACTGTGACGTTGCATGTTTAAACCAAGAGTGAAGTTGTGTTCAAGCATATTCAGCGTGAAGCAAACATCGTGGTTGACTGTCTCGCGAAACTTGGTCTTTCTTTAGATGTAGGAACTAGAGTTTTTTTTTTGTACTCCTATTTCTTTCTCTGTATTTATTAGTTAATGTATTCGATACCTTTCTTCCTAGAGTGGAGCGTGAGCTCCTTTATTTCCATACACCCACACACACACAAATCATATTGTTGACTTTGTGACTGTATTTTGAACTAATTTGTATTATGTTTACAACAATATATAATAATTATACAAATTTGAAAGTTAAAAAAATAAAAAGTTAAAAAGATATTAATATAGATAACAAAAAAAAATTAATGAAGTAATCAATTTAAAAAATTTAAATAATGTCACGTGGCAATTGTAGTGAAAAAAAGAATATTATATATTATATATGTATACATTTTGGCAAATTTTTATGTGATTTCCCGTCTTTATATATGTATTTATTAGTTTGTATTTTTTTAACATCAAATATTTATGAAAAAATATTTTGAATTGTTTATAACCAAAAATTATATGTTAAAAAACATTTACATATAATTGTAATTGAAGAGTAGAAATTATTTATGAGTTTATTACCTTTAGGCTTTATTTATTTTCATTATTTAAATTAATAATAAGATGTATTTAATTTTTTTGTATCTATCATTAAATATTTTACTAATTAATTAATATTACATTTTTTTACAATAGGATATAGATTGATTAGTTTAATTTTTTCTTATGGGAAATTACTAGTAATTTAAGTAAAGTCTTAATTAATAATAAGGAATGTCTTGATTAATATGAGAACTTACAAATAATTTAGGTAAAGTCTTAATTAATATTAAGTAAAAATAATAAGCCTTGTCTTAGTTAATAATTTAAGTAAAGTCTTAATTTATTATTATAAGATTTTAATTTAAGTAAAGTCTTAATTAATAATAATTTAATTTATTTTTTTATGGAAACTTACAAGTAATTTAAGTGAAATCTTAATTAATAATAAGTAAAGTCTTAATTTGTATGAGAATTTACATATACTTTTTTTTTCCTTATGAGTACTTACAATTTAAGTGAAGTTTTAATAATAAGTTAATTAATAATTTAAGTAAAATTTTAATTAATTAAAGTATATTTAATTAAGAATAATTTAATTAATAAAGTCTTAAATAATATATACTTTAATTAAATTCTTATAGGATTTGTTTAATTTGTTTCCCCCAAAAGATGATATTGACGTAAATAAACTCTGACAATTTCAAATATAGTCCATCCCCTTCTAATATAGTATATGAAAACTTAGGCTAGATTGTATTTCATTATTTTTAGAGAAAAATAGTATAATTAGTATAATCAAAGCGTTGTAAGTGAAATTATTGTAAGTGAAATTGCTAAAAGAAAAATAGAAACAGAATTTTTTTTACATGTGTAAATATAATTTGTAATAGATATTATTTTAGCAAGTTCACACTTAGTTAAGGAATGTGGTGGCCCTAATTCTTCTTGGCAAGAGGTCGCTCACGATGGTGAAGATAGAGGAAACTTAAGATCTAAAGAATAAACATTTGCATGAAAAATATTTGTTCCTCCAATTTCAAGTTTCCTCCATTTATATACTACCATACACAACACCTCTCACTGTGATAGTATTATAGATCCAGTACATTCCTTAGCTAAGAATGAACTTTCTTAAGAAGGATCTATTACAAATTATAAAATATTTACCCTCATAGACGTTCTCGAGGTGATATCTAGAATTGTTAAGGAAAAGTTTGAGGAACTGTTAGCTACTTGGAAGACTGTCCCTGAAGAAGTTCAAGACATGTGGTTTAGTTTGTTGTACACAAACATGTATATTACTTTGCCAATTCATTCTTATAATATATTTTATTTTTAGATTTATTATTAGGTACAAATTTTACTTTTGGTTTTTGTGAGCTTAGAAAGCCAAATTGATGAAGTTCAACAATGTGTACACGATTTCTTCTGGGTAACCAATCAATGATTACATTGACTTTGTAGTGAGATAGGTGCTCCTTAGACATGTCACAACACATGTAGATCTAGCCTCCTTTTATGCCACAACCTCCTTCATTGCCCCCACCTGTAAAACATGATGGCAGCAACCATCCTTTCAACACCTTGCCATCGTTTTTTTTTATTTCCATTTTCTTTATTTCTATGTGTAGTACATTTTATTTTTATTAATAAATTTATCTTATATATTCATTTGTTATTAGTGTTGCAATTTATGTATATTTATTTTTTAAAAAATAAAAAATATTTTCGATCAAATCAGTGATTGAATAAACAGTTGCTGAGGTAAATTATATTTTATAATTTTTTATATAGAATAAAACTAGTGACTGAATTTGTCACTACCAATTTGTAGCTCCAACATAAAAAGACTAGGACTCACTAGCTAAGGTTTTGAGGATTAACCTCATCATATGTGTTAATTCTTGAATCCAAGTTTGCCAAAGGACTTAAGATTGAGCTAAATCATATCCATCCTCCATTTTTTCACTTGTCCGTCCTCCTTAGCAATTTTCATCAAACTGAGATGATAACAATGTCTTGTTACTTGTTGATCTCTTTTCATTGTTAACACATGTGACCCTTCTCCTAGTAACTTCATTGCTAAATATAATGCCTGGTAGAAACAATCGCCCCTAATACATTAAGTGAAAGTCTACCTAATATAGAGTTGTATTGACTCATGCAATCTACCACCAATAATCTAGTCGACACAGTCTTCTTCTCCACTTCATCACCTATCGTCAGGAATGTTACTAAATATCTCATTGGTTGAATTCAGTCTTCTGTAAAACCCACCAGGTTACTTGCATCCGGTTTCAACTATTCTCTTCTTATCCTTATATATGATTAAACGCTTGATGGTATAATATGTCTACTGAACTTCACTAATCCATAAAGATTTTGCCCACATTAACATTTACAATTATTGCACCTATTACCATTGGATCATCACGTTTTGGGATAATGGTCCCATAATTAACATCTGAGAAATGAATGATCATGGTTGCTTCCCTTTTTGCCTGTGTGCATTGAGAGCTTGTTTGAGCTTGAACACCTATATAGCTCTCAACGCTCGCTTTCATGATCTAACCAAATTACCACCTTCATCAAACCTATCCCAAATCATATGGATTTTGGCTTGCTAGAAAGTGGCTTCTACATTGCCATTATAGATAGTCTTAGTTGTCTGTCTCCTTATTCAAACAATGGGTGAGAATTGGATTTATTAGGTTCCCATGAACAGTGCTAAATGATCTATCCAAGTTGGACTAAGTTGTTGTGTTTGAGGTCAACCGTTGACTTGGATTGAGTTTTGGTGGATGTTGATCAGCGTGCTTCGAGTGGACTGAGGTTTAAGGTTTTTGGAATTCAATTGATTCTTCAGTAAGGCTAAGATACTAAGAAAAATTGATAGGTACCTGCAAAAGAAACTTTGACGCTCAAGTCAGTAGAGATTTCACTAGAGTGATATAAATGCTTACCTGATACAATGATATTGGTTGTATTTAGAAATGGGTTGAATTCTCTGGTACGAGACTTAAGGCCTCTCAAGGACTAATACTTTGTCCTTTGTGTAGTGATAGGGTAACTTTGCTCCAGGCTAAGGTATAATCTGTTGTTTGTTAATGCATGACATGAGTTTTGTACTTGAGTATTGACTTCTGTCGATGCTTACAATTTGAGGTGGATCCAACATTTGGGTTGAGGTGGTTTACTACACTAGATTGGACCTTAACAACTTACATATGTAAGGATTATATTACTATAAGTTTGTTAAACTATTTTTCATACAGTAAATTTTGAGCTTGGAAGTGTACGTGGACGTCATATATGTTCTGTTTATTTCATTTTAAATTTAATTAAATTACATAACTTTTGGGGCAAATATCTAAATTTAACACAAGTTTAAGTTACAAGGTAAAAGACAGGTAAACGATTTTTCTTATCTTCATACACCAGCTACAATTTGATATACATCATCACTAAATCAAAGAGAAATATTATGTCCAGCATTCTTTATTTATGTGTACATTCTCTAAATTATTTATCCATCTTAATTACACAATTGCAAGCTACCTTGCTAGCCAGCTAGTAAAATTTTAACATGAAAAGGTCATATTAAAATCATGCGTCTATCTTTCATTCTATAAAAAATAAATTAACACAAGATTTAAACATGACCATTCACTCTTCAAATACCCCAATAGTTAATTTTTCTTGTCTCTGTTATCTCCGGGAGAACCAGAAGCGCTTTTGGGGCTAGAAAGTGGCATAGGTGGCTGAAGAAACATCAAACTTCCTGGTTGCGAATTAGCGGGTGATTTGTTCAAGAAGCTTGATGCACATCCATTGACTTTTGAAGATGAAGGTAAGGCAGAAGAGGATGAAAACAATTCACCCCATTTCATTTTCTGATTCAGATTTTCCCCAGCACCCTGGTTATTTCCTTGAGTGCTTCCAGAGCCAATAATTGAAGTAAGTGCTGCTGCCAAAGCTGACTGAAAATTGGGGTCTGCTGTGATCACTTTTGTTGCCGCAGCTATGGTGTCTGGCAGAGAATGTTGTGGTGGAGGGATTGGATTGTTGTTCCTTTGCATGTAGGTATTGTAGATGTTTTCCATTGGTTGTTGTCTTCCAAGGTTTATGTTGCCAAGGACATTCCTATTGTTATTATATGGTTGAGTGGTGTAGCTGAGGATCCCGTTGCTCCAAGAGGTTGCATTGGATTCGGAGGAACTGAAGTTCAGGCTTGTAGAAGGAGGGTACCTTTGTGGGTTGTAGTTTGAATTTGAAGTGAATTTAACAAAAGGAGCAGAAGATGAGGATGGATTGGAAGTGAGGTCAAGAGTGATGGTAGGGTGTGAAGGTGAAGATGAGAGAGCAGGATGGGACAGGTAGTATTGCTTTGGTTTGGAACCATCTGATAGGAAAAAGTTCATTCCATGAAGATCCGCAGCAGTGGTGGTCATTGCTGTTGAAGGTCTCGATCCAGAGTGTGAGGTTGATGAGCCAGATAATAGCATGGAAGCAGCTGCAGAAGTGGTGGACTGCCATGGCTGTAGCTGAAAGAGGAAGAGGGTGGTTGTGGGTACCTTCGTAGGTGGTGATTAATATGGTCATGTCTTGAACACATCTTTGCACCTGAAGAGTTGCATAAGTAGGTACAATGTACGTTAGTTCACAGTATTAATTGTTGTATATATAGGAAAATGATGTATGAACACCACTATGTTAGTTAACACTTAAAGAGAGAAAGAAAGAGAAATGTATATATATAATAGTTGATATGATATGATTGAAAAAGAGAAACAGAAATAACTAATAAAATAGAGTATTTGTGATGTTAAAGTGTAACCATACTCATATGGTTTTATGCTAGAGAAAAGGGGTGAGGGAAACTCTATTGAAAATTTCCTTTTTTATCATATAAATTAGGAGTGGGGTAGTGTAATAAAAGAGGTGAGGGAGACTCAATTCAAATTATCGTGTGATCCATGTAATGACTTCACATAGCGAGATAAGACTTTGTTATTGTAGTACAAAGTTTAAAGTTTGAAAATAATTATTGATTTCAAAATTATAATTGATGTGTAGTAGAAAGTAAAGAGAAACATAAATAGAGGCCTGAAGAGTGCCGTAATAGATATATACCTGCTTTCTTACTGGACATGATGGTGCAATTGTGCAACGATAATAAGCTCTAGGGCAAGGATTTCCCTTTGAAATCTTCTGTCCATATTTCCTCCATTGACATCCATCGTTCAACTGTTTCAAGAAATCAGTATGTCAAAACATAGCTTTTTTTATACTAAAACTGTTCAGTGACCTAGGAGTAAGGATATATATCCACTTATATATATGTTCAAAGTAAAAATAGAGTTGAACGGAATAAGAGATGGTAACAGATATATACTCACAGTTGGGGTGTCACATCTTGCTCTCACACAAACTCTTGCTTTCTTTGCAGGATGTTGTTGGGAAACTTCATCATCTCCGGTGTCTCTAGCTGTCTTGTTTCCCTTGCTAGGTGGCCAACTCTCCCCAGCTGCTTCTTCCTTTGGTACTTCAACACTATTATCAGGGCTTTGATTTGGCAAATGTTCAGTTGTGCTTCCAGATTTTGACGTTTCAAACTTGCAGTCCAGTCCAAGAGCTAAGCCTTCTTTATCTTCTGCCTCTTTCCAAGGTTTAGGGACTTTATCTTTCTCAGTGTTTCTTGGATTACTTGGAAGTCTTCCAAGACTGAGGGAAACTAGTTCTGATTCCTCTATTATTTCTTGATGGTCATCTTTATCGGAAGAATCTTTTGTCTCTTGTTCAACTATATTGTTGAATTGCATTTGCAGGGTACGGTAATCATTTATTATTCGGTTCAAACACATCTTTAGTCGTTGATTTTCTTCCATCACTTCACCCATTTCGGCTTTGGCATTTTCAAGTTCATCAGCCTGCAACCATCCACGCATAAGATCATACAAATCATATTATAATTTACTGTACAAAAATGTTCATTTCATATATTTTTTTTTCATTTTTCTTTAAGTCTTAAAATGAGTAATAAAATATCTGAGTGATTAAAAAAAAAAAGAATAAATAGAATAGAGTCTTGTCAATCAGTGCTCTTAAACTATTAGTTAAAGAACAACAAATAAGAAGCCTTTTTTATTGAAAAGTTGGATCGAAAATTATGGGAAGTATAACCAATAAAAAGCTTTTCACTTTTGATTAATTTTTATACTATTATTTAATTAGAAATTATATATATATATATATATATAATAAATTTATTAATTTTTACAGTAATTACATTAAAATCATAAAAACAATAATTTATGATTAGCTACTTAAAAACAGAAAAGAACAAAACAAAAATTCTTTATCAACAATTACAAAAGAACTATAACAAAAATTGACATAAAAATATCAAAACTATTGTCTGTGTATTTACCCACAAACTATTGCCCATCTATGCTATGGGAAAGCACAGTCCCATCCTATATACCAAATATCTTTAGACTGAACTTTAAGTCTTGATTTTATACAATTCTTTTTTTTTTTCACCCTTCTTTTTTATCTTTCTTTCTAAGTCCCATCATGACTTTTAATATATATATATAGGCTGTGTACCGACACTTCTTGTGCTTTTCACTTGCCACATTCAATAAATTTATTTTACCTACAAAAAATAAATAAATCATTTATGTGAGCTTGTGTGTGAATAACGTTACAAAAAAAGTTACTGAAACCCATTATTCAAAATGAAATTATGACATGATTGTCTTATCATAATTAAGATTAACCGAATTTTGTACTATGAAATGAAGCTCGCTTCCAATTAGACCCATATATAAAGTACCTTGTAATTAATTATAATTAGTTGCCTTTAATTATATCTAAAGTCTGAACAATGAAAAAGACAAAATAATAATATTATAATTTTTTTAATAAGCAAAATATATCATTAATGAAAGGCAAAACCAAAACACACAAGAAGTGTAAGTGAATGGCAATAATAATATTAAAATAATTATTGAAAAATCTAACCTCTTGCTTTTTGGTTAGGGATGCATTTGGCCCAGCCTCCACCGTGGATCTTTCGGTAGTAGTCAGGAGTGGCTCCTGTAAACATCCCAGAAAATCATTAAAAAGTTATACAAAAATGCAATTTTCTCATTACTTTTCCTTAGGGTTTTACCAACTGCTTATAGCTCCTTATTCTTTATAATGAATAGAAATTTGGGAGTACTGAATTCTAATGCCGGTAGAAACAAAGAATTCAACAAGCGGAATGAAATAATGAGCAAAGTGTATGCATTGATGATGAACTATGAGAACCTGAGAAGTTTTGCCCTTCTTTTTATGGTATAGGAAGAAACTGAGAATCTTTCGGTTTTGCATGTGCAATGAATTGTCATATTTTAGATATCAATAATACCGTTGCTAGCTTTCCCGGCACATGTATGAGTCAACTCTTATCAAAAAATTCTTTTGAAGCTATGTAAACCAATAATGGTAATATGTTGAATTATATATATGCATGTACATGTGTATTATTTTCAACAGACTTTTCAATTTTCATTAAACCAAACAATTATTAAATATTTGTGTATATGTTAAGGACAGGCACTTTGCTGCAGATCAATCGAGAGTGATAAGGTATATACAGCAATTAGTCATGTAAAAAAAAAAAAAACACAAAACAGATATGTAGAAACTCAATCTATCTTTAATCAAATAAAGACTATTAGGTCTCTATTATATATATTCTCAAATTATTGGAATTTCTTATAGTTAATCTGCTTTAGTGCAACCTTAAATGCATATTTCATGTTTTTAATTTGATAAGCCCAGTTTTCTTTTTTATAATATGTTTAATTTTCGGAAAAGTAATATAGCCAGTATGAAAAAAAGTGAAAAAGAGAAATAATGAGAAATATTATATATCCATATTACAATGAATTATCTAACCATATCATAAAGGAATATATGATACAATCCTTGTTTTGTATATTAGGCAGTTATCACAACATGAATTTATAATCTTCAACCAAAATCTCAATTTTTTCCAATCTACTTGAGCTATGCGCAATTCAATAATTTCACCAATTAGCTAGTTTTTATATGTAAATATAATAGAATATATATAAAAACCCGCACCCTTGCTTATATATATGATTGAATTACTTTTAACTATATTGAATAAATAAATAAAAAGTTTGAACCGTACGTTTAAACAATATAGATGGATTCAACACGGGTAGATGATAATTTTATCTTGAAATTAGTTAGAAATTGATTACCCGAGTGCTAAAAATGGATTGCAGGTGTTGAAAAACAAAAAAATGTCAAGATCGGAACAGTTTGATTAATTAATTCTATTTAACCTTTTGATTACCAAATCAGAAGCACCATATATGTATACAGGGCCTTGAATCAACTCAACATATAGAAAGAATGATATAGATGTTTTGTTACTTAATTAGATTTTAGCATAGAATTAATTTTCACCTGCACAACAATCTCTTGTTCACGACGATCTTCATCGCCAACACTAGCTTCATTTCTCTTCTTGTCCTTGACTTCGTGACCAGATCTTTCCGAACCAAACTCCATATTCCGAAAGATAGCTTTTCTTTCTTCCTTTCTTCTCCTTTCTGCGTTGGGTCAGCAAACAAGGCCCCTCTTAATGTTAATATAGAGAGGACCTGCATGAAGTATTTGACTCTTGAAAATAATTAACAGTTAAATGAAAAAAAAAAAAAAAAGACAACTATTAATTAGAGCTCGAGGTAGCCAACACGGATACACACGTAGAAATTAAAATGTCAAACATAGACCAATCCAGTTGCACTAAAAGAAAACAACGAAAGAAAGACATTGTAACAGTAAACTATTGTTTCAGTCTAGAGAATATATATTATAAGTGGAAGAATTCAACTTCAACGTTTGAGACAATATG
Source organism: Spatholobus suberectus (assembly GCA_004329165.1). Taxonomy (NCBI): domain Eukaryota; kingdom Viridiplantae; phylum Streptophyta; class Magnoliopsida; order Fabales; family Fabaceae; genus Spatholobus; species Spatholobus suberectus. The sequence continues at coordinate 61,106,433 of CM014729.1, forward strand.
TCAGAGAAAGTGAAAGAGGGGTTGAAGCCGCAATGGTCGGACACCGCCTAGTATACAAAGTGGCATCGTTGAACTTTCGAACATTGCAAGAGTCACATGGGGCCAAATTGGCTTTCACGGTCAAACATTTTGCCACAACTCATGACCAAATTAACTTTTTCCTTTACATGAATATTATTTCTTCGATCGCCTCCAAAACTCTCTCAATACATTTTTTTTTTAAATAATTTTTTTGTTAACCTTGTGAGAGCTAGTTTGTCTTGCCTTGGCTTGTTATTATTAAATATCTGCCGAACAGGGATGACTCCATAGATAAAACAAATCATCCATGAGACTCGTTATATGTGCTGACTTTAAAATTAATTAAATAGTACCAAGTCTCTTAAACTTTTTTACTACCAAAACAATAATATATCCACGTTATTCCCTTTTACTTTTTGGGATATATATCTATTCCCCTTGTTTTTACTTTGTCTTTTCTGGCAAAGAATGCAACCACATACATACAGACCTAGATATACAGAGAGAATTAAGACGGGTCAAAGTAGGGCATATGGGAATAACGCGTTCCTGAATGGTGCATGCTATGATCCTATTAAGGATATAGATATCTAGGGTTTCAAAGTACTTGTTTATATAATTTAAAATATCCCCCCTTTCTCTCTATATATACATGTAGCTAGAGACACACGGCTACAAAATTACATACTTATCACTTGATTTATTAAGTATTTTTAAATATATATATATATATATATATATATATATATATATATATATATATATATATATTGTAACAACAATTTATATGCACAGGCGTAATGATACATTCATTTAAGAAGAGTTTTATAATTAACGAAAGGTTTAAATATGTTTCCGTCTTTGTAAATATGATACTTTTCACTTTTAGTCTAATGCAAGTTTTTTTACCTTGTCATCACCGTAAGTTTTAATCCTTTCATTTTTAGTTTTTACCGTTTAACTCTGTTATGAAAATGTTGATGTGGCCAATGGATGATGACGCCATCAAGTGTTATATAAGCAAAAGATGATGTCATCATTGGCCACGTTATCAAAAGTGACAAATCATCAATGACATGGTAGCAAAATGACACATTAGCAAAAAGTGTTATGTCATCATTTTATTTTTTAAAATAAAATATTAAAATAAAATAAAATATTACAAGTATTAAAAATAATTAGAGACTAAACAAAAAATAACATATATTTGCAGTGACGAAAAATATATATTTAATTAAGCCTTAAATTAATTCAAATATATTAATATAAAATAAACGTTTAAATTAAATTGAATAATAATAATAATAAATAAATAAATAATAGAAAGACCCTAAAAAGAATTATTTAATAAAGGGAATAATTAATTATTGCAAAGTAAAAAAATACAAAGATTATTGAATAAATCTTAATCATACTGAAGACCCGTAATATACCAATTTATTAATTGTTGTTGTTGAGTCATACAAGTAATAAAGTGTTAAGTAAAATATCGTCTCTAAGGGATTGTGGTTTAATTTCAATTCAACCAAACAATTACGTATTTATAAACTAAAGAAAGATTAAGAATTTTTATGATTTTTAGAATTAAAGAGCAAAAAGAAAAACAAAATACAATTAAAGGATGTTTAGAAAATTGATGAGCAAAAATAGTTAGGTTTAGAATCACCAGTGATTCCCCCCCCCAATGTAATTTATTTTCCTTCTAAACTCGTTCCTATTAGCAATTTACTTTCAATTTTCCTAAATTAATTTAACCTTAATTCCTTAGGCAAAATCCCTTGTTTCTAATTCCGCATCCTAATCCCTTAGGAGAGCAAATTTAGTTACAAGCATTAAGAGCAAGAAAGTAATGCAAAGACACACAATCTCTCTTCCTATCTCTAGGTTCAAGAATTATATGGTTGCTAAAATGGAATGGTTCAAACCCCAAATTTTCAATTAACAATTGAATTGCATTGATAATAAAAAGGTTTAGAAAGAAAAATGAATTACAAAGAATTTCAATCATGGTTCATCCTAACCTAATCCCAAAGGAGTTTAGAAACTCATAGAGAAACTAAACACAAAAAATAAAATAAAAAGAAGATATAAAAAAAGCCATCAATCTCGAGAATCAAACCCCAATTTTCAAGATTCAAAGCAGGAGATGAATCTTTAAGCTTTTCCTTGCTTCTAGTCCTTAGATGAGTCAAAAGAATACTCCCAAACATATAATTTCTCCCTTTTATAGTGAGTTTGGGCTATTTGGACCGTAAAACAAATGAGGTTCGCAAAACAAAAAGTTTGGGACACATTGGCGCCGAGCGTAGGCCAAATTGGCTTTGTAACTATCAAGAACTAAGTTAGTGATTCCGTTATTTTTGTTTTTAATGTAGGATGTAATTGATTATTGGCCAATTCTTCAAGATTCAAAGCAGGGAGATGAATCTTTAAGCTCTTCCTTGCTTCTAGTCCTTAGATGAGTCAAAAGAATACTCCCAAACGTATAATTTCTCCCTTTTATAGTGAGTTTGGGCTACCTGGACCGTAAAACAAATGAGGTTCACAAAACAAAAAGTTTGGGACACATTGGCACCGAGCGTAGGCCAAATTGGCTTTGTAACTATCAAGAACTAAGTTAGTGATTCCGTTATTTTTGTTTTTAATGTAGGATGTAATTGATTATTGCCCATTATGATTGATTATTTTGTTTTTCATATAGCCTGGGTGTATTTTGAAGAACGATGTAATAGTTTACAAACTTTGGCAATCAATTATTCTAGAAAGAACACCTTTTTTAGAACTTGCCCTGTTTCCTTGTAATCTATTACAATTTATGATATTGATTACATAGTTCAATGTTCCTAGAAACTGAACAAGAACAATTCAATTAGTTACATATAACTTGTAATCTATTACAATAAAACAAATCATAAAGATTTTCATACACCAAGGCATGAAACCTAATATATATAAAGATTTTAAAATATCCCCCTCTCTCTTTATAGACATGTAGACACACAGAGTTAAAAATTACATACTTATTATTTGATTTATTAAGTATTAGTTTTTATTTTTATTTTTTAAAAAAAACTAGGTATTAGGAATGGAACTAACTTTGTTAAAATGGCTAATTCTATTATTGATAGATAAGATTAGTTTAGAGTTAGTCAAGTCTTTTACCTTTTGTTAGCATGTATATAATTTGTAAATTTAGCTTCAGTAAAGTCAGCACGATCATTCTTTCACTTACTCATATTAATATGGTATCAGAATAATGATTAATCTTGCCTTTTCTTGGACTCCTTTCTTTACTACTAGAAAAGTTAAATTTAGCGAGTGATGAAACTCAGTGATGGACAACAATCCCCTCACTATTAGTGGCGATCTTTGTGATGGAAAATATAATTTTGTGACAGACATAAATTAATATGTTATTTTGTGACATAATTAGAGCAAAATTTTTCCCTCTCTAAAATATTTGTCACATATTTCGTCACTAAATAAATACGAAATGTTTAGCGAGGAATTTTGTGATGGAATATGGTTTCTCTCAATTTTTCTGTCACAAAATTCATTACAAAATTTTCAAATTACATTTAGCCATAAGTTTTGTGATGAAATAATCTCTCTTTAAATATTTCCATCACAATTGTAACTAAATGATTAACAAATAATACATTCCATCACAAACAATGATTTTGAAAAATATTTTATTTAAATTATGGATAATTATATTTTTGAAATATTTTTGTATTTTAAAATTATGTAGAAATTATGAATATTATATTATTGACCATCTTTTACCGATTTAGAAATATCAATTAAAAATTATAATAATTTGATTCAATTATGTAAATTAAATATTTAAAAGAAAATAGATAGAACTATATAACTTAAAAAAGGGAAAATGAAAAATTACAATATTTAAAATAAATATAAATATAAAATTAAATTAATTGAAAAAAAATATTTATTAATTACTTAAAAAAGTTTTAGTAATTAATTAATTAGTAATTGAGTAATTACTAGAATTGATAAACTCATATCAAACTAGTTGGTAGTTCGAATAGTGATTCAATGCCTCATTGACATAATCTTAATCTGAGTGAAATATCATGTAAGATATGCATATATAATCAATGTGAATCAAGTCAATTTTGTCAATTTCTCACCAAAATCACATGTGCATTTGAATCAATAATAGAATGTGTTAGAATAAGGGGTGATAGAGAGATATGTTGCTGATATTTACAAAAAGGAGAAAGGGAGAACGAAGGTGGGGCACTTGCTGAGGTTAAAAGAAACAAAGCGAGAGTTGGTTTGACTTGCCAACCTAGCCTAGTTCGAATGCTTCATGTTGTGTCTAACTTGTACTCGACAAACTAAAAGATCAACAAAACTATCCATTTACAAATGAGATGTGTTATTCATACAACAATTCATTCAATTACAACAATTTATACATCATTTTTTGTGTTATCTTTCTCCATCACAGCATTTATTGCATCTCATACTTCTCTCTCTTTTTTTCTCTCTCTCTCTTCATTGTAAAATTTGTTATACAAATAACATTTCTCTTTACAAATACCTACCTTTGGGTTAGGCAAATTTTGGATAAACTCTCAAGTAGCCCAATCCACCCAAATATAATTAATTTTTTAATTTTAATTATTTATTTACTATATATTAAAACAAACAGCCACTACGCCAAAAATGCTATTATACGACGCTTATTTTGCGTATAGATGGCGCTTTTGAAGCATCATCTATTTAGACGTTGTATATTTATAGTTGACGCTTTTCAAAAAGTGTCGTATATGTGTTTGCAAATAGATGACGCTTATTCAGGAAAGCATTGTATATTTGGTTGTAAATAGATGACGCTTATTGAAGAAAGCATTGTATTTTCTGTATAAAATAGATGACGCTTTTTCAAAAAAGCGCTGTATAACTGTGTGAATAGATGACACTTTTTCTAGGAAGTGCCATCTATTTGACTGAAATAGATGGCACTTTTTTCTAAAAGTGCCATCTATTTCCTTTTTTTTAACTTGTTTAATACAATCTCATTTTCTCCAAAACCTGCACAAACAAAAATAGTCCAAGAACTATATAGATTGCCAAATTTGATTCTATTATATAACAAATACAAACTATATAGTTGAACTATTTACAATCTAAACATGACATTAGCTACTTGAACTATTTACAGTTAAATTAACTACTAAGTTTAGCTACACTACAAAAGGCTAGTTAAACTATTTACAATCTAAACATGACATTAGCTACTTGAACTATTTACAATTACCACAACTAATAAGTTTAGCTACTTTAGAGCTATTACTGTATACGTACTCCTATAATGCAAGACAAAAAAAAAAGATACTTTAGAGCTATTGTTGCATATTCCTACAGTGCAAAGCAAAAAGTAACCAATAAGTTTAACATTTAATTGTACAAAAATAATACTTTAAAAGTGATTCTGTTGTCATAGAAATAGAAATAGGACAACAAGCTTATAATTAATGATACTAAACATGTTCTTTTGTGACTATTTACATCCAAATCCTTCTGAACTTTTTCCTATATGGTTTTAATGTTTGGGCATCCATTGTTAACTTATTAAACATGATTTAAGCATAAAAACAATGTCATTTACGCAAGAATAAAGGGGCTATACTGCAACCCTGAAACTACTGTTCATATGATAAGTTCAAGTGGCATAACTCACTCAAATGGTGTCCAAAGCTTACCAAATTTTGTAGGATCATATACAAACCATAATGCATCAATTAAACAACTTTTCACTAAATAAAAACATGATTTTACGGTCCTAAAATGCTGCTGGTCTGGACTGCAGAATTATGCAGAAAAATGTACTCAATTCATGTTAAATTCACATAGTTATGCATGGTTTGAATCCATACAAATAGGGTAATGACTTGGCAACTTTTGTAACATTAAATTATAGCCAAAAGCAAGTTAATTTCATGTATTTATGCATGATTGCAAGTCTGAAACAGTCACCATGAAATTGACAGAATCATGGTTCTTAAATTGCCAAATTCAAACAATTACAGTACCCTAATGCACAAACAAGTTAGGGCTTCCATTGTTCATCATTTAGGGCATAAAATAGGAGTAATTTAAGGCACTGAATCAGTTTCAATTCACAAAAATAAGGGGTGTTGTCACTGATTTGATCCAGTAGGTTTCCATAGCAAAAACAACATAATATGTACAAATATGGCTTTTGTACACTTCTAAATTCAAAGAGACCAAGGAGTCTCTACACACAGGCATTCTAAAAGCATTAAAATAGCTTCATTAACTATGTATATTAGTGAAAAATGCATCCTTACGGTATATTTAAGAAGGGTTACTACAGCTCACTTGGTGACCTACTTTCTAGTTTACGAAGCTGCAACACCAATGGATGCCTTGGCACAATTCCTGTAGTTCATTCACACCATGGGAAAATCATAAGTCACTTCCCCAAACTCTGCTCAAACCCTGTTAAAAAAAAAAATATTTACCCAAATGAGGGTTCGTGAGTTTGCCTCCATGAAGAATAGTGTAGTTATTTTGTGACTTTGTGAGAGAGAGCTCCACGAAGAAGTTGGCAAACTCGACGCACGAAGTAGCCCACGAAAAAACAAACACTACAGCTCGACGAAGCACAGAACGGTCCACGTGTGAAGCTCGATGAACACGAGTAGCTTCGAAGTGAACTCCACGAAGAGCGTAGTAGTTGGCGCAGTAATCCACGAAAGAAGAGCGCGCCAACTAGATGAAGAATAGTTGGCACAACAGTCCACAAAAACGAAGACTGCAGCACGATGACAGTCCACACAAGAAGTTAGCTCGATGAACATGACGAAGAAGACGACGAACACGATGAAGAATACAACGAACACGAAGACTGATGAACAAGGCGCGCGAACTCGACTTTAGAGAGCTCCGTATGAGATAGAGAGAAAGCTTTCTATGTTCAAAAGTTTAAAAAAAGAAGGACACATATATAGCGCTAATTTAAAAAAGCATTGTATATGTATCAACATAGAGTGCATCTATTTTAAAAAAGCGCAATATATCCAGTTTTAATTTTTTTTAAAAAAAACAAACACATATACGACGTTTATTCAAATAAGCGCCATATATGTGTACCTTTTTATTTTTTTTTGGAAAAAAAACACATATACAACGCTTATTTAAATAAGCGTCGTATATGTGTACAAATACAGTGCGCCTGTTTAGAAAAGCAGCCATATATTTGCTTTGCATTTTTTATTTGTTTTAAAACCAACACATATATGATGCTTATTTAAAGAAGCATTGTATATGTATATCAATAGAGTGCACTTATTTAAACAAGCGCCATATATTTACTCTGCATTTTTTTTAGAGCACGCCTGTATTTGTAAGCACTGTATAAATAGCGTTGTATATGTGCATTTCTTGCGTAGTGAGCCTAACTAGTTGAACACGTGTCATCTCTCCATAAATTTTTTCTTGGCCAAACTCTTCTGCTCCTCTTTCACATTTTTGTTTAATTATTTCACCCTTTTTTATTTTTTTTCTTAGATTTCTAATATTTATATGCTATTAAATATTATAAAATTAGTTTGTTCCATGTTCAACGTTTTTGTACTAATATTTATAAATTATATTATTATAAGATTTTTATATTGTATTATTATATAATAGGAAAAGATAAAAATAATTTTTAACAAGTATATACTATTAAATATTATAAAATTAGTTTGTTCCATGTTCAACGTTTTATACTACTATTTATAAATTATATTATTACAAGAATTTTATATTGTATTATTATAAAATACTTTTTTATAAAACAACTATATATATATGTGTGTGTGTGTGTGTATGAATTTGCTAACGTGTACATCCACTTAATTTTTAGTTATAGTATATTAACAAGCTACACAATTAATATATTTTAAGATAATCTTAGTTATAACTCGCTAACATACTCTAGTTAAAAAAAGTAGATGTACATTAACAAATCTCACAAACATTTGTTAATGTACACTTACTTATTTTTAGTTGGAGTACATTAGCAAGTTACGCCGTTAGTGTATTTTAAGATAATCATTAGTTATAACTTGCTAATGTACTTTTACTAAAATCAAGTTGGTGTACACTAGCAAATTTCGTGTATATATATATATATATATATATATATATATATACCAAACAAATTAATTAAATTCGATATGGAGCAATACATAATTAATTTATTGGTTATATTACGTATCAAAATAAATATTATGTGGCATGTGTCAGATATTTATTCAATGATAACCGACTTTGAGCGTCGTCGTATGTACTGCACCTTCTTTTTTTTTTTTTTTTTTATATATAATCATATGTACTGCACTTGTACATTATCGCAGGCATAGAAAATGAGAATAGCACGCTGGAGGTTTGAAAATGTTAAACTTCCGTCTCAATACATACTTAACATATAGCATAAATATATATATATATATATATATATATACTTAACATATACAACTTATCCACCTGTAAGCTTTGGACTTCATATGAACACTGTATATATAAATAGACCACTTTTTTTTTTTTTGGTTAAATTAAATTATGATAAGGTAAGCATCAACTCCGTTGACGTCAAATAAATTTCCATCGTCCACTATGTAAAAAATATCATTTGACGACATCCTTTGGGTATATATCCTAGGATAAAAAAATAATAATACAGTTATAGATGTGATAAAAATAGATAAATGAAAAAATTATTGACATATAACATGTTTGTGTAAATAAATAAATTAAAAAATTGTCTTAATTATTTTAATTGCCTTAAATCTTATTTATGAAATTAAATAATTCAATGAATCTCATTCAAATAATTAAATATTTCATTTTAAAAAATTTTAAAATATCATATAATTTGAAAATGTATATAAATATATAAATTAAAAAAAATTATCTTAATTGCTTTGAATCTCAATCAGGAGATTGAATTTTACGGAGAACCTCATTTAAGAAATTAAAATATTTTAAAATCTAAATTTTAAAAAAATCACATAATTTAGTTTTTTAAATCATATATAATGATTTGAGAGATAATATGTATATGTATGTATAATAAATTTAATTTTGAATTTTTAAAAATTAGATGACCCTTACAGGTACTCTTTTTTTTTGGTTTGTATCAAGGATATCCTCCAACCGTCAGAGACTAATTCCTTTTGAGACATCGAGATCACTAAAGTGTGTTTATGAATTTTTTTTCCTTTACATGCACTCTTTCTTTTTATGAATTCATGCATCTTTCATTTTTTAAGTGTGTTCATAAGTTATTTTAACTAATTTACAGCGTAATTAACTAATATGTTTGTTTGATCAAAATAAAAGTGTTTAGTAAATGAGTTTATCTCATTAGTGTTTGAATTTATAGCTTGTTATTTTTGTTGTTGTTACTTTTACCCCATCAATTCATTAATAAAAGGACTCATTTATTGTCTCATTTAATTTTACATTTTTTATTTAAAAAAATTCTTCCTTTGATATATTACATTATTTATTTTAATTATTAGACTACTTACACTATCTTTTTTTTTTTAATCTTTAATACAATATTTACAATATTTATCATTACCTAAAATATTATTTTTTTACAAAATAAAAATAATGTAATATGTTCTTTTATGTTAATAAATTTACATTTATTCATTAATTCAAAAACTATTTTATAAAACACTTTTAATTTAATAAATTAGCCTAATAACAATCAATAAATATTATTTTTAACTAAAGATTAGTTTTTTAACTTTTAGTTAAATTTGATAAACATAGCTTTTGTAATAATTGTCTTATAACCTTACGTTTATAAATCAATTAATATTCTATTTTCCTTTAATTACTAAAATTTCTTCCATTAGTATTATGTATAATTAGCTATGTATAAGTTATCATTAAAAAACATTGAATAAATTAAACTAACTTTTCAAAATTAAAAATTTTAAATACCTGTTTTTTTTTATTTTAATTTATATTTTTGTTCCTGAAAGATTTGTTTTTAAATTTATTTTTATCATTTTATATATATTTATAATTATTCATATAATATATGAGATACTTTTTCTTAATTTAAAGTTACCGGTATTGAAATATTATATCAATTCAAAAATATAATATCAAACATTCGACTAATATAGGAGATACTTGCTTGTAATTTATAAATATGTTGGATATCTAATATTAATATAAAAAAAAACTGATTATATAAACCTGAAAACAATTACAAGAAAAGCGTAAAATTAATATAAAACCCGATTACTCTGTTTCATTCACTTTTCTCTTTACCAATTTTGGATGTAATTAGAATTCAATAAGCCTAAGACTTTTTGAATTGAACAAATCAAATAATTTTCAACTTGATGATATTAATTAATTTAAATTTTAGCTACAAAAGGGAGACGATTTGAGAAAGAAAATAAGATTAGTTTACCTCCATTTCCCTAACAATAAACAAATAGTAAAATTTATATTATTGAAAGTTGAAACTTGATAGAGACCATTGAAACCCTGTATTGACTTTTTGGGCGTTTCATTTTAGTTAAACTATTATTTTTTTAGTCTCATTTCTAAATGCAATTAAAAAGGGGAAGATGATAACTCGACGAGATCTATCTGATAAGTGATAAAAACATCTTATTTTATTGGTGAGAGTGTGTGAACATATAAGCAGGTAGCGTGAATTCCTTTAACGAGGCGTGTCAATGAAATTCAATTTCTACTCCTAATAACTTATATATGTCACCATGAATTTTTTTTGAAAACTATTATATATATATATATAATCACTTTTACATAATAAATCACTAAAATGATAACTAAGTGATTGATAGATTAAATAATATTTGATGTTTAAGGGTGAATTTGATTAAAAACCCCACAACTCCAAAGCAAACAGATTGGATTATAATTAATCATAATGCGAGATAATAAAAATAAAAAACTATTTTCAATCTAATAAAACATCGATGATTTTAAATTTTACTTATTTACCCTAGACATCATATAATAATTCACCTAAAATAGCTTTTATCAAGAAAATAAATGTTATTAAAAATAATGAGGTTACTATTACCATGCATTAACTTTTATGCTCTCTGCCCGGCCCTTAGTAGTAAAGAATTTGGATAATTTAGATAAGATATTCTAGGTTAAAATTTTATTGTCACTATTATACACACACACAAAAGCTTTTATGTTCTACCAAAAATAAATTTATGCCTTTCATTAGAATAATATGCTAAATTAATTGTTGAAGTGTATTTGTTTCCCGGATTAAAAATTTATTTCTTAGAATCATAGAAATGTAATATTTTCATGTTTGGTATGAGTTTGGAAAAATTATTCCAAATATTGTTCATGCTTGAGAAAGTAGTAATATCATATTTTACTTTATTTTTATTCTGATAATAAAGGGTGAGAAAGTTATATTCTTATGTAAATGTAAAAAGTTATTTTCTAATCTAATTATACTTTTTTTACTCTTATTTTTAATTCCAATCATTGTGAATTTTAACAAACATTCTTAAGAATATTAAAAACCTAACCTAAAGCATTTTAAATTTACACAGAACATTTATAGTTATAATATTTCCAGAAATGCAACATTATAAAATTGTAAAAATGTTATTTTGATATTTGAATTATGAAATGTTGGTCATTTTAATTTTTATAATTTTAAGAATTAAAATGACCACCGATCATTTAATATATTATAGGCTAAAATCGTTGTTAAATAATAATTCCAAGGACTAACTAATTAATTTAGTATATTACTCCTTTTTATTACGTAGGAAAAGAAAAAGATGATACCGTCCATCGCGTCAATTATTAAGCAAAGTAAACACCATTTGATCAACAATTAATTTGTAACGTGTGCATATACAGCTTATACTTGTCAACCGAAAGATACATGCGTACATACATACATACATATATACATACATACATACATACATACATATATATATATATATATATATATATATATATATATATATATATATATATATGGATTAGGTTCTCGTTGAAATTATTTTAATGTATAATAAAAAAATTAAAATATATGTAAATATTCAATGTTAAATGACATATTTAGAAAACTCCAAATTATATGAAATTTGATATACATGATCATGAAAATAAAATCACATAATTTAACAGTTAGATCGATTAAATTTGTATTTCACAAAAAATTATTAAAAATGTAATTTGACTAATTTTGATATTTGGTCTCAACAGATCCTAACCTTAAATTTTAATAGATTCTAAAAAATTAAAATATATAATATTGGGATTTACTTTTTATTTTTTCAAAATTATTATATTCTTCTTCTTTAAAATATTTGATTTACTTAATAGATATAAACATGGACATAATCTCATTTTTTTATTCTTGATTTGTAATTATTTCACAAATTCGAAAACAAACTACTTCTCTCTACTTCAATAAATATTATTTTGAAACATTTCATATTTTTTATATTTTGTTATAAAAACTAATTATTTATATAATCTCAGCAAAATTATTTTAAGAACTCATGTCAAACTTAGCGTAATTATATACATTTTTACTATTTATTACTAAAAATATTTGTAAAAATTAAATTAATATGTTAATAATGTACGTAAATAATTGTTGCAAAAAAATAATCAACCAATTAATTAATTCAAATGATATAAAATTTTAATTTAAGTTAAAAATAAATTAATTTATTACAGTAAAATATTTGAAAATTAATGTTACTATACATATTTTACTATTTGTTATTGGAAAAATTATAAAAACTTATTAATAACTAGTGTTTTAGCCTGTGCATTGCACAGAATAAATGTTTATTTTATATAATTAAAATTTATAATAAATAAATACTTCTAAATATCTAAATTATATTGTAATTAAAATTTATAATAAATAAATATTTTAGAACATATAAATTATATTTTAGATTTATGATAAATACTTTATATTATAATACAATATTATTTTTAATTATTGATAATTTCTTTTAAAAAAATATTGAAATGCAAGTTAAAACTAAAGATATTGAAAATAATAGATTGAGAGAAACAAGAGGTTAAGAAAAATTCCTAAAAGTGTTATAAGAATGATAACTAAAAATGCTTTCGTTCAAGATAATTATTCTAATTTATATATACAAAGGAATATCATATGCATGTTAAGAGCATATTTGAATTTTGAAGATAAAATATATACATTCAAATTGATTTATGATATTTAGTTATAGTTTGTTAAACCGTTTCATTGATATTAAGAGCGTATTTGAATTTTAAAGATAATATATATATATATATATATATATATATATATATATATATATATATATTTGAAATTGTTTTTGATATTCAGTTACAATTTATTAAAAGCATAAGAGCATATACTAGATGCATGTTAGGAGAGTGAAGTTCACTTCCTCATGAAAAGAGAGTATTAAAATGAGAGTGAATGTGAAGGAGAGTAGGGAGAGTGAAGACCTGAGGAAACAAATAATTTTACACATTTATATATATAGAAGGGTTTTAATGAATAATTAAAGTAGAAGGTAAAATCATATTTCCAAAAGTTAGAACAAATTTAATTATATGAAATAAAAAGCTGATGAGCTATTGCCGTAAAAATATTTTTTAAAAAGCATTTTGAAAATATTATTTTAAATATTCATCAAAATTTGTATTTTATATCAATCAAACAATCAATTAAAGTAGAAAGATAAATTAGTCAAACAATTAATTAAACCAAAACAAATTATTTAATTGATTGATTAAAGTTAATTAATTGATTGTCCAAAATATATTAAAGTTACTATATATATAATAATATTATACGCCATAAGATCATTTTGTATTGACGGTTAAGATTTGGTATAACTCTTTTAGAGTTACACCTGGTGTCATTTGATTCCTCCCTATATATATGTATATATGTGTGTGTTTAAGAGTAACTCTTGGTTGAGTTACTTCATTCAGTAACTCTTGGTATAGATTAAATATTAATGATCCAACTGTTAAATTAAAATTAATTTATAAAGTTTAAAAATTATGTAATATTTCTTTACATAAATTCAAATTAACGGATAATATATTTTTCTAAATTATTAGTAAATATCAACTATAAGATTAACTAGCTACAAATATCTGGTTTATCTAAAATTGGGTGTGTATGATCATTGACATGATATCAAAATATTCAACGGTTAGAGCGTTGAAATTTAATTTGTACCAAGAGTTATTGAATGGAATAACTCAATCAAGAATTATTTTTGGAGTAACTTGATCTCTATCCTATATATATACACGAAATTCAAATCTTTAACCACTAAGCTGATCTTAGTGATTTAAACCCACTAAGATTGACTTACCAGTTTGAATAATACACATGAATTTTTATGTTCTAACTTCAAAGTCACCATTGTATAAAAAAATAAAAAAAAAGACTAACTCTAGTGGATTAATTACTTTTATAATAGTCTAATAGCTATATAAAAAATTATTAATTGTCAGCTGAATTAATATGCAAATAAACTTTCGTAAATAGAAAAAAGGAAACAAGAGAAAAAAAGAGTTACTAAATACCATATTACAAAAGGCGATGCTAGATATATATCTTTCGATAGACTTTGTTTCCCCACTTGTTACGCAAGGCTTCTTAAAATACTTTTACTAAAGATTTCGCACAACAATTGATCAAAAAGTATATTGAATCTGTACGGCATTAATTTGTTGGACTTGGATACAAGGGATGACTTTGCCAATTGAAGTTTCATAACTTTGTTCATTTTTGCTTAGATTCTTGGGTTCATTATCAATTTTATATCGAAAGTTAGACTTCTTAAAATATCTTTCCTCATCAAAGATTTCTCCTCCCATGACCCATTCTGCATACGCTTCCATTTAATTATTAGATGAATATTTCTTGCGCGGTGTCAAAAAAAAAAGTCCACTGGTTTTATTGGTTAGTATAAGCTCTTCTTGAGGCAGACATGCAAATATTATAGGCTTATCCGAAGGGGCAGTGAGTTATAATTACAAGCTTCACATTTCTCTCTTTTCCTTTCATATTTATTTTTGTGGTTTAGAAAAAATAATTTAGTAATTGTTATGGGGTAAATTCTATACTAACAAAGCCTATTTGGAGTCTATATTCTCCTTAGTCTACGGAGCTGGCGATGTTACCAGCTGAAATAATGGACTTTCTTAATGATTTGACTAATAAGTTGGAAATTTGAAAGTTTTCTCATCCGTTGTCAAAGGTTCCTGTGATAGTTGTTGATGACAGAATTAGGAGGTAGTGTATCTACAATGGCATTATAATGCTCCAGGGATTAGCTAGAATTTAGAATTGTGCATCTGGTAAAGAGAGTTGCCTCCTTTATACAGTACTGTACTTTCTTAAATTTGAAGATTCCTTTATTACTTTGAATAGGAAATGTATATTGTGCCAACTCTTTCGATTCAGGTTGACCACGCCATCTGGGATTAGATCCAAGATATAGTCACAAAATTTTTGGGACGAGGCCGTGCGTTTAGGACAGAGCAACATACTGAGCATATGGAGTTCTGGGTAGTGTTTATTTTTGGATAGTTTTTTTTTTTTTTTTTTTTTAAATGAGAAGTTAGGTTAAACATTTTTTATATAAAATTTCTTAAAAAATAAGTAATTATTTTTAGAAGAAATTATAAGTGTGTTTAGCCTAGCTTTTTCTAGCTTATTTTTTCTTAAAAATAGAAGTCTGATCAAACATATTTCATGAAAAGCTCTTAAAAAAATAAGTTATTTATTTTCATAAAACAAAAATTGAAGAAAGTAGCTTATAATTAAGTTGATAGGGTAAGCTTTTTTTTTTTCCAGTTTATAAAAAGCTTATTCTGGCAGTCCTCTTTTTGAATCTCAATGCGACCAAAAATAGCTTTTTTTTACTATTTTTTTTAATTTGAGTGCTTCACCTACTTCCTCGTTAAAAAATACTAACAAATATTAGTTTATTTTAAATTATGTTTATTTATTGTAAGATTTTAATTTGTTTTTAAATTATTTATTTTAGAAAATTAAAATATTATTTATTTTTTAACTTTTAAAATTTTTTTTACATAAATAAAAGAACATTAATGAAATGAGTAAATAATATAGTTAAATAAATTTTTTATATTTTAAAATATTTATAATTTTTATTCTTAAAATTTAACTTAGATGCCATATTTTTTTAAAAAAAATTAATTTATAATAAATTTTTTGAATTTCTAATCACAACAATATATTTATTAAATACTTTTTGAATTATTTATTGAATACTTTTAATATATATTGACATTATTGACTTTTGTTTAAATAAATTATTTTTATCTTCTAAAAATATTTTTAACAATAATATTAAAGTTTTTAAATATTTTAAATTTTTTAATTAATATTTAAAATTTTTAATTATTATTATATATAATAAAATATTAGTAAATTATCTTTAAATTAATTTTATGTTTTTTAAAATTAAAAATTTTCAATATATTTATTACATGAAATAAAAAAATCACTAAAATGAGTAAATAATATAGTTGAATAAAAGTTTTGTATTTTAAAATATTTATAATGCTTATTCTTTAAATTTAATTTAGATTTGAATTTTATTAATTTTAATTTGTAGTTAAGTTTTTTCAATTTTAATTACAACAATATATTATTAAATACTTTGTGGATTATTTTTTTATATTTAATATATATTGATATTATTGAATTCTATTATTTTTTATCTTCTGAAATATTATTGACCAATATATTTTTTTAAAATAATAATTTTGTAATTAGTATTATATATAATATAATATTTATAAATTGGATTTAAAATTAACTTTTATTATTAAAACAGTTTTTAATATTTCAAATTAAAATTTTTTAATTTATATATTTTAATATTTTTCTTTATTTTTGTTGTCATTAAAATAAGTTTATGTTGATTAAATTAATTTTACATAATTGTTATTAAAAACTAACTTTACATAATTTTTTTAATTTTATCAATATATATATATATATATAGATATATATATATATCTATATATATTATTCTATTGAGTGAAGACAATTAGTATTAAGTAAATTTAAAATTTTAAAATTTTTAACCAAATAATTTTTAGCTTAAAAAGACATTCAAAATTAAAAAAATAAAAATTACCAAATAACTTTTACTTTATTTTAAAAAACGGTGTTTTTGAGTTTTAACTTTAAAAGTAGCTTTTAAGTAAAAAAAAAAAAATACTAGGTCAAACATAGCCCAAACGTATGTTTGACAAGTATTTTTAGCTACTTTATAACTTTTTTTACTACCTAAAATACTTGTTTAACTTTAATGGTACTTGATAAAAAAGTTTTCTTTAATAACTTTTAACATTTTTTTAAAATGCTACCCTCTAGCATTTAAGATTATATTTGGCACAACTAGCTGAAAAGCTAGCTGGAAGCTGAAAATTATTAAGCTAGCTTATTAAATTATAAGCGTTTGATAAAATTATATGTTGAAAAAACTAATAAATATAAAATGATAAAAATGGACATGTTTGTTTATATAAATATTAATTTATTTTATGGATAAAAAAATATTTTGGGATATTTATAATTTTAGTTTTTTAATTAATTTTAATTTTTTATTTATAGATCAATTATTTTAATTTATTTTTTAGTTTCAATTATTATATTTTTTTATATTGTGTATTCTATTATTAATCTTATACTATAGCTTAAAATAGTTTTAATCAAGTTTAAAATAAAGCAAATTAGTGAAAGAAAAGAAACCAAATAAATGATAAAATCTTACCTTATTTAAAAATGATAATGAGGAAATAATAAATATTTTAAATATAAAAAGGAAATAAATATAAAAAGCTAGAAGCTAAAGTTTTAAAAAATAACCAACAAGCTACAAAAAAAGATTGTTTACCAAACACTATTAATAAAGTCAAACAAGCTTTTCAACTAGCAAAAAAAATAAAATAAAAGCTAACTGAAATACTTTGCCAAACATAGTCTAACTTCTTATATTTTATTCTCTTTTTATCCTTAAAATATTTATTAAATTTTCTTATTACTCTTTTATATAAGATAAGGGTTTATTATTTTTTTTGTTTTTATTCTTCAACTGTTTATTTTAACAATTATAGTATTATAATATTTATTTTATTATTTTAATAATTGAAAACATTGATAATGATAGAAAGAAGGTTTATTTTATGTTTGCTATTATTTTTGAATAATTTTTACATTACATTGTTTGTTTTAATTATTATACTATTTACAATATTTATTTATTATTTTAATATTATACTCCAAGATATTGATAATGATAGATGATAAGTTTATTTTATTTTATTTTTGCTATAATTTTTTTGAATATTTTTTATATTACAATGTTTATTTTAACTATTACACTGTTTACATTATTATTATATTATTTTCACATTATACATACTTTAAGATATTTTAGCCACTATACAATGTAACATCCCAAATTTCAAGTACTAGAAATAAACTACGAGGTAGCTCTTAGTAAGACCATTCCCATGTGTTATTAGACAAAAGACGTTTTAAGAGTTATTGTTATTAGATCACTTATTATTCTTATTATTGTTCCTATCATTATTATATTTATTGTTGTTGTTATTATTATTATTATTATTATTGTTATTGTTGTTGTTGTTGTTGTTGTTGTTGTTGTTATTATTATTGTTATTATTATTGTATTGTGTTGTTGTTATTATATTTACTGTTGTTGTTGTTGTTATTATTATTAATAATTTTTTGTTATGGTGTTGTTATTATATTATTGTATTGTTATTATTAGTGTCATTGTTATTAAAACCTTAGCATTAGAAATTAATAGGAATATTATCATAGAACTCAAAAAAGCATCTAGGGCCTAATAGGAGACTAAAGCCTACTAAGCTACATACTTACCCACATGTTATAAGAAGGAAATAGAGAAGGAGGGTTAGGTTTAACAGTCACAAAATAGAAGAAGAAAGAAGTTAGAGAGAATGAGGAGAAAAGAAAGAAAAGAGAAAGAATAGAAACCGGAAAACCAAACCCTATAACTCAGTTTTGCGTGCTCCTAAAGGTGAGTGTTCTCCCCCATATCTTTTCTTGTTCTTGTTCATCTATTTATCTTTTTCCCTCCTTATACCTAAGTTTAGGGATTTTATGGGTTTTGAGGGGATTGTGAGGGAGTAAGGAATTTATATATTAGATTGAACAATTATCAATGTAGAAGAGGGATTAAAAATCTAATTATTTATTTGGGAACATTTAGAACCCAAATACAATAGGAAAAATAAATTAAAATTAGTACCTCGGATCCGCTAGGCGGGATTAGATAGCCGCTGGGTGAATTTTATTCAAAAACTGGATTCCGCGTTGGCGCTAAGCGCGCGGACCCACTGGGCGGGTTGGGTTCCGACGTGGACTTGCTGGGCGGGTTTGCTGGATCGCTGGGTGGGACTTCCGTCCTCTTGGGTGGATACGACTTTTGCTATTCCGTTCTCTGTGTTTGTGAACTCCTATTTGCAATTTTTAACTTATTCTTGTTTGTTTTCTTATGCCTTGTTGAGTTTATATTGTATGATTATTATTTACCTTGAAAAAACTAAGTGTGATATGAAATGGTGCCAATGTTCCATGATATAAGTTTATAAAAAGTTGTAAGCATTATTTGTGACCATGCATCATAACATTTGAGTTATGTGATGAGGAAAGTATGTAGGAATCTGGTTGGTGGAGGCCGTGATGGGTAGACTAACCTTAGCCTTGGGAGTTATCCAATTGGGAAAACTCCAATGGTCCATGTTGATCTTATAGAGCCAGGGCATATTGGCAAAATTGGGTAATCTTGACTAGTCACCGGGGGATATCATGCTAGTTGAAGGTACAAAAGCCAAAGGCATGGGTATCGATGACGTTTCTTATGGCCTGCATTTACTCTTAG
Organism: Spatholobus suberectus; assembly: GCA_004329165.1. Classification (NCBI taxonomy): domain Eukaryota; kingdom Viridiplantae; phylum Streptophyta; class Magnoliopsida; order Fabales; family Fabaceae; genus Spatholobus; species Spatholobus suberectus. The sequence continues at coordinate 61,126,484 of CM014729.1, forward strand.
TCTACTTTCCGAAAAGTTTAGGTTGGTGCCACATGTGCATAAATAGTGGTTTAGGAACATAGCATGCATATGTATCTTGTTATCGTGTGATATGTTGAAGTTGGCTACAATTATAATTATGAGAAGTCTGTGTGACCTTCATGAGCGATTGTAATGTGAACACGTGTGAAAACGTAATTGTGTCTTGTGATGAAGTGTTGAGATTATGCATATGTGCTTATGTTATGAATGTATGTTATGCTTGTTTGATGAAACAAAATGATGTGTATGTCTAGTTACTAGGCAAAAGATGTGAAATAAATGTATGCTTGTAATTAAAATTGTGTTTGCTACCTTAAGGATAAGTGAGAGTCTAGGCCCTAGGATAGTGTTATGAGGGTTATAGTTGGATAATAATAGTTGTGAATAAGATAGAGAAAGAGTGAATCCTCACACAACGTAATAGAAAGATATAAGACAAGTAAGAGAGGACAAAATAAGGGTATTAAGGTGAGTGTTAAGGGAGTGTCAAAAGTATTTTAGAACGTTTGTGACCTTAGACTTGATCCCTAGAGAATAACCTTAAATATAAAAATGAAGGAGAGTAAAATATAAACATAAAGGGTTTAAATACTAGAGAAGGTTTTGGGTAAAAAAGAGTTTTTAGGTTAAGAATGAGATAGTAAGATTGTATAACAATTGTGAGAATGAGACAGGAGTTAATAGGAAACAATGATTATTGAAAGGTGTAGACCTAACCATAGGTATGGATTATTATGAGAGGCCAAATGAGGCTAAAGCCATGAAAGATAAGTAATGAAGGTTGTCCAAGTAGAAGAGCCTGACCTAACCGTAGAACCCTTAGAGCACTCACTGAGACATTATGTCTCACTCCTTTGAGTTTTTCCTTTTTTTTAGAATGCAAGTGAAGACATATATAGGTGGAGCTTGGAGTCACGTGCAAGAAGATGTAGTCTAGTTTATATTGTTTTCTTGTATTCCTCTTTATGTTTTATTCGACACCTTCGGGTGATAGATGAGTTGTATTAGGCATGTATTTTTCTCATTATATTGTTCGTATATAATATTTAATTATATTTATGAGTCGCTTTAACATGTTTCTATGTTTTTAAGTCTTCTTTTTTTTTGTTCTTAGAAAGTTAGGCTTAGTTACGGTAATACCCCTTAGGGTGTTACATACAACATAATAAAAGTATGACATCTACTTAAATGTATATTAATTTATTTCAATTTAAACTTGGTTAGAAATATTTTAAGATATAATATAAAATTAATAGTAGAATGCATAGTATGAAAAAATATAATAATTGAAGCTAAAAGTGTAATAAAAATAATTGATCCATAAATAAAAAATTACAAGAATTTAAAATTAATTTAAAAAATTAAAATTATAATTGCCTCAAAATATATTTTACCAATAAAATAAAAATGTATATAAAAATATCATATAAACTTGTTTATTTTTGTTATTTTTCATTTATCAGCTACTTCAAAAGATAATTTAACTAAAACACTTATAAATCAATAAACTAGCTTAATAGCTTTCAGTACCAATTTTTAGCTAAAAGTTAACTTTTTAGCTAATTTTGCCAAACATAACCTAAGAAGATTTTAGAAAAGCTAATTGGATGAGTTTTTAGGGAGCTTGTGTAGGGTTTTTTTTATGATGGACCTCACTTCAAATCTTGTAAACCTATGTTTTATGCTATTTTTATTACTTTATTGTATACTTATATTTTGCTATATACCTATATTTTTTATTTTTTAGGAGATTTTTTTTAATTACGTGGTTTCTTGTATCTTCTTGAACATGGTCTCAAAGTTGCTTTCTTTATTATTTTACCTTTTTATTAATGCTTGATTGTAATGAAATTCTTAATTTTTTTCTTTAAAAATATTATTAAACAACAATATAGAATAAGTTAAATATTTTATCATTTGTAATCAATATTTAAATTTCTTTGATTATGATATATATATATATATATATATATATATATAATTTGTAAATCATCACTAAAATAAATTATTAAAATAATTTGTTGTTACATTTTTAAAAATTAAAATTTTAAATATATAATTTTAATATTTTTATTATCATTAAAATAATTTTATGTAAATTAAAATTAATTTTACTAATATTTTTTATTGGATGAGATAACTGTTTTTTTAAAAAAAAAATCAAAGTTTTTAATTTTTTTGTCAAACAACTTTTATTTTAAAAGGTCCTTTTAAGCCAAAAAAAAATAAAATGATAACTAACAAAAACTTCTACTTTTTTCTTAAGCTTTTGTTTTTAATTTTAACTTTAAAGTAGCTTTTTAATAAAAGAAAAAAATTGGAACAAACATTTCTTATTAGCATTATGTTTTGACATAGCAAGGATTCGGAAGTGTTTTGGAATAGTTTTTGCAAAAGATAGTCCTTATTTCCTACAGGGTCAAGGTGTTTTACGGGTAAAAAATTTTAAAGATGACATTCTATTAACAAAAGACTTTAATCTCATAGTTCTCAAATTCTCTTTTATGGTCTTTTGTGATAACTGAAATACAAATACCTTCGCCTTGCACACATTTATAGAATACTTTAAAGACGTTAAACGACTCATTTTATGGTAAAGGAAGTATACTTAGGTATATCTAGAGTCAGGCCATGCCTAGAAATTATGAGGTTTAAGATAAAATTTATTTTCAAATCTTAATTTAATATAATTTGTCAATTTTTATTTTTCTTATCAATTAAAAATTATTTATCAAATTCTTATAATTAAGTATTCCTAACATTTTACTTTTCATATATAAAATGATAAATTCATTCAATTTACTCTTTGAGATAGGTAATTTTAGATAAAAATTGAGTAATTTTAATTTTTAAAAATTATTTTTCAGCTATAACAATAGTTATAAGTATTATCAATAATATTTTAGAAGCATTGCATGTATTTAAAAAAAATATAATCTTTTGATGTAATGTACTTTTTAGTGGAGTATGAATTTCTTTTGTGTTCACTTCTTATAATATTTTTATTTTTTAAAAATAATTCAAGATTAATATAATATTTTTTAGTTCACCCTCACCGTTTTCAATTTTTAGAATTTAAATGAAAAATGAAATGTGATTTCATATTTTGAGAATTAGTCAAATTGACTTCAATTAAATATATACATTAATCTAATATGTATATAAAATGATTAATATGAAAAAAAGATACTTAAATGTGTGATCCTATCATCAACATTTTCATCAAAATATCCTTTTTATATATCAATCATTTCATTCATTAAATTTAAACTCTACACTAATTTCAATAGTCTTTCTTTTAGGGAGGGGAGAGAGGTAGAGTCTAAAATAGATGGAAAATAATTTTATAAACTTTGTTAAATAAATAATAAATTACATTTAAATGATTTAAAATAACACTATATTCATATCTTAAGATTATGTAGTCTTAATAATAAAAAATAGTAAATAATATATTATATCATAATAACATTTATTACCTAATAATTTAAATTAATAATAACTATTTTATTAAAAAATGTGAAAGTTTTTAGGAGGCCTTAAATAATTGGGGACCTAAAACAAGTGCTTCATTGGCCCAATGGTTTAGTAAGTCGTATCTAGTAGCAGTCGTTTATAATTACTAGTTCATACTTTTTACCACTTAAAGTCAAAGTTTTAGTAAGATTGAATAAGTCCATGTGCAATAACTCAAGGAGTCTAAAAGTAAAAACAATGTTTTATAATTTAAAAGATATTTTAACTTGTTTTCCTCCCGACAAGTTTCACAAAGGAAATTAGTTTTCTAAGAAAAATCAAGTAATCCTTTTACAAGATGTTTCTTGTAAATTTTTGAAGAATAAAATGAGTTTTAGGTCCTTTAAGATTTGGTAAAATTTAATTTTAATTGCTGTATTTTAAAAATGGTAGTTTTGATTTTTATATTTTGAAATGCAGTGAATTTTATCTTTAGTTAAGTCAAAATGAAGTATAATAAGTAATAACAACAATGAGATCCACCGAAGTATGTGTGTTGGTGTGAAGAGTTTTTTTGTTTTGTTTTTGCCATTACTCTTGGCTCTGTTCACATAAGGCCCCTGAACCCTAACTCACAAAGCATTAGAAACCCTCTTCCTTTTTGTTTATAACATTATCGAAACCTATCAAATACCAATTATAATATGAAGTAAGCAGATCCATATAAAATTTAACAAGAATGCCGGATCTAATTATTCATGTTGTTTGGCACTTCGGCTTCATATTGTTTGGATGAGCATTACTTGTGGTAGGAATACACTTTTTTTTTTATGTATACAATAATCGCACTGAGATTAAAACTTATAACCTCATGCATACTACCTAGGTGCCCCCACCATTAAGCAGACCCCAGTGGTTCAAATTAACCAAGGGGAAAAACTAACCAATGAAATTGGAGAAATTGTTAAGTGGTTTGAACTACCACTTGTTTATGGTCCCCGACTATTCCTTATGTGACACCATAATAATTTCGGACCACCTAATAATTTTTCACTGGGATGGCAGAAATTAATGAGAAGAAAGAGAGTTCAATAGTCAATCAAATTTATGAACATGCAGGTAGGAATTTCGCATTCGTTAAGCTGCTACCAGATAAATGACTAGGCTGTGGTTAGATGGTCGCTCTGTAACTTCTGTGCATTTGAGCATTGTCACCGCATTCTTAAATATGCATGGTTGCGTTTATCTGTCATTTTATTCAATTGCTAACACAACATTATGCAAATGCACTAATCATAACTGGCCTTGCAATTCGTAAAGCAGAATTCCTTTAAAGATGAACATTTCATTTACTATGAATGCAACAGGATTGATAACTACTCCCATTCCTTAAGAAATTTTGCATAGTTTTTTTTTTTTACTATATACATCTTAGTTCTTCTATTGTCTTCGCCTCTGATCCCTCAAATTATAATCCAAGGGAAAAGGAAGAACAAAGCTAGGAAAAGAAATTAAAAAACCACAGGAGCATTGGCTTCGGGTCTTGATATGTACTCGACTTATATTATGTTACAACCTCTCTCTATTCCATTTCTAGCGTCCACTGCTCTGTGTTTGGTTCAGCACGGCTTGTTTACTTCACATTTTATTGGACCTGCAAAGCGAGTGAGTCTGGATACGGCTTTCGCAGGCTTTGCTTTGATGTCTGTCTTGGGAAGTTTTTCAACGTCTTTCCCGGACTGAACAAAGAAGGCTCCATTCATCATTATATCACCCTCTGATCTCCAATTCCATGACTTCCACACACTTTCAGGTGCATAGTCCCTTTTTGTCACCTATATCATGCACCACAATCTCATTAGTGCATAGAAGTTAAAAAAATATATTTAAAAACATGTGGAGAGATTGTTTTGAAAATTTGTTGTATATATGAATAACATTACATACTTCTTTTGCATTTGGGTTTTCTGGAGCGATAAATCGGTTGCCCTGGCTGATGATGGTTGGATGTTGGCTACCACCTATGGCATACATTAGCCAATGAGTGTAGTCATTGTTAACAATATGAAAGAAGCCCCATCTGCACCTTGGCATCCTCTGAACCAATCCTTTCCCGAAATGGTTGAAAGCCAAAGTCACTTGCATCACTTTATCACCTGAGAAGCTATCACTCGCACCAAATAACATAACCTGAATGACATAACAAAATGAACCAATGTTACTGCCACCCAACTACACAATGAAGATATGCAAAAGTTTAAGAATTGCACAAGGGACACTGCAATAACACCACGTATAAAATAAGAATTACTTTTAACAAATTTATCATACATGACAATTTGTGACTAGATGACAGTGTAACGTATATATTATTTACTCATAAAATAATTCATATTATAAATTCTAATCTATGTCCAACTGTGTTCAAAATATTTGTATAGAGAGGTAGAAAGTAGAAATAGAAATGATTACGTCATTTTGTTTGGTGAAATGGGAATTGGAGATGGTGATAGCTGTTGATGCGCTGATGACATCAATGAGGCCATCATCGGTATTGGTCACGGAAACATGATCTATCCAAACATTTGTGGCTCCAAACACCGAAATCCCATCACCATCACTCATGGTGCGGAGTCCATAGTGGTTCATGGAGTCTCTTACAAGGCCACCGCCACATTTCTTAATGCCATGGATGTGCAGCCCGTGAATGATAATGTTTTTCACAAATTGCAACGTTATTTGGGCACCGTCGCTAATGTGAACATTGGCACCACGTGCATCTATCGTCTTGTTATCTGTTAGTAGAAGCTCCCCCTTAAGTTTAATGTTCATGTTTCGATAAAAAATGATCCACAAGGGCTCTCTCTGAATTGCCGCATGTCTCAATGTCCCTGGTTTTGGGTTCACGAGGTCATTGTCAGAAGGGTCGTTTACCACATAGATTTTGCCATCTTTGCCCCCCGTTGTGCCGTGGCCAAAGCCAATAACACAATCTGCTAGCCTCTTGCGGTTTTTCTCCCAATTTGGGTCACATCTCCAACATTGATCAATGGGATTTGTCGCCCCGCATGGACCAATGGATTTCCCTAAGCCCCTTCTTGTGCTGTTGGAGCCTTGCATAGCCCTGTATAAGCAAATATTTCTATTAGTTTTCGTATTCATCTATTAATCAATTAATAAACACAATGCAAAATTGCTGATTTATGCAGAACAATTAAGGACAAAATTTACATTAAGTTCCATAGGTGCCTTTTTTTTTTCCAATTAGAATTAAAGTTTTATCTCCATAATCTGCGTTACCAAGGTGGAACTCCAATTTTAATAAGAGAAACCAAAAACACTTGCAGAATAATATCTAAGTTTTGTCCAACAATTAGATACCAAATCAAAATAATGCAAGGATGTACTTAAGCATGAGACGAAGAAATTATATGGTGGTAGATTAAGAGGTACATATTTTTGCAAGCAATCATGGTTCTAAATTGCGGTTGTGGACACTGTTGCGGTTTTATTAAAATCCCTAATATTGCGGGAAATTGCGGGAAAATGCGGTTGATGCGGCTGCAATTGCGGTCGCGATACGGTTGCGGTGAGTCCAAAAACTTTTACGTTGCGACCGCAATTGCGGTTGCGGACCGCAATTTAGAACCATGCAAGCAATTAAGCAGAAATTAAACGATGTTCATATATACCTGATGACATGTGTATTGAAATCAGCGGTAACTTTCATGGGGTTTGGCTTGTAAGCCTGGCTTGCAGCTTTCCTTGCTTCCTGTAATCGCCTATGCCAGACATGGTCGAAGTGACCTATGTTAGCCTTAACGGTAGGGAATATAGCAAGATAAAATACATAAAAGAAGAGCAGAGTGAACTTGCTAGCTTCCATCAATATTGTTTCTTTCTCTTGAAGATCTTTGATCGTGTGTGCCTATAAGCTTTTGTTTTTATTTTGTGTGTTTTTCAACCTATATATACAGTTTTTTTAGCATATTTAGTTCCCCCATACTTTGCGCTAGACCCAATATAAATGGTACTTACTACACGATCCTTGGTGCTATATCTTTGTATCTATGAATATGATACCAATTGCCAAGAGGAGTGAATATGCGTTGATTTCGCTATATCTGCTAACTATTCGCTTGTGATCGTAAGATTTTTAGACAGTACCACAGAAATGTTTAAAATTTCAAATCTTAAAAGTAGGTCGAAGATTTCATATAGCAGTCATAATAAATCTAATTGAAGGAAAAGATATACAAAAATGAAGTGTGGTGAGGGAACAGCGGAAAGCCTTACCAATGAACAACTAGCTTGTTTTTAGTCTCTTTGCTTTCTTTGTCCAACTTTTGGATATTTCAGTACATGTGGAAAGCAAATAATTATTTGTCTAGGAAATTCAGGTACACGGTTATTTAACTATGTTTTGGCTAACAAGGTAAGGCACAAATTTATGGATGATTTGAATTAGTAGTCTGCACTAGTATGGGTTATGGAAAAACTGAATAATTAGAGAAATATTGTGGAACTTAAATATGTTGCACTTCTTATTATTCATGCTATCCTGGGGTGAAGTCTCCAATTGTTTTTTTAATGGGAAATTTCTAAGGGCAAAGATAAGTGCCCCATTTTAAGATATTGGAGCATGCTAGCTAAAAAGTACAAACCTCAACAATCACTACAGTGTTATGCTTTATAATAGTTACCATCACCCATGCACGGGTTAGGTTATGTTTTTCTTATTGAACTTATAAGAATGAATTCATATGAATATAAATGCTAAATAAGTATAGATATAGATAATTAATAATAATAAAATATAAATTTTATAATAATTCATACACTAATGTATTTTCGTGTGAAATGTTCATGCTTTTATGTTATGCTTTATGTATATTTTTTATATTAATCAATTTACATATAAATTTCAATGGGTCACATTTATCTTTATACATATATTAAAATAGCATGTAAATATATAATTATAAATTAATAAATTCATCCATATAATTTATGACTACTATTTATCTATATATTAAAACAATGTCATATTTTTTAAAATGTAAAAAAATTATACGATACAAAATGAAATTAAATTTTAAAGTAAAATGTTTTAAATCATAATAAAATTACATATTTTAAAGAAGAGAAAATAAGTTATGTACTGATAGTGTAAAGCCGTTTTACATTGTCATCTAATTATAAACCATCATTTATAGTAAGTTTATTGACTTTTATAATAATTACCTTAAAAGTCATAATAATGGTGATTTTTGATTGTTGACAGTGTAAAATTTTTTACATTGATAGTACATAGCCATTAAACTCTTTAAAGAAAATGATGATATAATGTAAATTTATCTCAATTTTAAATCTAGATAATATTTTAAATTTAAGTCAATCATTACATAATTATAAATTCGAACAAATACTCCAATTCAAAAGTTGATTAATAATATTTAATTTCCATTTAATGAAATATTGTTTACATGAGTCATCATAGTTGTTTAACTTATTTTTTTGTCTATTCCAGTAAAGTTACAACGTATTTTTTTGTCTATACTAGAAAAGTTACAATGTTCTTTATTTAGATTAGGATCTACTTAGCAATTATGACAATTAACACAAATAAAGAAATACTATTTAGTGGCATTAAGATATATTTTTGTGGAGAAAAAAATCTTTGAAGTTAGATTATCTGAAAAGAAAAATAATAATAAAGTATATGCATCTATAAATTTTGATGAGTTCATACTATAATGTACCTTTCAAATTAAGTTAAAGGTGTTTTTTTTAACACTTTCCAAATAAACTCAATTGAAAAGAACTTTATCCTTTGTTTTGGAGGGTGGAGTTGTGTGATAAAATACCCTTTTGCCCCTTGATGATAATAATAATATGCATCAAATTACAATATTGCACCGTTAACTCAATACATTTTCCATTTCATATCAACATTAGTTTTGTCTATAATCCCTTTCTCTATATAAATCTGTACAACTATCTGTTTCTACATGTCTTCATTCCCTCTCATATTCACTTTCATTTAGATACTCTTTTTTCATGAAGAAGTAGATTTTGCTCTCCTAACATGCATCTGATATATCCTCTCTGTATATAAACTTGTAAAACTATGTGCTTCTTTAGTTCTCCACTCTCCCTTATATTTACTTTCATTTGAATACTCTCCTTTCATGAAGAGATGGACTTCACTCTCCTAACATATATATGATATATCATCTTATATCAATTGAACAGTTTAACAAGTTTATCAGAAACCAATTTCAAATATATATATATATATATAATTTTCAAAATTCAAATACGTTTCTAACATGCATATGATATCTCTCTATATATATAAAAATTAGAATAACTATCTTGAACGATAATATTTTTAGTTATCATTTTTTAATGATAGCGTTTTTAGAAATTTTTCTTAACATTTTATCTGTTTCAATCTGTTATTTTCAATATCTTTAGTTTTAACTTGAATTTCAATTTTTTTTAAAAAAAATATCAATAATTAAAATAATATTGTATCACAATATAAAGTATTTATCATAAATCTAAAATATAATTTATATGTTCTAAAATATTTATTTATTACAAATTTTAATAATAATGTAATTTATATAGTTAGAAGTATTTATTTATTATAAATTTTAGTTATATAAAATAAATATTTATTCTATGTAATGCACATGCTAAAATACAAATAGAATACTTAAGGCCCAGTAATTAGTGAAAGAGGAAAAGAGGTTGGGGGCAAGCGGGGCTATGACGTCAACTTTTAAAAAGCTTATCTATAATAATTTACATATTAATATGCTTTTATGTAATATCTAAAACAATTTGAACATAAATATAAATTGAAATTATTTTATAGATATAAAGAAGATATTTAAATTCAAAAAATATACATACAATAATTATAATTATGTATCCATTTTCTGACTAAATATATTTTTATCAAATTCAATGACACTAAAGTAGTATCCAAATAATTTTGTAATATCTTCCTTCTTTATCTAAGACCATTGAATATAATATTTAAAGTATTGTTAACGTGTCTAATTATTAGAATTCCCTTACTTGTGAGAAGATGAAAATCATATTTAGCACTACTTTTTTTTAGAAGGACTGGATGACTTCTAATTATTTCTCATAAACTCCATTATTTCAAAGATATTATTAAAATAAGTTTTTTTTTTGTAAAAAATTATTCTTGAATCAATTTACGATTAAATTTATAATAAATATAGTAATGTCTATTAAAATTATGATTAGATTTCCACCCCTGCATTGCAGGGAAATAAAGAAATGTTTTAATATTTAAAATAGTCTATTCTAACATGGTATTAATATTTATTACAATAATTTAAATATTAATGCATCTCAATGTAAAATTTTCATTTAATTTAAATACTCATTTGATTTAAATTTTAATATATTTCACCAAAAAAAATTAATATAAATTTTTTATTATTGTGTAATATAATTATCTATTGCGTACAAATTCGTAAGATTTAATGTAAAATATATATTCTTGTGTGATATAAATATATACTATATACTTTAAATAGTAATATAATTTTTTATAAAGTTCTAGTCAATTATGTGTGGATTAAATATAAATATAAGAATTAATGTGGAGGCTTTTTATTCATTTGATGTATATATTTTCTCGTAATTTAGACGTTAAATTTTAGTATAACAGTCTTTATAATTAACTGATATAATATAAATATTTATTCCTGTAATTTATATATCAATTTTACTTATCATAGTTTAAAGTGTAATAATTTAAAAATGAAAATAAAAAATTGTTAAAAATTATGACATTTAATATTATAAATATTATATTTAAAAAAAAATTCACTAACCATTACAAACAGGTAATAGCAATAGATACATGCATAATTATTTGATAATTAAAGATAAATTCTTCAAATTAGAGTCATTTTATTATAATTTTTAATAAATCAAAAATAAATTCTTAAACATACAAAATATAAATATTTGATAATTAATTAATAATAAAACTACGAAACACATGCAAAAATATCATAATCATTACTAACAAAATGTATTGTATATGGATACCTTTACGATATAATTAAGTAGAGAAAAATTGTTAAGAATAGGAGGACGATAATAACCACACATATGATTAACACATCAAAAAACACATTTGGTTAATATTTTATTGACCATAAAAGCAAGTTTGCAGAGTCTTACATTGTTTAATAAAAAGAAATTTATTCTTTGTGTATTTGAAATCCAAGGCTCTTAGTTAGCATGATAGAAAAAGAAATACTTAAATTATTTTTAGAATAACTTGATTCCTTCTCTATTCACAAGAAAATATATAACTGACACTCAAATCTGCTGCTCACTTTATCTACATCCATCCATTCCATTACTCAGTTTTCCTTCAATTAACTTTTTCTCCTACGTACACGTCAAATCTTCTAAACATAATATTCATGTCAATATACAAAAATGTAAATGCATTTAAGAGGGTTTATCTTTCGTAAGATACTCATCAAAATAAAGCATTCTTCTCTAAATTTTTCTCTTGTGTATAAGCGTTGTAGATGGCCAATAGGATCTCACCTTATATATATAATAATAATAATATACTGTGACTGCTAATTTGTTTTATTTTTGGCTGAATTAAGCCAGGGTTTACTTGTCGTTTTTGGTTTTGGACTCAACACATTACATGAAGTGTTTGTATGGATTGCATGTCCTCTCTAAGCCATCTTACCTTCATAATTATCTATACTATGTACAAAGTTAGGTCATACGAAAAAAAGTTTTTGCCAGTGTCAAGTTCTCAGCAATGCACCATTTTATGACCTTAATCACTGTAAATTTACAATTAAAGGAATTAAATTTAAAAAACTATAGCAATTAAATTAAATCTTCTTTAACATTTTCTTATAATACAAAAGTAACAGAAAATTAAATGTAGGCTGAACAATTTGGCCCACACACTATATAAAGTAGGCCAAATCCATGACAAATGACAAAAGGATTTTCTAAGATGAGTAAAGCCTTGTTACATTGCATTGCTCAAGTGTGAGGCTTCGAAAAATGCTTACAGGAAAGAGTAACCTGCAACAAGTCTGTGACAGGAAGCTACAGGATTTACAGCAATTGAGCATCCAAAATGCAAAGCTTTCACTGACCGGTAAAAGAGGAATGCTGAGTGGGGAAATGGAAAGGGGAAGAGATTGTAATGCATGGGCAGATTGCAACTGGTAAAAGTGGCAAATTCAATAGTAGATAAGTTTTGTGTGACAGATTTATGAACGACATTTAAGCAAAAGGACTGGGAACTAAAAAAATTAATTTTAAATTTGAAAGATCAAAAACAAAATTATTCTAAATTCATTTTCTTCATTAATTCATTTTTCAATGGGCCGAATGCCCTTCTTTTGAAAAAGCCCAAATTTTGGTTTTTCTTTTTAGAAATTGAATTCATTTTCTATATGGTCCAAAAATTGATTTTATAAATAATTATTATTTCTCAATCATCTTATCCATTCTAATAAGTTAATTGATATAAAAAAAGATTTCTTACCCTTTTCTTTAAGCATGGCCGAGAGCCTTTAAGAGGAAAATGGGTTCCAAAATTTGTTGCTCCAAGTGATCTTGAGGCTTAAAATTGGTTTTCAAGAAAATAACTAGCTTGCATAAAAATAGGCTCATTGATGGTTATTTATAATAGGATATTAAGTTATAATATGGTACCAACAATAAAAATAATTTAACATAAAAATAAATGATAATGACCAAGATAACAATAAGATAAATGACAATAATTTAAATGGGCAAATATAAATTGCAATAAGTAAAGCAAAAATTAAAGGACAAGAATTTAAATAGCAAGAACTTAAACAATAAAGTAAATGACATAATGTAAATGGGCAAAAATATAAATAAAGCACAAATAAAAAAATATGGCAGCATAATGGAATAATAACAAAGCAAAAAATAAATGAACATTAAAGCAAATGACTTAATAAAGCAAGAATTAAAATGATCAAGAATATAAATTGTTACATAGTAATAGTAGTAGGATTAGTAAGTTATTTGGGTTTAAGGGATAACCCACACACACACCCATTAAGAAATAAATGTAGAGCTTAAACCTCACTCCCCCTTACCTCTAAATATGGTTGGTTGGTGGAGAAATAGAAGAGGAGGGGTGGTTGGAGGATTAAGAGCTTAAACTTGGTGGAGGTCTTTTAATGGAGAGAAAAAAAATTTCAAGAGCTTGGGGGAAGGAGGTGCTCCATGGTTCTAGCAGCTGGGAGGCAGGGAGAGGGCTCTGATTTTCTGAAGGGAAAGTGTGTAATAGTGTAGTGATTGATAAGGTTTATTTATAGGACAAAAAGTAGGTATTTTAGATTTAATTTTTGAATCAAAAACAATAGAATAACAATTTTATGTGTACTTTCCCCATGTGGGCTGAGGGACAACGTCCCAAACCAGTCAAAGGGCTGAAAAACCAAAAAAAATATTTTATATAATTATTAGATATTAAAAATAATTAAATATTAATTTAACGCAATAAAATTAGATAGAAATTTCGGCTAAGTTTTTGGAAAATATGGTCACACCACATTTTCAAGTATATTTTTGTGAGCCTTACAAATTTTTTCAGATTTTTCTCACATACATATTATTTATAATATTTTTTTTCATTAAAAAGGCATTTATTAAGCTAGTAAATCCAATTTTTTCCAAATAATATATTTTTCGCACTTTTCACTATTTTTACCTTCAAATAATATTGGTATAATTAAAATATACTCAATATATTTTTTTAAAAAATATTTTGAGGTTAAAAAGTCTTCTGCTAGCCTCCACAGTCGACTAAGGGTATATCGGTCATTTCACAAAAACTGTCCCAATAAATTTCCAAAAATTTTCTAAAATTATTATTAAATATTTTGAATATAAATATGATTTAAAAATAATTTTTAAACCTCTCTAGCTAATTTTTACTATTTTATCCTATTAAGCTAGTTTTCAGGGATAAATAAGTTATTGTATCACTCCTGGGCCCTAATCCAAATAAATATTAAAAATTATAAACTAGATAGAACTCACTAATATGAATATAATCGTGAGAATCATACCCTTGAGGTTCCCATTTTATTTTTCATAATTAATCATAGAATAATTAGAAAAACAACGAGTAAGTTAAAGTGGGGGTGTTACATTTCTCACCTCCAACAACCAGGAAAAATACGAGGCATGTATAATCGGGCTCATTATGGCGGTTGACATTGGTGTCATGTTATTGCGCATATGTAGCGATTCCCAGCTGATGATCTCACAGATTAATGGGGCCTATCAAGCCAAAGAGTCGATATTGTAGAAGTATTTGGAAAAAGTTAAGACTCTCATGGCAAAGTTCAATAATATAGACTTTGTCTACATTCCACGGGAGAAGAATGTAAAGGCAGATATTTTATCAAAGTTGGCTAGCATGAAGTCTTCTAGCAATAATAGGATGGTCATTCAACAGATAATCCACGAGCCTAATCTCGTGTTGGCTATTGAGTCGGAGCAGAGTTGGATGTCCTCTATTATTAGCTATTTGAATGAAGGCATTATCCCGGAAGACAGAAAAGAAGCAAGGAGGCTAGAACAATCCGCAGCTCATTTTTGCATAGTGAATGATAAACTATACCGACATGGCTCCTCACAACCATAGCTTAGATGTTTGAGAAAACCAGAATTCGAATACATGATGGCCAAGATACACGAGGGATGCTGCGGCCAACACTTGGGAGGTAGAGCATTGGCTAAAAAGATACTCAGACCCTGCTATTATTGGCCGATGTTAGAAAATGACGCAATGGAGTTCGCTAAAAAGTGTGATAGATGCCAAAAATGCTCCGACATTCATCTGCCCCCCCCCCCCCAGAAGACTTGACCATGATTACTTCCCCATGGCCTTTCATATGGTGGGGTATTGATATACTCGGCCCCTTTCCCACAGCACCCGGCCAAGTTAAATATTTGGTGATAGCAATTGACTACTTCACCCAGTGGATTGAGGCATAAGTGTTAGCCACTATCACGGCAAGGAATGTGGAGAACTTCGTATTCTGACGGAATATTTGCAAGTTCAGAATACCAAATGTCCTAGTGTCAGATAACGACATTCAATTTACAAATAGGAGCTTCCAGGAGTTCCTGACCAGATTGAAAATCAAGCAACACTTCACATCGGTTGAACATCCCCAAACAAACAGACAGGCAAAGGCAGCAAATAGAGTCATCCTTAGAGGGCTCAGACAGCATCTAGATGAAACGAAGGGGTGTTAGGTTGAGCAATTATCACATGTCCTATGGGCATATCGCACAACCCCCCATTCTTCCACTGGAGAATCTCCTTTCTGCCTTACTTACGGTGTAGAGGCAATGATTCGGGCAGAGATTGGAGAGCCGACGTGGAGAGTGGCTAATCTAAGGCTAGAGGATAATGATGGACTGCTACGTTCAGAGTTAGACATAGCAGAAGAAAGAAGGGAGGTGGCTGCCATAAGAGAAACTGCCTTGAAAAGACAGGTCGCGGCGAGGTATGCTAAGAAGGTCATACATTGTGCTTTTGAGCCCAGCGATATGGTCTTAAGGTGTGCCAACATAAGAGGAAGAAACTCCAAACAAGGAAAACTTATCGAGAAATGGGAAGGCCTGTACCGGGTTACCTTAAAGACTGGAACAGGTGCTTACGCCTTAGAGACGCTACCCTGGATTATCATCCCGCAGACGTGGAATGCAGGCAACCTCAGACGGTACTATAGTTGAGGCGTGATTGGTAATGCTAGTTTTGATTTCCTAGTTATTTTAAGTCTATAGTATAGTTGGAAAGAATCACATATTACTACTTGTGGCTTTTGTAATATTTTTTGTTTCACGTGATTAATAAAATGAGAGTTTGCTTACCATATAAAGCTAAATACAGGGGTGAGCGAGCACACAAAAGTAAAAGGTCATTGCGAACTACTCCGTTTACGTGGATTCGTTAAAAATATTTTTAGCGATCTTCCTACTCCAGCAGGGGTAGGAAGATCGCTAAAAATAAAGATAAAGCCATTGCAAACTCCTTCGTGTACGTGAATTCGTTCCAGTCGGGGTAGGAAGATTGCTAAAAATGAAGATAAAGCCATTGCAAACTACCCCGTGTACGCGGATTCGCTCCAGCCGGGGTAGGAAAATCGCTAAAAATGAAGATAAAGTCGGGGTAGGAAGATCGCTAAAAATGAAGATAAGGCCATTGCAAACTACCCCGTGTATGTGGATTTGCTCCAACCGGAGTAGGAAGATCGCTAAAAATGAAGATAAAGCCATTGCGAATTACCCTGTGTACGTGGATTACTCCAGCCAGGGTAGGAAGATTGCTAAAAATGAAGATAAAGCCATTGCGAACTATCCTTTGTACGTAGATTTTCTCCAGCCAGGGTAGGAAGATCGCTAAAGAAGAAGAAGATTGCAAACTATCCCGTGTATGTGGATTCGCTCCAATCGAGGTAAGAAGATCGCTAAAGATGAAGGTTGTGAACTACCCCGTGTACGTGGATTCGCTCCAGCCGGGGTAGGAAGATTGCTAAATAAGAAGCGCATAAAGGTAAAGTGTTCAACGAAAACACCAAGAACAAAAGCGAACAAACATGAAAGCATTCAACGAAGACGCGAATAGTAATCTATATATATAAAGTAAAGTATATATCAAGTCGTACTCAACAGAGGAAGGCATCGCAACCTGTCATTTACATGCAATGTATTAACATGTATACAAAATCCAAATAAAACTTAAACAAAAGTTACAAAATAAATCGGCATCCTGGCTCTTCAATCTCTGGCGTTGGCAGCATCTAGAGGAATATTGGCATCTTCGGGGTCAGGATCATCACCAAGGATCACCACCTCGGTTGAAGGCAGGATAGTTGGCATCATCTGTGGGGTCGATATAAAGTTTTCTACAAGTTTCCTTGCGGCATCTTGCTTATCTGCTTGAAGCTTGAGATCGATCCTAACACCCTGATGCTCTCCATCGGCTTCATCCTCCTCAGCGTTATCTTCAACGTCGGAACTAGCTGTTGGAACGTCTGGATCTATCGGCGTCATTTCATCATTTACGTTTGCGTGCCAAACACCATCGATCACTTCACAGTTCGATCGGGTGCACGCAAGGTCCATGTTCCTTTGGAGGAGGAAGCGTACTTGCTCCATTGTATTTTCAAAGGACAGCTGGATAGATTCGATCTAGCGGCGACGCATCAAAGTAGATTCCTTTTGGGAAGTTGCCACGTCGACCTTTAACTCCCACATCGCAGCCTCTAAAATTTTCACCTTGTCTTCGGAGGCCTAGAGTTGGGAAAACAGATCCATGTCAAGCTCGGCATATTTCGCGTCGGCAGTAAACAGTTTCGCTTAGAGATCAACTTTAGTCTTAGCTAACTACAGTTTATCAGTTTTCTCTCCTGCCAACTGCCTTTTCAAAGAGCGCATTTCCTCCTTCAGCTCGGTAATCCTTCGATTTGACTCTTCCTTCGCCATGTGTGCATCCTCATCAGCTTGTTTGAGCTTGGATATGACTGCATCCTTCTTCGCTAGGATATCCAAGGGGTTCTTATTGCCGAACGCCTCCCTCATAAGCACATATTATGAATAGCCATGGAACATATGACTGAAGAGGGAGCCTAGTCCGTCAAGCCCATCCTGCATAGCACCTAGTTCCCCCCTCATCGAGCTCACCTCGCTAGAAATTTTATCTTCAAAGATCGCCGCCTTCCCAGACAAAATATGCTTATCAGCCAACTCCATCATCGAAAGAGAAGGCCGATCATGTCGTAGCCTTTTTGCAGGTGGCGCCTTCTTTGGTATAACATCAGTCACTGCCCTTTTCCCGGAGGTGACATCAGTCGAAGCGATATTATGAGGCACTTTTTGGGAAACCCCGGCTGGCAAGCCAATCCCGGAAGGCGCGACCTCAGTGGAAGCCGGCATTGCTTATGTAGGTGCATCTCGGTTCTCGACCTCCCTGATCACTATACCTTTTATTGGTACGAGGACCGGGGGAGGAAGCGCTTGTGTTTTTTCCACCACCTTAACCTTTCCCTTAGCCCTCCTCGGTTCTTTGGGCTTAGCCGCCTTATCCTACTAGAGGGCCAAGGCGAAGTCGGCCATCTTTGATTTCACCATCGTATCTGCAAAATAAAATAAAATGATGAATGAACCTGATCAAGATATGCACAAAATATCAAGACAATCAGAAAACAAACATGTAAAAAGTTTACATAAACATACCAAAATATTGGCGGTATTCAATAGGGGTAGTGCCAATTAACCACTGGCAGGGATGCAATCTTGCGGGTTTTTTATCATGGCAGAAAAATGGTCCTAGGCTCGAGCTTCTTTCGAGGTCAAGTCATCATTTCGGACCAAAAACTTTCCATGATCCAAGCAATAATGGTCATACGACCAGTATAGCGGAAACCAGAGCTCAACAACATTCTCCCTTGCGTCGCAGACCATAAAAAAAACCTCCCAGCTCTTTGCATGGGGATGCAAAAAGAAGAATTTATCCTTGTAGTCCTTCTAAAAATCCTGGAAGGGTTTAAGTAATGCCCTAGCCCAAACACTTCGAAACGAGACAGAGGAGAACTTATTATCATAAGTTTGGCGGATGGGGGTAAAGTAGTACAGAATTAAATTTTGGCTATAGACAACTCCCTCCCAGTTGCACAGACTCTCGAATGCCACCATGAAGCCCTAAGCATTGGGATGAAGCTGTGAAGACGCGACACTCAGAAAGTTTAGGACCGACACCTAGAACTCCGTCAGTGGTAGCCTAATCCCGAGGTGCTCAAATAATGTTAAGTACATGGGAAGGAAGTCGGGGTATAAATATCCCGCCCTGTCACCTTGGCCTCGTCCAGCAGGGTCCTCATGTTTTCTTTCCGGCCCTGCGAACATATGCGGCCATCATCCCCGGGGGCAACCACGTCAAATGCCATCTCAGCACCACCCTAACTTAGCTCGAGATGACCCGCCAAGGCATCTAAGGCCACCTAGTTGAAGCACGACTGAGTTCCTGCCACTTCCTTGTCAACCTAGTCAACGTCCAGGCCGGTCGCGTCGTGGTATGCCTTAGGAGTAGTCTCCACAGTCCTAATAGTTTTTCCCATCTCCCTGTCAAAAACAGTGAAAGAAGGGTTAGAAGAGGCCGACTGGAGCTTTAACTGTGACTCAACCCCGGCGATGGATTACGTCGACTTTTTATCCCTGAAAATACTGCTTGGCTTGGAAAGGATCCTCATCAAGTCTGGGTATTGCACCCAGGCTTTGGCATAATCCAATACCTCAGGACAGATTATGATTTTAGGCGATGAGGGCTATTTTGGGTAGGCTGTCACAAGACGCTCATCAGTCCTCTTTGCGGACCTTCGTCTACCCAACCTACCTCGGATCGCTCCCCCCGCCCCCCGTGTGTAGCTGCGAGACTAGCCAAAGAACCGACGATACCCACTTGGCCACGACGACCAGTGCGGTGAGATGGAGGCACCGCCGTAGACTGAAAGAGCCAGTTAGCGACGAAACCCCTTGGGCGGCTTCCATGACTGCCCCGAACAAAAGACGAAACATCGTGTCTACGTGGGTCCATCTTCGACCAAACAAAAAACACAATACAGTATGAGAAACCAAAATACAAAGGAATGCTTAAAGTGAAGACGAGAAAGAGAATGTCACCTTAGTATATAAAATTGCTGGTAATGAAGAATAATGGAGGTAGAACAGCAAGCTTCACGTCCTTCACCGGAGAAAGAAAACGCGGGAGACGGAAGGTACTCTCACGAAGAAGAAACAAAATCTTAACAGCAGAATGAAGGTAAGCGTACCAAATTGTGAGAATCTAAGCCTTTATATTACGGGCCCATATTAGGGCCAAGCCTAAGTCCAGCCTAAGTCCAGCATTTTCAAAAGACAGCTGCCAAATCTATTGGAATTCGAAGCACTACAAATTTTAAAATATCGAATCATTACGCATTTAATGCGCCTCGGTTATCAAAAAACTACAACACAATTGTTTGGAAAATGAAAAGACTCAAACCTCTCGACTCCAAAATCGGCAAGCCTTTCCCAGCGGAATGAATTACTGACTTGGGGGCAACACCATCTCGGACCCTCTTTCAGGCACTTAAGCCGATGATGCCTATTCCAAGCATCACCAACTCAGGGGCAACTGTTACGAGGCTGACTTAGACTCCTAAGTCGACGATACTTCTCTAAGCATCGCTAGCTTGGGGGCAACTGTTTTGGGGGTCACTCGGACCCATAATCTAAGTCGACTCATACGTCATCTATCCTGGCTCGCACAATCTCTGGTATCCTGGCTCATAAACCCCTGTTATCCCGGGTCGACTCCACCTCTATCCCGGCACAGCATGAAAAGCACCTAACGACAAGGAACATGTGTAGTTAGACACCCAAACGCACATTGCCACATGGCACTCAGCTTTAACAGAATTTCACTCCAAAACACATTATATAAAGGACTCCACACCCATCA
This sequence comes from Spatholobus suberectus, assembly GCA_004329165.1. Taxonomy (NCBI): domain Eukaryota; kingdom Viridiplantae; phylum Streptophyta; class Magnoliopsida; order Fabales; family Fabaceae; genus Spatholobus; species Spatholobus suberectus. The sequence continues at coordinate 61,147,560 of CM014729.1, forward strand.
GGTACACACACTCTCTCATACTCACTCATACTGGGATCCTTATTGACTTAGGCATCGGAGTCCTTACAGGTGCCACCATCGTGGAAGCTTACCGGAAACGCTCTCTTGTGTTCACCACACAAAAGCTCCCTATTTGTATTTTTCTAGTCTGCTTTAATGTAGAACATATGGTTCACAATGGATGGAAATTAGAATGTAAGCATTCATTTTTCAAACGTGTTCTAGGTTAGGATGTATAGATACTTCAACATAATTGCCGAACTGATATACAGCCATATCAAATTAGATACTTGTGATATACTTTTAACGCTCAGCTTGCTCTGCTAACTTCACCATGTACATGAACTCTTTGCGGGGGAGGGAGCGCTCACCATTGCGAGATTGATTTGGTTGCAGATGAGAGAAAGAGGACCTTCGCACCACCCGCAATGGAGAGGGGGTTGCGCTCCTCCACAGTGAGCTCCTCTTTCTCGATGCCAGCAAAGACCTTCTACACGAACTCCACCATCTCCTCGTAGCGCTCAGCTTGCTTTGCCATGTACACAAACTCTTTGCGAGGGACAAAGTGCTCACCATTGTAGGGTCGATCTAATTGCAAATGAGAGAGAGAGAGAGTAAAAGAGAGGCAGGGAGTGCTCCGTTGCCTTCGCTGACCACTGCACTGTCCGCAGATGCAACCCTACCCTGCGTCTCGTACTCCCATTGCATTGCAAACGCGAAAACTACCGTCTTCATGGTGGCACGGGTATCACCAATGGCTGCCGAAGATTGTAGCAAGGGTTTATGGTAATTGTATTGTTGCAAGGGAATTAGGTAATTGGATCAGGGGTTTTCTGGGCATTCAACAAATTTCAAAAAGAGATATGCTGACATAGACTATTCAAAAAAACGCCATCAAACCTGCTACCATAGGTCAAAAATGTACACTTGACCACCGTACACCGCTTGTCATCTTTCTCCATTGCAGAATTCGTTTGCGAATTATATATATCTCTGGTGAGACTTCAATCATGCATCAGAGGCGTCAAGAAGATGGCCTACTCCAAAAAGCTTTGGTTTCTAATTTGCACTTTCCCTGTGGTCCTTCAACTCCACTTCTCCCCAGCAAAAGCTGCCATCAAAGGTGGCTACTGGTATTCTGAAAGTGGTCTCGCAGTTGCTGACATCAACCCCTCTCATTTCACCCACCTGTTCTGCGCATTTGCCGACCTCGATCCCAACACCTTCAAAGTCACCATTTCTTCTTCAGACGCACCTCGGTTCTCGACCTTCACCCAAACCGTGCAGGCAAAGAACCCTTCAGTGAAAACCCTTTTGTCCATAGGTGGCGGCCGCGGTCCCACTTTGGCAGAAAGATTTGCCAAAATGGCCAACCAAGCCAGCACCCGCAAATCGTTCATAGATTCTTCAATCCAAGCAGCCAGAGCGAACAACTTCCATGGACTTGATCTTGATTGGGAGTACCCTTCCTCAGACACGGACAAGACCAACTTTGCCTCACTCATCAAGGAGTGGAGAGCAGCTGTGACCCAAGAGTCTAGCACTTCTGGCAAGCCGAAGCTGCTCTTATCTGCTGCTGTGGCCGGCTCTGACCAGATCACCCCGTTGAAATTCTACTCAGGACAGGACATAGCAAACAACTTTGACTTCGTCAATGTGATGACCTATGACATCTTCACCTCAGGTGGGTATCCAACGTCAACGCGGCCACCTGCTCCTTTGAATAACACACGGGGCCAATTCAGCGTGGACCAAGGGGTCACAACATGGATTCAGACGTTACGGGTGCCACCGAGCAAACTTGCTCTGGGTTTGCCCTTCTACGGTTACAAGTGGACTTTGTCAAATCCTAACGTCAACGGACTTTTTGCACCTGCCACGCAGGGACTTGGGGCTGTGAAGTACAAGGATATCAAAAATGTTGGGGCGCCGCCTCTGTACAATTCCACGTTTGTTACCAATTACTGCTTTAAAGGGACAGATTGGTACGGCTATGATGATATTGACAGTGTTACTGCCAAGGTTGCTTATGCCAAGCGGAAGGGATTATTTGGATATTTTGCTTGGCATATTGAACAGGACCGCAACTGGGCTCTTTCTCAATCCGGTAAGTAATATACCTTTTAATATATTTTTTTTAACATATTTTTTATTATCAGTTAAAGTTCATTAAAAATTATGAAGTTATAAATAAGACTTGTTAAATAAAAAATAAAACTCACAATTTTATAATTTTTAATAAATTTCGATCAATAATAAAATGTGTTACAGCATGCTAACATTTCTCATATATAAAACTCGCCTTCAAAACATTTTATAACTTTTTTTAATGGTACGTACACCAAACTAATTAATTTTTATCGATCGTTCTAATGGGAAAATTTTAACTGTGCTTTTGCAGCTTCTCAAGCATGGGGGGTGTAATCATGGATTGCAGACACAGAGACAGCTATCTACATTATAATAAAGTTACTTAACAAATAAAATTGTATTATAATCTTGTGCGCGATGTATCGCTATGAAATAAATCTCCATCTCGGCTATATATATGAAATCACTGGTTTTATCTTTTGCAGGCTGTGACTCTTTGTTGACTTCTGTATCAAAAACATATAATTTGATATAATGAATTAAGATGATAAAGATAGATAGCTAACTACTTTAATTATGATGATATCCGTATCCTGTGTGTCTAAATTCGTTTATAAAATATTCGTATCATTGAGTGGTTGGTCCGAATAACACTAGGTTTGGGTCTTTTAAGCATGTAATTAGGAGTTCAAATCCTAACTGGTGCATAGAGAGAAAAACTTGTTGGGAAGGAGCAGTCTGCCTATGACTGCCAATAGATCCTCTTGGAGGAGATTAAAAATCTTGGCGACCAACCAAAATACTCATTTGCAATCATATGTGCCACAAAAAAGAATGTGGTTTTAAAATATAAAAGTGCAATCAACATGTAATTTGCAATCATTATACATTGGAGACAAATTCGCGAAAAAAAATTATTTGAAAGCAAAATTTGCGAGATTATAAAATTTTGGGAAAAAAAATGCAATTAGGCCTTTGATATATTTTAAAATATGAAGATTAAATTAATGTTAAGTAAATTTATGATGGACTAAATTAATAGTTTAATTAATTTTAAAAAATAAGTATTAAAGTTCAAGTTATAAAATTTATTTTTTTACATATTATATTTTTGTCATATTATGGTTTTCAGATGTAAAAAAATTGACATATTTTGTCATACTGTGGTAATCACATTAATATTAATATATATAGAGAGAGAGAAATTAAAAAAAAACTATAAAATGTATAATGTTAACAAAATAATTACATGTACTTACTTCCTAAAAGGACTAATTCATAACGTGGATTAATCCATAACGCACGCTTTAGATTTAGACTAATTAGTGTTCATGAAAAAAAAAAAAAACATGATACCTTTTTATAATTTCAGTCCCATATAATCAAATATAAAAGTATGAATTTGAAGAAAACTACTTCTCACTCTATTTCTATTTTAAATCATATAACCGTTTTTTTAACAAAGGTTTAAACTTTTAATTACGAAGCATAGATTTTTTTACCATCTTCTTTCTATTCATTGTTTATGATTTTCCAAATAAACATTATGGGTGTATAATTGAAATATTTAGCACTTTCTCTGATAATGATGGCTCGTGTAATCGATGACTCTTGAAATTTAACCTCTTAGAGCATAATGACGACTCTTGTAATCAAACCCCTTAGAGCATATTAACCCGAGATGCTGTTCTATTAAGAACTCTAAGAGCAATTCTAATAGCAATTATACATGATTGTAGATTCCTCACCATCCCGTATATTTCTAATTTCTATTCTTCATATTTGTCGTTGACAAGCGCAAGAACTATTTAAGTTTCACCATGTTGGTATAATGGCAATACAAGTGGGTTCATATAGAATACCAGGTTTCTTTTGACTCTATGTTGTGCATCCTCTTGGCGATACGCCATTTCTTTCTCTATGATTATACTTTCCCTTTTCTTCTTTGTCGTTTGTTTCCTTTTAGGCACTGATCGTGTGACCCCACCACGTTTGGCCCTAAGTGCATAAGTTTGAGTGTGTTGTTGTGTTAACCTTGGGTCTGGAAAGTAAGACTGGCTATCAAGTTCACAAGTTGCACTAGAAATCTATCGAAATTTTGCTTTCAAGTCTATCAAGTTCACAACGCAGTTATTGGATTGAGGTTTTAAAAATTTATTTTGTATAAAATAGTGTTGTGGATTTAAAAGACTATGTAAAAATGTAATGACTTATCAATTTTTTAAAAGACTTTTATAATTAAGATTTTGTAGTTTGAATTTTAATGGATTTATATCATAAGAATTTATAAGATTTGAAAGAATTTTATAGATTTATAAGATTTGAAAAGATTCCATAAATTTTAAGCAAACATTCAAAGTTACAAGAGTTGTTGCTTCCCTATTTAATTACTAATACAACAACATATGTAAGAATAGTTATCACCAATCAAGAAAATCAATTTCACAAGAATATCTATATCATACTAATCAAGTAATATGTTTGCAAATATTTTTAAATAGGGGTAGGATCAAATTATACCATTGTAATTTACACTAACTATTAACCATTTAATAACTTTTAATTGGATAATTTTATCTCAAAACTTACCGTTGAATTGAAAGTTTCTTCAACATAGATCATATGTACAAAAATTTATATTAATTCAAAATTATTTGACACCTTATTTATATCGATCAAAATGGATGTAATATATAATTTTCAAAACATACTAAAATATGAATCGTTTGATTACCTTTTTATTGCTATTCAATTTTGACAAAATTTGACACAAATAATCTTGATAATATGTAATTATAATTCAACTGTTGAATCGATAAAAATCACTTTCTATATTAAGTTAATAATGGTATAATAGTTAGTATAAGTTACACTAGTGTAATTTGATCCCTCCCCAATAACATTATTTTTAAATAGAATTTTTGTATTTAATTTTTTAATTTCTTTGTAATAATGGGTTGAAAAGGCATGGAAAAGGAACATAGACAAAAACATGAGAAAGGAAAAAAAAATGCATGAAAATGGTGATCCACATCAATGTAATTGTGTTAAAAAAAGACGCAACAAGACAAATGTTTCTATAATAGAATCAATTCACAATACACCCCTATAAAGTATAAGTTTGTCCTTATGCATTTTGATCGAGCACAAAAAAAGCCAAGTATCCAAAGGTCTTTATGCATTTTTGACATTGTCTTTTTGGTGATGCATACAATCAATTTGTCTAAACAAGTTGATTAAAGACAAAAAAAAAAGGTCTTTTACCTAATTATAGAGAAGGCGTGTAAGATTGAAAGAAAGAGATGACTGAGTACTCTGTATCACCTTCAACAAAAATAAAAGGAATTATGTGTGATATGGGAGAAAGAAAAATCTAACAATGGTAGAAAGAGGAGGAATGAGAGGATAAGAAAGTCTCGAGGGTTTGGGTAAAATTGTTGGATGAAGGTAGTATTTATACATCCTATTAAAGAGTCACACATAATTTATCGAAATCCATTCTACAAAATAATCCATCAAAATTTAAATAATGTTGAATACCAAAAGACTTTTTGTAAGTTGTAAAAAGTCTTAATTAAATCCCACCAAATTTTGACATCCTCTTTAAAAAATCTTAGTAGTTCACATTAAATACCACAAGACTTATTTATATTATTTAAAAGTCTTAATTGAATACCAAATACTTTTTTATCACAAGAAAAATCTTTTAAAAGCTCAATCCAGTACAACCCTTTAAAAATGCTTCGTCCAAACATATGGTTAATTTTTTAGTTATATATATGATGAAGATAGTTCATAAAAGGTTTCCAACAGAAAAGGTAAAAGAGAGAGAGAGAGAGATAGATTTATTACGTGATTGAAGGGAAATCACTAACATTAGATTACATTTTTTAGACTCATTTTTCATATCATGTTATATTTCTCTTTATCTACTTCTTCTTCTTCTTTTTTTTTTTTTAAAGTTTAAGTTCTCTCTCCATGCACCGCCTTTGGTAGCTAGTGAGTGTAACAATCATTTATGGGTCTAGATCCTCTCTCAGGAAGCGCTCTCATCCTCTTTATCTGTTTTTTTTTTTTTTTTAACTTTAACCTCGCACTTTCTTATTCTCCCCCCTTTCCACTCTTTAATTGAATAATCATATTTGGTACTAATACAGTAATACGAATTCAAAGGAAATCTTGAATTTGATTGAACATTAAATATTAACAATTATAATAAGCAAAGCAAGGAATTGCTTTTCCGTATGTCATAAACTACCTACTTAATTAGGTCACACCCTTACACGGTCTTGCAGGACAAGCAAGGAATAAGAATTTTCAATCATGGAAAGCAAGCCATCCAATTTCGTCATATCAGGGAAGGCTAATCCTATAAGAGCATTTAGCTTCCTCTGGTTTTCTATAAACCGTGCAAACAATCGCTGTCACATATCTTTGTGACACAACATCTTTGGAATTTGGAGGTTTATATTGGTTGCTACTTGCTGGTTTAATTCATTGTCAATGGACACTGAGACAGGTAGAAGTAGAAGACGGGTTGGAACAACAAGCTCATCAGCAGCACCGCCAGTGGCTGAAGAGATCGTACCTAATTGGGGATGGACAGAGGACCATTCAGGCCATTTTCTTCTTGTAGATCTTCCTGGTATTCAAAAACCTCATCATGGTTTTAAATTGTTGTTATGGTCACGTTTATAATTACGTACGTTACAATTACTTAAATTGCGAGCAAATACGCAGTTATGATATTGTCGTAGAAAACTCAGAAAACGCAATATCGCGGACATCTATACTTACGCCCCACAATTTTAAAACCAGTGCACCTGAATAATATTTTTACATTAAAAAAAAAAATGTGCATACGTACTATAAGGATCAATGTTTCTTGTTTTCTTTCTCATGGCTAGTCATATTTTTACTAAAAGAAAAAAATGTCATATAGGTGTCATGATAAATTAGCTCCTAATAATAAAATTATTTTTAAATATTATGAATCTATACTAATAGAATAAAGAATATACTATATAACAAATAATTTTGTTCGCATAAAAAATCAATATACATTATAAATACATCAAATATTATTATAATAATCATATTCTTAGTATAGATTCATAATGTTTATATTGATAATTTAATGTTTTTAGAGGTTTTATACTGATAGATAAACTTAACATTTAACACTTTTTGTATAATAGTAAATGGCATTTATTTTATATTATGTTTTAGCTTAATTGACCTATTATATATATATATATATGAGTTTAATGACTATGCATTGTTAGTACAAATTTTTTACACTGTTAACTAATCACAAATCACTGTTGTTATGACTTTTAAGACAACTATTGTAAAAATCAATAAACTTATTATACACAGTAGTTTGTGATTAGATGACAGTGTAAAACGGCTTTACACCATCGGCCTATTTTTTTTTTTTCTCTCTCTATATATATTTCATGAACCTCTTTGTCATCTTGCCTCAGAATTCAGGAAGGAGGAGGTGAAGCTTCAGGTTGATGGCTCCACTGGCCGTATAATTGTAGAAGGCGAAAGGCAAACAAATGAACAGAAACGTGTTCACTTTGAGCTGACATTTCCGGTGCCAGCGGATTCAGATATGGATAACATATCCGGAAACTTTGATAGTGAAATCCTTCACGTGTACGTTCCCAAGCGAACTTCACAAGAGCACAGAGAAAGCGAGATAGAGAAAGCCTCAAATGGCAATGTTGAAAGGCCACAAGAAATTGAAAGTGAGGAACCCAATGTTGTTAACGAGGAGAGGGATCGTGCTCCTGCGCGACAGGGATAGAGAGAGGGGAGAAAGAACCAACGAAAATGCACAATACATGGAGGATTATTCTGAAAAATTAACAAGGAAGTCGGAGCAAAAACACGACATGTTAAGAGCTCTAGTGGAGGTTTTGATGAGAAACAAGGGAGTTGTTACAACAGCTGTTGTGGCTTTTTCCTTTGGGTTGTATGTATCCAATAAGTTCCATTCATGGAATGAACCGTGAGTGAAGTCCCTTGACCATGCATCCATGAATATACATATCAAGCTGTCTTTATGTCTCATGATAATGTACATGTACAAGTAATAATATGTATAACTTGTTGATATTATAAGTAATAATATGTGGACTTTATCCTTTTTGCTCTTTCCGATTATATGCAAGCATAATTTGATTTAATTAATTCCTAATGATTTAGTTTGGCAAGTCAGAAAAATGGAAAACTTGAGTGGTACGTGTATAGATGGGTGTATTGACTGAGTCCTGCAGGTCGGCTGCATGACCGAACAGACCACGGATGGCCGATCAAGTGCACCTTGGATTAGCGTAAATTAGGTAAGTGTCTTTGTAGGAATCCCCCCCGATGCGAGGCTTGATTCTAACATTGGAAGGGAGGAGCGTCATTGCAGGTATCTCCAAATTGCCATAATAAAGGAAATTGGGCAACGAATTAAGGAGAAGGATATCCTGCAATATTGATAAGGAATATCTGACGATATAAGGAACTCATGTGCACACTTTTTAACCCTAATTCTTATTAATAACCTAAAACCCTGCTCGATCCAAGGCCTTCCCTGACTTGAGTATCGGAGTGTCTTTGTAGGTACCTTCCCCCGCCTCCCCCCCCCCCCTGATGTGAGGCTTAATTCTAACATTGGAAGGGAGGAGTGTCGCTATGAAGGAAGAGTTTGGAGAGAATCCATTTTTCGGTAAGAACATTTTGGCACCTACCGTGGGGCCGAGGTAAACTATCCCTTGACCACTACTTAAAGGAGATGGTGAGAACGAGGAGCATAACAACAGATGACCAAGGCAATGGCGTGGAGCCGTCGTTGGAGAGCCACCCCTAAATCCAGGCCTTGCGTCAAGAGATGGCGGTTATGAAGAGGAAGAATGAAGAAGAGATGAAAAAATTGCAGAAAGAGAATGAGGAGATCCATAAACAACTGGAGAAGGAGAGCCAGTGTAATCAAACCGCTCATGAGGGGATTGAGGAATCCGAGCACCCCACCTAGCGCTCTCATGTCGAAACCAGCTGCTAACCTGAGATGCGCGAAAAGCACCGGTGGACTCACGACCGAGAACCCTGACTGAATCCTGCCTTCTATCAGTAGGAGGATCAGTCCGAAGACATCCCTTCATAGATGGCATCATGGAAACACCTTTACCGTCAACCTGGAAAAACTTGAACCTTGACCGCTACGACGGGACGACTGACCTTGACGAGCACATCGACGTGTATACCACCTAGGTAAACTTATTCACCAATGATGGTGTAATTTTATGTCGTGTCTTCTCGACCTCCCTTAAGCGAGCGACCCTAAACTGGTACACTTGGCTACCGCTGAACCCGATTGACTGTTTTGCTACCTTTGTTGTGAGGTTTAGAGCGCAATATACAACCAGCAAGATGCACCACCTCACTTTGATTGCCCTGGTGAACCTAAGGCAGGAGGATGATTAGCCCTTGAGAATGTTCATGGAGCAGTTCGCTGCGATCTCGGTGAAGATCAGGGATTTGAACCCTAAGATTACTTTACACTCCATGATTATGGCCTTGAAACCTGGGCCTTTCTCAAACAGCTTGTGCAAGAAACCACTGGCGGACATGGACGAACTCCGGGCTCGAGTGGTAGGCTACATTCAAATGGAAGAAATGGTGGAATTCAGAGATCAAGTCCGAGCGAGATGTTGAAGAAGGTGAATGAATGTGAAAAGTCGAAATTGGGACGGGAAAAGAAACAGAGGGTGAAGAGGGGATTGTCTGGCCTTAAATACAACCACTACACTCCCCTCACCACTAGCCAAGCTCACATCATGGAGGAAGCCTGCAGTACAAAGTTGTTGCAACTGTTGCCGAAGAGTCGCTCCCTAAAAGGTGCGGATTGCAACAAACATTGCTGGTATCATGGGAATTACAAGCACTCAATGGAGGAATGTTGGACCCTTTGTGACAAGATTGAAGTGCTAATCCAGGCCGGACATTTGCAGAATCACGTCCAGAGAACACATGGCGGTCGGGATGGGAGTCGAAACTAGTATAGGGGCCAGAGAGAAAGACGAGCTAATGAGCAGCCTACAAGGAATGAAGAAGAACGAAACCCACCTTCTCAAGGGAATTAATACTCGTCTGAGGGGAATTATCAACATGATAGCCAGAGGGTTTTTCGGGGGAGGGTTTAACAGCTTTGCGAGGAAGCAGTACTCGAGGGCAGTACGGTTGGTGAATGCCGTGGGGAAACCCTTGAAAAAGCACCCTCCCGATAACCTTCAACAATGCTGATTTTCAGGGGGTAGACCTTAAACAAGATGACCTGGTCATCATTACAGTGGAAGTTGCAAACTTCGCCCTAAGAAAGACACTAGTCGACTAAGGAAGTTCAGCCGACATCCTCTATATGGACACTTTCAAAAGTTAGAGATCCTGGAGCACCTAATATAGCTATACCTAGAGTAGTTGGTGGGATTTGCTAGCGAATGAATGGATACTCACGGGTACATTGATATGCTCACCACTTTTGCAGACAAAACTACTTCCTGTACCATTATGGTGAGATATTTACTGGTGAATGTGGATACTTCATATAACATCCTAATCAAACGACCAACTCTGAATCAGTTAGGAGCAGTAGTTTCCTCTTTACATTTGGCAATGAAATTCCCCTCTGCGATCGGCCAAATAGTAATAGTCAGGACAGACCAGAAGACGGCTCGGGAATGCTATGTCGAGAGCTTAAAGGTTGGGAGAAGAGAACTAAAGTCAAGGGGTTGGCCCATATATTCTTTACACCCTTTTCATCCGAACAAACAAGTCAAACTTGACCCCTGAATCGAGGAGCAGAGGGTGAAGCCCACCGAGGACGTACAAAAGTTCCAGTTGGGATGACACCCCAATCAGTGTACCCGACTTAAACTCAATCTGCTGGGGGAAGTGTCAAGCAGCATCGCCAAGATCTTGAACACTAACGCAGACCTGTTTATTTGGACAGTTGCAGATATACCGGGATCGATCCAGGTTTCCACTGTCACAAACTTGTTGTGTGCCTAGAAGCACGACCAGTCACTTAAAGAAAAAGGAAGCTAGGAGAAAAAAGAAGACAAATGGTAGAGAAGGAAACGACCAAGTTGATAGAAGTAGGGTTCATCCGAGAGGTAGAGTATCTAACTTGGCTGGCCAATGTCAGGTTGGTTAAAAAGACAAATAAAAAAATGGAGAATGTGCACGGACTACATAGACCTTAACAAAGCTTGCCCTAAGGATGCCTACCTACTGCCAAGCATCGACAACTAGTTGAAGGTACCTTGGGTTATAAATTATTGAGTTTCTTGGATGCATACTCAGGGTACAACCAAATACCCATGTTCCTTCCAGACAAAGAGAAACATGCCTTCATAACAGATAGCTCAAACTACTGCTACTCCATAATGTCGTTCATATTAAAAAATGCTAGAGCAACCTACCAACATTTGAAGGATAAAGTGTTCGCAGGCCAAGTAGGCTAGAACCTAGAGGTGTATGTTGATGATATAGTGGTAAAATTTTAATATGCTATCAAACACATTGACAACTTAGAGGAAGTATTTAGTGAAGTCTGGTGATACAATATGAAGCTGAAACTCGAGAAGTGTGTGTTCGGGGTGCAGGGGGGAAAGTTCTTGGGCTTCGTACTAACTTATAAGGGGATTGAAGCCAATCCTGATAAGTGTCGGGCCATCATTGAGATGAGGAGCCCCTAGGACATCAAGGAAGTCTAAAGGCTAACCAGAAGACTTGCCTCCCTCTCCCAGTTTCTTCCTTGAACAGCTGAAAAAGCACACTCATTCTTTGGGCTCTTAAAGAAACCAAAAGCCTTATAGTGGGATGAGGAGTGCGAATCAACATTCAAAGAGTTGAAGACGTTCCTAGCGTCCCCACTCATCCTAACTCGACCAATGCCCGAACAGGACCTACTCCTATACCTGGCTATATTCTATCAGGCGGTTAGCTTGGTCATTGTACAAGAGGTGAAAGGCCAACAAGTCCCTATTTACTACATTAGTTGTGTATTACAAGGAGCGGAGATCCGGTACCAGGTCATTGAAAAACTCGCATTAGCACTGGTGACAGCCACCCGTAGACTCCGACCATATTTCCAAAGCCACTAGGTGGTAGTGAAGACGGACCACCCCATCCGGCAAGTGTTGAGAAAGTCAGAGCTAGTTAGGAGGATGATAGCCTGGTCGGTATAATTGTCCAAGTTTGGACTTAAGTATGAAGCAAAAGGCCCCATAAAGGCTTAATGCCTTGCCAACTTCCTAGCATAACTCACGTCACCAGCAGAACGAATCTCTCCATGGTGGACTTTATATGTGGATAGGTCTTCAAACTAAAGAGGGAGCGGGGCTGGTGTCATTTTGGAAGGACTCGAAGGAATGATGTTAAAACAATCCTTAAAATTCAACTTTTCGGCCTCCAACAATCAAGCGGAATACGAAGTGTTGATCGCAAGGCTCAAGCTAATAAGTGAAGTCAAGGCCACAAGAGTTATTTGTAGAAGTGACTCCTAGTTGATAGCCGGACAAGTATCCAGCACCTTCTAGACTAAAGATGCTCAACTCCTAAGGTACTACCATAAGGTAGTCCAATTGATAAAGAAGCTGAAAGAATTCAAGATAGAGCATATCTCGAGAGAAAAGAATGGGAAGGCTGACCTCTTATCCAAACTAGCAAGCACCAAGAGGTCAGGACAACACCAGACGGTGATACAAAAAACAATAATAAGGCCAAGTGTTGAAAAGGAGATTTTCATTGTGGAAAAAGAAAAGGAGGGGTGGATGACCCCTATCTGGAAGTACCTTACAAGCAGTGAGCTACCTGAAAATAGAAATGTAGCAAGAAGAATTCAAAGGAAGGCTAGCTATTACGTGGTGGAGGGAGAAGAATTATACAATAGGGGATTCCGTACCTTACTGATTAATTGCCTAGATTCCGATCAAGCTGGTTATGTCACGGATGAGGTACACTAAGGGATTTGTGGCATGCACACCAAAGGGCGTGCCATGGCAGCCCTCATCATCCGAGCTAGATACTAATAGCCGACCATCAAGGTAGACTGCATCGACTATTCAAAGAAATGCTAGGAGTGTCAATGGTTCAGAAGTTTATCCTATGTGCCATTCGACGAGCTGCACTCGATTGTGTCGTTGTGGTCCTTTGCCACGTGGGGAATGGATATACTCAGACCCTTCCACATTGCCAAGGACCAAGTAAAGTTCTTGTTGGTAGGAATTGAATACTTCACCAAATGGATAGAGGTCGAGCCCTTAGCCCGGATAATGGCGCCGAACGAGCAAAAGTTTGTATCGAAGAATATAATTTGTCGATATGGAATGCCACACTTGGTAATGATAGATAATGGAAGGCAATTCGTAGATCGTTCACTTTGAGAATTTTACAAAGGGCTCAGAATCCGGCACCAAGTCAAGTCCATTGAACACCCGCAGACCAACGGACATGCTAAGGCCGCGAATAAGGTAATACTTGGAGAGTTGAGGAAGAAAGTTGTAAAAGCTAAAGGTAGCTGGCCCAAGGAATTACCAGAAATCCTTTGGGCATACCATTGCACGCCTCAATCAATAATGCAGGAGACACCTTTCAGGTTGGTGTATGGAGCAGACGCTATGATTCCACTTGAGTTGGGAGAATTGTCCTTGCGCTGAATAGTATTCGACCCTAAGAAAAACAATGAAGCACTGAAGGCAATGTTGGATCTGGTAAAGGAAACAAGGGAGAAGGCAAGGATACATGAAGAAGCAAGGAAGTGGAGAACCGCACGAAGATAAAATGCGAAGGCAAGACTGAGAGACTTCAAGCTTGGTGACTTAGTATGGAGAAAGTTAGGAGAAGCCCAAAAGGATATTGGTGAAGGAAAGCTTGCCGCGAATTGGGGAGGATCGTTGAGAGTGGTTGAGCGGCTTGGCAACGGAGCCTACTGATTGGAACAGTTTATAAGTGAAAAAATCCTATGCACATGGAATGTTTCTCATTTAAAGATGTACTTCAGCTGATACATGTAACGACGATGTACTTTTTTTCCTACCTTGGTCTTTTGTCCCAAAAAGAAAAAATATGGGTTTTCGCTAGGGAGGTTTTAATGAGGCATGTTGAAGATAATAGCAATAAAATTATGTTTCAAATCCATTTTTCTTACTACTTCCAAGTTAATCAACCAATCTCGAAGAACTTAACAAGTTTTAACCCATTGAAACCTAACCGTGCCGACCCACCGAGCTCGAGGACTTAACAGGTTTCGACCCACTGAAACTTCAATGAGACGATCCATTAAAACCTGAGCGAGCCAACCTACCGAGCTCAAGAACTTAGCTTGAGAACTTAACAGGTTTCGACCTACTAAAATCTGCCCAAGCCGACCCACCAAGCTCAAAAACTTATTAGGTTTTGACCCACTGAAACCTAACTAAGCCGACCCACCGAGCTTGAAGACTTAACGGGTTTCAACCCCCTACAAAACTTGGCTTCGATTACCACGTTGAACCAAATGGACAAATATGAAAAGAACACGCACATCAACAAAAGTCACAAATAAAATATCTTCATTAAAAGGTGAAATCGAATACAAGAAATGTCTTAAAGCTATGAAGGTCGAATACACCTTTTTCATTTGCCAACACTATGACTTTACAAGAAATGTCCTAAATCTATGAAGGCTGCACATATTGGCTTAAGTTACAAAATATGCCCTATATATTAAAAAGCGAAGAGCTTGGCATCGCGACAGGAGGGCAACCAAAGAAGAGAACGTTTAAGAAATTCAGCCTAAGAAGAGGACGTTCAAGAAGCTCAGTTTCAAGGGCATGGAATGCCAAAGCTCATACAACATCAACATTATCCCCGACTTACTCGGTGTCCCCACCCCCTTTCTTTTCATTCTGATCAGATAGCTCGGCCACATCAACCAACACCCCATTATTAACATCTTTTTCCACATCAAATGTGGAGGTGTTGGTGCTTGGGAAGAAATAAGTTAGCTGCCGAAGCACCTTCTGAAAACCCTTGACGTGCTTCCCCATGATTGACCCTTGGCCTCGTCCAGGTTGGCTTCCAAGTGCTTGACTTGATCAATTGCCTTCACCCGACCGGACTCGACCTCAGAGAGCTTGGTTTTGAATAGCTCCACCTCTTCCTCTGAAGCAGCCACGTAGTCTTCGGCCTGAGCCGTCCAGTTTATCAAAATCTCAGCGCAGGCCTTAGACTCTTTTAACCCGGCCTCCAAAGCAGCAATCAATTTCCTTGCCTCGACATCCTTAAAGAGAAGTGTCTCGTTGGCTCGAGAGGCTTCAGCCAACCTAGTCTTCGCCACTTCAAGCGCGGCCTCTAACCTTTTGACCTCGATCTCTTTCAACTCCAGCAACTGGGAGGATGACTAGACTCGATCCAACTCTGTCGCCCAAAACTGAGCGATTGCCCAAGAGCGAGCTTGGAACACCGAAAGAGCCTCCAGACTCGCCTGCGGACCAACCTCTCGTAGAGTGTTCTAATCGACCTCCAAAAGGGACCCAAGACCCAATACCTTATTAGGGTCGAAGTCATGACCCCAGAGGGAGTTAAGACCCTCGGTAGTAGCAAAAAAGGCCAAATGTAATGGAAGGGGTTGGACAAAGGCGCTTAGGGGGAAGACTGGCCTAATGCACCTCCACCACGGCCGGGGCTACCTGGGGGCGAGCCGGAGTATTTGTGCGGGTGGCAGCTTAGGCTTTAAGGGGGCGAGTTGGCTCGATGGAGAAGCACCGACTAGGGTAGCAAAAGTGACGCCCGTCTCGGCACACTCAGCACGAAACTTTGCAAAGTTGAAACGCCCCATTATCACTGCAAAAAGATCAGACAAAGGTAAAAAAATAACACATGACTACAAAAGAGGAAATAAACAACACTCACTTTATATCCCTCAACGGCTTTTTAGACCGGAGAAGCCCCAACACAGTCTGGCAGGGGAACAACCAAGGAAATCTGTGTAGATTGGCGATGTCGACTTGATCCTCTGCCAACATGTCCTGAACGCGCTGTAAGAGGTGGTGAAGGTGGTGAACAAGAAGATACCGTTGACGCCCGACAAGAATATCCAACCACCTCTTTTTCTCTCCTTGGTCGCGTAGTGATGAAGGAACTTGGGAGTAGTTGACATTATGTAAAGCATGTTGCATAGAATGCAGAAGTCAATCATGGTCACCCAACTATAGGATAGAGTTAGGTGAGAGCCACGTTTAGGGTCGTCAAAACCTCAACCTCGAACGCGTCAAAGGGCATTGTAATCCCTCAATTGCAAAAAAATGTCTTATAGACATAGGTGAAATTGGGTTGTCTAAGCGCCACTGAGAGATGCACGCGCTCGTCTGGACTACATGGCTCCGCTACGACATCGCCCTTATGGTCCGAATGGCAGAAAGCAATGGACTTCATCAGGTTGGCAATAGCCACAGCCGACTGAAACTTTGAATGGTAAATCCCTACCTCCCTATAGACCTACTCGTATTCGGGGTGGGTAAAGGAAGGAAAGACCTACTCGACCCGTCTCTTTTTCCAACGCTTAACTAATGGCTATTTAGGCATCGCCTCCGATGATTGGTCTTCAGCTGAGGCCATAACAAGTTGCTTAGCCCTAGGAGCATCAGGCCAAACAATGCCTTTCACGGATAGTTGAGGATTTTGGGCTCCACCCTTTGGCCTTTCCAAGAAAGAAGAATACACGGACGAACCAGAGATTTTTGGGTCCCCTTCGATAGGCTCGACTTCAAGTGGCAACATAACTCTGGGCTCAGAGTTGGGGGAACCTCCGATCTCACGAATCAAAGCCATTGAGGAAGAAGAAGAAAGCAAGAAGAAAAGGAGTGTACCTAAAAGGTTTACAGGAAAGGAAAAAAGAAAGGGCGACGACTGCATCAGCGAAAGGTGCTCCAACACGGCGGGACCAGACGACAGGAAGGGGGAGAGCAAAAGGGAACTGGGAGAAAGGGAAGTGCAAGAAATGCCTTGTGCAATCTCCTTTTGATAGAGATTGGGGGGCTGAACGACCTAAAGGCCCAAAACCCCTACGTTGTCAAATTTCATACCACCGTCCACAAACCAAGGGCTTAGATGAAATGATGTTTGGGGTTTCCTGTAACGCCTGACCGCTTTCAAGATCAAAGACTGTCCCCACAAACCAACACAAGACTTTTCGGCATGCTTTGTCCTCACTCACACGCTTCCTAGGAAACTTCCCAAGTGGTCACCCATCCTAGAATTGCTCCAAGTCAAACACGCTTAACTATGGAGTTCTTAAGTGATAGGCTACCGAAAAGTAGATGCATCTTGTTGGTATAGGTAGCACTTATTAATTCCTTTAAGCTATTCTCAACTGTGCAATCCTGCACCTGTACAGCCTCTGGATCCCTCTCATTCCGGTGTGTATTCGATTCATTCATGTGCCCCTCCCGATGGAAGCCTGCTAGGAGCCGCTCCTTGTCCGTGCCTTATCACTTTTGCACTAGGTGATCACTCCTCGCCCTCGTCAGTGCCCAGGATGTTACATTTCCCAAGCCATCATTAGCCTGCCTCGTAACCAGCACTTAGCATTGAATGCACTTGGAAACGTGCGCGACAGTTCCCAAGGTGAGAAGTAACTTTTGAAGCCCAATGCTTCGATCCTACAGCGCCAAAGCGCTAGGGTAGCATAATAGGCACAGTATGAATTGTCACAACAGGGCGAGTCACACTCGGGCCGGACGGTAGTCTCGGATGCAGGCCATACCTTTGCCATAGCCTGTTAAGCCCATGAACTCTCCAAGCTGGACTTGATGCAGTAGGGTGAACCAAAAAGCTTCTCCACGCATGTCGAAGCTTAGGGGCTTGTGTACCGACCGAGTCCCACAGGTCAGCTGCCTAATTGAACAGACAATGAACGGTTGATCGAGTGCACCTCAAATCAATGTAAATTGGGTAAGTTGGAAACTGTCATAATAAAGGAAATTGGGCAATGAATCAAGGAGAAGGATATCTCACAATATTGGTAAGAAATATCTGACGGTATAAGGAACTCAGGTGCACACTTTCTAACCTTAATTCTTACCGATAACCTAAAACCCTGCTCAATCCAAGACCTCTCCTGACTTGAGCGTCGGAGTGTCTTTGCAGGTACCCCTCCTGGCCCTCGGCGTGAGGCTTGATTCTAGCATTGGAAGGGAGGAGCATCACTGTGAAGAATGAGTTTGGAGAGAATCCATATTTCGATAAGAACAATGGATATTGTTGATTTAGTTCTCTAAAAGTATATATTTCCAATGTTAATTTATGCCATTAAAAATCCATAAAAGGGTTAAACACGTAACTGATGCACTAAAAAAAAAAGACGCAATTGATAACACTAATTATTATCAAAATATTAATTTAATATCATTTATAAATTAAGAGCTAATTAACATAAAGGGGCATTTAGTGTACAGAATCTTTTTGCATATGGACATCAATAGGGCGAGATGAGCACAGGTAGTGGCTACCCACTACCCACCTTGCCAGATAAAACCCGCACCTGCGCACGCCTCGTTACCCGTGCGGGTACCAGTTAAACGGATACTGGCGAATATTTTTAATATACGTGGGTATCTATGGATATTTGCGGATACTTTCTAATAAATAAATAAATAAAAATAGCAAATTTATTATGTGTGTTGTGGACAATCATAATGTGGTGCAAACATCACTTTGAATTTATAAATTTAAATTGATAAATTAAAGAGTTATTATTTATAATAATCACTTTGAACATAAATTTTAATTATTCTAACAATTTTTCTAAAAAAAACAAGTTTAAAAGCTCACAAATTTATGTTCTTTTTCTCTTGTAATATAATTGTATAAGATTTCTCCTATAATAAACAATTGTTTTTGAAAATTTTGGATAAATTTTATGTAATGTTATCTATATTAGTATATAGGAGTATTTAAATAAATATATAATTGCGGGGTACCATGATATCCGTACCTGCCCCATTAATAAATGGGTGGTGGACATACCTGTTTAGGGTATCCATGAGTACCCATTTAAAGTACTCATTTTCTACCCATGGCAAATTTTATCCGCAGATATCCACGGGCACAGATTTTTTTGCCATCTTTATTTTTGCACCTCTAAAATCATGTTTCTTGGAAATTATATTTTTTACATGTTTTCTGATAATGTTATAAATATTTTATTATATGTATAAAATATTCTTGAAAATGGGAGACATAATTATAAAAAAAAAAAAACTTTTTCCATTTATGAAAATCTTAAATTCCCACCATTTTCCATGAAAATTTTTTAATGAGAAACTTAATTAAAAAAGAAAACTCCTGAGAATGTTAGATTTTTAAAAATGATTTTTAAAATTATTATATCAAACATGAAATTTTAACATTTTCAAAACTTAAGATATTGAAAAACTTAAAAGAATTCTCTATCAAACATCCTACTAAATAGTATAAAACACAATTTGTCAATCAATACAAACATTGAATTATCACCTTTTTATTTTCTGTGCTTACTGAATTGTATTTTTATAACTTCCCATGATTTTCGTCTCTCATTTTTTATTTATTTCTGTCTAGAGTTGTCAAATGGGCCAGGTCGGACTGGCTCAGTCTAGCCCAACGGGCCAAGTATCAAAAGCGGGCTGGCCCGACCTGAATTCTTGATGGGCTATGTTTTTTCTGGCCCAGCCTAGCCCATTGAGTCAGACCAAAATGGCCCGTGACTATTTTTTTTCCTAGTTTTTAGTATATTTTATAAAGGAAAAAAACAAAAAAAAAATAGTATCGGGCCTAACGGCCCCAAACATTAATTACATATAATAAGATTATCGACAAATTATCATTAAAATATTTTTTAAAATTAAAATCTTTAAACACGTATATTTAATTATATTTTAATTTATATTTTTTATTATCAATAATAGATTTATTATTTTTTGTCAAGTCAAGATTATAACTCATGGTTGGTTCCTATAACTAAATCCCTCTAGTCACCTAATTTAATTAACCTATTACTTATGATCCTATTCTTTGTCAAATCAAGACTATAAGGCTTGGTGATTTCATTGTTCAATCCCCTCCTTCTCTCCCTTGTGTGTACATTTCTCTCTCTTCCTCTCATCCTTTTCTTTTTACTTTTATCTTGTTTTCCCTGTATGGTCACCTTTATTATTTCAAATCAAGAAAATACTAATTAAATGTTATTCTTAAAAGCTAGGTAAAGGTGAAGGGTTTCTTTTCATTCTAGGTTTTCCAAGAATCAAATTATTTTCCTTCATTTCCTCTCTTTAGCCAAGGCTCCTACCATTAACAAACAAGATCATTTTCAAGCATTCAAAACAACTTGACTAAGAAAACAAAAACCACAAACATTCAAGACATCAACTAAATCATTAACAATGATAATAGTAAAGAGGACTCTTAATTATTTCTTAATGTTTTTTCCTTTATCATGGCCAAGACATATAGATGAAGAGAAAAATGTACATTTCGATCACTTTCTCATACAATATTTGAGTAATTAAGAAACATATTAACCAAATATCTCCATGCTACCTAGAAGAAAAGACAACATTTATGCAGACATACTTCAAAGAACCAACCAATACACAGTATTTTAAGAAGCAAAAATAACAAAACAAGTGAGAAAAAGGGAGCTCCTCTATACAAATAAAAGATCTCAATCATAAATCTTAACCCATGGCAAGAAAAACTCCTCCCCCCCCCCCCTTGCTTCACAAGGCTTTCTCAATTTCAAGAGGGAGAACGAGAATAGATAAAGCTTTCCTCACTCAACTTAGCTACAAGGGTTCCTATGCACTCAAAATCAAGAAAAAAAATGTTAGAACCAAAAAATGATTGAATGTTGCTTGAGTGAAGTTGCCAAGCAAGGAGAAGTAGAGAGAAGAAGAAGAAAAATCTTTCATTTACCACTAGCTTAGAGAGAGAAAGTGTGTAGGAAAATGACTTGTTTTCCAAGCCTAACAGCCTTTATATGAACCAAGTTCTAACCTAATTTAAGAAAAGAAAGGCTTCCCTCTCCCTCCAGGCTACCACTCAACCAAGGAATTAAGCTAGATTTATTTATTTCTCTTGATTTCTTTGAGCCACACGTGCATGCCTTGGTTTTATCTAGTTTAAAATCTTAATCTCCTTCATTTGGTCCCTAAACTCTACTTGTTCACCACGTCTCTCATTGCCACATGTCTTAAGATTCCGTCATGTGGCCAAAGTCACTAGTGCATGAGAATGATCTATCTACTTGAATTGTGTGGCAAATTCAAAGGTGTGACTCAACTATTAAATTGATAAAGGGTTTTTAGGAAAATAAAATAAAATAGAGAAGATTAGCAATAATTAAATAACTTAGAATGAAAAAAATGACTTCCGTATATACTTTATCAATTTTATTAATTTAGATATAATGTATCAATTTTCTACCGAAGAAAGATTTAATTTATCAATTTAATCCATCAAACTTCAAATCCCCTGCTATCTCAACTCCGTCAATTTCACTTAACTCCCTTAACCAGAAATGCTAATAATAGTGCCATTTCCATTTTCCCATTCCAATAATAGATAACCAGATTATTTTGTCATGGTAACAATTTTTTGTGACTTGCAAGGCATCCATGTTCTTATCTTCTCTTATCATTTGGAGATGAGTACATGTCACGTTTCTCCTTGTATTATTACTAAACCAATTATCAATTAGCAAAGTTAAATAAAGTAAATAACTAAGAGCCCGTGGCTATATGTGGAAAGTGAATATAATGGTTTTGGAATTTCAAATGTGTGGATATAAATGTATTGCGCTTAAGGCCCTGACAATTAGTGAATGAGATTTGGTTGTTCGACTTTGTCAATGCAAACAAATTGAGGCTACTTTGTTGCTTGCTTATAAGACATTTTGAGTTTGCAAATCTTTGTAGGCTTTAAAGCATCCCAGGGATTTGAGACTTCAACCTCCAGGTGGTAAGTTCTTTCATTTGTTTGATTTAACTGGATCCCACCATTGCTTATTATTTTTGAAAGTCCTCTTCTTTGGTTTGGTGATGACTTTTAAATGATTATTTTTTATTTACAAAATGGCAGTATTGTTTTTTGGTCAGAGTTTGGTTTAATGAAAAAATGACAGTATTTGGATTTTGGGAACGTGGTAGTATAAAACGGGCTTTTACCTTATAATTTTTAGGCACATAATCCAGTCAAATTGAATTGAAAGTGTGTGTGTGTGTGTAACAAATTGGTGCATATTAGCAAATCTCATAATATTGAATATATTCTATAATATATTTTTTTAATACACTTTTTATTATTAGTTGAAATTTATTAGAGATCATCAAATTTTGTAAGTCTTTTTTCTTATTTAATGAGTCTCACTCGTAATTTTATAAGTTTGAATGAAGTTCAACCATAATAGAAAGTGTGTTAGAAAAAGTGTGTTATCACTTCTTGTCTCACAAATATATTACTATAACCATTAGTATTTCGGACAGCTTTCTAACTAGTTTTAACAATTATTTTGATTGGTTCTTAGAGGAAACAAAACCATAAGCTACTGCAACCCTTGGTTTAAATATGGGAGGAACTGAAGAAAAAGATAAACATGAGGATGAAGTTGAGAAGGAGGATAAGATGGAAAAGAAAGAGAAAGCTGAGGATGGAAAAGAAGAAGAATCTAAAGAGAAGAAGAAGAAGAAAGACAAGGATAGCAAAGAGAAAAAAGAGAAGAACCCTGAAGATAAAAAGGATCCGGTGAAATTAAAGCAAAAGCTTGAAAAACTAGACTCCAAGATGCAAGTGCTGCAAGCTAAGAGAGAAGAAATATTGAAGTTACTTCAAGAAGTAGAACAAGGTGCGACAAATTGAAATGAAGCTACTAAGCCCCCAATGGCCTTCTCTTAAATCAACTGTGTTTTATATTGAATAAGTGTATCTCTATTTATGTATATATATTTATGCAATAATTGTAAAAATAGTCTGTATTTAATTTTGCCCGTGTTAGATTCGTGGCTTATGTAATTTCTTGAATTAAAGTTAAATAACATATATAATAATAAACTATTAACTATTACAGTATATCCATTCTTGATTTGAATTATACAATGGTACGTTAGATAACCCATAAACCAAGATTTTAGAAAGCGTATAGTGGAAAATTATAAATTTGTAACTGCAATGACATTGATACTAACAACAGCGACACGGTTAATTCAATTGAGAGAATTGAAACTTGGTCTTGTTCTGTCCTCAAAATAGGGTAACATTTTTTTTTAATGGGAACCATGTTGAAACAACAAGCAAAAAGCTTGCTTGTTTAGTTTTGGTTTTTTGGGCAAAGGCCTTCCTTGTAACCCAAAAAAAAAGCTTGCTTGTTTGGAATTTAGGCTTTTGATAATTACACCTCTCAAATTATTAAGTATACCCCCTTCCTTTTTTTAATTTTTTTTTACCAAAATAACCTTTTATATAAAAACAATATTAACCTATTTTTACACCCTATCTTCATTATAGTTTGAACCCAAATTTTGCACCTCCTTCTTTATTATTCTTAAAACTCGATTTTGCATCCCCATCTTCATCATTCTTTAACTCTATTTTTACACCTCTATCATTATTATTCTTTAAACCTTTTACTTTTATTTTCATTCTTTATCATTTTTTTCTCTATAAAAAATAATAATTTTTTTCATAATTTGTGTGATACGTGATAATGGATATATGATAGGCGGCACGTTTTCATCATTTGTATCAAGCGGTGAGTTTTGGTAATTGCATTTCAGGTAACATCAAATGTTGTCTCTACAAATCATTCCATTTTTATCATTTTTGTTAGTATTTTGAAAATTACTTTCCAGAATAAACAATTGTCGATTCCAGAAAGTAATTTCTGGAACTATGTTTCATAGTTCTTGAAATTACTTTCTAGAACTATGAAATATAGTTCTAGAAACTACTTTCTGGAATAGACAATTGCTTATTCTGGAAAGTAATTTTCAAAAGTGTTTTATTTTATTTTCTTCATTACTATTCTTTTAATTTTATTTTTATTTTTTTCATTATTATTTTTTAATTTTATTTTTATTTGATATAGATATGGAATACTATGTTAGTAAGATGTTTGAGACGATAAATATACTAATTGATGGGGCAAAAAATAAGACCGTTGATTGTAGTGATGCATTCAACACTACAAAAGAAGGGGGTGAGTGGCGGAGTGGAGAAAGAGAGTGAGGGGTGAGCAAAAGAAATGAGTGATAGGGTAAGCGATTCCAAAATGTAGAGAAAGGGGTGAGTCGTGGAGGAGAGAAAAAGGGTGCGCATTTCAGAAAGAAATTAAAGCCTTTGATTTAAAATTAAGGAATAAATTAAAAGGGTATTTACGAAAAATTTATGAAAAAAAGGAGGTATATTTATCAATTTGGGAAGGTAGAATTATCATTTGCCTAAAATTTATATTGTTGGGAAAATTTATGAAAAAAAGTCTGAAATAAGTGTTTGTTTGGCCACATGTTGATAATGGACATAAAATAAAAAAAAATATGTCAAATCAACTAAACAAAGTAGAAATTGCTCTTTGGGGCATTTGCTTCACAGAATGATATTGTGTTTTCAAGAATCATATTTTTTGTAATATTATAATAAAGAATGTTATTCTTGGGAACATTTAAAAATACTTCTGGCTACATTTTAACATTCACGGGATTTTTAAAAAATTTAAAATAATATAAACAAAAAATAAGAGTTAGAATTTCTCACATTCTCATGGGAATATAACTTTCCCACCCATTTTCATAGGAATAGAAATGAAACAAATCATGTTATTACTACTTTCCTAGGAATGAAGAATATCCAGGAAATTATTTTTTAAAACTCATAACAAACATAGGAATATTACATTCTCATGTTCATATTCCCGGGAATGAGGTTTTAATCTATGAAACAAATGCATTCTTAGTAGTTTCTATTTTCACGCAAATCATTTGTGGTTCAATGCATAACCAAACATGTACTAAGAATTGTGAAAGGAAGAAATTATTATTTCCTTCTAGCAAATGCCATTTGAAAGCCATGGGAAAATCTTAACATACTGAAATTCTTCCCTTAACTTGAGAAGTAATTAGGAATCAACCATGGAAATCAAATAATAGTAAAATGAAATAAAGAAGTCACAAAATAAGAACACCAAATTAAATGCATAAATATTTGACTTATGTGAGCTTGAAATTTTATGGGATGGTAAAAATTTCGCTACTATGAAAATAAAGGTATACAGATCAACAAATAGTAAATTCATCATACTTGATCCTCTTTAAAAAAGTCTTGAATTTTATGGAAAATTACTCTGCTATAGTAGCCCCACCAAACTATGAACTTTCCCAATTCAAACAAAGTTGTTTCGGTATAAGATATGTGTGGCTTTTTTTTTTAAAAGTCTTAAAGGAGTCTTTCTTGTCTCAAGCATTAACAGATTGTTTGTTTTGGCGTTGAGTCCCCCCTTCAAATGAACCATAATTCAACGCTTGTTTTTTTTTCCTTTAGAAATATTGTTTTAGAAAATCTAATTTCCTCGTTTCCGGTGAGAGAAATATGATACATATAGAAACTAAATACAAATATTTATCTCTTTTGCATTTTATATGTTTATTTATTTTTCAAAATTTTAAAATTGATCCAGACAAAATATGTATTCACAAGTAATGCATTTGGATTTGGGTGAAAAGAAAGGAATGATTTCAGTTCTAACATCCATGGTAGTTCTAGCACCAAAGTGCAATTCTTGGGCCATTACTTATGAAAATTCCACATTCACATTCATTTGAATTTCCCTTTTTTTTTTAATTTCCGCTTCTTGAAAATGAAATTCAATATGCATTTAGAAGAATATATAGCAATTAGATTAGTTGAATTCATAGTTATGCTAACCATATTTCTAATTCTGATTACAAATGAATAGTGATATGAAAATGACACCTAAAATTACTGTTAAAAAAAGGGCTAGATCCAAGAAAGGAGGTGAATTAGATCTTTCAAAAATTTCAAGAATTTCCCATTTTTTTTCAATAATGAATAACTAGATTTTTTAAAAACTTTGAATCTTATTAATTTGGTTATACAAATGAAATAGAATTGGATCAATTTATCTTGAACTTTTCTATGCAAAGAACCTCATGATTTTAAATGCAAGTGATCAAGATTCAATATGCTAGCAAGAGGATAGAGGAAAGAATGGAGCAAACACGATTTATACTAGTTCGATCACCACTACTATGATCTACATCCAATTTCCAATCAAACTGATTGGTGTTATCACTAAGTAATTCAAATGTTTACAAACACTACGCACAAACAATAAAATTACAATCAAACAAATCACACAATCAAGTTTCTTGAACCCTATCAAGAAAAACTTGAATCCTTTCTTGTGGAACCCTACCACAAGGAAGATTTGAGAGATACCTTCTCAAGAACAAAAATCAAATCAAAAAGAAAGGTTAGATATCACATTAGTTTGTGATAGATGGAAAACAATAAAGAACCAACTATATTCTACCCAAGAAAAGACATTTTTTTTATCCTCAAGGTTGATGCATCATGAGCTATTTGATTTTTGATCCAAAACTTGTAATCATGAGAAAAAAAATATGAATTCTCTCTAGAAAAGCTCTCACTCAAATTTAGAAAATTGTAGTTTTTTGTGAAAAGAGTCACTAAGGTTCACATTTTATAGAGAGTTCACTGGAATAACTAATTATTTGGACTTATAATCAATTATTTTGTTTTTAGAAATCTAGAAAATGAAGTTTGAATGGAAATAACTAGTTATTTTGGTTTGTAACTAGTTATTTACATATGCATTTTATTTCGTCTTTGCTAGAATAACTAGTTACATAGCTTTGTAACTAGTTATTTTCGGATAGGACAAAACAAGTTCATAAAAATGTAACTAGTTACAGCAGAAATAACTAATTATATAATATTGTAACTAGTTAAAACAAAAACTATGTAACTAGTTACTTATCACTGTAACTAGTTAAAACAACATGTTTCTTCATTGTTTATGCGCTTTCCAATGGTTTTAACTTATCACAAAGCTAATTTATCCTATTAAATGATTCTTAAACATAAGATTGAATTATTCTAAAGCTTTAATATGTAGCTATCACTTCCTATCAACTTAAAACCATATTTTATCCAATTATTTCTCTTGAAACTCAATTTTGGACTTATAAAAAACATGTTATCACTTTGTTAATCCTTTAAGTCTTAAATTTTAAGCTCATCACCATTAAATCATCAAGGATAAAGATAAATCATGCAAGACACATAACCATACACACATACATAAACACACATTACAACTTTGCACTTATCAAGAGGCTAAATCATCAAAACTATATTAAATTTCCTTAGGGGCAAGAGTAGTCTTATTCTTGCTTCTTCAATTACTTTTAAACAAATTCTCTTATTCATATTAACCATATGTCTCTTCCTCTTGATTTCCATTGACAAGGGGAGAACCTTGTGTGTCACCTCAACAGGTCTATATGCATTAAAATAAGTTTCTCATCAATGTTTTTGTCAAGTTCTTTATAGTTATTCAAGATGTTGGATTTGTTCAAACCAAAGCATATTACTTTTTGTATACATGTAAGAAAGGTAAATCATATATTGTCTTAATAATCTATGTTAGTGACATCATAATGGGGTAATGATCCCATGGTCATAATTGTTCTTAAATAGTTTCTACATAATCATTTTTGGATTAAATGTTTGAGCAACTTAAAGTATATTTGTTTTGGTATGGAGGTCTCTCGATCAAAGAAAGGTATTTCCATTTCATAGGGAAAATAAGCTTTAGAAATTCTAAAAGATGGGGGACATTTGGGAGCTAAACTAATGGATTTTTCCATGGAACAAAATGCATAATTGCTAGATGAAGGAGAATTGTTAAAAGATTCATCCTTGTAGAGGCAACTAATAGGACACTTAATTTATTTGACCATTACTCATCCAGCTATCACCTACATAGTGCACATATGGAGCAGATTCATGCATGCTCTATGCAAACCTAAAGAGTAATCTAAAATGATTTATCTTTGCGTGCCTTTTGTGATTTAGATTGGGGAGGTTGTCCAATATCCAAAAAACTAATTACGGGTTATTGTGGTTTCAAGATGGTTTTAATTACAATTGAATGTGTTCATTCAACTAAGCAATTTGCTAATGTGTTCACTAAACCATTAAGGAAGGGAGCTTTTTCTATAATGAAGCACAAGTTAGGAGTTCTTGATATTCACTCTCCAACTTGAAGGGAGTGTTAGGAAAAGCCAATTGTATCCCATGATTCTTGTTGTGAATATGGTAACCATTCATATTAGAATAACTTGATTATAGGAATAGAATTGTTGAATTATAGCAAGGAGAAGAATCATCAAATATAGATATGTATTCTTGTATATATTGCTTATCTATTTAAGTAAAAATACAAGGTAGCTTATTTTGATCTTTTCCTTTTATTTTACACACTTTTATTTTATAAAGGCTTTACAATTTAATCCCTCATTTAGTTAGTAAACCAAAGATTAAAAAAGACATGACAAGAAAATAACATGAAGGTTTGTCCTTTCATGATGGTGATCAAACTACCTATACAATGAAAAAGTTTACATTTAGTTATATAACTAGCATGTTGACTTGTGCACTTACACATGTTTCATTTGTCTTTATACATGTATTAAAATAACATTAAAATATAGTAATATAGTAGGGATGTTTGATCTGATCTAATAAAAAAAAATCCAAAAAATTTAAAACTAAAAAAAAATCAAAAAAATTTATTGAATTTGATTGGATTTCAGATTTATTTTTGAAAATTAATCTAATTCAAACCAAACTTATACATAGGATGTAATTTTATTTATAAATTTATTATCCCATTTATGTTTACATTTTTATTTCTTATATATTTGTAAAATTATCACATAACTTATACTTATTTATGATATATATATTAATTAAAGATAATTTTTTGGTAATTATTTGAATGAAGGTATATAAATGTAATTATCAAGCTATGTAAATTTATTTTTAATAGCTTATGTTTGAAGAGTTATACTTCTATTAGGTATATGTTATTGGTGCAAAATATCCACCAGCTTTATTGATAACTAATCTCCGTCGAAAAACATGGCTGATCATCTTTAATAGGATCTCTCCTCTCAACCACATTTTTTTTATCCATAAGTCTTGAACCCGAGACCTTGCTTAAGGGATACGATCCCAATTACACTTGGACCAATGACATGTTGGTAACTATTAGCTATATAATGACTTATAAATGTGATATTTTATATTTCTAATTATTCTTTATTGAATTTATTAAATATCTTATTATTTATTTAATATTTTCTCCAAAGAAAAATAAAAGTAAGACTAAAATCAAAAAGTGATTCAGTTCAAACCACTTTAGATTAGATTGGATTGGATCGAATTTGAATTTTAAACCAAATCAATTGGATGTTGAATTAAAAAAACCGAAGTAATTGGATCAAATATTTTTCTCTTCAAACTTAAACCAATTCAATCCACAAACACCCCTATAATATAGTAATAAGTAAACAAATTCATCCATATATTTCATGACTATTTATTTATCTATATATTAAAATAATGTCCTCATGAAAATAACTTGTGTTATTATGTTTTTTTATTAATATTTTGCAGTAAAAATATGGGGAACTTACTTTTCAAAAAAATTACTAAAATACTTGTCTTCTAAACAAAAATACAAAATTAAAAATTATAAAGTTAATTCAAATTTAAAAATTAATCAAATAAAATAATGTGTACTATAGAAAAATAAAGATTACAAAATGATAAAGTGTGTATAAAAAAAATATTGTTAATTATAGTAAATTATTTAATTATAATTTCTTTTGATTTTAGTTCTAATTTTGAATTTAAGTTTGATATACGATTAATATAAAATATTTTTAATTAATTAAAAATTAGCTTAGATATATTTTTAAATTATTCATTAAAAAATTAATAAATTTCAGTTATATGACAATATTATGATTGGATAATAGTATTTTTTTTTTTTACTAATAATATATTATAATTAAATTTTTCATTAATTTTTTATATTTTAAAATTTTAATTTTTAATCTTCATAATTTAATTTGCTTAAGTTTTAGTTTCTATAATTTTGTTTTATTTTTCTAGAAGCAAAAAACAATTTATAAATAAAGGATGAAGGACCTATCCTGGAAGCACAAGGTGTGTCCAAAGGAAGGTCTGAAACAAATAATACACAAATGGTTAAAGCCCACCATAATGCAGTAAAAGTGTAAACCAAAAACATGCCCTATGGGTGTAAATTAAAAACCACATGGCATTGGTGATATACCCCAAAAGAGAAAATAGGCTATGCATTGACAGCAATGTTTTTAAAACCGGACCGATCATTGAACCGGTCAAGGCACTGGTTCAAGGTTCAAAGGTTCAACTGGAGTTGAACCGTGGTAGAACCGGTATTAATAAAATAATAATAATAATAATAATTAAATAATACATAAAATAATATTAAAAAAGCATAATATCATAATTTTGTAATACTAAAAATTAAAAATAAAACATAATTTTATAGGTTTTTTACATTTACAATACCTATAAGTGCAAATCAAATATGTTATGATACTTAAGTATAAGTTTTAACTATACACATCAACATTTATTAATAAAAACAAGTTTATATTTAAAATAAAAAAGAAAATGATAAATACTTTAGGTTGGTTTTTATTTTTTTAAGAAAAAAAAATCAAAATAATATTGTATTAAGCATTTTTCTTTGACCTGCCGTGAACTGGTTTTTAGCCGGTTTTTGACCGCTTTTCCAGTTCTTTGACCGATTTTTCTTCAGGCCGGTTCTATGGTTTATTTGAATTAGTCAGGTGACCGGTTCACCAGTTTTTCGATCCGACCGGCCGGTCCGGTCCGATTTTCAAAACAGTGATTGACAGTGTAAAGCAGTTTTACACTATCATTCAATTTAGAAATCCAATCCATATCCAATTAAATGGATTGGATTTAAAATGCATATTCATTTAATTGGATAAAACTGATTTGGATTTTTTGAAACTAGTTTTGAAACCGGTTTGGATTTAAAACTAGTTTCAAACCATAAATCAGTTTTAAAATCGGTTTTATAAAAACTAATTTTAAAACTGGTTTTAAAGCCAAAAATAAAAAAAAATTAAAACCAATTTGAAACTAGTTTTAGTCTTAAACCAAAACAAGTTTTAAAACATGCAAGAGGTTCCACATTCTATTTATTCAACTTTAACAAAACAAAAGACTACCATTTACTAATATCAAACATAGCTAAGGGTGGGCATAGATTGGATTTTTAAAAAGGCCAATCCATATTCAATCCACATCCAATTAAATGAATTAGATTTAAAATTCATGTCCATATTTTTGTTAAAAAAAACTTGATTTGGATTTTTTGAAATCAATTTTAAAACCAGTTTATGGGTCAAAATCAGCTTTAAAATTGATTCAATTTTAAACCATAAATTGGTTTTGTAATCGGTTTATGGTTCAAAATTGGATTTAAAAGTTGTTTAAAATTATAAATCGATTTTAAAAATGATATTAGAATTGATTTTATGGTTTAAAATTGGTTTTAAAAGTTTAGAATCGGTTTTAAACCATAAATTGATTTTGAAACCAATTTTAAATTTGGTTTACAGTTTTAAATCAGTTTAGTTTTAAAATCAACTTTAAAACATAAACTAATTTTAAAGCCAGTTTTAAAATCAATTTTAAACCATAACCGTCAATTGTTTGTTTAAACAATTGTTTAAATTTTTTTAACACAAAACTGTGGTTTTGTTTGGTTTGGTTCAATTTGGTTGTTATTAAATATTTTAATTTATTAATATAATGTAGAATCTAATAACTAGATTTATACTATTGTTATGCTATATTATTTTAAAAAATAAATTTTCCTTTTTTAAATTCTATTTAAAATAATTTAGTTGAGAAAAAAACACTTTTTTCTTTATTTAGTATTATTCTTTAATAATATTGACATACTCTTTTTATAACATAAAACTAAATTGTGTACCACTAGATGTTTAGCACTATTTTTTAACAATATTGGTAAACTTTTTTTATAACATATAAAGTAAATTATGCACCTCAATTATAAAAATTATAATTTTATTATACATAATAATTAAAAAATAAAACTATAAAGAATTTTGATATTATTGATATATTAATTAATTTCTAAATTTAAATACGATAATTCTAAATAAAAATGTAATTGTATTAAAAGTTAAAACAAATAATTTTGACGTTCATAGTAATTGAACCTAGTCTTTTAAATGATTTATTATTCATTTATTCTTTAACAAAATGCAAAAAACACTCCAAAATTAAAAAAAAAAAAAAAAAAAACACACACACACACACTTATTTTAGTCCTTCCATTAAGTAAAGTCTATTATCTTTAACGAAAGTGTCACATGACACACCTATATGATGCGTGGCACACACGTGGGTGATATGTGTCATATAGGTGCCATGTGTCATATAGGTTAACTCGATATTACTTTAGTCCCTAAATTGGTAACCCAGTGTCATTTTAGTCCTTGAAATTGATACTCGATGTCACTTTATTCCCTAAAATTGTAACTCGATATCATTTTAGTCCCTAAACTTTTGTAATATTGTTTTAATCAAGTAAATAGGAAGACAAATATATTCAAATCATATATTATCTTTCCACTTCAATCACTTTCATTCTCTATTCTTCAAAGTAAACAAATGAAAGTCTCTTCTCCTTTTAATTTTCACAATTTTATCTATTCTTTTCCTTTTAGATAAATCAAATATGCCCATAATCTTTCTGACCACATTTTTAGTCTTCATTTAATTATTTAGATAAAATGTATAACACCATAAAAATATTTTCAATAAATAAAAGTAATAAATAGTTTAAAATAAGAAAAAAATAAAAAATAATCGTTAAGTAAGTTAATATAATTTACTGAAACAAAATAATATTGATATTCATTTGATGCATAAAATTAAGCATGAAATTGAATTTTGACCTTTAAATACCACTTTCTATGATATAATATTAAATATATTTGTCCTCCAACAAAAAATATTAATATATTTGTGTATTTTATTTTTGCAATTATTCAAATAAAAATAGAACATCAAAGACATAAATAATGCAATTTTTAGAAAACGAAAGTAATAATTATTTTAAGATAAGAGAAAAATAAAGAAAAGTTGATAAGTGAAATAATTATTAAAATAAAATTTTAATGTAGAGAAATAAAAAAAATTGTTTTTATTTATATATTATAAAAAATATAAAATATTTAAAAATAGACCATTAATAGTGAAAAACTCAAAATGAGAATGAATATTAAGTATCACTTTTATAGTATGTTGTTAAATATATTAGTCTTCCTATAAGAAATATTAATTTAATTATTTATTTTATTATGCAATTATTCACATCAAAACTAGAATACTGTAAACACTATAGTTTTAAGAAATAAAAGTAATAAATGTTTTTGAGAATAGGAGAAAATAAGAAATAATCGATAAGTGAATTAATTGTGAAAATAAAATAAAAAATATAGATAAATTAGAAACTTTTTTATTTATGCATTTTGAAAATAAAATGAATAAAAAAGGATAAAAAATTAACAATTAAAAGAGGAGGTATAGCATACTTAAAATAAAAATACAATATTAAATACCAATTTTATAATATGATTTGAATATATTTGTCCTCCTATTTACAATATTAACCTAATTATCTACTTTATCATGTAAATATTCAAGTCACAATTACTTAATTAAAACAACATTACAATAACATTTAGGGATTAGAGTGACATCGAGTTACAATTTTAATAACTAAAGTGACATTGAGTTACAGGGACTAAATTGACATCAAATTACAATTTTAGGGACTAAATTAACATCATGTTACAATTTTAGGGACTAAAGTAATATCGAGTTAACCTATATGACACGTGGCACCCATATGACAAGTGTAATCCATGTGTGCGCCACGCGTCATCCATGTGTGTGCCACGTGTCATCCACGTATGTGCCACATGTCATATAGGTGTATCACGTGGCACTTTAGTTAAAGATAACAGACTTCACTTAACGAAGGGACTAAAATAAGTGTGCGTTTTCAATTTTGAGGAGTTTTTTTGAATTTTGTTAAATCCAAGGACTAAAGTGATAACGAGTGACAATTTTAGAGACTAATTTGGCCATTTACTCTTTATACTTTTATAACATCATTGCCACAAAATAACATCATTTATACTTTTTGTGCAGCTTCAATAGCAAAGCTATAGAGCCACCGAGTTTCCCTTGTGACTTTGACTCTCATGCACATTTTTTTCTTCTTCGTATACCCTCAAAACGAATATGGACATGATAACCAGTCATTAACATTGGTTTGGACATAATCACCATCCATTAAAATTGGTTTAGCTATACTATCTGGTCCTTAAAAATAGGTTTATAGTGGAACAAGTTGGTGTGGATATGGAGCATTTTTGCTAAATCGAATATTTTACATAGCCCTAGATAGAACAGAATTTAACAACACAACATGACCTCCAAAGGAAAAATATTTAGATGTCTATAAAACACAAGAAAACACAAGAAGGGGGGTTGAATTATGTTTCTAAAAACTATTGCAAACCTTTTTCAAAAACAAGTATCGTTCGATCAACAAACGAAATGTATAGCTCACCAAAACAGTTTTCAAAAGAATTTCTAAAGAAAAACGATTCCTTTTAAGAGATAAACACTTTTAGTGAAACACGGGAAAAATAAAATAGAAAGAGACACAAAGTTTTATACTGGTTCATCTCACCCTAGAGACTATATCCAGTTCTTGGCACACCACCAAGTCCTACTACAA
This sequence comes from Spatholobus suberectus, assembly GCA_004329165.1. Taxonomy (NCBI): domain Eukaryota; kingdom Viridiplantae; phylum Streptophyta; class Magnoliopsida; order Fabales; family Fabaceae; genus Spatholobus; species Spatholobus suberectus. The sequence goes on from CM014729.1 coordinate 61,182,697, forward strand.
TTTTAACAAGTTACAAGTATTCTTTTATCCAAGCCTCTTCAAGCTTATCCAAAGTAGTATTTCACTTGCCTCTCCAAGCAAACACCTAAGTATTCTTTGATACAAAACCTCTTCAGATTTCTATAAATTTCACAAAGAAATAGTTAAAGGGTAAGTGTTCACAGACTAGTTTGCGTCTTATTAGACGAATATACACTAAAGCTCAAAAACTTGACTAAGACACTTTTTACAAAGATTTCTTTTAAACTCGAGAGAGAGAGAGAGAGTTAAGCATTTAGAGATTGAAAATAGAGAATTTAGCTAGCAATGTATGTCTTTGTTTGCACAAATCTTCTTTTCTATTTATAGTGCTCCTTAAAAAGTGTTTGTTGTGAGTGCTTCATAAGCATCCTTTGTTTGATGTTGTGTAAAGAAGAAAATGTCTGTTGGAGCGTTAAATGTTGCATTTAATGCTTTTCACCAACCAGTCACACTGATATATAAAGCAATCTACTTATCTTACTTTTCTTGTACTAAATATTGTTGCAATAGGCATGTTTTGCCTTTTAGTACTGACAAGTACACTAAGTTCCTTCTTTTTGGTTGATAGCTATATTTTTTCAGAAGTAGGTACGTTGACATCTTTTTTTTCGAGAAAGTAGGCAAATGAACTTTTAGACAAGGCTCAATACTTGTGTAAGACATATCAAATAAAGACCAAATCCAGCAATCCTCGATAACTTTCGTCTGTGGTGAATAAACAACATAATTTTTATGTATTTCAAAAACAAACGCTCAAACAATCATAAAAACATTAGTTTGTTTGGCATAATCAAAACAAATTGAAGGTTACATAATCATCCTTTGTCCTAACAATGTCCAAGCTGATAACCTTCTTCTTATGACCTTCACCACCGATTCCCATGTAGGCTTCCTTCTGGGATTAACCTGTATGAGCAACCCCGAATATTTCATCGGTAGGCTTGCAACCTTATAATTTAACACCCCCACTACCTTTTGAGTTCAGCTAACCTCCATATTAACTCCTACTAGATGACTCTTATGAAAATTAACTTTTAGCCTTGACACCACTTCAAACAACTAGAACATTGCTTTAATCACCCAAATTTAAGCTAGCTTCCCTCCCCAAAAATCAAAGTATCATCAACGAACTTGCAAATGAAATAACGGTCTCTTCAGTCCCTCCACCTTAACACCAAAGAATAACTTCATATCTACCACCTTATGCATCATAACACTAAGTCCTTCAACCGTAATTAAAAACAAAAAGTGTCATAATGGATTTCCTTGCCTAAGTCCCTGACCCATACAAAATTCCTTAGTAGGACTATCATTTAATAGTACTAAAATCGTGGCTGTGGATAGACACTCACCAATCGACCTTCTCCAATTATCTAGAAAACCCATCTTTCCTATCACAAAGTCTAGATATTCCCACTCCACTAAGTCATACACCTCAAAATCTACCTTGAACAATACCATTCCTTTCTTGTTCCTCTATGCATCAGCTACAATCTCATTTGCAATGAGTACTCTATCTATAATCTACCTATTTGCTAAAAAAGCATATTGGACATCACCAATCAATGGAAACAACACTTTCCTCAACCTGTTAGCTAAAACTTATGCCACTACCTTGTACATGTACACTATCAGTAAGATGGGTCTATAATCACTCACCTTTTGTGGACTTTCCCTCTTTGGAATCAAAACAATGAATGAGCAATTTGACCCCCTTACCAACCTCCCATTAGTATGGAACTCCATTAAAAATGATATGAAATTTGTCTTTACATCATCCCAAAACTGTTTAATAAAGTCAAAGATAACCTCATCTGGCCCTGGACTCTTCTCACTATCATACTCCCACATAGCAACTATGATCTCCACCTCTAAAAATGGTGCTATCAATTTGTCACTATCTTCTAACTCAAGCCTCCTAAAGACCAAACCTTCCATTCATACCCTTGGTCTTTGCCTACTTTCAACATGTTTCCCAAAGAATTCTGTAATCTCCTTCTTAAGCTACTCCACCCCCTAAACTTTGACTCTATTGATATCTAAGCTTAAAATTTTATCTGCACTCCTCCTCATCTTCATACATCGATGGAAGAACTTTGAGTTCACATCCCTTTCTTGCAACCACAATTGTCTAGACTTCTAACTTAACAAGCTACATTTCATATAAGATAGTCGACTAATTCATGCTGCACATTACCTCCTTGAGGACACTTCCTAAGTGCAATTTTATTAAATAAATTAGATTGAAAAAAATGATTTTCGTATATACTTTATCAATTTTATTAATTTAGATATAATGTATTAATTTTCTACCAAAGAAAGATTTAATTTATCAATTTAATCCATCAAACTTCAAATCCCCTACGATCTCACCTTTGTCAATTTCACTTAAATCCATTAACCATAAATGCTAATAATAGTGCAATTTCCATTTTCCCATTCCAATAATAGATAACTAGATTATTTTGTCATGGTAACAATTTTTTGTGACTTGCAGGGCATCCACGTTCTTATCTTCTCTTATCATTTGGAGATGAGTACATGTCACATTTCTCCTTGTATTATTACTAAACCAATTATCAATTAGCAAAGTTAAATAAAGTAAATAACTAAGAGCCTGTGGCTATAAATGGAAAGCTAAGATAATGGTAAAATTTAAAACCATTGAATTTCAAATGTGTGGGTATAAATGTATTGCACTTAAATTGGTGTAGCCTTGACAATTAGTGAATGAGAATTGGTTGTTCAACTCTGCCAATGCCAACAAATTAAGGTTGCTCTAACACTTGCTTAAGCAATTTTGAGTTTGCAAATCTTTGTATGTTTTAGAGCATCCCAGGGATTTGAGACACCAACCTCCAAGTGGTATGTTCTTTCATTTGTTTGATTCAACTGGATCCCACCAATGCTTATTCCTTTTGACAGTTCTCTTCTTTGGTTTAGTCATATGACACCCTCTTCTTGTTTTTGAATGATTTTTTAATTACAAAATGGTAGTATTGTTTTTTTTTTCTTAGATTTTGGTTTAATGAAAAAACGACAGTATATGAAACATGTAGTATAAATGAAGCTTTTACCTTGTAATTTTGGGCTTATATTTTAGTTAAATATACTAGTCTCTATTGATTCTATTGCCAATGCTTATCCTACATTTGCCCCAACTCCTCTGATTGCTCTTGTGAAATTGTATTATATATTTCTATTGTGTACACATTTATTTCATTAGATTTAATTGTATTTTTGCTCAAATAATTCAACAAATGAGTGATTTTCATCTTTGAGATTTCAATTGTTTAAATTAGGTTCCATACTTTTTAAACTAATGAAATTTAGTCCAACTATTAATCCTCCATCTATATATATTTTTTTTTTACATCTAAGGTGGTACATTTTGTGATGTGACAACATCAAATAATATGAAAGTTCATTAAAATTATAAATTCAGTTCAATCACTAATATTTTGTCTAATTGTTAACCAAGTGAATTCATGTGAATGACATTTTGTAACATGGTAATAGTCTCATTTGACACAATTACGGCATGTTATATCATTGGAGTATGTTGCTACATCACAAAATGTAATTCAAGTTGGTTCAAATATTGATAGTTGGACAAAATATTAATGGTTGGATCAGATTTATTGATTTGAAGAGTATAGAGATTTGATTTAAGTAACTAATCTTAGAGAGACCAAAATTAGGCATGCGCCACAATATAGGAATAAAACAAATAACCAAACTTTAAATAAGTTATCACTTTGATTTCTTAAAATACATTTCCAAATTAAGTGTAACATGCTAAAATACTCTTTTTAAAAACAAATTGGTGCATATTAGCAATCGATCTCATAATATTAAATATACTCTTTAATACATTTTTTTAATACACACTTCATTATTAACTGAAATTTATTAGAAATTACCAAATTTTGGGGGTCTCATTTATTATTTAATAAGTTCACTCATAACTTTATAATTTTGAATAAAGTTCAACCATTATAAAAAGTGTGTTTCAAAAAATGTGTTATCACTTCTCGTCTTATACATATATTACTATAACCATTAGTATTTCAGATAGCTTTCTAACTAATTTTAATAATTATTTTGATTGGTTTTCAAAGGAAACAAAAACCATAAGCAACTGCAATCCTTGATTTAAATATGGGAGGAACTGAAGGAAAAGATAAACATGAGGATGAAGTTAAGAAGGAGGATAATATGGAAAAGAAACAGAAAGCTGAGGATAGAAAAGAAGAAGAAGAATCTAAAGAGAAGAAGAAGAAGAAAGACAAGGAATGCAAAGAGAAAAAAGAGAAGAACCCTGAAGATAAAAAGGATCCTGTGAAATTAAAGCAAAAGCTTGAAAAATTAGACTCCAAGATGCAGGCACTGCAAGCTAAGAGAGAAGAAATACTAAAGCTGCTTCAAGAAGTAGAACAAGGTGTGGCAAATTCAAGTGAAGCTACTGAGCCCCCGACAGCCTCTTCTTAGATCAACTGTGTTTTATACTAAATAAGTGTATCTCTATTTATGTGTGTGTGTGTGTGTGTGTGTGTGTGTATGCTATAATTGTGGAGACAGTCTATATTTAATTTTTCCCGTGTTAGATTCGTGGCTTATGTAATTTCTTGAATTAAAGTTAAATAAGATGTATAATAATCAACTATTAACTATTACAATATCTTCATTGTTGATTTGAACTATATAATGATAAGTTAGATAACCCATACCAAGATTTAGAAAGCATATAGGCTATAGCGAAAAATTATAAATTTGTAACTAAAATGACATTGATACTAACAATAAGGACTTGGTTAATTCGATGGATAGAATTGAAACTTTGTCCTGCCCTGTCCTCGAAATGGGGGAACATTTTTTTATGGGAACCGTTTCGAAACAACAAAAGTATACTTGTTTAAAATTTATATTAACACAAAAAATTTTAAAAAAAGTCCAAAAAAAGTTTTGTTTGGCAACACGTCTATTAATGGACGTAAAATCAAAAAATTATGTCAGATCATGTAAATAAAGAAGAAACTGCTCTTAGTAATTTCTATTTTCACACAGATCATTTGTGGTTCAATGCAGAACCAAACATGTACTAAGAATTGTGAAAGGAAGAAATTATTATCTCCTTCCATTAAATGTTGTTTGAAAGCCATGGAAAAATCTTAATTAACATACTAAAATTCTTTTCTTAATCTGAGAAGCAATTAGGAATCAACCATGGAAATCAAATAATATTAAAATAAATTAGATAAGTCACAGAATAAGAACACCAAATTAAATGCATAAATATTTGACTTATATGAGCGTGAAAATTAATGGACTAGTAAAAATTTAGTTATTTTGAAAATAAAGGTATAAAGATCAACGGATAGTAGATTCATCATTCATGTAATACATACTTGATCTTCTTTAAAAAAAATCTTGAATTTTATGAAAAAAAAATTACTCTGCTATAATAGCTAGCCCCACCAAATTGCCTCAGGTAAAAAATATTTGTTTTTAAGAAAAAAGGCATAAAGGAGCTTCTTTCATCTCAAGCATTAGTAGTATATTTGTTTTGGTGTTGACACCTCCCTTTAAATGAACCATAACTTGACACTTTTTTTTTTTTTTGCTTTACACTGCGTTTGTTTTGGGTGATTGGGGAGAAAGGAATTTGAGGAGGAATTTAGGAGAGATTATGACTATTTTCCTTGTTTGTTTGAAGGGGAATTAAGAAGGAAAAGTTCTTAAAATTTGTAGGCCCTATCATTTTTCATTTCCTCATTATAGACCTGTGATTTGGGACATAAATGCGCGACAAAGTGGTAGGTGGACATCTATACCCTTGGTTTTGACCATTGCTAGCTATATCACATGGAGGATTTGCTTTCATTCAACTCTAGTAATAGAGTTTCTTGCTGATAAAATACACACACTAGCTTGCTTCATGGAGTTAAGCCCAGCAATGACCAATTGACAACTGGATCTAAGGAAAAAAGGTACAAATTGAGACGTAGTGTTGTAAGTCCATTATTTGAAAATTTCTTGTGTGGTTGGAATCTTATTTCCTCATCTCTTGAATTATTCTAAGATGTATGTGGTGAAATTTTGTTTCGTTGGAAATGTTACACTGAACTCTTATAACCTTGCACTCTTGTTTGCTCTAATTTTGTTGTGTTGTTTTCCTATTGAAAGCCCAAACCTCCCACATATATAATGTAATATATGGCATTGTTATAATCTTGTTGGTACCTCATTAATAAACTATTACAGCCATATAGATGAAACAAAGCACAGTTCACCAATTGTTAATGTTTACTTATTTCATTTGATAATTGAATGAAAATTATATTTTAATTTTTAAATTTATTTGATTTAAAATTGATTTTAATTAAAATAGCTTTTTGGATATATGCACCAATAATTAGAATCGAAACTCATGGTTCTAATAAAAGTTAAATAATCAAGCAAAAAATAGAATAAAACTTAAACAAAATGATTATAATTTAGAGAAGAAATTCAATTTTAAGCCTAATTTAAATAGGTATAAATGGTTGGGATTGTTTGTTGGGTTCTATTAAATATATCATGTTTTCATCTAGTAATACAAAATCTCACACAATATGGTTTTATTTAACTAACAAACAATTTTAGTATTAGAAAGAGATTTGTTTCTATAAATTCTTATACAAGAAGGATGATATGAAACCTATGGCAACCTTTGATTCGTTTTATAGATTTGGAAAATTCTTAAACGTGCAACAATTATAATTATTATTATTTTGTTTGTTTTTTGCTGAATGAAGTGTAATTGATTTGATATTGTTTAGTGCTTATGTCATTATCTTTGTTGTGTTGTCTAAATTATATTGATTGAGTAATTAATTTGTATTGTTTCTAAACATGATAATAATGATATGAAGCTTCACCTATGGATACAGACATGGTTGCACAATGACGAGTTAGTGGAAGACATAAATGAGATGGAGTCACACCTTAGGAATTTTATTTATTTTATCCATTTTTCCAAATGCAAAGTTTGACATGATTGAGGGAAGAGTTGGCTAATGAGAAACATATTTATCTAGTAGCATTCTTGTGTTATATTGTTCGTGCATTGCATTAATGGATTTGGTGTCAACGTTATGCCATAGTCCAGGAGTTCATGACAATTTTGACAAAGAGTGTAGGTGTGTTCAATTAGTACAAACTAAAAGATGCCAAGACATCATACGCATGGGTCTAGATGCATTTATGCAACTATGTAACAAATTAAGATCTTTTGGTAGAGTCAAGGATTCAGCTTGAGCTACAGTGGAAGAGCAAGTTGCTAAATTCCTTCATACTATAAGACATAATGTAAAAAATTGAACCATGTCTTTCTTTTTCCATCATTCTAGGGAGATAGTTAGTCGGGATTTTCATAATGTGTTGTATGGTATCATAGAAGGTAAGTATCTTGTCTAACCAACTGGTATAGATGTAGCACCACAAATTCAAAATAGTAGAAGGTTCTATCCTTATTTCAAGGTAACTAGTATTTTAGTTTAAGACACCATTTGAAGCTTGTGTTCCATGTTTACTAATCATCATTAACATGTTAATGTTTTGATTAAAATAAGGATTGTAGTAGAGCTATAGATGGAACACATATCTGAGTGAAGGCTCCAAGGAAGCATGCATCTAGGTTTCGTGGAAGAAAAGACTATCCTACAAAAAATGTGTTTGTTGCGTGCAATTTCAATATAAAATTCACGTATGTATTAGCTGGGTTACAAGGAACAACATCTGACTCTAAAATTCTAAAAGATGCATTATCTAGGGAAGACCTGTTAATAACTCCTGAAGGTTAGTGATAAATTAATTCATAGATAACTAGTATAGTAGAATTACCCATTGTCATAGATGAGCAAAAGTAATGCATGTGTCATTTTTGTAGGAAAAATTTATCTTGAGGATGTGGGCTTTATGCTCAAAGGTAGGGTCTTAACACCATATAGAGATGTTTGTATCAATTTTTTACCAAAGAAAGATTTAATTTATCAATTTAATCCATCAAACTTCAAATCCCTTGTGATATCACCTCCATTAGTTTCACGTAACTCCAGAAATACCAATAATAGTGCCATTTCCATTTTCCCATTCCAATAATAGATAACCAAATTATTTTGTCATGGTAACAATTTTTTGTGACTTGCAGGGCATCCATGTTCTTTTCTTCTCTTATACGTTTCTCCTTGTATTATTACTAAACCAATTATCAATTAGCAAATTTAAATAAAGTAAGCGTGGCTATAAGTGGAAAGCAAAGATGATGGTAAAATTTAAAACCATTGAATTTCAAATGTGTAGGTATAAATGTATTGCGCTTAAGGCCCTGACACTTAGTGAATGAGATTTGGTTGTTTGACTTTGCCAATGCAAACAAATTGAGGCTACTTTGTTGCTTGCTTATAAGACATTTTGAGTGTGCAAATCTTTGTAGGCTTTAGAGCATCCTAGGGATTTGAAACTTCAACCTCCAAGTGGTATGTTCTTTCATTTGTTTGATTCAACTGGATCCCACCATTGCTTATTCTTTTTGAAAGTCCTCTTATTTGGTTTGGTGATATGACACCTTATTCTTGTTTTTAAATGATTTTTTGTTTACAAAATGGCAGTATTGTCTTTTGGTCAGATTTTGGTCCAATGAAAAAATGACAGTGTTTAGATTTTGGAAACATGGTAGTATAAATTGGGCTTTTACCTTGTAATTTTCAGGCCCATCTTCCAGTTAAATATACTAATCTCTATTAATTCTATTGCCAATGCTTATGCTACATTTGCTCCAATTCCTTGGATTGCTCTTGTGAAATTGAATTGAAAGGAGTATATATATATATATATATATATATATATATATATATATCACAGGATCCATATTTTTTTAAATTAATTAAATTTAGTCAAACTATTAATGCTCTATCTAATTTTTTACATTTAAGATGATGTAAATGACATTTTGTAATGTGACAACATCAAATAATATAAAAGTTCATTAAAAGTATAAATTAAGTTCAATCGCTCATATTTTGTTTAATCATTAACTGAGTGAATTCATGGGAATGACATTTTGTAACATGGTAATAGTCTCATTTGACATAATTGTGTTGTGTTATATCATTTAAATATGTTGCCACATCATAAAATGTAATTCATGTTGGTTCAAATGTTGATAGTTGGACAAAATATTAATGGTTGGATCAAATTTTATTGATTTGAAAAGTATGGAGATTTGATTTAAATAATTAACACTACAAGGACCAAAAATAGGCATGTACCATAATATAGGAATAAAAAATGCAACTAAATTTTTAGTAAGTTATAACTTCGATTCCTTAAAATACATTTTTGAAGTGTAACTTGTGAAAATACTCTTCTTAAAAACAAATTAGTGTGTATTAACAAATCTCGTAATGTTGAATATACTTTCTAATACGCTTTTTGAATACATTCTTTCTTATTAACTGAAATTTATTGAAAATCACTAAATTTTGTGAGTGTCACTTTTTATTTAACGAGTTTCACTCATGATTTTGTAATTTTAAATAAAGTTTAACCAATAATAGAGAAGTGTGTTATCACTTCTTGTCTCATACATATATTACTATAACCATTAGTATTTCAGATAGCTTTCTAACTAATTTTAACAATTATTTTGATTGGTTTTCAAAGGAAACAAAAACCATAAGCTATTGCAATCCTTGATTTAAATATGGGAGGAACTGAAGGAAAAGATAAACATAAGGATGAAGTTAAGAAGGAGGATAATACGGAAAAGACACAGAAAGTCGAGCATGGAAAAGAAGAAGAAAAACAAGGAATGCAAAGAGAAAAAAGAGAAAAACCCTGAAGATAAAAAGGATCCTGTGAAATTAAAGCAAAAGCTTGAAAAATTAGACTCCAAGATGCAGGCACTGCAAGCTAAGAGAGAAGAAATACTAAAGCTGCTTCAAGAAGTAGAACAAGGTGTGGCAAATTCAAGTGAAGCTACTGAGCCCCCGACAGCCTCTTCTTAGATCAACTGTGTTTTATACTAAATAAGTGTATCTCTATTTCTATATATTTATTTTTGCGATGATTATGGAGATAGTCTGTATTTAATTTTGCCTATGTTATATTTGTCACTTATGTAATTTCTTGAATTAAAGTTAAATAAGATGTATAATAATAAACTATTAACTATTACAGTATGTTCATTGTTGATTTGAACTATATAATGATAAGTTAGATAACCCATACCAAGATTTTAGAAAGCATATAAGCTATAATGGAAAATTATAAATTTGTAACTAAAATGACATTGATACTAACAATAGGGACACGGTTAATTTAATTGATAAAATTGAAACTTTGTCTTGCCCTTCCTCAAAGTGGGGTAACATTTTTTTTCTAGGAACCACGTCAAAACAACAAAAGCTTGCTTGTTTAAATTTATATTAATGCAAAAATTAAAATAAAAAAAAGGGTCCGAAATATGTTTTATTTGGCCACACATCTATTAATGGACGTAAAATCAAAAAATTATGTTAGATCAACTAAATAAAACAGAAACTAGTCTTAGTAATATTTATTTTCACGTAGATCATTTGTGGTTCAATGTAGAACTAAACATGTACTAAGAATTGTGAAAGGAAGAAATTATTATTTCCTTCCAGCAAATGTCGTTTCAAAGCCATGGAAAAATCTTAATTAACACACTGAAATTCTTCTCTTAACTTGAGAAGCAGTTAGGAATCAACCATGGAAATCAAATAATAGTAAAATAAAGGGATAATACATCAGTAGGTCTCTGAACTTTTAGGCAAGTTTTATATAGGTCCCTATACTATAAAAATTTGTAATTAAGTCCTTAACTTTAAAAAAAAAATTAATTGAGTCCATTGGGTTAACTTCCGTTTGATTGCCATTTGCACCAGGGACCAAATTAGAAAAAATTCAAAATATTAAGGACTCAATTAAAAAAATAATATAGGGATCTAATTAAAAATTGTCTAAAAGTTCAAGAACCTATTCAATAGTTTAACCTTTAATTTACTAACATTATGTTAGTCTGGTAAGATCATGGGTTTAAGTCTTGTGAATGAAAAAAAAGTGATTGGGAGAAGATACCTCATTAAAGGTGGTTAGCCAAATTCTCTGACAGAGATTAGTCATCAATAAAACTAGTAAATACTTCACAACTATTTTTAATTCTACGATTTTAGTCTCCAAATTTTAAAAATCTACAATTTTGGTCTAACCTTAAATATTCATCTGTTGACAGTTAATACCTCAACGTTAATTATGATGTGACATTAGACTAAAAACATGGTAGATAATATTTAACGTTGAGACATTAACAGTCAACAGATGAACATTTAACGATTGAACCAAAATTGAAGATTTGTAAAATTTGGGGGACTAAAATTGCAAAATTAAAAATAGGGGGATTTAACATTCAGAATTTTTAAAAATTGGAGGACTAAAAATAAGGAGACCAAAATTGCAAGTTAAAAATTATAGGAAGACCAAAAATTCAATTTAGTTACATAATAATAATGCGACAACATTTGAATATTGAAATATGCTCTCTGCCCCCTTTCTATAATTTTCCTTTTTGTTTAAAATAAAACAAAGGCAAAATCAAGATAAAAAAAATAAAAATAAGGTTAAACTATTGAGTAGGTCCTGAACTTTTAGATAATTTTTAATTAAATCCCTATACTATTTTTTTTAATTAGTCCTTACTAGGAAATATTCTGTCCAATTTACCGGATTCACAGCAATTTAACATCAGGGACCCAATTAAAAAAAAATTAAAAGATTAAAGACTCAATTACAAATTTTTATAGTATAGGGAGCTAATTAAAAATTGCCTAAATGTTCAGGGACCTACTGATGTATTAACCCTAAAATAAAATATAGAAATCACAAAATAAGAACACCAAATTAAACATGTAAATATTTGACTTATATGAGTGTGAAAATTGATAGGTTGGTAAAAATTTTGCTATTATGAAAATAAAGGTATAAAGATTAATGGATAGTAGATTCATCATTCATGTAATACATACTTGATCCTCTTTAAAAAAAATCTAGAATTTTATGGAAAAAAATTACTCTGCTATAATAACTAAACCACCAAACTATGAACTTTCCCAATTCAAACAAAGTTGCCTACCCCAAAAAATATTTGTGGTTTTAAGAAAAAGGCATAAAGGAGTCTTTTTGGTCTCAAGTATTAATAGTCCATTTGTTTTGGTGTCGACACCTCCCTTTAAATGAACCATAACTTAACACTTGTTTTTTCCTTTTAGAAATAATTATTTTAGAAAATGTGATTTCCTGTTTGCAGTGAAAGAAATATGAAATATATAGAAACTAAACACAAATACTTATCTCCTTCTCATTTTATTGATTTATTTATCTTCCAAATTTTAAAAATTGATCCGAACAAAATATGTATTTAGATCACAAGTAATGCATTTGGATTAGGGTAAAAAGAGGGGAATGATTTCAATTTTGACATCCATGGTATTTCTAGCACCAAAGAACAATTCTTAGACCATCGCTTATGAAAATTTCACATTCACATTCGTTTGAATTTCCCTTTTTTTTCTTTTTCTCTTCTTGAAAATGAAATTCAAATATGCATTTAGAAGAATAAATAGCACTTAGATTGATTAAATTCATAGTTATGCTAACCATATTTTTTATTCTAGTTACAAATGAACAGTGATATGAAAATGACACATAATTTTACTTTTAAATAAATTCTCTTATTCATGTCTCAAACTAACTATATGTCTCTTCCTCCTGGTTTTCAATGATAAAGGGAGAACCTTCTGTGTCGCCTCAACAAGTCCTTATATAGATTAAAGTCTCTCATCTATGATTTGTCAAGTTCTCTATAGTTATTCAAAATGTTGGATTTGTTCAATACAAACATATATAGCTATTCAAGATGTTGGATTTGTTTAATCCAAAGCATATTACTCTTTGTATACACGTAAGAAAGGTAAATCATATATTGTCTTAATAATCTATGTTGGTGACATCCTCATAACAAGAAATGATCCCATTATCATAATTGTTCTTAAATGGTTTCTACATAATCATTTCTGGATTAAATGTTTAAGCAACTTAAAGTATTTTTTTGGTATGGAGGCCTCTCAATCAAAGAAAGGTATTTTCATTTCACAGAGAAAATATGCTTTAGAAATTCTAAAAGGTGGAGGATATTTGGGAGCTAAACCAATGGATGTTCCCATGGAGCAAAATGCATAATTGTTAAATGAAGGAGAATTGTTAGAAGATTCATCCTCATATAGGCGACTAGTAGGACACTTAATTTATTTGACCATTACATATCCAGCTATCACCTACACAGTGCACATATTGAGTAGATTCATGCATACTCCATGCAAACCTCATATGGAAGTTGCCGTGTCTTAAACTTTTAAGAAAAAAGGAATAGAAAATTAGGAGAAAACAAAATGCTATTGTTTGTCTCATTGGCAAGCATACCAAGTCACACAAGTAGTCAAATGATGAGTAGAGTATCATTTCCTTGAAAACTCGTGCAATATTTAGCAATATGTCACAAATTTATACTATCCAAGACTCATATTACTAACACTTGATGAAATATACTAAAAAGGTAACACTTTAAATAAAACTAAAACTTAATTAAGCTAAAACTAACTCCAAGAATTGTTTTTAGATGTTGGAGAAGAAATAAATGCTGAAAGTTTTGGTTTTTAACACAATGAAAAGGTTGTTGGGGTTAGACTACACCAAACTTTACTCTTTTTTACCATTAAAACATAACAACATCTTGAACTTTAATATTAACATCAATCAACAATTTAATCCCTTAAATGAAAAAGCCTAAGTTCCTTTATTAAGAATCAATCCCTTGAACACTCAATAAAGCAACTTGCTTTAAGTTTTGTGACTAAAAGATGATCAACAAGTCAAAAACTATCCTTAGCCTCAAAATTTGTTGAGTGTTTACTCCAATTCATAGCATTGAAAGCATTTTCCAACAACATTCAAGCTAAAAATAACAAGCTATGGGTGATCAGTCCATAAGTAGCATTAAGCATAAAAGTAAAACACTAATATGAAGAACAAATATACATATATTACTTAGAATAAATACAAGAGAATTGAGTTTGATTACATCTAACCCCTAACAAAGGAGGATTTTAGCTACTCATTGTCATTTGTAGCATCAAAATATGCTTGGAAATGTAAAACATGAAAAATCCATACTTGAGAGAGCTTGGAGAACAATGGAACAGTGTAGAACAGTACCCTTTCGTGGAATCTTCATATATGGCAAAAAGTTAGCCTTTCCACATTTATATCTCCATTTATCTTTACCAAAAATGGTAAATTCGAGTAAGCATTCGCCCAGCAAGTCATAATCTCACTGAGCGATTTCCTTATTTTTCAAAATGGGGCTTTAGAAGATGCCATATTCGCTGGGCTAGCCTTGATTCGCTGGGCAAATTAACTAGTTAGACCATGCTGGTCTAGATTTGTTTAGCAAGCCAAGGACTCGTTAGGTGAATCCTTGGCAAGGAGCCTCTTTCCAATTGCTCAAATTTGCTAAGCAAAGGACAACTCACTGAGTGAATGTCAAATTCCTACCATGGCTCTTCCAACTTCAATTTTCTCTAATCCCCTTATGTTATCTCCTTCGTTTCCTACAAAAACTAAGTAAAAATTCAAATGCAACCTTCCAAAATAGTTAGTTAGGCCTAAAAATTAAATTATCTACATAATTTTACCTGAAATGTGATCAATGTGGATAATTTGTCTAAATACAAGTCCTAAAGAAAAGTATTTAAGACAATTATCAAACTCTCCCAAACTTAGAATTTTGTCTGTCCTCAAGCAAAAGTCAACACTAAAAGTAACTAAGAACAACAACACAACAATTGCTGAACCACTTGTATATGGTTTGAAATAAATCACATCTTAACATATATCCCTAAGTATTCATTTCCACCAAATTCCTACACATGCATTGACAAATATTCAATCATACATTATGGTGCCCACAATAGAACTATAGTAGGGATACAATAGCTAACTTCCATAGGCATCACAAGCATGGCAATCCATCATTGGAATATTCAAAGAATGTTTCTGTTTCACTCTAAACTGTGCATCTAGGTTAGTGTTTCTCTCTAATGCACACATTATGACCATGCAATTAATTTTGTTTTTCATCTACAACATCACACATAATTGCATAGATCACTTAGGTCTTTAATGTGGCTGGGCTACAAAAAAACATGGTTTTTCAAGATGACAAAGTAACAACATGAGAATAGGAGAGAAACAAATATTGATCCACAACCTTTACTATTGATGTTTTTTCCTTGTTGGTCAGTGTTTACCAACCTCCCCCAAACTTGTATGAAACCCAATTGTGAAACTATTGCTCTCCTATCCCTAAGGTGTAGGTAATAGTTAGTGTCTTTCAATTTTTCGCTTGAAGGTTACAAAAGAGAGAATTTTTCTTTCATCTCAAAAGGGTTTACAAGGGATGAATTAATTGTTGGTTAGCCATTTGGTCAAGTAGTTTAAAGTTTTACAACAAAGAAATGCCTTGATCCTTTCTATACAATTTATACAAAAGTGAAATTTAGAATCAAGCAAAACCAATGCACTCATCACAATGGTGCCACTCAATAAAATTTTGAACTGATTCACACAACTCACATGGTCAATAATATGCATTCAATGATTCTCCACTAACTACATACCATGATTGAAATTAAAATGGAAAAGTACATGTTGCATCCATATCGTATTCTTAAGCATTTGTCAATCATTGATCACCCAACTTAAGTTATTCCTCATCACCAATCAAGTGGCTGTGATTAAGGGAAGTTTCCAATTTTAACACCTCCCACAAGCTAGAGCATGATATATGTCCAACATGCCTAGCTTGGAAATGAAAGGAATAGAAGTACTTAGTGGCAAAGCATTGGTAAAAAAATCTACCAATTGGGACCTAAAAGAATAGGTAGTAACTGTAAAGCCCCTTTTTGCACTTTCTCTCTTACAAAATGGAAATCAATTTCAAGGTGCTTAGTATGCTCATGAAACACAGGATTAGTTGCAATATGCATGACACTTTGATTATCATAATACAAAATCAAAGGTCTATCACACATTATTTTTAAATCTACCAAGAGGTATAACAACCATTAGAGCTCACAAGATGCAGTGGACAAGGCTCTATATTCTGCCTCAAAAATGGTCTTGACGCTGTATGTTGCTTCTTTGTCTTCCAACAAATCAAGGAGGTCCTAAGAAAAAAATAGTAACTTAAAACTGATTTTCTGATGCCAATACACCCCACCCAATTAGAATTCGAGAAGCCAAACAATTAAAAAGCAAAATTTCTTAGGAAAAATAGCCCCCTACCATGACTGTTCTTCAAATATCTAATGATTCTACAAGTTGAATTAAAATGAGTCATTATAGAAGCATTGAGAAACTGACTTAGTTGTTGAGTTGCATATGTAATATTCAGTCTTGTGGTTGTCAAATACAACAGTTTGCTTATGAGTCTTCTATACTTAGCAACATCTTCCTAAGCCTTCCCAGAGTCTTGATGGAAGGATCCAATGAAGTCCTTACCGATTTGGAACCAAGTAAACCTGTCTCATGAAGCAAATCAAGACAATATTTCCTCTGACAAAATGAAATTCCCTACTTTGAATGTGCCACTTCTAACCCAAGAAAATATTTGAGTTGACCTAAATCCTTGATTTTAAAAGATGAATCAAAGACCCTCTTTATTCTATCAAACTCCTCTAATGAATTTCCAACCAAAATCTCATCACCTACGTATATTAAAAGGGCTGTGAATGATCTATAAGTACTAAAGGTGAACAAAGAATAATTAGAATTTGATTCACAGTACCCTTGCTCTAATAATAAAAAGGTCAACTTCTTATACCAATTTCTACTAGCTTGCTTGAGTCCATAAAATGACTTAAGCAATTTGCACACTTGATTAGGCTTCTCACTTCTCATTCCTCAGGACAAAGTCATATAAACATCTTCTTCCAAATCACCATGTGAAAAGGCATTGTTTACATCAAGTTTATGAAATGCCAAATGTGAATATAAGCCAAAGTAAGAAGTACTCTCACAGTTGTAAGCTTTGCAACTAGGGAAAAAGTGTCAAAGAAATCCAAGCTCTCCACTTGATTATAACCCTTAGCTACCAATCTAGCCTTGTACCTCTCAATTGTTCCATTAGTCCTATGCTTTATTTTATACAGTCATTTGCTACCAATAAGTGTGACATTAGCAGGTAGATCTACTAGAATCCAAGTACCATTTTTATCCAAGGCATCTAATTCTGCCTTCATAGCCTCATTCCAGCAAGTATGTTGATTGGCTTCTGCATAACTCTGTGGCTCATTCTCAATAGATAAAGATAATGAAAAATGTTGTTGTGATGGTGATAGTTTGTCAAAAGAGTGGAAAAGAGAAATAGGATAAGGTTTATCTTGAGGTATTGGGGTGACTGAAGTGGTTGAGAGGCTACAAATATAATATGCCAGATGGTATGGTTGGTGCCTATCTTTGATTGATCTTCTCATTGGTCTGGTGATGAATCATGCTCCTCCTCATCAATGACAGCTTCGGGTATTATGACAGGATCAAGTCTTGCTCCAGTCACAGGTTTAGTCCTTGGGTTTTCAATGTTATGGGTATTGAGTGATAATGCCAAATGGGAAGAGGTTATGTGGTTTTATATGGAAGTATATTCTCATGGTAGGTCACATCTCTAGAAATAAAAATCTCTTTATTATTTAGATCCAAGAGAACAACTCCTTTCACTCTATGCCTATATCTTAGACAAATGTACTTCCTAGCCCTTGACTCCAACTTGGTTCCATGAGAATGAAGGGTAGAAGCAAAACACAATGATCCAAAGACCTTCAAATTATGTAAATCTAGTTTCTGCTTATATAACACAATGTACGGAGCTTTGTTTTTTAAAAAAAGAGTAGGAACTCTATTTATAATGAAAATGGCATGGACAACACCATACTCTCCACTCTTCCATTTTGTTGTGGGGCTTCCATACAACTAGTTTGATGGATAATTCCCTTGGATTCATAGAATTGAGGCATTAAAAATTTTGCACCATTATCTGTTTAAGTTATCATAATTTTAGCATCATTCTGGTTTTCAATCATTGCAACAAAATTTTGCACATGACCTCTTACTTCTCCCTTTGATTTCAACAAAATGATCTAAGTAAACCTATTGTGATCATCTAAGGTTGTTAAAAAAAAATTTGTGACCATGCATTGATGATGTGGAAATAGGACCCCATATATCAAAATGTATCATCTCATAACATTAGGAAGCTTTACTTAAACTGGGTTTACAAGGTAGTCATTTATGCTTAGCATAATGGCATACATCACACATGGAATTTGAGTCAACATTTACAAAAGGAAATTCACTATGTATTAAAAGTAGTCTATCATTGGACAAATGTCCTAATCTAAAATGCCATAAAGCTTCTTATGGCAGCACATTTGATCTAATGGCTTGAATACTTGAAACATAGGTTCCCTTAGCACCAACCACTAAGTAGTACAACCCCTTAAAACATTTGACCAAACCAATCGTCCTCTTCATTTACTGGTCCTGCATAAGGCATTTTGTGCCATTAATGTCACAACACAATTCAAGGAAGAGATCAGCTTAGAGGCATAGTGCAAATTAAAGGTAAAATCAGGTATATACAACACGTTAGTTATATAAAAACCTAGAGAAAACTCGATTGTCCTAACATGTTTAGCTATAGAAAAATTACCATTAGGCAATCTCACATTGACAGGTTTAATTTCATGGCAGGATTTGAAATGTTTTAGAGAAAAAGTCATATGATCACTTGCTCCCAAGTTAACAATCCAAGGGTTAAGAGAACAGGAATTAAGGGAGGAAGAAAAGGTGTTAATACCAAATTTTGAATTTTCAGTCAAACCATGACCAATTTAAGTGGCCAAATTAATTTGACTACCACTAGAGAGTGCTTGTTGAGTAACTAAATTTGCTTGAATGAGACTGAGCAACTTCCCATATTGCTCTGTAGTAAAGGTATGGGATTGGTTTTGGCTCCTTATACTTCTTTTGGTCATATCACTCAATGATTGCCTTATTAGCATTTTTCTAAGACTAAAACTGAGGTGGAAATCCATGCTTCTTATAGCATGTGTCCATGGTATGGCCTATCTTGCCATAGTAACTATAGAACTTCCCAGAGTTTCTACTATTTGATCCCTGAGTAAAACTGCCTCTTCCTCAATCCTGAGGTCCTTTGTATCCTATAGCATTTACAAAGATCTTGGAGTCATTGCTACATGCATAATTGCCTTGTCTTTCATGTTGTATCACTGTAGAAAATATTCTATTCAGGTTTGGAAAGGGTTCCATTAATAAAATTTATGATCTCACCATAGCAAAATTATTATTTAGACCCATGAGGAACCTAATTGTCTGGTTCAACTCATGCTGATATGTTACACTTCTCATTCCAATGACACAAGCACATCACATAGGACAGGCACACACAAGCATTGGCAAATAACTCTCAAGTTCTTCCCACATAATTTTTAACTTAATAAAGAAATCAGTAATAGAAAAGGATCCCTGTTTGAGACCACAAATTTCTTGTTACAAATCTGAAATTCTAATTAGATCACCTTGAGAAAACCTCTCTTTCAATTCCTTCCACACATCAATCACATTATCAAAGAAAACAATGCTTTGAGAAATAAATTAAGAGACAAAGTTCATTATCCATGAATGAATACACATATTTCAGGCTTTATAACTAGGATCAAATGAATCAGGCTCCTCAATAGTTCCATCAACAAACTCAAACTTATTTTTACCTCCAAGAGCCCTACACATAGCTCACACCCATGCGTGATAATTGGATTAGGTGAGCACGGGTGTGACCACTATGGAGAAGGGTCCATCATTAGGATAAACATAGTAAGGACTTGTAGGGTTCTGCGACAAATCAACCATCCCCTGATTTCCTCCATCATTATTAACATTGGTGGTGTTGGAACCACCAGTATGGTTGTTCCTTACCATATTGGAGTAGCAGCAAAGCTCGTGATACCATCCTAAACTTTTAAGAAAAAAGGAATAGAAAATTGGGAGAAAACAGAATGCAATATTTTTTGGTTCATCGTTAGGGGTGAAAATAGACCAAGCCACCTGTTAGGGGCCTATGACTTAGCCTACATAAGACCTAGTCTGGCTTAGCTCATTTATTAAAAAGGATAGGCTTAGGCTTTTTAATAAGCTTATTTAGGTAAAAAGACCCAGTCTTATGCCTTAAAAAAAGCCTATTAAGCCTAATAAGGTGGCCTATTTAAATACGTATATAATAAAATATTATTAATTATATCTTATGTTATATTATATATACATAATTATATATAATAAATATATTACTTATAATAATATAAAAGAATATGTAATTATTAACATGCCTTTTTAAGTCAATAGGCCTTTTTAGGCCAACATGCCTACTTAGGCTAATAGGTCTACCAGTCTTTTTATAGGCCTTATAAGTAAATATGTTTTTAAGTAGGCTTATAGGCCAGGCTTTTATATAGGCCAGACTCAAGCCTTTAAAAAAGGCATATGACAGGTAAATAAATTAGGCTCAAGCTTTATCTTTTTAATAAAGACCAGGCTCAGGCTTACCAAAGTCTGGCCTAGCCTGGCCTATTTCCACCCCTATTCATCAGTAAACTTAGCACAAAGGAATCATTATATATAAAAGGACCCAGGTGCAGCAAAAGGAAAAATACACCATATTACATAAAAAAAAAAAAACTAAAGCAAAATTACAAACTAGCTAACTCAGCAAATAATAGACCGATGACCAAATATGTGACTTCCCTTCACACTTTCCTTGCACCCCGATGCATGTCACCTAACTTAAGCAATTCCTCATCACCAATCATATGGCTGTGATTAAGGGAAGTTTCCAAGTTTAACACCATGCATGTGTTCCAGTATCTAAAAAGCAATCTAGGTCAAGGTCTACCTTTCTTGTCCCAAAATGATTTATCTTTGTGTGCCTTTTGTGATTTAGATTGGGAAGGTTGTCCAATATCCACAAAACTGACTATGGTTATTGTGTCTTTTTGGAATCTTTAATTTCTTGACGAATAAAGAGACAAGTAATTGTTTCTCTATCCTCAATAGAAGTTGAATGTAAAGCTATGATAGGTGCAACTAATGAGTCGTGTTGGCTATGATCATTGTCAAAGGATATGCAAATATTGCACTCAAAGCCAACATTGTTGTATTGTGACAACAAAGCAGTGCTTCACATTATCGTCAACTAGATAATTCATGAAAGAACTCAACACATAAGGATAGACTGTTACTTTATTGCGACAAGTTTCAAGATAGTTCAGTTACAACTGAATATGTTCCTTCAAGTGAGCAACTTGCTAATGTGTTTACTACACCATTAGGGAGAGGAGCTTTTTCTACAATGAAGCACAAGTTAGGAGTTCTTGATATTCACTCTCCAACTTAAAGGGGAGTGTTAAGAAAAGCCAATTGTATCCCATGATTCTTGTTGTAAATATACTAATTCACAGTTAGAATAACTTGATTGTAGGAATAGAATTGTTGAATTATAGCTAGGAGCATAATCATCCAATATAGATATGTATTCTTGTATATATTGCTTCTCTATTTCAGTAAAAATACAAGGTAGCATATTTTCATCTTCTTTTATTTTACACACTTTGATTTTATAAGGGCTTTTCAATTTAATCGCTCATTTAGTTAGTAAACCAAAGATAAAAGAGACGAGATAAAAAAAAAATAACATGAAGGTTCGTCCATCGTGATCGAAATACCTATGCAAAGAAATGGTTTACATTTAGTTATATATTAAATTAGAATACACTCTTTAAAATGAAAAACCAAATCCTTTAATCAACTTGTCTTAAAAAATGAAATATATCATTATTAATTTTTCTTTTAAATTTGAAATTTAAATTTATCCAAAAATTTAATTTATTTTTTAAAAAAATTATAATTTTTTCATAATTTTAAACATTTTTTAATTTATATTTTTTAAGTTTAGTGTATCTCTTTAATAATTTAAATATTTTGTTCTACTAAGTCTTTTTTTTAATTTATTTTTTAAAAAACAACCGTAGAACATACGAAATAAACACTAATTGTTAAGAAAGGGTATCATTTTAATAAAGAAAATTGTACTGGAAAATTGTTTAGAAAACAACTCATCTCTTGTCTTTGTCATTATAAAGTATAAAAAATTGGGTTATTATAAACCTACACTAACTTTATCTTACATTTCATTTTCATTTTATTTCTTTTTATTTTCCTATTATTTTCTCATCACATCATTTATCACATTTATTACTTTTTTTTTAGGTTAAACTATAGAGTATGTCCCTAAACTTTTAGGCAATTTTTAATTAGGTTCTTGTACTAATTTTTTTTAATTGAGTCCTTAATCATTTAAATATTTTAAATTGGGTCCCTGGGTTAACTTTTGTTTGATTGCCGTTGGCAAAGGTAACCCCAGGAACCAAATTAAAAAAAATTAAAAGATTAAGGACTCAATTAA
This sequence comes from Spatholobus suberectus, assembly GCA_004329165.1. Taxonomy (NCBI): domain Eukaryota; kingdom Viridiplantae; phylum Streptophyta; class Magnoliopsida; order Fabales; family Fabaceae; genus Spatholobus; species Spatholobus suberectus. The sequence continues at coordinate 61,205,426 of CM014729.1, forward strand.
AAAAATAGTATAAGGACCTAATTAAAAATTACCTAAAAGTTCAGGGACCTGCTCAATACTTTAACCTTTAATTTACTAACATTATGTTAGTCCAGTAAGTTCTTGGATTTGAGCCTTGTAGATGAAAAAAATGTGGTCGGGAGAAGATACCTCATTAAAACTGGTTAGGAAAATTATCCAACAAAGATTAGTCATTGACAAAACGAGTAAATACTTCACACCTATAATATGATAACAAAAAAAATGCTAAATTACAGTTTTTGTCCCCATATAATTTTCAATTTGCAATTTTGGTCCCCAATTTTTAATTTCACGATTTTAATCCTTTAATTTTTAAAAATCTACAATTTAGGTCCTCCTATTTTTAATTTTTCTATTTTAGTTCTCTAATTTTTTAAAAATCCACAATTTTAGTGCCCTTATTTTTAATTTTGCGATTTTAGTCTTTCAAATTTTAAAAATCTGTAATTTTGGTCTAACCATTAAATGTTTATTTGTTAATTGTTAATGTCTCAACGTTAACTATGATGTGGCATTAGATTGAATAGTGACAGATAATATTTAATAGGCTAATGTCAAGTCATAGTCAACGTTGAGATTTTAACAATTAACAAATAGACATTTAACGGTTAAACTAAAATTACAAATTTTTAAAATTTAGGGATTAAAATCACGGAATTAAAAATAGGGAGATCTAAAATTGAAGATTTTTAAAAATTAGAGGACTAAAATCGCAAAACTAAAAATAGGAAGACCAAAATTGCGGATTTTTAAAAATTAGAGGACTAAAATAGCTAAATTAAAAATAGGATAACCAAAATCGCAGATTGAGAATTATAGGAGACCAAAAGTGCAATTTAGCCTTTGTTTATAAAGTAGGAATTTTTTATGTTTTATAAAGTGAAAATTAATTTAGAATAACCAAATCGTCCATTTATATACTATTTAGAATAAAAAATATATAACACGTAAAAATTAATTTAGAATAACCAAATCGTCTATTTAATTTAAATTATTTAATTTAATATTAATTTATTTAATTTGTTGTATAAATTGTGTACACGAGTATTTTACTTTGTTTCATTCAAGTCAATGCTCATGTCCCTATAATTTTAGCCACATAATAATAATGTAATAGCATTGAATATTGAGAGATGTTTTCTACTCCTTTCTATAATTTTTTCCTTTTTTAAAAAATAAAACAAAGACAAATCAAGATAAAGGAACAAAAATAAGGTTAAACTATTAAGTAGGTTCCTAAATTTTTATATAATTTTTAATTAGGTCCCTATACTATTTTTTTTAATTGAGTTCTTATCAAGGAATACTTCGTCCAAGTTAACAGAATATTCACAACAATTTAATCCCAGAAATCCAATTATAAAAAATTTCAAAGATTAATGACTCAATTTAAAAAAATTAATACAAAGACCTAATTAAAATTTACTTCAAAGTTCAACGACTTACTCAATAGTTAACCTTTTTTTAATTCTTTTTCCTATTTCTCTCTTCCTTCTACCCAATACACTCTAAAATGGGGCGCACGTTAGTAGTTTCCCTAAAATGTTACACACTTCCATGCAGGTACAGGTATACCGATTTGGTTTTTGTATGCAATTTGTTAGGCAAATTCTAACACGCAATTGTAATTAGAATACTATTCCTAGAAAATTTCTAAACTGACCTGAAATATTTAACGCCGCTGGTGGGGATATGGAGAAAAAAATGCTCCTACGGTAATGTTATTCGCACCTCACAAATTTTTCACATTCTTTACCTTACATTCAATCAATCACCCCATTCCCTTCCACCCACACCCCAAAAAATCATCTCTTGAAACTGTAGGGTCTGATACCATAACAGGTTCGAAAATGCTCAATAAGCATAATAAAAAGCCGAATGTCTCACATTTTACCACGTGGAAGGGTCTCATCAAACACTTTACATGCCCTCACCAGATCAGAGGCCTCGCTGCCAAACCCATGATGGTTAGAAGAGCCATGTTTGAGAAAATTGAAAATCTGATGCTTTGTACCATTCATAAATGTCACGGAACTTAAATAATGATTTTGGGATTAAATGCTTCCAAAATTGTACCAAATCAAATCTCTAATAAGTGAAGTCGGCTTACGAGTGAAGCAATAATATTTTATTACATAACTATATTTAAACCCCAGTTTAGTGTCGGGTCTTAACCATAATACTGAAAATGATTATTTGACAGTACACCTTTTAGCTTACGTATTGTTCAATAGAATAATATGTATTATGTGAAAAAGTGAAATGAGTTGAATAAAGAATACGGGGGTTAAAATGATCACATTCTTCAAGACGGTAAGAAATTATTAATGGACAGTTGATTCAAGTAGCATATGTTTAATTTTTTTTTTTAAATAAGATTTTAACCTACACTTTGTATGTTAATGTGAAAGGTAAGAGGAGTAAATCTTAATTATACAACTATAAATAGATGGTAAAAATTGTTTAATTTATTTTAATCTTAATTATTTATTTCAATTATACGATTAAAATTCATTTTTTCCACGCTTTCATCTCTCACCTTATAAGCTTTTCTATATCTATGTGTCACAAAGTTACAATTAGATCCACTCCCCTTCAAATGAAAATCATTTCCCTCTAGCTTTCTGGGTAGTTTATTCACTGCAAACTTTATCAGCATGTAGCTAGCTTAACTTTTACTTACTCTTGTTCTATTCCTCGTCATCTCTCCGTCTCATGTTTACAGTTCTAAATGATAGTTACAACTGGTTAGTGGAAATTTCGCTTTATACGGTGTTCAAATGATTGTCCTTTTCACACGAGGAAACATCGCATGATGCACAAGCCAAGCGTACTCTTGCCACTTTTCCTTTCCAATAAACAATAAACAATGAGTATAATTGACTTGTAAGCATTCTTCATGGCAAAATGAGCCAGGGTCCGGGCTTATATTTTGATATTGGAAAGAAGGCCAGAGGTTTTACAAACTTCTTTTCTGCCAATTATTTGCCTCTCTCATTTTCATTTTTATCTTTCATTAGCATGGATTATGATCTGATGTTCCCTATAAATTCTTTGTTTACCTTGTATGTTTATGTTAGATGTTCTTCACAAGGACTATGCTCAACAACCACCAATTCACTTTAACTACAAATCCTTGAATTGGAATTTAGATCTCTCCTGTCAAGGTAATATATCAGCTTAAACCCTTCTTCTCTTTTTGCTTTTTCTTTAAAACATAATCTTTTTAATCTACAAGTAATTTTAGTCTACTAAAGGGTCCATGACATATCTAAACTTCAGATGTTCTTTTTCCATTGTGGGATTAGGGAACTATGGACATTTGTCAAGGAGAGATTTTCTGTGTCCAACTAGTGCACACAAGGTTGCATATTATAAGACAACTACACATCGTCAATTTAAATATAATAAATTTGTGATGATGAAAAGCTTGTCTAATATGTTAATTGGCTTGTGTACAAAAGTCATGTAACCTAGCGTATATAAGAACTTCTTGTCAGAATCATCCTATAGCTTGGTGTGCTATTTGAGGATAGAAATAAAGAGAACCAGTTAGTCTTCAAAGATGTCCATTACATCATAAGAAAAATGTGAAAATCTCAGAACCCAGAAATAGCTAATGGAAATTCATATCTGACTGTACTGCCTTTGCTGCTGTATCTGTTGTAGAAGAACTTGTGCCTGGACTAAAGGGCCTTTTCAACTGTAACATACCTGACTCTGGGAAGGTACAACTAGATCTTACTAGTCCACGCACCATAATTAATTTCATCTTTAACAATTTTGATTCTTGATTTTCATTGCGTCTGACTATTTTTTGGAATCAAAACAAATTCAATTACAGCTGGAACTTCAACACTTTAATAAGTTCAGCGGGTTTACCGGAAGCATTGGATTATTGGGAGACCCAGAAAAAGGATATAACCCTGTTGCAAACATCTCTGGTCTTATAGGAACCAGAATTCTCACCCTGGGAGCTAATCTTGCCTATGACTTATCAGATAGGAGTTATAGGACACCTAACAATCTGAATGCTGGGTTGAGCCTGAACAGTCCCTACCTTGTTGCCGCCGTGACCTTGTGAGCTATCCTACAATAGAGACTAAATTTATCAGAAAATGTACATTAACATCAGATTTGTGATCTGTACACTGTACAGAAGCTTATGAATCTATTTATAATATATAAAAGCTGAAGCACAAGTTGTGGTATTAACGCCTTACATGTGCAGTCTGCTTAATCTGCAACATTCCATGCTGCCAACTCAGCTTTTTTCTTGTAGTTCAATCTCAATTTCTATCCATCTTAATCTCTTTAGTTCATGCTCTGAGTAACTAAGGTAAATAAAGAACAATACTTGTCATCTTTGCTTTACGTGCATATATGCACTTCACCATGCAGTAATTTAGAGGAGCACCACAAACTTCGTATCCCTTCATCAAAATATATTCCAAAACAATAATAATGAAATCTGTCCAACTTATTTAGTAATAGGAAATGCAAAAATTATTGGTAGAAAGATTTTAAGATGCTTGTGCAATGTGCAGGCCTACTTCTAATTTAAGCATTGTTACTGCTTTGTGCTCGGTATTCTTATGTTTTTTACTTCAAGCCAAATGACTGCGTCATGCTGAAGTTTGGTGCATGTTAATTATGCAGGCATGACAGTTTTCAAACTTTGAAAGGTTCCTGTTATTTTGAAGTGAGCCCCCTGACCAAGACTGCAATTGCAGCAGAGGTGAACTATAACCTTGGAGATGATGAGACTACTGGTGTCACAGTTGGTGCTCAGCATGCATTATTTCCTTGTACATTGCTAAAGGCTCGAATTACCTCCAATGGTAAGGTAGGTGCTCTTATTCGACAAAAGTTGGGGTCGAAATTTTCCATAACTGTGGCAGGAGAGATGAATTTGAATGAGAAAGATAAAGAAAAGTTTCCTAAGGTTGGAGTCTCCATGGCTCTAAAATAATTTCGACAAGAAAAGCTCTTCATGTAGGAACAGGCAATGAGATGTCATGTAGACTTCCAAAAGATGTTGCAAACTGCATGGAAATTTTGTTTTGTCCCATCCATTTTGTTCAACATTGGAGAACGGTATCGTATCCTTGTTTAGTGTTTTGTCCACTATTGTTTTTGAGGACTGAAAAGAAGTCTTACACAGTTTATGAATATTTAGTGCTAGAAATACTTAAACATCTATTTATCAAAGATTTGTACCAATGAAATTAAGTTCAAATTGATTTCTGTTTCTTTGTGTATGTAAAACTTTAAAACAAAATCCACTATGCAAGAATTAATTTCTTCCTTTGCTAGTCAAGATAAGATGAAGCAGTAGCTACATATTACTTCCATGCTTTATTTGGTTTTGGAGAACTCATTATTCATAGAGGGAAGTAGGGTTATAGTTTACTACTTAACTTTGTAGACAATAGTCATTTAAATGCAAAGCATTCAAACCTTCCGATTCCCAGGGAAAATATGACAACATAACCTCGTTGAAGAAATGTAATAGAGACAATGACAAGGGAAGCATTTTGCATCTGTGCAAAATGGAGGGCAACTAAATTTCCTGCTAAGAAAACTTGTATCTGCAATGATAATGAAAATTTTGTTCTGCATCATTCACATTTTAGAATACTCGTATTCACAATAATAGTGGCAAGTTGATTGTCTAATTAAACAAAAGGTATAAAATGTCACTTTTTTGTTTTTAGTCCATGTAAAATTATTTTTTTTTAAATGGTCCTCGTAAAATTATTATTTTTTTTGTCCTTTTATTTGTTCTAATCTCTTTAATATATCTATTTTTTTGTTTTAATCCCTATAATATTTTGTTTATTTTGAATTAGTCTCTTTGAAAAAAAATTGGCAAGAACTAAAAGCAAATTGTTTGCATATTATAAGGACAAAAACAAAAAAAATAAATATATTACAAGGACTAAACAAAATAATAGGGACCAAAACAAAAAAGAATATATTTCAAGAACCATTTTAAAAAAAATGTTTTTATAAGGACTAAAATCAAAAAAACAGTATATTACAAGAATCAAAAGTATATTTAAGCAAAACCACTGACACACTATGCACTGAAAGACAACCACACATATTCATATATATATATATATATATATATATATATATATATCAGTTATCATACTCACTTATATACCATGTTGACAGTGAAATGTTACAATTTTCATCAACAAACATAGACTCATATCTAGATATGAGAGAGGAGACATTTACTTCCTTTGAAATGCTTGCTCTAATTACTGCAATCAGAACTACAGTTTAGCTGATAATTTATAAGCTTAAAGTACTAATTGTATACATGTTTCTGTATTGTTACGCAGCATTATGGTTTAGTTTATACCCTAAAAAACATAAGCATGGATTTGGGTCTTTGTATTAGTTTCTAAAAAGCATCACTAGCCTTCTCTGACAGGACACGATATTGAACTGAAACAACAACGTTGACAAAGACATTATCCTGAAATAAAATAAACATCAAAACTAATCAACTACAATCCAATGAAAAACTATAACTTATTATATATATGGACTAAGGAAATTGAGAAAACAATATATTACTTAAAGATAAATAGAATTTAGTAGGAATGCAACCTGTACTAGTAAAAGACCGTCTAGTTAACAAAACATGAAGGAAACAAATTAACAAAACACCAAATATGACAAAGTTTTCCAAATACACATTTTTAAATGTTAGTCAAAAATAAAGAATTTAAACTGCGGTTGATAACCATTCAATGACAGAATAATTAACCTTTGTCTTGGTCTCACATCGAACATCCAGTTGCACTTCTTCAAATTTTCCAAATCTTTTCTTTGATGGCCACAGTGAATTGGTCAACTTGCACACAACAGAAAAGATTTCCTATTTACTTTTAACTGCAATTCTTCAAAATACATCATCAATGCATCAACTCAAAAATATAGGATGAAAGCATAAGGATGAAAATCGTAGAAATTTGAATTTCAACTAAATGCTGATATATAAGCTACATTTACAATACTTCAAGTCTTGGTGAATACTTGGCAACCGCAAATTTGGCAATAAATTCAAAAGGAAAAACAAACAATAAAATCCGTTGGGAAAGAAATCAATGTTCATACGAATACAAGTACTACTCCCACAAACCCCTACTTTTTTACTGTTGTTTAACTGGTGCACATAAACTGAATTTCGAATCATTTATCCCTTGTTTGGCTCAACGGAAAGGGAGGACGGGAGAAAAAATATTAGTATAATATTTTGGCCTTACAAATATTAACAGCAGAGATGAAAGTTAGAATATGATTTGGAGCAATTTTATTAGTATGGTTCAAAAATTATAAATCACTTTTCTTTATATCCAAATATACCGCATTATTAGTTTAAAAGGAAAAATAGCTAGGAGAGTGCCTCTTATTTTTCCTTCTTACCTTTTCAATTTCCTCCAACCAAACACTGTTATTATCTCTTTTCCACACTTGTTTGCAAAAGTACAAGTTAGCTACCGTTTCCTGTGATCAACAGAAGTCCCAGAGTTGTTATGGTCACTAGGAAAGAAAATTATATAAGTGCTCATTCGAAAGCAAAAGAAACGTTATTTTTGAAAAAACAAAGGCAACTGTTACGGTGTTACCCAAGCAAGATCACAAATTGGTAAATCGATTGGACGGTCTAAAGTCTTCCTAAACCCAAACAAAGAAAATCACCCCTTAAGAAATCACTGACCAAAGACCAATAGTAATGAAACCAAGAAGATCATATTATCTTTATATTTTAAATCACTTCCACCTAGTAAGATTCTGTTGATTCGTAAATGGTAGCTCTTGAGCGGTATGTCATGAATGACAAGCATCTTACTGCAATAAATATGATCTTACAAATCTTGTAGACCAAAAAAAATAGTTGGGGAGAAACCCTACTAAAAGTGATTAGTCAACTACCCAAGTAAAAATTAGTCATAAATAAAGACAGTAAATAATTCGTACTTATAACCTACTAACCAATATATATATATATATATATATATATATATATATATATATATATTTGCTTAATACATCTTTATGCAATAAATCTAATGTCAAGATATAAATAAACTAGTATTTTAACATGTGCATTATACAGAATAAATATTTATTTTATATAACTTAAATTTATAATAAATAAATACTTCGAAATATATAAATTATATTATAATTAAAATTTGTATTAAATAAATATTTTTGAACATATGATTATATTTTAAATTTACAATAAACAATTATTGTAACACAATGTTAATTTTAATTATTGATAATTTATTAAAAATATTAAAATTTAATTTAGAATTAAAGATATCAAAAATGATAGATTGAAAAAAATAAAAGGTTAAAAAATCTCTAAAAATACTCTCGTTGAAGAATGATAGTTAAAAACGCTCTATTGAAAAATAACAGTTAAAAACAATCTCGTTCAAAATAACTATTCTTATTTAATATATAGGATGGATACTTATATATCTTGAAAGAATAAATTGATAGTAAAACAATCTATAAACATATCATAAGCTATTTTTATAAGTACCATTAAATATTTATACATGTAGTTATGTCATAAGATATGTCCAAATAAATTATAAATAAGTTGTTTCATACAAAATTGGCATTTTATTGAATTCATTGATGACTTTAATTTATTTAATTAATTTCCCAAGCATGAATACATTAAATTAAAATAACATATTTAGTTATATTAAAAATATTAGTAAATTCATTAAAATGCTTTGCTCAATAAACGTCATAGCACAAATATAAATTAATAGTTACTTTATTAACCTTTATTAATAATTGGACGAAAAACGAATAAAGTGATCGAATTTTTCAGTTAAAAAATTAAAGATATTATTAATGTAAAATAGTTACTGAATAACTAAAAGAATAAATTTATATATATATATATATATATATATTGACTGTTATTCAATCATATATCACCATATATAAGATAAATTTATTGATTGTTATAATAATCATCTTAAAAACTATATTAAAATTAATTTTTAATTAGTTAACATAATAAAAACCTTTATATTGATATTACATATCTATTAAACTTTAACTAAAATTACACACTACCTATAATAATGAATACAATTAATCCAAATATTAACCAATGTCTTTGGGACACTGGTTAAAAAATCAAAATAGAAACTTATTTATTGAAAAATGCAACAACATATTTTCCCATATAACTTCAATGTGATTTTCAATAAAAAAAAAATTATATTCAGATTCTTTAACCAGTATCCTAATGGCATTGTCTAACAAGAGCCTTAATATGAAAAATATTAATCAGTGTTCTTGAACTACTGGTTAAGAAATCAAAAAAAAAAATTATTAAAAAATGCAACAACATACTTCTCCGTATATTTTAATGTGATTTTCAATAAAAAAAAATTATATTTAAATTCTTTAACTAGTATCTTAAGTACTCGCTAGCAAAACCCTGTTAATGTTAGTCTTTTTGTTAGGCCAACCGAGAAGGAAACACGATGCATAAATAAAAGCTCCCATTTATTTTATTTTTCTCCCCCTAAATTTTCTCTACCTCTATTTCATTTATAACAAAAACCAATAGAAGGAAAAACGAATAAGCTGGAGCGAAAAAATCAGTTTCAATTATAGGATAAAGCTACGGCCAATATGATTGGTGGAAATCAAGCAACAAGATCGCGTCCCAGAAAACACAAGACGATTATTATTAATTTATTTATTATTATTATCACAGGAAATGTCCCTTGAGTTTTTCTCTCTCTCTCTTCATCGTCCCACGTGGCAGTTGAGTTGAGATATCAAGCAGAAGCACTCTGGTTCTGAGGCGCAACCTCGTCCCAACCATGGCAACATCCTCGGCTCCTGTCCTTCGACCCATCCACACCAACCGCCCCTTCTCTTCCCCATTCCGTCACCACCGCTCACTCCCCACTCCCACCGCCACCAAACCCCTAACCGTCTTCGCCATGGCCTCCAAAAAGAAGGTACAAATTCCTTAACTCAACAATCTTTTGCTTTCTTTGTTGAAAACTAAAGTCTCACATCGAACAAATATAAGTATAGATGACTCAAGCTCAATTGATTTGAATTTTTTGAATTGACGGTGGGTGTGGAACTGTGGTAGGTGAACAAGTACGACTCGAACTGGAAGAAGGAGTGGTTCGGGCCGGGGATCTTCTACGAGGGGAGCGAGGAGGTGGAGGTGGACGTGTTCAAGAAGCTGGAGAAGAGGAAGGTGTTGAGCAACGTTGAGAAAGCGGGGTTGCTCTCCAAGGCAGAGGAGCTGGGATTCACGCTCTCTTCCATCGAGAAGTTCGGCGTGTTCTCCAAGGCCGAGGAGCTCGGCTTGCTCAGCTTGCTCGAGAGAGCCGCCGGCTTTTCCCCCTCCGCCCTCGCGTCGGCGGCGCTTCCCACCTTGGTCGCCGCCGTGGCGGCGATCGTGCTCATTCCCGATGACTCCGCCGCGCTCGTCGCCGTCCAGGTCGTCGTTGCCGCCGCCCTCGGTGTTGGGGCTGTCGGGCTGCTCGTTGGGTCTGTTGTGCTCGGCGGATTGCAAGAGGCGGATTGATTGAATGCGGTGGGAATGGTATATTGATGAATTAATTTTAGAATTGGTTTGAGGACAAAACTTAGATACAAAATCTTAAGTATTATTGGTGTTATTTTCGGTTAGAATTGAAGATTTATCTCTGTTGATACTAGTCTCCAATTAGAATTAGAGATTCAACTCAATAGTTCAATAATACTTACGGTATTGTATTTAAGTTTTGTTTTTGATTTAAATATCTTTTTAGTTCTTTAAATTTTAGTCAAGTTTATTTTTGAACTCTTAAATTTAAAAGTGATTATTTTTAGTTTTTTTAATTTAAAAATAGTTCACTTTTAGTTTTTATTTTGTGATTTTTTTAGTTTTTAATAAGAACTAAAAGAGAACTGTTTTTAAATTAAAGAAACTAAAAAAATTATTTTTAAATTTAAAGGACTAAAAATAAAATTAACTTAAATTTAAAAGACTAAAAAAATAATTAAGCTTTTAGAATTTTATTCTTTTTCTGTGTTTTTTTAGTTGTAGAATATGGGAGGAGTGAGGAGAAATGGTGGCTGATGATGGCTCTTTCTTTTGGTATAAAAAAAATGAAAATGACAATAATTAACTGAAAATTGGTACTTACAAGTTGCAACAAATGCAGTGCCTCTTGTGAATGAATTGCTGTTTTCTTAGTTATGATTCATAATTGACATTCACTGTTTTTCTCCTCTTTGTGCTATTTTTTTTTTTTTTTGGTGCTATTTATTGGAAGGAGAAAGGAGAAGGTTAATTGTTTGTTCCTTTTTGTTTAGCATTTATAACATACTGTGTTTTACATTATTGTTATTTTAAATATTTGAGTTTATGTTAATAATACTCTCGTTTGTTGATATTTCATTTCAATACTTCAATGAATTCACAATTATTAAGTTCGGTTCCTATGTAGTAAATTTAAGTAGTATTCAGTGCGATAAGTTATTTATTATTCATATAAATACATAATAATATATCTTACCATAATAAATTTGGAGAAAACAGGTCATGTACTGACAATGTAAAGTAGTTTTACACTATTATTCAATTACAAACTACCATTTATTGTAAGTTTGTTGACTTTTATAATAAATATTTTAAAAGTCATATTAATGATAATTTCTGATTGATTGATAAGGTAAAAAAATTTATACTGACAGTGCATGACCATTAAACTCATAAATTTGATCTTACTTCCAAATTTATTTTACTACACTAACAATTAGATTTAGTGTGGTAATATGTGCGATTATTTATTTACAGAGAAAGATTAAAAACACATTTTTTATTATTATTTAGATTACAAATTGATGAAAGTTTTATTTCTATTTAATGAGATTATCTACACATAATTTTGTAATTCTTAATAAATGTTAACTACTACTAAAAAGTGTATTGAAAAGAGTCTATTTTTAACACTCTATTTACTTACATGGTTAATAAATAGTTTATTGCACTAAATATTGGAGAATTTCATTGCAAATAAAATTGAACTCATCATAATTATATTCTAATTCTTTTAATAAAATATTTCTTGAAAATATATTTTGTTATAGTAATTTGTATGAATTTGATTAGAATACGCTAGCATTATAAAATAATTTTACATTATCATTTAATTACAGATTGTCATATATGATAAGGTTATTAATTTTTGTAATAATTACTTTAAAAGTCATATATTTTGACTTCTAGTATGATATTGGTTCTTTTACTTGAGTGATAGCTCCATTATCGTCACACAACAACAAAATTGATTCTTCTATTGAAAGAAGCACACCGAATTCATATATGAACTTCTTCATCCAAACCATTTCTATAGCAGCCTCACTTGTTACTATATACTCTACTTTAATTGTTGAATTTGCTACCGTAGCTTGCTTGGAACTTTTCCAACTCACTACACCACCATTTTAGGTGAAAACTTGATAGGGGAAAACCACAAATGTACAGTTGTCGTCAAGTAATAAAATATCAAATCCATAGAGACTGTGGTTTATGCTTACCAATTTATCGTGATTAGAAAAGATAAAACAAGAAAGATTTATTTGATTGAGAAAAAAAGTAATGAGAACAAAATTAATCAAAGATTACAAACAAAGAAAAAGAACATAAGAATTTCAAGATTGGGGAAAACAATTGATGGGAATATTTTTAGGATTGAGGGTTCGCTCAATGGTTGTTCAATAGATAAATTTTCTTACGTAAGTACTATAATTGGTTCTCTTTTAAGGTGAATTAACCTAAGGTAACCTCCGTTTCTTTTTAAGACACAGAGATGTACCTAATTGAATTGACCGCTATTTTTGTGGTAACAATGTTTAATTAAGTCATTTAGGTTCTTTGTTAATTCATTTGATCCTCGAAGGATTAAACCTACTTTCATGATTTAAAACCAAAGTCCTTTCCCTATCGTTCAAATGATTAGGTTCATCTTTCAGTGCTTTTCTAAGCTCCTAAGATTATGAAAAACGATGGCCAAATGTTTTGCATAAAGAAAATTAATAGGAAAAGAATCAAAAGGAGAACACAATTAGGTAACTCAATTTAAACAACCATTAGTCAATCAATGACTAAGCCCTAATCTTAGAAAAAGAAGAATTAAGCAGACATAACCATGGAGAAAACAATACAACTAAGAATGAACATCTAAACCCAGGGAAGAAAAAGAAGAGAAGAGAAAGAATTGTCTTAAATACTCTGCCTAGAGCTGTCACCCCCGTAGGGTTCAGTCCCTAAAACATAACCTAAATGTTTTATTTAAACTAATGGGCAAATATGGGTTTGCGCCCAATTACATGTAAAAACACAAAAAGGATAAAATCTTGCGTCAGGTCAGCTCACAGGCGTGAGCAAGAGTTCACAAGCATGAACTCCTTTTCTCGAACTTGAGAGACACAAATCAATGAAGCTCACGAGCATGAACTTTATTAGACCACCAAAATGTGCTTTTGTTTCGTCTGCCTGGTCTCCAAAGCTATTAGCTTTAATCCTAATGCATTCCAATGCTTCTTCATCTTTACTTTTAATGCCTCTAAGTCCAAAATACCAACTCTTAAAACAAAAAGATACCAAGCGCATAACAAGTTCCACAAAGAAGGGAAAAACAATGAAAATGCACTATGATTAAGTCCTAGATGCCAAAATATGCAATGTATCCTAAGTAAAATGCTATGCATAAATGGTATGAAATGCAACGCATCAACTTGTCACTATATACTCTACTTCAATTATTGAATTTGCTATCGTAGATTGCTTGGAATTTTTCCAACTCATTGCACCACTATTTTAGATGAAAACATAACCTAAATAGATTTGTTATCATCTTTGTTCGATACAAAACTTGCATTAGTATAACCCTTTAGTTTTAATTCTATATCTCTATAAACGATGAAATGGTCTTTAGTTGTTCTTAAGTACTTAGGAATGGTCTTAACCATTTTCCACTGTTCCTCACTAGGGTTTGCTTGATATCAACTAGTTATACCTAATGCATAAGTAACATCAAGATGTGTATAAATTATAGTATACATATACATGATAGCTCCCACTGCACTAGCATATTGTACCCTATTCATGCATTCTTTCTCTTTAGGAGTTTTATGATAATCATCCCCTCTAAGAGTGACTCCAGTTTCTATTGGCAAATAGCCTCTTTTGGAGTTTTCCATATTATGCCTCTTTAAGATGGTATTAATGTACATAGATTGACAAAGACCAAACAACCTTTTAGATCTATCTCTATAAATCTTTATTCCTAAAATATAGGTTGCTTCTCCTGAATCTTTTATGAATAATTGTTCTAATAACCATACTTTTGTACCTTGCATTGGCAGTATGTCATTTCCTATGAATAATATGTTGTTTATGTATAACACTAAGAAATGATTGTGCTTCCACTAATCTTTTTGTGTGCATAAGGTTTTTCCCTACATCTGACAAAATCAAACTTTTTCGATTGTCTTGTTAAAATGAATATTCCAACTATTAGAAGTAGAGGTGTTCGCAGATTAGATTAGATCAATTTTGAAGAGAAAAACTATCTGATCCAATCCAATCCAATTTAAAGCAGTTTAGATTGAATCAGTTTCAAGTTTTAGTCCTACGTTTATTTTATTTTTTTGGAGAAAGTATTAAATAAATAGTAAGATATATAATAAACATAATTAAAAATATCAAATATCTCATTTATAAGTCATTATATAGTTAATATATTTCTTCAAACATAAACTATTAAAAATAAATACATTCATATACCTTTCATGATTCTAAATTGCGATTGCAATTTCATCGTGATCCTTGATATTGCAGGAAATTGTGGGAATATGTGGTTGGTGCGGCCGCAATTGCAGTCACAATGTTGTTGCAGTGAGTCAAAAAACCTTTACGTTGCGGGTGCAATTGCTGTTGCAAACCGCAATTTAGAACCATGATACCTTTACTCAAATAATTACTAAAAATTTGTCTTTAATTAAATATATTTTTCCTAAATAACTACAAGTTATGTGATAATTTTATAAATATACAAAAAATAAAAATCTAAACATGAATGATATTATAAATTTATAAATAAAAACATATATGTATGTATTAGTTCGGTTTGGATTGAATTGGATTGATTTTTAAAATCAAATTCGAAATTCGATCTAATCCAATAAAAAAGTTTGATTTTTTTGGTTTTCAGTTCATTCAAATTTTGATTTTTGGATCGTTTTTATTAAATTGGATCAATTTATGATACCCCTAACTAGAAGTGTGTTTCAAACCATAAATGGATCATTGCAACTTCCAAACTTTATTATGATCAGACATGGATGTGAATCCTTCAAGTTGTGTCATGTACACATACCCTTCCAATTCACCATTAAGAAAAAGTTGTCTTCACATCCAATCCATAGTGTGTTGTTGTAGCAAGTAGAATCCAAATCGACTTGACCATTGCCACTAGGAAAAAGTCTCTTCCTTCCTTTTGACGATATCCCTTGGCAACAAGGCGAGCTTTGTAGATCTTGACCTTTCCATCCACTCAAATCTTTTTCTTGTAAACCCATTTACAACCAATTGGATTTATATCCTTTGAAGCTTCAACCAAAACCCATATTTTGTTGATCTTTGTTTATTCCATTTCAAATTTCATAGCCTTTTCATACGTAATATCAAAAGATGATAATTGTAATTTCTTGTCAAAAAGGAAAAAGTGTGTGAAGACCTTGAAAATACTTAATTAAAAAAATATTTGCTTTGAGCCTAGAGAGACTTGTAAATAGAGAGGATAAAAAAAATCCATACCTACAAATACCCACAAGTAAATCCCGCAACGAATTGGGTTTCAATAGCTAAACAAATATCTCGTGGGTAAAATAAATATTTTTTTTCTCTATTTACTTATAAATGGGCAGGTATCAAGGTACTCGCACCCGATGATCCCTACTATGTGAAATTAAATTAAAGCCCTTAATTTTGTATATTTTAAAGTTTTTAATTTGTGTATTTGGTTTTACTCTAGTAACAATTTATTTGCATGTTTCAAAATTTGTGTGAAGGAGATTATGTTTAGTATAAACATATGTTTCAATTTTGTTGTTTGTTATATTTTTTACTTTTTAAAAAAAAAATTTAACAAATATTCAAAGACATTTATAAAATTTGTGGATGTCAACTTAATGGATACCTGTGCTGGTGTGAGGCTGGTGACAATGGTTACTACTTGTACCTATGCTACACCATTGTCATCCCTACAAGAACCCACTATCGCTACATGACACTAAACATCGAAATCATGGAATTATTCAATTTTAAGAAACTCTTAAATTAACTTGTTATGAAAATACGTGTAATTTTTTTGTATTTTCAAAATAAATCATCATACATCAAGCGAACTATAAATTAGATAAACATCATACAAAAGAAGGTACAATATAACCATGCATAAAGTGGGTAATAATGTCAAGTGCCCTAAGGCATTACAAACCATTACCAAAGTATTTCAAAATATAACGTGTGAACATCAAATATACATCTCAAGAGAAGTACAACAAAAACAAGAGTGGAGGAAATCTAATACAAAATAAAACTCCCTAGTTGGCCACACCTACACACTATACTCCTAAGATTGGTAGTAAGGAGATGTGGATGTGACATCATCGTCTTGCTCTCTAACCCTATCTATAATGCTCTGTGAACATCGTCCTCCCCCAAACATAAGTCAATAAGTAGAAGCTCAACCAACAGCTCAAATAAGTCAGGGTAGAACTCACCATGCCTCACCCATTTACTCACTAAAGTCTACGAAAATAGATATGGAAACAGAAGATACAATAACACCAAGTAGAACGTCTTGTATGATTTGGATCCCACTAAAATGAGCTTTTTGGGAATCCCAATCAATTTGCCATCCACCACCACGTCCCACAGTGGCATGCACCAACTTAATGTTGAACAAACTCACTCATTAACAATTGACTATCTACTCTTATAAATGTAATGCCATGATCATAGCAGTTAAACACAAACAGCAGCTAAGCAAGGGAAAGCTTACAAAATAAACATAATGATTTTATACAAGTACTAACATCAATAAAACATATATCTCACAGGTCTTGCATTCAACCAACATTGAATCTAAATTCACATAATTGATGCATATGCTGACTGCCATGAAACATATCAAAGACTGGACTCCATGGAATCCCTAATATTCAAGTGATTAGCTCATATGTGTCCCTTAACATGATATAATAGCAATAGTGGACCTCACGGATCCAAAAAGTGACACATGCCAAAAACCACTAGGGCGACATTGACAACTAGTCAAACGAAGCAAACTAATGGATTGCTAGGATAGATATGGATAATGGCTATCATAACTCAAGGTTTGTAATGACCTTGGACTCTTGTGGAATCGCCCTTCTATCTATCCCCAAGGCCCATTCTGCGATAGCCCCCACTAACCTTCCACACTGGTTAGGCTATTCTTTAACAACCTTTCAACTTACATACATGCTCATTTACACACAACAAAATTGTGTACTTATGCATAAATGCATGAATGGTTCACCAATCATGTTCATATCAACATTTTATTTTTAAATACCCAAACCATTCTTGTGAATTTAAACAACAAAGATTACAAACTTATACCCCAAGCCTTAAGTGTCAATCTGATGTCACCATCTCAGAGTAACTAAATTCGTCAAACCATAAATTACCACTAGGTCTTAAATATTTAAATTCCTCACAAATATTATAAGTATTTGAAAAGGAAACTTTCTATAAAGTCATTTTATTAGCTTTTCCTTTGCATCTTACGTTTCTCCATTTTTTCGACGGATAATGTACGTTATTAAGATTTTATGATAAACACTAAAATTCTATTTTTATTTTCAAAGGTCTTTAATTGAAAATCATTTATATTATTTTCATCACTTTTAAATATAATTTAATTGTTTAAAATAAAATGAAGAAATTACCAAATTACCACTAAAACTAGTAAACTTGGTAAAATAAGAAATAAATTTCAAACGAAATTAGTTTGACTTAGAAATTTCAAAGTAAGTTATTGCAATACTTTCATATCATTAAATTTTTTTTCCAAAATCTTATAAAGTCATTTTGAGATGAAATTACACTTTTATCCTTATAAGAGAATGCTTGACTAGAATAGGTGTAAAATACATAATAATTCACAAAATCACTCAAATCTAAAATTTAACATTAAATTCAATTAAAATATGTTATTTTCAACTTAGAAAATAATTTTATAAATTAAAAAATTCAGATTTTCTTTGAATTAAAATTTTCATATAAAAATAACATTATTTTATCTATATTATCTCAAAATTTATTAAAAATACCAAATAAAATCGAAGAATTTATTTTTCAACCATTTTAGTTCATAAATATTATATTATTAATTATAAAAATATAAAATTATAGAATTACCCTTTGTACTAATTGAATTAAATTTTTATATCAAAACTACACTATTTTAGCCTAGTTTTTAGACAATTTTCTTCTAGAATTTATTATAAATTATCTACACTCTTAAAAATTTTGATTCCAACTCCTGCCCACTTTATTAAGTTTAAATAATGTCATTATATTTTTGTTAGGATTTTTAGCTTATGAAAATTGTCATTTTGGAGCCTAAACTTAAGGTTCTAGTCTTGAATCTTCAACTCTTCATCCAAGTAAATTTGTTTGCAACCCATACAGTGGTTATGCAACAGTTGTACTCCATGATTTTACGCACCAAGTCATGAGATCTTCACAAAATTTTATTAAGAATTTTATGGCTTAATAGCTTAGATATTTTAGGTGTTTTATGTCTCTACTACTTCCCAAACAACTCAATCTTCATATCCAAGATCTAAGTATAGTAAAATACTATTTTAAACACCTTAAAACAGAGCATATATTCAGCACAGCACCATTAAATTTTCATGTGGCATAATAGACATAGAAACATACCAAATCAATTTATTTAAGCATACAATACTTCCGTCAAGTCTAATAATCACTTCTCATATTAAAAAAACAAAGAAATCACTTTTAACTTAAGCCATACAGCTGCTCGTGTTTTCAAATAAAATACATTATCATGGTTTAAATCCAAGAATCAAATCATAGTAACAAGATATTAGGAATGTTTAAAAATAACTCAAACAATGGTGACCTCTTTAGGTCCAATAATAACCAATTACAAGAAAACTCAATCAAAAATATTCATTCATATTTTCATCCAAATACTTAGAGAAAAATAAAAAGGCAAGTTCTCCCTTACTTGCTCTTGTAGGCTCAACGAATAGAAGCTTAGAAAAAGGAGAATGGATGAAAAATGCACTCCTTGCTTTAAACCCTTGAAGAAAATGAAAGTGGCAACTCATATGGTTAAAATTTTCATGAAAGATTTAAAGAGTAAGGAGTCAAGAGCAGGGATTAGAGTTTTAATAAATAATAGAAGAGGAAGAGTAGGAAATATGATGAAGAACTCACCTTAATTGTCTCCAAATGGTGCCTTAAGGGTGAAATGGATGTAAATCCCTTAAGCCCTTGATAGAACCTTCCTATGGATGAGCTTCAATGGATGAAAGGAAGACAAAGTTATAGAGAGAACCTCCTTACTATGGTTCGGCCAGCAACAGCCCATGAAGCCAAGCGCGGGTTTTTAAATCACTTAATGATGAAGGTAAATGGGATAATATCCAATCATAAAAGTGGTTTATGACTTAGATTCACATTTTAAGTCTTTTAGATGACACACATCAACTTGTCAATGAGGTCTAGTGTGGCTAAGGAGGTGTCATCCAAAAGGGTACCATTTAAGGGGTGGAAATTTCAAATTTTTCTTACCATATTTGGCTAGGAAGGATTTTATATTAATAAATGAGTAATTAGGTGTAAAATGAACAATTAAGGCATTATTAACATGGACAAGTATGTTAATCATTTCTTTGAGGGTACGTTTGGTAGAAGAGAAAACTTTTTCATGCCTAGGAGGAATAACTAGAATCAATTGATTGGTCATAAATATTTATATTTGTTACTTGAGAATTAAATATTTTTATGTTTACTTTTAATAGAACTTTTCCAGAAATTTTAATTATTTATCACGTCAAATGAGTTAATAAAAGAAACGTAATATTTTTATCGTAGTAAAACTTTTCTTCCAACTTAGAAAAGTTAGATTCCCACCTTCTCCACAAAAACAATTTCATGGGAAACATAGGTAAAAAAGATTTTCAAAAAGCAATATTTCTTGGAAATGTTATTTTTAAATAATAAATCAAATATGGAAAACAAACATATCCAACTTCAAATTCTTGAGAAACTAAAAACTTCTCTTGTACCAAACGCCTCCTAAGTGTAAATGGCACTGCAAAATTAATTTGAACAATTAAGAATAATTTAAGAAGTCTCAAATAATTTTTCTCCGCTTCCAGAAAATTTCATTTGTTAAGTATTAGATACCGAATTAAAATAAAATTATTTTAAAGTATAGTAATATAATTAATTAAAATTAATAATAGATTAATCATAATTAATTTCATAGATCCTTTGACTATTTTCTTGCTTTTACAGTATAATCTTATACTATCAGTCTATAACACTGTCTCGGTTTCAATGAAAAATGTTACTAAAATTTGCACATAAGATCATACATATTCATTTTATTAAATTTTCTTAACTAAAATTATATTTTCACTTATAATTATTTTCAATCAAATTTTAAATCACTAATCAAGAAATAGAAGATGTTATAAGCCCTACTTATGAAAGAATATTTGAGAAGTGGGATTTAAGAATATCTTTATTTCATTCTACCGTCTTAGCAAAAATTTGGACTGTGTATCAAATACTAGACACTGTCATGAGTTGTAGGGTGAAATGGTGAATTAGGATAAATTTTGTGGTGTTGATTATCTTCTCTCTTATATCTTTTCATTTGTTTTGTAATTAAAGAAGAGATTAAATTATAAAGTGCTTTTTTAAAAGCAAAAAAAATCTTTAATTTATTTTTGTATAGTCTTAGTTGTAAGATGGTATCCATTTATCCTAAGACCAAAGTATTTTTCACAGCGTCTTTTAAAACTTTTCTAAACAAAAGTTTTTTTATGACAAATTATTTTAAAAATAACAAAACATATTTTAATCTCCTATTCAAGTTTTGTATTTGTCTTTTTCAATTAAAAGAATTATATTTTGCATTTACCAGCTTATAATAAATAGTAGAAAATTTCACTAAATTTGACATATAACAAAAATGAATGAATAGTACTCAATGCTACATAATGAATGGAAGAAGGTGTCAAACAAAATTCCATTTTCCAGCATGAGGCCAGATCAAGGAGGGGGACCGGAAGGTGGATGGTGAGGTTTTAGCTTCTTTTTATTTTATTATTACAGACGTAAATTATATAATATAGGAAAAGATAAGATATTTTATATGTTGTCAACAAAGATTTTTAACCATTTTATATTTAAAGTTAATTTAGTTATTTTCAGAATAAATAATTTACACAAATTATGAGAGTTAGAAATATATATTTCAAATTTAATTATAAGTGGACATTTAATCACTTTTAATTTAAGAGAGACACTAAATATATATTTAGTTTAACTTATTTAGAAAAGTAACAATCCCTTAATTTTATCATTCTTTTGAGAAAAAAAAAATTAGAAAATAAACAATTATTTCTTTAAAATTAATTTAGATTAAACATGCTCTAGGATTTTTTTAACATTCTTAAATTCAACTTGTAATGGTTATCATCAATGTTTTGGTTTTGAGCATATTTACAGATGGAGGTGTTCATGACCTATCCTGTTCTACTAATTCGGCTTGATTTGAAGGGACTTTTGACAGGTTCGCATTTAAGAAAATGGACCCAGTGTATTTTGAGGATGGATTCGGGTTATATTTTAGGTCATCTCAACCTGGTCCAATGTTATATATTCTTTTAAACAATTATTTATTTATAATACAACTTCTTGACTTAATAAATAATATTTTGTCTAAGATGATATTATATTTATATTCATATCATTTATCTTAAAATATATATTGTAGAATATATCTTAATTATAGTTGTATACTTTTTTAATTCTATATCTTAGTTATATATAACGTTAAGATTAATGTATTGTGCCAACAAGTCAAGTTAATTCAGTCTTATCCCAACTGTTATCGAGTCTTGATCGAATCGATGTTAAGTTCACAAAATTGACCTATTAAAATTTTGGGTCGAGGAAAGACACAGGTTAACCCATTCCAACCCATCCCATGAACATCCTTGTTTACAAATTACAGACTTCAGTGTGGCTCCCTTTAAAAAAATAATAAAATTAAATATTATTAAGTTTATTATATAAAAATTATAAATGTTATTATTTTTAAAAATATAAAAAAATAAATACAATGGTAGAGATTTCTGTTTCAGTTGATTTGATTTGAGAGGAAACACCCAAATCGAAAGGCCACGTGTGTGAGAGAGATGTGTGTCAGAAACCATTAAAAATAATTTAAAGTATATTATACTCGATTTTTCTATGTGACATGGTGGGTTGGTGGGCCGTCACGGTGGCCCAATCAAACATGCATAAGTTGAGCAAGCTGGGACAGATGACGCACGCAATAGAAATCACCAATGAACCAAATAACAGTAACGGGAGCCTAAAAATAAATATGAAAAAGTTTATCTATATTTATGTTTTTGACCAAAAATATGAATTTATGTTTTGTGTGAGTAAATAAAAATATATTCTTTTTATTTTTTAAAAATGTATAGTAATCGTAATATATCGAATTATTTAATGATGAATATATTCTCATTATTTGTTTTGAGAATAAATTTATTTTAAAAATATAACACACCCTTTATTCCCTATTTATTGTTAATCATAAACAGAATCAATTCATTTAAATAAAAATAAAGTTAGCATCGTTTGCAATTTCAGTTAATAATATATATTAAAATTAGATACATTTTCAACTGAAATTAACTCGTGTTTTGTGATTTTATTCTTAATTTATAAATTATTGGTAATGATTAGAAAAATATTTTTAAGCATTAAACTTCAAGTCCCTTGGTTTAATTAAATTTCATTGATTAGTAACTTGAGATGCAATTATGTATTTATTTTACCTATTTTGGATTCTTGACTAGTTTCCAACAATATGAAAATAAAAACTTATAAACTTCAAAAAGGTTAAATTAATGAAGTGTGATTTGATGTTGATAAATATGTTTTATAGTAAATTATTACTATTATATTCGTCTGTTGAATGTCAATATCTTAATATATAGATGATTGAGTTTATGCCATGATTAAGCTCTATGATGAAATATTAAGAAATATGTACATATTCATGGCATATCATTTTAGAATAAGGAGATGAGTCACACTATACCTTGTATAGGTGGTAGGAGTACAATGCTAGAGGTTTGCAAACCTTGGGGATGGATGGGTTTGGAATACACAAGTGACCATGAGCCAGCTACCATGTCCCACTTAGTCACTTGTCCACTACAAGAAATTTTGATATTGTCGATGGACATAATCTGTTGAAAATTCCAAAAATCTGTCAGCAAATCAGTTTTTTTGACAGATTTTCGACAAACCAAAATCCGTAGGTAATTTGGTCGTAGGTAAAGCTTACCGACGAATTTGGATATCTGTCGGTAATTACCAACAGATATGTCCGTGGAACTTTCTGTAGGTAATACCTACGAATTAAATCGTAGGTAATTACTAACGGATTATCCGTAGTTGATTTCACATGTTTTTGTTGGTTCATTTCAAAACGTTTACCTACGGATGTATCCGTCGGTAATTACCGACGGATACATCCGTAGGTAATTACCGACTGGAGTTTTTTAATATTTCTAAATTTTTCTAAGAAAAATTCCTGTTTAAAATCAAATCAAATATAATACAAAACAAAATATAAATATATTTAGAAACCAATCACATAAGTTCCAACATATCAAGTTCAAAAGATATTAAGTTCTAACAAAATATATATCAAGTTTAAACAATGTACATAAAAAGTTCAAACGATAAATAATATTCTATTACAATCTAATAACTAGAATATCTTGGAGAGTCATGCTGTTAGTCGCTCTGCTACTGTTGGTCGCCCTGCTGCTACTGCTGATCACCTTGTTGCAAGTCGTGGTGCTGCTGCTATACAATGTTTCGCACATCAGGTGGTAGGTACTGACTAACAACACCAACTAATGTTTCCACCAAGTGACTCAATCGCTCATTGACCTCTCTTGACTGATGAATGCTCTCCTCGCTAGCAGAAAGACGTTGTCTTAGCTGGTTAATCTCCTTTGAATCATGAGAGCGACTAGAATATGCCTCTGTCTGCTGCATGAAGCTATCATCCACACATCGATAACCATGAGCAAGCTCTCCAGTACCGTAGATGCGTCCCTTATTCTTTCCACCAACTACTGCAAACCAAGTCCATGACCTAAGTCTCTCCTCCTCAACAGGGTCTAGAGGGGTGGATTCTGAGCCACCAACACAAGATGCAACCTCAGACTTAGCTTAAGAAAGTCTAGCCTCAAAATCTTCCTGTTATTCATAAACAGACATTATTCAATAAATATATAAACATTATTAACATGAAAAAATAAGAACATGCAATGGACTCACGTATGTCCACCTAGATCTTTCATCAACAAATTGACCAGTATCCTTTCATATATGGGTCTGTTGAAAGACCTCATCAATGTGTGGAGCATGACTAAGCAACTCTGCCTGCAAACAATTTACATTAATGATAAATAAACATTTAATATATAAGTATTACATTTTAACTTAATACCAAAGAAGTATGTTATACCATACGAATGGCGTGATCATGCACGCTAATGGAGCCACCTGTGTGCATGCTCCCACCTTTTTCAGACCCCCGATTTTTCTTGGCCTGTTCACACTTTGTGCGATATGTAGGTGCATTCCACTGTGATAACAAATTGTTCCACACATTATCTCCAATCCATTCTGGCCTCTGATTGGTAGATCGAGCTTCTGCGAACATCTCTGAGAGTCTGTGAGAAGTCTTAGAGTGAAAATTTTTCTTGATTTTATCCTCATGCTTAGGTCTCCACATGACCTTCCTCTATATGAGGAAAAAAAATAGTTAAAAATATAGATAAATTACAATATACATGTTACACAATTTCAGACATTAGAATAGCACACACAAGAAGATCCAAATTCATATTTGTCACTATAGAATTTGAGACTTTGAAGAAAAGAAAGCACATCACCAAACAATAAAACTTATAGCTACTATTAAATAGGTTTCTATTTGGTTCATTCTATCCAAGTCATTGCCAGATAGACATATATTAGACCATCAATAACAATAATTACCAATAATAACAATAATGCTAATTCAAGAAGGATTCTAGGCCACATTAATAACAATACTTCACCTTAAAATGGGCTTGATTTAAATAGAGACCTTATATATTAAAATCTAAAATTGTTAAGCAATATCAATGAAAGTCATGTCAGCAATTTGCAAGCATGATAATGATCTACATCATAGTAAACTACTTAGTTCTAAAAATTTTATGAAAATGATCAATATGCAAAATTATGTTCAAGAGTTACCCAATAAACTAAAAACATTATATAACAAGCCCCAGAGTAAGAATATGACCAAATCAACACATTTGAGCAAACATGGAATGCTCCTCTTATAAAATTTGAATACCAATCAATCTCTCACAAAAGTCACAATCTTTTTCCTATTGTGTTTGGTATGTTCCTCTAATCAATCAACATTGTATAAAATTTGAATAAAAATCAATTTCCTCTTATAAATTACTCTATTCAAAGATAATTAGAGATGAAAGTATACATCTTGCAAAATTCATGTTTGGTATAACATGTTTGGTAAATTGACACAAAACATGCCTTAAAACGTTGGAAGAAGATATCTTGATCATTCTTAGGAATCGCTCCCCATGAAATCCATGGCTCATTAAACTGTTGTTTAATGGTACTCGTGATAGCCTTTGATGCAGTCTTGGATGGTAGAAACCTAAATAACAAAAACAAGTCATGAAAAATTAAAAGATAGTGAATTAATCTATAAAACATACAATGAAATTTTTTTAAATTCTAATTAATTCTTACCCTCCACCCTTAGGTTGAATCATAGGAAGAGCACTAGCTGGGCGTCCTCCTCATCTGAGTATGAATCAACATGCTGAAGATGAGGATTAGGAACTATAGAGGATGGTGGAATATCCTGCTGTGAAGGTGGGTCTCGTCTGGGTTGTGTTTGTGACGGTGGGGGTGCTGATAGTGGTGAGGGTACGATAGGTGATGGGGATGGTGTGGATGCAGCAACTGGGGATAGGGATGGTGTAGATACAGCTATTGGTGATGGGGATGGTATAGGTGTAGAAGCTGAGGATGGGGAAGATGATTGCGGTCTTTCTCGATGTGACAATACTTTAATCACATAGCCTTTCTTCTCCTTTATCATCCCTTTCCCTTTTTTGCCACGAGGCGACGGGGGTCGAGGAGGGTCACAAGCTCCTGATGACATATCTATATATATAGAAAAATAATATTACCAATAATAAATCAAAATAAACATATATGAATTAAAAACATACAACTAAATAAAGACATGATACTAATAATAATCATTATGATTAAACTAATACAATTCCATAACAAAATTACAATTTTAAGAACATTTATCCAATTTTCCTAATCCTATTCAGAACTATATGCTTCAAAGTCATCTTCAAATTCCCCCTCTATATTATCTCCTACTAAATCATCTATTTCTTCATCCATTTGTTGTTGGTTTGATGATAGATTAGCGATGTCTACTTCTTCAAGATCAACTCTTAAATCCTGCAATCTAGAAATACGTTCAACTTCAATGACTTTATTCATATGTGACATTTCATCTACTTGGTAAGGCACATCATCTTCTGCATCATCGGATTCTATGCGACCCCTTGGCTTTGTTTTGATTGCAACACACCAACCTCGTTTGTCCGTTCGTGTTGCTGGATATAGGACAAAATACACTTGTCTTACATTATGTGCAATGATAAACGGATCAAATGGTTGATATCTTCTATCCATTCGAATATCCACAATACCATATTTAGGATCAATTCTTGTACCTCTAGTTGATGGATCAAACCAGTCACAATAAAATACCACTACTCTTTTAGGATAACTTGAAGTATTGTACTCTAGCTCATATATGCATTGAATGACCCCATAGAAATCATCTTCGCCTCCTTCTATAAGGCCCTTTACATAAACCCCACTGTTTATCGTTGTTTTGCCCTCGCTCCATGCATGAGTTTGGAATTTGTATCCATTGACAAAGAACGTGTGCCATTCTCTAACCTCTCTCATAGGGCCATACGATAAATCCCTTAAGTGTTGATTTCTCACACTTAAAGGCTCCTTGTATACCTACAAATGTAAGACGCATGAAAAATTATATTTTTCTTAACGTATAATGGAAAACTAAAATCCTGTTTAACATACATACTTGTTCCTTGAACCATGTAGGAAAATCTACATGTATACGAGTAGAAGCATTTGATTCACTTATTTGTTGGGATTGTAGGAATGAACTGTGCAAATATATCACTCGAACGGTCAATTTGAGAGCACAAAACAATAATTCTACAATATTGAAAAAATTTGTTCTTAATTACATACGCAAGGTATGGTTTAACTTCAGTGCAGTTGATCAACACGTGAACATAGGCCGAGTTCCACACTGCATCGATTAACCAGTGTTTCACCTTCTTCCCAGAATGACGACCAGGCTGATCAAAGACTGATAGCATTGATGCACACCTTTCACTTTCAGTTTCCATTTCATTTCTAGTATTCTGTGGTGACAACATGAAATTGTTGAAATAATGGGAACATAAATGAATTGTCTCACGGTGTAAGTAAGATGCGCAAATTGATCCTTCAACCCTAACCTTATTTCTCACTGATCGTTTAGAATCGCCCATGAATCTATAAAATTAAATAACTAAGTGACGATTGATAAGTATAAAACAAATTAAATTTAAATACAATGTGATGGTAATTTTATTACCTTTCAAATGGATACATCCACCTATATTGGACCGGTCCACCAAGTCTT
The DNA here is from genome assembly GCA_004329165.1 of Spatholobus suberectus. Taxonomy (NCBI): domain Eukaryota; kingdom Viridiplantae; phylum Streptophyta; class Magnoliopsida; order Fabales; family Fabaceae; genus Spatholobus; species Spatholobus suberectus. The sequence continues at coordinate 61,233,724 of CM014729.1, forward strand.
GCTTCATATGCAAGATGAATAGGGAGATGTTCCATTGAGTTAAAGAATCCGGGGGGAAATATTCTCTCTAACTTGCAGAGAATGATAGGAATGTTTTGTTCCATCCTAGTAAGGTCATCCTCCCTCAACATTGTAGAGCACAAGTTTTTGAAGAAATGACTTGCTTCATAAGTGGATTTAAAACATGCACTGGCAATGAATTAAATGCAATAGGAAGTAAACACTCCATGAATACATGACGATCATGGCTTTTCATCCCATACATCCTTCCCTTGTCGACATCAACACATCTTGCCAAGTTGGAAGAATAACCATCGGACATCCTAAGTTCTTTTATCTAACGACAAACTAACTTTGTTTGCTCTATAGTTAAAGTGTAATTTGCTTTTGGCTTTAACATCTTCCCATTAGCCTGCGATTTTAGCTCTAAGTCTTTTCGCCTACAATACAAAGCTAAGTCCATCCTTACCTTCTCATTGTCTTTCGTCTTGCCACCCACATTCATCACAGTGTTGAATATGTTGTCAAAAAAAAACTTCTCTATATGCATAACATCGAGATTGTGTCTCAACAAATTATCTTTCCAGTATGGAAGATCCCAAAAGATACTTCTTTTTGTCCGATTATGCCAATCCCCATATCCATCTATTGTTTGCACACCATTTTCTATGATTGTTGGCAAATTCCTGACTCTATGCCAAACTTCTCTAGGTGTCAACCTAGGTGGTGGCCCATCCATTTCAGCTTCCCACTTTCTGAAGGCATTCTTGTTCCTCCTAAATGCATGATCGTCAGGTAGGAACCTATGATGTAAGTCAAACCAACAATTTTTCCCCCCATATCTCAATGTAAAGGCCTTTGTATGCTCCATGCAATGAGGACATGCCAATTTACCATGAGTTCCCCAACCAGACAACATGCCATAAGCAAGGAAGTCATTAATAGTCCACATCAAAGCTGCCCTCATCATAAAATTTTGCTTCTTTGAAATATCATATGTCAGAACACCACTCCATAACCTCTTCAGATCATCAATCAAAGGCTCCAAATAAACATCAATACTAGCCTTCAGATTAAATGGACCTAGAATGAGACAACTCAATAACATATAAGGTTTAGACATGCACATTTCAGGAGGAAGATTGTATGGGGTAATAATTACTGGCCAACAGGAATAAGGCGAAGATGATGCTTGAATATATGGATTAAATCCATCAGAGCATAAACCAAGTCGCACATTGTGTGGATCGATGGCAAAATCTAGATGTACTCGATCAAAGTGCTTCCAGGCATCGCCATCAGACAGATGGCGTAATGCACCCGAACTTCTTCTATTCTCTGAGTGCCATGTCATTTGCCTTGCAATTTGCATTGATGCAAACATTCTTTGTAATCTTGGAATTATAGGCAAATAGAACGTTGCCTTAACTAGAACTGGTTTTTTGTTACTTGTTTTAGTGTTGTGGTCACGATACCTCGGCTTATGACAAAATTTGCATTCAACTAACGCCCCATCATTTTTGCCGTATTCATTGTCATAATAAAGCATATGACCATCTTCACAACAATCAATCCTCTTAGCCTCCAACCCCAACTTTGACACTAACCTCTTGGCATCATATTAATTTTTTGGCAAACCCTCTTTTATGGGTGTTACGTCCAAAAGCATTTTTGAAATAAAGTCTAAGCACTGGTCGGGAACGTTCCAATTGGCCTTGCAAGCTAAAAGCGTCACGCATATTGATAATTTGGAGTTCGATGCCCCTTCATACAATGGCTTATTTGCCTCCACCAACAAATTATAAAATCTTTGAGCTTCTTCATTAAGAGGCTTTTCCATGTTATTTGACTTTAGCGCTTCAAATGATTCATGTTGTTGGAGAGCATCATACACCATCTCCTGCATTAACATAAAATGTTCACCTTGAGCCACATCTACACCACTACTTGAAGCATCCACGCAATTATCATCAACATCTAAATCAACACGTGGCATATGTTCACCATTATTAGTCTAAACCAAATAATTAGGCTTGAACCCATTTCTATAAAGGTGAACCTTCACAGTTTTATCATCCAAAATCCTAGAACAATCGCATTTAACACATGGACATCTAATCCCCCCGTCATTATGATAACAATCCCGCTGACGAGCTTTGCTTACAAACTCTTCAACCCCCATTACAAAAGACTCTTTTAAACTTCCTCTACCTCTATAACACCTATCGTACATCCAACCACGATTTGAAGGAAAATAATCCATTCTGTACATACAAAACAATTTGATATATTAGCCAATTTTAAAAGATAAATAAACTAAATACCTAATTACATGGTCGTATCCATATTAGTGTCTACTTTAGAGTGTCATTAGTCAAATTAGTAAGTTGTAAAAACATAAAATGCATATGGAAATGATCACAGGCACTTACATAAGAAATTTTACAATTAGGCAATCTCAATTTCAGGAATGCATACCAAACTATTCTAGATGCAAAGAGGATCAACGGGTTTTTTGAGTTCATCCTTCAACTTATAATGAACTCAATAAGTTTTATAATCTCTAATGTGTTTAGTATTCTTAAAGACAGCAGTACTGCATGAAACCAAAGACTAGTAGCAAAACAATAGTTTATAGGTTCATGAGGGGAACATACCTCTAGTAGGTATGTGATCTCGCTAATTCACACACACACACAGTCCTTAATAGTTTTTTTTCCTCACTAATTACTGTTTGAAAATCCAACTAGCAGACCGACATACCTTTCCCTTGCACCTTTTTAAAGCTAAATGCAATCATTTTACTTTTCACTAGTATTTTAACCCATGCATTGCACAAGTCAAATTTAATATGCAAACATTACTTTTGAAAGTCATTAAGTATTTTATAGTTACTTTATTAAAATTAAGAATTAAATTAATTGATATTCACATTATTAAAATTAAGTATTTATAATAAAAAATAACACCAATTTGAAAATTTGAAATAGTATTTTATTGTATAATATAATAATTAATTTTTTTAAACACTTATATCACAATTGAAATTTTTTGTTATAAATTTAAAATATAATTTATATATTCAAAAAAAAATTAGTCTGTGCGTTAATTATATAAAAAAGTTATCTTGTGTAATACATAAAATAAAATGCTAAATTAATATTACTTTAAATTAAAGTAACTCATAATGTTAAGTAACTTTTAAATCAATTATATAGATATTGTTCATTTTCATATACGAATTTGAGCAAATTTATTGAAAAACCATTATCTAGCCAAATTTAAATAAAAGTATAATAATTCAAATCCAAATAAAAGCCACTATCGTTAATACCGCAGTAGCTAATGGGTCCAAGAGTCCTTGTTTTAGTGATATATCAAATCCAAATTCAAGATAGATTGAAATGTTTACTATTATTTTCCCTTATTGATTTTGGCTGTTATGGGAACTATCTTATCTTGTACAGCACATTGATACTACACAATTATACTTGCCCTGTATTATAATTTAAACTCCAACAAACAAGAAAAAAGAAAACACAAAAGCCTTGACAATCCTTTTGCTACGAGATATTATTAGGACTTGAGGCCGCAAACCAAAAAAGAAAATAACACATCAAAAACCTTTATCCTTTATTAGTAAAATTTAAAATAGAAAGTACTTTGTCCCAAGAGAAAAAGCCATAAATACTTGGCCCTTCTATTAATTGGTTAAACTTTCCGATATGCTGTATGCTACACAGCTAGACTTGTTTTCACGCATTATACGGTAAGCAAAAAATTTGCCTTGTCTACTGAGTTTCAATTCGTGATTATTTGACTCTTAAATCTTAAGCAATGAAGTCAAATTCATGAGGGACCAGAAGAATAGAAAATGAACAATACATAGTAGAATACAATGCAGTAGAAAGGTTGGCATTCATAAGCATGTCTAACAAAAAACATCGTGCCTCTAAAATCAGCAAACTAAAACCAAAACAAGATAATGGCCAAAAACAAGAAAAAATGAGATAAACATGCGAAGTCATTGAGTGCAATTCCCTATAAAGTTAATAGGGATGTATACATTATATGACTCGTGTGAAGAAAGCTAACTTGCAGAGGAAAGCTCTAGAGCAAAGCTCAAATTGCAGAGGAAACAAAAAGAATACCTGCCAGTTAACTTGGCGGAGGCCTAGTAATCTCAAGAACAGGCCTACCCTGCATCACAATTAGATGCAAAATTCAATGAACCATTCCAAACATAAATTAGTACCAAATGATAGTGTACCAAATTATTCATATAAGGAACCAAATATCAGGAAATTACTGTGAAGTCCGAACATATATTAGAACCAAATGCTAGTGCCATCAGTCATATATCTAAATGCATGCTTATTTTGATAATTTTGCATCCAAAGTAGGCTTTCAAGACAAAAGAAAAATTAAATAATGGCGTGATATCAAATAGAGGGGGGGGGGGGGAGGGAACAATTCCATAGAAGAATGAGGATGATATCAAAGCAGCAGAAACAATTTATTTTGTTTAAAACTAATTTTAAACCAAGCAACCAATTTTAAACCAAAAGACCAGTTTTGCATCTCCTTCCTTTCTATTTAGCAGATAATAACAATTCATGGCAGAGCACACACACAGCAAAATGAACACAAATCACAAACTAGCATATGATTATTAGGAACTAAATTCTAATTGCATAATAACAATCATATTGAAATGACTCAAAAAACAACCTTACCCTTACTCACAAAAAAACTATGTAAGAGAATATCACAGCATACAAAAACTCTTCTTTTTTCCATGTGTATTTATATATTTATTAAATTTATGCTCAAGCAAATTAAATCAACAAATTAAAATCCAGTGAGCACCAATAGATTATAACACAAGGAAATCACACTGCATCATCTGTGCACAACCACCAATTCAAGAACGAACTAGAAGCATTACCAGTGACTGAAGCACAATGAGCCTAACTAGCAGCCGCCTTCACCACTATAGCCTCAGTAGGAATCTGAAAAGCCTTGGACTCTCCTTCAGAATCACATGCATCCAAAACAAGTTGCAAAATCAATTCCAAAAACAAATTCACATTAATTTCATAAAATTTATTTGGCATGAAATTTAGAAAAACAAAATACACGCTCTTTCATCTAAAGCAACACATACCAATTTAAAAAAAAATGAAAAAGATCTTATCAACCCAACATTAATTGAAATAGTTATTTCACTATCAATATTCAAAATCAATTATTTCTTACTTGATGCAGATACAGGCGCAGGTCTTGGAGTGACAAGGCAGTTTGAAAACCTCAAGCAGCAGTACTATGGTTTCTCTTTCTTCGAGTGAGTGATGTAATTAGTATCTAGCTTTCACCATCCTGTAGTACCTGATTTCAATTTTCTACAAACAAACAAGAGAGAGGAAGAGTCAAATGGAGATAACAGTAATAATAATTAAATCGTGATAGCTGTAAATAAATAAAAGGCATGGAAATTGAGGAATCATAGAGAAAAATGAAATGGATGATTCAATGAAGCTTCATGTTCCGATTCGTGATCGTGGATTTAAAAAACAGATTTCAAATACGATACTATTAAACTAATCTGGGTCATTAAAAGCGTCTCCTAATCTTTTTTTTTTTTACAAGAAATTAACCAACACGAAAACGAGTCAATAAATGATTCAATCCAAAGACAAGAGAAAAATCAGAATCGAAAATCAATAACATTGGCTGAGGAGCAAGCAGGACATCGAATTCTTGAAATACAAAAAAAAAAAATGATTGGGTTTAGGATTTAAAATCCCCTAAACCCCTTTTAAAGTCACCAAAGGAATGAGAGAATAGAAACCTGAACAATGTGTCGGAGAGTGGGGAGAAGGATAGATCGTAGTTCTCCTTCTCGAACCTAAAGCAAGCGATGAACAATGTCGTTGACACTAGAGAAGGAAATTTGTGGTGAGGTGGCCGTGAGGTGTGGTGGTCAAGTGCAGGAGTTATACGAAGGGAGCTAGGGCTTCAGAATTTGTGCGCGCAGAGTGTTTTGAAAATCAATTTTAGAATAAGGGAGGTAGGGCTCTAAACATTAAAATTTTGTCTTCCTTACCTACGGATATCACTATCCGTCGATCAATTTATAATTTTTTTCTTTTTTCTTTTTTTGTAGTTACCCATAGATTCTTTAAGTTACCTACGGACCTGTTTACCTACAAAAAAAATCATTCAGTTACCTATAGAATCCTCGTCGATAATGCACTTTTGAGGTTACCTACGATTGCTTAACTTACCTACGAATTTATCTGTCAGTAAGTTTTTAGTTACCGACGGATTTGTGTCAGTGGGTAAAATTTTGTCGGTAATTCAATAATTTCTTCTAGTGCTCTAGTTACTAAACTACTCAGGATTGGTTGTTGAATTACGTGAGTAAAGTCGTTATTGAGCTCACTTTTGATTATTAATTATTGATATTTGTTGGCTACTGAGACCAAGTGTTACTCGCCAATTGCTCATCCAAAAGGAAAAAAAAAATGATTGATACTCCATGGGAAAGAGAAGAAAATGATATTTTTGCACCCATGCATAATTCATGCATCTAGACATTATGTGCTAGTAAGAATTTCATTCAATCATGCATCATCTGCTTATACTGTAAGTTTGTCTAAATTATATTCCTATGCTTTTCTATATTATAATCTCAAATGAGTCAATATTATATTTTTTATTTTGATTAAATTATATTTCTTGCTTTTCTATGTTTTACATGATAAATAGTTCTCACTCCTTATTTTGTGTTTTGTTTCATTGTAATTGCAAGTCAAGTCAAAATTTTCTTTGATGTTGTCTATGGATTTTCTAGGAAGGGATAATATTGCAAACTTTTACAAATTAATTGAAGTACAAAATAAGAGTATTTTTAGGAAATGTAAATTTTCCATCTATCAATGAAAATATTATATTGTTGTTGGATCTCAATAAATTATAATATTTAGTTTCATTCTCTTTTGAGTTAAAAGCAAGTAAAGCAATAAATATAATTAAGGTTAGTCTATTCAATGTAAAAGTTTTCAAAAAAAAAAAATCAATTTCATTATTTTATTGATCAAGAATAAGCAAAATGGAAAATCGATTAATCTAAATAAAATTGGGTGTTACAGGGAACCTATTCGTTGAGTTCATGAAAATATCAATAGGAAATGGCAACACTTGGCATATTGACTTTGATAGTCAACAATTGCATTATACTGACAATCTCATCACCACTTACATACTTGTTGGAGTTCGTATGTTCTCGTTCTCGCTTAATATGTATGGAATTTTGCCTTCCTCTACACATTGTGGTATCCGCGATGGACCTAAACATCGTGCGGCGACAACACTACATATACCCAACTCTAAGGAGGAGGACCCTTATAGGGTGTCACAACAATAATGTTTAAGGTAGTAGTGGGGCATACCTAAGGACTATTTTTGTTGTAGTATGATTGTACCCTCCTCCCCTTATTAGATGTATTTTTATTCTGACTATTTTATTTTGAAATACTTTGTCTATTGGTCTGGCAATACCAACTTTATTAATGTAGTGTCATACAACACAGTATATTGCTTTTATATTTATCTGTGCATGGTGGCATTTCAATTATGTATGATTCAATTATATAATTTTGATTATTTCAAATTATAGATGTATGACGTTTTATTTTCATATTGCAAAAAATTTACCCATATTTTCATAATCAAATTAATCAACTTCTATTTTAAATTGAATCTTCCAGCTGGTTTTCCAATAGTTAGACTTATGTAGCACTAGTGGGGTGCTACAACAGTTGTTACTTTCTCACTCTGGTTTTACAATAAATGTGTGAAGGAAGGAATGAGATAATGGTACTTGGGAAGAAATTAATAGTTTTGAAGTAGCTAGTAGCATTGAATGCTTCATTCAAACTATTTATACATAAAGACAGGTTGAGAGAGATTGGAAACTTTCAATTTGAGTGCATCTTTGACAAATATGAATTTTGGGTCTTCATTGGATGCTCATAAATGTACTTGGATATTAATTTTGGATATTCATACTTCAAGAACTATTTTTGTTTCTCTAAGATTAACATGAATGTAGAGTAGGTAGCCTTTAGGTGAACTTTCCATTTTGGTGTAAGACATGACATTTTATAGTTGAAAGTTTATTTAGTCACAGTTACTTTTGTGTCAAGCATAGCTTTTGAGAATAATTTACTTTTTCGATACTAACTGAGAACATTTTCTCATTCTAACCAAACATAGAGGGATGTCAAACGGTCTTAGGATGAAAGAGTCTTTATACTATGATGTTGGACTTTCTTAGGATGAATGTGCCTTCAAACTCTACAAGCATATGGTCATATAGCGATTCTCTTAAGCCTGTATATATTTTTAGACTAAATAGACGTGTATTGTACACTTAGAGTGAACTTGTTACCTTACAAAAGATTATTTATCTAATCATCTTTGTTCATTGCTCATCAACTGTACAAAGTTCAATTATTTTGGTTGTAGCAAATAGTTTCACTTTGATTTAAAGTTAAGTAAGTGATACACAAAAAAAAAAAGTAATCATTGATCACACTAACTGAAAAACTTAATAGTTTTATTTTAGTTTAAAGTAAAGAGGGTTAAGTGACAACAGCAAAAAGCATTTTGATGAAGGGAAACGGAGAAAAAGTAAACTAAAAAAAAAAACTAGAATTTACCCTAATTTTAATTAAAAAAACTAAACAATATAGCAAAATCTACAATAATACATCTTCAAATTGGCACCAAAGTTTCAGAAAGATGGTTAACCCCAAAATAATCTATCAACTATAAGAGTGTATAATGTTAGAGGTCAACTCATGAACCTAGTTAGTCCAACACAGAGGCAAAATATTTTTTTTTTGAAGATCAGAGGCAAAATATTAATTTAGATCGACTCATAATTAAATTTAGTTTTAAAGAAGTGATAAAATTAATTTAATTTAGGTTAATTTTATGTTAGGAAAATATATGTGTTTTTTAAATATTTTTATTTGATTTTATATTTTTTAAATAAATTTATACTTAAAAATTCAAAAATCCTCCATTCAATAACCCAATTAAAATGAAGTTGATTTTAATTTAGTTCGATGCCATTTGTCCCCCCAAAACTTATAAACCCCGACCGAGCAAAAATCTTTAATCAGAGACTTATTTTTCTTGCAAGTTTGACCCAATTCGAAGTGATAATAATATCCAGTTCTACTAATCTGTCTTAGTATATTTTTGCCACGTTATTTCAATTAGTTTTTAGTTTTTTTATTAATTAAAAATTTTGTTTGATCTTATTAGTAGTATTTGATAAACAAGTTTTTTTTAATATTTTGTAACGTTTTTGAGACAATACTTCAAGTAATATTTTTTAAAACGCTAACTTTTAGTTTTTTATATTTTACTTTTTTATCTTTAAAATATTTTTTAAGTGTTCTTTTTACCCTTTTCTACTTAAGGTAGTATTTTATTTTTGTTTTTGTTTCTCTTTTTCTACTCATAAAGTACATTTTTATTATTTTTATCCTTTTTTTTTACATAAGGTAGGGTTTATTATTTTTACCCTTTTTATTACATAAGACATTGATAATGATAGATAATAGGTTTATTTTATTTTTGTTATTACTTTTTAGATATTTTTTATAATGCACTGTTTATTTTAACTAATATAATATTTATTATTTATTTTATTATTTCAATATCATACTTCAAGATATTGATAATGATAGATGATAGGTTTATTTTATTTTTTTTATTAGTTTTTGAATATTTTTTATATCACACTATTTATTTTAACCATTACATTATTTTTAACATTATACTTCAAGATATTTTAACTAATACACTAATTAGCATAATGAAAGTATGACGTCTACTTAAATGTATGATATTTTTATTTTATTTTAATTTGATTGGAAATATTTTAAAATATAGTATAAGATTAATAGTATGATGCACAATATGAAAAAAAATATAATAATTGAAACTAAAAAATATAATAAAATAATTAATCTATAAATAAAAAATTACAAGAGTTTAAAATTAATTTAAAAACTAAAAGTATTAATACCCTAAAATATATTTTTATCAATAACATAAATTGACATTTTTATAAAAATACCATATAAACATGTTCATTTATGTTATTTTACATTTATTAACTACTTCAACAAATAATTTTACTAAACATTTATAATTCAATAAGTTAACTTATTAGTTTTCAACTATTAGCTAGTTTCTCAGCTTTCAGGTAATTTTTTAGTTTTTAGCTACCTTTTCACCTACTCTTGTCAAACGTAGCCAAAAGGGTTGAATTTTAAATATTAGACATATTTTGAAAAAGAGTTTGTATTATATTTTGGGTCATTCCAACTTGTCATGATGTTTTATGTTTTTTTTTTTTTACAATGAAAAATGCTAGCAATATACTCTTTAACACACTTTTTTTTACATATTTGAACACATCATCTTATTTAATAACTCTTTCTCGTGATTTTGTAGTTTCTAATAAATTTCAACCAATAATAGTGTGTGTGTGTGTGTGTTAGAAAGAGTATGTTCCTAGCATTTTTCTTTTTATAATATATATTTGAAAAAATGCTAACCAGTGCTCTAAGAGCAATGGTTAAGGAATCAAAAATAGAAATTTTTAATTGAAAAGTGTAGAAATATATTCTTGCACAATTTTTTATGCAACTCTTCCAATAAACATTTTTTATTTATGTAGAACACAAAGATAACACAAGAAGGAGGTTGAATTGTGTTATAGCAAATTTTTTGCAAAACCTTTTCAAAGACGTATTGTCTAAAGGGTTAATCAAAAGTTTTTTAAAAACGATTTGAAAAAAAGACGAATGCTAAAAGAGAATCAGAAAAGCACACAAGAATTATACTGGTTCGTCTCACTCTAGAGACTACGTCCAGTTCTTTCTTCAAGCTTCTACCGATTTCTTGAAGAAAAGGGCTGAATGTGAGTTATCTCACTGAGTTTAACGTTCTAATAGACAAATATATAATGAAGTACAAATAAAACTTTTTACAATTAGAGTATTACAAGATGAGAGCTTTTTTGATAAATGGAGATTTTAATCAACGAGCCAACTTTTGAGACTAAGGTCTCTTCTTCTATTTATAGGCTTCTCCAAAAAGTATCCGTTGTGAGTACTTGCAAGAGACAACCTTCGTCTATTGAAAAGAGTCATTGAAACATTAAATGCAGCATTTAATGCCTTTTACCAACTTGTCACTTTAATAAAATAAAGCAATCTACTTATCTTTATCATTCTTGTACTCAATCTTGTAGCAGTAGACATATTTGCTTTCCTGTTCTAACATCCACACGCACATTCCTTCTTTTATGCGTAAAGTAAGATTCCTCGAGAGTAGGTACGTAGAATTCATTCATTTCGAGGTAGTTTACGCTTTTATAACAAACCAGTATGCAAATCATTTGAACATTCGTCTAAAAGCCATTAGTTACTGAATCTTTTAAAAGAAAGATACAAACATTATAAGCTCAAGCTATCAAACGATAGTGAATACGCAAATTACGAGTGACCAAACGATTGCTTGAAAAACTCTTTTTTTAACTGTTTGTTATTATCAAAATATTTAAGGATTATAAATTTGTCCTTTGTCTTAACAATTTATTAATTTTTTAACCAATGTCCCCACCAATTAGGAAGACCTAATATATTTTTTTAACAATTATATGTTAATAATAACACTTTTCACTCAATGAATAGCATACTTTATGTAACATGATCTTACATTTATATAATTACATTAATACTATTTCTGTTCCTTTTTACTTGTCAGTTTTTCAAAAAAAAAAATTATTTATTTGTCGTTTTCAAAATTTAAGATAACATTAATTATTTCTTTGTCAATTATACCCTTACTCTTTTACCTAATTTTTAATTAATTTGTATATTTACAATTAGTATGTATTTATTGTGGAGTAGAAATAAAAAATAGTACAATAAAAAATTTTACAATTATTTTATAAAAAGCAAAAAAAATTATTATATTTTTTGTTTATATATAAAACTTTTAAACGACACTTAAAAAAAATAAAAATAGTATTATTTAAGTCGAGTTTGGATGTAAATAAGTGATTCTACTAAAATTTCTAATGATAAGAACAAAAATAAATAAATAAATAATCCCCTGACAGCCATGTGCACTGCCGTACGTAATAGAGTAATTAGCAAGGTAAACGTGCGAAATGCAAAGGATCAAACAAAATCATGAAGATTAATGGCGTAAGGGCACCATGGTAAAGCAGCACTCTCACTCGTCCCCGTTTCGATCGCTGTGCGTATTATAAACCCAGGATTCCCTCTTCTTCCAAGAAAACGAAACCCATCCTCCTTCTCCTCTCTCTCTCTCCTTCTCATTAACACCCCTCTTCCATTCTCCTCCTCCTCCAATCCCTGCTTCTCATACTCTCTTTTTTCCCCATCTTCTGAGAGTGATGGGTGTGCGCTGCCGCTGTTCCCACACCTCGCACATCACCGCCATCATCATCACCAGCTTCTTCCGCCACAAGCCTTAGATTCACGTCCTCCCCCTATTTCAACGCCGTTGACCACTTCCCATGGTTTTCCTCTGAGGATCTGACATGCCGGGTGGGAGTGTCTTTTGCGCTGCTTCCAATTTAACCACTTTGCTTCCCAACCAAACCGCTCCTTCCACCTCTCACCCTCCTCTTCACTCTCTTTTCCTTTCTCCCTCTTCCCCTTTCCTCGGTACTCTCCCCTCTTACATCGTTTTTTCTAATTTGTCACCAATTATGATTCTCTCTGCTTTCTTATTATTATAATTATTTTTATGTCAGTCTCGTACTTGCGTTGCAACAAAAGAGACTCCAAGGACGTTAATTTAAGTGATCCCAATCAACTAATTCAGATTCAGAACATCAATTAAAAACTAGAAGTACCACTTGCACTTACCCGAGCTGTGATTGGGTTTGGGTCGGCCAACCACTCAAACATAATTTATAAACAACATGGGTGGATGGAATAGGAGTTAGGGCTTTAAATTATTAATTTTTTGATTTCTCCACAAGGTTAGTTGATGGGTGATGATCTTTTTGTTGTGGTTGTTTGTTCGTTCAGGTTCAAGATCTATGGTGAGTTTTGGAGATGTTCAAGGGGGGAAGGGGTGCAACGACTCGTTCTTGAGCCCTTACGATGAGAATGGCGATGAGGACGTGGACGAGTACTTTCATCGGCCTGAGAAGAAGCGCAGGCTCTCGCTGGAGCAGGTGCAGTTTCTTGAGAAGAGCTTTGACGAGGAGAACAAGCTCGAACCCGATAGGAAAATTCGGCTAGCCAATGAGCTCGGGTTGCAGCCGCGGCAGGTGGCGGTTTGGTTTCAGAACCGCCGGGCGCGGTGGAAGACGAAGCAGCTGGAGAAGAATTATGATTCCCTGCAGGCTAGCTACAATGATCTCAAGGCCAACTACGATAATCTCCTCAGGGAAAAGGATAACCTGAAAGCTGAGGTGAGTTCTCAGCTCTACAAAATTGGATTGTCTTCTATTTATATATTCTATTTTGGCATTATCATTAGTCGATGTGGGACTTGGATGTTAACTTACACACCTTTTTGTCATTTGTGTAAATGTTTGTGATTGTGGTCTTTCTATTTAGGTGGCGAGGCTCACGGAGGAGGTGCTTGGAAGAGAGAAGCATGAGGGGAACTTAGAACAGGCTGAAACCAACGGGTTGCGGGAGCCACTGCAGAAGTGTTTGATTGATTCAGCTTCGGAGGGTGACGGGTCCATTGGGGCTTGTAAACAGGAAGACATTAGTTCAGCCAAGAGTGACATGTTTGATTCGGAGAGCCCACATTACACTGATGGGGTTCACTCTGCACTCCTTGAGACTGGTGACTCTTCTTATGTGTTTGAACCTGATCAGTCTGATGTGTCTCAGGATGAACAAGATAACCTAAGCAAGACCCTGTTGCCTCCTTACATCTTTCCCAAACTTGAAGATGTTGATTACTCCGACCCGCCTCATAGTTCATGTCATTTTGGAATTCCGGAGGAAGATCAAACCATTTGGTCTTGGTCTTATTGAATTTTCTATAGTAGTATACTGTATATCTCTATCGTAGCCGGTCCTAAACCAGGGTGAATGACGAGAATTGTGTTGCTCTCAGTCAATGTAAAACTTGTCGATATACCGATAGAGAATATCTCTGTCTTTTTACTCTCGGGTTCTTCTGTTTAGACTTGAGATCATGTGGTAGACATGGATGAGTGAGTAACAAACCAAAGAAAAATGGCACACTACTGGTTCCCGTTCCCAATGGTGGTTTCTTGCCAGCTTTTTACTTTGCAATGTAACTTTTGGTTCAAATGTAATTAATTAAATAATATCTTCTTGATGAGGACACAGCTCTGAATTTCATTTCACGGATGAATTTACATAGAAATTAGATGAGAAAAATGGAAGAAAAAAAAAAGGTTATGTTTTCTATTTGAGGCCAGTTATTATGATTCTATTCTATTGTTTTGTGCTTACTGTCTTGTTGACATTTAACATGGTAGAGGACCTCTAGCACTTGGGTGATTCCTCTGTCCACTTGAGTTATGGGACCCTGTTGTTTCAAATTTCAACAGGTGAGCAGCCTTGCTGGCGAGGTTGACTTAATTCTTTGAAAGATGACTTTCCTGAGTTTGGGGTATCTTTGTGACGAAACAATGGTCACTCTCTGCTCTGAGGGTCACTTTTATTAAAGGAAAAAAATTATATGAAGTTTTATAAATGTTGTTCTCTAATCAAAAACTTAGATGCCAGTTTTATATGTGTTTTTGTTCTCTAATTAAAATTAAAATTAAAATTTTACCTTAATAATTTACATATAATTTTTTACTGTATAAATTACTGAAATAAAATTTTAATTCTAATTATAAAATTGCGTCTAAATTTTGTCCTTCACTAAATTGCTCAAAATCACAATAGAAGTTTCCAACAAAGGAGAATCACCGACTTTTTTCTTCTTCCTCCTTGCACACTTGAGAAAAAGTTTTCGGAGTGCTAATATCATGTTCACGTTTAGATTAAATTATTTTTTAAAAATTGTTGTGAATTATTTTAAATATAGAACAAGTCAATTTAATCATGCATAAAGTAACTTACTATTTTTAGTAGCAACATTTTTCCTCTCAGCTTTTAAGAAAGAAATGAGGACATTGGAAAATGACATACTCATTTGAAAAACAATATTTTCTTATCATACTCTCTATTTCTAACACTTCAAAAAGAAAAGAAAGAAAATCCTCATAACCAAATTAATCTTTATGTTTAATACAAAATATTTTTAAAAAAAATTCAATTTGATAGTCAAAATATTTAACCTAATTTTACGTTGGCGGACAATTGCCTTACAGTTACACTGCTCAATTTTTTTTTATTTATGTTTAAGATTGACTATGTAGAAAATTTGTAACAAAGCACGACATATGGTAGAAGCCTGCTTTAAGTAGTCTTAGCATATGTCGAAAAAACAGGCTAAAATCTCATTAATCAGGAGACTAGCGAAAGGTAACTCTATAACTAGAAGTAGAGGAAGATTGAGAAGTCAATAGTTTATATATGAACATGATGCAGAACAGAAATTATGGTGGTGTTTGATCTACGTAGCTAACTCTACAAAGTGTGAAAGGACTTGGCTGTTGTTGACTTCTTCTTGTTGATAAACAAAAGATTTTTGAATCATGAATTTAGTAATCAAAATATTAACTCAATTTGGCCTTCAAATTACAAAGAATGACTGGTCATATACAGTATTAGAGCTGTCAAAATGACAGGGCCAGCCCGGCCCGGTTTGTGTCCGGACTTCTATTTTTTGAGTCCAGCCCAATCCTATACGAGCCACCAGGTCAATTTGGCCTGAATTTTTTCCAGACCTATTAACATTGTTATTTATTTTAATTATTATTTTTTCTATCAAAAATCGTATAAAATTAAATTATTTAAATCATATTAAATATTTAAAATTAGATTTTACATACTTTCTAACATAAACAAACATTTTTATTCATATATAATTGACTTAATTACTCAATAATCTCATTAAAAATATATCTTTAAGTGAATTTTATTTATAAAATAAAATACCCCTATTAGTTTCTTTTTTCTTTTTGTACAAATTTGTGTGACCTTTTCTTTTTTAATTTTTTTAAGTATATTAATATTTTTATTTTATATATATATATATATACTGCCAAGTGAAAAAATAAAATAAAATATATATATATAAAAAACCGGGCTAGCCTGGCCCAGGCCCAATTGGCCCGCCAGGCCAGACGAGTCGGTTTCTTTTAGACTATTTTTTTTTGAGTCCAACCCAGCCCTTTTGCGGGCTAAGCGGGCCGGCTCATCGGGCCAGACTTATTTTGACAACTCTATATAGTATGTGAACTTAAGTGAACTTCACATGAAGTCATCTCTATAAGGAAGATTTTATTTAACCATTACTTTTGATTTGAGTAAGTCTCACAATTTTGTAGGAATATCCAGCAACGCGCTCTACCTTTTTCCTATTTTCTTATTACTTCTCATTGTAAGGCTTAATATAAGACTCTCCTTAAACAAAAAAGAAAATTATCATTACATGACATTAATTAGTAAACAATAATTTAAGATCATATTTTACTGTCAAAAGGTTATCATTTGAATACTAATCAAAATACTAATTTTGATACATTGTAACTGTAAGAATTTTTATATGGCAAACTAATTAGAAATTATCTTAAATATAATTTTTTAAATAATATAAAACTTGATAATTTTTAGTTATATGACAATACATGATTGAATATCAATATAAAAAATCTTTGCATCATTAGTGTTTGAATTAAATTTTTAATGTAATAATTTTTTGATGATTAATTGACATTTCAAACTATTTTCTAAATTAAACTAAAATTTTATTTAAATGAATATTAATGCATTTTCTTAATGATATGTTTAAAGTCTCGATCAATCTTTTTAATATGAAATTTACGTATATGACATTCATCTTTTTTTGTACTAACCTTAAGATTTGTGGCTGAGAAACGAGAATGATATTTTTAAGGTCAACCCCAACCACTTTTGGAGTGCGGGGTTAATTATCGTCACTTAATTGACGTTTCAATGAACAAGAACCATTCGTGGGTGGTAATTAATTAGTAGTAAGGGTCATCATCATCTGCTTGCTGTTTAAAGTTGAATTGAGACAGATGAGTGTACACAACAAAATGACAAACAGCACTCAGGAACATGAGACTCCCTTGAACGAGAAACCAGGTGAATGATGCATTTTCCAATGGCGTTATTCCCCCACGTCCCATCAGAGTACCCTACGGTGTAGGGTGGACCATGGAGGCTCCAATGAGAATCTGTCAGGTGCACAACATCGTTAGGATTTCTTAATTATAAAAACTAAAAAAATAATTAAATCTTTTTTAATAAAATATTTTATAATTTTTATGAAGCATTTAATTTTTTATTATTATTTGTTTTTATAAAAAATTTTGAATATTTGTGTTTTTATTTAATGAAAGTGTATAATACTTTCAGACTTTATTATTTTTATATTATCCATATCAAGTTAATAATTATTAATAAAAATAAAATTAATACGTTATTATATTAAAAAAAACTAATAAAATTAATTAATATTTTTTATTAATATGTATAAATCTATTATAAATATCTTATATTAAGCACAAGGAGAAGTAAATAATTTTCCTCTCTCGTCTACCGAAAAGCAAAATCCAGCACTGGAAGCAAAGGAAGATTGGGCTAGCAAAGGAAACTCGACAAGTGGAATCTCAAAATTGGAAGTGGGTCCTTGCAACAAATAGTTGTGGAGCAACGTGGAGGGTAGTGTGTGAATGTATAGAGTGGGGATCGTGTCGAAGCGTAGGATAGGGACCACCACTTTGTTGTTTCGTTTGGAAGTAATGAAGAAATGAAAGTGTTTTTTTTTTTATAGACGATAGCAACGACCTACGCGAGAGAGATCGTACTTGTCATCACACGCACTACAGAAAATTACAGATAAGCGTCATCAAAGAAAAAAGAAAGAAAGAAAATTACAGATAAAAATTAAAGCATACCAATAAGCATAGACAAGGGGAGTGTGTATCACTTAACACGTGGAGTTATTTTAGCTTAATTAATATTTTCGAGTTAAAATTTTAAATATCTAGTTACATTAAATATTTTAAAAAAAATTATATACATAATAATCTTATTTGATTCAAACATAATTGTCTCTCATAAAAACATCATCGTCTCATACCAAAAGAAAAAGTTGGTAACTTGTTAGCACTGGGCTCAACTGGTTCAAATCTATACTTTCCTCACTCATGGGCCTTGGATCAAAGACCCATATACACTGGGCTTTTCCCTACTGCCCTAGCTTGAATACTCAGTTGACTTATTCAAGCAACAAGTAATCAACTAATCATAAACATCAACACGGAGGAAGTGATTGAAGAGAAGTACATAGGGCACCGTGAGGCTGAAAAGTCTGGTGAGCCAACAACGGCGGGCCATAACCACATATATTGAGATGAGGGTGGTAGATGATGACATAAGGAGGAAGGAATATAACATACTGAGGAAGTTTATGTAATTGATTTACTACAATATCCTCCAATGAGACTCGCCTAAAGATGTAGACAAGAGCAAATGTGGTCATTTTCATCGTCAATTCGGCTATACCACTAAAGTTAAAGTCTGTTGGACTTTGAAAATAAGATAGAACTGTTCATACGGAAAGATCAGCTGAGTAGATATGTAGAAAAAGAAGAGGATAAAGGACACCAACAAGAAGGATGCAGGGAAAAATCAAATTTTATAGCCCTCCGCCCATCCATCCCCAAAATTCGTGCTAAGGAAAGCTTATAAAATTATTTAAGAGACAATTTTATTATCATCTATGTTACACATGTATCTTTAAGTTTAGCCAAAAATAATGATAGAAGAGTAGCAACAAAAAAGGTGTTTTTAAAAATTTAGGTCTAAGGCTAGACAAGGGCCATGTCTAAAAATTTTAGGCCGAAGGCTAGAGACTTAATATAATACAAATTATTAATTCTTGTAATAATTTTCTAATTTTTTGAGTTACAAAATTATTTATCAAAGTTTTATATAATTGAGTAATTTTAACATTTCACTCTTAATAGATAAAAAGACTAATTCATATTTTGTTATATTGTTCATCTCAGATAAGATTTAAAGAAATCTCCAATATAGCAATACATTGAGATTGAATTAATTTATAAAAAAAAGGTATTCAACTTCCTAAAATTGATCTCTTTTGCAAATAGACACCAATACCCTAAACATTAATTTCATCCCAATTGATCATTAAACTTTACTCCCTTTGTAAATAAATACCATAAATTATAATTTCATCATAATTAATCCTTAAACTTTACCTTGTTTTGCACATAGACACCTAAATTCTATGCACTGTGTGTGTAAAAATTTTACACTATTAACTAATCAAAAATCACCATTGTTATGACTTTTAAGGTAGTTATTATAAAAGTCAACAAATTTATCATACACGGTAATTTGTGATTAAATGATAGTGTAAAACTATTTTACATTGTCAGTGCATACCCTAGTTTATCCTTTATAAATAGTCTCTTATAATAAATTAAGATTAAATTACCAACAAAGAAGAAATCCCAACCGTTCATTTTAGATTCAATCATTTATTAGTTTTATTTTTATAAATCTCTTTTCCAAACATTAAAAAATAATAAAGTTAAGAATTAAAAAAATCAAATAATTTTTTTTGATTGTTTCTTATTTTCCCTTTTTATTTCTTCTACATTCATAGTTTTTATTATCTTTTAATATATGAAAAAATAAGTTGTAACAAAAAAAAATATTGAATGATTAACATTTAAGATAAATAAATTATTAAGTTTCCTTACCTGTTAGTATTTTAACTCTAACTTGATAGAAAGAATTATTTCTAAAAAGATAAATTTTAAGGATCAATTGAACTTAAATTAAAGTTCAAGGGTGTCTATGTGCAAAAAAAGTAAAGTTTAAAGATCAATTAGAATAAAATTAAAGTTCTCAATATCTATTTGCAGAGGTAAAATTTAAGAATCAATTGGGATAAAATTAAAGTTTAGGGTATCTATTTATGAAATGGGTAAAGTTTAGGGGACTTGAGTACTCTTTTCCCTAAATTTTCAATTTTTCTCTCTTTTAAATTTTCAAAACCAAATTTGTAACGACTCACTATCGCTACAGTACTACTTTACAACTTTCTTAATATATCATTTATAACCCATACATCATAAACAACATTTAATCCTCCTTATTTTCAATATGAACAGTATATACAAATATATATATATATCAATAAATATAAACAGCACATGCCACCAAAATAAAATTCAAAGGGAGGAAAATACAAGAAGAGATTCCGTACAGCTGATCAACTATGCATTAAGCCACAAAAGAAATTAAAAGAACGTCCAAAAAGATCCACCCATAAAAGGTCCTTCTATCTTCTTCAACGAAGACCTCCTTCATCAATTGTGGGAAGCTAGATCTGCTAAAGTTTCACCCTTTACTCCCACGCCAAAAGACGTAATCATCACAGTCACAATAACATACAACAACAACTAGCAACAATGACAACCACAATAAAACAAACAGTAAGGCAAAGGTAAGCTTACGTAATAAAACAAACATATTATAGACAAGGTTCATTTCATAAAACCTTCAACATACAGACATGAAATCAAATTCATAAAAAAATAAGTTCCCACAAAATCACTACACCACACACCATGCTTTCAGCATCAACATGTCAATACATGAATGACACGACTCTCGAGAGATTTACTACATTTCAGACGATTAGCTAGGTCTTACCTCCTACCATGGCCTTCTAAGCACCATTCAGGGATTGTCAAACTCTAATCTACGGATAAGCTTAGTAGTTTGTCAAGATAAGTGAATGTAGGTGGTGGTTTATCGCAACACAAGGCCTGCACCGCCTTGGCCCCCTGCAAAATTATCGATCCATTCATCCCTAGGGCCCATCTTTTCGACCCGACATCTTATCCAAGCACTAGGTTGGAAGCCCGTCTAAGTCGCAGCTCCTATCAACCAACCAACTTACATGCCTACCCACACATGGCTTAAGGCCCACACAACCTCAGCCAACAACATATGTATGCAAATACATGATTCACCACAACATTAACTCAATCACAACCATTCATCAATATCCATACATATATGCATATGGCAACACAACACCACGTGGCCTACTCAACACCACCTATGGTCCAACAATCACTACTAACTCCATGCAGGCCCAATCCAATCCCATGTATGGTTAATAGGTAAGGCTCTATCCAAGCAGCACATATATCGTGAGAATTCTCACACAACACTGAGACCTACATCCCCTATGAGACGTCTCATCACAACAATACAACATAACCAATGGAAGTTCTATTTAAGTAACCTTCCACCCAACTATCACTTTCCAACAATTTATCAAACAAATCCATAACAATAATAAAGAAAAATCAAGAGCTAGTTTGCAAAACCATTTGAACATCCAATTATCTTAAAATATACATTTCACATCCATAAGAGTCAATAAAGTCATCAACCAACAATAACAATAATTATAAAAGCAAAGAAAATCCTTTTATTCTCTTGCTGAGCACGAGATCCGTCGCTAAGCGAGTGACTTTCAGAGAGTCACCAACATTTGTTGCTAAATGACATACTTCCAAGGAATTTTTCAGAATCCGTCACTAAGCGAGTGATAGACTTCTAGTGAATTTTCAAGATCTGTCGCTAAGCGAGCAACTTCTAGAGAGTCATCAGCATCCGTCACTAAGCGACAGAATTCGTTGCTAGGTGCGAGTGCGATCTTTTTGTTCGCAAATCAATGACCAATAACCAATTTTGGCAAAATCAATCAACACCAAGCATTACAAAACAATTTTAGTTACTTCTAATACATTTCTAACCGATTACATAACAATTTTATCCACAAATCAACAAATTTCACAATCCCCTTTCAAAACCCATTTTATTGTCAAAACCCACATACACAAAATATTCACCGAAATCAACCGATTCCAAAGCATTAAATCGACATATCAGCAGCCACAAACACAAAATCAACCAATCGTAAGCTTCCCTTACCTCTAAAAGCTTCCAAATATGGATTTAGGTTCCTTGAGAATTTGATATCTTGAGTCAAAACTTCAAAAGATTGATTCTCCTCTCACCCAAAGCATTGAATTAGGTTTGGAATCCTCTTGACACCCTTGGTAACTCAAGAGTTTTAGAGAATGATGAAGAGAAGAGAAAGAATTGATATGAAAGAAATGAGAGGAACTTTCTCTCCCTCTCTCCTTTTATACTTTGACCTTCTGGAGCTCTCACACAAACTTTGGGTTAACTAAGGCTCATGACTCATCAAACCACTCCCCATATCTCATAACTAGTTTAACTTAACTATTTTTCCTCAAAAGCCCAAAATCATACTCATAACACATCCAACTAGCTCAGGCACATATCTCAAGTTTGCTAAATTCAAATCGGTATTTCAAACAAACAACACCAAACCATCATCGTACACACAATTCATGCACAACAACAATTCATTTATTTCTTTTAATTACCTAGATTACATATCTAATTTCCACTTTTAATTATCAAAACACTAAATCATACATTAGGAAAACACAGATGTTACAAAATTCATATCATTTTATTTGGCATTTTCTTTTACCTAATTCTACAAAGTATTTGAATAAAAATAAGTAACAATAAAGAAAATAAATAAGTATCATCAATTGTTACTAATTTTTATTCCCAATTAATAATAATAATAATTAATAAAACTTGAATAGGGCCTAGGAATGACAATGGGCAAGGTCTAGATAAGGTATTATAGTACTTGTTCCTATACCCGTGTTTTAAAAAATACCCATACCCTCCCTTATACTCATTCTCATACCCACTGGATACTTATATACCTATACCCGCACCTGCTACCTGTACTTTACTTATGTGAAAAATCAATAAATCAATAAAAATATGTTAATTAAAAAAATGCTACAACTAAATTAAAAATTCACTTTTATATCATTCAGACATAACATTAAATCATCCAAATATAACATTAAAAGCATTCAAACATAACATTAAATCGTCCAAACATAACACTAAAATTATCCAAACATAACCGTAAATCATTCAAACATAAGTTATAACTCAACAACATTAGAAACATAATCATCTAACAAAATCATTCTTAAATATAATGTTCTAATTATTTAACATAATTATTAGAAACTTGGACATCATATATTGGTACTCTCCAAGACTGGCCAAAAAATAGGATATTGACTCTAATTATCTTATAATTATATTGCCTATAATAAATAGTTACAAATTATGGACAACTAGTATATGGACATCCAAAGTTGCGCACAAGTACACCCAAAGTTGACATTTGTATATACCACAAATATAGCAAATAATATAATGGTTTCAAACAATTTATTAAGCACAAATAATTAAATTATTAGCACATAATTAATTCATGTATTCAATAATCAATACTATGCTTTAATAATTAATACACACACACACACACACACATATATAAAAGATATTTTAATTAAATTATATATATATATATATATATATATATATATATATATATATATATAAAATAAGTGCGACTATGAGGCGGGGTGGGTACTAGAATACTCATACCCGCACCCATCCCCATTAAAATTTGTAGGTAAAAACCCGCCTTTGGACCCATCCCCAATAAGCAGGTATTTACCCTATGCATTTGCAGATATTTTTGCAAGTGCCCACAGGGTTTAGGTACACTTTGTTATCCCTAATGGGGAATAAGGTTCTTACTTAATAGCCTTACACCTTGCACGGCTATTTAAAACATAGAGTTCGTGATAATGGATTCAAAGCATTATTATTGAGTGAAGAGAAAGAACTGAACTGTAAATTGTACCATTCCATCTCTTGTGAGCATCAATGGTAAGAGCATTGAGGACCATTGACAAGCTAGCGACACCGCAAAAGGTAGGCTTAGACTGTGTTTGAAAATGGAAAACCAATCTATTAAAACCTTCCATGTTTCCAATGTGAAAGGCCTCAAGAAAAAGTTGTTGACAATCAACAAAAAATGGGTAAATACACATTCAATTTACTTTCTTCTTAACCTTTAAGCTTTATTTTAAAAAGTAAATAAGTTATCATTATTCATCCATTTCAATTCATTCCTCATTAGTTAGCATAAGATGTGTGTGAGAGAGAGGTAACTAAAGGTGGCAAAATGGGTCGCTTTGCCTAGCTTGTCATAACGGGCTGAGGTATGGAAAGCGAGTTAAACCAACCAAGGCAATTTTCTTATAAGCCATACTTTTGTTTCCTCAGCCTGGCTCAGCTTGGCCGGTCGAGTTGGGCAAAAATTGTCCCATTCTATTTTTTGTTTGATTTTATTTAAATTTTACAAGAGCAAAAAAACTAAATACCGGGCCAACATAGTCTCAATAGTTTTCAGGCCTGCTATTTATAAGTGCAGCTTAGCCCGTTTGGCCTACCAAGCAAAGCCAAATTGGCTCAGTTCTTCTTTAGGTCTCAATTTTGAGAGCCCGACCTAGCTTGGTAGGCCATCGAGCTAGGTTAGTTTTCACAGCTCTAGATGTAGGTTGTCTTTTGAGGAAGCAAATTCAATCCTGCCATTCACATTAATCACAAAAGTCAAAAATCTTTTTCCCAAGACAAAATCCTTTCCAAAATCTTTGATATATTTTTTTATAAGCAAAAAATTTATTAATAATATAAACAGTTAAAGTGCTAAATTTTGGCTAGATCCCTGGTTGCCTTCCACAAGGCTCTTATTAATCTAGCGATTGGCCATGTTTCTCCCTGTAATATACACATCACTCTCATTGAAGCAACCAAAGCTAATGGTGATTAGGATACATAAATTTTAGGCCAACTCTTACCTAGCCATATATGTAATAGAATTAGAAACATGCTCCTTCCACTTTTGGGAAAGCACTAAATGACATTCTCCTAATTAACTCCTTCTTGCCCAATGAATAGTGATCGGCACCTATTAGCTGCATGTTGAATCTACAATACATGCCGTTGGAGATTGTAACCAAGCCCTCTCCCTTTAGAAGGCCATTTTTAGATCTCTCTCACCACTAAATTTTTTTAACATGCCTCTAACTCAACAGACTAAAGACAACCTCACTTCACACCACCCCAAGTGCATCACTTTTGTTATTACCATTAACACCATTTAGCGCTAGAGAAATGAACTCCTTTTTGAAAACAAAGTCCCTAACATAAAAAAAGTGGTCTTTTTCATCGAAGCTTAAACTAACCTTGTCATTACATCCTCCCACAAACCAATCTCTCCCTTGCATCACCCCCAATCTCATCATGTCCCTCTTGTCTTATGCATCAGATGGGTAATTTTCCCTAAAATAGATTAAACTAAACACTAATGGGTCTGTTAATGCCTCATTACCTACTCTTAAGGGGCTTCCTGCGGAGGTCTTCTGAGATATCACAATGGCAATTTCAAGTTTGGTTTTTCTTTTAATCTTGGCTTGTGCTCAACTTTCCAAGCTGAAATATGGCATATTTTACTAGGAGTTAAAGTAGCGGTTTCAAGAGGTTTCAACAAGATTATCATAGAATCTGATTATCAACGTGCAATCCACCTTCTTTCTAATGGTTGTTCCAATTGCCACCCAAGCTTCTTCTTAGTGCAGCAAATTCACCATACTCGTGGAAGCTTCCCTAATGAGGAGTCATGTTTTTTGAATAGCAAATCAACTACAAACACTCTTACCAAGATCGGTCACTCCCTTTAGGGATAATCCAGGATTTTTGATTTTATTCTAAGTTTTTAAGGTTTTCCTTGTTAGCTGACTCAATACCAATGGTACAAATGACAAAAATTGATACTCTTACCAAGGTTTTCCTTATTCTTTATTTCTATCAAAATTAGCCTTATCTTCTAAATACAACCAAGTGCCTACTTAAGTTTATGCATTAACAAGCAAGCACAAGACAAAATTATCTAACAATCCTAAAAACCCAATAAAGAATAGAAGACATTAATGGTCATAGAGAAAGGTTTGAAGCATGCTACCTTGTCATCATTTGAAGCAAAATCAATAGCTAGAGGTGAAGGAAGGGGTTGCTTATAACATCCATTTATTTTTTTTGTTTGGTCTGGTTATTGCAAGAGAATAGGGGAAGGGTTTGTAAAGTATATTCATTTTTCTTTTTGGGTCTAGTTGGGGAACAATGGAAGAAGGAAAGAACTATGAAAATATTGTAAGTAATAGATGAGATTGACATAAGGAAAAGAATAGAAATTAGAGGAGGAAATAAGTCTGTATTTCCCTTCTCTTGCCCTACTTGTAGCCTTTAGTCCAATTATCTTCTCTAGAGCTCACGTATCTCCTTTGCATGACCATGAATGTTCTAGGGCCAACACTAGTCCCACCTATGCATCCCACTAGCTGTGTAAGATAAAACAAAGATAATGTAGGATTTTCAGACCCATCTCTTAAATTAGTTTTTAAATTATCCATTTTTATAATGTATCTTAATAGATTTTTTAAAAAAAACGTTAACCTAACTTGCGAGGGATGAGCAAAAATTACTTTAGGAGGATTTTGCATGTTGTCGCTAGTTAGGAGGGAATTGCCTACATTGGTCCATACATTAAATGAGGGATTTGCGAGGGACGGCAACAAAATTGCGAGGGAGTAATGTTGTCGCTAATTAACGACTTGATTTCAGCAAGACAAAAGTCTCTCATAAATCCTTTACAAATTTCATTACCGAGGACTTAGTAACGGATTTGCGAGGGAATTGTTCCTCACTAATTTGCTATTTTCTTGTAGTGGCAAATAGATCACCCAAAGGCCAAGGCTAGACAGCCATGTCTAAAAATTTTAGAGCTTAAGGCTAAAAACTTAATATAATATAAATTATTAATTCTTGTAATAATTTTCTAGTTTTTTGAGTTAGAAAAACATTTATCAAAATTTTATATAATTAAGTGATTTTAACATTTCACTCTCAATAGACAAAATGACCAATTCATATTTTCTTATATTGTTCATCTTAGATAAGATTTAAATAAACCTCCAATATAGCAATACATTGAGATTGAATTAATTTTTGGAAAAAGAGCTTTCAACTCTCTAAAATTTAACTCGTTTACAAATAGACACTGTTACCCTAAACATTAAGTTCATCCCAATTGATCCTTAAACTTTAGTCCCTTTGTAAATAAATACCTTAAATTATAATTTCATCATAATTAATCCTTAAACTTTACCACTTTTTGTACATAGACACCTAAATTTTAATTTCATCTCAAGTAATCCATAAAATTTACCCTCTTTATAAATACTCTCTTATATTAAATTAAGATTAAATTACTAACAAAGAAGAAATCTCAACCGTTTATTTTAGATTCAATTATTATTGGTTTTATTTTTATAAATCTCTTTTCCAAACATTAAAACATAATAAAGTTATGTTTTATTATATTTTAATATACAAAAAAATGATTTGCAACCAAAAAAATTGAATGATTAATATTTAAGATAAATAAATTATAAATTTTTCTTCCTGTTAGTATTTTAACTCTAACTTGATAGAAAGAACTATTTTAAAAAGATATATTTTAAAGATCAATTGGATCGAAATTAAAGTTCAAGGTGTCTATTTGCAAAAAAATGTAAAGTTTAAAGATCAATTGGGATAAAATTAAAGTTCATGGTATCTATTTGCAAAGGTAAAATTTAAGGATCAATTCAAATAAAATTACAGTTTAAGGTGTCTATTTATGAAATAGGTAAAGTTTAGGGGACTTGAGTACTCTTTTTCCTTAATTTTTGACTTTTCTTTAAATTTTCAAAACCAAATTCATACCATTCTATTTGGAATTTTCTTTTACTTAATTCTACAAAGTCTTTAAATAAAAATAAGTAACAAAAAAGAAATAAAAAAATAAATGTTGCAAAATAAATAAGTATCTTCAATTGTTACTAATTTTGTTTCCCAATTAATAATAATAATAATTAATAAAACTTGAATAGGGCCTAAGGTTCTTGCTTAATAGCCTTGCACCTTTTATGGCTTTGCAAAACATAGAGTTCATGATAATGGATTGAAAGCATTATTATTGAGTGAAAAGAAAGAACTAAACTATAAATTGTATTATTCCATCTCGTGCAAGTGTCAATGGCAAGAGCATTGAGGACCATTGACAAGCTAGTGACAACGCAAAAGGTAGGGTCAAACTGTGTTTGAAAATGGAAACCAATCTATAAAAACCTTCCATGTTTAATGTCAAAGGCCTCAAGAAAAAGTTGCTAACAATCAACAAAAAAAAAGGTAAATACACATTCAATTTAATTTCTCCTTAATCTCTAAGCTCTAATTAAAAAAAGTAAATAGGTTATCATCATTTTCCATTCATTCCTCATTAGTAAGCATGAGATGTGTGTGAGACAGAGGTAGCTAAAGATGGCAAAATGAGCCACCCGACCTAAGGGGCCAAGGATGGAGCCGACCCGATTTTCTTATAGGCCATGCTTTTGTTAGCCCAGTTTGGCCCGTTGGCCCAATAGGTCGAGTTAAAATTGGCCCATTATGTTAGGCCAAAATTGCCCATTCTATTTTTTTGTTTAATTTTATTTAAATTTTGCAAGAGAAAAAAAATATATACTAGGCCTATATAGGCCCACTAGTTTTTAGGCTCGCATTTTATAAGTCTGACCTAGCCCATTTGGCCCGTTTGACCGAGCAGTAACTATATATAGTACCATTTCCATCCTAGAACTAAACATAAAATCTTTACAACATATACAATAATTCCTCTGTGGTGTCGCCTTCTTTTGAATTCTTCCAAGTAACTATACATTGACTCTTAAACCCAATACTTATAAGAATTTATGTTTAATTAATAGATCTTATTCTCAAAATTTACTGTAATTTAAACCTAATTACAATTCTATTGCATAATTACTTAGATAGTTTATGACGTATTATAAAAAAATAATTTAACATTTAAGACATAGATCATGCATTCATACATAGAGCAGTAAGTATATATAGTCCTGTTTCCATCCTAGAACTAAACATAAAATGTTTACAGCATATACAATAATTCTTCTGTGGGGTCGCCTTCCTCTAAATTCTTTTCAGTCTCAACATCCTTGTTGTCGATATCTTTCATCTTTATAATATATAAAGAACACATACATAGAGCAGAAAACAGAAATAAAGATAGAAAGCAAAGGAGGAAGGATATATATAACCTCAATCATTTTCACAAACGGTTTATAAGACTAACCTATAGTCTATAAAGCATACAAGTTGTTAGCAAACAAATGCAATGGGCATCCTAAGGTCTAACCTAAGTTATCATAAAACAACCCAGACTTTCTCAATATGTATGGATCCATACCCCCTTTAGTGATTGTCATCAATCATTAGGAATCCTGGAAAGTGATTGGGTGCTTGTATAACCTCTCACAAAGGTACCAACATGATCATCATCATTTTCTCGAGAGACGAGCATGCAACTCCTTAGAGGTATACATTGCGACAACCCTAGTGATGCTGAGTCGTTGTTAGGGTTATCAAGTCATTACGTGATTGTCTCGACATTTAGGGCGCTACCCTGACCATAGGAGTACTCTCACAACTCAATATTAATACCCTTTAGACGTTATCAGTGGTCTCTGCCCTCATCCCGCAGTGTACCAAACTATAACTTCCCATACACAGTCACACATGTTCTCACAACATGGTCCTTACAAACTTTACTCATGACTTATGTACTAAGTTATGTTTCTTACTCTCCGAATAATCTAGCAGAGTTTTCTCAACCACTGACAATGTCAATTTTACAGAGATAATGTCTTATCTTTGCTTCCAATAATATTACAATATTCAAATTTAAATGTAATATTTATAGAAGTAAGCATAAAATATATTTATGTTTTAAATTCTATTAAAAATAAATTTCTATAATTTCCTAAAACTTTTAAATTTTTACTTGAAATTTTTAAACACTTAATTTTTAAAAAAATCCTAATTTATTTAATAAGACCCGTGTTATATATACATTAATTAAATTTTAATATATATAAAAATAGAAACCTTAATTTACTTTTAATTAATATTAATTTGAAATAAAATAATTCCTCCTTCAAATTTATTTTAGGCAACCGAGTATATATATATATATATATATATATATATAATTTCTTTGATTCAAATTTTACTAACTAGTTTTAATTATAATTATGAGATAGTAAAAATGATTATCACAAAAATAGGTTTCGTAAAAATTTTTAAAAAAAAAGTCCTTCCTCTTTTTTTTTTTACTCAAGACCGTGTGTGTGTACACATACACACACCCACACCCACCCCCATATACTTACATAAAATTTTATTACTTGTTTTCAAATCGGCAAAAACATCCATTTGTATATAAATCATACTTTAATGCTTGTAGATAACTTTAATCTTATTATTTATTTAAATTCATCACTTAATAACTATTATATTAGAAAAATAAAAATTTTCTTTTAAATTTTTCCAAAACTACCGAATATGTGTGTGTGTGTGTGTGAAATAGTATATAAAAAAATTATTGTATAAATCTACATCAAATAATTTGCTAAAAATAATAATATTAATAATAAAATAGTTTTACTTACTAATTAAAATTTAACAAGGCCGTAAGCCCATTATTTTATGTAAAAGAATATTTTAAAATCTTTATCTTTCATTTTCTATTATAAAATAATTTTTAATAATAATACAAATAAGTGAAATATTTATAAAAAAAAAATCTTCCTTCTCCCTTTCGAACCAAAAGGGCCGAATGCCCTATACTACCCAACAACCAAGATTTTAAATTAAAATCACTTCTCCACATCATAATCAATAATTATTATGCAAAATAAATCCTCAACACATGATTAAGCATCCAATAACCAAGATCAAACATGAATAAACATCAAATATTCAAGATCTAACCAATAAAATTTCAAACCAAACTATAAGATTAACATAAGACATTAATATGAATTAAAACTTAAAATAGAGAAATTAATTGAAACTTATAGAGATATGGAGGCAAATCTCTTCCACAAACCGATTGATTAATGATTAAACAAGGTTATACCTTAGGTGAGAAACTTGTTGGAAGAGTGAACTTTGGGGATGAGTTTTGGAGCCACCAACACCAAAATAATCCTCCTTTAATCTTATATTAGCACCAAAGTGTGTGTTTAATGTGTAATTTAGTGAGAGAAAGTTGAAAGAGGTGAGGGAGAAGAAAGAGAGAGTTTCGGCTAGAGAGAAAATGAAGGAGATAGATGAATCGTATTTTGGTTTAAAACATTAATAGGTCCAAAACTTTTTTGAAAATTTTAGTTAGGTACCTAAACTAAAAAAATTATAATTGGGTCTTTGATATTTTACAATTTTTATAATTGAGTCCTAGAGTTAGCAAAACTGCCACAAATAGCTATTTTTTAGCAGTTTTAAGTTGTCGTAAACTAACTTTAAGGACCTAATTATAAAAATTATAGAAGATCAAGGACACAATTACAAATTTTAGTTTAGGGATGTAATTAAAATTTTCAAAAAGTTCATGGACCTACTGATGTATTAAACCTAATATTTTATAAAAGATAAGATTATATCCTTTTTATCTTAAGAAAAAATTAAGTTTTTTGAGTAAAAATTAACTTCATATTATCCAATTGAAGTTTCTAGGCTGCCATCTCCTCAAAACTAGCGTGGAAATGCAACAGGGATTTATCCCGGATTTTTCTAATTTTTTAAATATATATTAGGTGAAAAATATTTTAATTAAATATTGATTAAAATAATTAAATTGGGGCTTCTAAAAGTGATTTTGGGCCAAAAACATCGCCCAAGACCACCTGAAATCTGATTTATCTAAAAATCCTCATATTTTTTATTTATTATATAATTATTTTTTGTCAAAATGCTAAATAATTGCTTAATAAATTAATTTTATGTCAAATAAATATTGTTTTTGAAAATTTTTAAATTTTTACCTTAAAATAAATTTTTTCTAATTATATGGACATATTATAATTTTTAAAATCTTTTTGAGCCAAAAAGTCTCTGATTGGCCCCTTATAGTTAATTCAAGACATTTTGGTCATTTTACACAAATAATTTCAATTAATTTCCAAAAAATGTTTAAAATTATATTTTATTATTCTAAGCATATTTATAAATTACAAATATATTTTAAAGATTTATATCTATTTTTACTATTTTATCCTATTATTATTGTTTTTAGGAATGTAATGATCATTTTATCATTTTTTGGGCTTTGACCAAAAAAAATATTAAAATTAAAACTAAAGTATATTCGTTATTTTGAATACAATTGTATTCAAAATTTTCAAATTCCTACCCAAAAGCTTAAAACAAATATTGAATAAATAGAAAAATGGTAAGTAGAAATGAAAGTGTTACAATAGACAAGATAGTAACTATTGGTATCTTATCTCTAAAAGATAGACTATTGCACTACACTATCTGTAGGATAATTGTTATACACCCTAACAACTATGCTTGAATTATTGATGATGATGTATTCCTGCATTGGCTATTCAAGAACATATTGAAGATAAATTGGCCTCAATTCATTACTAAACAGATTATGAATGCTAAAAGGAGACATAACATGGCCCTATCAATTTAAATTAGAAATTTATGTTGATAACTTAGATAAAAAAAAAAAAGTCAATATTAAAGGTCACTAAAGATTATTAAAGTAAAAGTTTCATATTAATTAAATAATAGCATAAAAAATATGTCTCTAAGTCTTACCCTTTTATTTATGCCACCAAAGTAAATTAAGAAATTTTAATTAAAAAATAATATCACATAATTACGTTCTTATTTAGTTACATATTTACATTATTTTAAATTTTAAAGGTGAGAATCATCATCATCATACAAATGTAGTTACATTAATTATTATTATTGTTGTTGTTGTTGTTGTTATTGTTATTGTTATTATTACTATTACTACTACTACTGTTATTGTTATTATTATTAGTATTATTATTATTATTATTATTATTATTATTATTATTGTTATTGTTATTATTATTATTATTGCTATTGTTATTGTTATTGTTGTGGTTATTGTTATTATTACTATTACTACTACTATTGTTATTGTTATTATTATTGTTATTATTATTATTGTTGTTATTGTTATTGTTATTGTTGTTGTTATTGTTATTATTACTATTACTACTACTACTGTTATTATTATTATTATTATTATTATTATTATTATTATTAAGTGTATATTTTATTACTTAAATGAAATCTAATTTTATGTATGTGTAAAACTCTTTTTTTATCAAATATCCTCCAAAAGGACATATATAAAACTTATATTAATCATAAATTTATTAAAATTAAAATGCTTCTAAAAAAGAGTTAATTAATTAAAACATAATTATAATAAAGAGACATGAATTTTAAAAATATAGTTAAATATATTTTTAGTTTTTATACATACAACTAAATTTAATTTTAATCCTACCTTTTTGTCACTTTTGATCTTTTGAAATGTGTGTGTGTGAAATAGAGCGATAGTATTGCTATGGTATTTTTTTTAATTTATTGAAAATAGTACAAAAGAAACTACCCAGGATTATCCTTTAAGAGGAGGGAATCAATAGCAAGAGAAGGATGACTCCAAATACATAAAGGTTGCGATTGATGCTAGCAAGATAATGAGCAACAAAATTAAACAATAAACATATATTAAATAGTGGTGATATATGGTATGATATATCTAAATGTATGCTATGAATATTAAGTAGTGATAGAAATTATTTTAAAAAAATTAAACATTATATGAATAAAAAAAACCAATAAAAGAATATTAGAGGACCAAAATCAAGTTTAACATATTTACAAGAATTAAAGACACATTTTTACCCTTTAAGATATCACATACATAAATTATATGTAAATGTAGCATCAGAAATTAATGAATTATTAAATTAAGTTAATTATGTTTTCATATAATAGTAAAAATTTATCAATTTAGTATTTAATTAACTTAATAATATATAGAAAATAGCACAAATATTTTTTTATATTTGAAAGAATTTAATAATTATATATCTTTTATATCAACATTCACTATTTAATCATATATATAGAAATTTATATTTATAATTAGATGTATATTTCCCTTTACGTAAGGGACACGAAAATAAAAATAAAAAATACAATTTGATAAATTCAACTCTATTATTACTTTTTCTTTTCTTTTCTTTCCCTTTTCTTTCCTTTCGCTTTCTTTTTTTTCACTTTCTTTTCCTATGCCAAACATATCCTATGTTTAGATAATTTATACCATTTTATCATAGTTAAATTCTACTCACTTTTTACATATTTATATTTTAATTTTGTCAGATTTTCTTCATGTAAAATTTATGTACTTTTGGGTGAAGTGAAAGAAGCGTTACTCTAACATAAATAGATAAATAGAGTTAACCCACATTTTAGTCCTTAAAAGTAACAAATTATTTATTTTTTTCTTTCTAAATATATGTCTTTATGTAATTTAGTCCTTAAAAATATAATCTTACTTACTTTTTTAGTCCCTCTCTATTAATAAACCTCAACAAAAAAAAAACTCAAAAAAGAATAACTTCAAACTTTTAAGAACTAAATTGTGCAAAAACATACATTTTAAGATCTAAAAGTAAACAACTTACCCCTTTCATGATTGTGGGTTAATTGTTAAATTTTAGCTAGTTTATTGACCCATGCACTCACATGGGTTACATTTGTCTTTATATGTGTATTAAAATGACATGTAAATATAATACTAAGTTAACAAAACCATTTATATAAATCATGACTATATATTTATCTATATAGTAGAATAATGTCCTCATGAAAATAACTTGTGTTATTATTTTTTTCATTAATATTCTGTAGTGTAAATATAGTAAACTTATCTTTTTAAAAAATACTAGAATATTTGTCCTTCAGGCAAAAATAAAAAATATAAAATAAATGCAAATTAAAAAAATAATCAAACAAAAATGTGTATTGTGAAAAAATGGAGGTTGCAAAATGTATAAAGTGTGTATATAAGAAGAGCAGGATGTGCAAAGAGAAAATGAAAATTTTCCATAATTAGAAGACATATCTTGTTTTTTTTGGCTTTAAACAACAATTGTATTTCAATCCACCTAATATCTTTATTCATATGTTCATCGACCCTAAGTATTTTTAAGCCATTGGGTTCATCAAATCCTTTGTATTCTTTGTATTCATGTATTTCAAAATTTCAATTTTAGTTTTATTCTTTGTATTTATCAAATGCATATATATATATATAGGCAAACAAAATGAATTTATTAATTGATACCAATCATAGCACAAGATGTGCCTAGATTGTTGAAATTATAAAAGAGTAAGGAGCGAATATCCTTCTTCATCTCCCAAACCCAAACCTACTATTATACATATTATAATTATAATTAGGTTTAACTATTTTTTTGGTCTCTATAATTACGCAAACTTTACCTTTTGATCCTTATAGTTGAAAATAATCTCTTTTAGTCTCTATATATGCACTTTCGATACCGGTTTGGTCTTTACTATCAAGTGTGTCTTAACTCCGTAAAAGAAAACTGCCAGAAAATAAAAATTGACGATAAAAAACGGCCATAAATTGACTTTTTTTGGCCTTTTTTATTCAATTTATGACAGTTTTAAATGGTAGGGACCAAACCAATATCGAAAGTGTATGTATAGAGACTAAAACAGATTATTTTTAACTATAAAAACTAAAAGGTAAAGTTTGCATAATTATAGAAACTAAAAAAATAATTAAACCTTATAATTATAATTAGACCCGTCATAGAAAACGTACAGCAAGACCTGCACGGCTTGGCCCTACCACAACTGCACCAATCACAGCACGCACAAAACAACTTCAGTGATGTATGTATTGGGCTCCATTTGCTCGTGTTTCTTGCCCAATTGACAATTCCGTGACCCAGATCACCAATCCCCACGCCCATCTGAAGTTTGCATAACGATCCAATCACACACGACATGATCCAGATCGCCAAATGCATATTATGTTAGGCTATTTCACGTCTTGCACTTTAATATATATTTGTCACCTTTTAAGAAATGCTTCTGAGTGAAAAATGAAAAACAGGAGGAGGCAAGAGTGTCAAAGAATACAATTCTTCTGATATGTATAAAATATTAAGAAAAAATTGAGGGGAGTTTGTAACCTACCATCCATTCAACAGTCGTTCACAAATGGTTTTATTTTAAAATATTATAAATGTAATTTTTTTTATTTGACAGTTGTTAGTATTTTTAATTTTTGTTTCAAGTAATCTTAATATATGTTTTGTTTAATTTATTTTAGAGAAATAATCATTTTTTTTAATTTTTAAGAGAACTTTAAAAAATGAATGATTATTTCTTTAAATTTACATTGAATCAAGCATGTTAATAATTATTAATTTTGATTTCTAATTTTAATTTACTTTTATTTTATGTAAAGAATAAAATAATTTTAAGAATTTAATTAGAATATACTAATAGTATAAAGAATTTTTACTTTGTCATGTATGATAAGTTTGTTAACTTTTATAATAACAATTTTAAAAATAATACCTAAAATAATTTTTCATTAATTGATAGTATAAAAATTTTATAAAGTAAACTCTTTATTTTAAATATGCAGTTCAAAATTTAAATTTAATTATAATGTTATAAATAAAGTGTGTTTGATATTCTAATTTAGTTGTATGGCAATCAATCGCTTTGATGAAACTCGTCAATTAAGTTTTTTATACTTTTTTAACTGAAAAAATATTAATGATTAGAAATAACTTTCTATATTTCTTTAAATTTATATTATTTATTATTTTATTGTAATATACACTTTATTAAAAATATTAATTACGATTAAAATATTTTTTTATAAAATTACTTTTATTAAGAGTTAAATATTAATGTAAATTTATTTAAATATTTATGTTAGATATTAATAAATAAATATTGTTAAAAATAATTAATATTTTATTAATTTGATAAAATAATTAATATTCTTCATTAAAATATATTTTAAATAATATTAAATGTAAAACGTGTGCATAATTCTTGCAAAGAAATTAATTTGTATCCAATCCAAAGAAAATCTTCTACATATTCTGATTTTAAATAATATTTTATTTATTTTGCACGATTTAACTTTTATAATCAAATAAACTATTAATTTGGTCCTTAAAGTACTATTATCTCTCCTAAGTAATCCTTAAAGTAATGGAATTATATAATAATATTTAAAGTATTAAAAATCATGCTACATAGTCCCCAAAGTATTGAATTTTTTTTCAAACTACTCTCTCAACATTAGTAAAATATATCAACAAAGGGACTAAATCGATAAATTTTTAATATTTGAATTACTACTTATATAATTTTATTACTTTAAGAATTATTTAGGAGAGAGGATAATATTTGGAGAACTAAATTAATAGTTTTTTCTTTTATAATCAGCAAAAATTCCTTGGAAGTTAGAAGAGATGGCAGGTGTAAGTTAAGAAGTAGATAATGCATACTAAACAGACAAACAAAGTAGTAAGTTAAAAAGGGTAAATTGGTGGGAATTAAAATAATCAGATGATGCCACGTCAAGACATTGTTTGTTTTAGAGAAATGTTGTTTGTACAACAACCTATACAACAATTTGTATAACGTTTTTTGTGTGTCTATATCTTTTTTATACATCATTTATTACATCTCATAATAATGAAGAGAGATAAACATAAAAAAATATTATTATACAGATCTTTGTATATGTATCACATCTCTTTCTTTTATATATACAACACCACAATGCAATTAGCAATCTTATTCAAATGAAGAAAATAAAAGTCATCATAAATAACACTACCTCTTGTCCTTTATATAATCAACAAATAACTAATTCATCAAAATTAATAAAAAATAGTTAAGTTAGTTAATTTTAATTAATAAGGTCATAAATTTAAATTTTATTCTAAAAATACTCATAAAATTAAACAATTTAAGTAGTGGTTATATTTAATGATACTAATCATAATTCAAGAAATAATTTTTTTCTACCAATGAGTGTAATTTATATTGTTAATATGTCAACGAATGCATCCACTTGCATAAGAAATGAGTGAATATCTCATTAATAAAATTTACAATAAATTAAGGATATAAAAAGAAAATAACAATTAATACATCTTTTGTTTTTAGAAATTAGGGCAAAAAAACATTCCTATTTGTTGTTTATATAAAGAAGAAGAGGTAATAGTAAATATCACTCGTCCAGGAAAAAAAAAAACAATAAATATCGCACCAGTAACTACTGATACTTTTACCAAATTAAGCACGTCGTTTTGCAACTCATAAATACTGTCGTAATTGCAAAAATTAATACTACTACAAAATTTAACTCATAAAAAGAGGATATTGAGTGAACTTAGTCGCATTATTTTAGGTATTTATCATACTATTTTTTAATTAAAGTTTTATTTCGTAATTTACTCATTAAAAATCATGAGAAAATATGTTGTGCACTGATGGTATAAAGCAGTTTTATATTATCATTTAATCACAAATAACCATTTATGGTGTATTTGTTGACTTTTCTAATAATTATCTTAAAAGTCATACTAACAATAATTTTTTATTGGTTGTCAGTGTAAAAGTTTTTACACCTACAGTATATAACTATTAAACTCAAAAATTAATATGTTAAAAGTCAATATAAATATTTAAAGTAAAATTCCTAAATTGATAGAAAAAATATTACAAACACTTAAAAACACGTAAATATGGATCAACCAATGAATGTAGTAACCATTCAATTCAATGTTCCCGATGTTATTTTTAGAGTTGAATATATGGATCACGACACATAAACAGTTCATTTAGCTAGCTATTTGTGAACCCTAGAAAATAGGATCCATTTAAAATGTAGCATTTTTCGATTATGTCTGCATAATCCACGAGTTTAGCAGGTTTGGTTTGCAAGCTTAGCAGGCCAGCTCGCGAATCGTTATATTTTTTTACAAAATAAAAATAATTTTAATTATTAATTTATTTTATTGAAATTTTTGAGATTTGATTGATATGTTAGAGGTATTAGGTAGTGTTAATTATTAACAATAATAATGTCATTTTTCTCTCCTTTTTTACTGTCTCATTTTAATTATTTGGTTTGTGCTTTATTGATATAATTATCATATTATTGAATCTAATAAAATATTAACAAGTGATAATTCACAAAAGAAAAATAAAACAAATCATAATTTACATTTTTTTAGATTTTTTTATTTATCGTTGTTTTTACATTTTTTTCAAATTAATTTTTTTTTTATGCCCCTTTAATCGTTAACAAGTCAGTGCAAATGAAGACCAAGAAAATATAACCCATTCATTTATTTTGGGAATAATATATTAGTAGGTCTCTGAATTTTTAGGCAATTTTTAATTAGGTTTTTATATTATAAAAATTTATTATTGAGTCCTTAATCTTTTAAATTATTTTTAATTGGATCCCTAGGATTAATTTCCGTTTGATTGTTATTTGTCCCAAGGACCAAATTAAAAAAAAATTCAAAAGATTAAGGACTTAATTGAAAAAAAGTAGTACAATGATCTAATTAAAAATTACTTAAAAGTTCAAGAGTCTACTCAATAGTTTAACCTTTAATTTACTAACATTATATTAGTTCACTAAGGTCTTGAGTTTGAGCCTTGTAGATGGAAAAAAGATGGTTAGGAGAAGATATTTCATTAAAAGTGGTTAGCCAACGACAAAATCAGTAAATATTTCGCACATATTTTTAATTTTGTGATTTTAGTCTCTCAAATTTTAAAAATTTGTAATTTTGGTCCAACTGTTAACTGGGATGGATCCAAACAATAAATATTAAATTATAATAATTAAATACATCATATTATTATTTAAGTTGTGAATATTTTTCTTTTTAAGCCTATTTTTTATCATCTTCATAGTTAAAAATGATATCTCAATTACAATAATTGAAACATAAAGAATTAATCTCAAGACATAACATATATAGTTCTCAAAGAGTGAAAGGAGAGGGGGGGCCAAGGCCTCTGCTTGCCCCCTTTTGGATCCATCCCTGACTGTTAAATGTTCATCTGTTGACTGTTAATGCTTCAATATTAACTATGATGTGGCATTAGACTAAATATGTGGTAGATAATATTTAAGAGACTAATGTCATGTCATAGTCAATGTTGAGATATTAACAGTCAACAGAAAAACATTTAACGATTGGACCAAAATTGAAGATTTTTAAAATTTTGGGGACTAAAATTGAAGAATTAAAAATAAAGGGATAAAATTTAGGATTTTTAAAAATTAGAGAACTAAATCACAGATTGAGAATTATAAAAGGACCAAAATGCAATTTAGTTACCTAATAATAATGCGACAGTATTTGAATATTGAAAGATGCTCTCTGCCTCTTTGTATAAAAAATAAAACAAAGGCAAAATCAAGTTAAAAAAATAATAATAAAGTTAAACTATTGAATAAGTCCTTAAACTTTTAGATAATTTTTAATTAGGTTTTTATATATTTTTTTTAATTGAGTTCTTACTAAAAACTATTCTATCTAAGTTAATGAAATATTTACAGCTATTTAATGTTAGAAACACAATTAAAAAAAATTAAAATTAAAAACTCAATTATAAATTTTTATATTATAAAAATTTAATTAAAAATTATCTAAAAATTCAAGATTTACAATAGACTATTCCTTTATTTTGTGTCTCAGCCAGCCCATTAAAAATGCAGGCCAGCACAGACAAGCCATTAATCAGTCAAGTCAGCCCATTAACTCACCTCCAGTTATTTCCTTATAACACTCTTTCCAACAAATGGCAATTTAGCATTTGGTTGTCTTGTCTCTATACTATAGAAGCTTTCATGTTTTTGTGTCCATTTTTCAAAGCTAATAGTAACGTTATCAGACTTGACATGCCCCAGCCAGATGGGTCGGTTAAATTAGGAATCCATCCTGTGACTGGTTTAAGCAATTTATTTGATCAAATATGCAAATCATTCGGTACAACTCGGCTAGAATCGACCAATTTAAAAAAAAAATAAAATCGGTGACAAACGATTTGAAGTGAATTGACTGGTCATGGTTAAAAAAAATTGAAATGGCGGCACCCACAAAGATGAACATCTCTTCAGAACCCATTCTTTTATTCGAGCTATCGTACAACGTCCTAACGTTGTTGACGTCACCAATGTAGGTGTCGTTGATGTAGTTGACGACGGTGGCACTGTGGTTGTAGTCAGGCGACAATGAGACAGAGGAGATGGCAAGAAAGGATAATGAAAGAAGGAGGACTAAGCCTTTATTTGTCAGATAAGAGAAAAATAGATAAAAAAAAAAAATAGGTAAAAAATAACTTAGGAGGTAAGAAATAATTAAAAATTTTAAGTTATTTGATAAAAGAGAAATAGATACGAAATAATAAAAAAATCAATAGGTAAATGATAGTAGGTGAGAAATAGAATAGAAATAAGTGCTATGATTTATCAAAAAATTTAAAAATTTCTTGATCTACCCAAAAATTTAAAAATTTCTTTTCTATTTCATTTATACTAAACAATGAAAATTTTCAAAAATTTAAAAATTTCTTCACCTCTCCTCTCTTCTCCTTCATAACAAACAGAGCACAAGGAAAGAGTAAGAAATGAACAATCTCATTCGATAAGCAGTAGTATATCTCTTTCTCTATAACTAGTAGTTTAGCTTGTGAGATGCATAAGATAAATATTTCTTTTATATAAATAAAATTTATAATAAATAAATATTTTTGAATTATAAATTATATTATAATTTAAATTTATAATAAATAAATATTTTTAAAAATATAAATTATATTTTAGATTTATGATAAATAATTTATATCATAATAAAAAGTTATTTTTAACTATTGATATTTTTGAAAAAAATTTAAAATTTAATTTAGAAATAAAGATAAAAAGATAAATTAAAAGAGACAAGAGGTTAAAATTAAAAAAAAACATTATTGTTAAAAAATACTAAAAATACTCTCATTGAAGTATAACTTTTAAAAATGCTCTTATTAAAAATAATTATCTTAATTTATATGTAGAAATAATATTAATGTAGAAACAATA
This sequence comes from Spatholobus suberectus, assembly GCA_004329165.1. Taxonomy (NCBI): domain Eukaryota; kingdom Viridiplantae; phylum Streptophyta; class Magnoliopsida; order Fabales; family Fabaceae; genus Spatholobus; species Spatholobus suberectus. The sequence continues at coordinate 61,276,156 of CM014729.1, forward strand.
ATAATATATTAAAAAATATTTTTATTCAAATACTTCCCACGTGATGGGTATAAACTTTAGCCTCCCAATGTATAGGATTTCGATAGGATAGCATTAATTTTTTTAATGTTAATTTCGGAATTCGAAGATCATAAAAAATATAAGCACACTGTCCAATCACACATAGAATATAAAAATGGAATGTCCACACTATGGATGCTGACATTAAAGAGTGATGGTGAGGATTTACGGTGTGTTTGATAGAAAGAAAAAAATAGAAAAAAAAAAGAAAGAAAGAGAAATAGATAAGAAATAGAGTGAAATTAAAGTTATTTGATTGAAGAGAAATAAGTAAGAAATGGAGTGAAAGTTAAAATTATTTTAATTATTATTATTTATTTTTATCATTAATATTATGTTTATTGTTATTAATAATATTTATTTTTATTATTAATATTATTTTTATTTTTATTAACAATAATAATAATAATATTATTATTATTATTATAATATAATGAAGTAAAAAGTCAGAAGTTTTATCAGGTAAGTAGACACAGGCTAAAAGCAAGTAAATCAATTTTGTTTGAGGCAAAATCGATTTACTTGCTTCAACAACAAGCCAATGAAGACGAATGGTGCGATTATCGACGCATTTCTTTGCTTTTCTTCTCAAAATTGCGCTGAAATGTTTTAGGATGGGTCCGACATGTTTTTTAAAAAATTTCTTTACGTTTTCATCCTATCAAACAACTCATTTCTTCTCACTTCCACCCTCTTCCATCCTATTTCTCACTTACCAAACAGAACCTTAATATTATGTAATCATTTAAAAAGTTATGTACTTTATTTAAAAAAAACATAATTTCATATGTTTTAATTTTGATTATTTATGACAAGATCTAATAATTAATACTTATTTTTCACACTTTTATTTAAAAACTCTCTCTCACTAAATATGTTCAATACATATATATACACATATATATTCTCTCTCTTTAATTGTAACCAAAAACATATATATTATATTTATTAACTTATATTAAATATTTTTTTCAATTTATGTGACTTAATTATTGACTCACTGTTTGACTAGTAGCCTGTTGACTTGGTACTTTTATTGAGTTAATAACCTATCTAATTTTAAAAACACTAGTTAAAAGAAGTGATAACAACACATTTTTTAATACACTCTTTACTATTGATTAAAAATTATTAAAAAATAAAATAAAATAAGTGAGCTCATTAAATAAGAAGCGAGTCTTATAATTTTTTGTGATTTCTAATAAATTTTAGGAGCCATTTGCTTTCAGAAAATATTTTCTATTTTCATTTTCTAAAAACAATTTTCAGTTTCAAATTTGCAAACATTAGAAATTTTGTTTTTTTAACTTCTATTTTCATTTTTCAAAAAACAATTTTTATTTTCAAATTTCATAAAATACATTCAGATAGGTTTAATCATAACTTTCTCTTTCGTCAATATTTAATCAAATCAGTTTACTTCCTTTCCCTTTCAATCATTCTCGATTCCTTCTTCCCTTTGGTTTACACTTGGCTACGCAATTGCTTTACAATCATTTCCTGTATGTATCTCCTACCAAGTTTACAAACATTATCACAAAAATACAAACGAACTTCAATTCCTCAAAATTCTAGTTTTGAAATCCCTTGAAAATGTTAAAAGAGAAGTAAGAGAAAACTCAAAAAAATGCAGTAGAAAACGAAAGTGCTATAAACCGCAAAAATAAGAAAGGATGGAATGGTGACAGAGATGATAATACCCCTTCCACACACCTCCCCCCACGTACCCCGTACTAGGTCTCATACTTGATGGAGAAAGCGTAGCCAAGCGAGTGATGGAGATTATTATGCAATTAGTGTTCCTAGAAGAGAGGAATACTCAGAACAAAATCAATTGTTTTGTTGTTGTCCGTTGGCAAAGCAGAGGGACAAGTGGAGAGGGGCAAGGGCGTCAACATTGCCAGTTGGGGTGAGGTGGATGGAGACTATAGTAGAGAGGAGAGAGTTTGCAAGAGATAGCAGTGATGGGTCTTGGAAAAGAGTGTTGGCCTGTGCGAGATGCCTGAGTTACTACGAAAGAAACATATCTATTTGAATTAAATATTACAAGTATGCTACCGTGTTTTTACAAAAACACTAGAAATGATGATTTTTTATTTTTTGTCTTAGGCCTATTTTGAGAAATATTTTCAAAACTTTAACCAAACATATTTTCAATCTTATTTTCTAGTTTCTTTGGAAATGAAAACAGAAAATAGTGAAAGTAAACAGGCCCTTAGCTAATTATAAAACATATATTAAAAAATGTACATTGGAGAGAGAAATGCTAGCATTTCTCCACTAGTGAATAACTGAATACATTTTACATTTTATCAAACATTAAATGGTGAGAGTATTTAAACAATATAAAAAGAATATTTGTTAATTCTTGAAAAATATCATTTGTGGTGAAACAAATTTACTGTGAATTTGGGTGAGTGTTTGCTTAATTAATTTTGAATGAACTTGATTTTACAAAATTGATTTTAAAGTGATGTGATTTATGTTTGAATGTTTTTATTTTAAAAACAGGTTAATATTAAAACTTAGTATAAAATTTTTTATCTAACACAAAAATTATTAAAATTTATTTTAACTCAATTAATTTTAAACCTAAAATCAATTTCTCAACATAGAACCAAATACAAAAATATTTATTTAAAATCATGTTAACTAATATTTTAACATGATTATAAATAATCTAATATGAATCCAATCATATACTTAAAATAATCACATAATGGGTACAACACTTTCTCTAGTGGTATCCTGCTTGTGCCTCTTTTTGGTTCAAGACACTACTGTGAAAAGGATTTTTTAAATTAGTTCTTGAACCGATTTAGGTACAAGAGATATAAAAAGTTGGGGGGGGGGGGGGATCTAGAACGAATTTTCAACCGATTGAAAAAAGATTTTTTAACTTGATGGTTGGGAAACCGACTATAAAAACTCACTCGTGCAACCAAAATGCAGAGCGCAACTAAATCCTGGCCATCGTGGACGTCTTCCTCGTCAGCAACAAGCGCGTCAACAACTACCCCAATTGGTACATCATCCTCTAAGTCGATTGCCGCTCCGTCGACCTCGATCTCATCAAGAAGTAGTACTGCAGCCTCGCCCTTCTCCTCCACCTCGATAAGTCCCGCTTCCACTTTGCAAACACCTTATATCATGCAGTCAATGAATAATAGAAACTAAAATGCATTTCTATACAAGAATAAAAGCCAATGTCTAGGGATGGAAATAGGCCAGGCCGCTCGACAGGTGCCTATGGCCTAGCCTACATCAAGCTCAAGCCAGGCTTTTTTAGAAAATAGGTTAGACCAAGGTTTTTATTAAAGCCTATTTAGTTAAAAAGGCTAGGCTTAAGCCATTCACAAAGCCTTTTAAGCCTAACAAGCCAGCCTATTTAAATAAACATAAATAAATATTTATTATTATTATTATTATTATTATTTTGTTAAATTTGTTATAATGTATTAAAATTATACATTTATTTATATTTTTAAATGATAAGCATGTTGACTTACATAAAGAGTGAAGCTTATAAGTTTATTGAAAGATAAATTATATCCTATTTAGATGTCTTACTACAAATATGTTTCTAAATAAATTATCATACCACTATTATGGTGTTAAATTATCACACAGTAGGCCCTTAAACAGACTTGTAGGTCAGGACAGACTTTTATGTAAGCCAGGCCATGCCCTTAAAAAAATCCTATGACAAGTAAACAGGCTAGGCTTAGGCCATAGATTTTTAACTAAGCTCAAGCTCAAGCTCAGCAAAGCCTAGCCTATTCCACCCTTATTAATGTCTAGATCTCCATCATGGTTCAAGCCTTAAGTTTTCAATGTAGTCACAAAGGATCCAAAATTTCAACCAACAATAGATTCCGACACAATGAAACATCGCACTTGAACTACAAATTGAAATACTAGAAAAGATTAAAAAAATAATCCCTAAAGAAGTAATTGTAGCGAACGTGAGCAACTATTTAAGAGCAAAAAAAAAACTAAAATGAGAGGATGTACAAAGGTTTCAGATGCTCGAAGCCAAAAAAAACAACAAGTCAAAGTAAGTCAAAGGCAAAACGAAGCGAGAAATTGAAGTTCGATTGGGTTAGACATAGACAAAGAACGATAAATAAGCAATACAAAGCACAAGGAAAGTGAAGATTAAGAAAATGAATAAAGAAAGAAACCTAACCTCCACAATAGAAAGAAAGAGTGAAAAGAAATTGTGGGATTTTAAAAGCTTTGTAAATCAGTTTTACTTGTAACAAATTTAATAAGTTACTTTTTAAATCGATTACAAGTGGAATGGATTTAAATAATTTTTCACTTATTTACAAAAATATCACTACATTTTTATTTAGATTGGGCCTAAAAAAATGACTTAAATTTCTATTATAGAATGTGCTTTTTATAGTAGTGAGAATGAAAATCATATTGGTAATTGGTTGTATTTTACTAATTTCTGTAGTAATAACTTGTTTCACATGAAAATTTTAAACCTAATTACTGCTTAACCTAATTTTGATCAGTTTATTCAGATTAAAATAACCTTTTTTTGAATTTTTTAACAAAAGTAATTATATTTTTATTGAAAAAAAAATGCATCCTTATTATTAATGTGATACTACTTCCTGTCTTTTATATAAATAATAAATGATAGTATTTTTAACTCTCTCATTTGTTGCTTACATAAAGTATGATGGATTCTAAGGTGGGAAAGCTTGGAATGTCTCCCACCGTACGTGAATTTTAGCAACCGTTCGATAAATGTATTTAAAAATGAACAGATCTGATTCGTTTAGCTTTTTACCGGTTCTAAAAGTTAATTCACGATGTTTTTTATTTTTAAAGACTGACTTCGTACATATCGAGCTTTCTCACTCTGGACTTTTTTACATTGGAGGTCCATTTTAAAAGTTATAGCGAAGGTCCTTTTTTAATTATCAATGTCTCTTTGATTTAAATTTTAATGGGATTAATTTTAAATTATTAAATACAACTGCAAATTTATTTAAATTAATTTAACTATTTTTTCATACAATTTAAAAAATTAATTTAAATCACATAATTACGTTAAAACATATTTTTAATTACAAAAATACAAAAATTAATTTTTTAACTTTTAAAATAAACAAAGCTGAAGGCTAAGTTTGAAATATACAATGCATTTATGATGGTAGTTGTGTACATGCAATTACTAGAATTTTTTTTTTCTAAACTTGGAGATTGGTATGTTTAGATAAGAGAAAGAAAATAGGAAGGAAAAAAAATTACAGATAATGATGTTGTTTTATACATCAAAAAAAGTTTTATATTGCTTAGAAATCGAGAATAGGGGTAATTTATTAACACTTTTTTTTAAGCTCACTGAAGTACCTTTTAAGGATAAATTATGAAGGTCTATATAAGAGTCAAAACGGACAATATATCAGATGTTGTGATAATTAATGTTTTGGGACACTAAAAAAGTCTCACATTATTTTTTGCTTGGAATCAAGATCAAGAATAGTTTATAAACACTATTCTCCCTAATACACTTGCACACCAAGATGTCTTTTAAGGACAAATTGTAAAGACATACATGAGAGCCAAAAAAGATAATATAGCTCAAATGCATTAAGCCTAACAATGCAACAAACTTGAGGGTAGAATAGATGTATAATAATTTTTAAGTATTATTATAATTGACCATAGTATAAATTATTTTAAATAGATGTATGATAATTTTTTTAATTTTTAAAATAAATAATAAAATTACACTTAAATAATTTATAATAATACTTATATTTATATCTTAAGATTATATAGTCTAATAATAAAAATAGTAAAAAATAATATATCATAACAAAATTTATTTCCTAATAATTTAAATTAATAATAAATAATTTATTAAAGAAATGTGAAAAAAAAATTGGGACCCTAAATAATTGAGAGCTTAGGACAAGTATCTCATTGACCTAGTGGTTTAGACAACCCTGGACTTACCGATGAGAGAATTGAAGAAAACATATGATTGGGCAATTTTGTGTTTGAGAGAAAAATTGTTTCTCTCCTTCCCCATTTCATCCATATTTGGGAGGAATTTTAGTGTGGGATTCACATAAACTCTTCATTTCTCCTCACTAAAATTAATATTGGTCTTTTTTTAATTCTTTTCACAATCTTTCGTTTTATTTTTCATGACACTAAACACAATGATAAAGTTTGTTGATTGAAGAAAAAAATTAATTACAATTTTGTTTTTAAAAGTCAATTATTCTCTCTTTTTTCCTTTTTTTTTTTTTTTGTCCACTAGACAAAAAAAGATCTATTCTACCTTCAAGTTTGTTGCATTTTTAGGCTTAACACATTTGAGGTACTATCTTTTTTGGCTCTCATGTAAGTCTTCACAATTTTGTTCTTAAAAGACGTCTTAGTGTGTTTAGGGTCGTCTTTTGACCTAGTTTAGAGGGGTGGAAAAGGCTTAAAAAATTAAAGAAGTTTATATAATTGTGCAATAATTTTTTATGTTATTTTTATAAATTAATTGAAATTACTCCCATTTCATGTCTCATTTTATCTAAATTAAAATGTGACATGTGATTAAAAAATATACTTTCTTGGTTGTCAATTTTTTCTAATGTGTTATATTCATAAATTCATGTTAAATAATTTTTTAGCTCACTATGACATTTCAATATGTAATGGACTTATGATAATAGACTTGAAATGTTTGCTTTTTTAACAAGCTAAGCAATACAAACCAAAACTCAGATTATAAAGAAATAAAAACTAAAAGTTAGTACATTAATAAAGAACAAAAATATATGTAAGTTTTAATATGAAATGATGATACTTTATCAATGATAGATGATAGGGGCAGAGCTAGAACATTTTCTTTTAGGGGTCAAATATAAAATTAAACTAAATTATAACTTTAAAATTAATATATTAAATTTAACCAACAACTAAAGAATTCATAATAATTGACCATATATCACAAAAAATAAAATTATATAAATTAAATAAAAGATACAAGACTATAACACTGTAGTAAGAGAAAAGAGATTCAGTTTTTCAAAATTCATGGTAGCAATTCTAATGATAAGAATTCTTTATTATATTTAAATATGTGTATATGTTTTTTTTTTTTTTTTCCTTTTAGGAAATGAACTTATATATAAATATTTGTGTTTGTGTAATTTTTGGGGATGTAAATTGAATAATAGGCAGTATTATAGAAGTAAATTGAACAAAAAATATGATATATCTTTTTAAAATTTTTTAAAACTATATTATTGGTTTAATGTAATAAAATGTATTATTTTTTAATGAAATTACGTATCTAATTTTTATGCAATAATATATGTTTGTATTTTTTAATACTTGTATATAAAATGGTCTTATCTATTATTTTGTCTTGGGTCCATAAAATATTAGGACTGACCCTGAGTGTGCTAAAGGAGAATGGTGTTTATAAACTATTCTTAATCTTGATTCTTAAGCAAAAAAGCAATGTGAGACTTTTTTAGTATCCCAAAACATTAGTTATCACAGCATATGATATATTGTCTAAATTGACTTCACGATTTTATCCTTAGAAAGCGCTTCAGTGAGCTAAAAAAAAAGTGTGTATAAATTACCCTTAATCTCAATTTTTAAGCAATATAAAACTTTTTTTATGTATTGAAAAAAAATTAGTATCCATAATTTTTTTTCTTCCTATTTTCTTTCTCTCATCTAAACATACCAATCTCGAAGTTTAGAAAAAAATAAATAAATAAAAATTCTGGTGATTGCATGTACACAACTACCATCGTAAACACGTATATTTCAAACTAAACCTTCAGTTTTGTTTATTTTAAAAGGTTAAAAGTTAATTTTTGTATTTTTGTAATTAAAAATATGTTTTAACGTAATTATGTGATTTAAATTAATTTTTTTAACAGTATGAAAGAAGAGTTAATTTAATTTAAATAAAAATTTCAGTTGTATTCAATAATTTAAAATTAATCCCATTGAAATTAATTTTATTAAAATTTAAATCAAAGAAACACTGACAATTAAAAAAGGACCTATTTCTTACCCATCTCTCTTCCTTTCTCTTCTATTCCTTTCCATCTATTTCCTTCCATCCTACCAAACACAGCCTAATGGACCTCTAACATAAAAAAGTCGACAATGAGAAAGTTAAATATGTACGAAGTCAGTCTTTAAAAATAAAAAACACCGCGAATTTACTTTTAGAATCGGTAAAAAGCTAAACAAATCAAATCATTTCATTTTTCAAAAAAAATTATCGAAAGGTTGCTAAAACTCAGGCGCTTTCTACCGTGAAGAAGTGTGGAATGTGGTCTACCTGTGGTCAAGTGAATATGTGCTACAGTACGCAATTATTTATTTAAAGACTTTAAATGAATTTTATTTTAAAAATTGTAAAATGACAAATAAGCCTTGTTTTAATTGTGTCTGTATGTCCCTTACCTTAGCTTTACATATTGAGTTGGAGAGGACCCGTGTACAGGTCAATTAGCTTATCCAGGAACGGTGCTCAGATCAGAATAAGATAAATTATTTGATGAATTGTTTTGGTGAAGAAAAAGCTGTAAGGAAAAATAAGGAGCAAGAAATTATTGAGGCTGCGATTGAGTCTATTGCTAGAGAACTCGATGTAGATAGGAAGCTCAAGAGACAGTTTGAAAGCTTGAACATTTAATTAGGGCGGTTAAAATCGCGAATTGCATTCCCATTCTATTTTAATTTTGCATTTACTGGCAGTTAAAAACAGCTAGAAATTGTACTCCTCTTCTATTTTAATTTGGAATTTCTAGCGATTGAAAACCGCCAGAAAATTGCATTTTCATTCATTTTAATTTAACATTTTCTTGGTTAAAAACCGCCAGACATTGTATTCTCTATGGTTCAAACCCTTTAATTCCTTCTTGTTATAAATATTCACTAAATACTGAGAAGTGCAACCAGGAGCATAGCTAGATACCATGTAGAATGTGGACCATATGCTTCTGTATTGATTAAAAAATTTGATTGCAAACATGTATGCATCCAGCTAACAAACATTGGTGTATATACCTGTCTAATCTGGCTTGATTGTGCATAACAAGTTCTCTTCCAGGGGTTAGTTCTTGGCAATCCAATGCAGAACATCCTCAATGTGTAATTATCAATTGTCTTCACATCCACACGGGCTTCAATTAGAGTTTTCCATTTTCACACCAATGACCTCAACTTGTCAAAGTTGAAACCCATTTTAGCACCTTATTGATGCATACCTTGAGTTTGAAACACCTTGACTACCTAGCAACAAGTTGACCACATACTAATTAGAGTTCCTACACTATCAAACCAACAATTGTAAGGACTTATGATTCATTATGAACAATGATTTAGTTCAGACCTCAAAACAAAGTAATACACAACCAGCAATCTATTAGAATGTAAATACAGAAACTTGAGCCAAATAAAAGCTACTGCCTTAGTTGATACCTGTAATCCATAACGAATTTTCTTTCCTTCCCTCCCTAGCTGCAGGATCGTCTACCTCCCATTCTCCTGATTGCAGTAAAGACAAATCATCTATTGGTGTGAAAATAACTCATTTAGCAACCTTGTATAATCCTTTACTCAAGTATATAAACATGCTGGACTAAAGAAGTACAACATGCATATGCAATACCAAACATGATTTAAAAAAAAAAAAAAAAACACTACCAGGATTTAGATTTAATAATACTTGACAGGAAGGGTTAACATTATTCACAACCAATAGAAATAATTCAACAAACCATTAAAGTCAGCTAGAAACTTTTTACCAATCTTTGGATCTAAGTCCTGCCTTTCCTTTATCTCTAAAGTCAAGCTCATATTGCTTTGAAATCGAAAGGAAACCAATAGAAATTAATCAAGTCCAGAATCACATTGTGGCTTCCTATAGGACAGAAATAGGACAATTGAAGAAAGAGCAAGAAGAACCAAAGCACAAGGAACAAGCAGGATAAGCATATTCATGATGAATTCTCATAGGACAAAACCACCATTCTAATATGCATATTGTAAAGTTTCACTTAGTCATTAATGTTAATTAAAATAAAAGATTTTGTAAAGTTACAAATTAAAGTAGATAAGACTTCCAATCTCAAAAACTAGAATAAAGCTTTACTCTTTAATTAGTAAAAGCATTAGTCCACAGCTTACTAATTTGAACATAAAATTATAGTAATAAATCATTAAACACTAGAATGTGTCCTAAAATTATGAAATAATTCCTCTAACACGGTAAGACCTCAACATCTGGGACTTACTATGCTAAGGCAATGTTAATTCTAATTAGAAGCTTAAAAATGTGACCCTTAAGTGCATAACTAAAAATAATGCTTCAAAAGACAGAATTTTGCATCAAGGCTTCATGTTTATGATTCAAAATAAAAACTTGTGTCAGAGACAGACCTTTCATGCAAAGGTAAAACCATGACAATTAAAAGAGAATTTTCAGTTCTATTGTATGAACAGTTTTAAAATTTAAAAGGACAATAGAACTAAAAACCTAAAAATATGACCATTTTTTCATTAGCATAATGATCATCATAAACAAAAATGATATGCAAAAAAAAAGAAAAAAGAAAAAAAAAACATTTAAAACCCTTGTAGCCAGGTTTAATGAGATAAAAGACTAGGTCTTGGACAAACAAGCATTTCCACAAACAGTTAGCATGCATGGAATCGAACGGCTTTCTAGGTATGACCATTCTAAATAATTTTCTCTTATCATAAGCTCTACATCAATTTGAGAATTATTTTAATGAATTGACCAATTCATGACAGTTTCAAATTTGCGAATTGCATGGCAAAACATGGGAACCCTAAAAAATTTTCTGCATTGTAGCAATAATAGTAGCCCAAAAAAATTTTGGTTAAAGAGAGAGTGAAAAGCAAGATTGGTAAACAGTAATGCAAGTCTAGAACTTGTGATGCAAGTGTTTTCAATATTGGTATTTTTTATGTCTATCAGTAATAAACCCTAAACCATTGTAGATTCTTTACTTCACTTGATGTAGTGTATCGTTGTTAGCGAAGGCAATTGGCTTCCCGCATTCGGGTTTGCTTCCGGCAAGCTTCCAATGTACAATTATAATGGCCTACTTCTATCATATGAAGACGAAGGATGCAACCACAAAATCACTACACCCAACACATATCATTGCTCACGCTTGAACCTTCTCCCCTAATGACCATGGCTACTTCGATCGAAACGGTGACTTTCATCTGGACGAAACTACTCTTCTTAACCTAGGGCTAAAAATGTCTATTCATTATTAAATATAATTTTAACATAATATTTAAAATAAAGAAATATTCAGATAATCAAGAATACAAAATATAATCTACACCATTTATTTTTTAAAATATATCTAACGGTGTTAGATATGTGACTCACCGGTGAACCATTTAATGTATGGGTTCACCGTAGAAATTGCCTAATTAATATTCAGCAAAGATCATGTTTGACAATCTTCTTTTAAAAATTAAAAATAATTATTTCTTAAAATAATCTTTTTTATAAGTGGGAAAAGACGTGCTTCAGGTTTTCTCAGTGTAATTTATGATATTCTTGGTAGCCTTGGAAGAATAAAAACACGTGAATGAGGACCGGAAGACCATCATTGACCGAATCAGGACTACACATTAATCACCGCACATGCATTTTTTCATGTTTTATTATTGAATTTGTCTTAAGTCCGTTTGGTATAGGGAAAATGGGGAAGGAGAGAAAGGAAGAGAATGAAAATGAAATAATGTTAATTGTTTGGTAGGGTAGAAGTGTGAGAAAATATTTTAAAAAAATTGTGGGATTTATAGGAAAAAATTTCTCTAAAAAAAGGCGAGATTTGAGAGGAAGTGTTGTACAGAAGTGGTGTCACTTTGGTTCTTTATTGTAACAATAACAAGTTAATCAATTTATTTTATTTTATTTTTTGAAAAAGTTACTTGTTTTATAATAATAATAATAATAAAAATAAAAAATAATTTTAAAAAGTTAACTTTCTGTTTATTTTTTTCAACTAAATAATTTTAATTTTACTCTATTTTTTACCTATTTCTTTTTAACCAAATAACTTTAACTTTTATTCTATTTCTCTTCTTTTCTTTTCTCACCTCTTCCCTTTCTTTCTCTCTATTTCTTTTCTCTCTACTAAACACTATCTTAGTTTGTTTGGTTTAGGAAAAAAAAAGTGAAAAAATTAAAAAAGAAAGAAATTTCACTTTTCTTTTCAACTCCGAGAGAACCAAAAATTAAGTGGGGTTCGTATAAATTTTTCTTTCCTCCCTCTGTTAAAACATACCAAACAATGAAAGAGATGAAATAAAGTCTGCTTTTCGTTCTCTTACAATCGTTCTGCTTAGTTTTCGCTTAACTAAACGATGCATAAAAAAGAATAGTTTATTTTAAAGAAAAATTAAGAACATTCATTTATTAATTTATTGAATGTATTTTATATTTTTAAGATATTAAATATATTTATTTTTTATTTAATATATTCTTTATAAAATATTAAAAAAATTGTAAATAAATGAATAAAAGAATATAATATTACTCCTTAAAGAAAGGTATACACGAAAAACTTGTATACTAGCATAACGAATCATAAATATATTAAACTCTTAATTTGTTTTATCAATAAAGATTCCTCGCTATCAAACTGAACGACAACAGCAACCTAAGTCATTATCATTTGTTCAAGAATAAACCATCAAATATTTTTTTTTTTATATAGTACTTAAAGTAATAAAATTATATAAGTAATTCTATAAGTATTAAATATCTATCAATTTAATTTTTATCTTAGTATTTTTATTAACATTGAGGGACTAATTTAATAAATTTTTTAATACTTAAAGACCTGCTTATTATATTTTTAATACTTAGAAATTTATTTATATAATTTTTTTATTTTAAGGACCGGTTAAAAGAGAAAATAACACTTTAGGGTGTGTTTGGTAGAGAGAAGAGAAGAGAAGAGAAATAGGTGAAAAATAAAGTGAAAGTTAAGTTGTTTGGTTGAAGAGAAATAAAAAAAATAGAGAGAAAGTTAATTTTTTGAGATGATTTTTATTTTAACTATTTTTATTATTATAATTCATTTTTATTATTAATATTATTATTATTAATATTTATTTTTATTATTAATATTATATGAAAGAAGTGTGGGGCCCGTGCCAAGAGGGTGTGCAGGACAAAACCGATTTAAGGTGGGTGAAAATCGATTCACAAGGTGCCAAGAGAAAATCGATTTAGGATGGGGTGAAAATCGATTTAGGCAGATATAATTAATTTTTTCGCAAATCTGTTTTGATATTATTAAAATTATTATTATTATTATTATTATTGTTATTAATATTATTTTTATTTTTTAATAATAATAATATTATTATTATTATTATTGTTATGTAATAAAAGTTTGAAAATATATAAAATGTTAATAAAAAAAAAGGCTTGTAAATCGATTTATCATTGGTATTTGAAGAGTCTTGCATGTCCCGCACAGTAACTTCCTTGTATTTCTTCGCAGTTGAGCAAAGAAATTTTTATCAGTGAGTGAATCCCACGTTTTTTTTCAAAAATTTCGTTACTTTTTTTCGATACCAAACAAAACAATTACAGTAATTTCGTCACTTTTCTTCGCTCTTCGTCATTCTTTCTTCAATACCAAACAAAGCGTTAAAGATGAAGGTTTATTGTTTGTTCAATTAGAAAGAGAGAGCAACAAAACAAAAGATGCAGACGGTAAACATTGATCTAATTAATTAGGCCCGGGCAAAACCACCGTCCACCACAAGATCGTGTCCGGTTACAAAGTCAGAGTCACCGGACGCGAGAAACAGCACCGCATCTGCGACATGTCTGGGGGTCAAAAGGACGCCCTTCAGCCTCGAGCTCTGCGCATAGTGTTTTTGCAACTCTTGCGTCTCCATCGTGGCGTGCGCGGCACGTGTCAAGGGCGTGGCCAACCCACTCGGCGAGACGCAGTTCACCCTGATACCGTGCGCCCCAAGCTGCGCGCTCGCGCTACGCGCCAGCCCCTTCACCGCGTGCTTCGACATGACGTAGTCCGTGCGCCGTAAGCCGCCGTGCGACGCCGACAAGCTCGCCGTGCACACGATGCTGCCCTTCACGCGCCGCTCCACCATCGAGCGCGCCGCGTGCTTCACACACGCCGCCATGCCCCGCGCGTTGACGGCGAAGAGACGGTCGAACTGGGAAAAGTTGAGGTCCAGGATTGTCTGGTTGGAGGGACTGACGATGCCCGCGTTGCTGAACATGACGTCTAACTGGCCATAAGCGTTGACCGTCGAATCCACGAGGTTTTTGACTTGCTCTTCATCAGTCACGTCACAATGGACATAGCTGCATCTGTAGTACAGAGAAATAATCTGTTTGAGAATGAGAAAATGCTAACAACACATTATTTGACACATTTTTTTAATTAATTGAAATTTTAAAAAATTATAAGTTTCATATTTTATTTAATAATTTTCATAATTTTATAGTTTTTAATAAATTTAATTAATAATTAAGTGTGTATTAAAAGAAATATGTTAGAAAATGTGTTGATATTATTCTTTTACTTCGTTTTGAACAATTCAAAAAATATTTTTGCAAATTTCAATAGACAATAACAAATTCCAATTGAAGTTCAAACATGCGAGAATCTTCCTAAATCAACCTCCTATTAATTTTTTTATGTTTTTAATGTGGTTAAGATTAAATGCATATTAAATTTTCAAAACATTAAACATTTATTTTTTATTTAATATTTTCTTTATAACGTAGTAGTAGAAAAATTAGTAAAAAAAAATATAACATTACTCCTTAATTAAAAGGAGTAATGTTGAAACACCATAACAGGCCCTGAAACAAATAGTTTAAGATACAGAGTTTATAACGCTGCCACAGAGATGCAGAAGAAATGATTCATGCAAACAAAAAAGGTTTAATACGAGCACATGCCTCACTGCCCTTAAAAGCATATTGGTAATGTAAAATATAGAAATATGTTGTTACAGAAACGCAGGTCTAAACTGAGAAGCTACCACATGTACCACCTCACGGTACACTGCCATTAAACAAGGGCAAATTAATTAATTATAAAAATCTTCCATGAGTACAGTCTAAACTAGAAGAAATCCTTGGCATATTACAATTATTCAACAAACAATAAAGTAAGAAACAAAGGAATATAATTTCAGCGTCACAGCATACAGTAAACATAAAATAGAGGTTACAAAGAAGCTGCTATTGTGTCATGATGGTTTCACATGGCATTTTCTCTTCTGTTACAGATAATGTATTCAACACTATGGGTGGGGAAATTAGGCTAAAGTAGAGGCAAAGTGGCTTGGATGCGGGATTCAATCCTAGAATAAGTAGTTCCCAAGGGACTTAATGCATGACTTAACATCTCAAGGCTAGGTATGCAGTAAGACCAACATCAGGCAAATTACCAGTAAATAAATTGTCAAATCAAAGAAGATAAAAAGGTCATCCATCTAATAAATTAATCTACTATGACCAAGCGTAAACAAGTAGTGTGCAAATTCATAAAGTCTAAAAGTAAAATCAATGCCTAATAATAAATCTGAAATTAAAATATAACATTATTCCTTAGGTTATAATTTTCATAGAAGAGTCAGGAATATGAAGTAACATTCACATACACTTCTTCTAATACATTCTTTATTATTAATTAAAATAAAAATACATTAAAAGTTAAAAAATCATGAATGAGACTTATTAAACAAGAAGTGATACTTATACAATTTTGTAATTTTTAATAAATTTTAATCAATAATAAATATGTGTTTGAAATAGTGCATTAGAAAATGTGTTAAAATCGTTTATCTAACTTGTAAAGAAAAATACTATATCTCCTTACAAATCTTTCTTTCCATAAATCTTCTTAATACTTTATAAAGAAATATTAAATGAAAAGTAAATGTATTTAATATCTTGAAAATATAAAAAAATACATTTAATCTTATCATACAAAGAAAATAAAAAAAAACTGTAAGACGATATTATAAAGGGATGTAGAAGGGTGATTGACCAAATATATTTTTTTAAACTATTTACTAAAACGGAGTTGTTTTAAAACTGATTATTAACATGTTTTAAATTACTGGCAGTAATTTTTTAGCAGTCACAAATATTGTTGTCAAAGTGACCCAACCTGGCTCACCCGGGTTGGCTCACCACCGATTGAATAAAAAAGTAAGCCAGCCCAACTCGGCTCACTTTTGGACAAGCCAAAAAATAGTCAACTCAATTCAACCCACCACAGGTTGGTGGGCTAAACAGGTTGGCTCACCTAAAATAAAAAAATAAAATAAAAAATAAAATTCAAACATAATTTTTATTTTTTTGGACAAAATATTGTAACAATTAAACATTTAAATATTAAACTAATGTTATAATATTTGTAATTGTAAATGGTAATTACTAATTAAAGATGATATATATATATATATAAATATATTGAGTTTTTTTTTTTAAAAAAAACTTATTAACCCCTAACTTGTGAGCCAACCTAGCTCACCACAGGTTCAACTCGGGTGAATAGCGAGCTAAGTGAGCCGAGCTCGTTTTTGCTTATAATCATGGTGGGCTAAATTTTTTCAACCCAACCCAGCTCGAACCCATGGTGGACTGGATTGGTTCTCTAGGTTGTGGCCTACTTTCACAGCTATAGTCACAAAAAGCCTCCAAAAATTGTGTGATCGTGTTGTGACTAGTTATTTTCTAGCAGCTTTTTAAGAAAATGGCCACCAATAATTTAAAACAACCTCCTAACAATAATTAATTTCAAAACAACCTTATTTATTAAGTAAAGGTACCCGAATTATTCAATCACCCAGATTTAGGATTATTCAATTTGTAAATCATCATTTGACCAAATCTATATTTTATCGTTTTTAGCCAAATTGTGGTTTAGACAGTGTTTCACTCCGTATTTTTTTTTCTTTTCAACTCTTTAAAGGAAAAATTAGGCTGAACATATTAAAAAAACTCTTAAAAAATTAAGAAACTTAATTTTTAATAAAAAAAGAAAAATAACTTCAAAAAAGTTTCTAACTGGAATAACTTAATTTTAAAAATAAGTTGTATACTTTAACCTTCCTCTCCTCATCTTAAACTAACAGATGAGAGATAGTGAAACAAACCTTTTAGGTTAAAGCAATTTAAAAAAAAAAATTGTTAAATAACTACTATTTTACTTTTAAAGCTTTTATTTTAAATTGTAACTTTAAAGAAATTTCCGAAAAAACTTCGGTGAATATAAAATTATGTCCAAGTATAATTTAATCGTGATTTTATTAAACATGTTATTTATAAATGAAATTTAATTTGTATTCTCCAAACCATTATGTGAAATATGTAAAGAAAAATATTAGTGGATACCAATCTATAATTAATATTTATAGAGGGAAAGAGAGAAAAAAAATATAGATATAATAAGTAATAGAATGTGATAGGGAAAAAAAAGATAGAGAAAAATCATAAGTATTAATAGAATATATAATGTGTATCAACATGTTATTCATCCG
This sequence comes from Spatholobus suberectus, assembly GCA_004329165.1. NCBI lineage: Eukaryota > Viridiplantae > Streptophyta > Magnoliopsida > Fabales > Fabaceae > Spatholobus > Spatholobus suberectus. The sequence continues at coordinate 61,293,811 of CM014729.1, forward strand.
AATGAAACTGGATTTAGATCTCTTCAGCCAAGTCTCAGTTTGAGTCTTGTATATAAAAAATTATAGTTGAAAGAAAAAATTCCACTAAAGATGGCTAACTAGATTCTTCCACGAAAATTAATCATGAACAAAAATAATAAATACTTTATACTAATAACATAATTAGTCAAAATAATATATAACATGTGAAAATGTCTACTTACCATCAGAGATGTGTGATTTACAATCCAAACAGTGAACCTAGTAATAGTAATATTTTATTTCCACGGTAATAGTACGTAAGATTTTTTTAACCTGTGAGAGCCAATGGATGCTGCCACTTGGTTGCCCAGGTCATCTTGAATGTCTGCGATGACCACCATTCGCGCACCATGGTTGGCAAACAGACGCGCCGTCTCTTCGCCGATGCCGCTGGCCCCGCCGGTGATTATGGCAACTTTGCCGGTCAACTTATGGTCACTGTTGTGGATTGAGTTAGCTGATTCGGCCATTTTTTTTTTCTAATTTTTCAAGTTGCACGAGGTGAGGCTCTATGGATAGAGGACCAAGCCTAATCTCATATATACTCTACTTCTGATTAATAAGCACACTTATTATTTCACCTACCACCCACTCACGTCACACACACACACGGTCACACCATTCGTTTTCTAGTTTCTAGGAAATAATTAAGTTTTTTTCATTTAATAATTCATCTTCATAATCATTCACTTGCAATTCAGGAATATGTTCCTAAAAAAAAGAAAATCAAGAATATGTTAAATTGACACCTAAACTTATAATAGCCTCATAGTGATTTGGATTTATAATTGAAAAATATGAAGCAACCCATGTAAGATTTAAAACCATTCTTTTTGCCAAAAGTCGAAAAAAAAAATCTTAGCAAAAGACAAAAAAATATTTATCTTTTTTATTTACATAATATAAAAAATTACTTCACGAAAATAAAGATAACGCACGAATACTATGACAAATATATTGTACAAAAGAAACATTACTCAAAATGGAATTGGAAGTTTGATACAGGAAAGATGCTGGATGTAGGCAGGTAGCAAAAAATAAATGCAAGAAAAAGGAATACAAACAATGAGAACCGTTGATTCCTGCGGCTGCCACCTGCATTTTTCAAAGTTTGCAATTACATTTGATTATACTTCCCACGGCGTTTAATATTTTCTCATTCATACTGATCCAGTAGGATACAACGGACAACAAAACTTGTCTGAATTATTAAAATAAAAAAAAGCAGCTAATTTCACATAATTATATATATATATATATATATATATATATATATATATATATATATATATATATATATATTATTTTATTTTATTTTTTTCCTGAAAGCAAGATATCTCCATAGCTAGAAGCTATGAGACTAATCTCTCCAAGAAGTCAAGTACAAGTTAAGGAACAACTGCTCTTCTCACAGATGTTGTTTTATTCACATAGCCAAAAAATGAACTCCTATCATATCTTGAAATGGCTTAAACTATTAGGCACTTGTGTCACACCTTGTGTAACAACCCACTATCACTAAAGGACAACTCTATTATACTACTATGAGAAAAGGTTCTTTTTATAAAAGATGTTTAGATTAAGTATTTAGAAAATACGCATTTGTTTTTTGCTTTTCATCTTTCGAAGAAACTATAGCAATCCTCACCCAACCAAAATAAATAACCATATGTATACACACACACACACACACACACATATGAGATCCATCCGTCTCAACAATGCCACTATACAATTATACAAATCAAAAGTTTTGCAACAAACTATGTGCCAACATACAAAAACCAAAGGTTACATCAACCAAGGGAGGGAAACAAAAACACATCCCTTATTGCTGGTCACACTATACATCATGTAAAATGAAATAAAACAACTATCCAAAAGAAAATCATCCAAAAAGAGAGACTGTGATCCATCACATTCCATCATCTCCCACCAATAACTTCGCTATCAACTCTGAGCAGGTGGATCCATTGAAGTCTCACCACCTGCTTCCACATCAACGACATGATCATCACAATCAACCAACAACAACAAAGCAAGGATAAGCTTACTACCAAAAACGTAATAGGTATTAAAGGAAACAACTAACAATAATATCATACTTGTTCATCAAAAGGAAACGTACACATCAATTACCATGATTAAACATCGCCATTTATATTCATTTATATAAGGTTCCACAAACAAGTCCATGATGCATGATCCCATTATAAATCGATTTCACCAACCGTGATGCCAATGCATGAAAACACTACTCTCAAGAGATTTACAACATTTTGAGTGACCAACTAGGACATGCTCCTTAACATAGCACCATCCATAGCTATTGAGGAACACCGTAGCTTTGATCTATAAATAGGATCAAGTGGTTGATTAGGATAGATATACGTAGGTAGTGGCTCATCATGACACAAGGCTTGCAACGACCTTGGCCCCTTGTGGAATTGTCCGTCTACCTATCCCCCAAGTCCTAGGTGCAATCACCCCTACTGACCTTTCTGACACTAGGTTAGATGTTCGTTTGAGTCTTAGCTTCTGTCAACCAACCAACTTACATTCTTGCTCATAACACAGTCACCACTACAGACTTATGCATGAATGCATGTACTACACCATCAACCAACAAACCAACAACAACCATTTAATAAAGTTCAACATTAATACCATGTGGACTCAATTCAACACCATACATGGTCAACAACCATTCAATAACTCCATATAGGCTCAATTCAATACCATACATGGTCAATAGGTAAGGCCCCATCCAAGCAACCTATACCCCATTGAGAATTTAAAGGAATTCCCATCCACCACTAGTGGAGGTCCTATTTGAGCAACCTTCCACTCCAACCACACACTCAACAGATTACAGCAAGACTCACGCCAAGATTTCTTACTAAAATCATTTGAAACACAAATCCAAAACTCTTCTAAGTGTAATGAAAATGTCTAACAAATTTGCTAAGTGACCCATAACCTCGCTCAGCGAAGACTTCCTCACAAAAAGCTTATTTCTCTCCACGATAGTTCTCGCTCAGCAACCCTAAACATTGCTTAGCGAAAACCCAATTGTAGAGGGCACCTCATTCTGTCTCTAGAAATCCTCGCTCAATGATAACAGGGATCTCTTAGCATATCTTTTCGGGGACTCCTACAAATTTTTCAAAACAAAGTTTGCTCAGCGAGCATCACTCTTGCTCAGTGACTAACCACTCTAAAGAGCAACAAAATTTTAAAACATTTCTCTCACTAAGCGAACACATTACTCGCTCAACAGGAGGCTTACCACAGAGAGCACCCATTTTTCAAAACAAGGAGTCGCTCAATGAAGCTGACCTTCACTTAGTGATCCACTTCTAAGCATTCTGGAATACCGTTACTCACTCAACGAGTCATCTCCTTGCTCAACGAACCCTTTTCTAGAAAAGTTCTAGATTTTTCATGAACACTCGCTCAACGAATCGAATACTTGCTTAACGAACAACTTCATTTCTCCCAATCACCACAGGATCAAGAACACTCGCTCAACGACATCATGAATCACTCAACGAAGTTCAAAGCCAAGAGCATCAATTTGCTCTTAAGGGCATTCTTGCTCAGCGGGACCCCTTATCGCTCAACGACTACTTGAAAACAAAACTAGAGTTCCTCTTTGAAAAGACCAAAAATCCAAACTTTTAACACCTATCCTTCTAAATTAGCCCAACAGAGGTCAAAACAACATTATCCAACCATAATCAAACACATATTTATCATATTTTGCATCACCTAACAACACTTCAACCAAAACCCTCAAATATTTCATCAAATCCATTTTTCACCAAGATTTCATCACAATTCATACAAATCACGTTTCTAGCTCAAACCAAACAATAGTCTAACACCACAACATTCATATATCGAAAAATCAACAAGTGTAAGCTTCCCTTACCTCTTGGAGCTTCTGGAATCCAAATATGTGGAAGAAGAGAATGAGAAGACAGAATCTTAGAGCCAAATTTTTTAGGAAAGCAAATATTCTTGCAACACAAGAAAATATGACAAGTCTTGAAATCTTGCTCTAACTCTTGAGAAATAGATGGGATCTTAAGAGAACATGGAGAGAGCTTATGAGAGTGTATAGTGACAAATGAGGGAAGGAAAGGGTGTTTAGTGTCTTAAAAGCGTGTATGGGCTCCTAGAGAAACTTTGGGCTCACTAAGGCCCAATAACTATTTAATAACTTTCTAGGTCCAAAATTGGTCCGACACCATTGTCCACTCACCATACCCATACATATATCATCAACAGGAGTATTTAGCTCAAGCAACATTTTCCTCAAATTCCACAATTCAAATTGAAGCTTCCAAGATAACATAGCACAAATCAACAAACACTCATCTATAATTTATTCATTTCCTCTTAATTGTATAAATTAAATTAAATTTTCACTTTCAATATTTTTTTTAAAATCACTAAATCACGCATTAGGAAAACACAGGTGTTACACCTTGTAGGTCACAAAATTAATTAATTAGAGCAAGGTAAGATATCCCATTTGATAAGTCGTAAATCTAAATTACTACTTATGCTATAATGAGATAAATGTGAGTTATTTGTAAATGAGTTTAATGGCTATATATTGTCAATGTAAAAACTTTTACACTATCAACCAATCATAAATCATTGTTGATATGACTTTTAAGGTAATTATTGTAAAAGTCAACAAAATTATCATACATAATGATTTATGATTGGATGACAGTGTAAAACTACTTTACTACTGATAGTGCATGGCCTATTTTCTCTTTATAAATAAATGTTTTTTAAACTTAAAAGGTTTTTCATGTCTTAAATTGAAGTGCTATCTTTTTCTTTATCTTCAAATTTTCATATGCTAAAAAAAACCATCGGCCTATATTTTATCTATTGTATTATTTACGAAAGAATTTAAAAAAAATTCTATGTAATAAACGATATTATTATGAGTTTAATTTTTATATATTATTAATGTAAATATTTTATATTATTAATTAATAAAAAGTTATATCAAATCTTTTAAAGTAATTATTATAAAAACTCAAAAATTTACTATACTTAATAATTTATGATTGAATAATAATATAAAAAATATTTATACTATCAACGTATTTTAATTAAATTTATATTACCATTAAAATTTAATACACACAACGTTAAATAACACCCAAAATAACAATTTTATTTAAAGGATGTATAAGATATGATAAATAACAATAAATATCACATGTGCAAATACTGACATGTACCCAATTAAGCAAGTCTTTCGCTACTCCTCTGTACTGACATAATAATTGCAAAATAGGAAAATTTTAACCTATAAAAAGGGGACACCCAAACAATGCAACATTAACTATTAAATTATATTTTGATGTCCAAAAAAAGCTATTAAATTATTTTTGACGGTATTAACTATTACATTCAACATAAATAATGTTGGACCGGAATTGGGTAAAACTTAAAAGTCGTCAAGACGTTACACGTCAATATCATCTTTTCAAATTTTCAGCACAAATCCATCCGAAATTTGTCTTTTCTCAACATGGTTGGTTGGTTACCAAGGAATGGTATTTTGGCAGCGCGCAGGCCTATACCATAGAAATTTCTACATACGTCAAATCAAAAAAGATAAAAGAAATTTTAATAAATAAAATAAAATAAAATTTCTACATACGTTCTTCCATTTCTATTTCTCAAAGTTGACGGCTAATTAACTAAGTCATTTTTACAAAATATTTATGAATCTATACTGTTTTGAAACATAATATTAAAGTGAAACAGTATTTAATACTATGTTAGCTTTTTTTTATTAATTTTTTAAATTTTTAACTAAAAATGCCGCGTGTTGTTTACATGAGATATTTCAGTGGCAGTAGTATTTTCAAAAATTATTACTGCCACTAGAGTATCCTACATGGACAGCACGTGACATCCATAATTGACATATATGCAAAACCCTACTACCAATAGTGTCTTTAATTTATTTTTTTTAAATTGACGAAAGCAAAAATGATTGGATGTGTATAGTGTACAAAACATTATCACCAATAGTGCTTTTGAAAAAATAGCAAAAACTGAAGTGATTGGACACGCATAGTGTACAAAACACTATTATTAATAGTGTTTTGAATTTTATTTTTTAAAAAAACTGATGAAACCTGAAGTAATTAGACGTGAACACAAAACACTATCACTAATAGTGTTTTCATTTTAATTGAAAAAAAAACTAATGAAACTTGTATATATTGTTTTACAATTGAATTATGTTGGATTAATTTTTTTACTTGGTTTCATTCAGACCCTAAGGCAATTTTTAGTTGGATGCGTACAATGTACAAAATACTACTACCAGTAGCTTTTTCAATTTTATTTTATTTTTGAAAAAAACTGACGAAACCTGAAGTGATTGGACACGCACATAGTACAAAACATTATCACCAATAGCATTTTCAATTTTATTCTTTTTTTTAAATAGAAAAACTTGAAGTAATTGGACATGCACAGTGTATAAATCACTATCACTAATAGTATTTTTATTTTTTTTAAAATAACGAAACCTGAAGTGATTAGATGCGCACACAAAACACTATCACCAATAGTGTTTTCATTTTAAAAAAAAAATTGATTAAACTTGCATATGTTGTTTTACAATTAAATTGTGTTGGATTAATATTTTTTACTTGGTTTCATTCAAACCTTGAGGCAGTTTTTACTTGGATCGTACAATATACAAAACACAATCACCAATAATGTTTTCCATTTTTTTTTTGAAAAAACTGATGAAACCTAAAATGATTGGACACGCACCATGTACAAAACACTATCACTAATAGCATTTTCATTTTTTTTTAAAACTAACAAAACCTAAAGTGATTGGATGCCCATAGTGCACAAAATACTATCACTATTAGCGTTTTCATTTTAATTTTTTAAAAAAATTGATGAAAGCTGCATTTGTTGTTGTACAATGAAATTGTGTTGGTTTAAATTTTTTTACTTGGTTTCGTTTAGACCCTAAAAATGCTATTGACAATAATGTTTTGTCAGTTTTTTTTTTTAAAATATAAAATTGAAAATGTCATTGGTGATAACGTTTGCACACGTGTCAACTATGGATGTCATGTGTTGTCCATGTGGGATACCATTAGGATATCCCATGTGGACGACACGTGACATTTTTGACTAAAAATTTAAAAAAAATTAAAAAAAGTTGACATGACACTAAATACTCTAGTTTAATTAGTGTTTTAATTGTTGTCAGCTTAAAAAAAAGTGATGTGACACTTAAATACTCTAATTTAACTAGCATTTTTCATTGTTAATCACCCTACTTTGGTATTATATTTCAAAATAGTCCCAAATTGATAAATACTTTGTAAAAATAACCAACATTGGTCAACTAGCCCAAAGTTGACAATTGTTTTAAAGCTTGTTTTATATTTTACGGAACGTTAAACGGTGTTTGAGACAATTTGAAATTTACAACAAATAATTGGTTCCTTTTTACGAATAATCATTTCCTGTGGAAGAAATTTAAAAGAAACAGGATAACGAATACACCTTCTCTTGTGTTTTTTTTTACGAATAATCACTATCACCTTCTGCTCTTTTCGGATCAAGAATGAGAATCTTTTCTCTTTGGACTGGTAAGAATGAGAATCTTGGTTGTGTTTATTAATTTTGTAATAATAACTTGTTTCACATTAAAATTTTTAACATTGAGTGAGAGATTAATTTTATTTAAAATACTAAATTTGTCTCTCTTAATCAATTACTACTTAATTTTCATCAGTTCATTCTTAGGCTTAACAGAACTTTTTCTATTATTTTAAAAAGCAATTATATTTTTATTTAATAAACCAGGCATCCATTCTTGAATATTATTGCCTATTCCATTGTAGATCTTATTTTGCATAATTAAACATTCATTGAAGGGAAGAAATAATAAACATTAGTTAAAAAATATTTATTATCAACTCTATACGTTTTATTTTATTTTGGACAACTTAATATGTGTGAACTAGGAGTGTTCTATTAACCTAGTTTGATTCAAAGTTATTTTGACATGTTTGGGATTAAGAAATTAGAATCAATGAAATTTTATGATAAGTTTAGGATATATTTTGAATTGTCTCAAACAAAATTAATATCGTACATTCTTTTAAAAATATACATAATTTTTTAAATAATTATATATTAGTAATACAATTTTTTAACTTAATAAATTTGTATAATATGATGTTATTTTTATATTGATATTATTTATCTAAAAAAATATATAATAAAATATACCTTAATTATAATTATATATTTCTTGAATTTATAATTTAATTATACATAATATTAAAATTAATATTTTTATATATAAAAAAGAAAAGTTTTGTAGGGATTTATGGACATTAATTGACGACATTAGGGTTTCAGCAGCTTAAAATAGGATTCCTTTGGGTTTTAGTAACTTTAAATAAGAAATTATCTTGGACTGATTTTAATTAATCAATAATTTTATATTAAATTATTTTGATAAATAATTTCCAGTATAAATTTTATATTAATTTATTCTAGCAATAAATTCTATATTAAAATATTAAATCAATTAAATATGAAAATACTATCCATTAATATAATTTCTTTTCGAAATAAATTCTATATTAATATATTAAATGAATGAGATATGAAAATATTACTGATTAGTATAAGTTATATTTGTAATAAATTTCATATTAATACATTAAATCAAATAAAAATGGAAATACTACTTGTTAAATCAATTATTGACATTGAGAGAGTGAGAGAATTTGATTACCTTGACATAAAATTCAAAAATACTACTCATCAATTTTACATTTATTAATCAATATAAACTCAATTTGATTTTCATATTTTATATTCAAATTTCCTATTATTGACTGATTTTTAATCAATTAAAAATTGCATATTATTTTTATATTAAATTATTTTTGAAAATAAAATTTAAGTACAAATATCATATTAATTTATTTTTATATATAAAGATATATAAAGATTACCATATTAATATTAAATCAATTAAATCTGAAAAATGCTAATCATTAATAAAAATATATATGTATATTAAAAGGAAGGTAAAGGAAGGTTGTTGGAGTAAGTTGGTAATTTTAACTTTTCCGCTCAAAATAGGGATATACAAGCATTTCAACCATTGCATTAAATAGAGTTATATTTGTATTTTTACATTTTAATACAAAAAATTTAAAAAACTATTTACAGTAAAAAGATTTTGAGAATTAAATTGGGGAAGTAAAAACTTTTTTTTTTTAGACCTAGAAGTTGCATGGTTATCGAGCACAATTTTGGAACTTAAATTTGAGTTTATGGTGCCTCTCAAACTTTGCATTTAATTAAAATTAAAATTATATAAAATCTTTTTTCAGTGAGTGAATTTTGGAAATTAAATTTAAAAACGAATTGAAAGGTCACTAAGTGAGACTAATGCACCGTTTGCTAATTAATTCTCTGTGCACAAGTTTCGTAATAATAAAACTCCATATCTTCATCTTTATATTTTATATAATAATAATAATATATAATAAAGTAAGAAAGTTTTGACGCACTTTTGGTCCCTATAAAATATCACTTTTTTGTTTTTAGTCCCTATAAATTATTTTTTTTTAAATGGTCCTCGTAAAATTATTTTTTTTTTATTTTGGTCCTTTTATTTGTTCTAATCCCTTTAATATATCTATTTTTTTGTTTTAGTCCCTATAATATTTTGTTTATTTTGAATTAGTCCCTTTGAAAAAAATTTGGCAAGGACTAAAAGCAAATTGTTTACATATTATAAGGACAAAAATGAAAAAAATAAATATATTACAAGGACTAAACAAAATAATAGGGACTAAAATCCAAAAAAATGAATTTTACAAGGACCCTTTTAAAAAAAATATTTTTATAAAGATCAAAATCCAAAAAATAGTATATTACAGTGACCAAAAGCATATTTAAGTCTATAATAAAGTAAGAAAGTTTTGAAACACTTTTTTTTTTGCTCAAAATAAGGGTATTGTAGATAATTTATTTTTATTTATTTAATTTAATAAATTTAACTTAATAAACTGTGCAACGTATTAATAAATTGTATTAATTTGTGGAAGGTGTTGGAGCCAATTAAGCATAATTTTAATAAATTTTATTAATTAATATTAGATATTTATATTTATTCAACATTTCACTTCTATTATTATTCTTCTATCCCTCTATTTTTCTTTCTACGTCTACTTCCATTACTTGGTAGTTCTTTGTTCATTCACATCTTTTTCTTCTTCCATTAGTAATTTTTATCAATGCTCCGTTGCTACTCTTATAGATAAAAATTATACTTTTTTTTTTGTCATCAATGAGTTTTGGAATCTTTTTTGTTCTTTTAATTTCTTTAATGGGGTTTAGAGATTTTTGATTTTAAAATTCTTTTTTTTTAATTTTTGTAGTTCTTGACTGTTTTGTATGGGTTGGTTGGTTAATTTACCAAATTTGGTAGTTTTATATCAAGTGAGATTTTCTAAGTTTGATCTCTGTATTTTTTTGGATGATTTCCTTAATATTTAAGGATTATTTCATCATTTGAAACAATATGAAACAGTGGTACAATACAAAGATGACAATTATGGTTTTGGGTGGCATTAACAATAAAGGCATAAAGGTGATTTGACAATGTTGTGGATTTTATTTTTTTTGAACTCTTTTTCCTTTCTTTATTTTTCTTATTCTTTTTTTTTCTTTTGTTGTTTACCCTTTGGTCTTTGGTTGTAAGTGGTGGGCATAAAAGGTGATTATGGCTTTAGGAAGGGAAATATGTTGTTGCATCTAATTATTTTTAGTTTGTAAAGTTTTTTTTATTAAACTCTTCAAAGGCTTGATTATGTGTCCGGCATTGAAAAATGATGATGCTCTGACATTCTACAAATACAAAAATGATATCAAAGAGTGATCCAAATGAAGTGGGAATTCAAGATTATAGTTTGAAATTCATTTAATCAATTATTTATATTAATAATTAAATTTTTTAAAAGTCAAAAGATTGAATATTTAACTATCATATTACAAAAAATATTATAATAATATCGCATAGTTTTAATATGTTTTTATTTTATTATCTTTGATGATAACTAAATCAATATATATAGTCTAATTATTTTAACTACTTTAATTATGTTAGAACCAAAGACGTAAAAGCGTTTAGACCCTCAAAAGTTTTGAAGATAACAAACTTATTAATGTTCAAGTTTCTGCCAAAGAACTGATTTCTTTACAGCATACAAACTTCTCTTTGAAGACTGTCCAGTAGACATGTCAGAGAAGACTGTCCAGTAGACATGTCAAAGAAAGGTCGTCCAATAAGACGTGCTTAAAGAAGACCGTCCAGTGAACAATGAAGATGATTGTCTGAAGAGCATATTCAAATATCTGATGCAAGCTTCCAACGACAAATATTCAAACGGCTAAGTTCTATTTTGAACGTCCAATTTATTTATGCTAGTTTTCTTGAAACTAACATATTACTACTTCTGTGATCTAACGTTCAAATTGTTTGAAGCATTAAATAACATCAGAATCATTTTAGTGCAAGAGCGCAACAACATCAAATAAAGTAAGTCAACTTTTCAAGTTGTTGAGACAAATGAAGAATGTTAAGAAAAGCAAATCACCAGCATAGTCTTGCACCTTCCATTTTAGTGCAAGTCTAAAAGCTGTCGCGCCTGACCTCTCTGAAAGGATAGTTTGCACACTTCTCATTGCATAACGAAGTCAAAGTCTTCTACAACGAATCTTTTCCCTGAAGAGTATATATATGCATACACCAAGGAAGAAGCTAGACAAGAAGTGAAAAATACGAAAGAGATTGTGACGAACGATCAAGAAAAAGAACAAGAATAAAAAGATAATAGCAAGATTTTGATAGAAGTGTCTAGTGGACGATAGCAAAATCTTGTAAACGTTTTTTTGAGTGTGCTTAAGCTTTATCTTTCAAATCCTCACTATGTGAGTTGATATCGTTTGTATAAACACTTGTTGTGTTGTGAAAGCCTGGAGAGGCTTAGTGTGAAAGAATACTTGGGTTAAACAATCTAGGGTGATTGCGTTGTAAAGCCTGAAGAGGCAGCAAACAATACTTGTAACCTAAGGTTGGTTAGTGAATACCTTATGGGTGAAGGGACTGGACATAGCTCTAGTTGAGTGAACCAGTATAAAACCTTCTATGTTCTTCTTCTCTCTATCCCTCCGCTTAAAATGTTTTCATATTGATCAACTTGTTTGAAAAAGTTTTTAAACACACAATTCAACCCCTCCTTCTTGTGTGCTTTTTCTATTTCAATTAGTATCAGAGCTCGGCCTCTTGGGGTTGAGCATCTAAGACTGCAGGGGTTAAAACGATCCTAACCACTCATAGAAAACAAAGGACAAGCCGTTAACAGATCACTTCTTTTTAAAGGTTAGAACTATGATTACTGGAAGCAAAGAATGATAGCATTCTTTGATGCATGTCACATAGACATGTGGGATGTAGTAGAAACTGGTGATTACCTGCCCCTTGACCATGATAGAGTAGAGCTTCAAAGAAGTCAATGGACCGAATCTCACAAACAAAGGTATCTTCTAAACTCAAAAGCTAGAAATGCTATGATGTGTGCCTTATCTGAATCTGAATATGAAAAGGTACATAGCTTAAAAAGTGCTAAGAAAATGTGGGATACCCCCGCTCTTGCCTACGAAGGCACTTCACAAGTAAAGAGGTCTAAGTTAAGCTTACTCATAAGACAATATAAACTCTTTACTATAGAAGAAAATGAAACTATCGAACTTATGTTTGGTAGATTTCAAACCATAATAAACAACCTGAGGTCCTTAGGCAAAATCTATGATAATTATGATCACATTGACAAAATCTTAAGAAGTTTGCCTAGGCAATGGAGACCGCAGGTTACAGCTTTATGAGCTTCCAAGGATCTAACAGCACTCTCAATGGAAGAGTTACTTCGAACTCTTAAAGTCCACGAACTGGAGCTAAAGCAAGATGAAGGACAGAAGAAGAAGTCCATCGCTCTAAGCGTCTAGCGTCCACCTAAAGGATCATCGTCCAAAGCACTCAACGTGGAAGAATCCTCTGAGGAAGAGTTCGAAGAAAATGACTCTGATGAAGATGAAATATCCTTCATCTTTAGAAAAATACAGGCTATGTGGAAGAAGAAAGGAGGATCAAGAGCCAAAATTTCACAAAGAAGTTCAACAAGGCACCAAAAGAAAAGAGTCCTTCAGTCTGTTATGAATGCAAGAAGCCTGGACATTTCAGAGCTGAATGTCCCAATTTGCAGAAGGACAAAAAAAAGATGTTCTTCAAGAAAAAGGGTCTTATGGCTACCTGGAACACATGGACCTGTCTTCCTTAGATGAAGAAGGAGAAGAAGAAGCCAACCTGTGTTTCATGGCGGAGACCAACTTTGATTGCTCAGACAATGAGCAAGATGAAGAGGTAAACTTCGATAACTTAATCTCTCTACAAGAAGCCTATAATGATTTGCTTGCTAACTCCTCAACTCTCTCAATGGGATATAAAGAACTAAATTTTTTTTTCAAAAATAACAAAAGAATTCAAATTGCTCAACGAAGAGCATAAAAAGGTTTTAAAAGAAAATGAGTTTTAAAAACAAAGAACATTTCAGAAGAGACATCTTCTCATGAAGTTTTAGAACTTCAAAAAGAAGTCACTCATCTGAAAGAAAGTTTGTCAAAATTTGTCAGCGGAACAGAGAACCTAAATAAGATTCTATCTTATAAAAGAAGTCCTCATGACAAATCTGGACTTGGTTTTGTTAAAGAAAATTACAAACCTAGTAAAAACATAACCTTCTGTAAGATATGTGGAAAGAATGGGCATGAATCAACAAAATGTAGATATCGTCCAACAAAGAATGTGTCCAATGCCTTCAGAACTAACAGAAAAGGACCCAAGTCCATTTGGGTACCTAAGTCTATGATAATACCTGTTGCAGATTTGCTTAACAACCGAAAGAAGACCCTAGTCATGATACCTGGACAGTGGTTGTTCACGACACATGACAGGAGAAAGGTGTATGTTCCAAAGCCTACAACCCAAGAATGGTGGATGGGTCACTTTTGGAGGAAACCAAAAAGGAAAGATCATAGGAATAGGAACAATAGGTAAACACTCTTTCCCTTCCAATGAAAATGTTTTATATGTTGAAGGACTCAGACATAATCTACTGAGCATAAGTCAATTATGTGACAGTGGACACAATGTCTCCTTTGACAAAGAAAAATGTATTGTCATAAATCTAGATGAATTCATACTATTCTCTACTAAGAGGCAAAGCAATCTTTATAAGATTGATCTCAATGACCTCACAAATCAATATGTATCATGTCTAGTATCTATCAAAGAGAATCAATGGACTTGGCACAAGAAGCTTGGACATGCAAGCTTGAGACTAATCTCAATGCTACACAAGCATAACCTCGTAAGAGGACTTCCAAATCTTGCCTACAAGTTTGATGTTCTCTGTGATGCATGTCAAAAAGGGAAACAAGTAAAAAGCTCTTTTGAATAAAAAAATATTGTTTCCACAACTAGACTTCTTGAGCTACTACATATTGATTTGTTTGGTCTAACAAGAACAGCCTCCCTTAGTGGAAAACGATATGGATTAGTCGTAATGGACGACTACTCTAGATGGATATGGGTTATGTTCTTAAAACACAAGGATGAGTCTTACAAGATCTTTTCAATCTTTTGCAAAAGAATTCAAAATGAAAAAGGTGTTTGCATAGCTTCAATCAGAAGTGATCACGGAGGGGAGTTCGAAAACGAAAGTTTTTAAGGGTTCTGTGAGGAGAACGGAATTCTCCACAACTTCTCTGTACCATGAACACCACAACAAAATGGTGTGGTAGAGAGAAAGAACAGGTCATTACAAGAAATGGCTAGAACCATGCTACATGATAATTCCACTCTTAAGCACTTCTTGGCTGAAGCAGTAAACACTGCATGTTATTTACAAAATAGAATTTATATAAGACTTATCTTGAAAAAGACTCCCTATGAATTGTGGAAAGGACGAACGCTTAACATATCATATCTTCATCCTTTCGAATGTCAATGTTTCATCTTAAACACTAAGGACAATCTTGGAAAGTTTGATTCTAAATGTGATGATGGAATACCATTAGAATATTCCGAAACATCCAAGGCTTATAGAGTTTACAACTCTAGAACCTTAACAATTGAAGAAGCCATCCATGTTAAATTCAATGACAATAAGCCTGATAAAGAAATATCAGAGTTAGACGATTCATTTGCAGATATGAAGCTAGAAGATGCCAGTCCTTCAGCGTCCAGAGATCAGATGAACGATCCAAAAGAAGAAGAAAAGGAACCAACTGGACTCTCTTGGAAAATGAAGACCTATCATCCATATAATTAAATTCTTGGAAACGTTCAAGATCCTGTCAGGACAAGATCTACCTTCAAGGAGCAAGCTCAAGCTGCTTTGATTTCTGAACTAGAACCAAAGACAGTGGATGAAGCTCTTCTGGACAATGGCTGGATCAGCGCCATGAAGGACGAACTTAGTCAATTCAAAAAGAATGATGTCTGGATGCTAGTTCCTGCACCCAAGAACAAGTCTATTATTGGAACAAAGTGGGTATTCCGCAACAAGCTAGATGAAGCTGGCAAAGTGGTAAGAAATAAAGCAAGACTTATATAGCTCAAGGCTACTCTCAACAAGAAGGTATAGACTTTATCGAAACCTTTGCACTAGTAGCTAAATTAGAAGTCATCTGCATCTTACTTTCATTTGTTGCTCATAGTAATATGAAGCTCTATCAAATGGATGTAAAAAGTGCATTCTTAAATGGCATAATAAACGAGGAAGTGTGTGTGAAACAACCTCTTGGTTTTGAGGGTGATGCTTTTCCAAAACATGTTTATAAACTAAAAAAGGCTTTGTATGGACTTAAACAAGCTCCAAGAGCTTGGTATGAAAAGCTAAGTTCATTTCTTTTAGAAAATGGTTTTACTAGAGGAAAAGTAGACACCACTCTTTTTCACAAAGACGTTAAATCACACTTTATTATTGCGCAAATATATGTAGACGATATTATATTTAGTGCTACTAATGACGCTTTATGCAAGGATTTTTCTAAGATCATGACAGCAGAATTCGAGATGAGTATGATGGGAGAATTAAAATTCTTCTTGGGATTGCAAGTAAAGCAGACTGCAGATGGCATATTCATACATCAAACAAAATATGTCAACAAACTCCTAAAGAAGTACAAGATGGACGATGCCAAGGAAATGAGTACACCTATGCATCCATCGTCAGTACTCAGCCTAGACGACTCTTCTAAAAAGATAGACCAAACTACATATCGAGGTATGATTGGGTCTCTTTTATATCTCACAGCATCCAAACCATACATTATGTTCAGTGTATGCTTATGGCCCATTTTCAGTCTGACCTTAGAGAAACTCATCTAACAACAATTAAGAGAATTTTTAGATACTTAAGAAGGACCACTAACCTTGGTTTGTGTTTTAAGTCAAACAAAGAATACAGGTTAGTTGGTTATTGCGATGTTGACTATGCAGGAGATAAAGTAGAACGCAAAAGCACCAGTGGAGGATGTCACCTCATTAGTGGGAATCTAGTCTCCTGGACAAGCAAAAGATAAGGGACGATTGCCCTGTCTACAGCGGAAGCAGAGTATGTCTCAGCTGCGTCTTGTTGCTCACAACTTTTATTGATCAAGCATAAGCTAGAATACTACAGTATCTACGAAAGTAACATTCATATATTTTGTGATAACATTGCTGTTATAAATCTGTCTAAAAATCCTATTTTACATTCTCGGGCAAAGCACATTGAAATAAAACATCATTTTATAAGAGATTATGTTCAGAAGGGAATTGTCGATATTCAGTTTGTTAACACTGAAAAATCAATTAGCCGATATATTTACAAAACCCCTTCCTGAAGATAAACTCATCCATATTTGAGATCTTCTCAGTATGGAATTTATAAATTAATAGTTTATTCAACATGCCTTGACCATCCAAAGATGTGAGCATCTAATGTGTTGTAGTGTCCAATATTACATCGTCCACTTGCATAGCTTTTCGCATTCCATAACAACTTACATTTATGTGTGCATAACGATCCTTATTCGTACTTAATTATGATTTCTCTGAAAATGATTTGAAATAAATGCCTTATTCGGTCTGAGTCACTCATGCGCCGTATAACCAATCTCGAGAAATGTAAGCGCCTAACCCAGCATTTATTGCACATCACCTCTCTCTTCGAAAGTGAAAGAACCGCCAAAAGCAAAACTCTTCAGTTTCTTCATATACACTCAAACCTAAACCAAACACTCACCTCTTCTCAAATCCACCTAAACTCTTTTAGTCTCTCGAAACCTCTCAAACCCTTACAATCTTTCAAGCTCTCAGAAATGACATTTGAAAAAAGCTGGTCCTGCTGCAAAGGTCGTGGCTCGTATGGAGAGCCTAGACAAGGCTATTGTTCTTATCGAAAGCCGTTTCGATATCCAAGCTCTAGAGGACATGGGTGTGAATGTAATGGACAACTTGCTCAGATGTGAAATTCTCAACTACTTCCACTTGAACAAGATCGTATACCCAGAACTCATCAGACAGTTCTAGAACTCTGTCGTTTTCTCAAATACGGACATCACTGGAACTGCTCTGGTGTCAAGGTCATGCTGGACCTCGGCTCTGTTGCCTAAGCCATTGGCTGTGAGCGGGCTGGGTCCTGCATCAAGAATGGCTGGGAAAGGAGTTTTGGAGGACATGATACTGTTGACGCTGCACTGATGGGTCCAGAAGGCGAAGGGTCAGTGGAATACAGCAAGCTAACAAAAGAGGGGAAGATTTTCCAGTAGTTTTGAATAAAGGAATTCTTCACAAGGCTGGATCGAAGGACGCGTTACCTTTCTACACAGGTTCGCGTTGTTCTATATGATCACAGGCCAACAGTTTAACTTGTCGCAGCTCATCCTAAGCAACATCTTCAGGACCATGAGAGGACGCGGAGAGCGCAACCAGATCACCTATGTCGCTCTCCTTAACAGACTTTTCTGGCAACAGCAGGTGTATCATGCCTTCTTTGCTCTATCTCTTGGAGAGCAAAGTCAGATTAAGATTCTGGGTGGTGGCCATTGTTTTACTCAACTACCATTTGGATGCAACAATGTTGCACAGATGAAGGCTGGGTTCATGCTGAAGCCTTTGGAGACCACGTCCAAACTAATGGACGATAGAAAGGAAGTCGTGGGGATGGCACCTTTGCAAACAATTGAGCCAATCGTCCAGTTTGCCAAGCCAATGGACGACGAGGCACTGTTTGTGAATCCAGTTACTACTAGACCGTCCACCAAGAGGAGGTCGTCCAAGACGCAAGTGACCAGGGCTACAAGATCCAAGATCATGAAGGCTGGGTTCATGCTGAAGCCTTTGGAGACCACATCTAAACTAATGGACGATAGAAAGGAAGTCGTGGAGATGGCACCTCTGCAAACAATTGAGCCAATCGTCCAATTTGCCAAGCCAATGGACGACGAGGCACTGTTTGTGAATCCAGTTGCTACTAGACCGTCCACCAAGAGGAGGTCGTCTAAGACGCAAGTGACCAGGGTTACAAGATCCAAGATCCAAAGAGCTTCGGCTCCGTTTGCTCCTCTTGCAGCAGCTCTTATCGCTGTCTATGCTCCCTCAACTGCTCCGGCACAAGCTCCTACTAAAAGACAATTGATGATCGCTTCTGAAATGAAGATGCTGAGCCAATTAGTAAGCTTGTCAAGAAGCAGAAAGCTGCCATGGTTGATGTTCCTATTCAACCACAACTACAACCATCTGCCTCATCCAAACGACCAGCAAAAGCACTGCTAGGAGAAGCACAGTCTAAGAGAAGTAACCTTTCCTCTTCTGCTGTTGATGAACCTGTAAGTGACTTTGTTGACTTAATCATTATTGAACCTTCTGAACCTTTTACCCAAACACAAACCACACCTGAACTAGATTTGTTGCTGCTTGGTGACAAAGGCTATACCTGCACCATCCCTACCCCTGGCATATCTAAGACACATCTCTCCCTCAAGCCTACTAAATCACCTTCCTCCTCACCCATCATTTCCCTTCCTACATCTTCCACCCCCTCAGACATCTTGACCAAAACCAAACAGAAATGGCCTCTACTCTTTGTTAAAGGCAACCTCCAAAACCGCATGGACGACAATGCTATTATCTTGCGTTTAGAGCTCCCTAAACCTGTTTTCGGTTTTGATTACTCTCCACTAAATATGGACAAGTACATGGACGACTATGTCTATAAACCTTCTGAAGCTTATCTAGCACTGCCTCCTAGAGCTATTGAACATGTATCGCTCAAGCAGTTTATCAGACAGAGGTACCCTAGAGTTGTACGAGCTTGGCGCATCAATGCACATCCTTCTGGAGTACTTCAACACAGAGTACCTCCAGTAGACCACATTGAGCAAGCTTTGCAACAAAGGAAACCTAGGGGCGAGCAGACTGTTCACATAAAGCCTGTAGATTTGAAGTTTCAGCCTTTAGACCCGGCAAAAGATGGATTCTTTCCATCTGCCTTTGAGCATATGTTTTGCAACACTCTCAAAGGTTTCGCCAGCTTGAAGTTTCAACTCTTCACTCCCCCATCACAACACATCCATTTGTATCCAACTAGATCGTGTCTGCCCAAGACTGCCAATCATAGATGATAATCGCAAAAAGAAGAAGATTCTCACCAAGGCACCGTCCCTACCTTTGCCGTCCAGAACGGATGTTCAACAACATTCAACTCATTCCCGTGAATGGTTCATAGCTCAACGTCTTCATACAGACCTAGACGAGGCCGATGCTGAACGCTTCTAGCATCAACATATGTTTCTATGCGAACAAGAAGCGTCCAGTAGTGGAGTTTCAACAGACGACAAAGCCAATATCCCAACTACAACGAACTGTGAAGTCACGCAGCGTCTAGTTCATCTATTTCATTTTTTGGACTCTTCAGCTACTTGTGTTTGTCCAGCAAACGAGCATCTACTCCTTGGAACAGAAACTTCTATCCTATACACTATGATTGCCGCTCTTACTCACCACACAAATTTTCAACCACCCTACCCTTGGACCACTCCACGTCCATACCAGCTAGAAGTGCAAGACTTAAAGTGTCTTGAAGCACCTCCTCCCCCCTCTGAAGCTCTTCCACCCACTCCTTCCCAACCACCGTCACCTACACCTCAACCACCACCTACTCCTGGCTCTTAAGCCTCCACAAGCCTTCCTATCTCTTTTTTGCCCTTTACCCTTACCCCCTGTTGACCCCGCCGTTCAACAATACGTTACAAACCAACTGCAACCCATCTTCACCTTTCTTCAACAAATTCTCCAAAACCAACAAGCTCTCCTACAACCTCTTCAACCTTCTCCACCTCCTCCTCCGCCGCCGCAATAGTGATTATGATGACGTCTCCCTTCTCTTTCTGTCTACTTTTTGCTAATGACAAAAGGGGATAACTGGAAATCTATTGCATTTATTGTTTTCTTTGTTTTTGCTGTTTTATAGCATTACTTGTTTTTTGTATGATCTTCCAGTGCAAATAAAATACATGCTTTATTCTGATATACTTCAAGTATTTCAAGTGTTGCTCTATTTATGTTAAACTTATAACTGTTAGATATAATATGATCTGACTCTTTGTACTTTATTCGATATGAATTTAAAACTAATATTTCTTGAATCTCAAAAGTATACAAATCTTGGAATATCAGACTCAGGGGGAGCATAGTAAGTCCTTCGAAAACTCCTTCGTGCATTCCTTTATATTCTAGCAAAAACTTAAAAATTAATAAGGTTTGTCATCATCAAAAAGGGGGAGATTGTTAGAACCAAAGACGTAGAAGCGTCTAAACCCTCAAAAGTTTTGAAGATAACAAACTTATTAATGTTCAAGTTTCTGCCAAAGAACTGAATCTTTACAGCATACAAACTTCTCTTTGAAGATCATCCAGTAGACGTGTCAGAGAAGACCGTTTAGTAGACATGTCAGAGAAGACTGTCCAGTAGACGTGTCAAAGAAAGACCGTCCAATAAGACGTGCTTAAAGAAGACCGTCCAGTGAACAATGAAGATGATCGTCTGAAGAACATATTCAAATATCTGATGTAAGATTCCAACGACAAATATTCAAATGGCTAAGTTCTATTTTGAACGTCCAATTTATTTATGCTAGTTTTCTTGAAACTAACATATTACTACTTCTGTGATCTAACGTTCAAATTGTTTGAAACATTAACTAACATCAGAATCATTCTAGTGTAAGAGCGCAGCAAAATCAGATAAAGCAAGTCAAATTTTCAAGCTGTTGAGACGAATGAAGAATGTTCAAAAAAGCAGACCACCAACATAGTCCTGCACCTTCCGTTTTAGTGCAAGTCTAAAAGTTGTCGCGCCTGACCTCTCTGAAAGGATAGTTTGCACGCTTCTCATTGCATAACGAAGTCAAAGTTTTCTACAACGGATCTTTTTCCTGAAGAGTATATATATGCATGCACCAAGGAAGAAGCTAGACAAAAAGTGAAAAATAGCGAAAGAGACTGTGACGAACGATCAAGAAAAAGAACAAGAACAAAAGATATTAGTAATATTTTGATAGAAGCGTCTAGTGGACTGATAGCAAAATCTTGTAAAGTTTTTTTGAGTGTGCTTGAGCTTTATCTTTCAAATCCTCACTACGTGAGTTGGTATCATTTGTATTAACACTTGTTGTGTTGTGAAAGCCTAGAGAGGCTTAGTGTAAATGAATACTTTGGTTAAGCAATCTAGGGTGATTGCGTTGTAAAGCCTAAAGAGGCGGCGAACAATACTTGTAACCTAAGGTTGGTTAGTGAATACCTTCTGGGTGAAGGAACTAGGACGTAGCTTAGGTTGAGTGAACCAGTATAAAACCTTCTGTGTTCTTCTTCTCTCTATCCCTACGCTTAAAACGTTTTCATATTGATCAACTTGTTTCGAAAAAGTTTTTAAACGCACAATTCAACCCCCCCTTCTTGTGCACTTTTTCTATTTCAAATTATATATTATATATAATAATAATTGCAGGTAATTACTTTATTTATATATAATAACATATAATAATAAATATTAATTATTTTAATTTTGTATTTTAAAGTAAATCTAATTATCTTAATTAAAAATAATCTTTATTGTCTTAATATAAATATACTAATAAATACATTAATTATTTTAATTATGTATTTTAATGGAAATTTAATTACGTTAATTTATAATAATCTTTATTACTTTAATTACTTTATATATATATATATATATATATATATATATATATATATATATATATATATATATATATTGGTCGTGATTACCTTAATTAATATAATTATGTATTTTTATCATTAAAAATAAAAAAATCAATTGCATTTAGGTTAAAGATTAAATGATTATATTAACTATATTACATTTAAGTGATTAGATACTATAAAGAAATGTATGTCCCGTAAGTTAAATATTGTCAAAAAATCATAGAAAAGCTTATTATTTAAATTTTTTCTTGGATCAAAGATTGTTTTTTTTATGAAGTTTTGTAACAAACGAATAGTAGGGAATACATGTAATCATCCTTTTATTTTCTTGAATTTTTTTTATTTTTTATAAAAAGAAATAATTATTATAATTCTGGTAATTACAACTTATTC
Organism: Spatholobus suberectus; assembly: GCA_004329165.1. Lineage (NCBI taxonomy): Eukaryota > Viridiplantae > Streptophyta > Magnoliopsida > Fabales > Fabaceae > Spatholobus > Spatholobus suberectus. The sequence goes on from CM014729.1 coordinate 61,316,666, forward strand.
CGTTAGTTAGTATTTAAGTGATTAAATAGTATAAAACAATGTATGTCCCCCTATAAATTAAATATTGTCAAAAAACCATAGGAAAACTTATTATTTAAAATTTTCTTGGGTTGAATATTATTTTTTTATCAAGTTTTGCAACAAACGGATAGTGCATAATAAATGTAATCACACTAATGTTCACTGGAAAAAAATTTAACTTTTTTATAAAAAAGAAATAATTTTATAATTATGGTAATTACAACTCATTCTGTTATTTAATGTAATTATCAATTTTATAAAATTATGAAATTATCTTAATTATATATAATTATTTTTTTTACTGAGATGCATGTGAGACGATACTTAAGTTAATTAAAGTAATTATGAGATATATAGTTTTTTAAAAGAAGAAAGTAAGATTAATTTGAATAAGATAAAAATATTATTTTATAAAATGCATAATTAATGTAACTATTAAAAATATAAAATTAAGAGAATTACCTATAAATATTGTATATCATTTATTTTTTATTAAATGCAAGTATTATATGTCCCTAGAAATTTTTTATTAATGTAACTAAAGAAGCTAATGTAATTATTAATTATTAATATATATATATATATATATATATATATATAGTCAAGATAATTAACCTGTAATTATTATATATAATTTAATTTTTATTAAATGTGGATATTATATGTTGCTTGAATTTTTTTATTAATGTAATTATTAAATATATATAATTAATAAAATTATCTGTAATTATTACATATGATTTATTTTTATTAATATAGTTATTAAATTTAACTAGAAATATTTAATTTTTTTATTGATAAAATCACATAATTATATTATTTATGGTATTTACAACTAATTATGATAATTAATGTAATTATCAATTATATATATTTAAGATAATAACCTTAATTATATATAATTATTTTTCCACCGAAATGTATGTGAGACAACTCTTGAACTAACAAAGGCAATTATGGTTATATATATATATATACACTAAAAATAATATTCAAACTATAATTTTAATTAATTAAGGTAATGATGGGATATATATTTTTTAAAAAGGGAAAGTAAGATTAATTTAAATTAAGGAAAATATATTATTTTAAAATATATAATTAAATTAATTAATGTAATTACTAAATATATAATTAAGGTAATTAATTTAATTGTTATATATAATTTATAATTTTTTATTAAATGTAACTATTAAATTATTAAATAATATACATTTAATAAATAATAAATTATTAAATGATTTATAATCTACAATCTATTATTTAACTTGAAAAAATTATCTTTTGTATATATTATAGATAAGTTATAAATAGATTATATGTTATAGATTATAAATTATAGATATTTTGCAAAATAATTGCTTTCCTAGAGATCATGGCAAGAGAATAACGCATAATAATAAACATCTGAATTGAATACTGGAAACAAATATAATTAATGACATTAATTAAATCAATTAATTTTCGATGTAAGATTGAAATATAGCAATTGTTATCAATCAATTTTGTTATTTTGTAGGGATATGTGATTGACGGTAACAATAAAATCATATATGTATAAGCTATTTTTTATTATATTTGCGTATTACATATATAAATATTGTGTCGCATATAACTACAAAATGTAATTTTTTTGCACTAGTGGCATGTAAGAAAAATCTTCATTTACATTATTTCGAAAATAACTAATCATTTAATTTATTTGAAAAATAAACAAAATTGATTGAATAAATTTTAACAAGAAAAGGCAATCAAAAGAAATTTTAGTTTATTGTTTTATGCAAAAAAAAAATGTATAGGTTTTGGGCTAAAAGAACTTTCATAATTTTTGTTTCCAAAATGTATCAAATACACATAATTAATTTATTTAATATATAAATATATCTAGAGGCATGTCTGTAAATTTTCACCTTTTTTTTATGGACCAAAGATTAACTTAAACATTTTAAAATTTTATATAAACTATTATGAATCAATTATAACATAAATACATAAATAACTTTCTATTTTAGCCTTTTATGTATTTCTTTTTAAAAGAGTTTTTTTTAATTCAAATTGTTCAGTTAATATGATAAGAAAATATTTACTAGAACATTATACACATTGTTAATAAAATTATTATTATTATTAGATATTAAAACCTTGCCTGACTTAAATTTTTATACACGATATTAAAACTAAAATGTTTAGATATCTAATTTTGTAATTTAAGCTTAATTAATTTATAATTAATTACATAAAAATAAAACAAAATAATTATATTTGTTTTTATCTTATCTATGCAACATTATAGTAAATAGTTTAGACATTTTATTCGTATTTTATATTCTTATTAATTTAATTATGTAATTATTTAAAGTAATAAATTGTAAAATGTAATTTTATAAAACTTAATAAGTATCATTTCTATTTACACAACCTAAATATCGCACAAGTAAAAGTATTAGTCTTATGTTAATAAGTCGGAGTAATCTAATATAATTTCATATGATATTAAATTTAATCGAGTCAAATTCAAAATTAAATAAATAATTTTATCAAAAATTTAGATTAGATACAGACAAACATGAACGAGTCACGAACTACCTAATACGAAAGTAACGAAACATATATATATATATATAAACAACGAAACAACATCCCTTGTTATTTAACGGAAAATACGGAATTGTGTTAGAGCTGTTATTGCATGTGGTAAAATCACGGGACCAGCTGAAATGAATAAAACACGTTTTGTCAGTTTTGCTTTTATTTGACAGGTCAGCAACTCGGCATGTGTCCTTTTTTTTGTCTCTTCTTCTGTCTTATTTGATTGAAGGATGGGTACGGGGCAATCTAGATCGAATTTGAGATATATCTAGATGCAAATTGTCGGTTTGAATCTTTCAAAAACTTTTTTACAACTCGAGCTGAACTAACTCAATCACATTTAGGTTGGTTCAAATTGGGTCATTGGATCAATGTTGTGAAAATTGAGATTCTACACAGGATTGAAAAAAGAATGGAAAATCGTAATTTGAAGGATCTTAACATGAATTATAAGATCTTCTCAAAAGACACAAATTATATATAAATATATACATATGATAAAAATGGCATAGATAAAAAAATATCTTGTAAATGATAATATTTAATTAAATTAAAATTAAAATTTGTATTTATAAATTTATAAGTCATAATTAAAAAATCCTAAATAACTCATAATCAATCACATAAAATACAAAATATAAAAAACTCTTTCACCTAAATCAAAGTCAAAAATATGTAAAAAATTATGACTCAATCGCAATAACAGTCCAATAAAAAAAGAGGAGTGAAAAAGAAAGGCATTACATCACAGCAACTAAACAGAACAAGAATAACAAAATAAAACTGAAGGCAGAGACAAATGTTATGAACAAAACACAACACCCTAGTGAATGCAAGACAAAGACGAACTAATATGGTTCAGACAAAATGCAAGAGATGAAGAGACTCTCTTTACAGTGAGCACAAGACACAAGGTGTGCAAAGACGAAGAACAGAGAGTGTGGCTGCAGTGAAATGAAGAGTAAAGAGTGCGAGTGAGAGGGAGAAGAGAGGGTCTAACTCGTCGTTGTGAGAGATGTCTTGTGAAATGGGTGAAATCAATAATTTTAAGGCACCCGCAAATAGCTTAAGTGGGTCAACAAACGGGTTCTGTTTCACGCAAAATCGACACGAAGCGGATTGTGTGATATTGGAAGAGAAAGATCCTGATTCGTTACTATCTTTTACGAAACACAATTCTTGCGTCGATCTTGCACGAGGTTTAGGAAAAAATCATAAAGGCGTGAAATCTTACACACGATTTTCATAACCTTGCATTGGATCAGTCATTTAAAAAAAACATAGAAAAAATAGAAAATTATAATAAAATGAAAGAAAATTAATTAATAACCTCAAAAGTAAAAATTATAAAATTACACAAAACTACAAAAGTATAGAACTATAGAATATAAAATTATAGATTATATATTATGTTACATAAAAAATTATTTATTTTTTAAAATAATATAGGTTTGGCCTGGTTCGAATTCTATGTCTCATATACGATATTTGAACCGACGTCATTGGATTTATAATTTTAAAATCTGAACCGATTCAATGATCCAAACAACCCAAATTTTTCTCTTTGAATTGGTTCAGATTGATCGGGTCATCAAATTCACCTAAACTTGTGTCTTTGATTGCTTAAAAAATTATATTATTTTATATAATATGTTTATTATATTACTTTTTATTTCTATTTATTACATTAATTGTTTTATTTTATATTTCTCTCGCCTCTTTCTCTTTCTCTATTATACAAAAAATTATATAAAAAGAACTGTTCCAATAGAATTTCTCTAAGTTAAACGGTTGCTGTAGTATACTAGTATAGTAGTATCTATGCACTAAACACCTGCGAGTATTACTGTTACGCTAAAAACATGTGTAATTTATGTGCAAATCATTTTTTTATATGACCTTTTCCCTTAACAAAGCGCATATTTCTCACACGATAACATTAAAAAGTTAATACCAAATATTTGATAATTTACTTTAAATTCTGGTAGTTGGTAGTCACTTTTCCACTTTACGAAATGTGAAAAACATTTCCTTTACCTTGTGTTTGGATAGATAATTAAAATACCTATTAAAAATATTAAAATTTCAATTTTCTTTTAAATTCTTCATCCAAATAACACATTTCATCACACAACATTTTAAATTTATTAAAAAAAATAATTTACTCTCTTAAAGTCCCTGATCCAAACACACTGTTAATGTTTTTTGTCTATTTGTGACATGTTATTTGGGCAAGAAATTAAATATAATTCTGTAAATTTTTTCAAATCAAAGAGTAACTGTTTGATAAAATAAAACATTGGAGATTATTTTTCTGTAAGAAAACATGAGACACGAAGTCATTTAAAATTAACTCAAAATTAATAAAATCATAAATATAATAAAGGCTTAAATATGTTTTAAGTCCCTATAAATATGACTCGATCTGTCTAGTTTTAGTTTTTGCAAAAAAACTTGTTATTTTTAGATCTATGACATTTTTTTAGTGTTCTTTTTTGGTCTTTATCAGTAACTCTAGTTGTGCTTCTATATGTATATATGTATATGTAACAAAAAAAATTATAAAAAACAAATACAATGGATCGGGTATGGGGAAAAGGACAGGGCGGGGAGTCACATCCTAAAACCCAAACCCGATTCTACAAGTTAGGAAAAACTCCAACCAGAACTTGGTCAAATTAGGTTTTTTCCATCAAAGTCGGGTCAAGGTCAGACAAGTACCTGCAAGTTCATATTTACTTGCCATGCGTAGATATCACCACACTACTAGGCAAGTGTCAAACGTGTTGCTTATAATATTTCTCAAGGCTTGGTTCATGCATATGGAACCTAATAGTCTTTCAACCATTTAGGCTTGACCTTGTTCCTTTTGAGCCTTGTTTGTGGAATCTGATCCAAGTGCTGCTCAACATTTTGATCTTCAAATTCATTTTGCATAACTTCTTGGGCCTTAGGTTTATTGTGACTTTTCACTCAATATCACACCCCCTTCCCATCTAGAAACACCTTTGCCCTCAAGGTGTAAGTTAGGATAAATCATAAGTAAATCCTCACGCACTTCCCAAGTTGCATCTTTACGGTACAAACCTGAAGATGTGGAGAACTTCAACTACGTGATCAAAATATGGAGGCTTTAGTCTAATTATATGGAAACCGTAAGCTATGTTTAGATTAATAGTAGGAGATGGAATGAAAGGGAATGAAGCGGGAAGGTACATAATATCATTGTTTGGATTTTGTAAATCAGGATGGTACTCATTAAAAAAGGAATGAGATTCATTCTACTCCATTATTTACAACTATTTTTCTTCCCCCCCAATTTGGGAGGAATGTGATGGAACCCAAATATTTTATTATGTATTGACTTTTTTTAACTTTATTATATTTTTCCTATAGTTCTTGCTTCCCACCTCCCTCTCCCGTGTTTGCTCTACTTGCTTTGCATCTCACCCTTTTCTCTCGTGCCTCACCCTCTTCTTCACCTTAAGTATCAACATTTGATAAGAATGACAACAACTAACCGGATTATGACAAAAAAAAAAAGAGTTTAATGTATTATGATATATTTAAAAATTACTCTTAATAATATCAAAAATTAAAACATAACACATGCCTTTTATTAAGCCATTTTTTTAAGTATCTTTTCACTCAATTTTATGGTTCTAATAAAATAATGCATATGAACATAAAATAAACATGTTCAATTTTTAATCTTTTTAATTCATTATTTTTCATCTTATTTGTTTGATTTGATTATCAACACAACACCCATGCTTCTTGACAAAGATGCCTAGAAATTGATTATTGTCCTCTAAGATAGATCAGATGCGAAATTGAAGCTACTATGTATTCACTATATATCTTTTTTGTACTAAATTATAATTACCATTATATCTCTAAAAAAGATAATTTAGTAATAATTATAATCATTGTATGATATGATCAACTAGATTACTCAATTAAAAAAAAATACAAAGATGTATATGGTTAAGTTATTTCTTTTGCTAAAAGGAATGGGGACTAGGCCCCAGACCAAACTATATTAAAATTCACAAGAGAAAGTTGCAGAAGATATATCACCAATAAGAGAATAACAAGAAAATCTGAAATGACATCAAATAACTGAAAAAAAAAATCAAGAAGAGAGAGCCCTCTTTTTTCCTAATTCGTCCACCAGCTAGTTTGCCTCCTGCAGGATATGGGAAACATGAGGGGCATGTAGAAAGTTGACCAAACTTTTAACTTTCAAGACAAGAGGGTAACAAGGGTGGACTAAAATCAATTACATTATTAATATAAAAGATGGTAACAATAAAGTTATTTAGAAGTTACTTAATATAAATTAAATATTTGTCAATTATTACATTATTAGTATATCAATTGTATAAAAACAAATGCCTAAATACATAGTAGCTAGTTGATAGTATAATGATGTAAAAGGATGTGAACACATTTCGATAGTAAAAGGATGTATGTTGTGTAATTGATAGTATATTAGTATATTGATTGATCAATTATTCTTTTAAAACTTCAATTCTTATCTTTAATAATAAATTACTAACCATAGAATATACAAATGTTGAGGCCATTAATTCTTAACTTTAACAATAAATTAGTAACCATAGAATATACAAATGTTGGGAGGCCATTAATTCTTATCTTTAACAATAAATTAGTACCATGGAATATTTTCTCATTAAAAAAAAAAAAGTACCATGGAATATATACACGTTTGGAGGGCCTCGTATCGTAGTTGTCGTAACCATGTCTGTGAAGAGATTAGCCTCGTAACAATGACGGAAAGGATTTAAGGCATATGAAAGAACTATAGTTGGTGAGAGATAGAACATTCAGAAATGAAAGAGAAGAAACAAATGATCTGATTCACTGCAATACATCTTATTACACTGTGTTTATACATTAACTCCGATCTCAAATTAGCTAAACATTGTAACAAAGACTAAGTAATCATAACTAAACTTCAACTATCTAGTATGTGTTTACAAAACAGTTCTCTCTAATGTAAACGGATATTGTATTCAATGTCACACTAGTATTACTTCTATGTTTTTTTCTCTCGAAATGTGTGAACATCTGTTTGGCTGCTTCAAACAGTAATCTAAATATACTTCTAATAATCCAAAATACTCTTAGTTATCGATTTATTTATTTATTTTAGAATAGAACAACATACCATATTCTTTATGTATAAATTAGAATAGTTATCTTGAACAAGAGTATTTTTAGAAAACTATTATTCAACGAGAGTATTTTTAAGAATTTATCTTCAATGGAACGTGTTTAGGAATTTTCTTAACCTCTTTCAATTTATCATTTTCATTTTTATTTCTAAATTAAATTTTAATATTTTTAAAATAAATTATTAATATTTAAAAATAACCTTATATCACAATATAAATTATTTATCATAAATCTAAAATATAATTTATATGTTTCAAAATATTTATTTATTATGAATTTTAATTATATTATAATTTATATATTCAAAAGTATTTATTTATTATAAATTTTATTTATATAAAACAAATATTTAACATGTACATTGCATAGGAATGTTAAATGGGTCAACTCAACCCACGCTTAACCTGCCAAAAAACTAGTTGGGTTGGGTTGAACCCATTTTAAAATTGGGTTGAAAATCTCAACCCAACCCACAACCCGTGCAAATTGGGTCGGGTTGACTCGCTAAAGTTTTAAAAAATTAAAAAAAATAAAAAAGTTATAAAAAAATGATGACTTATAAGTTGACCTATCAAGTAAATAAAATAAATAAATAAGTATAAATAATATTAACATAATGTCACAATTCTAAGAATATTATCTTACTAAATTGTTTTAGGACAAATTCGTTTTAGAAATTATCATCACGAGACTAAATAAATGTGGATTAAAGCAATAAAATAACATAAAATCTATAATAATTCATAAAATATTATATTTAATCAATCAATATTTAACTAAATAAAAAAACAACCAGGTGGGTCAACCCAACCCATCCCTTGACCTGTTGAGTTGGCAGGTTATGTGAGTTGAAAGGCTAAATTACGACTAATTGACCTATTTGGGGTCCTTTTACAAACATTTTATGAAAATGAGGTCTTTCTAAAATAAATTACTAACATGAGATTGTTTTGACAATTGATTGGTCAAACATGACTAGTGGGTTTAACCGGTTAATGGTCAAAACAATCAAATGCGAGCCATGTCAGTAATTTGTTTCAAAAGAACATCAATTTGATAAAATGTTTGTAAAAGGATCCCAAATTGGTCAATCAGTCGTTGAATTACGCAACCCAACCCATTTTGACTGGTTAAGTGGGTTGATCTGTCGGGTTCAACTCACTTTGACATTCCTAACATTGTGCATGGTAGAATACTAGTTAGTTAAATTCTTTTTCATTTTCTCCCAAATGCGAGGTATGAAAAATTACATCTTGTGTATCTTAGTTCCGTAAACTATGAAATTGGGATTGCATATAAAAGCATACACCAATCAAATTTATCCTTTTTTATTTTTCCTCCTTTAACTTTTTTGCATTACTTGGTTGGAGAGAAACAAAAAATGAAAAAAGTTGTTTTTTTTTTTTACAATTTGTTGAAGAGAAAATAAAGAAAAAAATATAAAAAATCCAAAAACAGAATTTAAAAACTTTTCTTTCTAAATTTTCTCTTGATTTCAAATTTAATTATTTTCTCCCCTTCTTTATTTCCTTGCCACTTATTTCTTCCTCTAACAAACAATAGATTAAGATTTTACAAAATCTGAAAAGAAAAGTACAACACAGCCCGAGTTTTTGAGCCAGAACGCTGCTCGAATTGGTAAACATTTTTATAAAATTTTAATAAGAATAAAGTTTAAAAGAAATGAACTTAATATAAAAGGAAAATTAGATGCAATATAAACTTAATTTTAATCCAAGATATTTAGCTTCACAAGCCCAAGCCAACCAGTATTAAAAGTGGATGTATTAAAAAAAAAAGATGACCATGAGGTATATTAAAATATTCTCTCTTCATGCAAACATGCAAAAATTTAATTCTTATGCGAGCACCTCCGCTGTGATTCTGTCACCTAACTTAGTGCACGTTTGGACAGGCATTCCTGATTCTAGTCTTTGGGAGTTTTATGTCAAATGCCAAAAGAATGCAGAAGCTACTTCAAGGGTAACTTCTGAGCAGACGCAAATCCATTTTTCCAGCACACGGATCCAAACATGTGGGTAATGTACATGAAGCATTTTCCTTCTTACACCATCTTATTCAGTAAAAATTGCAAGTGTCCTTGTTTGTCCAAGGGTAGTGTTGGCAATTTCAACCCAATTAGTAGATATACAAGCTACTTTATTATTACCTCCATTCTTTTTTAAGTGTCATAAGGCTTTTTTATACACAAACCAAAAAATGTAATAAATTTTCTTAATTTTCTTATTTTTCATAAAATAATTTTAAACTTTTCTATTGTACTTTTTTTTCATTTTTACTTTACAATAAATTCATATTAGTTATAAAAATGTAAATTAATTAAAAACTAGGTAGGAAGTAAAGGTATAATTGACAAAAAAGTAATTAATGTTATCTTAAATTTTGAAAATGATAGATAAATAGAAACATTTTTTTTAATCGATAATTAAAAAGAAATAGAGAAAGTATTTACAGTCTCGGCATATACTGGTTGGGCTTTGGAGTTTGGAGTCAATCTCTCTACCCTAAACCCACATTCCTTATCTAAATATAAATTATGCTTTAATTAAGTTACCAATAAAGTCGAGCATATTGACACGTGCATTTTTATTTTTTTTTAAAAGGGTTAAATATGTTTTTGGCCTCCAAAAATATGACAAAATTAGTTTTAATTTTTAGAAAAAAATTTCCTTAAATAAAGTCCCTCAAATATTAAAAATATCCTAATTAAATTTCTATGCTAAATTATATTTAACTTTTTCTATTAAATGATAGTCACATCAGCATCACGGTTATTATTAATTTACTAATATTGTCATCCATGTGAACTCTCATGTCTAGGTCACATTAGTAACATACTTTTTTAAATAAAATTATTACATGTTTAACCCTAAACCACAGATTTTTTTTAAACTCCAACGCAAAAGTAATTACACAATTTTTCATTAAAAGTAATCATTAAACACTTCAGGTAATAAAATACTTTACTTAGAAATTAATGTGGTTATTATTTAACAAAAAAGTTAAAACAAAATTTAGCACAAGAATCTAATTAAAATATTTTTAATATTTGAGAGACTCTTTGTGAAAACTAAAACTAATTCTATCATATTTTTAGAAGATAAAAACATATTTAACAAAAAAAATAAAAAATCTGACACGTGCATTTAAATCAGATTTTAATTTTAAAGATGTGGGACAATGTACAGTTTAGCGAAATCCCATCCAACCTGTCGCATTGCCAAGCCTACGTAGTAAGTCAGAAAGAGAAAGTGGTACCATCTCATGAATACGATTAAGATGGTTAACCATCCAAAGCGTTATCTATTATTATTACTTTCGTGTGAGCGAATTTCAACTGGAAAAAAATTGGCACATTGAGAAGATGCTTTTGCAGTCCCAAAAGAGAAACAATAACCTAGGGCCGTAATTTAGGAATTTTCAGAATTTGATGTCATATTGCACAATCTGAAACTCCAAGTAGCTAAGAGAAACTATAGTATGCTAAAAATATTAACAATGAGTTCATTAACAAGTAACAATATTAGTTCATTAAATCATGCAGAATGCTAAAAAAAATTAACTGTTCCGTTTGTAATCAATACATGTTGATTAACCAAAATCACATTGGTGACATTTCAATGGAGGTCATTCCAAAAACCAAAATCACTACAATGTCGAATTCTTTAGGTTGCACATTTGTCACTTGCTAGAACAAAAATTTACTGACCCACAGAATGGGGCAGGAACACTTGCCAAACGTTAGCATAGAGCATCTTTGAATTGCTTGAGTCATTTAAGAGTGATCTGAATGTGACTCATAAAAATCACTTGGGCAAGGAGACATAACCTCTTGTTCCAGTATCTGTAGTACTTGGTTCATTGACGGACGTTCATCCACATTTGCATCAGTGCAACTTGCTGCTAGTTCAAGAATTACTTCCACAGATTCCCTATCTGCATCAGAGCATCTTTTGTCTACTACGTCTTCCAGTTTATTTTCTCTGAGGATGGTGTTCATCTGCAAATCAGTTTATTAGTTGAGTGCAAAAAAGAGGGAGAAAAAAAAGTTCATGTGAGACTTGTGCATTGAATGAATTATTAAAACTTACCCATCCAACAACATTTAGACCTCTCCTTGCAAAGGAAGGATCTGTAGGTCTCTTCCCAGTTACCAGTTCTAGCAATAGAACTCCAAAACTATACACATCTGACTTCTCAGTGGCTCTCCCACTTTGTAGATACTCTGATGGTAAAAAATCCATCAGTTACTTCTCATGAGATTAGTTACTGCCTACTAAATTGACTCAATTTAGAATAGTATAAAACACTACATAAAACCATGTTACATTTAAAAGGAAAGCTAGTAGGCTACGTCCAAGATATATTGTGTTTTTCGCTATTAAGAGTGCTACTTAATGAATAAGTCAGCGACATTTTTTACTTGATTATTATTATCTACAAATTAATACCTAGGAAATTTAACTCTCTAAGACATCATCAAATGTCAAAGTCCAAACAATGACACACTTTTAGCAAATTTCAATGACCTGATGAATCCGGATGATATGAAGCTAAGTACATACCTGGTGCTAGATAACCAAATGTACCAGCAACCACTGTTGTAACATGGGCATCTTCATCTACCAAAAGCTTAGCAAGACCAAAATCCGAGACACGAGGCTCCATGTTCTCATCAAGAAGGATGTTGCTGGATTTTATGTCGCGATGCACAATTTTTGGGCAGCAGTCATGGTGCAAGTAAGCCAAACCCCGGGCAGAACCAAGAGCAATCTTTAGGCGAGTACTCCAATTCAGTGATTGTTCAGTATTTTCTAAAGCAGAAAGGATTTATTAAAAGGTTAGCAAATGCAGAACTGAAGGGCATATCATCATGAAATCATAACAAACCAAACCCCACCCTTCTCCTAGACCTCATTCTTACATAATGGCCCATAAAATTTTCCCATTCATCAGTGCCAGAGGGTCCTCCAAGAGAACAATTATACACAATTCAGGTTATGGAAAAGAGATGGTGCATATAAAATGAATCATACCATGCAAGAGATCATCTAAGCTTCCCATGGCCAAATAATCATAGATTAGAAGCTTAGTAGAAGGGAGTCTGCAGTAACCACGCAGGTTAACTAGATTTATGTGCTTGATGCTACCCAATATTTCTAGTTCCCTTTCAAACCCTTGATCAGAACCTTCACGACTTCTATCAATCCGCTTAACAGCAAATGTACCACAATCATTCATCACCATTCGGTAAACGGTACCAAATCCTCCAGACCCTACCACATCATCTTCATCAAGAGACTCCAGCTTTTCTATGATCTCAAATGATGTGTATGGCAGATCACCATGGAAGGTGATAAGTTTTGTACCTGTTACAAGACCAGGTTACTATTTATAAAGACAAAAATGTCATTTTCTTTTTCTGCTGCTGAATAGGGGAGTGTCAAATTTGAAATAAATACCATCATCCTTCCTACTTGATTCTTGATTGACTTGACCCTTAACTTCTATGTATCTCCTAGCAGCTCTTTCCTTCTTTGATAGCAAACAAACCCATAGTAATGAAAGAGTTACAACAAGTGCAAGGCCCATTATTGATATTGCACCAACTAACACCCACTTCACGTAATGTGAAGATCTTTTGGCAGGGACTGCACATCATACAAATTCAAACAGCGATTGCTCAATATGTAAATTTGGTTATATGATCTACTAAGTCAAAGGGTATTTAAAAATAGAATATCTCTAACTCTTACTGTAACATCTTCCTACTTACTAAAGGAAGAAAATATTGAATGCTTTTATATTTTCAAGATATTAAATGCATTAGGCTTTTTTCGTTTAACATTTCCCTTATTAAAAATTAGAAGAATTAATATGAAGATAATGTGGGAGAATATAGCATTAAATCATCAGATTTGACTTGCCTGCAGCTTCATCACTTTCAGCGTGTGGTAGCACCACTGGGAAACCAAGTGATGTTCGACATGGTTTCTGAACTTGTCGCCCACAAAGATCTAAATTCCCAATAAACCTATTCATATGCAATGAATTTATAAATAGAAGCATAAACACAGACAATGAAACCAACCTTCCACCACTTAGTGCAAGGACCAAATAGGTTAACAACATAACAAGAACTAATTAAAAAGAAAGTTACAGAAAATGAATGTTATGTCCATCGTCCTACAAACATCATGCAATTCACAATAATGAACTCTAAGGGCCAACACATTCTAACCACAAAAATGTGTATTTCTTGGTGTTTTATCTTACAGATAATGATGATGAGACAAGTGCTTGAATCTTTATCTTACAACTTTGACCATTTAAACATAATAATTCTATAATAAAGCATGGACTATCAAATAACTTAGATGATTTAGAACGCACAAACACCACAATGTAAGTCTGTGACCATATTAGCTTATCACCCTACTTGACATGATAAGGCCCTACGTACAAATACAACAATCTGGGATTGTGTCGTACGGTTTTGCTAATCACTGTCCTGAAATATTAGAAGTGGAAAGTTATTATTAGAGTGTAACATTTAACGTTACCAAAAAACATCCCTACTATTCCTTAATCATTTTCCAAGGGCAATGGATAACAAAACCATTACTAAACTATGTAAGAGTTTAAAGACTGTACGAACTAAAGGGTAAAACGTATCAGCCAAGACACAATATTATTGGGCAAGAGTGCTTACGCATTGTTCCCAAAGGTGCTTAGTACTCCAATGTCAGGGATTTCACCAGTAAAGAAATTAGTTGACAAGTTCCTAAGACAAGCAGAGCAGCATATACTGAATCCCAAAGCTATGGTTATCAATGTCATTGTGCCAAAGAGGACAGAGCCATAGGTTGAACGAACTTACAGAACTCGCAAACGTGTAAGACGGCCAATAGAAGAAGGTATAGCACCCTTCAATGAGTTGCTTGATAAATCCCTGTATTTGAACTTTCTGTTAAATCTTTAAAATGAGAATTAAAAATGCGGTTGAAAAATAAAACCATGTTAAGAAAGCTAAAAACAAATTCAAATCATTACTACAACAAATATATAGTGACAAAATAATGGGGAAGAAATTAAAGAGAGGTCCTTACATTACATGTAAATAAGAAAGATTTCCAATATCCGATGGGATGCCTCCTTGTAAATAATTAGCTCTCAAGTACCTATAGTTAGAATCAGATGAAGCATGTCCACAAATTACAATAAAAGGAATATCCACATACAAATTTCTAACAAAGCACTGAACTAATTTTCACTTACAGTGCTCTAAGCTCAGTACAATTGCTAATTTCATTGGGAATAACTCCATGTAAGCCATTTTGATGAAGTGCCCTGATTCATTGCAAACACAACTCAGAGCTGTTAAATCTCTCCACTTTGAGAAGAGAATGAATTGGGAAGGAACATGTTGTACTACTTACAGTCTGTGCAATCTACTGAGTTTGCCAATGCTGGGAGAAATAATTCCCCCCAGTTGCATGTAAGGTAAATTTCTGAACCACACAAGTCAAACACAAGTGTCACACACTCAAACTCAGGAGAAAAATGAGAAACTAAGTGGCCTTTAGTTTGAGAAAATAATTATCGATGAAAAAAGCCTTTTCTTTCTCAAACCAAGTATATCAGAGAAAATGAAGAGTGTGTGCTGCTTACATACATTGAGCGAACTCGCTGTTCGCCAGGGTGACAAGTGACACCAGTCCATGTACAGTGAGACTTATCAGACTCTCGCCAGTTGCCCAGAAAATTCCTTGTGTCATTCAAAGTGCTTTTGATCTCCAACAATGTCAATCCTAATAGAAGAATAAAAAAAATCAGAAGTTTGAAACTTTAAACCTGCATTCATCTTCGAAGAACAAATGAAGGGAGCGAAAGGTGAAACGAAAACTAAAAACTACCCAAAATGCAATCATTCATCCCAAACAATAAAAAATGAAAGTATACTATAACCAACGCCAAGTTTATTTTGCGACTCAATGTCAACCAAAAGCAGAATATGTATGAAGAAAAAAAAAAGGTAAAAAAGTAAATAACAAAGAAGAAGCACCAAATAGAAAAGGGTTTAGCTGTAACCCAGAAAGAAACAAAAGGGGTTCATATTACCGTCTCGTGTGAGTGCAAGAGAAGAAGGGCATAAAACAGCGGTGGAAATCGCCACCAACATCCACACTACATGACCCATTTCCATTGCAGCCTTCAAAATGGACTCTTTTTGCTCACAACTTATTTGGGTGGAAGTGGAATCAGTCACCGGCTGCACTCTCTCACTCTGAGAAAGTGTCAACAGTGGTGATGATGATCCCAGTTGGTGGTGTTGTGATGACAACATGGACCTCAAAGGGTCAGCATGATTGAACTTTAAACTAGCAAAACTAATAATTTGAACTTTTGAAGCATGTAGAGAGAGAAAGAAGAGGAATGCTTCTTTTTCACTCCAATAACTATTAATAAATAATATTTACGTGAAAAGAGTGAAACTAAAATGCAGTGTTTTTGAAAGCTGGTAGTATAGAAAGTGATGCAGAGTGAGTGAAGTAGCCGTTCCACAGTTCAAAATTCAAACATGAAAACTTTCTGGTTTTAATATGTATCCTACTCTCTTGTAAGTGGCGAAGAAGTATGCTTGCCATTAATTCTCGAATTGTATTCTGTGAGTGAGAACCAATAGGAAGAAATCTTCACGGCCACGTCAGCAACTGAGAAACATGTAATCAAATTTGTGTTACACGTGTCTAATCAAGGTGGAGAGTATTGCAATTGTAACGCGTGCTCTAATGCGGTTCGAATTTTAATACTAGTTCCGTATTTTCGGGGCAGCGGCGTACAATGTCCGAAATACGCCAAACATTTTAGAGAATACCGGGGTGCTTGTGTTATGCTAATGGCAGCATCAAACATGGAGCATCGTTTTGGTGATACCACAGCGTCGATGTGACCCATCACTATGAAAATTTTAAGGCTCATCTCAAAGTTTTCCTATTTGGCGAATTTTGTCATCTTAAATCTTTTTTTGTTAATTTTGGCTCCTAATTTTTAAAATATCATGAATTTTATTTCAATATAAAAAAATTGTCACGATTAAGATATTTAGAGATGATTTTTTCTTTAAACTGTTATAATTAAGATAATTTTATATTAATTTTTTATTTAATTGTAACAATCTTTTATTTAAAAGCAAAATTTGTGATATTTTATAAATCAAGGGACAAAATTAGTGAAAAAAATTTAAAGTGACAAAATTTACAAAATTATAAAACTTTAGCCAAAAAAAATTCATTTAAGCCAAATTTTGAAAGATGTGAATACTGTTTAAACCGATTCAACGGTAAACAGGTGAGTGAGACAGCCACGTATTATGTGTTTCAGATGATCAAAATTTGATTTGAAATGAATTTATATATCTTTAAAAAAATTATCTAAAAGGTAAGTATGTATTAGAACCAAAAGTAAAATAAAACTCTTAACCTAGCTTAGAAGTTACTTTCTTTAGCTAATCAAACTTTTGTTGGAAGCAAACTTAATTTTAATTCGTTATAATTAAATTAAATATATTTGTCTCTTTTTTATTTATAAAATTACGTCTCTGATTTTTAAAAATGAATTTAGAGGGGATAAACAACCCCCACATGCTAACAGTCTAACAAAAATTGAGTCTTGGTTCATTTGTTGATTCATATGGTAGATCTATTACAAGTGTCAAGTATCTATGTTTGGAGTATAGGATTACAACACTTGGTTTTTACCTCAAGTAATAGTATTTAAAGTGTGTTTGGATTTATTTTTTTAATAAAAAATGATGATATTCAATAGAGCTTTTTAAGATATTATTTTTTTATTTTTTAAAAAAACAAAATAAATATATAACTTCATCTTTAAAAGTAATAACTTCTGTTTATTTAGTCATTAAAAGTTTGTGTGTGAAGGTATCAAAACAATCAGAAAAAATGAGAGTGAGATTAAGAGAAAAAGCAATAACAATAGGTGAAGTTCTTTTGTAAAATGAATTTTGAAAGTTGAATTAACTGTTGAAACTTACATAGAAAATTACTGAAAAATTATTTAATTAAATTTTATGATTTAAATTATTGTTTCACTTATAATATTGTCGTCTTCTTCTTCTTCTTATCTTCTATTTCACTCTATTTTAATAAAATGGTATTTTGGGAAAAAGATATTGGGCCTTAGAATGAGGTTTTGTAATTAAAATGTTTTTAAAGTTTCGTAGACCCTTATGTTGAGCTTGTCTTCGTAAAGCCAAGCTGCCTTGTAGAGTTTCCTTAGGTTCCTTCAAACTTAACCCTTTTTTCTCTTTCTCTCTTTTTGCCTCTTCTGCAATTGTGTCGTTAAAGTTGTCGTAGCGGTGAAGTAAGAATCAAGGGAATGTTGTCGCATCACTTGCATCCTCTTGCCGAAGATCGCTTCTTTTGAGGTTAGGGAGAGTAAGACTATCTCACTCATGGGTATGGTCTTCATTGTGGGTAAAAAGGTTGGCCTTATACCCTAATTGCTTGTATTGGTGTGATTGTTTGTGAAGGGAAAGCGATTTTTCGTAATTCCTATATGTTTGGGCTTTAATTTAGTATCTAGAATGCATAATGGAATGATTCTTGAGTTTTCCCTTTGTGTACTTGAATTGGGATTGTTGATGATTGGAAGTATAAATGTTGACTTGTCGTTGAATTCTTGTGCTTTGTTTTATAATGAGTAAAAATGTGTTAAGAATTGCCTGAGAATCCCTTTAGAATGGTTAGGAATGAGCCTCGCTGAGCAAGAGAGGGTACAGAGACCAGGTAGGGCTCTAGAAGATTTTTCACTAAGTGAGAACCCTTCTCGCTAAGCAGAAAATTAGATAGAGAATAAGGATAAGTCCCTATAGTGAATTCACCTAATAAGGTTGTGTCTCGCTTAGCGAAAAGTTAGACAGAGAGTAGGAGTCGGTCCCTGAAGTGGATTTGCTTAGCATGTAGCTTTGCTTAGCAAAAATTGAATAGATAGCACGGTAAGTCCTTCAAGGTTGTGTAAGCGAGCAATGTGAGTGTTGCTAAGCGAGACTTATTCTCTCTAAGTGACAGTGTGATACAAAGCGAAGGTTAAAGCTTATGTCTAATGTTTGAAGTGTGTTTTCCCACTTACTTAAGCCAATATTGGCTGACCGATGTTGGTTGAACCAAATAACACTAAAATGGATTATGAAATCATAACCATAAGGTGTGAATGTGTGTGAATGAGAGCCATGGTATCGATATTAATACGGTAAGTGTACCAATTAAACAAATAATAAAATGATAAGTAGAGTAATCATTTCCACAAGGACTTGTATTCAATTACCATGTACTCATTACTAAATGCTAGTCAAGTAGATCATAAATTGGATTGTCACAAGTTAGTTGGTAGTGTATTAGTAAATCAAAGAAGAAAATCTAACTACTAAAAAGAATAGAAGAAAACAAGGGAACACTCAAAGCTTAGATCATGATCTCCTTGCTTCCTAACTCCAAAATAACACTCTTGAGATCCTCATTTAATCACATTGAATTGACATTTGAGTATACTAGGGTAAATTAGTCATAATTCCTTGGTACTAATTAACCATTTATTCACTAATTAAGAGTGAACCTCAATTCCTTAGGCACAATCAATTAGCAACATGCCTTAAGTACAAAGATTCATAAGGATGCACATAAATTCATGCTCCTATCCCTAGAATCCATGAAATACTTGTCTCAAATTCTTGTGTTCTTACTCAAGATCCAAATTTTCAATTGTCATGTTATCATTCAATTGATGTCCATCGTAGAAAAAACCTTAAACATAGAGAATCAAGATCAATTGTAATATAGAAGTCAAGAATATAACAAGAATAATGAATCAAAGAGTACAGAATCAAAGTATCTAATCTCTACAAAAGACTCAAAAGAAAATAAAAATTTCTTAGCACAACATTCAAGTTTGATAGAGAATTAAAGATGCAATCCATAAAAGCTTTATATTCATTCCTAAACTAATTCTCCAATGAAACACAACAAAATTACACCTCCTAAACTCTACTCTTGCATAAGAAGAGAAGAAAAAGTGAAAATGTTGAATAATGGCGAAAAGACCTCACAAAATGGTGTTAAAACACCTATTTATATTGTCAAGTTTAAGGCCATTGCTTAACATTGAGTAATCATCGCCAAGTGATATTGTAATTGTTTCTGTTATGGCAATTACAGCTCCTTGCTGAATGACTCATCAATGTTGGGCGTTGTGTCATTGGGCACATCACTCAAAGCTACATCACTCATTAATTGACCATATGACATATCCCACATCTTCTACCTAGAACCAACTCAGCAAGTTCATTAAGTTTTGGATGGTGAGTTAATAGATAAATTAAAATTTAAAAATGTGTATACCAAAATCAAACCATTAGAAATTAGACAACCAAAATCACTTAAACAACATATAAAGAACTAAAAGTGTATTTAAACCAAATTTTTATTAAAAAAATAAAAAATGTAAGACTTATAGGCTGAACTAGATATTTTTGAAAGGACTAAACCTAAACTACTTACTTAGATGTTATAATGGGACCATTTGTTTGTAATTAAAAAATTGATTTCTAAAAAATTGATTTATTTTTAAGATAATCTTATATAAACAAAATTGATTTGTATTTGGTTATAATCATAAAAAACACTTTTTCAATCTTCTCTCTCTTCTACCACAAATGCTTTTTTATAGAAACAACTCCAAGTTGCTTCTTAAAAAAAGCAGTTTTCTGTCTTTTTTTATTTTGATTATTAAAAAAATGTTTACTCAAACACTTTAAAATTTTAGTAAGTGACTTTTTTTGCTTAAAAAAAGTGATTCCTTTAAAAAAAAAAATTAAAACAAATGCACTCACTATAACCTATTCAATATATAACCTTAACAATAAAAAAAAAAATAAAATTGTCATACTATCTGATAGCTAGTATTATATAAACCTTGTTGGTACATATTGTCTCTATCAAATAGAAAATAAACTATTATTATAAATATTGTCTGTTTATATTAATAATATAATACATCTTGTTAACGGACAATTTTATTAGTATAAAAATAAATATATTATTAATATATAAAATATCAATATAATACATCATATAATTAGTATAAATATATAATAACTAATAATTTAATTTTCTTTAAATAAAATTTATATTAATAAAAACAATCCAAACACATATTTTCTTTTTCCGTCAATGAAAAGACTTTTATTTTTTGTAATGTAAGATAGGCGTTTTTTGTGTGTGTTTGTGTGTATAATAGTGACACTGAAATTAGAATCTATAACTTCGCAAACTATCTGAATCCCACCTCTAGGCTAATCCTAGTGTATTTGTAAGATAGACAGCTAGCTCCTTCCTAATCCTACCAGGCTCTAACCCAATAAGCTTGCATTCATGATTATCTCTCTTGCATTGTCATTATCATAAACATTTTTCAATTTAACCATTTATAATTTATAAAAAAATATTTAACAAGTAACCAATCATTCGCTCTCTTTAGTCTTTATTAAGATAATGACTTTGCTGTCCTCAATTTCTCATAAAAAAATACTTCACTAATAATATCATAATTTCAATTCAAAAAAGTTAAACAAAAAAATAATATACTCCAATGTTATAAATTTAATTACTCACTTAGAGAATGGAGAATAAGACTTTTACTCTTTTCACTATTTAAATCAACTTACTTTTATATTTTCTTTTTTCCTTCATTACATATTACATAGTGATCTCTATATACAACTTATAAGAGTGAGATTGATTTTTTTAAGACTTTACTATTTTTTTAATTATGAATATATTATTATCTCCACATATAAGTTTAAATTAAATCATACTTTATTTTAAATTTAAAAATAATTATTTTTTAAAATTTAAATTAAATTTTATTAATTACTGTTATTATGATATGTTATTATCTTTAAATTTAAATTAAACTCTATTTATTTTAAGTTCTAACAAATCTTATTGTCTTTAAAATATTATTATTATAATTATACAATTATTTTTAAATTTAAATCAAATTAATGTTATTTTATATTTTATATTAATTTAATTCATTGAAAAAATATAATAAAATAATTTAAATCTATATAATCAAATGATTGTTTATAAAAAAATATTTATCCTCTTAAAATACTAGCATCAACTATCAAAATAATGTTTAGATCAAACTCAACACTTCCATCGTCACTTTTCTGCACCAACGAATAGTTCGGAAGGATGATCGTCTTAAAATTATAAGTAAATTACATTGATATTTTGTTAGATTTTTTTAGATTACACTCAATTTTTATTTTTTTTTAATGCTTACAACAATCTCCTATATAGCGATATACGATTTAATGTTTTTTAAACAATTAAAAGATGTTAGTATAATATATAAGAAATTTCAGTGTAATATTTTTTTAATAATTAAAAGAATTAATGTAAAGATAAAAATAAATATCATGTATAAACTAAAAAAATCTCAAAAAAATTTCAGTATAATTTACTCTAAAATTATCTATCTAGCTTTTAACACGCAACGATAAGGACGAGAGAGGAGATTCTGTCAAATTTGCATATTATTATCAAACGTCTCCAGAAATACATGAAACCTGGATTGAATATTAACCACGTCTCCCTTTAGTTTCACTCCATCCAAATTTCTGATCCACGATGATATTTTTCTGCCCTCCTCATTGACTCTGGTGGTCTTTCCTTAATAAAGTAGTGCAGAGGTTGCTTTCTCGTATATTAATATTAATATGCGGTTCATGCAATTGGGTCGGCCAGTGATTGCGACTGCTTACCCATTTACTCTGGCATTTGCCAAAAAGGCTTAAAGTCATGACCGATTACCCAATCACGTTCTTGCACATATTAAAAAGAAAAACTAATTAGATAAATCCGTGCACGTTTAAGATATTTAAATTTAAAGAAATAACTGCTTGATACGTTTATGAGTTTTCCCAAGAAATCTCTTATCTATTATATATCATTAAAAAAAGTTTTATAATATAAAATCGATGTCACGTGACAACACTATAATTATTATTATTATTATATAAATATAAATTTTGATTCAAATTTATTATACAATTATATGATTATAAAATAAGATTTTGTCACACATACGTAGTTTCAATCAATATATGTATTATGATTTAAATTAATTAAGATAATTATAAGTAATATATATTAATTAAGGTAATTTGGATTATTTTAAATTAAAGTAACTAGATTATTTTATATTAGTTAGGAGAATTACGACCATTATGTATTTTTATTCTTTTTCTCTGACCATCCCTTATACGCACTATTTTTCTGTATTTTTTTATTCTATAGTTGACTCTACGAGGTAAGTTCATGTCTCTTTTTTTTTTTCTTTATTATTTTTTTTGTTTCATTGCCCATTTTCTAAACTGAAATTTCTTCTTTTTTTTAATGTCTTCTTTCAATTACACCTTATATGTCTTATTATTTTATTTTTTGGCCACCTTTTTCAATGTTGACAAAAGTGAAACGTTAAAGACAAATATGAGGAGAATTTTTGGACAAATCTATATTATTTACTCTTTTTTTTTTTTCAAAAATAGTGTCATACCAACTCATTCCTTCATATGTAACATAGTGTCTTTTTTTTTGTTGTCTTTTACTTTGTGGAGAGTTTTAACATTTTTTTATTTTTTATTTGTTTTTGGATGATTTGTTATGCACTTGATTTTTTATGTAATATGTATTATCATATCTCTGGACATTTTGATTATTTTAATTTACTTTATCTGGTTTTTATTTGGTTTTTTGAATTATGAGTTCAGTTATATAGTGAAAAATATTGTTTATCAATTGTTAAATATTTTTTAACATGAATGACTATGTTGTGTAGGTTAAAGACAAACTTTCTATTGATATCTGTGATAAGAAAACCAATGAAATGGATAATAAGATTGAGCCTTTAAGAGTACAATATGAAAAAATAAAAATTATATAATTATATATTATTATTTTTTTACCAAAAATCTTTCTTTTATTTTTTCACATATTTATCTTTTGATATTTTTATTTTATTTTATTTTATTTATTGTATACACAAAACATCACAATTAAATTGTAAAAAATATACAAAAAATAATAAATTAAAAATAACAAATAATTCGTAAGCAAATCATCCAAATTTTTAAATTAACATTTTATCAATTTCAATCTAATTGAAATTCAAATTTAAATCTAAATTACCTTGAATAATACCAAAATTTTAAAATAACATTAATAGTAAAATAAATTATAACTAAATCATTCAAATGAATTAAATTTATAAACATAAATCTAATAATATTTTGACTTAAATCAAATCAAATTCTAATTAAAATTATTTATACTTGAAATATCACAATTAAATTATAAAGATTAATATTGACAAATAATTCATAAGCAAATCATTGAAATTATTAAATTAAAATTTTATCAATTTTAATCTAATTTAAATTCAAATTTAAATCTAAAGCACATTCAATAACACAAAAATTTTAAAATTTAAAATAACATTAATAGTACAATAAATTATGCCTAAATCATTTAGTGCAATAGATTAAGTATACAAAATTTTATACAATTCTAAAATTATTTAGTAGTTCATCATAAGATATTAAAATATATGTAAATATTCAATGTTAAATAACAAATTTAGAAAATTCTAAATTATATGAAATATAATATACATGATCATAAAAATAATATCACATAATTCAACAGATGAATTCATTAAATTTGCATTTTACAAAAAGTTATTAAAGGTGTAATTTGATTCACTTTTGACACTAGGTGCCAATGGATCATAACCCAATATAATATTGTAATTATATATTGATAATATAAAATATTTTAATGGGTGAGAATCAAGTAACTCTTGGTAGTGTTATTTCATTCAATAACAATTGATATATATTCAATTTCAACTATCCAACCATTAAATTAAAAGATTTTATTGACAAGATCAAGTCTACAAATTTTCATAAAGTTTAAAAACTATTTAATACTTCATTAAATAAATTTAAATTAACGTATAATGTACTTGTCTAAATTATAAGTAAATGTTGACTATTATAGTAACTAGTTAACAAAGTCCGATTTACCTAAATTTTGGTGTGCATGATCGTTAATATAATATCAAAATATTCAACGGTTTAATCGTTGAAATTTAATATTATATTAATAGTTATTGAGTGAAGTAAGTCTATCAAGAATTACTATCAGAGTAACTTGATTTTCACCCATTAAAACATAATATAATATAATAATATATCAAAGTTAACACAATTGATTGATTAAAGATAAAGCTAACAAATATATTAAGATATTGTAAACGTAGGATTAATATGTATTAAGATTTTAGATTTAGTGTAGGTGTTTAGACTTATATATATATAAATTGTAAACTTAACACTCGTACAAGGTACGTGTTATTAAACTAGTTGATGATATAAGTGATCGCATATGCTATAAAAAAATTAAAGTTTTTTTTTTAGTAAATCTTCAATTTCATTCCTAAAGTATTATTCTCTCTCCTAATTGGTCCTTAAAGTAAGAAAATCATATAATTAGTCCATCAAGTATTAGAAATCATAATAAGTAGTCTTTCGAGTATTAAAAAATCAATCAAATCGATCCCTCAACATTAGCAAAAAATATTAACTCAGAGACTAAATTAATGGATAATCAATACTTGAAATTTTATTACTTTAAAGGTTATACAGGAAAGAGAGTAATACTTGAAGGATTAAATTGATTGTTTATTTTTATTTTTATTTTAAGTAAGAGTATGTCAATTTTTACATTTAATGGATTAAAATTATAACAAACTTTAAATTCAATAATATATCAATATAGTTTTATTCACGTGAGAGATAATCTTATTTTTAATGATTTTTGTTCCGAAATAGCCACACTTGTTATTGACTGATGAATTTTGACATGACAATATTGGTATTTTCAAGTGGTGCAATAAAATATATGATTAATTTTTCAATTACATAATATATTGCTACAATTGATGACAAATTAGTTAGATAAATAATTAATAAATATAATTTACAATATGTAAATAAGTGATTAATTAATTTCATAATTAGTTAATTCAGTTAATGCATAGTATCACCTAAGGGCAGGGCAGGGCGCCATGGCCCGGCACAACGTGTTGTTTTAAGCTTTCAAATAAATAAGTTTTTTTTTTTTTTACTTATTATTGATATCTTCTTAAATTTTTTTAAAAAATTATTAATTAATTAATAGGTAACATTTAAAGTGAAGATTTTTTTTCGTAAAAAATTGCTATTTTATTTTATCATTTTGCTCTTAATTAGCAACTATTCTATTTATATCATTTCTTGACTTCTTAATGATATTAATTTTAATTAAAATATATATTTTCTATTATTAAATATTTGAAATGTAAACTCTAAAAACTTGCTATGCTTTTTTTCTTTTTTCTTTTTTTGGTATTGTAACGTTCCTAAATTATAAGATATTCACCAAAGTGATTTTTACATGATCTCTTTTGTCTCTCAACATTCCATTTGCCTTTTGAACACTATTTTGAAAAGTAGATCCTACCGGTTAGTCAAACCGAAAAACTGATAAATTAGTCAAGTGTCAGATTAAAATAAACTATAAAACCACACTGTAGAAAAAAAGGTCAAAGAACCAAAAAATCAGTAAAAAGGTGATAAAAATCAGTAAAAAATAAATTATAGCAGGCCAATATAGAATGCTTAATACAGTGTCATTTCTCTTAAAAAAATAAAAAATAATCTAAAGTGTGTCATTTTTTTTATTCTAAATATAAATTTGTTATTGTTAATGAATATTATTGTGTATCGTTGCAACTTATTATGATTAATTTTGATTTGAACTTTTGTATGTACTTTGAACGTTAAGAACTTATAAATTATGTTTTATTTTTAGTTTTTAATGTTGTAAATTTTATTATATTATATTTATTTAATATTATTTTATGTATTATTTAATTATTATTATTGTTATTATCATTTTATTAATACTGGTTCGATAAGCGCAACGTTGTATTTGAGAATAAACAAGAATCTTAGCAATAATGAATCTCCCAATAGTTTTTTGGTGTATAATGACAACAAGAAGATTAAAACCTAAGACCTTATGCAAACTACTTATACACCCACTACTAAGCCAACTCTAGTGGGTTGTAAATCTCGCAATAGTGAAAAACTTAGATTTATCTTTAGAAATTAAGAGTTTCAAAAGAAATTATACACATAAAAAATGGTACAACACTTGATATATTCAAATATTATATGAGATGATTAATTTGATTCCTTTATAAATGCATATATTGTTTGTATAACAATGTTAACAATTTCATTTAGTGATCGTTAAAAATAAGTTTTTTAAAATTAAAATTAAATAAATCTTACCTACGATTAATGCTGTTTTAAGAAAGATTAAATAAATCTTTCAGCAAGTATGCTTTGAATCTGATTGCTTGAATCTGGTACAGGCGTGGAAAAAAAAAGGAAACAACTATCTTATTTGGGAAGTTCTTTGCAGGACCGTATTTCACAGGTGCAAGGTCATAGCAGGCCTTTGCTTGCATATGCTGCCCGTTCTTGTAATAGAGTAGCGGATAAACTTGCTTACTTAGCATTTATTTTTAAGGATAAGTACTGGTTGGAAGAGGTTACTTATCAGATTATATATAAAAAAAAAGGTTACTTATCCGATTGAACCTTTCATAAATGGTGAAGTACAATCTTTACTTCCACAATCTGAATAATATTTGGTACCGTCCTTTTCAAAAGAAGAAAGATTAAATGGATTAAATTACTAGTGATGAAAACGAATTGTTGAATGAAAGTGCTTATAATAATTAAATAAGTAAGTTTAAATTCCAAAAAGTTAGTGAGAAAATGTTCAATAAAATTATAACAATTTTAATAAATTATTTAGTTAAAATGATAGTTTATTTTAGACTTAAATCAATGCTATTTGAAGGTATGGTGGTGGTATGATAATGTAACACGGTAAGAGTGTCATAGCCAATTATCCATAATAGAAGAGGAAAAAATAACTGTAAGATTGTTAGTTTATTTTTAGGGCAACCAATCGTCTCTATGTTTGTTTGGTTGTGTCGTTTTCTAATTGAATGATGGCTTAATTTAAGAGAAGAGATCAATATGAGACTGATTGTTTGCGATTAGTTCAAGCATGGGAGAAAGGAAGAAACCGTGCGAGAAATTATCTATTTGCTGTCATTGATGACCGTAGGAATTATATTTCTGCTATGGCAGATTTTCAACTTTTGTTTACAGAGAGACTTGGCAACATTCTTACAGATAAGCTAGCATAATTAGCCTTTTTATTATTATTTTTTATCAAGAAATGTACTGGTTGGAGTACCTGCCTCACCAGACAATCCCAGTTGCATTATCTGATGTACAGAAAATTGCCTCTATTTTTTAATAATAAAATTCTCATATTCCTCAAAAAAAAAAAAAAAAGATATTGCACTTGGTCTTTAATCAGAAGGCAAAGAAATATCATCAAGGCAGTTTTGAATTAGCTTCTAAATTATAGGATTTATTTTATTATAAAACTCTATTGTTAAGAAGTGACATTTTGTTAAGTTTATAAGTATGAAAAAAATTAGACAAATGAGTTAGTAAAATAGTTAATGTGCATAAATTATTTTAATTTATGCAAGAAATTTAATTCATATTATCCTGTAAGTTTTCTTTATTTATATATTTATTTTATCATAATTATTTATTGAAAAATCTATCTTAAATGACTCTATAAAATTTTGTTTACATTTCAAACGTAAGCCCTGTAAGCCAGATAAAAATATTGATAAGCGAACAATCGAACACAACCAAACTCATTTTGCTAGACTACTAGTCTACTATTATGACACTAAAATAATCTTACATTTCAGTCAATTTCTCTCTTGATTTTGTGGTTTACTGACATCTCAAACCATCAAAGCATGGATTCAAATATGACATCAAATAAAAACTAATCATACATTTCAAAATAGTTGCAGGGGCTTGACTCGTGTGTGCGTGAATCAGTGACAAATCGAGTGTCAACTCAGTTTCGGCCGAGCTCAAGTTTGATGGATCTTAATTAGCTCGTGTTTAGTTGTCCTGGGATCTAGCTCATTAATAATTCATACACATCAACTCAATTACTATATAACAATTCATGATTTAATAACAGTGTAAGCAGAATATTCCAACTAAATCCTTAATTTTAAGTGAGTAAATCTTAATTCATTTTCCCACTCCACTCTAGGTTGATTCCTCTTATAAGTAGTTTAGTTTATGATCAATAAAAACAAGGCTTTCTTTACGTGGAACACACTTAATATTATTTACCAATCACGCACTCCACATGAATCCAATAGTGATCTGTCCACTTTCAATAGAGAATTTAGCATTAATCATGTTCTGCCACGGACTCGAGTTTTTTTTAGACTTCTGTCGAATACTTTTTATCAAACTATTGTATTTCTCTTGCACATATGCGCGCACACAATATATTGCATGCATATAGTAGACACAAGAAGCGAACTTTTAATCAAAATTGAACTCTTAACAAAGTACGTGTCTCCTGGATATTTATGTTCCAAAACAAACCAAGGCAACCTTAAGATAACGTGCTTTTCCTATATTCATATAACTTGGAAGTCTGAACTTTTAAGGGATTGAGAGGGAAGTACAAGGGAAATTGGGTTCAAAAGCATAGAAGATGGACGCCTCTCCCCGTTGCGTTATGAAACTGTGGGGAAAAAGTGACAGGTATACTGACACAACAGGAAACAAAGATGTATATAGATAGACCTTACAAAGCACCCCATTTTAAGTGCTCAAAACGGTGAGAGGACATTGAACTCAACTTGAGTGTAACCATCATTACGTTCTATTCCTCTCAGCAGTAAGCACCATTGGATTGTGCCCCCTTTACAATATCAGTATGCAAATATATAAGCATCTTCAGACTGTGTATGCTTGCTGAATTGTGTCTACATCAATCCCCTTCAATTTCAAAACTGATTCTACATGACCCTTTAGTGTATGCAGTTCTCGCAGCCTGCAAACAATTAGGAAACAAATAAGAATTTAATTAAAATGCAACAACAGTGTAAATATTTTTTACACTATCATCTAATCATGTATTGCCATATATGGTAAGATTATTGAGTTTTGTAATTATTATTTTAAGAATCATATCTAAGGTGATTTATAATTGGTAGACAGTGCAAAAAAATCTTTGCATTAAACATTAAACAGTGCCAAAATTAAACTTTGACGAAATAAATAGAGTTATTTGCAACTTATATCCTACTTGTTTGGGAATAAATTAAAAAATCACAACCTTCCTCGTGTGCTTAGAGCATTATAGGCAATGTTGTGATATTTGTCTCTAACCTAATTCCTAACCACACAAACAATTAATTAAATAACGATGTCTACCTTGCAATTTCGGCTCTCCTTTTAGCTTCTTCAGCCATTTGGTTGAGTTCGTTGAAATGTGTGCGGTCAGTGAACATCTTGGTGTCAGGTGGCTGTAATCCATGCAATGTCCTTTGTGCATGGGCCCATTGAAGTTCCCTTTGTTCCTTTCCAAAGTCCTTTTGCCTTGTGAATGCAATCTACATGACAATGAAATCCATGAGCATGGAGCCAAAGGTAATGAATGCCCTCCTAGGATGGACACAAGTAAGTACCCACAACAAAGATCTACTTACCCTTTGCTCAATGACAAGCTCCCAAGCCCTCCCACTCAAAGCATATCGAATCAAAAACTTGATGATGTCAAGTGGGATGTAGAATATTATGTTATATAACCATATTACACCAGCCCAACCCCAACCTATGCCTTCAATGGCAGCAAAGCTCCAGTTGGCATATACCGCAATCAAAGTGGCAATCTGCGAAAAACAGATCAATCACCAAAGCGATCCTTGACGTAATTGGAAAAATTGTAACGGAATAAATGCTTAATTGGCTTACCAGCTGAGCAATCACGAAAGCTGTCACAAGCAAAATACCAGGACGTTCAACGTAGGACCAACCCCGAGACCGAGTCACAAATATTAGGGCCTGACTAACAGTGCTCACTTGAAGATAGATTGCAGAGGCCAGTTTTCGGAAATCATCATGAGCAGTTTTCTCAAGAGTAGAGACTCCAAATACTCGCTGCACAAGTAGCAAGATAAGGCATAAATTGGCATTGACACAATTAATTAGGAAACATTACAGTGTAACAGTCAGTGAATCATAGGATTCATAGTATAAGGGACGAAGTTACCTCCTCATACATCAACGTCACACAATAAACTCCAACTGTGACCAAATTTAATTAAACTAAAGAATAATTTGGGATTGAAGTCGTCAAAAGATATACCGGGAAAAAATTAGTTTTGTATGCTGCCCAAAAGAATATGACTGTCATCATTGCCAAGTAACTTCCAAGCACAATGCCAGTAGTAAATATCTCGGCTAGCTTCCAGCTATCAGGCAGAGGTGACGGTTTTACACGATCTTTAGAAATTGTCATGATAGTACCTACAATGTCATGGATGCCATAATATTTAGCTGCCAATAAAACACCAAAACTGAGGGAGAAAAGAAACAACTAACCATCATTTAGAATGGCAATAATAAGCACCATAAAAGGTGGAAAATCAAACTTCCATATGAGAGCCAGTAACATGAAACCAAGCTGCAAGCATGTCAAAGATGTAAAATACAGTAAGAATAATACTATACCAATCCCCGAGACCTATTTCATCAACGATGACACCTATGGCAGAAAATATATTCCAGTGCTGCAAGTTCACTTACTACAATACGAATTGTAATTGAGACAGCATAAATCTGCATGAAAGAATAAACAAATGGGTCAAAAAACGGTATTATAAGAACCAGTGTTAGGCCAAGTGCATAAGGCCTGAACAAAACAAATTTCCTCAAAAATAAATATTGAATGAGGAATTTTAAGAAGGTAATTCATTTTTATAGGGAATTTAAAATACTTGTGATAAAATATGTTGTTTGGATAGAAAATTTAGTAAGAGATTGAAATTCTAATAATTTATGAAGGTATTTTGATTATCTAAAATTGTAGAATTTCAAATTCCACCAAAAAATAAGAATTTGAAATTCTTCATACTCACTTTCTCTCACCTCTATGTCTATTTTCTCTCTCCTCTTTCTTTCTTTTCTCTCTCTTCTTTCTCTCTGTCTTTTTGTTCTATATTTCTCTATGGCCTCTCTCTCTTATCTCTCTCATCTCCCTCTCTTCACTCTCTTTCTTCTCTCCTCTCCCCCTTCTCTCTCCCCTCTGTCTTATCTCCCTCTCCTCTCTCTCCCATCTCTCTCTTCTTTCTCTCTTTCTCTTCTCTTTATCAATATTGATGTTAAAAGTATCAATATTTTTATTTTTGAATTATTAAATATTATTTAACAGTAAAATTATTTGTGAATTATTAAATATTTAAAAATTGGCTAATGTTTATTTTTGGAAAAGTTTAATATTAAAATTTTAATTTTTAAATATATATTTAAAAATTAAATTTTGTATATGGTGAAAATTAAAATGTCATATCCAAACTTAGAATTTGAAATTTGAAATTTAAAAAATTTGAATTGATTTATCTAAACAAAGCATTTAATAATTGAAGGACATTTAAATTAAAACAATTCAAATTTCAAGCATTTCAAATTTTTTGAAATTTTAAAATTCTTCATCCAAACATAACCTAGAAGATATGATGAATTACTATAATGGCATAAGTAACAACTGGTTAAAAACTGCAAGGAAGTTCAGTTGCTCACTGTATAATTTTTCATTCTCTGAAAGATAGCCCGGCTTGTCAACACCGCACTAATAATAACACTAAGGCCAGGTTCTGTTAAAACAATATCAGATGCACTCCGAGCTGCATCAGTTGCATCAGCAACAGCTATACCGATGTCTGCCTTCTTGAGTGCAGGAGCGTCATTCACTCCATCACCAGTCATTCCACAAATATGTTTCCTAGCTTGCAAGCGTTTCACAATCTCATACTTGTGCTCTGGCAATATATAAACCAATTAGTATGAGAAAATAAGCATCATATACTGATATGCTGCTCAGTTACCCCAATTGATAATCTTTCTTCCAATATATGCTCAACAGCATTCAAAACAATCAATTGCAATGATCAACATAAAAACATACCAGGAAAAACACCAGCAAATCCATCAGCTTTTTCAATTAGTTCATCAATGGGTAAAGCAGAAATAGATTCATCCTTATCCTGCCCAAGTAATGCAGATGAAGGATACATATTGGTACCCATGCCCAAGCGACGGCCTGTTTCCTTTCCTATAGCGAGCTGATCCCCTGAGAAGAAAAAAGAAGATATATAAATGAAATTACAAGGAGGATATGGTGTTAATAAGATTAGAAAAATAAATTATGCTGTGGCCATGTTGGAAATCAGATCCATTGCTTTAAGTGCAGAAGTGAATATGAACAAGGATAACATATAAATGAAACTTAGAAAGAGGATACGGTGTGTTGGAAATAATCCATTACTCCAAGCACAAGAAAAGCCAGCTTATATGGATACCATGGATCACATAAATTCTTCCACTACAGGACATTCATGATAACATGGTTGTGAAGTTGTCGCCCTTCAGTCAACCCATGCAAAGCAAAATTTTTCATCTACTAGCAAGTTTGTTTTTAATCAATCAAATCAAGTTCAATCACGACTCTTGACCAATATACATCTATGATAAGTTGACTTTCCCAGTAACATTTTCTGAATCACAGAATAACAAGAATGGGACTCAGATGTCACAGGACAGAGATTGCATCAGTTGTTGCTTAACACAACCGCTTGTTCTAAAGCTTTATAATGTGTTTGGATGAGGAATTTTAGTATTTCAAGGAATTTAAAATACTTGAAATTTGAATTGATTTGAGTTAAATTTCCTTCATTTATTAAATACATTGTTTGGATAAATCAATTTAAATTTCTTAAATTTCAAATTCTTAGTTTGGATATGACATTTTAATTTCTACCATATCATATACAAAATTTAATTTTAAACATATATTTAAAAATTAAAATTTTAATAATAAAATTTACTGAAAATAAACATTAGCCAGTTTTTAGAAATTTAATAATTTAAAAATAATTTTAATATTAGATAATATTTAATAATTCAAACATACAAATATTGATACATTTTATGTCAATTTTAATAGAGAGAAGAGAGAGGAGAAAGAAGAAAGAGGGAGAGAAGAGAAAGATGGGAGAGAGAGGCAAGAGAGAAGGGAGCAAGAAGAGAAGAAAGAGAGTGAAGAGAAGGAGAAGAGAGATAGATCATAAAGAAAGAAAGAACAAAGAGAGAGGAGAGAGAGAGGAAGGAGAGAGAAAGGAGAGAGAGAGAGAGAACTGAGAGAGGAAAGAGAAAAGAGACAGAGGTAAAAGAAAAGAGAGAGAAAGTGAGTGTGAATAATTTCAAATTCTTATTTTTTCGATAAAATTTGAAATTCTACAATTTTAGATAATTAAAATACCTTCATAAATTACTGGAATTTCAATTTTTTACTAAAATTCTTATCCAAACAACATATTTCACCACAAAGCATTTTAAATTCTTTAAAAAATTGAATTACCCTCTTAAAATTTCTCATCCAAACACAAGGTTAAGAAATTAACTAGCTATAAAGAAAAGTGATTCCAGTGCCACAATAAAAGAAACTTGAGGGTTTTCATCAACGTATGTACTAGACCTGTAATCATTTTGACATTCACTCCAAGGTTTAGTGCCCTGCGTATTGTTTCTGCACTGTCATGCCTCGGTGGGTCAAACAGAGCCAAAAGGCCAATAAACTGCCATGGGCTACCAGGACTCTCTTTCCTTCCATCTGGAACATCCTGTATAAAATGGAGAAACCCAAGTAAAAATCTATCGCATCAAACATAGATACATAAATTCATCAAATGATTGTGCGAGTGTGCAATGAATCAATTACCTGGAATGCTACTGCAAGGGATCGTAAACCGCGCTCTGCAAACTTATCTATAACTGCATGAACTCTACGTTCAATGTCTGATTTATTGTGTGCGAGATTAAGGATCTAGCAATCACAGCATAATTGAACAAATCAGAATGAGGATATATGAGACTTTAACAGAAATTTATGAGAACAACGTTAGTAAGTTACCTGTTCGGGAGCACCTTTGCTTACTCTATGCATTTTACCATTACGATCAATATAAGTCAACGCCGTCCTCTTATCAGTGGGATTGAAAGGCAGAAAATGTACTTCTTGGATACCAAGACGTGCCTTGATAACAGCAAGTTAGAAAAGAAAATTAATATACAAACTTAAATACAGAAAAACTTATGATGATGTACAGATCCAGGCTTGCAGCTAATAAATATGAGTGTGTTTGGTTTTGCGGCGAGTTAAAGAAAACTCGATTCTCTTTTCACGTTGATAGTTAAGCAGCTTGGGACCGCTTTGGAATTTTCACGTATTTTACGCGCTTTTTGGTGAATAATATACCAATGACTAACCTCCTTTGGATCAGCCAACATCCCAACTATGGCAGTGTCTATTGCATCTTGGTTCTCAAGTCTTGAAGCTTGGGCTGCCATCAAAACAACAGTATCTGCATCCACTCCTTTTGCAAAAACCTTATTGGTTAAAACAAAATAATTAGAAAATGTGCATATGATTCAAAAGTGCTAGTCTTATCACTGCAAGTAAAACCATTCAGCATCCAACCTCAATAAGATTTTTGTCAACAGTAAGTTTGTTTAATGTTAAGGTCCCAGTCTTATCACTGCAAAGCACATCCATGCCTGCCATCTCTTCAATAGCTGTCATCCTCTTTGTGATAGCCCCCTACAAACATCATAACCAATTAACCATTAATTCTTGCTAATGTCCACCAAATATACTCAACTGAACCTGACTGACCTGCTGTGATAGCCTATGAGAACCAATGGCCATAGTCACTGAGAGGACAGTTGGCATGGCGATTGGAATTCCACCAATAAGAAGGACAAGAAGGTTATCAATTCCAGGGCGATATTCTCGATCTTGGATGGGATACATAACAATAATCTCAATAATCATCCCCACAGCAATTGAACATATGCAGAAGTTCCCAATTGCAGTCAAGACCTAAATAAACAGCAGCAGAAAATAGAACAAATGAAATCTTAAGCACAGAAACAACATTTAGGATGCTGAAAAAATGGGGCCAGCTTTCATGTTACCTTTTGAAAGTGCCCCACTTGATTAGTGGTATCTACAAGGTGAGCAGCTTTCCCAAAGAAGGTATGAACCCCGGTGGCAATGACCACAGCTTCAATCTCTCCTTGTTTGCAGGTAGAACCAGAATACACTCCATCACCGGGGCCCTTTGTAACCGGCAGGGACTCACCGGTAAGAGCAGACTGAAAAAGTACATAACAAAGGGGAAAGCATGGCGTAATTGAACCACTTGGCATATATAACAGATAAAACAATAAACTTACACGATTTAGAAAGAAAATGAACAGACAAGAATATCAGTCACACCTGATCAATTTTCAAAGGATCCCCTTCAAGAAGGCGAGCATCAGCTGGTATAATATCACCAAGTTTAATACTAATTATGTCACCAGGAACAAGGACCGAGGCATCTTGCTCATTCCATCTACCATCTCGAAGAACCTTTACGACAAAGACAAAAGGAATGAAACTGTGAGGGGAAACACATGTAAAAGTTAAATCCTTTCCAAAGAAAAAATTTTACAACATAAATATCAAAAGCACCAAGTAGTAAACCGAAAGAAGCTAAGTTTGACACCTTGGCTTTAGGAGCAAGCCGAGCCATGAGAGCTGCCGCAGCATTACCAGCATTGTTCTCCTCAATGAAACTGATAGTTGAATTGATGAAAAGCAAGGTGATGATACCAACAAAATCTTGCCAATCAGGGGGCTTCCCCTGCATAAAAAATCCAAGGAACAATTCAACTAATCAGGAACAACCACAGCAGTTAAGAACTCCCAAAACTGAGTTTGCTCAACTCACCCCTCCATTGGCAAGTGCAATGGCCATTATAGCAGCAGCCTCCATAACCCAAGACAGAGGATTCCACATAAACCCCAAGAACTTCAAGAATTTGCTCTCCTGAAAAACACCCAGAAAGATAATCCATCTCAAAATTCAAACTTTTTAACTGGGACTTAATCAACAAGTGACAGAAATTTCATGAATGGAAGAAGGAAAAAAAAGAGTGAAACTGTGAACCCTTTTCTCTTCAAGCTTGTTGTGGCCAAAAATGACCAACCTCTCCTCAGCAGCCTCACTGCTAAGACCTTCTTTGCTACATCTGAGATTCTCAAAAACCTCATCAATGGGAATGTTCTCCTACATTCAACAAAAATAATAAATAAATAAACACAAACACCAAAAGAAAAAACAACACAACCCATCAATGAAACCAAAGAAGACACATCAAGGAAGAGACTCAAAGAGGCTTAGACTGGTTCAGATCTGTTACCAAATCTACAGTTTCCTTCAACACAGCCTCCAATACTTGGGACTTGTCACCCATGGTAGACCACTTCCTCTACCTCTCCTAACTTTGCCTCACTACAAATATAATAAAACCGCCAAGAAATCAGCACAAGGCGTGCACAGCACAAACCGTGAGAGCTGACACCACAAGTACAAGCACTAAGTAATACTATTATTATTATTAGAGCATACAAACAAAAAAAAAAAGAAAAATGTTTGCAGTGGAGTTGCACAACCTTAATGGTTCTGACCCCAAATTTTGGGATCCAAGACTGAAGTGATGCTCAAACGGCAAGTGAAAACACAACGACAACAATAACAACTACTCTGCACAAGAACAGAACCAAGATAGCACAAGAAACAGCCTATACCAATGGAAATGGAAATGCAAGCACGTAACAGGAGCAGAGAGAGCCAGACAGTGACCGTAACCACTCACAAGTCACAACTTACAAATCATTCACCCCTTTAACCTCGCTTTCTCTATATTTTCTTTTCTAGTATTATTTATTTGCGGAAAGGAATCGTCAGAAAAGACTCCTGATCCTGAATCAGAATGAATGTCACCTTTGCGTTAATTAAACTGGGTTACTGTTTAATCACGGTTCCTACTGTTATTAACGTTTCGTCTTCGGGCATCATATTTTCAAGAGCATCGATAACCTCTTACTTTCTTTTTTTTGTTAAAATTTAGAGTTTAATGCTTATATACTATCAGTGTAAAAAGTTTTACACTTAATCATTTCAAAACTGCTGTTAGTATAACTTTGAAGATAATAATTGTAAAAGTCAATAAACTTATCATATATGATAATTTGTGATTGGATGACAGTATAAAACTGTTTTATACTGTCAGTGTATAATCTATTTTTCTAGAATTTATTCAAAACTATAAAATTATTGATAAAACTTATTATTAAATAAGGAGTGAAATTCACACAAAATTATAATTTTTAAGTAAATTTTAACCAATAAAAGGAAAAGTGTTTAAAAAAGTGTTAAAAAATATGTTACTAGCATTTTTTTATTTTTAATAACTTTATATATTTTATTAAATATTAAATAAAGAATAAATGTATTTGATATATAGAAATTGTTTATTTAATAATTAAAATAAAGAAAATGCTAACCAATGGATAAAAAATTAAAACTAAAAAAATCTATTAAAAAATGTAATAGTACACTTTTTCATGATTTTCAATGCAATCTTTTTAATGCAAATTTTTTATTTATTGATTATTTAACCAGTGTCTTAAAGACACTGTTAGCAAGACGCTTAAAATAATATTAACAAGACATAATAAGAAACTTTAATAACTATCTCGTTATATTATCTTTTATTTTTTACTTTTCTAAAATAAAAAAATAGGTATAATGTCTTAACAGTATTATACTGTCATTTAAATATAAAATATATAATAATTTATAATTAAATAATAGTGAAAAAAAT
Organism: Spatholobus suberectus; assembly: GCA_004329165.1. Taxonomy (NCBI): domain Eukaryota; kingdom Viridiplantae; phylum Streptophyta; class Magnoliopsida; order Fabales; family Fabaceae; genus Spatholobus; species Spatholobus suberectus. Next base: position 61,355,598 of record CM014729.1, read on the forward strand.
TACACTATTAATATATAAAAATTAAAGTTATCAAAATATATAAAATAAAAATATAAAGATGAATTTATCTTTAATTTAAATTAAATTATTTCATACCACTAAGTGCGTAAATCAAGTAACGCAAATTATTTCAACTTAACTAGTAGTATTGAGTTCAAGTCCTAAGTATGCAATCGCATTAAATACTCGAAGGAAAAGATTTGTCACTGATTGTAATCTTATTCAATTTGAACAAAATTGTTTCTGTAATGTGTATAATCTCTAACAACAACAAAAAATATTTCACAAGTGTGATTCACTTTTTTTCCTCTAAGTTTTTCGAGGAATACCTTTAATGAAAACAATGATATTCGAGTTACAATTTCAACGATGATTTTAATCACAATTTTACAATAATTCTAAATTTTCTTACAACATTTTTTATTAATTATTTTACTTATTAGGATATTATTAAATATTTTTTATTTTTTTAACACATTAAATATAATTACTTTGTTATTTAATATTTTCTTTATAAAATTTTAAAAAATTATAAAAAAATAAAGCATTACTTTTGAATCATGATTTGTAACCTTAGTAGAAACTAGTATTTTTCTCTTAACCTAATCATCTTAATAAACTTGATTGCTCCTTGAAAACAGATAAATGTATCAAGTGAGAAAGTAAAAATATATTTATCATTAATATGAAATTAAAATATTTTATAAACTTAACTAGGTTTAAAATATTCACCTTTCCACTTTACATAAAAACTTGTATCTTCTTATTTTACACACTTTTCATTTAAAAATAATAATAATTTAATTAACATGCATCATCGTTGTAAAATGTTTTAAAACAAATATCCAATAGAAATTCACCTTAATATCACATTATAGTAATAAATGAATAATATAGTAAAATGATCTAATCTTATTAGATATTTATGCATAAAAATTGTACACTTATACTCCATTAATGTATATAAGTTAAATTCTAAAACTAAGCTTAAATTTTTATCCATAATTAAACACCTATACCACGTGGAACGCGTTGATTGTTAGGTAAACATGTAATTCCACACCATTTGCATTTTTTTCTTCTCCATTAATGGTTGTCTTGTGTAGAAGACGTTGAAAGTTCCAGTGAGTGTCAGAGTCTAATTAAATTCTGTGGGCATCCTGATCGAGCAAAGAAAAATCTCCTTGCACGGTATTTTTTTTAGGAAAGAAATGGAGGATATTATTTCATTATAGCATGTAAATTTTGTACGTCTGATAAAATGAAAGATGCTATTTGATGGGGTACTCCTCCATCCAATACATTTCCTTACAAACAATAGCAAATTTTGCTAAACTGTCAGCTGCTCCTCTTCTTGTCCTGTGCTGACAGAACCTTACGGTCATGCATCGTGCTCTTAAAATAACTCCTTACGTATCATTCTAATTTTTCCAAACATTGTAAAGTTGCGAATAATCAGTTTCGAAAATTACTTTTTTTTGTTTGTCATATATTGTTAATTGAAAATGTCTAACGGCACTTACAAAAACATAAGATGCTAAACAAGGAGCATTACAAAGTGTATAATAATTAAACAATAGAAAGTCAGATACGCATGCTCCAAGCTGAATAGCCACACATATTAGCAATTCTATGATTACCAATACAAAAAAAATCCTCTTCTTACAAAAAAATTTAATAGATCCTGAACTTTTTTACATTTTTTTTCCTTTGTTATTTCTTCTGAATCAGTATTTGTCCTAGTAACAACTCAAATCAAATTGAAATGACCTAAAACAATACACAGTGAATCTAAGTAAAACAGTGTAAAAACACTCATATAAAGGTAGGCAAAAAATGAGTAGAGCAGTGCTGCCTAAAGAAATTTTAGTGGTTTGGATACTATTACAATAAATAGCTCTAACAAGTTCAATTGAAAAAGAGAAATATGTTAGAGAAGGGATAAACACCGAAAAGGAAGCACCATTGAAAAACAAATAAATTGAAAAGATAAAAAAGTGAAGGGCTAATGATATTAGCAGGGAGAGGAAGAGAAAAAGGTGGAGGTGGTGGTCGAAGGAGGACGAGGAGAGGTGGTAGTGGTGTGGAAAAAAAGAAAAAAAAAAAAAAGTCACTGAAAAAAAAAACGCACCTAAAATGAGAAAAAGGAAATCCTCTCGTAAAGTTAAAAAATTCCCTTCCAAAAAGGGACATGACCCAAGGAGGGTGTCGTTGCTCTCTTCTTTTCGCCACTCTAATAGGTTTTGCTACTCGTGTAAATGCCGCTGGTAGAGTCAATAGTTTCAAAAGTTACTAAAGTGACACATATTTGCTTGCACAATATTGTTGTTCACTTGATAGTTTGGATAAATTTAAGAGTTTATTTACATTGATATTTTAAAAATAATTTTATTTTATGATTATTTTCAATAAAAATTAAAAGTTTTCGCTCCTGCAAATGTGTTACTTTTTACTTTTAATTTATGTAAATTATTTATATTTTGTTTTTACTTTTGTGAATTATTGACAACATGACATGATAATGTGACACTTTTATTGATGTAGCATAATGATATTATCAAAGTTGATGGTGTGACATAATATTATTAAAGTGATGATATGACATGATGATATTATCAAAAGAAAAATATTATTTATACAACAATTTATATAATAGTTTGTACAACAATATTTTTTTTATCTATTTTTCTCTTGTATGTCATTTATTATATCTCATAATGATGGAGAGATAAACAAAAAAACTGTTTTTATACAAATTATTATATGTATATCACATATTTTATCAAAATTATTAGCCACTACGTCATTTTTTGTAATGGAGACCCACAATAAAGATAAAAAAAAATAAACAATTAAAAATTGCAGGGATAAAAGACAGTTTTATTTTTTTTGCAAAAACAAAAAAGTGCGAAATTACAAAAACTATATATATATATATATTTGTGTGTTTTAAAGTATTTTTATCATGTTAGGATAAAATCATAAAAACCTCAATAAAAAGAGTTCACTACATTAAAGATAACCCCATAACCTATGGTAGTAAAAGATAATTGAAAATTTTAAAAGAAATTATTTTATTGAAAATATCTTCATTAAAAAAGAAAGAAAATAAAGGAAGAAAAAAATTTTAAATGAAAAAAACTAAGAAAAAAATTTAAAATGTTTATTTCTTGAATTTTATCTTTTTTCTACTTTTTTATTTACTTTAATTTAATTAAATAATAGAATTTTTAAATTAACCAAAAACTCTTCTCTATTTTTTGTTTCGCTTGTCGATCACAATAGAATGGCACTGTTCAACTGGTGTAGCTGACTCGTGACCATGGCCGAGGAAGTTGTTGATAAAATTGTTGCTTTGTATTGAAAATCTTGAATACTTGAATAGAGAGTTTTACCATCTATAATGATTTTATTCAGATAGTTTTATTGTTCATAATAATCTTATCTGACTCAAGTAAGATTGCTTCCTGTGAAAAATACATGTGATCTTTACAATAGATTTATAAATCGATTTATAAAAATGAAAATAAAAACGAAGCAATGGAGAGAAAAGACGTGGACCATTCACCATATGAACATGTAGCCGCACATGCACTTCTGTCAGCATTTTATTCAAAATTATTTCTTGTACATTTTTTTGTGTATAGAAAGGATAATGTATATGGATATTTAATACTATTAATAAATGAAGAATGACAAATTAAAAAAAAAAGGAACGAAATATGTAGTGACTATTAAATTTTTGTGTCCAATATGAGGATGGATTTAGAAATTCACAGGTATATTCTTTAATTTTATTAAGCTGTTTAAAAAAATATAGTATTTTTTAACCAATAAAAATAAGTAGTAAATATAATTTCAATTTTTTATTATATATGCCTTAGGCTTAGTAAACAAACTTTAATACTACTTTTCATTTATATATATACACACACACACACGCTTATCTTTGAAAGAGAAAAATATAAAAAAAATAATAAATATGATGATTAATATGATAAAAAAAATGGAAAGTAATGTAAAAATTAAAAGAGTGTTCCTAACATATTATTTTTATTATTATTATTGATTAAAAATTATTAGAAATTATAAAATTATGAACAAAATTCATTTAAAAAATGAAATTCACATATTTTTATGATTTCATAATAAATTTTAACAAATAAAAAATATATTTAAAAGAATATATTAAAATATGAGGTATTAACATTTATCATAAAAATTAATATTTAAAGATAAGGATTGTATAACAAAGTATCTACCTTTTATAAATTGGCCGCTTGCATTGCAAATTGTTTCGAGCACTTCTAAAATTAAAAGTGTTGATCAGTCTAGCAACTCTTAGGCTACAAGAATAATTATTAAATTTAATTAAAATATACTGATAATGTAATTTTTTATATTATATTTAATATTAAATTATTATATTATTAAAAATTATTAAATTTTATAATAATTCTTTTAAAAGACATATTTAAAATGTTATCTATTTTATTTTTTATTTGGAAAATAAGAGAAAACAGCAAAAGAAAGAACGAACAAAATTAATTACAACCAAGGGAAAACCACCCTCATGGCATCTGCACCAAGAAAATGAAGTAATCCAGTGACAAGTATCTCCAAAACTTTCAAGCCATCAGCCTGTGAGGCTCCCAATTTCGCAAGATAGTCCGTAGCTTGATTCCCTTCCCTCCTTTGTTTGGTATGGTGGAAATAGAGGGGGAGAGGAAGGAAGAGAATGGAAAAGAAGAGAAATAGTAAAAATAGAATTGTTTGGTAGGGTGAAATTTTGTGAAAGTTTTAAAAAGAACAGAATCCCATAGTCTAATTCTTCCACACTGAAATGAGAAGATTTGCAAAGAAATGATGCAACCACACCAACAAAATCGATTTTGCCAATTAAAGAAATTGATTTTGTGTCAAATATTGTATGTCAAATTTTAAAAATAATTAACTTAGATAAACAAATACTCATCCAAAAAAAGTTAAGTGACATAATGAAAAAGAGAACAATTCATCAAAGTAGGGGTTTAAGTGGGTCCAACCCAACCCATGAATCCGACCAACCCGATTCAACCCAATTACATTTTTGCGAATTAGGTTGGGTCATCAAGTTGGGTTGGGCTTTTTTAGCAAATCCAATTAGGTTTGGATTGGGTCACGGGTTGAGACATCTTAAACCCAATGCATGTGATGCATGAAATATTTACATGTCACTACTACTAAATGTTATGACGTATATGTACAAAGTGGAAGGGAAAAAGAAGAGTACGTTCCCCCTGTGTCCTATTAAGGTAAAAGCCTAGGGTAAGATATTCCTAAAGTCATAACTCTAATTTTGGAAGGTCACTAAGTCCATGTATTAGTGCAAGGTTTCATGGGTGGATCTAGACTCCTAAAGATTTATTGGTTCCCAGATTGCCCTTATCACACCGATAAGGACCCAGCCCATGAATTGGCCATAAGTAGGGAAAATACCTTCTCAATATGACTAACTCATGATACCGGTAACAACCTGAGCGATAACTCAATAACTGCCAAGTGAGCATAAAGCCCTTCAATAACAGCCGTTAAGGCACCTTTTATTCCTAAGCTCGCACAGGTTCGGGTATAAAGCCCAAAAAAGTGTGTGAGGTAAGTGACTGTGGGTGTGGGGGGGAAACATACAAACCTATGATCTAACAACTACCCAAATCTGCACAAGGAACAAACAACACAAATATATACAAAAATAAAGTCTTCTATCCTAATGTCAAGACCAAGCATATTTATAATTCAAGAGAAAAAAAAACTATTTACATCAAAAGAAACATAATATACAAGAAAACAGAGAGGGGTAAAACAAATATTTAAAAAGTCATAATTTTGCGCAATTAATTATGTAGGCCTAACTCTCAAATTTCCCAAGTGGAGTCGCCATCTGTCGCAACCAAGGCCACACCGAAGACAGTGCAAAAATAATTTTAAATGGAGTCGCCACCAAAATTTTATTTGAGGGAAAAAATATTGGAAGACCCTTAAAAAATGGTCTTTGAAATTAGAGATAGATTCAGGGGTCGATTACGTGTAGGGAAGGTATTAGCACCCTACAACACCCATTAAAAACGATACCTCTAGTTAATTGCACAAAATTATATAACTTTATAAATATTTATTTTACCCCAACAAGAAAACAAGAAAAAAAAATATTTTATAATTTATAATTTTTACTTTTTTGTATTTTTAAAGATAAGAAAGAAATTTAATTTTTGTTTTATTTTAAAGAAAAATAATTTTAATTTAAATTTGAAAGGTATTTTTTTAAAGGATTTTATCTTCTTATCTTTCTGGTAAAGAAAACTTGAAAAGATATATTTCCTATCTACAAAACAAAGAGAAAAGTTTAAAATTTAAAAGGACCTTTTTTGAAAAGATTATTTTTTAAACTAAACAGAATCATTTTGTACATTTAAAGAAAAAATCCTCGCATAAGAGTTCAAGCTAGCAAATGGCTAGTCACCAAACCCTTACGATCCAAATAATGTAAAAGATAGTACATGCTATTCAATTAACATTATTGGTCGTTGCGTATTCAAATAGATTTTACTTTTATTTAAAAAAAACACTTTATAAAGACTTTCATTTTATTTCATATAAAAAAAAAAAATCCTGCACCAAGGTCTAAGTTAGCAAATGGCTAATCATTAAACCCTTACAATCCAAATAATGTACAAGATAATACATGCTATTCAATTAACATTATTGGTCATTGCATATTTGGATAAAATTTATTTTTTATTTAAAAAAAACACTTTATATAAAAAAAATTCACTTTATTATGCAAATGCGTAGAGTTTATGATAGCAAATGGCTATTCATAAACCCTAAGATCCAAATGATATAGAAGGCAACATCCACTACTTAATCAATATCACGAACCCTTGCATAGATCTAAATTATTCTTTTTTTATTTTGTTTGTTTTCCAAAGTAAAATACCAATTTTTATTAGTGAACAAATATCAACACATAACACACTTTTATGTTTCATAATGGGGCAACGAGAAGGAAAATGAATATAGCAAGCCAACCGGCTAAAGAGAAAATCAATATATGCAACAACAAAAAAAAGTAATGGAGTAGAAAATGGAAAAAACTGTGGGTAGAAATTTAACATGAATACCAACAAAGTTTTTTAAAAAAAAACTAAAGAAATTATGTAAAACAAAGACAAAAGTAATAATAATAATAAAAAAAAGGGAATCACAAGGTGATTTGACGTCTACTGCAAAGCATTTAAGATATATTGAGTGCAGGACAAGCGTAAAGATCAAGAGGAAAAAAAGAAAGAAAACTAAAATCTTTGAATGACTATACAATGGTGAAAATACTCATTACAAGATGAGATAACAACATTATCAAAATAATAAAGAACATAAAATACAATAATCAATTGACAAAATGGGAATGAAGCAGACACACTTTGTTTTTAAGGTGCCGGTGATGCGCTCTTCACTGTGTTCTCTTAAACAAAACTCTCGCATATGGCAGCGTGATGCTGAGAGCTTTTAGGTAGACTTCCTTTTTTTGTTTTTTGACCCCCTTTTTCAATGCTCGTGGGTAGTTTTTTATAGCCAAACTGGCTTGCAGCCCACTATCCCATGATCTCCTATTTTTTAGCTACATCTTTGTTACCCTCTAGTAACCAACTTATCTTTTCTTATCCTCTCATATTATTTGATCTTCTATTTTTTTATTTTTTTTTTATTTTCATATATCTTATCTTTATCTCCTTTCTCTTATTTTTTTATTTTTCAGTTTTTGCACTCGGATAAAATTTGTTATTCACACACACACACACACACACACACACACACATATATATATATATATGTATGTATGTATGTATATCTCAATAAATTTAAATGTAAAATTTAGAGCTAATTAGTTTCACATTTTGTCAAACAATAAAACAAGGACAATTTGAATGTTCATAATCCAGACATGGTCGATGAAAGGAAATATTTTATGTTCTTCCTACAAATGGCTGTTTGCTGTGAATGAAGTTAAAACAAATAAATTGTTAAAAAAAATAGTATTTTTTTTAATGTACTGTAATTTAATATATAAAGATAAATAAAAATCTTTCTAAACTCTTTTCACTGTACAGTCACATCACCGGTTCATGATTTCTTTGTTTCAGAAAAGAGTAACAAACAGGCCTTTGGAGAGATCGACTCAACTTTGGGTTTAAGAAAAAAGTAATGGGAGTGATGATGTAAACACGTAAAAACAAAAACAAAAAAGGTCTCGAAAGAAAGTAACCACATCGCTTTTCGCTTTCCCTCGTCTCCACGTGTTTTCTAATTGTTCTCTTTTGCCTTTCGAAGCCCTAGCTTCAATAATTTTGGTAACATCGGTTTTTAGGAAAAGAAGTTTCGAAAATCATTGTACTATTTTAGGTTAAAATACATCACAGATTAGTTTTTTTTTTTTTTAAAGCATGTATTGTTTTTTGATAATTATATTATAAGTGCGAAATATCTACTGACTTTGTTGATAATTAATCTTTATCGAAAAATCTGACTGACCACATTTAATAAGATTTTTCCTTTCAACCTAGTTTTTTCCATTTTTTAAAACATGTATTTATTCTACAAGAATGATATCGTTAGTAAAAATTATTTGTAACAAAAAAATACTTGTCGTCGGACTAATCAATAATGTTATACACTAATATCATATAATTTTCCTAACTCAAAAAAATATATAACTAAAACGTAACATTACTCCATCATATAATAATATGTTGTTCTATCAATAGAATTAATTTTGACGTAATTAATCTTAAATAGTTAAATATAATTAAAATGTAACTTGAAAATCATAATCACAAATTTTGTCCCTGATGTAGACGGACATACATTCACCTTTGTGTTTTAGTCACCAGAGTCATCATTCATCAATAGGAGCTGAAAAGATACTCCTACACACAATAATTCACGTATCTTTACACCATGGAATCCCTTGCACAAACAGTGCATCATCTCATGTACGTAACAGGTAGCTGGCGGCGTTGGTGTCTAATCTAGAGGGTGTTAAGAACATTTTTAATAATTTTTGTGGGTTTTAATCAATTGTGATTTTTGGATTTGTAAAAAATGTATTAATGTTATAATCTATTAAATGATACCTAGGTTGATCATAAGAGTTAATAGGCTTTAACCCCCTCAATTGTAAATAGGCTTTAACCTTTAGATCATAAGAGTTAATAAACAGAGTAAATTACATTAACACTAAAATTTTTTATATTGCACATAATTCTTCTATTTTTTTAATGTTTACAATAATTTTTCTTATAAGGGTACATGATATAATATTTTTTAAACAATTGAGAGAGTTAATATAATGTATAAAAAATATCAGTGTAATGTTTTTCAAACAATTAAGAAAATTAGTATAATGATAAAAAAAAAAGGAATATCATATGCAATCTAAAACAAACTGAAGACTGTCAGTCTAATTGGCTCTAATAAATACCCATAGCTAGGTTTTCTCTACCATCATGATAATTACAATCACTTGTTTTATGACTTGTCTCATTAATAACCGAATCTCAAGAGTGTGATTAGAAGAAAAAAGACTTAAGTCTTCCATTTACATTTTCAAATAATTCACTTTCCGATGATAGCAATGAACATAGCTACAAGTACATAGAAATTCTATGTCTTAATTTCATGTAATGTCATAATTATTTTGTGCTCATTTTTCTTTCACATACTCCCCCTTTTTTCCTCTGGGCTTAACGTCATTTTTCTTTAGACCTTTTACGATTTTAATTTTCTACAATTTTTAAAGATAATTTAGCTCTTCTATTTTAAAAGTGGATAAACTTTGATTCTTTAATTCATTTTTATTCAAAATTCTTAAAATTTATCTTTTATCTAAATATTTTAAGATTCATAATAGAATTGAGGTATAAAATAATTTTAAATGTATAGAAATACGAAAAAATTAAGCAAAATTTGACAAAAATTAATGAATTTATAAAATGTGATATTAGTGTTTGAAGAAGGAAAATTTTAAGTTTTTCATTTTAAGTAAAATTTGACGTTTTAGTTAACAAGTTTTTTAAAAAAATGATTAAATCAAATTAATTAATAAAATTAAAAAATTAAGGGTTTTAAGTAGATAAAAATTATAATGTAAACAACCAAATTTGTTGAATTTTAAAATAGAAAAAACAATTCACTAAAAAAATTTAGAAACTCATAATTGCTTGGAGTACAAACGAAAACAGTACAATTAGATTTGCTTTGTTTTATTTATTCAATTCTTCTGAAGCGCTCTCTTGAATATTGTAGTGACTACTATTGGAAGGCAGTACAATTATAATAACTATTTTTTTAAAAATTTAAATTATATTATATTAATTATTACTATAAGAGTATATTATTATCTTAAGTTTAAATTAAATTCGATTTTATTTTAAATTTTAATTTCTTTAAAATATTATTGTTTAATAATACTATTATTTTTAAATTTAAATCAAATTAAATATTTTATATTAATTTGATTCAATAAAAATATAATAAAGTGATTTTAATGTAATTATATAATTAAATAGTTATATATAAAAAAATATGTTCTTTATACCAATTAAAATATTAATTTATTCATTTTTTTTTTGAAGCGCTCTGTTCAGTTTGTTGACTATTATTGTAGTGACTGCTATTGGTAGGTAGTACTATTAAATTTTATTTGTTTCATTTATTCAATTCTTCAAAAGCACTCTGTTGAGTATGGTAGTGACTGCTAGGGTTAGGTAACGTTATGGACTTATAGCTTATCACAAGGTTCAAACTGAGTATTCGTCCACGTTTTGTTGAATGACCCGCAAGGTATATTATTTGCAGGGCAGACTGGAGGGGTTTGGAATTTTTTTACTTCTTTCGCAATTATTTAAATATCTAATTTTAACAAATAATTATTTAATAAATAATAACTTTTATAAAAATATTTACTAGTTTTACATATAAAATTTAAATTATTTCAAATGATAAAAATAAAGAAATGTAATAAAAATTATTGGAAAAAATTATTTCAAACAATAAAAAATTCTATAATTCAAAGAATACTTAAATATGTTTTTAATTCCTATAAAATGAACAAGTTTTTATTTTGGTCCTTGTATAGTTTTTTGTTTGGTTTTCATCCTCAAAAATTTGAAATAATTGTTTTTTGTCTCTATGTTTACATGATATTCGTTAACTGTTTATGTGTTTAATGAAAAGTCAAGTAACTATTCCAAGTGACGCCCACTGGTGTTGCACTGTCACGTTAACATATGATACCTCTAAAAAAAATTTAAACCCCTAAAATGGATATTGTTTATCTAGTTTAAAATGAATGTTAGAGACCAAAAATAATGATTCCAAATTTTAGAGAGATAAAATTTAAAGAAAAATATTTTACAGAAACCAAGACTAAAATTCACTTATTTTACAAGGGCCAAAAATAGTAATTTCAAATTTTAGATGGATGAAAAATAAAATAAAAATTATAGGAATCAAAATTCACTCATTTTATAAGGTCTAAAAATATTTAAGCCTTCAAAGAATATTGATTATTTAAAAAAAATAAGGAAGTTTAATAATTATTTCTTAAAAAATTTGATGAGTAGTGTAATAATTGCTCTCAGTATTGATTTACAATATTGTTGAGTATTCTATCTATTGACATTGAGAAAGTAATCAAAATGAGAGACATGCAACGTATCTTATTTGTCTCCCTTTTGACATTGACAGGAAAAAAAAAAACTATTACTAAATCTCCACGTATTATAATTCATACTAATTTTTTATTTCAAAATTTTGGAAGACTCTGAATTCACATTGAAGAAAAATGAATAAGTTAAGTAACATACAAGTTATAAAGACTAGTACACTTTGTTTGGGGGCAATTAAAGACACGTACACTTAATGCGTTAAAATTGTGGATCATATGTTGTATTAGATCTTCGTGTGTGATTCTCACTTAACTTGTCAATAAAAATGTTCTCAGTATATGTTTATGTATGTACGTATTAATATTGAAGAATGAAAATTCAAGTAAATTATACAAACATGGATAAATTTAATCAATTAAAACTTAATATATTATTATTTCAAATATAAATAATTGTAATAAAAGATTTGTTTAATTATTTAGTATAACATAATAATATGTACGTCATTGGTAACTCTACACAACTTTTTTACCGTGCAAACTTTAATAAAATAAATATATAAGAGTCACTTATTGTTAGGAAAGAGCTTCGTGAAATCTCAATCCAAAAAAAAGAAAAAAAGAGTTTTGTGAAATCACCCGTTAAACAAGAGAGTGACATTCAAATACACACCACTTTCTTTGTTTTCTTTTTCCTTTTTTACTAATCAACAATTAAAGTCTGCATCGTACGCAAGTTTTCGCATTTCCGGCCATAAAAATCAATTTCAGTCTTCAGCGGTAACTTATTGTAAGTGGAATTAATTTTGAGAGAATTCAATAGGTATTTATAAAAATATTTGTTATAAGTGAGCTTTCATTTATTAATTGAGTATATTTCAGATGTGAGTAATTATTTACAAAATTTTGCATATAAATATTATAGTATCTAAATATAATTATATAATTAGATATTTATTTATTTTTATAAATATAGTTTGAAAGATCTTTAAATTTATGAGTTAGACATTGCATTTTTAATTAACGTGTTTTTAAACATTTTTATAATTATTTAATAATATTTTATTTTACTAATTTATGAGAATATATTGAAATATTTCATTTTTTTGTATATAATGGTTGCACTGAGATTCGAACATATGACATCATGCATACTACCTTAATCCTCCACCATTAGGCTGACTTAGTGAGTTCAAAAATTATTAAAATTATTGAAATATTTCATTTAATTAAAATTATTGTATATTTTGATTAATATTTTAAAAGTGGACATTATCTTGTTCCTAAGCATTTGAAAGGTTTATAAGTCAAGTAGGATTTTGAACTTATATTTAAGCTAGTGAAGAGTTGGACATGTGTGCATGCAGGGGTGGAAATAGGTCAGACTGCTAACAAAGATCTATGGCCTAGTTTACATCAGGTTAGGCTTTTTTACTCAATAAATTAGGCCTAGGCTTTTATAAAAGTTTCTTTAGTTAGCAAGGTCAGACTTTAGGTTATTCAAAAAATCTTTTAGGTTTAATAGACCAACCTATTTAAGTGAATATAAATAATAATTTTTGTTAATACTATTATTATATGAAAGTTGTTATAATGTATATTAAAATTATATATTTATTTACCTTTTTTAAATATTAAGCATGTTTACATACATAAAGAGCAAAACTATAAGTTTATTGAAAGATAAATTTATGCCCTGTTTAAAAGCTTTATTACAAAATGGAATTTTAAATAAGTTATGATGAATGTCAAATTAGACATTTAAAAAAAACTTATATCATATAAACACATTAGACTTGACTTTTATAAAACCTTTTCTGCCTATTTTCACCTTTGTCTCGTGCTTTAAGTAGTAACAATTTTAATAGTTATATATTATAATTTGTTTTACATAGAGGTTTTTTTTTCATTGGCCTATGAGCCTATTAGCCCATGTAGAGAGAAGGTAGATCTATATAAAAGCTTTAATATGAAATAGGTCTTTAAGTAGGTTAACAGGCCAAGTTAGACTTTTAAATAGGTTAAGCTAGACCTAAAAATAAAGCTACGACAAGTAAAAGACCAAGTTCAAGCTATGAATTTTTTAAACAAGTTAGGCTTGTTTAAGCAAAGCCTTGTTCGACTTAACTTGTTTTCACCCTTATGTGCATTACATTGGTCCAAGTTAGTTTTGTAAGAATCAGACTTAATTGGTTGGTCAAACTAGTTGAACCAAGAACCAATCATTAAATCGATTCATTTAATCTTAAAAATTGGTCTTAAAAAGAATTGGTCCAAAATTGGGTAAACCAACTAAAAATTGGTTTGAATTGGTTTGTTTGGTAATTTTTTTATTTTTAATTAAAAAAACTCAATATTATGATGGTTGACATAATTCTAATTTAATATTATGATGATAGATAATTATATTAATTATATTAATTTAGTTTTTAGTTGTAGTTGCTAATAGATATTATTGTTTATTATTCAACTTAAATGTTTTGACATATTTGATTTAATTTCATATTTAATTTTGAATATTATATGTCATGACTTATGAATTATGAGTTGGGTGATGACATTTATAAATAAAGTTTAATTTGTAATATTATAAAGTTCTGAATATTATGTTATTTTGTTTAATTTTTCTTAATATATTATGTTAAAAATTAAAATAATATTATTTAATTATTATCGATTCAACCATAGTTCAACTATAGTTAGACTATTGAACCTTAGACCATTGTCCATTTGTCCTCACTGGTTGATCTAATTTTAAAAACATTGTTCCAAGTAAGAATGACAAAAATATCCACATCCGTAGATATTTGCAGGTAAAATATATAATACTACACAGAATTTGTCCTATTTGAATAATTTTTATTTTCTCCAAAAATATGACAAATCTTGTACACTTGTACTATGGGAGAAAAAAAAGACATAAATATATGTGCATTTAAACTGTTTGTTTAAGATTTTGTTATTGTTATAAGTCAATAGAAAGTTCTTACTTATTGCTAGCCTCCTTTTATTCTTAAGTTATTTTTACTTATTATTAATTAACAAAAAAAATTCATATATTTTTTTTAGTTTTATTGCCATTAAAATATTTAAAAAATCCGTCAAAATAATTAAAAATTATGGTCAAAATATTTTCAAACTATTTTTAAGTTTTTATAATTTTTTTAGTAAATATTTATGAATATTTACATATACTGCGAATATTAACAAAATTCACGAGTATCCACATGGATATGAGACGGGTACGAAGCAAATTTTTATCTAGCAGAACAAAAAATGGAGGACTATTACCTATACTCAGCTTGTTGCATTGCCATCCCTAGTTCCAACTTCAAGTTAGGTGGTTTTGGTTCAAATATTTTAGTGTGCTCCTCCATGCACATGATAAATATTAAAGAGTTTAATGGTCATGCATTGTCAATATAAAAAGTTTTATATTGTCATCCAATCAGAAATCATCGTTAATATGACTTTTAAAATATTTATTATAAAAGTCAACAAACTTACAATAAATGGTGGTTGTGATTGAATAACAGTGTAAAACTACTTTATATTATCAATGTATGACCATTAAATTCAATATTAAATAGGCTCGCACTTGATTAGCTTAACGTATTTGTAGTTCAGTTTAGGGTTTAGAATAGTTTGGTAGTTTCAGTTCAAATTCGCTTATTTCCCCCCTGTGCGCATGATAAATAGGCCCACAAACTTAAAAAAAAAAAAAACACATGATACAATTGTCTTATCAATTGCACTTATCCAAGATAGTAACGTTTTTGCAGTTCAATTTAGGGCTTAGAATAGTTTTTAGGTAAAAAAAATTTGATTTAAATATAAAAATGCATTGTAGTTTGATTTAGTTAGATTATGTAATATTAAATTCAATTCAACCCAATCTAATTCAGTGTGATTTGAATTGAATTGAATGGTTTAATTAATTAATTTATTTTTACCATATTAATATTATTTAAAATACTATATTAATATATCAACACAAATCATATTTTATTCTTACATGTCTCTTAAGTTATTTTATTTTGACTACGAATCCTTTAGATATATAAATTAAAATAATTATCTTACACGAAAGTGTTTTTAGGATTTTTTTTTAACCTTTCATATCTTTTAATCTATCATTTTCAATATTTTTAGTTCTAAATTGAATTTCAATATTTTTTTTAAAAAAATTATCAATAGTTAGAATGACATTGTATCACAATATAAATTATATATTATAAATTTAAAATATAATTTATATGTTCAAAAATATTTATTTATTACAAATTTTAATTATAAAATAATTTATACTATATATTTAGAAATATTTATTTATTGTAAATTTATATTATATAAAATAAATATTTATTCTATAATATACAGGTTAAAAAACTAGTGATAATTAATTTGACATGTTTACTTATGTATGACGCAACGTTACTCAACACTCACCCTAAAGATGAGGCACCGGTACTCCAGCAGTATAATAACATGTTAGTGTAGCTTATCTTTTATTTTATTTCTCTCAACAAACAAAAGTGATAAATGATAAATATTTTTCTTAATTTTTAAATAAATCTTGGTAACTAACAAAAACTATATTAAAAGTTACAAAAATTAAATGTCTCCACAAAAAAATAGTAATATAAGCATTATAAGGAATATGATTTAATTTGCTTTAATTTGATTTTAACAATAGGAATAAAATATCAAGCCATATCAAACAAAAAAATTTGATTTTTCTATTTTTTTTATTAACAGTTTGATCAATTTACCACTCTGAAACACTTTTAATATATTAAATTAAAGTTTAGAGAATTCAAAAGTACTTTTGCTCTTAAAGCAACAATTTTTTTCTTTTACATTTTTGTATTAGAATTCATTTTTATGTGTTTGAAGTCTGTTTAAAGAATATTTTATGCACTTCTAAAAAGTTAACTGAAAACTTTTTAATTCTCTAAGTAAGAAAATATAAAATATCGTTAAAGTCTTTAAATATTATTTTTTATTTTCATTTAGTATTTTCTATTTTGGATGTTGAAGAATTTATGGAGATATAATATTATGAAATGGACTGTTGTGGGTGAGTGGTGTTTCAAGATTGCATTTGCATTGGAATTTGCAATTGCAAAAGCATGTGAATAAAGAGAGAGAAAGAAGGGTCCCACTGCTTGCAGAGACATGTGTGGCAATCCCTATTGGGCAATCAAACGTGTCTCGTGGGCTGAAAATAATGGCAAGTGTCCAAACAAGCCGATCATCACATCACAAAATTTTTGTCCGGTCCTCACCTCCAAAGCAAGGTATAATCCGTACTGTTCCGTGATACCCACTTTGAACATTTTAGCTACCTTCTCTTTTTATTTATCACTTGTTAAAACTTAAAAGAGTAGTTTTGTATATTTCTAATCAGTTAATTAATTTAAATCTTTTTAATTCTCTCTTTATAAAAATATCAAATATTGTTAAAATTTTTAAATATTATAATTTTACTTTTCTTTAATATTTTCTATTTTGAATAATAAAAAGGATAGTAAAAGAATTTGTGAAACTATACGAACATGATATGATATAGTTGATAGATATTTATGTCCCTTAAATATGTGATTAGGAATAATCTTAGTACTTCAAAGAATTAGTTTTTTTTTTTTTAATCTTGTCCACATGTTCTCTTTTTAAAGGTAATCTTATGGGGTTTGTACCAATTCACCCCCTCCCAAATTATTGTTTTTTTGCAAGGATTTGGACCAAGAACTTCTCGCTTGAGAGTACCAATTTACACACTCTGCATCTTATGGATCAACTTGGTGACCACTGATCCAACTACAATGGATGGAAAGAATTACTTTTACTTAATTAAGAGATACCCCACATTCACCCAAAATGAAATTATATAATTATAACATTATTTAATCTTAGCAAATTAGAGTTTTCTAACCAACTTTTTTGTGATTCTAACAAGTACAAATGCGAGTCATGGTTAGTTAACTCGTTTTTAAATATGAATTGAGAAATATAATTTTTTTTTATATTTAAAGAGAGATTGAAAGTAGGCCATACAAAGAGGAGGGAAAAAAGAATTAAGGAAATGGGAAAGGAACAAAATGCATTATAGGGAATGAAACGTGTGCACTAATAATTTATGTTCCACAGCTTAATCAATTGAATTAATCTAAAGGGACAATGACCAATCCTATTTTTATTGGATTTTTGAGAAGTTGAAATTACAAAATAATTAGTGAACATTGTGTATATGTTGTAATTTTTTAGTACTTGAAATTATACAACAAAAAAATAAAAAAAGATGGCCTGAAGGATGAACCCACACGTCCCACTCCTAACTCTCACTTAAATGAGCTGGCATTAAAATATATATAACCCAATTCCTTAAAAATATAAGGTTGAAGAGTTGATCGATAAGTCAAATCATTTTATCTAATTGTAATGTGATTTGATGAAAGAATTTCCATCTTTCACCATTTTTTTTTTCGTGAAATGCTTTCACTGTTTGATTAATGATGATGAAAATAGTTACCTAATCAATTGTTTTGACAAATTAGTTAAAATACCTAAAATTCCATCCAAATTAACTTCTTGTCACCAAAACACGTTCACTCATTGTTGTAGGTATTTTGGAAACTGGAAAGGACCTTCCCAGGCGGTGGCTTCTTAAATGCCTTTTAACTTTTATATAAAAACACCTTTTAATTTTAATCATTTTAGTATTTAATGATTAGATGAATCATCGATTGTCTACTGCTCATGTGAGCCCCTTGTAGATATTTGTTTGTCACCCAATGTAACTTGTTGATTTGCTCTTGTCGTGGGAACCACTTTTAACATTCTGAAATGATATTCTTTTGAGTAATTTTGTTAGTTTTAGGTGATGAAGCTTTGAAATAATTAAAAGAATAATGTGTTGCCTAGGTAGTTTCTTTATAGACGTGTTTGAACAACGTATATAACATATATATTAACCCTATGTTTGGTATATTTTATTTACAAATAAAATAGGAATATTAGACATGAAATTTAAACATTAGATACAAGTCCATTGAAATGAAAGAAACTAAATAGAACAGAATAAAATCATTTTATTAATTATAAGTTATTGATAAAAAATACTTTCAAATTTTATTTCTGCTCTTCTACTCGCTTAATTACCCTGGGAAGGTGTCGGTGATGAGCTTTTTCTCCTCATTAATTGCATTTAAAATATTTATTAATTTCGTAATAATTTATTTGTTTTTTGGGTGAACTAATAATTTCATATTTGTTGCTTTTAAATCTGTGTTGAGAATTTTGAATTTTGAATTTTGAATATGGTAAAATGAAAGGGACTCAATATGGTAAAATGAATACTTAAATGTGATTGTCTCTCGTAATGAGTATTTAAATCAAAATTTACAATTTTACGAGAAAATAACTTCTTTTACTAAATCCAACTCCCCTTTGTTACACTTAGTTTTAAGTGAAAGAATATCTTGTAAGATCACATGATAAGATAATATTGTAATCATACAAAATTTCATGTTTCTGATTAGGACCCAATTAGGGGTAAAAAAAAGGCTAATATAGGTTTTGTCTTGCATAAAAAAAAAAATTGCACCAAAAAATATATATAGGTTTTGTCTACGCATAACCGGACTTGCTTTATTTTATACTTTAAGATTAGCTTGCTAGCTTATTACATGCCTTTTTTTTTTTTTTTTTTTCTAGTCATGACTTTTATATAAGCTTGGCGTAGTCTCCTCGTTTGTTTAAAGACCTATTTCATATTAAGATTTTAAACAAGCTAACTGGCTTATACTTAAACAAGTCAATAGGTTTAAAGACTAATAAGCCTGTCAATGAAAAAATCAATAGTTTTACATGTTAAGGAATCTATCATTATACAAATCAATAAACTTATGATATTAATAGTACTTAATATCACATTAGAAATGGTTAAAACCACGAAAACAAATTATATTTTACAACCACTAAAACTATATTAAGTTAGAAACATAATCTTTTAGTTATTAAAATAATGACATATATTATATATTAAGTATTGATATTTTATTAAAAATAATATTATAGGTCAGTTTGTTAAGACTAATGGGTTTTTTTTTAAAAATATGCAACCTAATTAACTTACTTAACTTAGAAAGTTATTTTAAAAAATTTTAAGCATAAACTTTTTTAACTAAATAGAAAAGCTTGACTAAGCTTGCAATAAACTAAGTTGTAAGCCCCTGATGACTATTCTAATCTATTTTCACTCCTAAAACTATTAATGCTTTATCGATTATATATATATATATATATATATATATATATAACCATCTAAATTTCATATTTAAATAATTTTATGACTTAGGTATATAATACCGAAATTAATGTATCTTGTTAGAATGTCAGGTTAATTAGCCGTATTAGTTTAGGATTCCATTCGGCTTAAGAATCTTGGCCTAATTAAAATAAAATATTGGGCTAATTCAAGCTAACTTAAACCTGTCCATATGGGTACCCTATTAAAATGTCCTCACCACTTAGGCATTTGGAAAATGTGTGACAACCACGAAAGGGTCATTTGACATGATCTAACAAAGACGTACACACGAAAAAGATTTCGTTTCTTACCACTAGTTTTCTATTAAATAATACATCATATATAAGAAATGGCGAAGGTCTTCATTGAGGAGTTGTAGTTTACCCTAATTTTAAATTTAGACAACTTTAGTTCTTCTTAACCTTTTAGTTAAAAAATTAAAAGGAATGCAATTTTTACCCTTATATTACTTAACACAATTTTAGAAATAAAATATTTTTTTTTGAAATAAAATTAATTCATTGTCAAAAACTTTATTATGAAAAGAGAATATACTTAATTGGAGGAGTAATTTCTGATTTCAAAAATACAGGTGATAAAATCATATTTAGCTATATAAAAAGCATTTACTTTTTAAGTGAAGCCAAAGTGTATATTTAACATGAGAAAACATTTTAGATAAAAAAAAATAATACGTATTTAATTCATCTCATTTTAAAAATATTTTTATTAATTTTATGAGAATAAATAAATAAATATTAATTTTCAAAACGATCTAATAGTACCAAATGATTTTTTTTTACATATAGTTAAAGTGAAACAATTTTTTAAGTTTAAAGAAATATTTTTAAAACTCATTATAATACATACTCCCTTGGTCTTGATTGTAAGACACTATCTAAAATGTATTGATGATCCTTTTTATAAAGCGTTTTACTATTCTTGTGAAGCATTTAATTTTTTCCCATTATTTGTTTTCATTAAAAATTTTGAGTATCTATGTCTTTATTTGATAGTGGTGCATAATTAATACATTTGGACTTTAATGTCTTCATATCACTCACAACAATTTAATAATGATTAACAAGGATAAATTTGGTATGTTATAATTTTTTTTAAAAACTAATAAAACCAACTAATTTAACTATTTTATTAATATGTATAATGTTATTATAAATACCTTATATTAGGACCAGAGGGGTACATCGTTAAATGTGGTATCAATTATTTAATTTTCAAATAACTAACTCCAATATCAAATATCCACTGACAGCATGGTTTGTCTGTATGGAACAGAAATAGAGGTCTACTTTCATAAAATGACAAAATTTGCTAAAGTACCTCTCCATCTCATTTGTCATAACTGGGATGGATTCAATTCATCTTCCATCAAACAATTAATGCTAGCCATCACTACCACACCGTGGGGCAGGCTCCCCATAGCTCAACGGTTACCAAACTAATATAATTTACTTTTAAAATTATTGAATTAGTGTTATTTTTTCAAAAAAATTATCAATGAGATATTTATTTTTAGTGATCTACAATTATCAAAAATATTTGAGTCAGTTTATAATCACAAAAAATTGAAGGAAGTCTTACTCGTTAAATGTAACCTACTTTATATTAATGTTGTTTTTTTTTTAATATCACTAATTTAATATAATTTTAAAAGCAAACTATTTCTTAAAAAACTGACTGTATAATGTGATTTTCTCTCCCTCTCTCTCTATATAAAGAAAGAATAATAATATATCAAAAAAGAAAAGAAAGAATAATAAGCAAGAGAAGCTAATGATTTTTTAAGACTTAAATATATTTTTAGTCTCTCAAATTTGGGTTAAATTTGTTTTTGGTTTCCTAAATTTAAAATTAATTTGTTTAATCCTTGTAATTTTAAAAAAGCGTGTTTTAGCCCCTTTGCCCAACCATCGTTAGTAAATTTGTCACACAAAACTCATCTACTAGTGTTCTTGTTAGTGAAAACATCACACCAAATTCAATTGATGCTGTATAGCTGACTCAATTTGCCCTTATCCATGATGTTGTAGGTGGTCTGAGAGACTAAAACAAGTTTTTTTCAAATTACAGAGACTAAAAAAATTAATTTTAAATTTAGAGAACAAAAAACAAACTTATCCCAAATTTGAGAAAATAAAGCCATTTTTTAATCTTAGACACAAATGATTCACAAAAAAGTTGAGATTAGCTTATGCGGCAGGTACGTAGAGCACATGCCCATGTATCAAATGCAGCATGGATCCTCTTTAGCCTCTCCGACAACATTTCTTCTCTAGCAAAAATCTAGATCATACATTATATTCTCTTTCTTTCTTTATTATTGTGTATTAATGAATTAAGGGCTGAGATGGTGTAGGACATTGGCTGGAGGAAATATTGCTAGGAGAGAATCCAAATTCGTATCAAATGAGAGGTGAAGTAAACGAATTTTGATTATTCAATTTTTCATAAATAGATAATATTTAACTAAAACTATTTTATGCAATTTATATAAGATTGAATGGTCAAACTTAATTTTTCTTATGCTCTCATTTGATACGTGTTTGTATGCATGTAAGTATAACATTCATTTATGACTGTAGGTGCAATGTTAGAAACTTTATCTGATTGGACGAAACTATATAAATTTCTAAGAAGTTTTCTGAATAATTTGAGGAAATTTAGGAATTGCAAATAACGTCAAATGATTACTTATTTTTAATAGTACTAATAAATTATGTATCATACAATATCTATTACAAATTTACAAATATTTTTTTTTCTTTTATTATGTATCTATATAAGTATAACTATGAAACTAATTATGTCAAAAAAAGAAAAAAAAAACTATGAAACTAATTTTCAAGTTGAAATGTCAACTCCAAGGAATAAGTATATCTATTTATTACAAATCCAAAGTTGAATATAAACCTAATATTCACTAGTAGAGTCCAAAACTAAATTTGCATGGAGTACAAATATCTGGCCTCATAACCTCTCTCAACTAAAATCTAAAAATCGCCAATATATCTAAGATTTGGTGCCTATCATATGTTTGGAGTATTTTGAGAAATTGTTTGGAAAAATCTCCTATATTTGATAACAGGGCAACTAGATGCCCACTATTTGACAACCATAATAATGCTACATAAATTAGTTAAGGTGGATTTTAACACAGGGAGGTTGAAAAATGATTCATTATGGACCATCCCCAAAAATATCAGATATAGAAGGTTATGGCTATTTTAAAGCATTTGATATTTAATCCCCTTCTTTAAATTATATGTTGTTTACTCCATTTTGTTAAATGACTTAAATCCCAATTCTAAAATAAAAACCGTTCTTTGAAGGCTGAAGATGTCACTGTAGCTAGTAAAAGCAACTAAGAAATAACATGAAAATTTCAAAGCCACAATTATGCAACGTGAAAAAGAAGTAAACTTCTCAATTTGTGCATATACCATGTGTTTGAAATGATGCTGTTCAGTTTTAATTTATTTTCTTTTATTTGGGAATTGGAAAGGTACTTTTAATTCCATCAACTTATTTTTATATGATATTTTGCTAATAAATTGCACATTTTGGTAACCCAAGTTAATGATTATGTGTAATATAATTAGGATAGTCACCGCACAAGAGAATGAACATATTCTAAGTTTGTACATTTATCTAGCACTATGTTGGCTTTTGTTGGTAAATAGAAAGTCAGGTGAGAAATATGAATACCAATGGAAGTATACTAAAATATTCTCTAGTTCTACCATATCTTTGTTGTTCAACAAACTCGTTGTGCTAAATACTTGTATTAGGGATGATGCCACGAGACATCGCTTTCTCTCTCATGAATTTGTTTGCAAAAATTTCAACAAATTATTCTTTCTACGAGGATAATATATAACTATAACTATAAATATACATATAACCATTCATCGAGGTTCTAAGTGATCCATCTTATCCACATTTTCTTTTATATTATATCTAACGGTGCAATTTTAAGAGGTTAATCACGAGCAAGATTTTAACTTGACCATGTTATAGGCATCTAAATAGGCAATTGTCATTCATCAAATACACAACACTAATCTCTAAAGTTTTATTCTTAAACCCCTATTTTTAGTGGCGGTCATGGGTGGGGTTGGGAGAAAATTTTGGTCCAAGATAAACAAATGAAGTTAGGTCACATCAATTTTTGGTAGAGGGTTGGTTTAAGTTGTGTCATTAGGTCACAAAAAAATCATTTTGAAAAAATTGTTGAAAAATCATGTCATTAAAAGTAAAAAAGTAAAAAGTAGAAATGAAAAGTTAAAAACATAAAGATCAAGTCGAGTTAGTTAGGTAGGTATTGTGAGGACATGTCTTCTACTACATATACGAGGCCTCAACTTTCCTTTTATAGTATCAAACCTTAAGTTCACCTGAGTTGTAGAATCTACCTTTGTCGATGTCTCTCTGGATGAACCCTCCTTAGTTGTTTTATGTGTCTAATCTCCTAAAATCTTTGTTGAAACTGTATCTTCTCAAATCAAATCATAAGATTAAATTATGTAAGTATTAATGCAATGGTTATATACAACGAATGATGAGAAATAAAACTTAGATAAGTGCTTAATCCTTTGATCAATCATCTTGTTATCTTTCCTTTTCATGTAAGTTCATAAGAAGACCTTATCATTGCAAACCACCTTCCTAAGCTTTCCGGCATACAACATATAGGTATTTTTAATTAGTACAAATATATTTGATAATGAAGAATACCATACATGGTTAAATCATGAAGAATATATGTTTGAAAGCATACCATTCGAATAACATGCTTTAAGATTGATTAGGGGTGACTTAGGATGTGACTTTTTGGTAAGGGGTGTAGCCTATATAAAGGTTTGTTATATCATGCTCAACATGATCTAATGAGGAAAAATTATCTTCTAACTCTTGAAGGCCAGCTTCATATGAGGAGGGAAATCATTGTCTTAGTGATTTCCTAAAGACATTTGCCAATTGGCGAATGTAACAAATTAATAATTAAACACTAAAAATACTAAATTTGAAACCACAAAGATAACTAATTAATAAAATATATTGATTTAAACAAAACCAGCTTTTAGATGATACTCAAATGATGCTTGAAATAATCATTTTGTTCATCCTTATCTTCATTTTCCTTTAATTTGGTGTCTCGAACTAACGATATATTAATGGGATAAACTTTGTTAACTAAGTGGCCTCAATAACTCAAGAGGAGAGTGAATTGAGTTATAATAAAAACTTTTTCGCAAAGTAATTACCCCAAATTGTAAAGAATATAATGGTGAAAAGAGACAAAGAAAGGGCCTTTTTCTTTTGATTTGATTAATGAAATTCAAATAAAAACAAATCAAATCAAAAATTCAAACTATTAGAGCAGTAAAGAGAAGGGTTAGAGAAGAGTGTAATGCGATTCATCCTGGTTCGGTTGTAAACAGCAACCTACGCCTAGTCCTTAAGCCATGCTTGAGATTTATCTACTAACTTATTAGAGTTTATAGTGCAGCATGCCTTTTACACTCAAGGATACCTACCTTGACAACCCAACTTGGGACATTCCTCACCTTCTTGCTTTAATCACCCATTAGGGAAACCTACCCTAGTGTATCACTGGGAATTAACCTACCCTATAAACTTGAGTGAATAGTAAGACTTAAAGACTAGGAAAAATCTATTCTTAGACTAGGAGAAACCTACCCATCAATTTCTCAGCAACTAAGAGAAATCTATTCCTAGACCAAGGGAAATCTATCCCTGAATTTCTCAATAAAAAATAAAAACAAAAGCTATTACCACTCTCGATAGTGGAGATGTCACTAATTGAAGTTCTACGACTCATAATCCTCTCTAACCATTAGCTCAAGTAGAATAACGTCAATTCCCACTTAATCTCTCTGCTCTCAAAATTTGGTTGATGAAAAACCTTGTTTATAAAGGGATTCGTAGGATTAAATTACTTAGAAAATGTAATCCCTTTGATAGGATTTAATTAGGAAAATATAACAAATAAAATTAAATCAAATCTTTTCTTATCTTGAGAAAATAGCCATTAAGAATCGATTCCATCCACAAGAAGGTACATTCATAAATTAATTTTTCACTTTTCACTTAATTCCTTATCGTGGGAATAGATTCATAAGCCTTATTAGGCTTAGAATGATTTTTTTCAATCAAAATTCTTTTTCTTTTTAACTTAGAAACATTTCGCCTTTTCCTAATGTATCTCCTTGAGTTAGACTTAGATATAATTGATAAGCCTTACACAAATGCCTAAGACTTTGACATATGTCTTCACAGTAACTATTGTCTTGACTTTACTTTCTTCAACTCTTTTTTATTTTGCTTGAATTCCTTTTGGCTTTGAATTGGTCTTTATTGAACCTTTCTTGACTTTGGCTTTGTTTTTGTCAAAACACTTTGAGCAATCAACATGTTTAGAGATTATGTTCAACAAACTTTGTACAAATTCATCTCAGCATTTACGCTACACATAGTTTCAACTTTCATAATAATGTAAGATTAATTTCTTTTTACCCTTGGCAAGTAGCTTTGCCTAATTAGGGTGATATCTATCTCGATGATGTCCTGAAGGCATGCATTTGTTGGTTGGAAAATGTAATTGTAGCCTCCAAGTTGCTGAGTTTCGATATGTATAGATCAGTTCTTTAAAGCTTGGGTTGGCTGAGTTTGTTTGGATGGTCTTGGATCCTTGCCGAAGTCGTTAGGGGGGGACAAGCTTATTCATATTTCACTTTGACCTTACATTGACCCCATTATGGCTACAGACACCCCACCATGCAATGTGTGAGCCGCTATTCTTGCCTAAGAATCAGGGCTAACCTTCATTCACATATCATTGGAGAAAACCTCCTCCTTATCATAGAGATACATGACTATATGACTAGGAAAAAGTGAGAATCAAATGCTCTAGTGAGAAGTAATCTTTAGAAAACCAAATCTAGATAATCCTTTTTGCTAGAACATTTTGATGCCCACTATAAACATTAAATTTGCCAGAACATCAAAGGCATTTAACAAACATTAAATCTATAGCAACCATCAATTAAGTTTGTAATGTAGCATAAATTTTGCAGCACCTTAACCAAAATGAAGATTCCAAAGAGTAAATGACAATAACTCATATTCCCTGTTGCTATAGACTCCAAAAGCATTGAAAGTGCAAAAATCAAACATAGCCCACCACCTAGAGAAGAAACCGTGTAATACTATTATGGTCACTTCAATTAAGACTCCAAAATGACTATTACCACCACGCATTAACCCAGCCCCTAAGCATAAATCAACAATAAACTCTCTAGACAAATCTCTTGAGAAGGTGTAGTTGATGTCTCAAGTATAGAACTTGAAATGCAATTTTGTTTATAATAAGTTGAAGTTGAAGAATGAAGATAAAGTAGAATTAGCAGAATGCAGTGCTGCCATGCAATGCATTTTTTTAAAAAATAAAATAAATGAGAGATAACTACCTCTTCTTGAAGCAAAGTGGAATATTTTTAATTGAAACAAGACCACATATTTTTGTTGAAAGCTGCTTATATGTGATGCCAGCCCATGTTGTAGATGGTAAGGACAATAGAAGCATTATTAGCACATTAGTGTTAGCTGGATGCATCCTAATGTACTGACTTAAGTTAGAGCAAGTGCAATGTGTTTGCTTGTCACATGAATTTGACAAAAAAAGAGGCTACATGTTTAAAAAATGCAATCTCATGTACGTTTTCCTACAAAACCAAAAAGTTACCACACAAGACCATTGAGTAAAATGAATAAACCTAAAGTTGTCGGGCTTTAAGATTTGTGACTTAAAAAGAATCGAGCTAATTTGGCCCAGCCCGGCAGGCCAAATGGGCTAGGTCTAACCAATAGAATGCGATCCTGAAAAATATAGGGACTATTTTGGTTTTCTCTTTGTAAAATTCAAATAAAGTTAAAAAACAAAAAAACAAAACAGACCAATTTTGGCTCGGCCAAACGGGCTTATGAACCAGGTTAGGCCAAAAAAAGTTTGCTTTATGAAAAATCTGGGTAGGACCGCTTTTCACCCTATAACTCGCTAGGCTAGGCCGAGTCACTCGTTTTGACACCTCTAAATATACCATGATAGAATATACAATACAAGAAAGAATAATGACAATGTGAGATTAGACGTATTAAACCTTGATAGTAAGCATTGCTTTCTCCTCTTCATTTAAACTTGGACCTACCTCTTCTTGCCTTTTGGTCCTTGCTACCCACTTGATGAATTCTTCAAAATTAGAGGGAAGCAATGTGACTATAATTAAAAAAACCTTACGAATGTATTTTACATCATTTGATTTTAATAGAAGAGAAATATCATCCATTAAAAATTTTGCTATACTGACCTAAGTCTCATGCTTCCAGCTTTGTAAGATATATACATCAAACCTATTCTAACATAAACAATGTATAGCACAAACATGAGATACTATAAACACACACACGATACATCCAACCCACACCAATGTAAACAATAAAAAACATAAACATGACACACTACATACAATGCACACACATATACACACAGATGTCTTATATTCACATAATTCAAAATTTATAAGACTGTTAAATTACGAATGGGATTGCATGAAAAAGATACTAGTTAAAACATACATACAATAAACAATGAAATAATATGACAACATGAAAGTATCTAAATGGATATTTGCAAATAAAATATTGTAATCATAGGAATATGATGACAAACAAGGTATTTCCTCTATTCAAAAGTGGAAATTGTAGTTCACTTCATTGAAATATAATTGCTCGCTAAAAGATCACATAAACTAGAAATGAACTAACATGCTTTTAAGAACAAGTTCATTGTATCACAAAAACTAGGAATTATAATGCACAACATTGAAGGAATCCATGCATCTACACATGTGCACAAATAAAGAAATCATCCAACAGTTTAACACATACAGAGACATTTACTATATCTTGAAATGTCAAATTCTAAGTCATTAATTAACATAAAGAGAAATACCAGAATATGAAGCATGTTAGGTTCCATATGAGGCCGTGATATAAGCATGAACTTGAAGAGGGTAAAAAGATGAGCAACCATCATTTAAATCGTGTAATGAAAATAAAAAAATGTTAAGTTTTCTTATTCCTTAAATTGGCCAACTATAGTCCTAACTACATAATTTCTTATTTAAAAACCATTTAGTTCTTTGTGTTCATTGGCATCAACCCTTGAGTAAATTTGTATAGAATATATACAAAAAAGTTTATCCTCTAGATTCTTTAGTAGACTTATCAACAAGATTCATGCCTTCCCAAATATGTTCAAGTAGAGCCTAGTGGGGAGGATACTTATAACCTACAACATCCAAAATAAGTACCATGACCTTTCCAACATGATATCCTCCAATAGAAGAAAAATGACCATGTCTTGTCTATCATGAAAATAAAGTTAAACATATACTCTAACCATCTATAATTAAATATATGCACCAATTGAGTCTACCAAAATAGATTTTATATGAAGTAGTGGAATAGATAAGAATTATTTGAATAAATCAGTGTGCAAGGTGATAAGAAATCAATGATCAAACCAAGAAAGCTTTCATATTTTCTATTATGTCAAAGGTCCATAAACCATAGTACATACTTGTTTGAGGGCAACTCTATGGTATGATGAGATTACGTGACAATCATCAGACATTGAACACTTGATGACATATTCATGAAAAGCATTAATGCTGCCATGGCTAGCACGAAAGGCATCAACTTTTGCTTCAGCACAATGAACCAACACACACAAGTTTCCCAAACATGATGCCTATAGCTTTGACCTTTTTAAAAGGCTCACAACACTCTAACATAAATTCATTAAACTATCTTTAAGGGCTTGCACACTACAAGAAAATCATGAATTAGTGAGGGAAATATTCCCTTACAAATCTCTCACTAATTAGCAAAAGATTAGCGAGAGAACAACTCTTCCGCTAATCCCTTGTTAATTAGCGACATATTTGCAAGGGAATGACAATTTACGAGTGACTATTTTTTTTCGCAACTGCCTTGTAAATGAGGTTCATGAAATTAAGAAGATAAAAATTTAATTTAGTGAGGATCTAGTTTCTCATCAATTCCTTGTTAATTGATAAGGGACCTATTCCCTTGCAAATCCCTCACAATATTTAGATAAATAAATTTAAGTTAGTGAGGGAATATTTCCTTTGCAAATCCCTCGCTAATTAATTGTAAAAAAATTAATTAAATAAAAATTATATTTAATAATTTAATTAAATAAATTAGATGAGTTTATAAAATAACTTAAAAATTATAGCATGGAAGAAGTGGTTAGATGAATTTATGTTTATAATATTATGTTATATTATTGTTATTTTATATTATATATAATACATATTACGCATAATAATATTATAAAAAATTATTTTTTGGAATAAAAATTTAATTTAAAATAAAAAAATAACGTATAAAAAATTAATTGTAAATTGATAAGGGAAGTCAATGTATATATGTATCTATTAGTGAGATGATAAGATTAAATTATGTAAGTATTAATGCAATGGTTATATACAACGAATGATGATAAATAAAACTTATAAGTTTGCTTAATCCTTTGGTCAATCCTCTTGTTATCTTTCTTTTCTGTGGAGGTTCCTAAGAAGACCTCATCAATGCTAACCACCTTCCTAAGCTCTTTGGCTCATAGCATGTAGGTATTTTTAATTAGTACAAATATATTTGATAATGAAGAATATCATATATATGTTTAAATCATGAATAATATTTCTTTGAAAGCATGCCATCCGAAAAGCATGCTCTAATAATGAACAATTGTTTATGTCTCTAATCTCGTATTGTTTTTTTTTTTAAATTGTGTTTGCTCAAATAAAATCATAAGATTAAATTATGTAAGTATTAATGAAATAATTATATACAATGAATGATAAGAAATCACATTTATATAAGCCTGCTTAAACATTTGGTCAATCCTATTATTATCTTCCATTGAGGTTTCTAAGAAAACCTCATCGATGTTGACCACCTTCCTAAGCTTTCTTGTTTACAACATGCAGGTATTTTTAATTGGTACAAATATATTTAATAATGAAGAAGACCATACATGTTTAAATTATAAACAATATATCTTTGAAAGCGTACCATCCGAATAGCATGCTCTAAGATTGATGAGAGGTGACTTAGGATGTGACCTTTTAGCAAGGGGTGTAGCTTATATGAAGGTTTGTTACATCATGCTCAACATGATCTAATGAGATAAAATTATCTTCTTACTCTTGAAGGCCAGTTTCACATGATGAGGGAAATCATTGTCTTAGTGATCTCCTAAAAATATTTGTCAATTAGAAAATGTAATAAATTAACATTTAAACACTAAAATACAAAATTTGAAACCACAAAGATGAACTAATTAATAAAATATATTAATTTCAAAAGCAAGCTTTTGAATGATACGTAGATGATGCTTGAACTAATCATTTTGCTCATCCTTATCTTCATTTTCTTTTAATTTGGTGTCTTAAACTAACGATACACGTTTCAACTTTCGTAATAAGGAAAGATTAACTTCTTTATACCCTTGGCATGTAGCTTTACCTAATTAGGGCGATATCTATCTCGATAATCTCCTAAAAAAATGCATTTGTTGGTTGTTAAATGTAACAAATTAATATTTTCACACTAACATACTAAATTTGAAACAACAAATATGAACAAATTAATGAAATATATTAATTTAAACAAAGCAAGCTTTTCGTTGATATACACAAATAATTTCTAATCTAATCTCAATTATTGTTATTATCCTCATTGTTGTCATTTTCCTCATCTTTTTTACCTTGATTTGATGCTTAAACTAATAATACTATAATAAGATAAGCTTGTTTACATAAATTCATTGTTTATATTTTTATATGTTATCAGTAATTTCTTTTATACGTTGCTAGTATTTTTTTTTTTAATGTTTCCTTTGACAATGATGTGCAATGGTTGAATTTGTATAATGATTTACTATTTTTATATACTTATATTTATTTATACATGTGATTGTTGAATTTTTTAAGCTTATATCATGATTTTATGATAAAAATGATTTTAATTTTAACACCTTAATTTATATTTTAATCATGTTTTGATTATTAAATATTTTAATTTTTAAAATTATTGATAGGTATATGGTGATTTTTTTTTGTGTCACATAATTTTTTTAAAAACTGATGCTTAAATTTTATTTTTTTTTAAAATTAAAAGTAGGTAAATGGTGACTAATGATTTTTATTTTTAATGTTTTTGTGATATACATAATGTTAATATATTAATTATTTACTTACAACATCTTATAAGTGTTTATGTAGCAATGCGTTCAAATACTTCAAAAATTTGTAATCACTTATCAACATGTATATCCAAACGTAAATAACTTATTAAATTTTAAACATTTATAACATATATAAGCTCTTATATAATAAGAACATATTTAAAAAAGACTTAATTTAACTGTTTTTCCAAATGGCCAAATGACCCTTCGATTGATAAAACCATTGGCAATAAAATACAACTACCATATTTGTTAGTTGGTCATGATAATATATTTCAAAAACATTTTAATGAATTTGTAAAAATTATTTTCTCCTCCTTCTAACCCTTTTTACATATACCTTGTTATATATTTATTTTTTATTGGCTTAATTGTATTTATGATCTTAACCTTTTGTAATCTGGCAAATTTTGCTCCCAAAGTTTCAAAACGTTGCGAATTTTACCCTTTTGTCAATTATCCATTAAATAACTAACAACTTGTTGATGTGGCCTTTATGATGTGGCATAACTTAATAACATGGTATTATTTTTTTATGGCTTAATTGTACTTTTTACCTCCAAACTTTCGCAATTTGATAATTTTTACCCCCACATAATTTTTTTTGGTGGATTTTGCCCCCAAAATTTCAAAACGTTACGAATTTTGTCTTTTCGTCAATTGTCCATTAAATGACCGACGATCCACTAACATGATCTTTATGTCATGACATAATTTAACGACATGATATTATTTTTTTATGGTAACTTTTACCATTGTCCCCTGCCACTATCTTAAGAAATTACTTACAACCCATTAAATGTTTCACTAATTAAGACAATTTTCTTCTACATATAAACACATTATAATGGTAAATTAGCCAATGATTTTCAAAATCACAATCAAAAGGACAATGATAGTTCCCAAAGATGCAATTGTAGCACCCTTCCAACACTTCTCCATCCTTCTTACCTTCTTTGCCTTCTTCAACAAGATTTGTCTTGTTCTTCTAAACCCTAATAGATAAAAGAAAGTTAAAGCTTGGTGGAGTAATTGGTTTGCGCAGTTGTAGGAGTATTTCTTTAGTTGTGAGAATCATGGAGGTTAGGAATGAGATGTCTATTTGCATCGTATTCCATATTGCAAAGGAGGAGACAACAATGTTGTTGTGACATTAAAGCTTGTTGTTGACTTCTTGGTTTAAAGAAAATCCTAGGCGTCATTTTTGTGGCTATAGGTCGTATCAGGTAACGTTTGCTAAGTTTATGTTAAATGATGGTTGAATGAAAAGATAAACATGTCTTTGTTCATGTAAGGGCTGGGGAAAAAAGGATGTAATTTCTTTGAATGCTTTAATCTTGATGTTAATGGACGTGAGAAGAAAGATCTGAGGAATGTGTTAAAGAGGGTGGGGGAGGCAAAAATGATGGAGAAGAGTTGAAAGTCTGCTGTAATTGCATTTTGGAGGATTATCATTGTCCTTTTGATTGTGATTTTGAAAATTACTGGCTAATTTACCATTGTAATGCGTGTACATAGAAGAAAATTGCCTCAATTAATGAAACTTTTAATGGGTTATGGGTAATTTTTTGAGATAGTAGAAGGGGACAATGGTAAAAGTTACCATAAAAAAATGACACATCATTAAGTTATGCCACGTCAGTAGGTCGTTACTCATTTAACAAACAATTGAAGGAAGGGCAAAATTTGCAACGTTCTAAAACTTTGGGGGCAAAATCTACCACAAAAATTATTTGGGGGGAAAATTCTATAGATTGCAAATGTTTTGGGACAAAAAATGCAATTAAGCCATAAAAAATAATGTCACATCATTAAGTTATGTCACATTATAAAGGCCACGTCAACAGACTGTTAGTCATTTAATAGACAATTGACAAAAGGACAAAATCTGCAATGTTTTGAAACTTTGGAGACAAAATCTACCAAAAAATTATTTGGAGGTAAAATTTGCTAAATTATGAAAGTTTGGGGTAAAAAAATACAATTAAGCCTTTTTTGTTTTACCCTTTACTCAATGTTTATGTGTGAAACTTTTACTAATTCAAATAACACGTGTGCAATGCAAAAGCTTCTGAAAGTGGATCCTAATATTTTATTAATGCCTTCATTTTTGTGTTGGTGACCTTGTTTACCTCATTTTGTATTGATACGTAAATAACATTAATAAAAGTGTGTGATGTGTGAAATCATGAACTTGGAAATTGTACTCATGGACATATAGTGTTTAAATTTGAGACTTCTAATGTCATAAACCACTAAGGAAGTTTGTGTATACAAATAAAAGCTTCTATATCATTAATTGAGTTAGATTGCAAGAATGCACCAAAATCATATATATAATTGATAAGTAGCCCTTGTACAATACTAATATCTAAGATAAACTTACTCAAGCATAAGATTTAACTTCATTACAATTTGTTAGGACATGTAGATAAACAAATTTCCTTGCATACTTTTCGATAAAACTTAGAGATGCTAATTTTGAAAGATGGAAGCTTGCTCGTGTCCCTCCAATTGAAATTAATCATTGGTTGATGGCTGGCTATGAGATTAACCTATTTGCAGCCTTAGTTTTTTTTATTACCATTGCGAAGTATGACTAATTTTTGTTAGAAAACATGATTGGCTACATTTAGTGGGGTCTCCTCTTCCAACCACAATTTTTTCTATTCCTAAGACTCGAATCTGAGACATTGTTTAAAGAATCCAAATCCAGTACCACTCAAACTAACGACATATTGGTCTAACCTTAGTATGTTTTTTACTTTATTGTTTTTTTTTTTTCTCTCAGTTACCAAAAACCCAAATATCTAAGAGAAAGTGTACAAAAGTGGAGCGGAATAGTCATTTCCCATGTGACAATATTTTCCCACAGTGCAATTGGATTTTTTTTCTTTTGAATTACGAAATGACAAGAAACTTTAGACTTTTATACGACAAACGTGGTGTTAACTTTCTCGTATAACATCCTTTCCATGCACAAAGGAATCTTTATACAGCAAAGTCATTTATTTGGGGGAAATCTCCACAAAAAAGAAGAAGATTTGCTTTGTGCAAGTGGATTAATCGTGGGGGGAGGGGATGTCTTTTTCTTTAAAGTAAACCCCTATTAACTTTCATACTTCAGTTTTCCTTTACCATATAATATGTACTATGATATGATTTGTGCTATAATCTCTACCTTTATTCCGATTGTAAAGAAAAGAGGAAAGGTGTGACAACATCGCAAAAGTTAAAAAGTTGATTTCCAGTGTCACAAAAACTATCGAGTAGAGGGGTAAAAAAGTTTACTCATTGGATTGCCTAGAATGATACAATTCTTTAGTTGAAATTAAAAACATGACAACATATCCATTTGATATATATAACCGAATCCTGAGCCATGTTATTATGAGAAAGAAAACATGATTCCTTCGAAAAAAGACAATCATACTTCTTGAACACGTGGTTTGTCTTTGCAAGTTTTACAATTTGTTACCACAGAATATTCTGCCAGCCAAGGACAGAGAATCAGCTTTCGGAAAGCACCAATAGCACTAGCTAGCACTGTGTGGCTTAAGGTAATAATGTAACAAAATGCAATGAATAAAAGAGAACCAATGATGAACGCGCCAATTAAATAGTATTGACTATTTCCTCTTGTGAGATATTTTCATTTTTATAAAATTTAATTCTTGTCGTTAAATAAACTTTTCAGAGGTTCATCTTTTTTGTGGCTGACATGCATGTCTGATCTTTTTTCTGGGTGTGTGGCGCTGTTTTCTGCTACATTTATTAAATCCATAAATATATGAGAGAATAACGGTACAGGAGAATATTACAAACCAAATATCACGACTTAAAGGCCAAGACAAAATGGCAAAAACCTAACGATAAAATAACGGAAGGAAAAGGGACAAGTGACGAGATGAGAATTGCTTTGTGAATTTTATTGGGATTCTGTGGCAGTGGTCCAGGTAAGGTATCAAACCAAATCTGGTTAAATTTGTTGATACTGAGCAATGACAATAAATTCTACACTTTGGCTGCCAAAGCCTTGACTGCTAGGAACTTATTGCCAAGGGTAACACACCTATAATCCAAAAGAAAGGAAACAAAGCACCAAGAATATTCCCAAAAATGAGGTTTCCCCACTACGACAAAAAAAGGAGTTAAACTACACTAGCCACATATTTTAAATATATTTCAAATAAAAGTACAATATTATATATATATAATCTATTTTTATCAATTAGTTGGATTATAAAAAAAATAAAAGTACAACTAGAAGATAAAAATAAAGATAGGTTTTTTTTTTTGTCAATAAATTTATTAAAACACTTATTTATAATAGTTTAACGCTTATTAATTCAAAATAAATTTAAGGGAAGCTTGTTCAATTTTATTTATTTATTTTCTTGGAAATTGTTTTGTTAGTAGTTATTTGGAAGAGCGGTGGACATAAACAATGGCCGAAATCCAGCAACCCTGAGCTACATTGAGAAAGCCCAAGTGGTCATGATTCATGGAAAAATAAACTAAACATGGACCTACGTAAATTATTCGGCTGAAAGTATAGCAGAAGCCATATATAAATTAACCTCTAACCTACCAAGGAGTGATTCCCAATGAAAGCAAATTACAATATCCAGTAAGCTTTACTTACAGTGTCAGAAGTTTGAATCTTAAAACTGTTAGGCATGGCCTTAACCATTGCTCCAAGCCCAAAATTGCACGATCTCTTTTACTTAGGCATGGCCCAAAACATTTCCTCAAGCCCAAAATTGCATGAACTCTTGCTTAGGGGTGGGGTGGACAGAGAAAACTCTCACCCAATGTTATTTGTTTACCACATAAACTAATTCTTTTGTTACCAAAAGAAATCTACCCATAATATCCAGAAAAGTTAATCAAAATACCTCTGTATTTTTAAAGAATATCACAAGTAATTTTAAAATGTTACTGAAGTTAATGGATTTGTTCACGTAATTGTTAGGTTATTGATGGTTCATGATCTAACGTAGATATATCCTCATTTAAAATCGTTTTTTAACAAATTTATCTAAACAAAAACTTATTCTGACTATAATCAATTATACATATAATCGATTATTAAAATAATATAATTTTTGCAACTGTCCCAAAATTTAAATGAGAAAAATGCATTCATATAGTATATTTAAATTAATTGCAAACGGTAGACACTATAATTAACGTTCAGTTTTACAGAAAAAATGTATTTTATCGCTGTACATAACTCTTTAATTTGAGCAATATATAAACCTAAGCATGGGTATGAATGACATTGAGCTTAAACACCAACGAGCTAGGCACTATAAATCGAATGAAGCCACTCTTTAATTTTTAGCTACAAATACGAAATATTTGCATTTTCATAATATTAGAGAAAACTGTGCATAGAAAATTGCAAAAATGAGAGGAAAGTAATTTACTCTCAAATTGTGCACCCCTAAAGTTAGCGTTCAAATTAATTTTAATGTATTCCAAATTTATATCCTTGTATTTTAACTCTTTCATATCTCAGAACATAATTTACAAGCCTAAAAATCCTTGGAGATTCTAGAACACTATAATTGTTAGCAATTCAACTAAAATTAACGAGGGAGCTGAATTACTATGCTTGTGAAAATTTTCTCCGTAGACAATAAAAGAACACAGCTGTTTTTCAATACCATATTTTCTTGTTCATAAAGACTTAATTAGTTTTAGTAGCCTGTTTTGATTAATGTGTGATTATGATTCCTTAATATTTTTTTACTCACATTCCCTTAAATTTTTTAATTATTTCAATTCCTTCAATTATTTAAATTGTTATGATTAAGTGTGTGTTTGGATTGTAGAGGCACCAAATGTCCGTTTGCACTTTTCAAAACACAAAACGGAAAAACAACTACATTGATAGATTGAAAAAAACATGAGTTACGTTTAATGAAACTATAACCCAAACACATCATAGGTCCTTCAATCACCTTTCTTCTACCTGAAAAAACTCTAAATTCTCTTTCTTTTATTTCCTCAAAATCACCATGAATTGTACCAACTTAGCCATGTTAAATTTTGTTTACTCAAAATCTATCAATTAAAAAACCATTTCACCCTAAATTGGAAAGAGTATATAAGCTATGCACGTGTAAAACAATTTTATACTTTCATCTAATCACAAACTAATATGTATAATAAATTTGTTGACTTCTACAATAATTACCTTAAAAGTCATATCAAGAGTGATTCTTGATTTGTTAACAGTGTAAAACTTTTATACTAACAGTGCAAATTATTAAACTCAATTGAAAATCCCCATTTTTTTTTTCCTCTTATAAAATCTTAACCTCCCCTACAAATCCTTTTAAATCATTTTTCTATCTCAAATTAGTGTTTAAGCTCTAATAATCTGAGTAAAACAAATAAGAATTTAAAGATTCTATGTAAAGAAAAATTGACAGAAGGACTTAACTATAACAAATAAAAATTTAAGGAATTAAATTTGAACAAAAAGTTATTATAGAATCAAAATCACATATCAATCATAATTGAGAAAGTAAAATACACTTTGTCCATATCATTCACCGACGAAGCACAATCTCCAACACTAGTATGGATTATCAAATTTGGAAAAGAAATTTAAATGCACTTTTGCTAAGATTAAGAGTTTCAGGTGAAGAAAAAAAATCATATATACGTTTCCTACATATTCAAGAGATGTAGTGTCCAGGAACTTGAGAGGGACAAATATAGCATTTAAAAATATATGCACAACAGTTGATCAATACAGAAAAATCAAAAGAAAACTTTGCCTCATTATACATCAAGTTTTTTGGGCAGAATATTCGAGGCTGTAATAAAAGCATAGACCACGATTCCACGTTGAACTTCAAATTTCAAAAGAACAGCACATCAATGAAGGAACCTCCAATAAATAAACAATCAATATATACAATTTTCATGGTATGAGCATGACTCATTGTGATCCTATCAAGACTAGTAATCTTCACGAGTTTAACCAAAAGGCAAAACAAGTTGATGCAAAATGATGGAAACTCAGTTGAATTTACCTACCTATTTGTTTCACTAGGATTGACGCTTCCACTCATTTCCAAACAGTCGTTTATGTTTCCTACCCTGCAAAAATATCCAAATGTCAAGTTATGGGCCCATCGTATATTAGCCCTTTGTACTCAGTTTCACCCGTGGAGAATTCCTGTTATTCACATGCATCAACAGTACGCACATGATATATTTACAATGTGCATTCACCAGTGACACCAAATACCAAACTCAGATTTATGAGATTCCACCTAAAACTCTCCTCAGATCAGACTTCTGCTCTGCAGTTAACCTTGAAGGATACTTGACGTCAAGCTTAATTCTCAAATTCCCCTTCCTCCCAGGCTCTTTTGATATAGGCATTCCTTCATTAGGGACAACAACCTCAGCACCAGGTTTGACAATATCTGTCAATGGGATCATGAGACTCCTTCCATCCAACGTGGTGAGATCCAATGTTTTACCAGTAAGGGCCTCAAGAAGGGTTATCTCCTGGTTGATCACCAAATCATTACCATCCCTTCTATAGAGAGCATGTGGTTTCTCATCTATCACAAAAATAAGATCTGCTGGGATGACACCAGGCTCCTGGTTACCCTTCTCTGGGAAGGTAACCTTTGTTCCTTTCTTCCAGCCAGGTTTTATCTCGATAGTCAAAATCTCCTCCACATTCCGAGATTTGCTGAAATGGAATTGCATGTGTCAAATATTGTCAACAAACAAAAATATCCACTTCTCATATGTAAAAGAACCAAGGCAGAATTTTTCCTAAAAAGACGTTTATGCTGTCAGTATAAACAAGGCAAATCTTTCCCTGTTTCTTCAAAGTAATAGGGTAATTAGATTAACTATCAGATTGCAATTTTCAAAATACTCTGCAACCTTCATATTTGAATTTTGGAAGACCTGTGTCTAAACTGATAAATCAGGGTAATGGAGGTTCCTACTGTAGAAAAACAATAATAAGCTAATCAAATCACTACATGCAACCATAAAAAAGAAAAAGAAAAAAAAGAAAAAAGAAACTAAGCTTAATTACACTTTGGTCCCTGTAGTTCCACCAAAGTTTGACTTTGGTACTCAAGTTTAAATTGCAACAATGTACCCCATAGTTTCAAATTGATGCAATCAAGTTTGATACCAAATAAATTGGCTCCTTTTTATCATGGTCAAGAAATAAGCTTACTTTAAACATATAAATAGTTGATTTGTCAAGTAATGAAAAAGAAATAGTTGACTTGTCTTGTATTGTATATCAATTATCTTCTCAAACTTGAAAATTTATTAGCATATAAATATTTATTCTTTATTTAACTCAAAGTAAGTATCTTGACCTATACAAATCCTATAGCTTTCAAAATTTCCCAAGATTAAGGCAGTACTGAACATGATACACAACTGTACCATTGCTACCTTGACTTGCATAAAAAAGGGCAGCAGTCCAACACATGAGGATCCCACTAATGTGAAGTTAGGGGAGGGTTACATGTATGCAACCTTACACTAGAGAGCAAATAGATAGGCTGTTCGTGTGACTGAAACTTGTTGAGCCTAGGAACACCATCTACCATGACTTGCTGGACACATTTTTAATCTAAATCACTATTTGAAACTAATATGGATATTATTCTTAGTCCATGCAATGTAAACCTTAAATTGCATCTATATCTTTGCGATTAACTCCATTGTAAATGTACTAAAACAGCTTTATTTAGCAAGCTGACTAATTATGAAAAAGGCTTCCATGTCAAGCAAACCAAGTTAAATTCCAGGATGACTAATAAACACACAACATTGTTTCAAGCCATTCCAAATAGGTAAGAAAAGCATATATGGAGAAGCAGGTTTCAATTTAATCACTTCAGGTTTATTGAAATGGATATGCTTTAGTTAAACTTTTATTTTATATTCTTGCTCCCATATTTTAATGATTAAGCAGAAACCTCCTGGTTTACATATATTCACTAATGATTTATGAACCAATATATGGTATAAGGAAAAGTCATCAACTAAATACAAACTTACCAGGGTGTTTAGTTTGATTTCAGTTTTCATTTCAATTCACATGTTAAAATAATTACAAAAATTTAACATTGTATTCATTTTTCTTCTTCATTTCAAAATTTTGGGAATGAAATGGTAAAAGTAAACATTTTCTTATTTTCTCCATTTCCTTCACAAAATTTTGAAAATATAAAGCACAATAAATACAGGATGACATTTTCTGTGATTATTAAGACATATCAACTTCAAATGAAAATAGAGTACAAGCCAAACAACGTTCTTAATTGTCTTACTTTCACGTTAACATTCATCTCAGTGTTTTAAATTCTGGATAGTGGGGCAAAGTGGCCAGCCCCAAAAACATCATAGTGGGATAGTCACTATTCTGAATTTTTTTATCACTATTATTATTTAGTTTATTATATTATATGTTATGCTTTATTAAGTTTTATATTACTATTATTATTTAGTTTATTATATTATATGTTATGTTTTATTTAATTTTTATTACTATTATTTAGTTTATTATATTATATTATATGTTATGTTTTAAATAAAAAAATAAAAAAAAAGAGAAGCTAAACTAGACTCAAAATAGAGACCCAACAAACCAAAACAAACAAAAAAAAAAGGAGAAAAAACTGAAGGGATTAGGGGCAGTTATTACAGTTGTTGGCAGAAATTAGGAGTACTTACATATTAGTAAATGTGTGTATTGTTTTATCAAGTTTGGTTATGTAGTTATGTATTTTAGGAGCAGTTATTTTATGTATGGTCTAATTGTAGGCAGTTATTATGTTTTATAGGAGCAGTTATTATGTAAAATTTGTATAAAAATGCCCTGTAGGAAAGGAGTGGCCAGGAGAGTATATTTGGAATTTCTTTGGACAGGGTTATTCCTTGTAGGAGTTGTTAAAACTCTGGGACAGCTTTGCTGCATTTTTCTATTAAATTAGTGCCCCTAAATCTCAAATTTCAGTGTTCTATCAAAAACACTTAAAAAATGTTTGGGCCAATTCCCCCAACCCTAACCTTTCTTTACTATAACCCTAAGACCCCAGCAGCTCAGCACCGTCTCCCTCATCTTAGAAGTTTCAATTGCAAATGTGGAGGAGAGCAAAATGCAGCTTTGCAGAGACAGAGAGAGAGATTGCAGATGGAGAAGGAGGCGGAAGGGGCTGTGGCGACGAAATAGTTTAAGAGGAACGGCACAGCACTCATGGGAGTGATGCTATCATGCTGTGGTTCCTGCTATTCCAGCCACGAAAGAGTCTGAGATGGCCGAGACACTGAACCATGCCACTACGGTGGCCCCTCGTGTTCATTTCATCTTACTAACTTTAATTGACAAAGGCAAGTTCTAGAAGTCAGTAAGTATCCTAGAATTGGAATATGGTATCAAAAGGAATATTCCATATATATAAGTTCTGAAGGAAACAATTGTACAGCAAATATTTAACTTATAAAACAAAGCAGGCCACCAAAGTTTAAACAGTCTGAGACTGAACTTACATTATTTCACCTGTGTTTATGAGCTACATATAGAATATAATTACTTCTCTATGGTAAATATAAGAAACCTCTGTGAAATGAATTTATAAATCATTATCATGTCCAGAAGTGAAAAGTAATAAGCTAGATAGAACCATACAAGCATAAAAAGAATCCACTGCTTAGCCATTCCCTGATCAAAGTCTACTTCACTCTTAAGAAAACAATGCACAAATTCCTAGTAGCCCGGGTAAAATACCAGTGAAATTCTCAAGCAGCAGAAGAGATAGGCAAAAGCCAGGGTGGTGAAATTATCTTTGAAATCTTAGTGTGGAAGCCTAAAGTTCACTATATAAGTGATCACTAAGGCAACAGGTTTTGATCAAGATATCAACACAGTACCCAAATGCTAAGGCAGTCCTGATAGCTGATGGTCTTAACATAATTAAGCACTATATTAACTAGGTCCAGCTGAAGCAAGTGCTAAGTGTGCATGGCACTCATTACCTGCCTCTTACTGACAAACATAAAATGCATATCTTACTGCATTCCCTTTCACAATAATTTATCATGTCCATAAGGTCAAAAGCATCACAAATGAACACTCACAGGATTCCAAGATTTGAGTGTAAGCAACTTTCCAGGACATGTTATACTTAAACACTTATGAACGACATCCTTTTATCCTTAAACTAGAAACAGATTAAGAGGCAGTCGTGAAATTATTTTCTGTTGTTAAAGAAATGGCCCATGAAAAATTTCTGCTAACTAGGAAAACTTGCTCTTCCAAGATTGACAGTGTATAGATTCATTATGGCATTCATATTTACGTTACACACGATCCCCCAAGTGAAATCTGACATCATCACCTAAGCCACAAAGTCCACCTTCCGTCCTTTGTTTCAGGGTAAATCAAAATACTCTGCCATATCTTTCCACTCAAATATAGAATGATAAATGACCCAAGCATAGACAGGCAATACACGAGAAAGAAAAAAAAATAAAAAATGAAGTCATATTACCTAGCTAGTCAAAGATTT
Organism: Spatholobus suberectus; assembly: GCA_004329165.1. Taxonomy (NCBI): domain Eukaryota; kingdom Viridiplantae; phylum Streptophyta; class Magnoliopsida; order Fabales; family Fabaceae; genus Spatholobus; species Spatholobus suberectus. Next base: position 61,399,571 of record CM014729.1, read on the forward strand.
GGACTTCAAGAACAACCAAACATAAAGTTGTTCAGCGACCACTATGTTACATAGCTCCATTCAGTCAAAGGGTAAGGGAAGCAAAGTTTAGTAGGTAAACGCTAACCTAAAGGCCTGTGCCTTCAATGTCAAACAGAATTTCAAATTTGCAACTAGAACTCTAGAACTTAGAAGCTAAGGCAATCCTCCATGGTAAACGCATGCGCACACACACAAAATTGGTGGAGTAGGTGGAGAATTCGAAATTAAAAAGTAACCCTAACACCGATTCAATGTACTTCATTTTCACCCACGATTGAAAATTAGTTTCAACCAAACGCGCCCTTACACTAATCAATCGACCAGTAGACTAATCAATCCACGAAACAATCTCAAACAAGCACATTAGTCAAATCAGGTTAGGGCTAAGACTCTCTTTTACCCAAACGCATCGTAGACGTTCCTGGAGATCTTCATCTTCTTCTTGACGCCTTTGTAGAGGTCCTCCAAGCTGCACGGAAGCGCGTTCTCCACCGCGGCGGCCTTCCTCGCGGCGCCGCCTCCAAACCCGGCGCCGTTGGAGGTCCGGAAGAACCCGTCGCGGCGGGAAGAGGCCCCTCCGCCGACGTCGGGGCCGAATAACTCGGCGTAGATGTCGTCGGCGTCGCGCGGGTTGAAGCGGAACGACGCGGGAGGCTGGTTCGGGCGCTGGTGGCTGTGGTGGAAGGCGCGCGCCGACGAGGAGGAGGAGGAGGAGGAGGACTGCGGCGGCGGCGGGAACTGCCCCGATTTGAGAGCCTCCTCGCCGTAGAGATCGTAGATCTGGCGCTTCTGCGGGTCGCTCAGAACGTCGTAGGCTTCGGAGATTCGCTTGAATTTCGCCTCGGCCTCACTCTTGTTCACGGGGTTCTTGTCGGGGTGCCATATGCGCGCGAGTCGCTTGTACGCTTTCTTCAAATCCTCGTCGCTCGCGTTGCGGTTCACTTTCAGTATGTTGTAGTAATCCATGCCCATAACGGTGTCGTTTCGCGGCTCCGGTGCGGCGGTGGCGGGGGAGGGTGGAGGACCGTTGGAACTGACGGTTACGATTTTGGAGGTGGAGTGCTCAACGAAGATTGGAGGAGGAAAATAAAAATGAATTATGAAATCGTAATCATATGCGGGTCCCCTGCCATTATGACCTACCCGGATTAGTTTCTGTTTTTTCGGGTAATTCAACTTTTTGTTTTTTATTTTTATTTATTTTTATTTGGACGTGCAGTGCAGGAAGAAGCAACTAGCTGGGGGTGGGATCAATCTATCTATCTGCGTTTTGTGCTTCCGTTGATTGTGTCGGGTCTGACCCGTGGGCCTTTCGTAAAAGGGAGAAAGGTGTTTTGGAAGAAACTCAAGTACTCAACTTTCATAAGGGGAAAAATAAAAAAAATCAATTCAGAATCTCCGTTTTTAACGCGGGGAGAATTTTCTCTTGTTTTAATTAATTTGAATGTGCTATTTTGGATTTTTTTTATTTGTCATAGTTTTTTTAATTAATACAGATATTCTCCTTGAATCTCTTGATTAATTTTTTTTGGTGGGCACTTGGTTAGTTTATCATAGATTTTAGGATATGATATGACAATAAGCTTTAGTAGTTGGAGGAGTAAATTTAAATTACATTGTTAAAATCTTTTACACAAACAATGTATAAACTAGTTTGTTTGAAAAAGTTTAATGGCTATACTCTGTCAGTGTAAAAAAATTTATATTATCAACCAATTAAAAATTACCATTAATATAACTTTTAAGGTAATTATTATAAAAGTCAACAAACTTATCATATATAATGAGTTATGATTGAATGACAGTGTAAAATTATTTTATACTGTCAGTGCATAGACTATTTTCTCTATTTGAAATGTGAAGACAAAGGCATACAATGTGTAGACGAAACATGTAGGAAAATTGTTTAGCTCCATTGGCCAAAAAATTATGGTTGGCTCTCAGAAGTTTACAATAAAGAAAAATAAAGAAAAAGAAACAATTGAAACACTTAAAAGTTACTCCATTATGTAGAGTAGTGTGAAATCCTGTCATGAATACTACGTTATTATTATCTTTCTTCTTGCCTAACTTATTTGGTAAGATATGAGAAAAAGACGTAAAGAAAGTGTAAACTCTACATTCGATCTTTCAAAGATTTTTAGTAATTTTGATTAAGTTATTAACAAATCATAAGTATTGATTAGTATTCAAACGACGGTTGTTAGGTCATCATTTGACCTTAATTTAATTTTAATATATGGTAACTTTTAGCTCTTGTGAAGTTTTATAGACATAATCAATGTTTTTAAAACCGGACCGGTCATTGACCGGTCAAGACACTGGTTCAAAATTCAATGGTTGAACCATAGTTGAACCAGCATTAATAAAATAATACATAAAATAATATTAAAAAAACATAATATCATAATTTTATAATACTAAAAATTAAAAATAAAACATAATTTTATAGGTTCTTTACATTTACAATATCTACAAAATTGCAAATCAAATATATCATGATACTTAAGTATAATTTTTAACTATACACATCAACATTTATTAATAAAAACAAGTTTATATTTAAAATAAAAAAGAAAATAATAAATACTTTAGGTTGTTTTTTATTTTTTTTAAGAAAAAAAAATTAAAATAATGTTGTATTAAGCATTTTTCTTTGATTCGTTGTGAATCGGTTCTTGACCAATTTTACTAGTTTTTGACCAGTTTTCCAATTCTTTGACTGGTTTTATCGGTTTTTGACTGGTTTTACCAATTTTTGACTGGTTTTTCGATTCTTTGACCGATTTTTCTTCAGGCCAGTTCTATGGTTTATTTAAATCGGTCAAGTGACCGATTCACTAGTTTTCTGATCCGACTGAAAAAAATTATTATAGATGTACTTAAAAAATTATGAACAAACAAACCTTTATGTAAATATAAATTTAATGTATCCTTGACATACCTCGAACACTAGGTGAATTACCGTACATATTATTTATTGTAATGGGAGTGAATCATCTATTTAGTCTTTAAAATTGTAATAGTTAGTTAAATTGGTCCATAAAATTAATAAAATAGCATAATGATGCTGAAATTGTAAATTATTAATCAATTTAGTTTTTGAAATTGTAATGGTTGATCAAATTAGTTCTTAAAATTAAAAAAAGAGCAAAATGATTCTTGAAATTGTAAATTATCAATCAATTCAATCCCTTCGTTAATAGATTGTGTCATGTAATGCCGTTAAATAGACTGAATTCGCATGTTAAGTGCTTAAATGGCAGCCAACTAGGCACATATACGCGATTGTCACATCACACGATCAAAATGATCAAAACAATGATGACATGGCAACAATTATTATTTCAAATGTTTCAACCATTTTCATCTATGTGACATGGCAACTACATATGTGTGCTTAGTTGACTACCACTCAAGCGGTTAATGTGCCATTTCAACTTTTTAATAGTTTTAGATGACACCAGCTAATAACAAACAATTAAATTAATTGATGATTTATAATTTATGGTACCATTTTACCATTTTTTTAATTTCAAAGACCAATTTGATCAATTATTATAATTTCAGGAATTAAATTAATTGATAATTTATAATTTTAACCATCATTTTGTTAATTTTAAGAACCAATTAACTTATCATTACAATTTCAAGAAATAAATTTACAATTCGAAAAAAAATAGAGAACTAGGATGCTTGATGCATCCGTTCTCTCTTCGCTCTTAGTGAAAATAAAAATCGTGCCTTTTGCTCTCTTTGCCCTCACTTCATCAAACTTCATCCTGCTTTCAGCCTGTATTCGTAGGTTTAGTTTACTTTCTTTAAAAAAAATAGCTTATTTAAAAAAAATCTCTTAATGAATTGATTAAAATTTATTTTCAAAATAAACTGAACCAAAGATTCACTTGAAACATTTCGTAAACCCCTTCAAATGCCCGATTTAATTAAACATTCTATTGAAATAGTTGATGTTACTTTTTATATATCATCCAAAAGCAAAGGCCATAACCTTAGCGGGAAGAAGAGTTGGGCTTGGACCATTTATTCAATCTTATTCTATTTCTAAAACAACCAAGATGTAAACATTACAATTATCATTTAGGAGACATTGGACCATCGCAAATTCATATTCTAACTTTCACAAAACATGTCATTTGAAGTCAAACGTGGCCCTTCAAGGAAAAAAAGGAAAAAAAAAAAGTCAAACGCAAAATGCTTAACGCTGTGTTTGGTGGCGACGAAATGGCGAAGAGAGGAAGAGAAGAGCGCGGAAGTATGCAGAAATGATCGACTTCCGTTCGTTTGGTGCAAGCGAAATAGCGTGGAAGTTTTTAAATTTTAGGTGGGTCCCACGCTAAAAGTAATCGTCGCAAATATGCGCGGAAGTGCGAAGAAATGCAACGCTGATTACAAGCTGTCGATAATACCCTCGCTCTTTTGCAAAGACTGTGTATAATTAAACACATATTCGAATATGTGTTTTACATATTCGAATATATAAAACACATATTCGAATATTGTGTTCACATATTCGAATATGTGAACACAATATTCGAATATGTGTATACATATTCGAATATGTAGAACGCATTTGAATATTTATTTTACATATTAAAATTAAAATTTTGATTTTTAAAATTAAATAAATATATAAACAATTACTAATATATAAATATTTACTAATATATATATATTACCTTCTACCTTTTGTTATTTTTTGTTACTTTGTATATTATTGGTTGAAAATTTATAATTTTTATGAAAGTTGGTGTTAAATATCGTGAGTGATTACAGTTGGGTATGGTGATTTGGAGTAAAATAATAGCTTGTATGTACTGCACTGCATATATCTATATTTTTTTTCAAAAAATTGAAAAAATATTATCGAAAAATTGGACAAGCAGTGTATGAAATATTCGAATATGCATATCACATATTCGAATACGCAATCACATATTCGAATATGTGATATGCATATTCGAATATGCATATATCACATATTCGAATATGCATATCACATATTCGAATATGGATATGCCATATTCGAATATGCAATTACATATTCGAATATATTTTCTCTATATCATTCCGAATTATGAAGGTTATATATGTAATTTTATTCTTTCACTCCAAATCCCCAAAAGTCAAAAAGCAAACTTCCACTCTATTTCTTCTCTACTTCTCTCCAACCAAACAACCTTTATTTCCACTCTATTTCTTACCTACTTCTCTTCTCTTCTCTTCTACCTACTTCCTCTCCCTCTATTTCTCTCCTCCCTACCAAACACAGCGTAAATGAACTAAAGCATAGGATGGAATTTTTGTAATCGTAACACTAATAATGGATTTACTTATATTTTCTTCCAAATTATAGTGAGAAATTGCGAATACATACCCAAGTTTGATTTGCAATTTAGCGCATGTTGGACACGAACAATCGAATGTATATACAATTTAGGGCTGTTTCAGATTATATTTCTACCTAATGCAAATTGACCATAAAGTTCATAGCTGGGGACAAGGGATAATGTCTAAACAAGGGGGGAAATGAAAAAAAAAAATGAGGGCTTAAGATAGCTACATTTTCAGACAAACTAAATTGCTTCAACTAGCAGATACCTAGACTTTCTATAAACTTTCTCAGAAGTTCATATCGCTAATGAGACAAGTCCTATAACTGGTTTTCTGCAGACGAGTTAGAAAAATCGCATTTACCAATGGAATTATCAAACACAAATATAACAGGACAAAGATATACAAAGAATATGTAACTTTTGGGTATGTAGCTGTAGCATGTGCCCCACACTTTTTGCTGACAAGCTATGGACCATCTTTAGTACGCAATTGTAATCCTCCAACGCAAGCTTCAGGCATCTAACATCCAATCCAACTAAGAAACCTAAGCTAACCAACTCCAACTCAAGCTCATTAGAATGCTTCAAACACTAAAACTCACACCTGCCCAAAACTTGCTTTCATGGAGAGATTGTGCAAGAGAGATGTGTAACTGAGTGAGCATGAGGTTACAGAAAGAAATTACTTTACACTCAAACCACCACAGCTTGACCAGTAATTCCATCATGAAGCTGAAGCGAGCCATCCTTCATTAAATTTAGGCTCAAACTCTTGAATCTCTCCCTTGAATATTGCCTAGATGCTTTTCTCCAGTCAGTTCCAGTTTTCATCATGGCTACAAACTCCTCATAACTGATGCGACCATCCTGTGAAGTGAAAACAGAAAATTGAAAAACGATGGAAAGACATGTAGAGAGGCAAGCAGGACGTGTATATGAGAGGCAGCAAATAATTGCAATTTCCAGTGAAATTTCACACTTTGCAAATATACTAACTAAACATCAGTCTTTCTACGGTAGTGTAGTAACTATGTAAGAATCTGCACATAGAAAGTGAGAAATAAGTAAACAATAAGTAATGAGCATGAAGTTCAAACCTTGTCAGTGTCAACTTCACGCATGATGTCATTCAATACATCAGCATCAGTTTCTCCTGACTCATCCGCTAATGCTTCCTGTAGCTCGCCTAACTCAATATACCCGCTGCCATCTTTGTCAAAAAACTTGAATGCTTTGTGGAAATGCTCATCATTCTCCATTTTTTGCAAGTGAATTGTAACAGCTACAAACTCTCCATAATCAAGTACTCCATTCCCATCAACATCAGCCTATGTAATTCAAAACAAAGGAAACCATTCTTGAATCACAAATTTGTGTTACAAGTACACTTGACAAGTCCAAGATCGGGGTATAAATGGCAATTCAATTTATTTGCCTTTTAGATATATGAATCTCACTTCAAATGAAGGTAAGTTTTACACCAGCTTTATACAAAAGTAGAAACTGTTTTAATAAACTGGTGCCACTTTCCTCAAGCAATGCCTACAACAATCTCCACAAGGGAGACAAAAAAGGTGATAACCATAATTGGTAGAACCTTTAGCATCAGTTTTTTTTAATACTAACTAGTAATTAGTAATTACTAAATATTACCATAAAACAAAGGTCATACGCATGCCACATTCGTATGTAATAGAGTATATAAGAGAGAAAAAAATCCTGATTACAGCAGAACTCTGCCCTGCTCGTTACAAAAGTGCATACTCTTCTAAGAAATTACGCAGCAGAAGTCCACCAAAATGCTTCCAAAGAGCTCCATCAGATTGACTTAAGTTGTAATCACGGTAATGATAAAAAAATTGATATTATTCAAAGTAATTCCATTATAAATGGTGTACAATTATACAAGTTAGAAGTTTACCACTTCCATCAGCATCTTTATCTCTGGCTCAGCCAATTGTGAACCAACCCTCCTCAACCCAGCCTTTAGTTCCTCATAAGTTACTCTGCCATCTTTGTCAGTATCCATCAATGTAAACATATCTTTGATTATTTCTACCTCTTCGACAGATAAATGCTCTGCAATTACCTATAGCATTCATTCAAAGAAACCAAATCACCAACTTTTCAACTTACTATTTCAATCATACAAAGATTTGAGTCAACAATCAAGCATAAATCACAACAGATGCTAACCCGCAGAGCTTTCTTTTTGAATCTATTCATCACAGAAAACTGCCTAAGCCTTGACCTCACAATATCTCCTAATGGAACATTTGGAGCTTTCTTTGCATTTTGCAGCCAGGGATGTTCTGTAAACATAATTAAAGATAATAAATATTCACATGACTTTCTTCATAAGATAGTCCTGATGTAAAGTCCAGTCTCTCAACCCATGTCATAACGATTCAAATATTTAATAATTTCTTTTCCTTTTTGAGAAAGGAGAAATGGGTAAAGGATCTGGGTGAGAATGAGAATATTCCTATTAAAACAAAGAAAAAATTACATGATATGCACAGCGATTTCAAACTGTTGTAACATTCTGATTCCATAAGATCCTTTTATTTAGTTATCAAAACAAAACCTTTTAAGCACAAAATAGACCACAAATACCATTGTTTTTATATAAGAATAAGAATAAGAATAAGATTAATAACAATAATAATAATAAATGCCACTATTAAACTTCAAAGGAGTGAAAATGTATTCCCTCCCCCACCCCTATCTTCCTTAGTAAGACAAAATGCATGAACTCTGTCACAGTTTAAACCCAGAAACAGATACAAAATGAATCCAGCTTAAGCTTATAGACGATAGTTGAAATCCATCTTGTGTAAAGTTATAACTTGCTAACTAGCCCAGGAGAAGCAACAAATAGGAGCATCTTAAATATAAACCATAAATGAACAGTATGCCTGGTTAAGTTGGTGGAAAGTGGGTATGTGGAAAATATGTGACTGACTGAACATGATTTTCAACTAAAGTTAGTGCTATGACCTTGAAAATTGAATATTTTAGTTTCCACCTTCTCATATTATATTCATACCAAGAAAGTGTGAAGTGGTTTTCATTCCAAATTCCCCACCTTCCCAATTTCCACCTGCTCAACCAAGCAGCCCCTAATTGTAGCACACCTAACAATTAATCCTACACTTTACCCACTAATCCCACCACAAAGAACAAATTTCCTCAAGCATCGTAGCTACCTATGCTGGAATAGAGCCATGTATAACAAAGATTTTAAGGGCTTCTACTTTTTTCTTATGTCCCACCTTCATTTTAAAGGATATCTGCTGACAATCTCTCCACGCACATTTTAAGTCCTATTACACGATGCAAGAATCTGGCACATAGGACGAAACTAATATTTATGTGGCAACCCTCACGGATACCGATACCAACGTACGAAAGTTATAGTGATACCTGTCAGATCATTTATTGAAAGCCTACAAAACATACTGAAATCTGAAAACACACACTTATCATACTTCTGCACTAAACCCAATTCCAATGAAACCACAATTAACACAAAGGTGAACATGTTCTGCCATTTAAACCAATAAATTATCCTGCAGGATGACAAGTGAAAAAAAATAAAAAAACTAAGACAACAAAATTTCCCTCGTTACAAAATCCAACATCTTGCTACCTAGTGAGTAGACAGTGGTACACTACACTACACTGTATAGTAAATGACTTACCAAGCACCTGTTCAGCCGTCAAGCGCTTTTTAGGGTCCGGCTCCAACATTCGCCGCACAAGATTCTTAGCACTCTCCGATATTTGCGGCCAGGGTTCCCTCTTGAAGTCGATCACGCCTCTCAAGATCGCCAAAGCCACACCTTGCTCCGTCTCTGCCACAGCCAAAAAACGGCACAAAAACCTCACCTCAAATCAAATCAAATCAAACACAACCAAACCGACTCAAAACAAAAAACACAAACCCACGCATACCTGCCCAAAACGGAGGCACGCCACACAACAAAATATAAAGAATCACCCCGGCACTCCACACATCAACCTCCGGCCCGTAACTCCGCTTCAAAACCTCCGGCGCCATGTAGTAAGGACTCCCCACAATCTCCGAAAACCTCTCCCCTAAAAAGAAACCCCCCAAAAATTAAAAAATTAAATAAAACAAGACAAATTAAACCTGTCCTATTCGGCTCGAGCAGAATTGTCGATACCTGGCTTGAAGAAGACGGAGAGGCCAAAGTCGATGGCCTTGAGAGGGGAATTCTCTTTCTTGTTGGCGAAGAGGAAGTTCTCGGGCTTGAGGTCCCTGTGCATGACGCCATTGGCGTGGCACATCCGGACGACCTCGGCGATGGTGCGCGCCACGGCGGCGGCGGCGCGCTCGCTGTAGTGTCCCCGGGCGACAATCCGGTCGAAGAGCTCGCCGCCCTCGCAGAGCTCCATGACGAGGTGCACGTTCTCGTTGTCCTCGTAGGTCGCCTTCAGCTTCACGACGTTGGGGTGCTCCGGCAGCGTCGACATGATGGCCACCTCGCGCCTCACGTCCTCGACGTCCACCGCCGTCCGCAGCTTCCGCTTCGAGATCGACTTGCACGCCAGCGCCTCCTTCGTCTCGCGGTCCGTGCACAGGTACGTGATCCCGAACTCGCCCCGGCCCAGTTCCCGGCCCAGCACGTACTTGTCGCTTATGCGGGTCCGGTGGCTCATTGGAATCACGTCCTTCAGAACCCGGATCGGGGCCGCCGACCGGGCCGGCTCGTCCGGGTTCGGCTTTCTGTGGTTCGGTTCCTTCTTCCGACCGCGGTTCGTGTCGTTCGACTTCTTGTTGTTCTTCTTCTTGTTGTTGCTCTTGTTGTCTTCCACCACATCGGCTTTCGCGCACGCGTTGCAGTTTCCCATAGTGGGCTTTCTCGGGCATCCACGTGAATCTCTCGCTCTGGTTTTGTTTAAGGAAAAGAGGGAGTGTTTGGGTTTCTTATGGTGCCGCCGGCGGGTTCTCCGGCGGAAGGAAGAAGAGGGAAAAGGAGAAAGACAAAGAGAGCAGTTCAGTGACGAAAAGAGAAAGAAATTGGCCTTTGGGAATTAAGTAATAATAAATTGTCTATTATAACAGTACTTATTTATCGAGTTATCATTCCTTGCACCTCAATTTGCATCTTAAATTTTTCTAAAGAGAATATCCTAAAGTTCAATGCAGCTGTTCGGTGCTAATGCTTAAAGTAATGGGGTTATACTTGCAATATATTTGTGTGATATAAGCTTCTAAATACGTATTTTTATATACTTTTATATAAGTTATTAAATCTTTTAAAAAAAGAATTTAAAGGTTATGCATTGTAAGTGTTTAACAATGTCAATTTCAGCATTAATATGATTTTAAAGATATTTATTATAAAAATCAACAAAATTATTATACATGACGATTTGTAATTAGATGATAACATAAAATTCCTTTATATTATCTGTGCATAGATATTTACTCTTTAAAAATGTATAAGTTATTAAATAATTTTTTCCGAATGTCATTAAATTCCTATACGAATATGTAGATAGATATTGGTATATTAGTTACGCACTTTTATTACATGACTATAGGGTATAGGGTCAGTTTGTTTTGCAGTAATATTTGGCTGTAAAAAAGGAATTTTTTGGAAAATTAATTCTCAGTTGTAGAATTGACTTTTGGTAAAGTAGAAAATTTCACATTTTTTTCTATCAAAAATTGAGTTTAATGCAATTTAAGAATGTTTATACTGTGTTTTTTAAATAAAAATAATTTTCAATTAATTTGTAAAATATTATTTTATAATATAAATTAACTATTTAATATTGATTTTTAAAATCAATTTGTTAATTTCTTTTAAAATTAATTTTGCTAAAATTTAAATTAGTAAGTTCTATCAAGAGTTTTTTTTACTCAGTTTAATTTTGTCATTTATATCGATAAGAGCTGTAATTCGTATTGTAATTCGCATTACATGCACATATTTTGTAATTGAATAATCTATTTTATTCGCATATTTATAGAATCTTAATCTGTATGTTTTTCTTAATTGGAATTTGGATACTGCAAATTCGTGAATTTCGGTGTTAAACTGGAGTTATAATTTTTTATTAGATTATTTTCAAAATGACGTGAAGGTGGCCGAATTCACCACCAACCCTTCATCGCTTGGATAATTGCGTGGGTTTTTGACATTAATATATTTTGACAAAAAGAAATTAATAGCCCTTGATGGGGACAAAAGATCTACGATGTTTCGTACTTTTGGCTGGGTCATATTTAATATTTTTTAATTTTTTATACATTCTAGTACAAGTAAGAAACGTATCTGCTTATGAGCTAAAACCGAAAAGAAACTTCTATTTCAATTCATTTTTTACATCATTCTCAGAACAAAAAAAAATTCCCTGTAAGTATCGAAGAAAATTAACTATTATCCCTCTAAAACTAGTCTTCGCGTTGATCATTACAATTTAGAGCTTGTATTAACTTTTGACTCAACTTAGCTCATGCTCATGATGATGGTCCTTTTGTATTCGATCAATGTATTATTTTAATTTTAGTGGACGAATTACTTAACATATTGTTTTTAGGCTAAATTATGTTTTTGTCTCTTAAAATATTGTGATGCTTTTAGCCTCTTAACATATTATGATTTTTTAGCCTCTTAAATTATGTGTTTGTCTCTTAAAACTTTAACGCAATTAAAATTATATAAAAAATATATAATTTTAATTTTGTTAAATATATAATTTTTACATACTTATATTTACATATTTTTGAGATGTTCATTTAGGAAAATATGACTACGCTATTATAAAACACCTAATTTATTAAAGTACTTAACCATTACATTAATTGCAAGTGTTATTTAATATTAAACAAATGTGATAATTACTAATCCTTCTTTTCTTTGGTACATTTGCATGGCATGACTACTTTTCTGAAATAGTATTTTTTGAGGTGAGATTTTAAGTCTTACAAATAAGTATACTAAAAATATTAATTATAAAATTAATACATTTTTAAGTATTTTCAGTCACTTAAATATAAGTATTTCAAATGTTTTATATTATTAAATAAGAATTTAATTGAATTATACTGTTTTTCATTATCATCTAATTATAAATTGACATATAATTAAAAATTGTTGACTTTTTATGATAATTACTTATGTAGAGTGAATAATAATTAGTTGACTGTTTAAAATCTTTATATTCACAAAATATCAAAATTAAACTTATTACATATTTTTATTTGTATTTGATTAATTAGAGTCTTTTGATTATAAATATATTAAAATACAATTTTTTGTAATTTTTGCCATTAATAAAGATTGTGCTGACTGCCAACAACCTTGAAAATTGGATAAAAAATAGTAGTTTCTGTTTCCACGCGGAAGGTATTTGGCTGGCAGCACTAAAACGACAGCGCCTCTATGCCCACCAGTAATGTTGACCTTTGACCATTTTCATTTACATATATTTTTGCCAAAGGAAAAAAAATTTAATATACATCTAAAAAGCGGAAAAATAATATAGAAAAATAGTGTGGAAAAGGAATGCTCTTTCAGACGTCAGTTGTTGAAGTTGTTCAACGTTGGAGGGGTTACGTTAGGAATATTTTGACTTCATAGCCGGACCATAAATGAAGAATATATTAAAATTATAATATAGGATTGTGTTACATGCTAGGTCAGTAGGTTGTACAAATTATATTACAGAACTAGTTGATCCAAGCTAATCCAAAGAGAAAGAGGCGTCCAACGGAAGGATAAATACAGTAAACTTAATAGTATGTTTAGTTGGATAGAAAGAAAATAAAGAGAAAAAAAATACAGGTAACTGAAGTATTTTTTTTGTTTGGTTAGAGACAAAAATTTAAATTTTTTTTCTTTTCACTTTTTTTCAATTTAAATTTTATACTTTTTTTTTTCCCATATTTTCTTTTCACCCCACCAAACAGGTCATAACTAATGATTCCTAAGTTGAACAGAAAAATTAAATTTAAAATAATTAAAATATAAAATATGTTAATTTAGTTATTAGTAATTTTAATAAAAAGATATAATTATAAAAAATAATAAAATATAAGATAAAAAATATATTTATAATTAGAAATAAGTTATTTATAAATAGATGTAAATTGTTTAGATAAAGAATAAAATGTTAATGATTATAACTTTTTTTTATAGGCATTAATAATTATAACATAATTAATGAAAAATTTCATAATTATTAATTACTTTAAAAGAAATATTTCATATCATGTTTCAACTTAAAAATTTAGAACATAACCTTTAAATTTCTCTTATAAATAAAATTTAAATGATTTTTATTGAATGAATCATCAATTTACTCTCTAAAATTGTAATAATTTGTCAAATTGGTCCCTGAAATTAAAAAAATAATAAATTGGTCTCCAAAATTATAAATTATCAATTAATTTAGTTGCTTAAATTGTAATGGTTTGTCAAATTAATCCCTAAAATTAAAAAAAAAATGATAAAATGGTTTTTGAAATTGTAAGTCATCAATCAATTTAGTTCCTCCATTATTGGTTGATGTTATCTAACACCATTAGTATAGTTTATACACTTGCCTCCTTAAGCAATAAATGATAGTTTATACACTCAAAATATTTACAATGTTTAGGAGAATGTTTTGCAAATGAATGAAAACAAATGAACACAATAAATCTCAACTTGGCTAATCTTTGTAACTCATTGAACTGCAAGGCTTTTATAGACGACTTGAGAAAATAGTCATTGTGAAAGTTTCTCCTCTTCACAAATAAATGTTAAAGTGCATTAATTGTTGCATTAATGTCTTTCTCATTCAGTTGGGAATGATCAAAATAAAGTAAACTTTATCTTCTCTTTCTATATCTTATTAGAGCTATAGGTAAAAATTTCTATATTTATGCAAATATTCGTTGCCTTCTTTAAACACATGTTTTATCTATTTTTCCTTTTGTGTCAATCACATTCTTTGAGTCTTTGGAGTTAGTAAACTTCAAAATTTGTCTCTTTTAGATAAAACGAAGGTTCTTCATTCTTGTTAGATACGACATACAACTTATCTTGATTAGAAGTGTTGAAGTCATTGAGAATCTTCTTATTTGACGAACCATAAGACAAATAAAACTAAAACAATTGTGACAAACGAAGCTTCAATAGAATGCATCAAGTAATCTTTTACACATATAAAACAAATAATATTTGCACACTTAGAAAATATTAATTTTAATAAAACAAATATATTCTTGTGTCTTATTTGTTATTATTAAAACTCAAGATTTAATTGTCTTACACTTAACATTATATATTAAATCAATGGTTAAACTTTATCCAAATATCAAACATTTGTTTTTCTTTTCATGTATTTAATTATTAGTGATATATATAAATTCTCTAAAAATTTCACTTTATTAACTTTTATAACGTGATTTTCGATTTGAAAAATATAGATATTATTTTATTGTATAATCTATTTGACTTGTTTATACCGGTAAGTAATATCTTATGAATAATTGCTTTTAAATATTGACAGTTAAGTAAAAATAATTTTTACACACGCGCACAAAAATAAAAATTAGGCTAAATTACTAATTTGGTCTCTTAATTTACCTATTTTGTTCATTTGAGTCCCTCTATTATTAAAAGATTCGATTAGGTCCCATGATTTTCAAAAACGCTCAAATATTACCTTTTTTGTTTAAAACGACATCGTTTTTCACACTGTTTAGTGTAACATTGGACCAAAAATGACTGTCGTTTTTATGAAAATGGTAACATTGTAGCATTTTTGAAAATTATGAGACCTAATTGAACCTTTTAATAATAGAAGGACCCAATTAAACAAAATAAATAAATTAAGGGACCAAATTAGTAATTTAGCCTAAAAATTATTATTAATTAAACATTTAAAATTAATTAAATAAATACGACATGTAAAACACACACACACACATATTGTATGGGATTTTTGTTCAATTATTATATTTGTAAAAGTTTTGACATATAAAATTAAAAAATATTATTAATTAAACATTTAAAATTAATTAAATAAACACTATTCAAATATTATCTTCATTAAAATTTATAAGAATGATATTGCAAATAATAAAACTAATAAATATTATTTTATAATAAAAAACTATATCATGCATGTATTACTTTCTATTAATTTATTATTTAACTTGATATTTTTTTAAAAGGATATTGCTAAAAAGATGGAAAAAGATTAATATATCTATTTTATATATTTAATGAAAAAGAAAACAGAAATATTGATATTTTTTACATAATCAATATTTTTTTTTATTATAACTAAAAAATATTATTACATAAAAAATAAATATAACCATTATTGAATGATTGTTAAATCCAAATGTAGTCGTAAATAAAAATTAGGAAAAAAAATCATATTTTTTAAAGTGTATATATTTTGAGAGCGAGAGAGAGAAAAGATGAGAAGAGAAAATAAAATAAAATAAATAAATAAACGAGCCAATGCAATGGGTAACATGGTGAAAAGAAAGAAAGAGATAAAATTTAAAAATATATAAGAAAGAGATAATAAACAATAAATATGATAGATAATATTCTTGAGAATTTAAGAAACATTAATGATATAATTAAAAAATAGGTTAGCTATTATTAAATGGCAAATTCAAAATTTATGAACATAATATGGATTCCTCCACAAACTAACACAAAATGTCCAATAAATTAAATAAATTAGAAATGCTCCTACACTCTGTTTTGACAAATATTATAGAAAATCATTAAATTTTGACAATTAAATTTACTCAAAACATGTCGCTAAATTCAACAATTCAACCACATTTACCACGACTGATATCGCCCTCCAACCACGAAGGTAAGTAGCTTCATCGATCAAATGTAATTATTATAGAATATTGAATCACTTTACTTATCATTTATCAACTTTATATATATATATATATATGGACAATTTTGTTCACGAATTAAAAGTAATTTTTTATGAGTTTAATAGTCAGCATTGACAGTGTAAAATAGTTTTACATTGTCATTCAATTACAAATTACCATTTATTGTAAGTTTGTTGACTTTTATAATAAATACTTTAAAAGTCATATTAATAGTGATTTGTGATTAGATAACACTGTAAAACTTTTTATACTGACAGTGTATTGTTATTAAACTCATTTTTTATTAGATAATGTTACTAAAGTACCTTTATCACGATTTTCGATGCATCTCTAATAGTATATTAGTTTCTAGGATCCGGAGATTCATTATAGTCAAGGATTTTTTATATTCATGCAGCCAATTAATCAAAACCCTTTAATAAATATGCAACAACCTATATTTTAGTTCAATTGATAAAACTTAAAACACTCATTCTTTTCATTCATTCATAGCTAGGTGAAAGCGTCAATGCATAGGGAATTCAATCCTAGTTTTTATCCCTGCCCCTTGCGGCATTCCCCACGCCCTTTTTTAATTATTTTGGGAAAATAAATAATCCTACAGCAGGGATACAAGAGAGTTGCACACTTGAAGCAAATAATGCATAACAATCCGATTGTACGATTGTCGAACATTGGACCCATTTGCATTGTAGTTCAAGGCATCCAATATGGCATTCGTATAGCATCCAGCTAATGGTGGGTACAACAGACGAAAGAATACCTTGATGCCAAATGGTTTAATGATCGATTTCTGGTGGTCAAATGGGTAAGCATTTTGGTCACCTTTCACGTCACCATTTCATGATTGGCTTTTTTTCAAGTGATTTTACCATATGTTTGGAAGTTGAGTTTAATAAGAAAAAACAATATTTTCTTTTTTAATTTGAAAGAGTTATATAATATTTATAATAATAAATAAAATATTAGGATATTAAATTGAAGTTAATTTCTGATTTTATTATTTCATTTTAAAAATATCAAATTAGAGAATATTTATTAAAAATAAAAACATTATCTTTCCATTTATTATCTTTTCTTCTAGAATTTAAAGCTCAAACCCACCCTTAAATACAAGTATTATGATAAAGAGATAGTTAAAACTTATGTAACGACATTTTGCCAAGGGTCACTAGTCGTTAGCGTATGCATGAAAATGTCCAAGATCTAACCCTAGAGCCGACAATTTGAGTCCTGTTTGATGGGCTCACTCGAACAACCCATAATTAGGGTTGAGCTGGGCTCCTCAAATGGTTGCCCAAAAAAATCGAGCCTATTAGACTTGGCTTGATTAGCTTGCCACTTGTATCGTTGAACATAAGTTGAGAAACATTACATTATGTACAATGAAAACAACAAACTTATATTTTCTTATAAAATATCCACATTACTTAACCAGAATATATAAATGTAAATCTCTATATAGTTCTTAGTATTTTGCATATTAAACATGTTTAATTTATTTTTTTGGTTTATTTTTAATTAGCAATGATTTGACCCACTAGTCTATTGGCTCGACTTAGTGTTAGGTTCGGTCATCAAATTCATAGCCTAAAGACAACTTTATTCAACCTAACTCAAAGACTTAACTTACCTAATCACTTTCGCGAAAGAAAAAAGAGAGGATAAAAGCCACGAATTGTCCCATTAAGTAACCTAACATTACATTAGGACTAAGCCAGGTTAATCCTTGAGTTATCTCAACATGAACTGTATACATATAAGTAAAAAAAAATGTTGAGTAAATTATATTAGTACCTCATGAGATCTTTTGAGATTGCATATAACACTCCTGCTTTTTTAACGTTTACAATAATCTCCCTTATAGGGATATACAGTGTAATGTTTTTCAAATAATTAAGGGAGGTTAATGTAATGTATAAGGGGTGTTAGTGTAATGTTTATCAAACAATTATGGGGGTAAGTGTAAGAGAAAAAAAAGAAAGGGTATCGAACTAAATTTGACGAAACTTCAGAAAATGTCAGTAATTTACTCAAAAATGTTTTACACATCAATACCTCAAATAAGACTCTAGCAAAAAATACTTATAAAGTACAAGAATTAATCCAAATTTATTAGTTAAAATACGCTTATAACTTTTTGAATTATGTGGATTATCTATACATGGCAGTTTTTTCCTATTTATTGAATCTTGTTTTTTTCATGTTTGAGATGACAATTAAGTTGCTATGATTACTTATTAAGACAAAATAGCATAATTAATTTGTAAAATTTCAATTCTTATTGCATATAAATTTGGAAGACACCTTTTTTCCTTATGGATGGTAGCTAATGTTAATTAATTTTATTTGAGATGACACTGTGTTATACAAAATATTAATATAGAATATTCAAGTTGGAATTCATATTTTGTTTTTATTTTTGTGGAAAATTACTACTGCATGAGTCATATTTGGATTAGGATACATGGTAAAATAATAAAATACTTAATTTTTCAATTTTAATTTTAATCATAACTGAATGATGATCACTTTATAATTTTGTTTCTCTTGAACTTAAGTTAACTTGATCTTATCTTAAATATTGTTTTTTAGTCTATATTAAACATTGCTAATTATCTAATTCATTTGAGTTTAGAAACATATTAGTGACTTGATCAAAATTTAGTGTTGGATCAGTTACAAGTATAACTCATGCAAATCCATTGCTCATCCCATACACATGCATTTTAAATTTTAAGGCCTGTTTGGATAAATTTTTCTATAAACACTCATAGGAAAAGAAAATAAAAAGAAAAAAAATGAAATAAGTTTTTTCAAAAGTTAAAATTAGTTTTTGCATAAGTTAATTTTTAGAAGCTCTTTTACATTAACTTTTCCATGAGCTAATTTTTAACTTATGGAGAAGTAATTTTAGCTTATGAAGAAGTTTATTTCATTTTTTCTTCTTATTTTATTCTTCTAGAAGTGTTTATGAAGAAATTTATCTAGACAAGCCATTAGTGCACTAGGGACTTTTATTTTTTTTTTGCAATACATCCACGTCATTATAATCTCTCATTGTAGGGACCTTTTTGCAACAAATTACCTATAGAAGTGACCTATATATCTTGTCAAGGATCATGAATGGTTCACTTCACATATATCTAACGGCTAATATAACAAGAATCAGCCGGTAATCCTTAAAAATGAAGGACCCAAAGAAGCCATTAGTTTGTGAGTATTCACAGTCGAATTTGCATAAACTCTTTTTAGATAAAAATTATTTAGTTCGAGCATAAAAATAAATTTTCATTTAATTTGGATTAATTTAAAAAAAAATCAATTCAATTAAAAGTAGTTTAATTTGATTTTTTTTTTCATTTTGTTAATACTATTTAAAATACTACATTAGCACATCAACATTATTTCACAAATAGAATCAACATATTTCGAATTTAAACTTACGAGTTAGTACAGATCATTTAAGCCCTCACCATTAACCTAATTTTAGTGACTTGTGACAGAATATGATTAACGGAACATCAAGCCATACGATGATCACTCACTAATAATATTTCCCTTTTCCTAATGTAAATTCTAAAGTACACCAAAACAACACGAATAATTGAATCCTGCATTGCTTTTTAAAAGACTCGAGAACAACAACACGACAACATGTTTGTGGGCCAACAAGAATTGGCAAAACCAATATAGTCAAATTGCATTCGCACAAAAAAAAATAAAAAAAATTCTCTAATCTTCTACTGTAAATCATCCTTAAGTACTATGACAAATTATCATTAAAATTTATAATGTCTTCATTTTACAATGGGCAGCTTCATTTCCTAAGTTGTTTGAAAAAAAAAATCATGTTTATAATTGGAACCTTCTATCTGGATTACTGGAAACCAAACATGTGAAAGGAAAGAGTTGGAGTTTGAAAAATTGAACTTGCCGTCTGGTTTGGGAATGCTTGAATTGTTGACGAGGTCAACATGGAGAAGCTGAAGTCCTAAAGTTGTATTTTTATTTTATATCTAAAAAGCAATGGAAATAGGATATGAAGTTATGACCCGCTTGAGGAAAATCTTAAGATTCCTCGATGCCGACGTCAACAAATCATGATGAGTTTTTTCAACGAAAAAATAGAAGAAAGTAAATGGTTTTTGTCAGCTTCATCTTCAGGAATGGTTACAACTTACAACTCTTCAAATTAGGCCTGAAATTACGGACAATATATTAGAAGATTACCGTTTAGCATAGCTGCATAGACCCTATTTGTTTTCTCCTTGTTTTTTATTTTTATTTTCAATAAAAATTGCAAATATGTTTAGTTAAATTTTGAGAAATGATGAAACTTAAATCAAGTATCTTATTTTCTTGTTATTAGAGTATGATTAATGTTGAAACCAATAAAAGATTAAAGAGTAAAAAATACATATGAAATCTACATTTTTTTTTTCATTTTAGACAACTTCTTGAAGATGCAACTACATCTACACGGGGAGCACAATTTATTTTTTTTAAAAGAAAGAATAGGGGGAGCGACCCCGATAAAGTTGGTCTTAATGTCCTAAATCAAACAGACAGTAACATGTAAACATTGTCTTAATTCCCAAACACAATTTTTAATTATTTAATGTTGAAGTAAACATTTGCATTTCGTTATGTAATTTAAGAACTTCATGGTAAGAATATAGAAGAACTTGATGCATCTTTGTTTTTTTGAGAAATATTTTCTCAAAAATAGGCTAAAATATATTTTTAGTTTCTTATCTTTTTTATTAAAATTTGTTTCAGTCCTTTAACTCTCAAATTTGAGTTAATGTTTTCCTGCCAAAATAGTTATCATTTTTGATTTTATGATATGATTTTGAACCCTTTTTTGATTAATTCAAGACATGAAACTTATATCATTAGATTCGCCTGTATGAAAACTATAGAGACCCAACTAATATTCTATCCAAAAAGGACTATAAACATGGTGAAAATCATGTAAAAAGTGAGTCCCACGAACATTAATTCAAATTTGAGAGTTAAATGGCCAAAATGAATATTTTAAAAGATAAAATGACCAAAACGAATTTTAATAAAAAGATAAAGGTTCAAAAATATATTTTAGCCTAAAAAATATAATAGTTTTAGTTTTATATATCTTGAATTATGTAATTTAGTTATTCATATTATTAAAATCTATACATTATTTCATTACTTGATTATATCTCATCCATATTAGGTGAAGGCTAGGATGGGAGACCTTCTTATGTTTGCCACCATGGAAACTGATTTCACACCATTAGATTTATTAGATTTTAAATTAAGGGTCTACATTTTTTCTTTTTTCTTTTGCTTTTTTTCCCTTTATCTTTCTCGATTCACCCTTATCTCTCTCTTGTTGTTTCCTCTTCTTTTTCCCCTTTGCTTTTATTTCAAATCTAATGTTGCTTTATCCTCACTGTCGTTTAGACCAGGCATAGCAGTGGTAGTGTGCATTTTGACCACCATGTTTTCCTTCACATTCCTCCTCCTCCTTTACATCAACACTGCAACGGTAGGACACCGGTGGCGATGGTAAGAACTTAGCGTCATGAGCTGTGGTGCCTTTTGTCGGAAGGAAGAACTCCTACATTGACTGCTCCGTAGTGGAATCATTACCCGTTTTCAAATTCACTAAATTATGCAACCAAAAGGACGGGTTCAATTGCACAATTTGCCTCCCCAAGTTTGAAGCTGTGGAGGTTCTACGGCTATTGTTGAAATGCAAATGTGTGTTCCACATCAGAGGAACGGTTGATGCGGGAACGACCAAGACCACTCGCACTCTCTCTGTACTTCCAAACCCCAATGAAGCATATCCAAACCTCAATGCTGTTGTTTTGATATGAACTCTATTTGGGTATTGTTCTTTTTTGTTGCTTGTGTTTGTGTTGGGTTGGCTCGATCCTAATGGGGAAAGAGTGTTTTAAGGTTCTTGATTTGGGTCTATGTCTTGGTGATTTAGTCTTGATCTATAGGTATTTTTGGTTTAGTATGGTTGTTATGAAATGGAGGTTGTGGGCGTAGACGGCGGCGACAACGACGACTACTATTGTAAAGGAGAGTTTTTAAATTAATTAAAAATGACTTTTTAAATCGATTTTTGCACTATTTTAAATACTGGAAATATAAAAAGTAATAGTTTTTTACATTAAATATTCACCTGAGTTAAAAAAAAAAACTTTTAACTTAATTATGCGAATAATTGATTAGAACATCAACTTTCAACAAAGCATTTGACAAAGCCCCAATAAAGGTCACATTCAATGGTGTGTCTGTACTAGCTTTCAAATGAATCTTTGAAACTCTTAAAACTTCAATACAAACCATAATCAATTTTGCGAGACAATACAATTTTGTGAATTTGTGAATCAATTTTGCAAGACAATGCAATTTTGTACAAACCATAATCAATATTGGGGGGCAATATAATTCAAATGAATTTGTGAAACTCTTAAAACTTCAATACAATTTTGTACTAGCTTTCAAATGAACACAACAAAAACTTGGTGAAATGAAATGACCTTGCGGAGCAAAATGCGAATGCTCTTGATGATGTTGTCAGAGTCGAACTGGGCATAAACTTCGAGGCAAAATAGGTAGGAGAGGAAGAAAGAGCGACTGAGGTGGCTAATGTATTGTATTTTATACCATATTTTCATGGTATTTTAGATAGGATTGCATGTATTCTTTTCTTAATTTTTGTTAAATATCATTTGGTTTCATGCTATTTTTCCATTTGTAGGACTTTTTGCTTATTTCTTTTATTTTCATTTCAAGTGTTAGTTTCTCTAAATCACTCTTCACTTGGAAGGTTGAAGCGAGTTTCTCTAAACTACTCTTCACTTGGAAGGTTGAAGCAAAAAAGTTCCAACACAAAGAGTTTAAAAGGAGAGCTAAAATAAGAGAATTTCTGCTAAGCCTACTAGAGGAAATCATGGGGGTGTGACACACCCCTGTGATCAAGAGTTGCATAAAAGACTCACACAAAAATCATGACCCCATAACCTACATCATGGGGGTGTGATGGACACGCCCCGAGAGACTTTTGCGAAGATCATGGCCCTATGTTCTACATCACGAGGCTGTGAATGCATCAAGAGTTCTTTTTTGTCAATTTTAGCTTTTGTTTTGTAATTGGGTGATAGATAAATTTTAAGGTATTTAATTGTGACTTATACTTGGCCTAATTGACTTTTATTTGTGATTAATATTGATATATTGGCTGACTTTTGGATTAGTGAGCTTCATTGAGCTTAATTGATAATCATTGTTAATTTTTGAATTTTTTTCCCATTCTGACATTATCTTTCGCAAGGTATATTTGGAGCTACAAAGTTTGGATTTTGATTTTTGTAGTGTTCCCAGAAAGCTAAGAAGAAGAGCTACAATTTCACGTCTCACGGGCTTTGGCTAATTCTGATGGATTCATGGAGAAAAATGGCCACGAAATTAAAGATGTTGTTTCCACTGGCAACCTGACATAGGTGTAGTATTTTGAAGATATCTTGACCTATAGAGGTCGTATTGACACAAAACTAGTGCCCAAATTTCGAGGACAAAATTTTCTACAACTTTAATGAAGACATCAAGGGCAAATTCAACCATTTGAAGGGTCAAATAAATACAAGATTATAAATTGCATGATTTGGAAATGATAGATCTCATTAGGATATGTTTTCCCTTATCTTATTTAATCTTATCTTATTTTATCTCATCATTAGGATAAGGATTTGTAACACTCTTTTATTTTAAATATAATTGATATTAATTTAGTTATTAAGTTAAGTTGATGAAAATGTGGGTAAAATTTTTCTGATTTTATAATAGAAAGATTCTAAATTTAACAGAATTTAAAAATGGAAGTAAAAAATAAAGACTATATATATATATATATAGAGAGAGAGAGAGAGAGAGAGAGAGAGAGAGAGAGAAAAATAAAAGTACATCAAGAGATAGACATTACCTAACCCAATATATACATCTAAAAGGTCCTATATAGCATAGTATCAATCTACCTTATCCCACATATAAAAAGAAAATATTATAAGTAAGTCTACAAATCCTCGTTTGTAGGGTGATCTTTGACTCATCCTCAGCATCACTAGGCGTTTCTATCATCTTCAATAATGGCGATCAAACATACATGGAAGAAAAATAATGGAGTGAAGTGATTTGTTCTAAAATTACTTTCACATGTATGGTAATAAATCTACCATAAAATCTAGATAAAATATAATTGACGAAGGAAACTTAGGGTTTATTTAAGTTATACTAGACTACTCTTAACTTGGTATGGATCCATACTTCTCATTAATGAGTAATAATTCTCAACAGAACCGAAAAGTGACTGGGAGTACATATATCTTTCTCAACATCATCACATGGTACAGTCCTCATTATTATTGAGGGAAATAACAGTTAGGACGTTCATTTACAGAGATATACTCTCACACCAATCTTTTATATTACAGAGATTTGACCTATACATATTATCCAAATAATTCATGATCCATATTAAAACACATAATCAATATTTCAATAAAATAAAGACATAAACTTTAAAATAAAGAATGATAAGCTTTAAAAAAAATAATTAGAATTTTATCATGAATTTTTGGAAATTTTTAGAATTTTTTTGTAATTTAGTATATTTAAGTAAAAAATGTCTGCAAGCACTTATAGAGCACAATTAGAAGTACTAAATAGGCTTTAAAAATTATGAAAATTTTATAGATGATCTCTTAGTGTGTCTAGACCTTATTTGAACAAGGAGAGCTTAAATTGAAATTTCTATAATAGTTTTCTAAAAATAAATTTATAAATAGCTAATTAAATAGTTTTATGTATAGTTTCATATTATGAAATTATTAGTTTATTTCTTCTACTATTTTTACTAAACTAATTGAGTTTTACTAAAATTTGGTAATATAACAATTTAATTATCTAAATGTGAGTGGTATAACAGCTAAAAAAAATTATCTAAATTTGAGGAGTATAACAATTTAGTAATTCTATTATGATTATTTGCATTTGAGCAGTATAACAAGTTAATAATTATACTATAGTTATCTAAAGTTGAGCAGCATAACTACTTAATAAGTACGTCTTAATTATCTAAAATTGAGCAACATAATAATTTAGTAAAAATTTAAATCTAGCACTAAACATTATAACATTATTATAAACTTAGTAAACTTTAAACATTGAAAGCTTTAGGGAAAAATTTTCCTACCAACATGCAAAGTAAATAAAATTTAGAACCAATCCCACTTTCCCCATTACCTTAAAGATGGTTGGTGAAGTTGATGGAAGTGTTGGTGCAAAGCTCTTAGGAAGAATATTTTTATTAGTTAATGAAAACTAATAGGATTTTAGTGTAAAAGAACAATTTTATAGAGGTAGAGAAGAGGAGGGAACTTCAGCTAGCTTGGAATAAGAGGAGGATGGTGAAAATTTAATCTAAGGAAATGGCTATTTATAGAGGAGAAGAACCTTAGGTGGCCCCTCAATGGCATCATGCATTATGCAATAATTAAGGATTTCATTTATTTTTATTTGGATTTAGAGATACATATCCAATTTAGGTGGTCAATCACCCCTCTTTAGGACTGGGATGTGTTCACATAAGCTGTCACAAAGCTCTTCTGTGTCAATTTTATCTGTAATTAGATTAGCTAATATCATATTGTCTAAATTAAATAAATTAGCTTTTAATATCAAAATAATTAACTTAAATGTAAAACTAAACAAATATATTATTTTTCATCAAAAATAAATTTCTAAAAATAAATTTTAAATTTTTATTAATTTTTTCGAATTATATATATATATATATATATATGTACTTTTAAGCTAGAAAATTCATATTAAATCCATTTTAATTCAATAAATGTCCAATTTTCTATGAAAATTCTAAAATTACATATTTTACCTAGAAATGAACTAAGAATTTTATTTTTATCATTTCTGGATATCAAACCAATATTGTTTTGGTTTATTTAACACTTAGGGACATTTTGGTTATTTTGCACCAGAATTCTAGGAAATTTACAAAATTATATTTTAATACATATAATGTCAATTGAATTTTTTTCTCATGCCAACCCTTAATATTGAGAAATAAGGGCAAAATCCTTATTTTCTAATTTCTTCAGGCTCGGTTCAAAAAAATTATTAAAAATCACGATTAAATAGCTCTCGACATTTTGACTTCAATCGTAGGGAATAGAATTTTGATATTCCTTCCCGATTTTTTAGGAATAAATACATAATTAATAAAAAACACTGTTCAAATAAGTAAAAGTGAAGGTGTTATAGGATTTCTATCTTTTCTTTCAAATTTGATTAAGATTTAATTAGATACATCTCCATATCCTAAAAGAGAATAAAGGTTACATTAGGTTAATTCTCCTTCATTGAGAACCAATAAGAGCACTTAGGCAAAGAAATTAGGCCATTAGAAAATCATTGCGTGAACTACCAATCCTAGAAGTTATCTTATATTGATTTCCCCCAATTTTAAATACTTGCTTTTATTTAAATTTTGAATCTCAACCACTTTCAATCTCAAATCTTTTCTTACCAAATCAATTCTTTCTTGTTTAATTTTTATTTGAATTATGATAATTGCTAAGTCAAACACGCAATCCTCGTGGATACAATCTTAGATTTTTATTACTTGACAACAAATGTGCACTTGCAGTTTCTTGCAATAGTGGCTGACAAGCTTTCTAATCTGGTTGGTGTGGATGAAGATGAGGCGTTTGTTGTAGCTATGCTGGTCGTCCTCCTACTTAGACACAATGCTTGGCACGCTGCTCCTTCCCTGATATGTTCTTGTTGGAGTGGGAGTAGGGGATTGCGAGGATTGTCTCGTCGTGCTTAGGATCCGGCCGTGAAAACTACTCCATATACGTTAGCAGCTCAACTCCAGGGGCTGAAGGATGGGAGCAACAAAGTGGGAGAAGTGGCAACAGTGCAAGGAGAGTCCAATGAAGAAGTGGCGGAGGAGATACATAATTTGGGGTTGGGAGTGAGAGTGAGTGAAAGAAGAATGGTTAAGAGGGTTTTGGGTTGGGATGATGATGGAATTAAGAAGTGGTAGCAGAGCCTCACTTGGTCAGTAACTAAATTGGGGAGCGAATAAGGGTGCTTGAAGTAGTGTGTAGGCAGGGGTTTAAAAAGAGATTTTAAATCGGTTAAAAAAACTAATCGATTTAAAAATTGTTTTTTAAATCAGTTAAAATGCAACTGATTTAAAAAGTTTTAAAAATTTCAAGTTTGCCACTGCGTTTCTTTTTTAACTCAATTCGCTTTCAACCAATTTAAACTCCTGATGTAAAATCCTTTTTTGCACTAGTGGACAAAGATAATGATTTGGCAAATGAAGGCAGAGTTGTCGAAGTCGGAGACGAAGAGGGTGGACCTTGAAGGGAGATTGGGCGGTTCGATAGAAGGACAAATTAGAAAGGGGGATAAAAAAAAAAAGGAAAAAGAAGAAAATATTTGAGCTCTTGATTTAAAATCTAATATATCTAACCATGTGAGACTAGTTTCCCACAATGGGAAACATGAAAAAGTCTCTCACCCTAGCCTTCACCTCTATATTATATATAAAATTGGTACAAATGCAACTGTAGCATTTGTCATTTCATCTACAGTGATATTTACAAAAATTGATTATTATAATAAAAACATATAAACCTAACACAGTTATAATATATTGTAGAAAGTCTCTTACCAATTGTAGTGTTTTATTATCAAACTTTAATATAATAAAGTGATTATTATAATGACAAAAATTTAAAATAATATTATAAGAAGTAAGAAGTGTTAAATAATATTATAATAATAAGCGTAAATAGTTTGTATTGATAATGTAAAAGAGTTTTACATTGTCATTCAAACACAAATCGCTATATATGATAAGTTTGTTGACTTTTACAATAAATATCTTAAAAGTCATATCGACAGTAATTTCTAATTGGTTGATAGTTTAAATTTTTTTACACTAACAGTGCATAACCATTAAACTCTAATAATAAAATAAAAATATACTAACCTAAGATATATATAGTAAAGTAGAAAAATAATAAAATACAACATTGAGAAAATAATAATACTAAAGTAATGTTATAATCGTTAAAAACTTATAAAATAAATCATCAAAATTAAACATAAAAATAAATTATATATTTTATTAAATAAAAAGTAATAAATTAATATTATAATGAGGTGTTCTTGCAAGAATTGGTAATTAACCTTCGTTATCTCCTCTTGCCTTGATTACATCCCACCTTCTTTTGAGTCGCGTTCCTCCTCTTTATCCCCTGAATCGTGCGGTGGTGGGGGATACTTGCAAAAACACTCCGATGCTTAAGTTAGAATAGAGGTCTTGAGAATAATACAGGCTTTTGGGATTAACGAGATTAGGGTCTGAAGGTGTGCATTTAGATTGCATATATGGGGTGCCATATCCGGACAGTACATGAAGTAATATTATGCATAAAAGCATTCACAATAAAATACTAATATTAAGTAATATTATATTAATACAAAAGTAATGTTATAATTGCCAAAAATATTAAAATAAATTATCAATATTAACATAAAAATAAATTATAAAGATACTAAAAGCTAATAATAAATAGTTAAATATCATTGTAATCATTAAAAAATTATAAAAGAATTTATCAAAATAAGGCAAATAAATTATAGCAAATAAAAATTAATAATAAAAGGCATAAATTAAATGATATTATAACCATAAATAAAGGAATCTTGGACTAGACGCCAAATACTAAAAAACTCATAACAATATCCCAGTAATTTTTTAAAAAATAAGATTGAAATCCATAGATAAAATAATATTATAAGACTCCAAAAAATAAGAAATAATTATAAACTAATTTTATAAAAGTCAAAATAAATAATTGTAAAACAATATTACTATAAAAAAATAATTAATATAAATTTTAACCATATAAAAGAAAAACACTAACAAAATTGTTAAAAATTTAGAAATAATAATGAATATTTTTAAATGATTACAGATAATAATATATAAATTAGTAATAAAACAACCAGAAATAACAACATTATAATAATGAGAGCCAGAAAAATATAATAATTATTACGAACATATACACATACATGTATATTCTATTTGCGTATGTTTTTTTTTAGGAATTTAAAGCATTTTACTTTTTGTGAAATCAATATTTATATTTCATATTATTATTATTATGATTAAAAATATAGAATTTCTAAATTTTATACCAAACATAATTTTTTGGAACATAGATTGTATTAGTTATTTATGATTATGCAATTATTTTATTCTTATTCTATAAATTATATTATACTAAAAAATTTCTCAAATATTTTTTATAACAATACTGTCCCGTGCATCGCACAAACACTCCTTCTAATACATTATCATATTTTGATCCGATCAGATTCAAAAGCAAATGTAATGACCTTTTTAAGTAAGATAAAGAACAAATTAAATTCATTCTAACTTATCCTATGAAATTTTTTTTTCTGGTTGACGTTTATGTACTGTACTTATTGTAAG
This sequence comes from Spatholobus suberectus, assembly GCA_004329165.1. Classification (NCBI taxonomy): domain Eukaryota; kingdom Viridiplantae; phylum Streptophyta; class Magnoliopsida; order Fabales; family Fabaceae; genus Spatholobus; species Spatholobus suberectus. The sequence continues at coordinate 61,429,443 of CM014729.1, forward strand.
TATTGATTATAAAATAAAAGAAATCATTATGCAAATGTTAAAAAAAATATAATAATAATGAAACACAATTGTAATATAAAATTTCAAAAAAAAAAAGTTTATAAAAAATACATTTCTTAAAAATATTTGATTACAATTTCAGTTCCTTAAAAAGTTACATTAAAGAAACGCAAAACAAAAATGCATATTAATGTAAGTAAAAAATCAATCCTAATCAAAAATTGATGTTAATAGTTATTTTAGCGTTTGCCAAGAGATTGATGTTAATATAATCGGCACTAATGTGATTAAATCAGCCAAAATAAGTTAACGCTAATTAATACTTTCTCTCGACTCATATATAAGTAAAAATAACAAATTTCACACAAATTAAAAAGTTATTTAACATTATTTAATTGCACTAATCTCAATTAACAAATAAACTCTTTTTTTAAATTGTCTTTCATTAGAACTTGATATCATGAATAAAAAAGAGTCATTGAAAATAGAGTCTCAATTAAATGAAAGGTATTTTAAAAATAATATCATTAAATAAGATAAAATTAATTAAATTTTCTTATATTTTAGACCATCATATATCATAAAAAGTTTGCTTAAGTCCGGAGGAAGTATAGAGCAAGCTTTCGTTAAGAAGAGTGGACCTTATCCTTTTTAAAAAACAAAATTTATCGATGCCAACACTAATTATATTTTTAACTTTGTTTTGTCTCCTTCCTCCAATGAGTGCAGCACAGTCCCAACACCTCCAGCACGGTTCCAGTTGCTCCATACACCCCTATTTTCTTCCCCATCAAATCTTCCATTTTGCAATTAATTTCTCAACACCTACGCAATGGCAAAATAGGTGGTGCGGGTGGTATAGGGGATGGCAAAACGGGTTAGTTTGCTTAGTTTTGGCCTACCGTGCCATTAGGTCTGCCAAAAATAGATTGGAGCATGCTGACTCATTTTTTAAATAGGTGCTGAAAATAAAGCTCACCTCAGTTAAGTGTTGGCTAGCAAGTTTACTAGTTGGTTTGCCAAAAAGAAAAAAAAAAGAAAAAGTTAAAAAAGGGAAAATAATAATTAAAATGATTACAAAATTATAGATGGCAAACAAATGTAATGAGACACTTAGGGGTAAGGGTTTTTATAAACCGAATTCAATCCAATAAAAACTGAAAACATCAATCTAAAAAATTGAGAACCGAATAAACTAAAAATAGAACAAACCGAGAAGCGCAAAAACAGAATTTTTTTATTGGATTGGACCAAATTTTGAATTTGATTTTGAAAACCAATCCAATTCAAACCAAACTTATAAATACATGTATATTTTTATTTATAAATTTACGATATCACTCATATTTATTATATAACTTATACTTATTTATGAAAAATATATTTAATTAAAAATATTTTTTTAGTAACTATTTGAATAAAGATATATAAATGTAATTATCAAATTGTGTAAATTTATTTTTAATAGTCTATATTTAAAGAATTATACTATTATTAGCTATATAATGACTTATAGATGAAATATTTGATATTTTTAATTTTTTTTATTATGTTTATTATATATCTTACTATTTATTTAATACTTTATCCAAAACAATAAAATTAAAACTAAAAATCGATTCAATCCAAACCACTTTAGATTGAATTGGATCGGATCATATTTAAATCTTAAACCAAACCGATTGGATGGTGAATTAAGAAAATCGAAGTAATTAGATCAGATGGTTTTTCTCTTCAAAATCAATCTAATCCAATCTGTAAACACACCTACTTAGGGAGTGTTTGGTAGGGGATTCTTTTAAGTTTCCTAAGAATTTTATGTTAAAAATGTTAAATTCTTCTGTTTGGTGACAAATTTAAAAATCATTCCAGGAATTTAATATTTCTAGAAATCTAATATTCTCATGAATCATTTTTTAATTAAATTTTCAGCTAAACTTTCTCATGGGAAAGGTTGAGAATCCAAGATCCTCATGAAGGATTTTTTTTTTTTTAAATTATGTCTTTTATTCTTGGGAACATTTTAAACATACTAAACATATTTATGACATTCTCAAAAAACATGATTTCTAGTAAATATAATTTCCAAGATTCTAGTAATAAAAAAAGATTTCTTATACCAAACACCCCATAATCTCAAAAGAAAAACATTTTTTTTCTCCTTCAGCCAAATTGTCGGGTTGAAAAGTTAAAACAAAGGGGAAAGAAACTTTTAAAAATTATTAATTAATTAGATATGTGTGTTCTGTTAGTAGCTAAGAATTAATCGTGATACTTTAACTACATCAAATGTATATTCAATTAATTCCACGCAAAGTTTTGGAATCTTTTGGCCAATTTAAGAGGGTTTTGTTTTACTCAAATGTGTTATACTAATGTGAGAGTTATATCCTAGCCTTAACATCGTATAAAGGAATTTAATCTCGAGTGTTCATTAAGATTAGGAGGAATGATAGTAACACTGTTTCTAATATTTTCTTTTTAATACTCTTTTTATTATTAGCTAAAATTTATTAAAATTCACAAATTTTAGTGGGTTCTATTTTTAAATCAAAAGAGAGACTCATTAAATGAGAACTGAGACTTACTAAAATTTATGACTTTCAATAAATTTTAACAAATAATAAAGAGTGATAAAAAGTGAGTATTAGAGAGAGTGTTATTAGCATTCCTCTTACGATTAATTAGACTGTATAAAAAATGCATATTTTAATTTCTTATTAGAACAACTTGTATGTCTTATATATATTACTTTATATTGGGTCCTAGACACAACACTACTTTTAGATAAGAATGCAATAGAAATTTGAAATCTTATATCATTTTTTTTTACTTTTACCTAAATAAAAAATCTATTGGCCAGACAGGCCACCCCACCCTACCTCACTAATAGCCTATTTTTTGGCAGGCAAAAATGAGTTGATAGTTGATAACTTTGTCCCGGCCTACTCAAGAAAGTGGATTAAACATATTTTCTTAATGGGTCAAGTTCGTCTTGCCACCCATAGGTGTCAATGACGCAACAAAAGAGGGTGAGTTTGTTAACATTAGGAGGTAGAGGGAGAGAAAGAGAGTAAGGGGGATGAGCATTGTGGATGAGAGATTAGGAATAGTGAATGAGATTTATTATTGGTAAGAGATTGAGGATCAAGAGAAGAGAAGACGGAGGGATTCAAATTAAAAAGTGAAGAAGGAGGTATGGGAGCATTTTAGATTTCAGACTCACTAAAAATTAGCATCAACTTTCAAAAATTATTAATTAGCTTCAGTCATGACCAATATAAGTTGAAAAAGATAAAAATATTCAAAATATAAACAAAAATAAATTTAGTATTAGTATACCTTATACTAATGTCAATCTCAAGGCCAACGTTAAGTGTCTACAGTTATACATTGTTTTTCTTATAATAAGATTTAATTATCGTAAAAAAATTAATTCCAATATAATATATAAAAATAAATCTATTTTTGTGTTATAAATTAGAATACACATTTTTTTTAATGTGATTTTCAATATTCTTCCTTTACTCCTTTGGATGTGCATTTGCACACTATCTTTGTAACTAGTTAAAAAATTTCTCTCAACTATATCAAACTATAATCATTTTATTTTTATTTGTATGTTTGATCTTCTTAATGTGTGTTTGGTTAGGTGTTTACCACACTCAACGTTGGTCAACTTTGAAGCCACAAATACTAGCTTCTGCGTCATTTTTAAAATTTAGACGTAGATTTGCTACAAAACGTGGATCATTGACTCAGATCTAAATACACTATTAATTGTCCATCCCTTTCAATTCATTCTCTTTTATTTATATCTTTAAATTAAATTTTAATATTTTTTAAAATTAATTATCAACAATTAAAAATAGCCTTATCTTCTAATTTAAATTATTTGTTTTATTTATGATAAATTTAATTATAATATTATTTATATTTTAAAAAATATTTATTTATTATAAATTTTAATTATATAATAACTAAAAATATATGTTCGTTCACTAATTTGAAAGACTAATCAATAAGCTACGTATACTATGTGTCGATCACGGGTGAGCGTGAGCCGCAAGGCTATTCACGCGTCTTCTGACACTTTAAAAAATAAAAAACAAATAATTTTTTTTTGAAAGGATAGTGTCGGTTATGTACTTGTCCCATTGAATCCGATTCGTTTACTGGCCGAATTAACGAGTCACTAATTGAATAGTATGGATTAATATATATTAAAAATTTTCTAAATTTTTCTAACTTATAAATTTCAGTACCTTAAAAAGTAAAATAAAAAAATAATAATAAAAAATAAAAAATAAAAAATAAAAAGAAAAATATATATATATTATACTATATTTTATAAGAGTTTAATGATAATGTACCTGTCATTTTACACTGTTAACCAATTATAAATTACTGTTGTTATGACTTTTAAAATAATTATGATAAAATTAATAAATTTATTATAAATGATAATTTATAATTAGATGACAGTATAAACAAAAGTTTATAATTAAAATGTCAAAAAAATTTACAATAGACCTATAACAGGCAAGCCGGGTGGGTCACACCGGTTCAACCGGGTCGGGCGCGTGAGATCAGGGCTCACCTCACCTCATACTACATACACATTAGCTTCTGCCCCCAGTTGCTTGGAAAAGTCTATCCGTCAGCGCCACACACAAACATAGGAGCCGCCACCCCCTTCTCTCAGGTTCTCAACCCTTCTATGCTTCCACAACCGCCACTCAACGATGCCGGTACCTCTCTTCACTCCTATTCATATAACACTCAACACTTGAATGCCTTAGAAATTTAAAATTAATTACTTGTCATGTGCAACCCGTGCCTTTGTTATTTGGGGATGCATCGGCTGTTTCGTGTTGAGTTTTTCTGAATTGCTTAAAAACTTTCTGAATTACTTTTGAATTGCTTAAAAACTTCAGCGAATAGGCTTGTTGCTGCTCATGGTTTTGGCTTTGCTGGGTGAAATGGAATTGCCGCCTGTGAAATTGTCCATTTCAATTTTCAATGATGGTAGCTGGTTTAATATAAGGCTTTGTTGATGATAATAATAACGTGCGCGTGCTTAGAGTTTGTAAATTGTGTTAGCTCTGTCAGGTTGGTAGTGTTGGTGCTGTGGTTCTTGCTTGGTACTGCTTGTTTTGTTATCATCCAAATGAAACGTTATGGCTGATGGTGTAATGTGGTAGAAATATTAGCTTCAAGATTTTGAGTTGGGCTGCTGCCTGCATTTTCATTTTGCAGTGGTTGGTGTGTTGTTTGTTTCCTGCCACGATGAGCTTGTCGTTTGCTGAAAGTTCATAGAGAATTGGCCTCTTTCTGCTGATTCCTACTGCTTTCATTTTTGTGTTAAGAGTTTAGTGATTGTGACCTATTATTGAACTTTATTTGCAGAATATGTTACGAGCGAAGCAGATCAGTACTCTTTCAAGCAATGCTAGGAGTTTTTTCCTTAGTGGTTCGCGATGTAATGCAGCAGATGGCAATTCATGCACTTGCCCCGAGGATGAAACATGTGTGTCTAGAGGACGGCAGAGAAAAAATAATGAAGAATTACTTGTGCAGAAGCCATCCTCCTTAGTATCCAAAACCACATCTCAAGTTGCAGGAACACTGGTTTCAGGAAACTTGGCAAATGGGCCAGCTTCCCACAAGGCTGGGGTTGTTGATCAATCTGGTCGTGTACAACAAATTCGGTCTGCTTCATATGCACCAAGTAAATCAGACTCTGTAACATATGCTTGTGTTGTTGATGGTGGTCAGGAGCATGTTGCACACTCATCTTCTCTTAATGCTGACCAGTTTTATAGGGCTGGTATTGCAGCTGTCAATTTTCTTTCTGATGTAGTTAATTATAAGTTTCCTTTATCAGATGGCATGGGAATACTAAACTACTCTAAAAATTATATGGTTGATCCTGCCAGAACCCTACCCAACGTCAGATCTTCCAATGTGCAGCAAATTAGAAAGGAGAACTTTACTGCCATTCATCCCAAACCACCTGTTTCTACTCATCCGGGGCCGTCTAAACATACAAATAATCATCATGCTGCAAAGGGAAAAGTTGATAAATCAAATTTAGCTAAAGGCTTTAAGCATGTTGCTTCTTCAGGGACAGAGAAGTCAGGGGCAGCTCCAAATATTCCTTTAAATAATCATGATCGCAGAGCCTTGCCACAGAGAACAAGAACTCATTCAAACCGCTTTGTGACAAATTTTGGTTCCAATGTGCAAACTTCAAATCCACGCATGTTGGGATCATTCAAGGAAAGTTTCAATAAACACCCAAGGGATCTGAATATGCCCGCTGGAATTGCTCCAATGAACAGGCATTTTACTAATACTGGGCATGTTGTGGAAGTGGTTAAAGATATACTGAAACAGTTAAAATGGGGTCCTGCTACAGAGAAGGCTCTCTATAACCTGAATTTTTCAATCGATGCATACCAAGCTAACCAGATCCTAAAGCAACTTCAAGACCATTCAGTTGCTCTAGGCTTCTTTTACTGGCTAAAGCGTCAACTGGGCTTCTGGCATGATGGGCATACTTACACCACCATGGTTGGTATCCTAGGCCGTGCAAGAGAGTTTGGTGCTTTAAACAAATTGCTAGAGCAGATGGTCAAGGATGGATGCCGGCCTAATGTTGTTACTTACAATCGTCTAATTCACAGCTATGGCCGTGCGAACTACCTAAAGGAGGCACTGAATGTGTTCAACCAAATGCAGGAGATGGGATGCAAGCCTGATCGTGTTACTTACTGCACACTGATTGATATTCATGCAAAAGCTGGATTTCTTGATGTGGCTATGTCTATGTATGAAAGAATGCAAGAAGCTGGCCTTTCTCCCGACACATTTACATACAGTGTCATGATCAACTGCCTTGGAAAATCTGGTAATTTAGCTGCAGCCCATAGGCTATTTTGTGAGATGGTTGATCAGGGTTGTGTTCCTAATATTGTCACGTACAATATCTTGATTGCTTTGCAAGCTAAAGCAAGGAACTATCAGACAGCATTGAAACTATACCGTGACGTGCAGAATGCAGGATTTAAACCCGACAAAGTTACTTACAGCATTGTAATGGAAGTGCTTGGCCACTGTGGGTATCTTGAGGAAGCAGAAGCAGTTTTTGTTGAGATGAAACAGAACAATTGGGTTCCAGATGAACCTGTTTATGGTCTTTTGGTAGACCTGTGGGGAAAGGCTGGTCATGTTGAGAAGGCTTGGCAATGGTATCAGGCAATGCTGAGAGCAGGTTTGCTTCCAAACGTACCAACTTGCAATTCACTTCTCAGTGCATTCCTCAGGGTGCATCGATTGCCAGATGCATATAATCTTCTCCAAAACATGGTGGCTCTTGGCTTAAACCCATCTTTGCAGACGTATACCTTACTTCTCAGTTGTTGTACGGAGGCACAATCATCATATGATATGGGATTTTGTTGTGAGCTTATGGCAGTCACTGGCCATCCTGCGCATGCATTTTTACTGTCCATGCCAGCAGCGGGACCTGATGGTCAAAACGTGCGGGATCATGTAAGTAAATTCTTAGACCTTATGCATTCCGAGCATAGAGAGGGCAAAAGAGGGCTTGTAGATGCAGTGGTGGATTTTCTTCACAAATCTGGGCTGAAGGAGGAGGCTGGTTCGGTTTGGGAGGTGGCTGCACAAAAAAATGTGTATCCTGATGCTGTCAAGGAAAAAAGCTCTTGTTATTGGCTTATAAATCTTCATGTCATGTCTGATGGAACTGCTGTAACAGCATTGTCTAGGACACTTGCTTGGTTTCGCAGACAGATGCTGGCATCTGGGGTTGGCCCTAACCGGATAGATATTGTCACTGGATGGGGTCGTAGGAGTAGGGTGACAGGTTCTTCTCTTGTGAGACAGGCAGTGCATGAACTGCTACATGTATTCAGTTTCCCATTTTTCACAGAAAATGGCAATTCAGGTTGTTTTGTGGGATGCGGGGAGCCTCTTAGTCAATGGTTGCACCACTCTTATGTGGAACGAATGCATTTACTGTAGTTGGTAATTGTAGAATCGTTTCCCCTTCAGCTTAGACACAATTTTGCTGCGGGAAATGAACTCGGAGTGGGATTTTTATGCACAGTGTTGACATTGTATGTAATTGTAGTTGGTCAGTGTGCAGTTATCCAAGTTATTATCTTCAAATTTTTATTTTGGGAATGGTAAACTGAATGCTTGTTGGTAGTCTTTGTTCTCCTATTATTCAAGTTATTATCTATCTATCTATCTATTATATATACTGAATCATATGGGAATGACCTTATATGAGAATGAAAATGGTGAATCTCAACTATTAAATTAAAATAAAAAACCTTAATTAAAAGACCAACTTAATAAATTTATTAAAATCATTTGACTATCAAATTTATAAAAGATTTCAATTATTACATTATAAAATATTCCAATTATCAACGCCAATCTTTTTTGATATATATACATAAGAAGCATAGTAAGGTAGAGCATTTATTTGAGTATGTATTATTAGTTTAATTATTGATTTGTAAGTATTTAATTTATTTCTCTCAACTTTCTAGGATAAGTAGATGGTGATACTATGAAGCATAGCATTTTGTTTAACATGTAGGTGTGAATTGTTATATATGATGTCTCGTAAGTGTTTACCTTATCCTCTTTTTTTTGACAGATACCTTATCTTCTTAAACTTTATTCTTTTGAGATTTCTTTTGATAAGTATTTTACCAATATGAACCAAAGAAAATTTTATGCAAACTTTCATAATCAAAATTAATAGGAGTTTTCGAAACTAAAATGGAATCTTTAGTAGTTTTAAGTAATTGGTGAAAATGTAGCGACAATGGGTCATTGCAGTGATGATGGCAATAGTTATAGGAGTGAATAAGTGACATGTTTGGTGGTCTAATGTCATAATCCTGTCTTGTTTGGTGCAACAACCCTCTATTGCTACATGACACTAACAATGTAATCGTGGGATAATTCAATTTTAAATAAAACTTTTATTAATTATGAAAGTGAGAGTAAATTTTTTTGTGTTTTGCTACAGCATAACTATTAAGTGTTTGGCAAGCATACCAATTCGAACAAGTAATACAGTGATGAGTGAATATTGTTCCCCAAGAGACTTGCGTAATACATGACAATCTACTAATTTTTCTATCTTAAACTAATGTCACCAGAGAATGATAACAATTGCAAGAAAATAAAAACTAAAAATATCAACAGGGGAGGGCATTGAAATATAAACTCATTGTGACATATAATCAAGCACTTAATATATATTAAAGGATTTAGATCGAATATATATATCAAAATAGTTGAGGTTTAACTTTATTAAGCCTTCCTATCATGTACTATATGAGTTATACATTTAGTATTTAGTTACCAAGTTACCATCATCCTATTAAAACCATTTTAACCTTCATTCCTTACAAGTTAAAAATCTAAGTCATTTGAATGAACTACTAACTCCTTGCATAGCTTAATCAAAGAATAGAGGATAAAAGCTATCTGACACATAATAGTCTATTCCTAGATCTAGAATGTATTAGATGCATTTTTTCAGATCTAAGCTTTAAAACATGTTTTCCAACAAGATTCAATGCTTAATAAGAACAAGTTAAGGTTGATCAAACCCAAACAAGCATTAAGAGTAGAAGAAATACATTAACATGGAATTAAACTGAATAAATATCTCAAAATAGATACATGAAGGTCAGCATTAATTACATTAAACCCCAACAAGAGTAAATCTAGCTACACATAGCTAAAGAAAAGAAGGAAACTTGGATGGAGAAGTTGAAGAAGTGAATAGCTTCCATTCTAGAGCCAAGAAAGCTTGCTTCTTTTTGTCACCTAACCCTAGAATATTTTGAGTAGGCTATTGTTCCTCAGCCCATTTGTAGCTTTTTCCTTTAATAAATTTTGTCTTTTCTATTTAAATGTCACATCAATCAAAATTGGCACTGAGTAGCAAAACCTTATTGCTAGGCGCCAAAATATAAAAACAAGGGAATTCTTCTTTACTAGGTTGGCGTTGAGTGCCAACATGTAGGCACTTAGTGCCAACTGCTGGTCAGTTGGTGCTATCTTTTTCTTCTCTTTTGGGCTAGAATATGCTATGGATCTCTCTCCCTCCTTCCTAAATCTTTCCTTCTTCGCTTTAAGTTGTATAGATTTCTAAAAAAAATAATAAAATTATCAAAGAACTTAAAGTGCTAGACCTATATTCAAATGTATATAGTTTGTGTATAAAAGGTGGACAAATCTAAACATTAAGTCAGCAAAAAATGGTATATGTATCAAAATATGTACCAAAAAGATAAATATGACTAGCACTTATCAATAACATACACCAAAGATTTTGCAAATAGAAGTACAATATGAAACAAAATTAAATATTGAGTGATAATACACACGCATATAAAAACAATATAAAATATACTGTCTTATGCCACTAATCCATATACAAGATAATATCCAAATATCTCAAAAGGTGGACATACGTGACAATAGATAATATGGCCAAATGTGGAATATACATCAAAAGGGGGAGTGTGAAACTAAATATAAAATGCACTCCTTAGTTGGTCACACAAGACACATCTTATGTCTAAGGCTAAGAAGCTACAAATGGAGCGCTACAAGTTAAAGAAGATCTGGATCTGTCTCATGGTGTGTAGAACAGTGCATTCCACATCTCTTCAATAAACAACCAAATCTCTGACAGCACATTAAGCAAGAACGAAAAGATTAAAATCTTATTGGGAGTGTACTTGATAGTAATCTCTCCACTATAGAGTACCCTTTAGGTATCCCAATCTACCCTCTATGCCTTGCTATTTTGTCAAATGGAGGTCTCCACAAAGGCAACGTAGAATATCTCAAATTGGTGATGCAAACTCAACATTTGCTTTCGCAAACGCAACATCATTATCATGGCAGTCAAATACACATAAACAAACATGCAAGAGTAAGCCTACTTAAACAACCATAAAGGTTCACACATTTACACAAATTCCAAGACAAGTAGAAATATCAAATCAACTCATTTCATTATAGTATATATCAAGAATATACATCATCTCGCATTAAGAATCATCATGACATAACTGGACAAGCTAAACAGTGCAAAAATAATGACAATCATGCATTGTGTGTAGATTCGACTTTATGGAGATTTCTAAACATCAAGCAACCAGTTTAGATGTGTCTCTTAACATGGTACAACAACAATAAAAAACTTGTAGGTCACCAAAGCAACACGTGCCATAAAACCATTCAGCTGACACTGGTCATTGATCTACGATGCAAACTAGTGGTATCATTAAGATAGACATACGTTGGTAGTAGCCACCACGACACAAGGCTTGTAATGTCCTTGGCTCTATGTGAAATCGCTTGTCTACTTATCCTTAAGGTCCTACCAAGCAACTTCTATTAACCTTCCACACTAGTAAAAGTCTTACTAAGCAACCTTCACTTACGTGCATGCTTGCTCACAGCAACAACGTGGACTATGCTTAAATGCATGAACATTCCACTAAGTACATCATCAATAACAACGTCAATTGATCTCAAATAAATATTTAAACTATTCTCGTAGAGAAACAACAACAATATCCCACTTAGGCCCTAGATCCTAAGTAACAACCTAACATTACCATCAAAGGGTAACCAAATTTTCCATACCACAAATAACTCTCCAAGTCTCAAATATTCAAAACACCTTGTTGTTAAGGTAGGAAACATACGAAATTTTCTTAAAATTTTTTGTCAACAATTTTTTTGTTACCATTCAATGTTTTCTGTCTTTGATGGATAACATATGTTATTAAAACTTAGAGTAAATGACTAATTTAATTCTTGAAATTGTCACTCGCTGTCATTTTAGTCCCTGGATTTAACGAAATTCAAAAAAAAGTCCCCCAAAATTGTAATTTATCACTCATTTTAGTCCTTTCGTTAAGTGAAATTTGTTATCGTTAACAGAAGTGCCACATGGCACACACGTGGATGACATGTGTCACGTGGGTGCCATGTGTCACATGAGTGTAACTCGATGTCATTTTAGTCCTTAAATCTATTACTCGATGTCATTTTAGTCCTTAAATCTATTACTCGATGTCATTTTAGTCCTTAAACATTATTATAATTTTTTTAATTAAGTACTTGTGACTTGAATATTTACATGATAAAGTAGATAATTAAGTTAGTATTGTAAATAGGAGGACAAATATATTCAAATCATATCATAAAATTGGTATTTAATATTGTATTTTTATTTTAAGTATGTTATACCTCCTTTTCTAATTGTCAATTTTTTATCCACTTTTATTCATTTTATTTTTAAAATACATAAAAAAAAGTTTCTAGTTTCTCTGTATTTTTTTTTTCATAATTAATTCATTTATGAATTATTTCTTATTTTTCTCTATTCTCAAAAACGTTTATTACTTTTATTTCTTAAAAAATGTAGTGTTTATGGTGTTCTAGTTTTGATTTGAATAATTGTAGAATAAAATAAATAATTAAATTAATATTGTTTATAGGAAGACTAATATATTTAACATATTATAAAAGTGATACTTAATATTCATTCTCATTTTGAGTTTTTCATTATTAGTTGTCCATTTTTATATATTTTATATTTTTTATAATATATAAATAAAAACAAAGTTTTTAATTTCTCTACATTCCATTTTTATTTTAATAATTATTTCACTTATCAATTACTCTTTATTTTTCTCTTATCTAAAAAAATCTATTACTTTCATTTCCTGAAAATTGCACTGTTTATGTCTTTGATATTCTATTTTTTATTTGAATAATTGCAAAAGTAAAATACACAAATATATTAATATTTTTTGTTGGAGGACAAATATATTTAATATTATATCATAGTCATAGAAAGTGATATTTAATGTTACTTCTCATTTTAAGTAGGTTGTGTATTCTTTTATTTGTCAATTTTTAAACTTTTTTATTCATCTTATTTTCTTTTAGAACACATAATTGAAAAGCAAAGTTCATTATTTTTTTATATTTTAATTATAATACAATTCAATAAAATTGAATTTTAGGATTCTTATTTTAATTTCTAAAAGACTAATCATCGTAATTTAACGGTCAAAATTCAATTTCATGCTTAATTTTATCCATCAAATGAATATTAATATTATTTTGTTTTAGTAAATTATATTAATTTACTTAACAATTATTTCTTATTTTTCTCTTGTTTTAAACTATTTATTACTTTTATTTATTGGAAACAATTTTTATGGTGTTATACCCTTTATCTAAATAATTAAAGGAAGACTAAAAATGTGAAAATTGTCAATCAATCAACTAGAAAGATTATGAGCATATTTGATTTATCTAAAAGGAAAATATTAGATAAAATTGTGAAAATTGAGAAGAGACTTTCATTTTTTCACTTTGAAGAGAAGAGAATGAAAGTGATTAAAGTGGAAAGATAATATATGATTTGAATATATTTGCCTTCCTATTTACAAAATTAACTTAATTATCTACTTTATCATGTAAATATTCAAGTCACAATTACTCAATTAAAGCAAAATTATAATAACGTTAAAAGACTAAAGTGACATCAAGATACAATTTCAGGGACTAAAGTGAGATTGGGTTATAATTTTAGGGACTAAATTGACATTGTGTTACAATTTTAAGATTAAAATAATATCGAGTTAACCCATATGACACGTGACACTTATATGACGCATGTCATCCACGTGTGTGTCAGATGACATTTCCATTAAAGATAATAAACTTCACTTAATAGAAAAACTAAAATAAGTGACAAATTGCAATTTCGAGAACTTTTTTTGAGTGTCATTAAATCCAGGGACTAAAATGATAGCAACTGACAATTTAAGAAACTAAATTGGCCATTTACTCTAGAATTTATGAAAGATATTGGTTTTTTTCCACTTTCAAATCTTAAATAATTTGAGTTAAATTATCTAAATCTTAATTATACTTTTTTGAATAAATAATTTCAAATTTTAATTTAAAGTATTTTGGCAAATATTAAAATATCCTTATTCATAAAGCTATTAAATTTAGAAATTGCATAATAAATTCAAATAAATTTATTTAAATTTGAAAATTACATGTAAAGCTATCGTGACTGTATGAAATATCTGGAAATTTTTCAGAATTTTTTAAATTCGCTTTTAGTGTGAAGTAACCATTTTACCCTTAATAATTAATAAAATATTAGAATACATACAATTAATTCGAATAATTATAAAATTCTTGATAAATATTGTTAAAATGTATTATTTTAAGTCTGAAATAAATTATTTTCTAAGTGTAAAAAGACAGTTTTACCCTTAATTTAATTTTTTCACAAAAATAGCTTTATTTAACTAGTTTTACTTCTAAAATTATTAAAAATACGAAATTAATTATAAAAACTTATTTTTCAAAGAAATAATCTCATAAATAATATAAAAAATTTCTACGTTGTGAAATTACAGAAATACCCATGTTTAGAATAATTTGGAAAATTTGAATCAAAACTAGTCTAAATTGACTTAATTTTTGAACAATCTTTTTGTAAAATTTATTATAAGTTATCTAAATACTTTTAATTATAAAACAACCTCTAACCCACTATAATTAGGTGAAATATTAGTGTTTATTTTTTGTTTGAATTTATACTTAATTAAAATTAATTATTTAGGGCTCCTAAGTGCTAGTTGTTCCTTGAATCTTCAAGTGTTTAGCCCATTTCTTCAACTTTCTTCAATTTCACGAATCCTTCCAGTAACCAAGTAGCCCATCCAGCTCTAAAATGTAGAAACCATCACTCCCAAGTTTTATTAAAATTTTCTTAGGTATTTTTGATGTTTTAAGACATTTCATGCTTCCAAAAATCCCAAAAATGATTAAAACAACAATTGGGCAATAACATCAACATTTTTAGTACATCAAGAACATCACTATATTCAACTCATACCATAGAAATTTCGTGGCTCATAAGTGGCCATCAAACAACACCAACCAATTTCTAACATTAATCAATGAACATATTTTCATAAATAAATATTTTAAAAGCCTAAAAATTCATAAATATATATTTTGAAAACACTCGTACAGCCACCACATATTCAAAGATAAAACACATGTTTTCACACTTCAAAAAATCATAGAAACACAAAGATTCACACTTTTTAAGGAAATAACATCAATAGCCAAAATAATAACTATTTTAAGCCAACAGCAAGCATCAAACTTGCCAAACAACAATCCAAGTTATAAAGATAGAATAAAGAGAATTTTTAAAGAATTTTATTCAGTTAAAACTTAAAGAAAAACGGTAAGCTCCCTTACCCTTGATGCTTTTGAAGTTTGGAAGCCTTGAAAGGTTGGAAATGAGGAAACTTTGAGGCTTAGGACGAGCTTCTTGAAAGATAAAAAACACCACTACCAAAAGGTAGTTTCACGGAACAAAATAAAAGAACAAAATGTTAGAAGAGAGGAGAGGATGAACTAGTAGAGGAGAAAGGACAGAAAAGGTGAAAAATTCTTACCAACAAGTCTTGAAATAGAAGCACTTGAGGGGAAATGAAGTGATCAAATGCTAGAACCTTTAACCCTTGGTTCTCTAAGGCTTTGGGAAGCAAGAAATGAAGTAAATGAGGTGCGGTAGAGGGGGAAAGCTGACAGTTTTGGAGGGGGAGCTAGAAGAATGAAAAACGACCAAGGTTGGTCACCAACACTCACATAGAGTCTTAGGTTTTTAGATAATTTTTGGCACAAAATTTGACACTTAAAATTTGATTTCCCCCTTTTTTAAGATGGGTTCAGCCATAATCAAGCGGAGAGGCATCTTGTACTTGGTTGAGTGTTATAGGTCAGCTTAGGTGGAGGTTTCTTGTAGTAGTAGACAATGGTGAAAAGATTTTATCTAAAAAATCACTTTCTTATTTTTAGTGTTAATCACATATTTAATAAGTTAATAACTCATTAATGTTAATTGCAATATTTAGAAATAATAATAAATGACTCAAAGTATTTTCTTTGGCCCCGAAAAGTTTTCATAAAATGAGTATTTAGAATCGTATTAAAATAATACTCTCTCTGTTTCACAATTATTGATGTTTTAATTTTTTTTTTTGTTTCAAAACTATTGATGTTTTACAATTTCAAGTCTCATTAATTTATTTTTCCACATATGCCCCTATTTAACAATTATTATTAAATCATGTCTTGCTCCACAACTATTCCTATAATAGATATTAAATGAGGGTATTTTAGACAAAATATACTAATTTATGAATAGTATTAAACATTTCTTAAAATATGTGCATTAACCTTAAACATCATTAATTTTGGAATAGAGTGAGTACTATTTTAGTTACATTGTGTCAGAATTAATTAAAAATTTTAAATAGACTTAATTATAATTAATAATAATTAATTATAATTAATTTCACAATTTTTTTTGACTGTCTACTTACTTTGACGGTATAAATCTTATACTGTTAGCTTACAATGCAGTCTTAATTTTAATAATTTTTTTTATTGAAACTTAAACAAAATCACATATATTTATTTAATTAAATTTTTATAACTTAGATTTTTTTATAATTATATTCAATCAAATTTAATTACATATTAAAAAAAAAATGTAGTAGTGGTTCCTAGACAAGTTTGCTGAATTATCGATTATGAATTATATAAATACTCATGGACCCGGATCCTCTTCGGTTGAAAAAAACTGGAGAGTGTCCAATTTTAATATCTCACCATTGATTCCTATTTTTTCTATCATTTATATATTAATTATGTAAAATATTAAAATCAAGGGATTGTTGAAATCTCATCCAATTTTGAAAAAACTGGAAAGGATCTATTTCCCTCATGGTAGCTGTGTCGGTCCAATATGGTGAGCAAAGAGAAAAAGGCAATTTCCATATGCCATCTTCTCTTTCAGCGAGCAGGGTGTGAAAGATGGGGCGAAAAAAAATAAAGGGGAGACGTCGGATCTTATTTTGCTACGGTGCCCTATTATAAGGCAAATTTGGATTTTTTTTATAAAAAATTTTGCTACAATTTTAGAAACTGTGGCCAAAATTTCGTAACTAATTAACGTGTTTTTTTTTTTTTTGCAATGTAAGTTTATAGTGTTTTTTTATTTTTGTTTTAATGACTAATTTGATATTAGTTATTATTTAAAGACTAAATTAATTTCAATCCAGCAGTTGAGAAAAGAAAATGATAGTTTACTTACTGATATTTTGAAGGGATTCTAACCTTTTCAAACTATTCTATTCCATAATGTTAGCCAATGTCTATTAAACGGGTCAACACGAGCTGGTTTTGGCCTTGTTTAAAATTCCATAATTTCATATAATGTTAACAATGTTGTTTCATTTCATCAGAACTCCTTTTTGGTACTGTGTGTACAGGTGTTACAAATTCAAAGTTGACAACTAAGCTAACACGCAATAAGAAAAAAATAATCATGATTCACGACAACAACACGATGTTGAGGCGGCATATTTTAATACAGGACTTATTTAAACTATTTTTTTTTAAATTTGTTATGTATACTTAAAATTTCTTCTTCTTCAATCTAATGAGAGATAGCGTAGAATGTATGAGGTCATAAGTTTTAACTTTAATGCGATTATTGTGTATCATTTTTTTTACCACTGGAATTAGGAACTTTGACTTTTTGATAGAATCTTTTAAGCTAATTATGGAATTAATTTTTGGTTCAGGACTAAGTCACACTTAAATTCATCACCCTTTTTCACGAAATTTTTTTTAAAAGCAAAGGTATGCAAAAGCATCACTATAATGATTGCAATCCTAACTAGATTGGCACCCCAACCATTATCATTCACCTGCAGCATACCAAAATATTATTGAAAGAAAAAAGAAGAATACAAAATCATGGGGGAACATACACCAAACCCAAAGAGAATTATTTTAACCTAAAGTATGGCAAAGCATATCTATTTTGGAAAAAATCTTCCCTAATGAAAGTAGGGATTAAATTCCACCAAAGAAAACTGTATATGTTAGTACCATGAGAGGCTAGTTTATCTACACAATTATTGCCTTCACGGTAGATATGAGAGTAGCTAAAATTCATCCTACTAGTTAGCTCTATACAATTTAAGAATGTATTATTTTGAAATCAAACCTAGGTTCTCTTGCATAAACACGTGTTGCCAAGAGCTACACCCATTGTATACATATACTTAAATTTTCTAATAATTACTACCTCCTTCCAATATCTTTAAATGTTGAAGATTAATGCACATAAATTAAGAAATATTTAATGAAAATAAAATATTATTATATTTGGACTAAAATGTCCATATTTAATAGTTTGATCCTTGATGTCTACCTCACTAGTAGTGAGATATTAAATAAAGATATATTTGAGAAAAAAAGCATTAATTTGACTTAAAAAATTCCAAAACATCCATTGTTTTAAAATAAAAGAAGACTAAAACATCTAAAGATATGAAAAGAGGTATACATATTCTTTACATAATTTTTAATTTTATGTTTATACTCAACTTTATTTTTATCCTCTTCTTCATTTTCTAAATAATCATTATTATTTTTAAATGTTATTGAAACATATAATTCAATCATAAAGGCTTCAAATATAAATTAAAAAAGTTAAATTAATTTATTTATAATTCAAATAATTTAGATTATTATATAAAAATATCATGCATAGTTTAATCACATGCTTTAAAATAAATATTATAAAATAAAAGATCGTGCTTCACCCTGGTACTTTAATCATATTAAATAATAATAGCGGGTCGTAGAGCACATGCAATTTCGTTTTATCCGAAACCATTTCATTATGCTTATATGTAAAGAGTAATCAATAACAATAATAAACGCCATACTTATTTTATATACACATTTTCTTAAACATCTTTACTTTTCTTGACTGCTAAAAATTATCTATTATTCTGATTTCATTTTTTTTTTCATTTTTTATTCAACCTCTCATATTCCTCTCACTTCTTCGTATTTATTTATACTTTAACTTTCACATCTTTTATAAAGAATACTTTTTAATATGTAATAAAAAATTAATACAAAATATCGAATTTTACATCTTATTTAAAAAATAAAAAATGCCAATAGATAAGTAACACAATAAATGTCTTTTTGCTAGTACCAAAGAAAATACCATTTTATTATTGTCAAGTAAACAGCTACTTTAGTATTTTTACTAGAAGAGACTATCACATTAGTCCCAAAATTAAGAAAATGTTAAATAAGTTCCTGAAATGTTAAATAAGTATCTAAACTTAATTATTTATTGTGATTTTGATCCGTAAACATATGTTAATATTATCACTTCAGTCATATATATATATATATATTTTAATTTTAGACTAATGCGATCGTTGATTTACACTTTTAAATTTTTTTTTGAATTTTCTTCTATTTAAGAGCTGATGTGAAAGTGCCTTTTAATTTCAGATACTAAAATAATTGTATACTCTATTCTTGTCAGATCTATGAATTCCCTATTCCAATATTACAAACCTCATTTTTACGTAGATTTTACACACACACAAAACTCAACTTAAAGAAATTTGATTATAAATACATCAATTTTAATAGTAAAATAATTTTATTTTAATATTTAAAAATTACAAATA
Organism: Spatholobus suberectus; assembly: GCA_004329165.1. NCBI lineage: Eukaryota > Viridiplantae > Streptophyta > Magnoliopsida > Fabales > Fabaceae > Spatholobus > Spatholobus suberectus. The sequence goes on from CM014729.1 coordinate 61,449,146, forward strand.
TGAATCATAATGATTCACTTCAACCGCTTAAATTCTAATATTTGTTATTTTTAAAAAATGACAATAATAAAATACTTGCGTGTGAGAGTGGGCGACGCTTAACTAACAGTTTTTCTTACTATTCCTGTCCCAATGTGTCGCCTTCCAAGTTTTTCGCGGTCCAGTTTGGGTCCCATGTATAATTAAGACTTTCCGTTTTCGGTTCATTCCCGTCGTTAGAACCAAACGAACATTCGAACCCATCTCAAAATCCCAAGAAAAAGCCGGGAACGATCGACGGCGATGGGGTGGGTGGCGAATCGGTGGACGGGCGTCGCCGCCGCCATATGGATCCAGTGGAGCTGCGGTGCATCCTACACCTTCAGCATCTACTCCTCTGTGCTCAAGTCCACGCAGGGCTACGATCAATCCACCCTCGACACCGTCTCTGTCTTCAAGGACATTGGCGCCAACTTCGGCGTCCTCTCCGGCCTCCTCTATTCCGCCGTTGTCCCTTACACCGCCGCCGTCCCCAGCTCGCCGTCGAAATCCAAATGGACCTCGCTCGGGGGGCCCTGGGTCGTCGTCGCGGCCGGCGCGGTTCAGTGCTTCGCGGGCTTCATCTTCATCTGGGCCTCCGTCGTAGGCCTCATAAGCCCACCGCCCGTGCCGGTTATGTGTTTCTTCTCGTGGCTCGCGTCCAACGGTCAAACCTTCTTAAACACAACTAATGTCGTTACGGGCTTGCGCAATTTCCCCGGGTATAGCGGCACCATCATTGGTATCATGAAGGTAACTGAAAAAAAAAAAAGGATTAAATGGAGAATAATTTGGTTTTGTAAGCGTTGACTTTTTAATTTAAACGAAAATGAAAACGACAAATGTTTATTTTAATTTAACCAAAAGATGATGTCTTAATTTAATTTTGAGATACATATGCATGGTTTCAGCTTAATTAGTAGTTTCGAATTGGAGTCCTAAATATGTAATTGTATTAAATACTCAAGTGGAGCAGGATTGTCTCATGTGAATTAGTAAAAAAGAAAAAAAGTCAGAAATCATTCTACATATTTTTAAAGTAGTTACTATAAAAGTCGATGAACATAGTATTCTTGACGATTTGTGAATAGATGAAAGTGTAGGAAACCTTTACTGTGTGTGCATTCTAATTAGATTATGAATTGGAATTTTGTTGTTCAGGGCTTTCTTGGGCTGAGTGGAGCTATCTTGATCCAAATCTACCATACGTTTTTTGATGGGGATCCAGCAACGTACCTTTTGATGCTTGCTTTGTTGCCTGCATTCATCTGCGTGTTGCTTATGTTCTTGCTGAGGATTTATGAAGTGCATGGCAGTGATTCCAAGAAGCAGTTGGATGGTTTCTCTGTGGTTACTGTGATTATTGTTGCCTATCTCATGTTCATAATAATTTTACAGAACGTGGTTAGTTTGCCATATTGGGGACGGGTGTTTGCGTTTGTGATCCTTATGGTTCTGCTAGCATCACCTTTTGGAATTGCCATCAAGGCCCATTGGGAGGAGTCGCGGATGTTTGCAATATCCTACACCATTGAGAGGGGTTCTTCTACAAATAAGGGTGCTACTTCCTCCAGTTATTCTGCATCAGAGGATCAAGTGGAGTACCATGAGTTGCCTAGTGATGAGGGGCAGGTACAAGTGACTTCAGATGACAAGTTGCCCGATGAAGAAGAAAAAAACCTCTTGCAAGCTATGCGCACGGTTGATTTTTGGATGTTGTTTGTGACAATGATATCGGGGTTGGGGTCCGGGCTTGCAACTATAAATAATATGAGCCAAATAGGACAATCCCTTGGCTATAGTACCATTGAGATTAATAATTTGGTGTCACTGTGGAGTATGTGGAACTTCCTTGGTCGATTTGGAGGGGGCCATTTATCGGATTATATCATGCACAGAAAAGGTTGGCCGAGGCCCCTGTTGATGACTGCAACTCTGGGGATAATGATTCTTGGCCATTTAACTATAGCATCTGGTTTCCGTGGAAATTTGTATTTGGGTCCTGTCCTGGTGGGCATCTGCTATGGTGCACATTGGTCCTTGATGCCAACAATCACTTCTGAGATATTTGGTGTCAAGCATATGGGTACCATTTTCAATGCTATTGCTGCAGCAAGTCCACTTGGATCTTATATACTTTCTGTGAGAATTGTCGGATATATTTATGACAAGCAAGCCGATAAAGAAGATAATTCGTGCTTTGGCATCGACTGTTTCATGTCGTCGTTTTTTATCCTGGCAGGAGTGGCTTTTCTTGCATTTTTGGTTGGTTTGGCATTATACTTTCGGACCCGAAGGTTCTATAAGCAAGTTGTGCTTAGAAGATTAAAACATTATGCAAGATGATGAAGGTTGTATTTGCCTGCATTTCCACACAAGGTAAAGGCTGAGGAGACCAGTCTTGTTTTCTCTGTTCTGTTTGGCATAAATATAATTAATGCAATTTTCTAGATGTTATCTATGAGGATGATTTGAAATATGTATTTTATATGTAGTCCACTTAGTTATCATCACCATTGTGTTTGATTATGAGCATAGATTCCCACTTCTCAGAAGGCATTTCATTTTTTTTTATTTCCTTCCCAATTGATTGGTGATAGACCTTTCACTTGTATATAAGAGAAGAAGGTTGGAAAGTGTTGGGCCAAGGGAAATTAGACGTGATTAGAAGAGGAGAAATACAAAGGGTGCTTGGAGTAAGGAGGAAACAGTAGTGTGAGAGTGTAATTGAATGTACACATGATAGCTAGGTATTGGAGAGGAGAACTGCGCAATGATGGCAGAGTAAAGGAAACATGAATAAGGAATGGGTGGGAAATAGTGAAGGGGCATAACAGAATTTTGGAGTGAATTGGTGGCCTTGGACAGGGAGAGCAGGCTCTTTATATAATTATATTTATATCAGTTCTATTGTTATCTTTTATTTCTGCATTTTTTGCATTTCTTCTATTCTGCTTTATACGTTTCCATATGTTGAGCAGTATCTTTCCCTTGCAAAGCAGATTTCCTCCTTGAGTTCTATTATATTTTCAATATTAATACTAATACCTATCAAGTTGGTATCAAAGCTCCCGATCCCAGGGAGCCTTTGGATTGTATTGACATGCTTGGAGGGAAGCTCGGAAGCTGTTGAATGGAGGATGGATGGAATTCTTGACCTGATCAAGGTATAAAGAGAGGAGAGATTGCAACATGTTAAACAGTAGTTTGAGATCAATCAGATATCATGGGTGGAGAAGGTGGCTAAGACAGTGGTTTGTTTGGAAGGAAAGGGAATTGAATTGGTTCCAGTGGTTAGAACTGTGGACATGGGTCATGATTTGGCCAGTGTTCAACCATGGACTATTGAGGATGTTTCAGATTGGCTTGTCAGAAAATCCATATGAGGTGTTAGTAAAATTGTGATTGAAATTGAAATTCCGTTAATGGACTTCTGTTACTCAGATTAGGATTAAAATTAGATGCTGATCAATCATAGTTATTTGGTAGGTCCTTGAAGATCAAGACAGAGAATTAAGAGAAGAAAGAGAGATGAGGGAGAAGAGAATCAGAGAGAAAAATCTATTATTTTGCTCTGCCAAGGGAAAAAAACCGTTCTCCAACTGTGAAAACAGTTTATTTCAACCACAGAAAAAATGACCCCCTTATTCAATATACAATGGTATTTGTAAGTCCCTCTCCTCTTAACTCCCGAACTGTCAAACAGACCTTTCTAACTATTCTAACTACCCACTTTACTGGACTTCCTAATAATCAGTCACCCATTACATTTCATTGGTTCCTTTGCCTCCTAGAATATTCCTTTAATATCGGAACCTCTTGGTTCCTAACAGTATTCAACAAGGGTGCACTTACAACAGGCCCATGAAAAAGAGGAAAAAATCTCTGCAAGACTGCAACTCTTATGGTATGTTTGGTTGGAAGGAAAGAAAATAGAGAGGAAAGAAAACACGGATAACAAAGTATTTTCTTTTGTTTGGTTGGAGAGAAAGTGGAAAGGAAAAGAAAGGAAAAGTTGATTTTTAGAAACAAAAATTTAAATTTTTCCTTCTTTCCACATTCCCTTTGATTTAAATTTCAAACTTTTCTCTCCTCCTATATTTTCTTTTCACCCAACCAACACAGGCCATTAGTGGAATCTATGTTGACGGCATTGGTTATGTAGAAGATTGAGAAGGGAGATGGAAGTGGCGGTGGAGGTCGGGATCTGTATGGAGCAGATCAAAACACCCTGAAAACAGATTGTGGGTCAAGTCAAGTTTCTCTCTCAAGGCGCAACACCCCTGCAAGGGAGGAGATGTAGAGTTGTCCAGTTCTGGGTTGACAGAAGTATTGAGCTCTGATCACTTGCTTAGGCCAACAAACACGAGAAGCAATGATGTTAGTAGGAATGAGTCACCAGAAACAGGTGGCATCAATGGACACTGCGAGGGTGGTGGGCTTTGTGGCAAGAAAGCCAATGACTTGGGAAGCAGTGCTGATGGGCATTGTGAGAGAGATGGTCAAAGTAGTGTAATTAAATGTTAAACGTTCACATCTTCAGCCTTTGATGCACACAGTAGAGAAGGGAAGCAGCTGCATGAGTCGTTGGGGGACAAATCATTTCACCTAGATGTGCATTTCCTAGAGGGAGAAGATGGATTAGTCAGTTGGGATGCTTCTTGGATCTTGGAGGCAGACCGAGGAGGCAAACCTGCTACTGTGTTTGTAGATCATTTTGCTCTCTTGTTAGACATATCACAATTTGAGTGAAATTTTGCTCTTACCTTCTTTTTATCATTTGTTATGGTTCACTTCTGGACATGTTATTTGCTTGTTAGCATTAGATATTCCTTGCTTCCTTTTGATTAAAGATAGGAGAAATTCTTCCATTCTACAATGTTAAAAAATTCTGTCGAAGGCATTAATCACTCTGAAAGTTAAGAACTTGTACAATTAAAATCTTTTGAAGAGGTTTTCTTCTGGTTGCAGCATGCTACTAGTCTGTATGTGGTGAAGTTTTGAGCAGTGGAGTGTAACAAGGAGGCACAATTCCACGATAAGCATTCCTTACAATTTATGGTTGGTAAGCTTTGGAAGGTTGTCAGACAGAACAGGAAATCTCAAACTGCAAGCTTTACATATTTGAACATACCTTGAGATGTATATATCACAAAGAAACTGATATTGGTTTGTGTTTGTATCCTTGAGCAAACTAAAAATTGCTAATTGTGACAATAGCTGGAAATATAACGAGGTACCTCTGTTGAGGTCTACCTTCCCATTGGGTTGACACCATTGTCCTCACAGAATGAGAGGCCTGCCTTAAAATGCTACTAGTTTCAACTGTCGGTAACCCCTTTAAACCTGCTGTTCTGAAGCTTGTGAAGCATTATTTAGCATGTGCAACATGCATCTAATTTTTATGGGATTTTGATCAAATGATTTGACAAAAAAAACTAAATTAAACATATTCTCACGGCGTTGCTATGTCAATTTTTTCTATTTTTTCCCCTTTCTACACTACATCATCAATATATCAATTTATTACATGAGTAATATTGCCTGCTCATAATTTTTTTTCAAATAGCTTGGCTGACTCTGACTCAGATTATCATTCTTTCTCTTTTCCTTTGATTCTACATCTTAGGTGAGAACATGTGGAAAACATTTATTTGCGACTATGATTTTGCTAGGAAATAATAGGAAAAAAAAAAAAACAATTTGGGCTCTATTTGGATAAGAATTCTCAATAAACACTTAGGAGAAGAAAATAAGAAGGTAAAATTAATTTTGTTTGAGAAAAAATAATAACATATTTTTGTTATTTTCTTCAAGCTTTAAAAAAATGATTATTTTTTTAATAATTTATTTCCAATAGCTTTTAGTACATGAGCAATATTGCCTGCCCATAAAACTTTTTCAAATAGCTTGGCTGACTCTGACTGATTATCATTCTTTCTCTTTTCCTTTGATTCTACATCTTAGGTGAGAACATGTGGACAACATTTATTTGCATCTATGATTTTGCTAGGAAATAATAGGAAAAAAAATAAAATACAATTTAGGTTCTATTTGGATAAAATTTCTCAATAAACACTTAGGAAAGAAAATAAGAAAGTAAATGAATTTTGTTTCAAAAAAATAATAACATATTTTTGTTATTTTCTTCAAGCTTTAAAAAAAATGATTATTTTTTTAAATAATTATTTCCACTGAAAGTGGGTAGGTTGCTGTATGGGTTTGTCCCGTATTGCTGGGTGTTGGTTTTCTTATTATTGTAGCCATGTGTCCGAAATGGGCATGTTGGTTTGTGGTTGTGTTTATTTGGTGGTTGTTTATGTATCTGCATGTTGTTCAGCTAACGTGGATGTATGTATATTTTATGTTAGGCCTTGTTACCCGCCTTTAAACGTGATTTGGGGGGGGGGGGGGGGGGGGTAGCCATGTGTCCGAAAATGGGCATGTTGGTTGTGGTTGTGTTATTTGGTGGTTGTTTATGTATCTGCATGTTGTTCAGCTAACGTGGATGTATGTATTTTTTTATGTTAGCCTTGTTACCCGCCTTTAAACGTGATTTGGCGGGGGGGGGGGGGGGGGGGGGTAGCCATGTGTCCGGGAAATGGGCATGTTGGTTTGTGGTTGTGTTATTGGTGGTTGTTTATGTATTTGCATGTTGTTCAGCTAACGTGGATGTATGTATTATTTTTATGTTAGCCTTGTTACCGCCTTTAACGTGATTTGAGGGGGGGGGGTGGTGTGTGTGTAATGAATTTGACTTCACTACCTCTTCTGTTAATCAGTTCCTCGTTGGCTGGCTGTGTTGGTACGGCTGTGTTAATCAGTACCTCTTCGTGTAAGAATGCCTATGTACTGTAACATGTTTGGAAGGCCTACACCTCTTTTCGCCCAAAAAATATTGATTTTCCCCCCATTTATATATAATCTTTTAGAAAAAAAAAAGGTAATAATTTTTTGAAGTAACCATTTCATTAATAATAATGTTCTTTTTGGCCACCCAATTACGTGATTTGGTTCTCCAAATATTTTAATTTTTTCTGTTTTATATGTAATACTTTTAGCAAACTTAGTTACTCTGGATCTTTTATTTGGACTGTTCTTGATAGGGACCCCACCCCCAGCCTTGGGGTTACTTCTTTTGGATGATGCTAGAGGTGGTTCTACACCTAGTGTAGTTCCTTTGTTTTTCTTTTCTCCTCCCCATGTATATATAAAAAGAAGGGTTCGGTCTATGATTTTGCACAGGTCCCATTAAAGATTTTGGATTCGTGGTTTGTATTGCATTTTGTTGCCTTTTAAAACTACATTTTTTTGGTGCATATTGTCGTTGCATATTTTTGCTGTTTTTAACATAGTGGTGTTGCGTTATGTACTACATTTTTGTACATAGTTAGTGCATTTTAGTGCAATAATATGTAAAGCTTTCAACAATGACATTTTGTTTTAAACATTCTTTTGACTTAATTGTACCTTGTTAAACACTAGGTGATTAGGGATGGAAATAGGCCAAGTCTGGTTAGGCACTAACCTACTGTATAATCTCACAATCTGAATCTAGCTTGTGTAATAGGTCCTTGTTTTAGGCTTGACTTGTCCTTTATTTTATATTAAGGATTTAAATATATAGGCTAATAGATTAATTCTTAAACAAGTCAATAAGCTTCAATGTTTTTGAAAAGTGGCCATAGTGGCGCCATAGTGGAAGGTGGTGGCAGGATTTGCTCAGGCCACCACAAAAAGGCAGTGGCTCAGTGGATTTTTCGTGGCGGGCCATGGTTGTCACAATACATGAGGCGATTATGGCGTCGTAAGTGGCCATGGTTGAAGCTTGCCTCATTTGGTTGAAAGGTTAGGGATGAAGGTGTCGGGTCATGTGACCCGACCTAAGCCCACCACAAAAAGGGTTCTAAAACCCTAAAAAACCATGTAGAAAATAAATGGGACATTTACTTGATTCCTACCCAACCCAAAAACTATCCAAAAAGCTTTAAAAAGAAAGAAATGGGCTGGGTTGTATGACCTAACCTGAACCCAAAATAGAAACTTAAAAAACAAAAAACAAAAAAAAACCCATAGAAAGCTTTGTCGAAGGCTTGAAGCTAAAGCCCAATCCTGAATTCAGCTCTTTTAGGGTAAAATCCCTTGGCACAAAGTCTCGTACACGACATAGTTTACGACTTCTTCGCACGGGGCAACACTGTGAGCTTTCTTCTTCTTCACTTCCCAGACCAGTTCGTGCAAATGCGACGTGCGAATGTCTTCTTCGTCTTCGCAACGTGTGATGTCTTCTTCATCTTTGCAACTTCTTCCCATAAGTGCGACGTTACGATGCTTCCTACCAAAACAACTGCCATCTTTGACACCTTCTTCACCATGGCAATTGAATAAGGCTCTTCTAGGGCAAGTAACAGAATTGATCCAGGATGGAAGCGCTGCCATTTGTTGGATGAATCAGACACTAATGCTATTGTCTGCAATTATTGTGGAAATATTACAAAAGGAGGAATCACTAGAGCCAAATATCATCTAATGGGGAAGAAGGACAACGTTGCAGCTTGCACCAAGTGTCCAAAGGAAGTTAGAGAAGAGCTTTGGGCACTTCTTAGAGGGAAATAGAAGGAAGACAACAATGATTCCAAATATGGCCTATGATAGTGAAAATCAGGGCATAATTTCTGCATCAACAATTAGTAATCCTAAGGGGGGACAAAGAATATTGCTAAAAAAGGGCCAATGAACTTGTTTTGTAAAATCTAGAGATTGTAATTGGGACTAGAAAGAAGGAGAAAGTAGGGCAAGCTAACATCCGAGAGGCATGTGACAAAGAAGCAAAGGCCTAGGTCCGTCAGTATATTGCTCATTTTTGGTACCAAGTCGGCTTATCATTCAACCTTATTAAATTGAAGAGCTTTCAAGATATGATTTCAGCCATTGGTGTTTATGGTCCAAATCTCCCAACTTCATCTTATAATGATATTAGAGTTCCATTCCTCAACAAGGAGTTGGAATACACTAAAGAATTGTTGAAGGATTATAAGTAGCAAACATGGTTGTTCTATTATGTCAGATGCATGGACCGACCAGAAGTAATGGTGCTTAATTAATTTTTTGGTGAACTCTCTTGTAGGGACAATGTTTGTGAAGTCCATTGATGGCTCTAAATTTGTGAAGACTGGTGAAAAGATGTTTGAGTTGCTTGATTCCTTTGTGGATGAGATTGGCAAAGATAATGTTGTTCAGGTTGTCACAAATAATGGAAGCAGTTATGTTTTAGCTAGTAAGATGTTGGAAGATAAAAGACCACATCTTTATTGGACCCCTTGTGTAGCCTATTGCATAGACTTGATGCTTGAAGACATTGAAAAGCTTCCTTTAATAAAGAAGACAATTCAAAAGGGAGTTAGTCTTGTTTGGTTTATCTATAGCCACTCTAGTGCCTTGAGTTTGTTGAGACATTTCACAAACAAGAGGAAATTGGTAAGACACGTGGTTACAAGATTTGCTACTTCCTTTTTATCATTGGAAAGGCTTCATTAAGAGAAAGGAAATTTGAGAAAGATGTTTACTTTTAATAAATGGAGCAAAAACAAGTTGCCTAAGGAAGTTAAGTGGAGACAAGCAACAAAAGTTGTCCTTATGCCTTCATTTTGGAATCATATGGTTTTTACTCTCAAAGTTATGGCCCCTCTTGTTTGAGAACTTCATCTTGTTGATGGGGAAAGAAAACCAGCTATGGGCTATATTTATGAAGCGATAGAGAAGGCCAAAGAAGCAATTATGAAGTCTTTCAACAACAATGAAAGTAAATACAAAGATGTATTTGCAATCATTGAAGATAGATGGAATTGTCAGCTTCATCGACCATTGCATGCAGTTGGTCAGAGTTCTATTATGCTAACCCACAGTTGGAGTTTGTTTGGAGCTTACTAATAGGTTGTATGATTGCATCAAGAGGTTGGTGCCAAGTAAAGATGTGCAACAAAAGATTCTAATTGAGTTGTCAGTTTATAAGAGTGTTAGTGGTCTATTTGGTTTTGACTTTGCAAAATCATCAAGGAAGACCACATCTCCTGGTGAAAAACTCCTAACATTCCACTCCTAATATTCGAAGTGTTTTAAGTAATTAAGTTTTAATGTTTAAATTTTAAGTCACACTATTTGGTTTTGTAGCTCAATGGTGGCGATTGTTTGGCCACTCAGCTCCAAACTTATGGCAATGAGCTATCAAGATTTTGAGCTTAACATGTAGTGCATTGCAGATATGGATGTAATTGGAGTGTATTTGAATAAGTAATAATCACAATTCATGACTCATTATTTTTTATTTATTTTGATGGTCAAGCCTAGGAAAAAACTAATTAACACTTTGTTTATATTTATAATGTAGATTCATTCAAAGAAGAGAAATAAGCTAGACCATACAAAGTTGCATGATTTGGTTTATATCAAATATAACTAACAGCTCAAACAAAGATATAACCTTAAAGATGAAATTGACCCTATTGCACTCAATGACATTGATGAGTGTAATTAGTGGTTAGTGGGAGAGGTGGATGATGATAATGAAGATGTAGCAGGGAATGAGTTGGTTTTTGCTGATGATACCACATTGAATTGGGCAACTGTTTATGAAGCTTCAAGAGTTGGAAAGCCTAGAATCTATACAAGGAGGAAAGCAAGCAAAAAATGAAAAGAGCCATCAAGTGGTGTGTTGTTATTAGAGCTACCTAAGCTTCTAAGTAAGGTCTTGGTGCAACTTCAAGCTCAAGAGGAAAAAGGAAAGAAAAAGCGGTTCAAGTTGATGAAGAATTAGAACTTGACAACTTCGAGTCTGAGGATACCGAAGAAGACCTGTTTAACTTTAACAAATCTAAAGGAGAAGAGGAAGAGGGATATGCTTCACTAGATGACAAGGAAAATGATTATGTTGGGGTTGAGAAAGAGTTAGAGGATGAATATTAGACATTTAAGACAATTTAGCTTGTTGTTTTTAGTGTTTTGTTAGTTTTTATGACTGTTATTTTAAGTCTAGAACCTATTGTTTTGTTATTTTAGTTGTTAGAAGTCTTGAACTTGGTGTTTTGGTATCATTTTATTGTTATTGAATGTTTAAAACTTGTTGTTATTGTTAGTTTTATGGCTGTTTGGTTATTTTTGCATTGCAGTTTTATTTCTATATTTTTTTATATCTATATTGTATTTTTATTTTGACCGCCATGCTTTTGCCATATCCCGCAACGCCATTTGCCATATTTATATGGCAGATTTTTGGCTTGCTGCCATAATTCACCATCCGCCATTAATAACATTGATAGGCTTACGGGTTAATAAGCCTATCATTGTAAAGAGTAATAAATTTATAGGCTAACAAACTTATCACTAAATAGGCCAATAGACTTACGAGCTAGTAGACTTATAACATTAAAAGTAGTTGAAATTACAATAATATATTGCATTTTATAGTTATGAAAACCAACCCAAATTAGAAACATAATATTTTAATTGTTAAAATAATAATAAAATATTATATATTAAATATTAAAAATAATATTATTCATAAATAGACCCATATGTCAAGCTTATTAATAGACTTTTCTAAAAGCTGCAATTTGACCTACTCAAATAAAATAACTTTTTAAAAAGCTTGGACTTAACATTTTTGCTAAACAGGCTAATGGATCATATTCACGTTGCACAATTGTAAAGTCTATTATGGCTATTGGTTCTTCATATCCTTTCTGAATCATCTTGAGTACTCCAACATCTTTGATTTTCTTCTTCTACAATTCATCATGTTGCATAGCATTAATGACCATTATGGCTGCTAGTTATTCATATCTAAGTTTTGACTAACTCCATAACATCTAAAAAGATGAACAAAGTCTCCATTTTTACTACCCAAAAATAACAGTTTTCTTTTTCAAACAAAGGGACTTGAACATTATTGTAGATTGTACTGTTAGTCAAAGAGTTGTTTAAGGAAGCCATGACTCTTCACCTTCAATCTTCTCCTACTTTTCTCCTTCTCTTCTCTTTCCTACAGTTTTTTTTTCTTTTTTTGCTGCAAGGATATGTAGCTTTGATATCACTCTATTGGTGGTTTTCTAGAGGTGATATAAAAGTCTCCAACACTCAAGAAATTGTAAACATATGGTGGGCTATAGGTACTGTAAAATAAAAAAAACAGAACAAAGAAAGTAGTTTAGAGGCTAAATAATTATGTTTTCTTTCTTTTCTTTACTAATTTTCTGCAATACATGCACATGTATTTACAGATTGATAAATGACTTTTAGATTACTAAAACAATTATAATTACCAAGAGTCACAATTATCCCTTGAATATTCCACAAACATTAATGAGAATAAGTGACTACATATTTATTTAATATATGTCCTCTAAACATAATCACAACACATTATTCAATGAGATTTAAGGGGTTCACAAATTAACATTATGGGTTATGCTAGTCTCGTGGTTTATTCATTTTGTTTAGGGATTGATTTAGTGTAAATGATGAATTCTAGTTTAATGTAAATCATGATGGGTTGATGGATCAATTTAGCCTTAATTTATAGTTACAAAATTAGTTTTGGCACTTTTTGTTGAAGAGCCCAACATCATTACAAGGCGGCCCAAGTGTATTACACATAGACCTTTTTGGCTAGAAGACTATTATTAAGTTATGGGCCTATATTGAGTTATTGGATTTCCATGGAACCATTGTTATTAGTTGTGATGTCCCTAAAACTCAAATAGTGACATCTGTACGTCTGAAGATTTAGAGTCATAGGTCCAATTTGCTATTTATGGTGTATGGACAGTATTACAGATATGAATGAAGAATTTCCTTTATTTTGCTTTATCTTGTAGTCTCTCTTAGCAACCGTAGCCGTCATAGAATCTTCCTAACATTTTGGCGCTTTCATTCTGCCACCAATGCCTCCCAAATTGACCACTAAGGAGGTGGATGAGGCCATCTTGGCCATTGCGAAAAAATTGGGCACAATGCAAATCCAAATGGACAGCCAAGATACTCGTCACCTTCAACTCTAACAAACCATGGATTCTTGCCATGAGTCTCTACAATCCATGATGACCACCTCGTTGGAACAGTTTGCTACCTTATCTCTTCCCCCTCCAAATCTGGTCATAACCACATCCTAGCTCCCTATTGTCCCTATACTTCTCCCCTCGGATTTACACCCTCCTATGCTACTTCTACTATCCTACCACCATTTCCACATAATTTATCCTTTTTCCAACCCAGTTTTCCCCATATGCCCCATCCACCACCACCTTCCACTAGGTACTACTAACCTCCTTCCACCTACATGTACACAGGCCACACCCACCCACCCAACCCCAACCACAGCCTCTACCAACATAACCACTATCTTTTATCCCTCCTTTTTCTACCTTTGTTCCCCCCTAACCCAGCCCCTTTCCCGTAACTTTCAACCTTCCATTCACCCACCTAAATTACAACTTTTGCCCCTTGATGGAGCTGACCCGCTTAACTGGCTTTTTTAAGCGGAATAATTTTTTCTCTTTTACCAAGTTCCCTTAGAGTACAGCTTGTCTATGGTTGCATTTTATATGAAAAGTGAAGCCCTCGGCTAGTTTAAGTGGATGTACCAAAACCACTAACTCACCGATTGGACATCTTTTACCCGTGCACTAGAGCTATGCTTTGGCCCTCTTTTTATGAGAATCACCAAGTCGAACTGTTCAAACTCCATCCAATAGGTTTAGTCATTGATTACCAAACTCACTTTGAGAAACTTTGCAATAAAGTATTTGGCTTAGCTCACGAGGTCGTTTTAAACTGTTTTATTTCTAGATTACAGCCTGATATTCGTCGTGAGCTAGCTATACTTCACCCATATTCCATATCACAAGCCATTGGCCTCGCCAAATTGGTTAAGGCCAAACTCAAAGACACCAAACTTAAACAGTTTCGACCTGCTTCATCCCTTTCTCCTTCTACCACCTTCACCACTACCATTCGCACCAACCCCAATCCCTTCTTTACCCCACCGACCACATCTACCATCTTGCCCATTAAGCGCCTCATAGCAGCCCAAGTCTAAGAACGTAGAGCTGAGGGACTTTGCTATAATTGTGAAGAAAAGTACATTCCTGGCCATAAATGCGCAACCTGCAAATTTCTACTTCTCATGGTTAATGATCCAAATGACATTATGGTGATAGCTCCACTAATGACCAAACTACAGACAAAGATACTTGCTTATAATTAGTGGATGCTATTCATTTCAACTGTCTCCATAGGCATGATCTGGTCAACCATCCCTCAAGTCCTTCAAATTCCAAGGTCGTATCGTTGGCTTACGGGTCACCATCCTCATCGACACTGGTAGCTCGCATAATATACCCCAACCACGCATAGCCTCACATTTACAATTGCCTACAACGCCCATCCCTACTTGTACTATTATGATTGGGAATGGAGAACACATTACCTGTTCTGGTTTTTGCCCCGAAGTTTCTCTTACAATCCAGGATCACCAATTTACCATTTCGTTCTACCTTATACCAATCGAGGGAGCTAATGTAGTATTGGGCCTTGAATGGCTTCCATCGTTGGGCAGATTTTAGCTAACTTTGCCATTCCCAAGATCTCCTTCCACTATGATAATCTTCCCATCACACTTCTTGGCCAACAATCCCACACTTTATCCCAATCCACATACCAACAAATATGTCACCTGTTTCACACTGATTCCATAGCTTCAACACACTTACTCTCTTTCCATCCCTTAGAACTAACTCTCGATTCCTCGAACTTGCCCCAAAGTTGCCCCCAGCCGAACCTTCATAGATTTATCACTTGAAATCCAAACTTTGCTAGTTCCTACCCTTCCTTATTCAACCAACCATAGGGCCTTCCTCCCCCTAGACCACACGACCATCATATACTTCTCCTCCTTAACACTTCCCCAGTCAACGTTAAACCTTACACTATCCCCATTCCCAAAAAGAAACAATGGCCTCAATTATCAAAGATATGTTCCAAGAAGGCATCATTGTGCCTAGTCATACCCTGTATTCATTCCTTGTCTTATTGGTTAAAAAGAAAGATGGCACTTGGAGGTTCTGTGTCGACTATAAGGCATTCAACATTGTTATCGTCAAAGATCGTTTTCTTATTCCTACAGTGGATGAACTCTTAGATGAATTGGGTTTTGCCTCGGTGTTCACTAAAATCGACTTACGTTTAGGGTACCACCAGATTTGCACTGTCCCTCAAGACACTCACAAGATGGCCTTCCACATGTGTGATGGCCACTATGAGTTTTTAGTGATGCCATTTGGGCTCACTAACGCTCCTTCCACCTTCCAATCGGCCATGAATGACCTTTTTATGCCTTACCTGCGATGGTTTGTTTTGGTGTTTTTCGATGATATCTTGATTTATAGTCACACCTTTGCTAATCATTTGGTCTACTTATGTTTGGCTTTAGATTTGTTGGTTTCTAACTAATTTTATGCTAAATGTGTCTTTATTGTTGATTCTGTTCAATACTTGGGGAATATAATTTCTACACAATGAGTAGCCCCTGACCTCGACAATGTACAAGTAATTTTAAACTGGCTAGAGCCACGTTCACTCACGATACTCAGGGGCTTTTTGGGTCTCACCAGTTTTTACAGGCATTTTATATGCCATTACACCACTTTCGCCACTCCCCTTACCGATTTGTTGAGATCTAATACATTTACATGGAATATTGAGGCCACCAAGGCATTTACAGAATTGAAAGCTAAAATCACTACGACTCTTGTCTTAAGCCTCCCAGACTTTTCCAAAATCTTCACCATCGAGGCAGGATGCTTCTGTAGTGGCTGTAGGAGTTGTTTTATCCCAGGAAGGTCAACCTCTAGCCTTTTTTAGCAAGCGCATGTGTCCCAGAATGCAAAATTCTTCAGCCTATGTTCATGAAATGTCTATTGTTATAGAAGCAATTAAGAAGTGGCGCCAGTATCTCGTGGGCAGAAATTTCCACATTTATACAAACAAAAAAAGTTGCAGAATTTACTCTCCCAGACTATTCAAACTCCCGAACAATAGAAATAGGCGAGTAAACTACAAGAGTACAACTTTGAAATATTCTACAAACCTGGCAGAGATAATGTCGTGGCAAATGCCTTTTCTCGTCAACATTGTGACGAATCCCTTCTCTTATCTGTCACTTCATCACCAGTGCCCAATATACTTGCAACCATTCACCGCTTCTATAAGGTTGATCCTGCAGGCAAATCTCTATGTTCGCAATTTCTTTCTAATGCTACTACCAAGGATTTTTCTCGCATGCGAGATGGCTTACTTTACTACAAAGATTGCCTAATGGTTTCGCCCATTGTCGAACTTTGCCAATCCTTGCTTAAGGAGTACCATTCTACTCCGAGTTCAAGATACTCAGGCCTTAAACCCACCTTTGCCAAGATAGTTGCTTCCTTCTACTGGCCTGGTTTATACAAGGATGCTAAATTGTTTGTGCAACAATGCTCTGTATGTTAGCAAAACAAGTACCTGCCATAGAAAAAAAGGGATTGTTACAGCCTTTATCCATACCAAAGAGGGTTTGGGAAGATTTGACCATGGATTTCGTGACTCACCTGCCTTCGTCATTTGGTCATAATACTATCCAGGTCATATGCGATTGCTTGACCAAATATGTGTACTTTTTAGCATTACCCTCTAAATTTAGTGCCTAAGATCTAGCTCGCCATTTTGCAGTTAAAGTATACCGCCTTCATGGGTCGCCTCGATCCATCACCTCCAATAGAGATCCTCTATTCCTTAGAAGCTTTTGGAAAGAGTTCTTCAAATTGCAAGGCACTAAACTACAGTTTAGTACAACTTAGCACCTAGAGACAGATGGGCAGACAGAGGTGGTTAATCAGAGTTTAGAATCGTACTTACGGTGCTTTACCAACAACCATCTGACACAGTGGTTCAAATCCTTCTATCTGGTAGAGTACTGGTTCAACTCTACTTTCTACTTAGCCACAGGAATGACCTCGTTCCAAGCTTTGTATGGCTAAGCCCTATTGATCCTGTTAGATTATGTCCCGGGTTTCGCTTCAGTCGATTCTTTGGACCACCTTCTGCAGCAGCATTAAAACATCCTTCGTCAGTTGAAGGAAACTCTCTGGCGCATGAACCAACGCGTGAATCATCAAGCAAACAGAGGCCGCAAAGACTTTGCCTTTGAGCTAGGTGACTTTGTCTGGTTATGTCTAAGACCTTACAAACAACAAACTGTGGAGCAAAGGCCCTTTCAAAAATTAGCCAAGCGTTTTTTTGGCCCTTTTGAAATTCATTGACCCATTGGTGTGGTAGCTTATGAGCTTCTCCTTCCTCCGAATTCGCACATCAACCCAGTGGTGCATATCTCTCAGTTTTGACCCTACCATGGCCCCTCTCCACCGTCTCACTTAGCCCTAATTCCCCATGAACTCACTTCCCTGGACACTTTTAACAGCACCAACCCTCACCCCCCCTCACCCTTTCTCCACTAAATAATCCCAAATACACTGACCCTCCAAGTACCACATCTTCTACCACTTTTATGCCCTTACTTACGTCAACCACATCACCACCGTCCAATTTCCCTCAATCCCAAAGCCCCCTCAGCAACAATCTCTACTACTCTTCCTTTTTCCTCAAACATTACGCCAATCCATGTGCCTCAACCCCATTGCTTCGCCCCAACCACTTTACCTCGAACCTCTCCTTTCCACCTATCCAAGAATCGCTCCATCAAGACTTGTCACCACCCACTCCCTACCATCCATTTGGACCACACTTAACTCTTCCTTCCTAACCTACACAATTTGCGACCATTAATCCTTCTCTTTTTTTCTCCCAACCTTTGAGCGAAAACACAATCCGCCACCCTGTGATTCCTCCAATCAATGATCGAGTCCTTTCAGTCCACAATCTTGCCATTGAGCTCGCTCTTCGTGGACTTCCCATTACGAGCCCAAACCTTGAGGACAAGGTTTATCCTGATGGGGGGAGTAATGTTGAGCCCAACATCATTACAAGGCCCAAGAGTATTACATATAAGCCTTTTTGGTTGGAAGACTATTATTAAGTTATGGGCCTGTATTGAGTTATTGGATTTCCATGGAACCTTTGTTATTAGTTGTGATGTCCCTAAAGCTTAAAAAGTGACATCTGTACGTTAGAGGATTTAGAGTCATAGGTCCAATTCGCTATTTATGGTGTATGGATAGTATTACAAATATGAATGAAGAATTTCCTTTATTTTGCTTTATCTTGTAGTCTCTCTTAGTAACCCTAGTTGTCACAGAATCTTCCTAACACTTTTCAATAATAAAAAATAAATGTTTCAATATTATTATAGTTGAGAGAAATACTAGCAACACACTTTTTAACACTTTTTTGAATGCATTTTCTATTATTGACTAAAAATTATTAAAAATTATAAAATATGAAAGAAGTTCATTAAATAAGATGTGAGACCTACAAAATTTTATAATTTACAATAAATTTCAACTAATATGAGAGAGTATATTTAAAAGAGTATGTTAAAGAATGCATTCTTATTATTCTTCATTTGTAGTTACATTTATTAAAATTAATTTTATGAAAATCAATTTTTTGTAACTTAAATATAGATTACAGACTTGGTTAAGTCAAACCCAAGGCCAGACTAAAACGATGAAGAACTAGTGGATGAGTCATTCCTGCAACATATTAAGCCTCTCTGCTTTCAACTGTGCAACAATAGTAAACCTCTATTTTTTATTATATGAGATCAAGTTGATGCAATAACTCCAGAAAGATTTTTACCTAACTCAAGTTATTTAGGTTGAGTTAACAGTAACACAAAGGAGTATGTTTTTAACATTAACTGAGATTGTTTAATTCAATTTACTTTTAAAAATAAGTACTTTTTTTTAAAACTTTGTAAGAGTTTTCTTTTTAAAAATAATTGATAATTTTTTAATAAAAATAATAGTTTCTAAACCTTCACTAGTAAAATATTTTTTTCTTTAAAATGAAAACTTGTATAAAAAAATAACTCTTATATTCATTTATTTTGTTTTCCATCTCCTTTCTATCTTTTTTTTTTATTTTTTTTTCTCATCACGTCACTTATTAAATTTGTCACTTTTTCACTCTATCTTTTTTGTTCTTTAAAATGAAAATTTGTGTAAAAAAACAACTCTTATAAATATACATTTATTTTCTTTTCCATCTCCTTTCTATCTTATTTTCTTTTTCTTTTTTTTTCTTTTTCATCATATCACTTATTAAACTTATATAAAAAAAACTCTTATAAATATACATTTATTTTTTTTATCTTGTTTCTACCTTATTTTCTTTTTTGTCTTCTTATCACTCCACTTATAAAATTTGTCACCTTTTCTCTCTCTCTCTTTTTTTTTTTTTAACTCTATGTCTCTTCCTTCTACTCTACTACATCCTAAAATGTATGTATGCACTTTTCATAAAAAAGATATGTGATGATGTTTGGTAAGTATTAATTTAAAATAAAAAGTTGAATAACCCTAATTTTGAGGTGGATATGTGGAAGGAAAAGAAAGCTATGATAAAAAAAAAGGAAGATAAAGAAAATAAAAAATATGATAATATGAAAGAAAAAAATAAAATAGGAAGAACACGGTGGTAAAAAAAACAGATAAAAAGAGAGAGTAAGTGAACGATAACAATTATCTTAATTTAAAATATTATTTTTTATAAAAAATTTTACGATAGTATAACTGATAAATAAAGTATTTATTTGGTTAAAATAAGATAATCTAATTACGAAGAAATGATTGGAGAACTTACTGGAGAGGAAGAACGCAAGTAGGTACAGCTGGCTCGTGAAGAGTATCCAAGTCCAGGTGTCCTCACTGGAGGGAACCTAAAACATCACAAGGCAGGCTCAGCTTTAATGATGAAGAAGGAACCGAGAAATTGAGCCACCTCACCTGAATGGAGTTTGCGAACTTGAATTTCTATCTTAACTCAAAGTGGGTATCGACGGTGGCGAGCATATGGATTCAGTGCACCAGTGGGTCACTCTATACTTTCTCCATCTACTCCCAGACTCTGAAGTCAACTCAGCACTACGATCAATCGACGCTCGACATCGTCTCTGTCTCCAAGGACATCGGAACCAACGTCGGCGTCCTCTCTGGCCTCCTCTACGATTTCCTTGCCCGCAGAACACCAACCGGGCCCCGGCTCGTCCACTTCTTGGGCTCGGCCCAATGCTTCTTGGGCTACTTCCTCATGTGGGCCGCCGTCGCCGGCCTCTTTCCGCCGGTGCCCGTGCCCCTCATGTGCCTCTTCATGTTCGTGGCAGCTCATGGGCAGAGCTTCTTTAATACTTCCAACGTTGTCACCGGCGTCCACAATTTCCCTAACAATAGCGGAACCATCGTCGGCATTATGAAGGTTTTATTTATTTATTTATTTATCTTTTTGGTTTTACAGTTTCTTGGAAAACGATTTCCCCTTTGACTGTTATTCCAAATATAGGAAAAAAAAAAAATTGCAGCTGACGGGGGGAACAAAAATTTTGCACTAGTAAGTAGTAACACACTTTGACAAATTATTTTAACACAATCAGGCGACTTACTTTCGATTATTTAATGAAATTCTTATAAAATAAAGAATACAAGGGACGTCTATATCTGTGTTACACTGTTACTAGCATTTTGCTGCACATTTCTTTGGATAATATTTTTAAGAGAAATTGTATTTATATCATTTAAAAAAAAGAAAAAGAAGAAAAGTCAGAAATGAAGAATATAATGAATAATGTGATGGAAAAAAAAAAATACTACAATAAAAATGTTATAAAAAAATTTAATTAGAATATACTTAATTTAAAGGTTTGTTACATTGTTATCCAATGTAAGTTGTCACGTACGATAATGTACAATGTTAATTTTTATAATAATTACATTAAAAATTTAAGAAAAAATAGGCTATGCACTGACGGTGTAAAATAGTTTTATATTGTCATCCAATCACAATTCACTATATATGGTAAGTTTGTTGACTTTTATAATAATTGTCTTAAAAGTCATACTAACAGTAATTTCTGATTAATTGACAGTGTAAAACTGCTTTACACTGACAGTACATAGCCATTAAATTCAAAATTTAATTAGGATGTACTAGTACTGTATATGTTTTTTGGTTTAATTAATTATTTGGTCTCTATACTTATAGCATTTTTACATGTTGATCCTTATACTTAGAAATTACTTTTTTTTTGTCCCTACACATGCACTTTTTAATATCATTTTGGTTCCTACTATCAAATATGTCTTAACTCCATTAGATAAAGCCGCCACAAAATGAAAATCGACGGTGTAACACTGCCACAAAATTTTTGGTGGTTATTAAACCACCACAAATTGGTCTTGTAAAATCAAAAATACATAAATTTGTGGTGGTTTCACACTGTCAAAAAATTTGTAGCAGTTTTACATTGTTCATTTTTATTTTGTGACAATTCTACAATTAACAATAGGAACTAAAATAATATCAAAAATGCATGTATATGAACTAAAACAGATAGTTTTTAAGTATAAAGACCAAAACGTAATAATAGTGTAAGTATAAGGACCAAATAAGTAATTAAATCATGTCTTTTATATTGTCATTCAATTATAAATTGCTATATATGATAAGATTGTTGACCTTTTATTTCTAGGATAATTTTTAACTAGTCAATCGTGTACAATTTTTACGTATTTGAAAATTAAACTCTAAAATTAAGCACTATAAAAAAATAGTATATAAATAATATGACTCTATTTTTAATGCACAAAACGACCCAAAGTTTAGGATGTCCTCTGTTGCAGTCTATGTAGCGCACTAACGCTGGCACAAGTACAAGTACTGTATCCAATATGACATGGTATAAGGTCACAACATACTGTATAAATATTGTACTACTTAGGCGTACAAGTATCACGCCAGTTTTTGGGCACGAGAATGGGTCGTTTTCTAGTACTAGTATATATAGGTGCCTCCTAGATTTAGTAGTGCTGATACTTGACAGTATCCCTGCCTTTAATTCTTGGTGTCTTACATTTTGTTTAAGTTTAGCCGTTGTTTTTTTCCTCTTTTTGATAGGGATTTCTTGGTCTCAGTGGAGCAATATTAATTCAAGTGTACCGAACAATATTCAACAACAAGCCTATGTCATATCTTCTGATGCTAGCATTCTTACCACCTATAAATACTTTGCTGTTTATGTGGTTTGTAAGAATCCACCACACTCATGAGGGGGAAGAAAGGAAGTATCTGAATATATTCTCTTTGATGGCTCTGGTTGTTGCTGCATATCTTATGGTTATTATAATCCTAGAGAACGTCCTTAGTCTGCAATCATTGGTGCGCATCTTTATATTTGTTGTGCTTATGTTGTTGCTAGCCTCACTTCTTTGCATTGCATTTAAAGCACATGAAAAGAGCTCTGGTAGAAGTTCAGAAAGTTTTCTGGATGAGAGGTCACAACTAATTGTGGAGCCAGGCCCCCTTGATTCTGAAAAGGAGGATGCAAGGAAAGATTCTTTGAATAATCAAAGGACTAATTTGCAACTAGGAGAGAACCTGAATCTTTTCCAAGCTGTGCAAACTGTGAACTTTTGGATTTTGTTTATTTCTATGGCTTGTGGTATGGGATCAGGACTTGCAACTGTTAACAACTTGGGCCAAATAGGGGAGTCCCTTAGTTATAGCAGCCACGAGACAGGTTCCTTGGTTTCTTTGTGGAGCATTTGGAATTTTCTTGGCCGCTTCGGAGCCGGTTATGTGTCCGATTATTATTTGCACACAAGAGGATGGGCAAGACCTTTATTTATGGTCATCACTTTAATGATCATGAGCATTGGCCATGTAGTGATTGCTTCTGGACTTCCGGGTGCCCTATATGCTGGTTCAATATTGGTGGGTATTTGTTATGGCTCTCAGTGGTCCCTAATGCCCACAATCACTTCTGAGATATTTGGTGTGGGAAATATGGGCAGCATATTCAACACCATTAGTATAGCAAGTCCAGTGGGATCTTATATATTCTCTGTAAGAGTAGTTGGATATATATATGACAAAGAAACATCGGAAGGAAATACATGCATTGGAACTCATTGTTTTATGTTTTCTTTTTTTATAATGGCATCTGCCACTATTCTGGGTTCTCTGACAGCTTTAGGTTTGTTTTTGCGGACAAAAAACTTCTATGGTCAGGTTATACTCAGAAGAATTCAAAATATTCAGTGATGGAGTAAAGAGATCAGGCTGTAGTATACTGTGAAGGAATAATGAATTTGTCAGGGGTTCTGTGATTTAGAAGTGATGTCTGTGCTTTTCTTTAGCTTTGTGTGTGTGTGTGTACATGTCTATAATCCACTCTTTTTTATTCTTGTGACACTACAATGTGTTGTGGATTGATGTGGATTATCCTTTATTAATGCCATGTACATGTGATTAAATTTTTGCAGTAAGCCTGAGAAAAACTGTATTTGGGTGTGTTTACTGCCCCTAGGAATCTTACTGCATTATACATGACCACTTCGACCTCCTGCTTTCATAGTTCAGACTTTCCTGATTTGAAGTAAGAAAGAATATGGCTGTCTAACCGTTGCATGTTTCAAAGTTTCAAATACTATGATCGATATTGTCAACTGTTTAGATCACTGCCTTGGGTGAAGTATGCCCAAGCTTATTGTGTCTTGGCATTGGCCAAGTAAGAAGGTAGTACGTGGGGTGAAGAAAATATTGGGATGAAAAATCACTCTTACCTTGGTACAAACATAAAAATGTGGAATGTTGAGAGTTACCACATTCACTTTGGATCCATATTTTCTGGACACTCCTCCCATATCAAGCATGAAGTGAGCCGAAAATGAGGGTGGTTTTAATCTTGATCATATTTTTCGAAATATTTCTTTCACATGTTACTTATGATTCACACCATGAAAGAGGAAAGTAAAAAGTTCAATCCTTTTATTTACCACTGTCAAGCCCCACGGATTGAAACTTAACACATTCATAGCCCCTTTTTAAAATTAAATCCCCCTCTATTTTCTACCTTCTCTAGCATATTTCTTGTGGGCTTATACCATAAAAACCTTTATGTTTCAATACTACTTGGTCCCGCTGACCTCAAATGGCTTAACAGAGATAGGGGAACAATTGAACAAAGCATGCTAGTATTTCTAGCAGAAACAGTTCAGTAGCACTGTAGCAGCGCACATCAGTTCTATAAAATGAACAGAACACCAATTATTATTTGTATTCTCAAATCAGTTTTTCAGTAGCAGGAATGCTAGTTGGAACTTTCTTTCCCTCTCTCTCTCATGAACCATTTAGAGCAATCAATCATATTAGTCTTTGGAAAGAAAACCTTTCCCTTGGTTATAGCTGAGCTGTTCTTTTTTCAAAAGGATTCACTAGGAAACTCATGAGCCTCGGAAACATTCAAGTAGGATGGTGACCACCAAGAAGTGGTTCCAAGCTGAATACTGATTTAGCTCCTAGTAAGCAGTGTTTCAAGGTATCATCATTGGAGTAATCTATGTAACATGTATATATATCTATATCTATACAATCTACATATCTGTATATGTTGGCCAAACTGATAGACAGGAGAAATGAAAAAGCAGTATATTTTTCTCTGTCACGATTGTGTACAAATTAGGTGTTTATATACAGAAATATAGCTATAATCTAGTAGAAAAATAAGCTGTGAAGTCCTAAAGTTAGGATACAAAATCAATACAGTTTCCTATAATCCTCGTAATTAGCTACTTACATTAACACCCCCTGCCCTCAAACTCAAGTTGGAATTGTGGATGTCAACTCAAGTTTGGAAACAAGTTCTTGAAAATGTCAGGAAAAGTGAGTTTTGGTGAAGATGTCAGTTGTTTGGGACGAGGAGGATAAAGGAACAAGATGATAGTACCCTGGGTGACATGATGTTTGAAAGTGATAATCAATCTCAATATGTTTAGTGTGCTCATAGACAAAATCGTTACAAGCAATTCGGATAATACTTCGATTATCACAATGAAGAGCAATAACTGTAGGCGAAGTGATACCCAAATCCTCTAATAATCGACGAAGCTATAGTAGTTCTGCATAGTATTGGCAAGAGCACGATATTCTGAATCAACACTTGAACTAGCATTGACAGTTTGTTTCCTGCTTGGCCAAAAAATGAGTCTCACCCAAAACGATACTATAACCTGTGGTTGACTGGCAAATATGCTTATGATCACCAATCTAGTGTACATCAAAATACCCTAATAGAACTAGAGATGAGTGAACAGAAAAATGAAGCCTATGAAACATAGTTCCTTTAATAAAATGAAGAATAGGAAAAAAAAAATTAGAGGCACAAGGAACCATCATAAACCGGGTTAAGTTGGCCGACACCCGATAGAGATTAAAGTTTAATGTACTTCTTGGTTCCCTCTAGGTGCAATAGCGCTGTATCCTCAAATATAAAATTAGATTGTATGTGAAAGTTGTTCCCTAACATGCTTTCCATTCCATGTGCTGTTTTGAGAAGGTCAATGAAACAAACAACATTGTTAACTAATGAGAGTTCCAATACGGACAACGTAGAGTAACAACTGAATGACAAGTAAAAAATACGCTTGTTTTTTGTGAGAGTCTTCCATG
The DNA here is from genome assembly GCA_004329165.1 of Spatholobus suberectus. Lineage (NCBI taxonomy): Eukaryota > Viridiplantae > Streptophyta > Magnoliopsida > Fabales > Fabaceae > Spatholobus > Spatholobus suberectus. The sequence goes on from CM014729.1 coordinate 61,474,874, forward strand.
CACCATCTTAATTTCCAGATATTACTACAGCAAAGGGATGGTTCTATAGTCGTGATCGTGACCATTCTATACATACATCACCTAGTTTGTAACACTTTATTTTATGATTTTATACTTTCTTCTGAAATTGGTGCCATGAGCTGCAACGGTCTTCACATTCTCTTCCTCCTTTTCATATCTCGTCTTTTGAAGCTTTCTTCATCTTTTGTAGTTTGCACCAACTCAAGGGAGTGTGGTTTGTTTCTCTATCCCATCACTATGATACCTTCCCTGGTCTCCTTTCACAAATTGCGGTTGATTCATTTTTACCTCTTAATTTATTTCTAGCTATATTTAATTTAATTCACCTGCATCTAGCACATGTATATTGATGGAGCAGGCTTCCCTGAGGCTCCTCCGAAAATCTGTTCTTACGATGGAAAAACTTGTTGTAACGTTGCAAGGTTTCAGAAACAATTGCAGGAATTAAACGACACTAACCCAAATTGTGCTTCTCTCCTCAACTCCATTTTATGCGCGGTAAGCAAGCAATCTGGGAGGTTTTTCATACTCATACGATGCCGTTTTGGGTGCCCCTCCGTACTTGGTAGTGTGCTTAGTGCTTAGTGCTTAGTCATTGTTCCACACCCCTAATTGATCTCTCTACAGCATAAGTGGGATCCAATTATCTAGTGACCTCAGTTAGACCTTTTTTTTTTCTCTCTCTCCTCACTTGTGTTGTATTTTTATTTTTATAATATCAATTATTTGAAATTTATCTATTATTATATTAATTGGGATAATATTGATAAAATTATTATTATTAAAATGCAATATCATAATTTATTTTAAAAAAAAACCAATTTACTTATTCAATTTTTAAATATTTACTTGACATTAATTATTTCATTAATCAAAGATTTATAGTGTCAAAAAAGAAATAAATAAATAAAGAGAAAATAGGCTATGCATGATAGTGTAAAGCAGTTTTACATTGTCATTCAATCACAACCCATCATATATGGTAAGCTTGTTGACTTTTATAATAATTACCTTAAAAATTATATCAACGATGATTTTCGATTGATTGATATGTAAATTTTTTTACATGGACAATGCATAACTATTAAACTTATAAATAAAAAGGATCATTTTTGTTACCATTAATATTGGGGGGATTTACTTTTTTTTTTGTCGAGAGATTTACTTAGTATCCCAAAAATTTAAAATATCAAATTAATGTCAAGCAAATTATTGAAGGACTGAATTAATAGTTGTGTTAATGTTTGAGTTGTGATTTTTTTTTTAAAAATAAAATGGAAAAAAAAATACCTATAAAGTTAGAAACTAATGGTATTTTAAAAGTTTAGTGACTAAAATGTTGCATGACTTGTTCAATTTGGAAGGCTAGTTTAAGGGGTAAAAGAGAATTATTGTCTGTAATCTTTGTTTTTATTTGAGTTGATTGATAACATAGGTGGATGTTTCACTTTGTTTCTATCCTCATGTACGTGTTCCTTGTTTGAAATGATGACTTGGTGTTTTTAGCTATATCACAGTTCTTAATTCCTTCATATATTTATCCGTTATTAATAATTTGCAGATAAGTGATGATCAATTTTCTGCAAAATCGTTCCTAACTGCCTCCCCTCTACCCATCACACCAGTACTTTTCCCATTCTGTTCTTCTCTCTCATACCTTGAGGCTCACATAACGCTTTGACTCATTTTTTTTTTCCAATACAATCATGCGTCAACTTTTTCCTCATCCTCTAGGCACGTCACCCTCACACACATGAGAGGCACCAACACATTCCACGAAATTCTCTCACCTCACACTCAAAAATCACACGCTATTCTCTCACACACGCTCACTCACTTGCTTACAAAAGCACTAACTCACTCTGCGCACCGCGGCAAAGGACGCACACACTATTTCCTCACACTAAAAATATTGCAGCAAGCACTTTTCTCTAAGGACAGAATCACTCATCACTGAAACATCTTTCACTCTCTCTCATTTTTTTTAGCACTGCACTACACTCTCACATTTACGAAGCACTCACCAACACACACAATAAACACAGCACACACGCACCGCTGCACACACAATAACAGATCAACTTCCCTTCCTCATCCATCACTCTCCCATACAAAGAAAAAAAGAAGAAGAAAAAAACAGACCCTCTCTTTCCCTATACACGTTCAGAGGATGCCTCTTTTGGACACACATTCTTTATTTTGGGCATACTGTTACGCTGCTGGAGAAAAGGAGTAGTTGGGACGCCGTCATTCTGCAGCACGGAAGAATCGTGTCTTTGTGTAGTGGGTTCGTTTAAGTGAGCAAGAGAAAGCAGAGGTAATAATCTTTGCCATTTTCTTGAATATTGCTCCCTGCTATTATCTTAAAGATGATATTCTATGCTGCTTGCTGTTTAGTTCATTTATCCATGTAGTTTTTTTGTATCCCGCTTTCTGCTATCTACTATATGTATCCTCGTTTTCGCTTTGCTGCTTGATGTCATTTGCTTCTTGTATGGTTGTTTGCTCATATTGAGAAAATGATCACACACAATGCGAATAAACCAAGCTTTCGACTCCTGCGTCCAGGAGTTTGAGCTACGCGTCAGTCGCACACCGTCACTTTGCTTATACACTGATCATCTTTGAAGGTTTACAGACATATCACTTCTGACACCCGCTCCCTGTTTGGAGCGCAAACAAAGCACTAACCAAACTAATACTCAAAACGGAAGCAAGTCTATTGTGTGTTGGCTTCTGCCCGCACAACCCTGTACCATTCCTTGCGTCAGAAAAATGTACTGGGTAGCAATGTTCAACCCGAATAGTACATTGTCGACCACCGTAAGACTCTGAACCTGCAAGCGCATTGTCGGAAGTTCTCTCGTCGGAAACTTCTTCCACAGAACTGAACCAGAAACGTTGATGCCAACTCTCGCTGATACTTGGTTATCGGCAGCAAAATTTGGGCCTCCTGGATGTCAAACCATGGTTTCCCTTGCAACATGTTGAACCTCAACCTCTCCCCTAAGTCGCGAGTTATTTGCAGCAACCGACGTGGCATGGAAGCAATATCACCGTCGCAGGGATCGTCTTCCGTGGTGAAGCTTTCCCTTTTGTCTTTTTTTCTTTTTATTTTAATGTGTTAAATCGATAATGAAAATGGATCCACATTATGTCTTTATTTGGGCTTTGTCTGGCTCACTTTTTTGTGCGGCTGCTTCAGGGGTAGAGAATAACTTAGGTGATTGGTATTTGTATTTATGGGCCTGTAGTGTATCTTGACTATGTACGTTAATAAGCAAGACCAATTTAACGTTGTATAGGATACAATTAGGATTAATTGGATTGTTGGAGGCATATAAAAAAATTAATAAGAATGAAAATGAATTAAACAATGATAATAAAGTTAATAATAAAAGTTAGTACGTACTTCAAAAATAGGCAATATATATATATACACACACATTAAAGCTAAATAAATATTTAAAATTGAGATGTCAATCTAAATATGGCTTATTTAAGTAATTAATAATTAAATTAAAATCACAAATAATATTAAATATATAAATTATAGATTTAGTGATTATCATGTTGGATATATGGCCTGCTTAATTATCACGAAAATCTAATTTAGAGCTCGCTTTTGTAAGAGTATTCTACATTTGTTAGGTCGCCCATCATTGTAGGTGATACTCTCTTAATTCTAGATATCAAGGAGTGTCTAAGACTTAATGTCTTGGAAAAAATGTAATTAAGATCCTACAACCAACAAAATCTTTTTTTCTCTACCCAAAAATTATGTGAGCCTGATTCTTCATTGTACCAGGAGTAGCGATCCACTCATGTTGATCTCAAAAACAATAAAAGTAAAATTTTTAAATAAATTAGATAATTTCATCTGCTAAGTACTTGAAAAATAAAAGCCAATTAAAAATGAATGATAATAAACATACATGAGATAATGTTATTTATTATTATTATTATTATTATTATTATTATTATTATTAAATCAGTATAAAATATCTTGAAGATTTAATAGAATGAAATATAAATTATCTATTAAAGATGAAAATATTATATTTAACAATTTTAACATTTAAATGTCAAGTGAGCTATAAAATCATACCCAAATGGTTAAGTTAAGAAGTTATCTTTATGTTTTAATCTTTATTGTTCAAGTTTAGATTTAGAGGTTAAAAGTAAATTCACTTGATCATCTAACTGTTATATTAATAAGGTCTTCTAATTTGACATATCATTCTTAATTTTCAAATAAAATTCTTGGGAAGTACAAATTTTGATTTTTAAATAATCAACAAAAATTTTATGTTAATTTTACTAGTAAGCATTTCTACCATCAACAAACAACTAGATGCTAATCAATGTCTCTATGATCTACAATATTTTCCTTAGTAAATAAACTAATCTAAAAACTAAAATAGAATTTGGCATGGGAGGCAATTCATTGTAGACCTATTTATTGTTTTTCATGCAAATTTAATATTTAAAATCTTAATAAGTTTTAAGCAAATCATTACTTATTTTTTATGCGTTTAATGGTTATGCACTGTCAGTGTAAAAGGTTTTACACTGTCATCCAATCAAAAATCACTATTAATATGACTTTTAAAGTATTTATTATAAAAGTCAATAAATTTACAATAAATGGTGGTTTGTGATTGGATGATAGTGTTAAACTACTTTATACTGTTAATGCATAACCATTAAACTCAATTTTTATTTATTATTTTCTCATCTAATTAATTTATAAAAGACTTTATTTTAGTACAATGATAAAATTTTTGTGCATAGTACGGTGACATCATTATTATTAATATTTTCATTAATTATTAATGTTTTTATCAATAAAAAATGAAATAGGTGACTAATTTATGGGGTTGATGAGAATTTGTAGTAATTGATTGATAGTTGTGATTCTTAATTGTCTTTTATGTCCATATACCTTCTAAAAAAGTAGGCAATTATTATAACAAAAATATTAATTGTTATTTTATTTTTAAATTTAAATATAAATTTTCTTTCACAATAATAGAAAATAACTTTCCCACACATAATTTATTCATGCATCACATTAGATCAAATTTAATACAAATAAATGTAATATCTGATATAAATTGTGTTGACATCTAATCATTTAAATATGTGTTCTTAAATTTTCATTGTTTCGTTCAATCACTTTATTTTGTTTCCAATATTTTTATAGGATGTTAAATTAATAGACTCCATAAAAATGGTTTTAATGGAATAATTTGAGTTCTTTTAGTTAAATTTAACTTTCTTATTTTTTTGTGTAATTTAATTCGCCTATATTCTTGATTTCAAGAATACAATGTGAAATTCAACTTTATACCTGTATTGAAAAATAAGCACATTCAATTATCTTATATATTTTTTTATCAATGAATAAGTTCATATTTAATTGATATTTTATTATTTATAATAATATAGTAAATTAAATTCCTAATTGTAAAAATTTTAACTTATTTTAGATCCTTCTTCAACAATAAAAGAAATTAACAAAATTGTTAATATATTTTTTTATACATACAAAAAATGACAAAACATATATATAGTTTCATAGGTGGTTTTTGGTACTGTTCTCCAAATTATAATTAAATTTCACCTTGGTAATTCACGTAATAAAGGTTGTCATTAAAGGTCACCATAGATTACTAAGATAAAACTTCAATTTTGATTGGAGAATAATACTAAAAGTATGTATGAAATTATATATAAGTTTTGTCTTACAAAATTTACTCTATCCACAATTAACCTATACATCGCACAGGTTTATGCTTTAGTTGAAGTGAATTTTAAAGGTGATAACTTGGTCAAATCAATGGAGGATATTGATCGTTGTCCTAGCTCACTGTAATTTCTTATTTTACCTAGTTGGGAGGAAGGAAAGTAAAAGAAAAGAGAAAATTTTAAAATTTAAATTGAAGAAAAAATAGCAATTTTTTTTTTGAATTTTTGTTTTTAGAAGTCATTTTTTCTTTTTCTTTTCCTTTTATTTTCTCTCCAATCAAGCAAGGAAAAAGACATCATTATCTGTATTTTTTTCCTCTTTATTATCTTTTCTTCCAACCTAACACACCAAAATTCCATAGCTTAATGTAAGTGCTTATGGAACGTGTGGTTTTTCATGAAAACTACTTGGATACCTGTACATTCATATGGGTCGCATTTGTCTTTACATATGTTCTGAAATGAGTTATGTATATAATTATTTGCTTAAAAATAAACAATAGAGCATGAGTCAAATCCAAATATTTTGACCAAAACCAAACAATATGAAAATTCTACTTGTATTCACAGTTCTTTTTTTTATGGAATAGCAACATACTCTAATTATTTTAAAAAATACATGCTAAAGACATAAGGTACATTATTTTCATAAAAACAAAAAGGAACATTTAGTTTAATTACCACTATCAAAAACAACAAATTTGCATGCGAAATTTCACTTAAGCATGGTAATGGAGCGGGTCAAGTTTGGCTCTCCTCATCCCCAAGATCATTAAAAGCAAGATGAGTTTAGGTTTGGGTTCTAAAAAGATGGGTTTGAGAAATTAAAATCCAACCTCGTCCCGTTAGGTTTTCTTGAGTTCGAGAAAACCAGCAAGTAACCTGCCTCATTTAAAAATAAATTTATTTAGTTATATGTTTAAATAAATTATATGTTGAGTTATTAATTAAGTTTTAATGCAAATGATATATGAAAATTAATAAATGATAAAGAGCTTAAAAATAAAAAAATAAGAATTAAATCAGATTTTTAGTTAAATGTATAATTTTAATGTTATTCTTTCATAATTATTATAATTTAAATTATTTAAGTATTAAAACAATTAATTTATATTTTTAATTAATATAAAAATAAAAGTATGAAAAAAAATCCTAGCCCATAATATATATATATATATGTGTGTGTGTGTGTGTGTGTGTGTGTGTAAACATACATAATATAATATATATAAAATATATAGCGGGGCAGGGAGTTACATCCCCAACCCCGATCTCGACCCACTTTCACAAGTCGGAAAAAATTCGATCTTTATCTATCAAAGTGGATTTTTTCTGTCAAAATCAAGATAGAATCCGATGTATACTTGTGAATTCGGATTTTATTACCCTATATAATGCCATTCTATCGTTAGACACCTGAAAATAAGCTCAAACAAACATGCACAATGCATATATAGATCATCATAAATGTGTGTTTCTTTAGTTTTGCCTCAAATAATTTTAAAGCTTAAAAGAAACAAACAACAAAGAGAACTTGCAGCACGATTCATAAGAACTTACTGAAATAGAGTAATAGTCTAAAATGAATAGGACAATTATAGGCCCACCAACAAAATGTTCTTGTTCACCTTTTTTTTTTTCTTTCTATTTTTTAAGTCCTTGTCTTAGTTTCCAAGTTTTGCAAATAAATCAACAAATTTTGACAATAAACTTTGGGATAAACACATCACATATTCAAACAAAATGTATCTATCCCCTTTCAATTAATTTTAGAAACATGTAAATTACAGTACATCAATTCAAGGATGGAGCAAATTATGTTAGAATTAAAAGAAAAAAAATGAACTTGCTTTATTTGATATGTGATTGTGCTCATGAATTCGTAATAACTTACCAAATCAAATCTTTTTGTTTTACTGATCCTTTTATAGTGTCATAGTGACTGTTATAAGAACAATACTGAAATGACTGTGTAATTTTCCTTTTACAGTGGCTACTTATCTTTGACACAACTTGTCCATATGCCCTCTAAAAAGAAAAGGAAAAAAATAGAGAGCAATCATAAAAACGAAAAGTCATAGAAATTTAATTATATTGGTATTGAAAAAGATGAGTTGAAGAACATAAAATGACATCTACACTTATTAAAAATATCATATATTTTGTGTTGTATAGTTAAGATTATTGTACAAATATTTATTATGTATATATGATACAAATATTTATACAAATTTAAATGACTTCAGCATTTCTATATTATATAAATATTAAGGGTAGGGATCAGGTAACTCTTGATAGAATTACTCTACTCAATAACTCTTAATATATATTAAATTTCAATGATCCAACCATTGAATTAAAAGACTAATTTGAATAGATCAAGTCTACAATTTTTATAGAGATTGAAAACTATTTGATACTTCATTAAATAGATTCAAATTAACATATAATATACTTTTTTAAATTATAAGTAAATGTCAACTATAAGATTAATTAGCTATAAATATCTGATTTATTTAAAATTTGGTGAGCATGATTATTGACATGATATCAAAATATTTAATGTTTGAATTGTTAAAATTTAATACATATAAAGAGTTATCAAGCAAAGTAACTCTACCTACCAAGAGTTACTTTTAGAGTAACTTGATCCCTACCCAAATATTAAAATCATATAATATATATCATAATTAATATTTTTAATGATAAAAATTAGTTTTATATTTAATGATAAATTTTTTAAATTAATTATACAATATTTACCTGAGACGTGTTATGTATTTGTTTTACATTATAAAGATGAATATAAAATTTTTGTCTCATATCCTATAAATATTGAGTACAATAAAATTACAAATCTAAATTAAATATTTTAAATAATGTAGAATTTTAAATGAATTTTCTATTCAATTTTAAATAATATTGAAGATTTTTTTTAAGGTGAAATGTGTATAACATAAACTAATAATTTTGGGAGTGCTAAAATTAAAAGTCCTATTTTGAGAATCCAACAGGGTCCTATTTTTGATTTTGAATGAAGTTTTTATAATTAAATTAACAATAAAATCCAGATTTTATTAAAGAGGATAAATTGAGTGGACATCTTTTTTATCTTTATCATTCTTGAAACACAAGTTATGACAATTTGATAATTCTAAGACTTTTTAAAATAGAACATTTCATAATTATAAAAATTAATTAAAATTAAGTTTTTATAATTTGTTCAAATACCAAACTAAAATAAAAGTAAGGTTTTCAGTAGAAAAGGGATTAGTTAGAATTAATATCTTATAATTCATTACTAATTTTATTCATTTCTTTCTTTTATGATGAAAATATGTATTTTAAGGAAAAAACCAATAATTATGTGTGAAGAATTATATATTTTTTATTTTGAAACGATATATAACTGAAACTTATAAATAACAATTAAAATTGTGAAAATAATTTCAAGTAGAATTGTAGAAATAAGATACTAAATATTTGAACAATCTAACCATGAACGGGATATTTGTTTGTTTATGAATTCACACAAAGGTACAAATATTCCTAATTTTGTTAAAAAATATCTTTAAAATAATTCTTTTAATTTGATATTGATTATAAATTATAATTACAATTTCTAAGTTAGATTTTCCCAAATACAAATTTCCCATGAAACGCAAAAAAAAGAAAAAAGAAAAAAAAAGAGAGCTATTTAGACAAATTATTCTTAGTAGGTTCCGCTAGCAAAGGAGGCCTTGGTGCAGGGTTTTGCGTGAATCCAACATTCACCCCCTCTCTATTTTCATTTATTCTTCTTTTCTTTCTTTCCTTTATTTTATGCCTTTTTCTTTCTCCTTTTTCTTCCATTCTCTGTTGGTGTTGCTTTTTTCTTGTTTTTACTTAGTGTGCTCTTTGATATTTTAGGATACTAATACTGCACAAAAAATAGAAGAGTGGCAGAATAAGAATTGTAAATTGCTTAGGTAGATAGTTGCTTTACCATATTTTATCTTGAAAAGTTCCTATTATACTTGAACAGTAGGACGTTCTAAATATATAATAACCTTTAGTAATATAAAGGCTAAATTAAAAACATCTCTTTATAGGTCCTATTGATCACAAGCTCAAGTCTATTTATGTATAAATAGTAAAAGTTCCTATTATACTTGAATAGTAGTACATTTTGAATATATAATAACCCTTATTAATATAAAGGCTAAATTAAAAACAATTCTTTATAGGTCAAATATATCACAAGCTCAAGTCAAGTCATGTATAAATAGTAAAAGTTAGATGGTGTAATTCTCTTGAATATCTCCATAGCTTAAGCAATAGACACAGGCACGAGCAAAACTGCCCACCTTAAGCATGGAAAGTTTTCATTTGGCTGCAGCCGATTACACACACTTTCTCTAAGCATGGAAAATGTAAACAACAATTCCCAAGGTAAAAGCAATTTAGCTAATATAATTCTTGAAGATACAAAAAATTGGAGCTGCTTAAATATTTTTGTATCTGCTTAAATATTATTTGTTCACCCTTACGTGATTTGTAATATTCCTAATTTTGGGTAATAGAAATAAGAATATAATTATGATCTAGAATGCCTATAGGTATTAAATAATAGTTACCTTTATATTAGAATATTATAGGAATAAGATAATAGGATCCTAAACGGTATTCTGAGACCCAACTTGGTCGAAGGCCCACTAGACCACACACACACTATTTAAGAAAGGAAGGGAAAGGAGAGTTAGAGACAGAAGGAGAAAAGAAAAGAGAAAGAAGAGTGAAGAAGGAGAAGAAGAAGAAAGAAAGAAGGAAGAGGGAAGAAGAAGGAAAAGAAGGAGAGACCCAAAAATTCTACCTCAAAGCTCATCTCATGTATTTTCCAAGGTGAGTGCTTTTCCTTTACCCTTTCCCACCCCTTTGATTGTGGTTTGTACCCTTTTCCCCATTCTCCCTTTTGAACCTTTGGTTTGGGTTTTTGCGGTTTTTTGATAATTATGGATAATTGAGGGGTTTTGGGGGGTAGATTAATCAGATAGCAATGGAATAAAAGTGATTTAGGATTGTTTATGGGGCATTGAAGAGCTTGGGTGGCCATCAATGGCACCAGAATTGTGAAATCGCGTTGCTAAAAAATTGCCTAACAGCTTAGCAAGTTTGGAACTGTTTAGCGAATCCTAAAAAGTTTAGGCTTATCCGCTTAGCGAATTTAGATCCGTTTAGCGAATTTTGGGCAGCAAGATGAGTCTGAGAGCTAGTTTGAAATCGCTAAGCGAGGGATAGTTTCGCTCAACAAATTTTGGGTAATAGGTGAGTCTAGAAGCCAATATTAACTTGCTAAGGCCATACTCGCTAAGCGAAAGCGGCATTCGCTAAGCAAAGACACCTCTTCACTTGGCGAAATGACTCTAGAAAGGTTGCCTGTATGTGTTCTTTGTGCTTGTTTCCCTTGTGTGCTCGACATTGTTTGATGTATTGCTATGTTTGTATTGTTGATTGTGGACTTGTGTAGTTGTAACATTATCCTTTTGGTTGTGAATTGTATTGTGTTGTGTGTGTACCGCGATGAATCCTATGTAAAAAAATACTTAAGACATTTAAGACACCATCAGATGCCCCCTTAGCAAAGGTGGAGAATTTTCCCTAAGTTTATGAAAGGTTTTTATAAAAGGAAAGTATATGTTTTTAAAGAAAGATGTTTTAAAAGGAAAGCTATGCTTTCAAAGAAAAGTACCTTCCCAGTAACGTTTGGACCTCCTTAGTACTTGTCATGTCCAAGTCACACGCTCGGCATACTATGGTGTGCAAACTGTAGTGAGAATTTTGAGGTTACCAAGGAGATATGAGGTTTTATGCAACTCTAAGATGAATTGTATGAGGAAAAAAAGAGAGGCTAGGAAGCCCCTTGCGTCAAGGGAAAGGACTGTTATCCTTTAGATGCTAAGGGAAGAACAACATCCTTCAGTAAGGGAAGGATGAGTCTTTCGGTAAAGGAAGGACATAGTCATTCTTTGGTAAGGGAAGAATGTTGAGGGAACTGCTTTGATAACAAAAGTGGTTCAACCACTTGGACCAATGGTAGTAAAAGGTTAGTAAGAGGGATGCCTCTTGATGGCTAGAGATCAGTTAAGAGAAAAGACAGTATACAAGTGAAACTTAATAATAAAGATAAAGAGAACCACACAAAATAGAAACAAAACTAGGATATGGATGATGTGAATGCCTATGTGAGGCATATATTTTGCCTCATGGGGTAGATGATGATGTGTATGCCTAGTTCATAGGTAAATTAAGTTAAGCCTAATCAAGGGAACCTATGTGCTTAGTGAGGATGTAGTTTATGTAAGCTGCTACCCAACGGGCCTGTGAGCAATTTACCCCTAAGAGAGTTCATGTATAAGTCCCAAAAAAAGGCAAGAAAGGATAAAGATAAGAAAGTCTTAGTCTTTACTTAGTGTCATAAGAAGTAAAATGTCTAGATAAAGTAATAGAGAGGGTGAAGTCCTATCCAAGTGTTGGGAGGACAATTGCCCAGTGTGAGGAAACAATATGGGTCAAAAGACCCAGGGCTTAGGCCCATTAGAGGTTACCACGCCCTAAGTTGGATATAGTTTATGAGGATAAATACCAAAGAGGTAAGGAATTAAGAGTCCCGCGAAAGGTAAAACCATATGAGTTAAGAAAGGATTCTATTACAAAAGAGTCGGTCTACCCCTAAAGTCCCGATAGCGCTCATTGAGACATTATATCTCATTCCTTTAAGTTTTCATGTTTTTACAGGTTGAGCAAATGAAGTCCTTTTTGGAGTAGCTTGAAGCATGGAGCTTGGAGCCGTTGTTGGAGGAGGAGTTTATAGTTTGGACCTCCCAATATGTGGGTTTTAGTTTATAGTTTGTGTTTCTTTTTGAGTATGTGTTGTGTGGCGCATGAGTGCCAAGAGCTTTATAATAGTTGTTTTAAGTATGTCAAGTTTAAATTTTAGTTTTTGCATAGTTTTTCTAATATTCTTATATTCTAAACTTTTATGTTTTAGCAATATAAGTAGGTAAAAGATAATGCTCTTTAGGGTTGTTGACACTATCTCTTGCATTGATTCACAATTTTCTATCTCCATCTTTTTGAGTCAAGCCAAACTTTTGGCTGTTGAGGATGTGAACAAATATAGCAAACTTTTGCAACTACTTAATTCCAAGTTTGTCAAATTGGAGAAAGATACAGTATGTGGTACCAAGATTTTCAAAATAGAACAATGTTTTATTTTGAATGTTTGGAGATTTCGAGGAAATGGTTGTTGCCAAGAGTGCTCTAAACCAATAGACTTAAGATTATGCATATAACGTAACTTTAATCCTGTGAGGTGCAAAAGGATTCTATTGTAATCGGCATTAAGTCTTTCAACAGAGAACATCTCTTCAAACAAACACTCAACAAATTCAAGCATTTTTATTCTAGGTATCATGTCAAAGAATCTGTATAAAGGAGCACTATCTTACTTTAGTTTATCAAACCACAATCACCTAGACTGTCGATCCCATATAATCATTCTGTCTCCAACACCGAATGACAGTCCCTTCAAGGTGGAGACTTGGATATCCTTGGAAGAAAAACAAATAAGGAAATGATAGGCAAATAGAAAATAAAATCAGAATCAACTTATTTTCTACAACTAAAGATTTTAATTCTTGTTAATAATAGACCTCGTGATGAGAAAATGAAGTTCAACTCTAATAGCTCTAATAGTTAGTTTTTACAATTAGCTTAATTAGCTGATTCTGTTGGACAGTTAGAAGAAACTCGTGTATATATTTATGTTGTACTTAACTTGATACTGGTTTTTTTTGTCATTTGAATCAATAGCTCTTCGACTCAGAGGTTTTACCGTTCACTTTCTTTCCCCTCTGCTTTGTCTTCTAAGACAAAGACGTAAAAAAAATACATTGCGCTGGATCATATGGAAATGTTGCAAGTAAAGAATATCACAGAAGAATGTTCTAAAAATGGATAAATAGGAAGACTTACCTTCAGATGTTGTTTTCCAATCAATGTTTAGCTTCATTAAATCTGCTATAGCCTCAACAGCGTCAATTCTTGCTGCCCCTGTGCAATAACTGTTTCGTAGAATTTGCTTGCAACATTTGTAGCCCAATTGGAGATCTTTCCACCGCGAACCCCATACATTTGTGTGATTATTAATGTATATATCTTCTTCACATTTGCTTTTTGGGAGAACAGTTTCCTACATATATAAAGCCAAAAAAATCAACCACCAGATTAATAAAAACCAAGCAATTCAATATTGTGTGCTTCTTCTATAATTCTACTTGTCAGCCAAAACATCAGTGGCGAATCACATAGGAGTATAGTCGCATTTGTACATACCTTTTACTTTCAACATGTTTGTGTAACCCTTATTCAAATTCTGGCAAATGAATCTCGTAACTAAAAAAAAATGAGAGAGGGAAAGATTAACCCAAAAAAGAATCTAACACTAATTTTTACCCTTGATTGCATTTTCCGCGCATATATAAAGGTTGATTATCTGTTAATGGCACATGGGTGAAGGGGAATCTATTATTGCAGGGCTTATTGCTATTAAAGTTTTGCAATCTAGTGTTATTTTGACTGGTTAGTATATCTAAACACACATCTAAATATGAAAAGTTTCATGTCCAAGATCAGTAGAAAACTTGTCAGTGACTTCCACTTTGTCACTTTCTCTACCAATGCATAAGAAAAAGGTGTCAACTGCCTCCAGTGTGATCAGTATCCTACATAAAGTGTAGAGCTAAATCTCATATGCTTAGTATCCTACATAAAGTGTGATCAGTATCCCACATAAAGTGCATAGGTAAATCTCATTGAATATTATAGTTGACTTCCTCTTTGAATATCTTAAATGGTTCATTTCTATAGATTTTTACCAAAAAAAGAATTCTCTTTTATAGATGGATCACATCAACTATAATATTCAAATTAATCAAATTTACTATCTCTATTAAATCTATCTGTCATACAAGGGAAATTAGGAGGAATAAACTGAAAATGATTGAAAATTTACTAATACAATTAAGGATTATGAATGAATAAACTTAAGACAATAAGGTTAGATCTCAACCAAAGTTTATGATTTAAGATTGTTAGATTGGGGTAGATTTGAAGCTTACCTACTGTATCAAATGTGAGGAGCCATGAATGAAGGATTTTGGCATTGGTAGTTTATCTTCCTATAGCGAAGGTTTCAGAACCCTTGATTTTTCAATCCTTATCTTAGTCACAATCAATTCACCGCCATTGATAGACATCTTCACTTTCACTTACATGTCAACAAAACCAAAAATAAAGTTGATGTATTAGTAATAATTTCTACAACCTAAAAAAAAAAAAAAAGAAAATCCAATTTTGTTCGCAACAAACACTCGTTTCATTTCTCATAACCAAAAGGCACCATAATGTTTTATCAAAAACCAAAAAATAAAAGGTGAAATTCAACATTATTATGGCCAAAATTGCACCTTAGAATCACTCATGTTTGTTACCAAATGGAAGTTGCAAACCCATGAGGCTGAAATTGAACATTAAATCCCTGTATATGGGACAAAAGGATGCCAACCTCACTACCACAACAATACCATTTAATAGAGGTTATACCAAGCTCATACTTTCATGAGCTTCCTATTTCAACGTACAAAAAAGATTTCATATAATTTTCCTAATCTAATTGACAAAACATCAATTAATATTTTAAAATCATCCCATAAATTTTAGGACTATCTGTAACACCCATACCTTAATTTTTTAACTTTTTTTCTAATATTTGATTATTTATTTTGAGAACCTCTCTACTATTGTGTTTATAATTTTGAGAACTATCTAATCATGAATTTTAATAATTTTTCCGAAATGGAACCCAGAAAATTAAAAAATGACGATTTTTCCTTATTTCTTAACATTAAGAACTGACATAAGAATAAGATTCAATTGACTTTAAAATGTCGATTTGAGCTTAGAATCATGTTATATATATTAAAATATAATTTTAGAAATTTTCTGAAAATTTTTTGGAATTATGGTGTAAAATGACCAAAATGCTCTAAGGATTTGTTAAGCCTAACCAATATTGGCTTGACATCTAGAAATGGTGAAAATAATAATCTCAGTTTATTTTTAGGTAAAATATTTAATTTCATTATTTTCATAAAAATTTTGGTATTTATTGAATTAAAATGGATTTAATATGAATTTTCTAGCTCAAAAATACAAAATAAATAAATAAAATTTGAAATAAATTAATAAAAATTAAAATTAATTATTAAAAATTATTTTTGGGAACAAATACTGTATATGTCCAGTTTTACATTAAAAATCATTATTTTGATATTAAAAGCTAAATTATTTAAGTTTAAGCAATTTTATCGGTATAGACCAATTTAACTGCAGAAAAATAAACACAAATAAAGTAAGACAACTCACTATGCCATACATCCCAGCTAGCATAGGTGAATCACCTCCTATTTTTGAATATGTTTCCACCTAAATAAATTTAAAATAAATGAAAAACTTGAATTATGACATAAGCCATGATGTCACTTAAGGGACACCTAACCCCTCTCCATTCTCTATAAATAGCCACCCAAGAATTCAAAATTTTCATCCTCCTCTCACTCTAGCTAGTCGAAATATATAGGAGAGCTTCTTTCTCTAAAATTTTTTCTTTTACTCTATGATTATTTTGCTAGTTTTCTATCAACTAGTGAACTTCTCTTCCTAGGAACTTTGCACCAACATCACTATCAACTTTTCTCCTCTTCATCAATCATCTTTGAGATAATGGGGAGAGTGAGGTTGGTTCTAAATTATAGTCACTTTGCATGTTGATAGGAAAGGTTTTCACCTAAACCTTTTAATGCATAAATTTAACTATGCTTTCCTTATAATGTTATAATGTTTGTTGCTGAATTTTAAATTTTTACTATATTGTTATGCTGCTCAATTTAAGATAATTAAAATGGACTTATTATATTGTTATGCTGTTCAATTTTAGATAATTAAAATGTACTTACTATATTGTTATGTTGCTCAATTTTAGATAATTAAAATATACTTATTCAGTTGTTATTTTGCTAAAGTTTTAGTAATAAATTTTTGATTAATAAGTTGTTACTCTAAGTTGTTATTTAGCTAAAATATCTGGTAATTAAATTATGATTATTAAATTGTTATTCTAAAATTTTGGTAATTAAATTATGATTGCTAAGTTGTTACTCTGCTAAAACTTTAGTAATTAAAATTTGATTACTAAATTGTTATGCTGCTAAAATTTTGATAATTACTAATATGTGATTTCTGGATTGTTTAAATTACTATTATGCAATTTTTGTAATATAAGGCAGAAATATTGATTATACTAGTACTCAAATTAAATGAGACTAGGGAGAATCTTTGTTTGAGAAGTTAAAAATTGTTAAGTTAGTGAATAATGTAAAACAAATGATATGCAGTGGCATGACACCCTACTAGGAAAGTCATAATTTGGTACACTACAGGATAAATGCAACGACTTATGCTGGGTCTTGAGGGTGTGGTATCAAGTAGTGAAGTTCCAATGGCCAGGATAACAACCTTGATTTGAGATCTTTGTAGAGAACAAGCTTGATAACCCTGACAACTACTGAGTCATCACCAAGATTAGTGTGAGAATATACCTTTATGTGGACTATGTTGTCTTGAGCTGTTGCTCTGTTCCTTAATGGTGATGAGGACTCTACCATGTGGTGATAAGAGGTATATGTACTCTCAGTAACTTTCTAGGATTTCTCTTTATTGTCAACTGTGTTTTATTTATATTTTATGGTAGAATTCCTACCATGCATTTGAAAGTGATTTTAAAACAAATCACCTCACTCCATTGTTTTTTTCCCATGCATGATTGATCGCGATTATTGAAGATGGTGGTAATGCCTAATGATGCTAAAGACAAGTTAGAAGATACTCTTGCAGATGAAGACTTGTAAATCTAGTTTATAGTATTTTTCTTTTGTATGAGGGATAGGGTAAATTGATATTATTCTGTATAGGATCTTTTTGTATATATGTATTGGGTTTGGTAGTGTCTATCTTTTGATGTACTTTTGATTTTTTGTATTTTATGACTGTTATATATTATCAAATCATGATGTACAGTTTTACGATATATATATATATATATATATAACTAAAATAGTCACCAGTAAAAGAGCTGACAAGCACTTCGAAGAAGAAGGCCCCATACTTTGTGCTGTCCTGGATGGAATAAAGCTGCCATCTTTCCCTCAATATGAAGTCAGAGTCAGGTGTACATGCCTAAGGTTGCTATAACATTTAATGGTTAATTGTTAATGTAGGTAACCACTTATTATGGGTAATGCAAAGTTGTTAATGTTCTTCGTTTCTGTTTTTATGTAAAGACTAAAGATAGTTTTTAGAATATTGTGCTCCTTGTTGGAGAGAATTTTAATAGTGGAAGAAATCTTTATATTAGTCATCTCATAAATTTTGAAGGATCTTGGATTGTTCAGCTTTATTTTATCTGGCTTAAAAGATTTCATTCCACAATTTTAGAATTCAATACTCAAGTAAAATTGACTACTAAATGATTACAAGTTCAGGAAGTCAAGTTGTATGCGGAGTTAAATTAACAATTCTTATGTACCAAAAAAATTAACAGTTCTTCATGTTTTTGCTATTCTTAGGTATGCAACAGAGCATAGATGTAGAATGGTAGTTAAAGGACCAAATTTGAGTGTAAATATATTAGGAACAAACCCATTAAAGGACAACTGCTTACTTTTGAAAGCAGAAGCTTTAGATGATTCTCATGAAGCAACAGGAATACTGCTACTGTTGTTAATGAGTTGTCCAAGGAAATAACCAAAATTCTGGTTTCTCATCCCGTAAATGCTAAATGTGTTGTAGAAGGGAAGAACATATCAAATGTAGTCCTTTTAAGAGGTTGTGACATTCGAATTGAGGTCTGTTTTTTCAGTTTATTTCATAGTTGATACATTTATCCTTCAAGCACTGAAGTGATGCTTAAGGAAAAACCAAACTTTGATACTTCTTAATCCATTCATGTATTCTAAGGCTTCAAAGGAAAGCACATCAAATATGTAGTAATTATTTAAGAACTATTAGAAATAAAGTAACAACATTAACTTGTATGTTTTGTAATTGAGTTTCCTCTCTTTTGAGTTTCATGGTATTTTCTTTTATAGTGTTGACGTTCAAAAGGTGGGGATTTTGAGGTTTTGAGTTTGGATATAGAAGTGGTTTTTCGGTTTTTCCAGTAACTTCGGCACTCTCTATTACTTTGTGACTTTGAAATATACTCCATAGATACTTGGGTAAAAAGTTAAATGCCAGTTGATCTGTCAATTATATCCTCTGTCTAAGTGAATAAGAACAAACTATTATAAGATGAACTGCAATCCAGGTTATAGATGCTAATGTGTGTCCATGTACAAGGGTATGATAGTAGAACTTTAGATAGTAGTCATCTTGATTCTAGAGTTATACTTATTAGATTATGATATTTTGGTCATGCCCGTAGACTCTTTGGATATGTACAAATATTAATGATATTTGTGATCACTTATGCTCATGAATCAAATGCTTTATTAAGACTATAGTTGAATAGTTGATGTACTTATATTGATTTATCTTCATTAATTAAAATTGCATTGTCCACTTGAATAGTTAATTACCAGTAGAACGTAGGTGAAAAAAGAGTTTTATATATAAAAAAAAACTTAGAGTTGGCCGACTCTAAATGAAAAAAAATATTAAAAATATAAATTGAGTTACCTAAACTGCCTTTAAGTGAAAAGAAAAATATTAAAAACATAAATAGAGTCGGCTTAGTAGACTCTAAAGAAAAATATTAAAATAATCAAAAATAAAGTCGAATAAGCCAGCTCTAAATAGAAAAAAAATTAAAATAATTACACATAGAGTTGGCTTAGCCGATTCTAAAAGGAAAAAAATTAATAAACTAAATGATAAAGTCGACTAAGTTGACACTAAATGAAAACAAAATTTAATAAAAAAACAACATAGAGTCAGCTTAGCAACCACTAAATTTATAGAAAATAATTTGAAAATTAAAATATAGTTAGCTACGGCTTATTATTGTTATGGTTTAAGCATCAGTTAAGTTCACTTTAAATAGTATCAGCCCTAATTAACCGACGAAATAATGTTAGGATCAAGTATTTTAGAGTCAATAATTTTTCCAACGCATGTCCGATGCTACGACAACGTTAGAGTCAGCTTGTGCATGTTAGCCAACTCTAAAACACTGTTTAAATGTTTTATTTTATTTACTCCGATTAATAAATGTTTTTATCTATCAGTGTTTGATGGTGAAATTTAATTTTAAATATTCCTATTATGAAGTTTAGAATTTTACTTAATTAACTTTTGTTTTATATTAATTTTGATGGTAATTAGCAAAAATAATATTACTGTGAAACATATAAAAACATTACTCTTAAAAAACTTATTTTCCTTAAAAAAATAAAAATATAGTTTATATTAACTAAGGACAAACTTCAAATTATAGACTCAAGGCTAGTTGAAGACTAAACACATCATTGTAATGTAGACTCTAATATCTTCATCGGTGGCTCACCAGGACTTGCACAGTAGGGCATCTATTTATCTTTTGTGTGTGTGTTTAGTCTCCTAGGAGCATCTCTATTCCAATATTTCTCTTTTTGTTTTTTAATACATTTTAAATGGGTTCTACCATTATATATCACTAATTTTTATATTTTATAACTTAAACAACTTTTTTCAACTTAACAACTTTACAAATTGTACTAAATGGATTCCATAAATAATCTCATATCCTTCCATTTTATTACATTAATTTTTATTAGTTACTTTTTTAATATTATTATAATATAATTAGGACAAAAAAAGATAAAAACCAGGGCTTATTGGAGCACAGGCGGTTTGAAGAATACTTATGATAAGTATTAGCTCGAACAACAAAATCTTATTAAGCATCCATTTCTAATAATAAAAGAAAGTGAATATAGCCATGCATCTAACTATTCACTTTCTTGGTGGACAAAGATGAAGAGAAAAGTAAGCAGAGGCAATTCAACGTGCGGTTCCATATTTTAGAAGTCTTCTTCAACTTTCAAGTCAGAGGATAAAATTAAGGGGGATGAGTGTCTACAGAGTGCAGACAAAATTTGAAGATATAGAATGTGTTTTCAAGAATAATTTAATGGTTGGATTTTTGGGAGTGCATCAAGATTAATTATTTATAGCTTATTTATCCTGTAAAATATATAGGCTAAAATACTATTTATATTTTAAATCCAAATTAGGGCAGTTAAAATATTCAGTTTTTTCATTTTTAAACTTGATTAAATGTTTTATTTTGTCTACACCGATTCATAAGTATTTTTATCCATCAGTGTTTGATGGTGAAATTTAATTTTAAATATTCCTATTATGAAGTTTAGAATTTTACTTAGTTAACTTTTGTTTTGTATTAATTTTGATAGTAATCAGTAAAAATAATATTACAGTGAAACATATAAAAACATTACTCTTAAAAAACTTATTTTCATTAAAAAAATAAAAATATAATTTATATTAATTAAAGACAAACTTCAACTTATGGACTCAAGGTTATTTGAAGACTAAACACATCATTGCAATGCAGTCTCTAATATCTTCATTGGTAGCTCACCAGGACTTGCACACTAGGGCATCTACTTATCTTGTGTGTGTGTGTGTGTGTGTTTAGTCTCCTAGGAGTATCTCCATTCTAATATTTCTCTTTTATCTTTTTATATATTTTAAATGAGTTTTGCCATTATATATCACTAACTTTTATATTTTATAACTTAAACAACTTTTTCTTTTCAACTTAACAACTTTAAAAATTTTACTAAATGGATTTTACAAATAATCTAATATCTTTCGATTATTAATTTGTAATAGGACTATTGTTAGGACTGTAGTTCATTATATATTTGTTTAGAATTAAGTGTTAGTGTTGTTTAATATAAAGGAATAACTTTGATATATAGAAGCAAAATTAACAAAATAAATATTCATTGTCATAGAAAAATATTCTAATTAAGCAATTGAGATCAATATATCTGATAATTAAATGTGCAAGACTTCCTACTTATTAGATGGAAATAATTATTATATAAGAATTATTTTATCCTTTTTATTCATCCTTAATTTTTTTTTATTGTAATCTATAAGTTTAAATAGCCATAAATTTATTTTCTTTTTTAAATTATTCTTATGTTATGCACTTCTTCTTTTTTTTTTTTGGTCAATCTAAGCACTTCTTTCTTTTCGATGAAAACATATATTTTTTTTAAATAAGTAATATATGTACTGATAATACAAATATATTTATATTCTCAAATATTTTTATAAGTAATATATATACAATCACAAACCATCATATATTATAAGTTTAATGATTTTTATAATGAATATCTTAAAAGTCATACTAAGGATAATTTTTAATTAGTTGACAGTGTAAAAACTTTTATACTAATAATACATGACTATTAAACTCATTTTTTTAAAAGAAAAAACTAGTAATTATAAAATATAATTTAAAATATTTTTTAATATTAATATCTCTTATTAAAGTTTTGTGTATATATACAAATGTAAATATGTTTATAAAGGTAATATTTTTTAAAACACATATTTTTATAAATTAAAATAATATAAGACATGTGTAAATATAACAAAAAATTAAAATGTAAATTAAAACATGTGTAAATATAAGACATGTGTATATATATACAAATGTAAATTAAAACACATATTTGAATGTGTGCTTGTTTTTATAAATATTGATATAGATATCTATTAACAAATATTTTTGTGAAACAAAAAATAATTTTTGCCAAACCATTTTTTTTTATTGATAAATAAATGGGCCAAAAAGCTAGGAAAGAGAACAGATAAAAGTTGCTTATTAATATTTAAATTATAAGATAAATATCTGGTCACCAGCGCAAATGAGAGTAGTTATAAGTTGTGGTGCTTCCGCTCTTCGCATTAATCAATCAAATGAGATCGTGGAAGGAAAATGTTATCTACGTACATGGGTGGAGAAATTATTAGGTAGTTCAGGACTACCAAGTATTCTATGGTCCTAGCTAATGTGTTTATAACACATATTTAATTTTTTCAATTCACGAGAAATAATTAATAACACTGAATTACATGTCATATGCAGATTAATAAGGACCATGGTGGTCCAAGACCACCTAATAATTTCTCGTGGGTGAGGGTGTGACTTGTGAGAGAGGAAGTTGAAGAAAACGGATAAAATAAAGTCCATTTATTTTTTTATTCTTTTTATTCAAATGATATCTTTTACGTTCTGAATCCTGAATTACACACACACGTTCTTCTCTGTCATAAAAATCAAACTTTGTTTGCTTTGATCGAAATGAATTTTTGTCGCTAACATTGGGTCAATTTCACAGATTAAAATCACTAACTCCTGACCCTGTCCCAAACCCTAGCCCTCCAATCAATTAACTTCTATTAAAGGGCCGTTTATATTTTAACGTCGTTTCGTTTACATTTACGTTCTGAATTCTGAAAACATGGGCTCCAATTGGGCCAGGTGCGACAACCCTGTCTATGCCATTTGCGTTTTGGGCAACCCCTTTTCCGTCTATTAACATCTAAATAAAAAATGCCTTGGGCAACCCCAAAAAACGCTGCCCAATTTCTGGGATGGAAATTTACTGTCTCCTAAGCATGTTCCATATGTCTGTCCCGTCAATGAAAATTTGACACATCAATTAGTTGTCCACGTCATTTTAATAATAAGGAAAACAAATATTTAACGCCGTTTGGGTTACGTCTTTCACTTCCAATTGGATTTTGTTCCTCTGCAACTCATTTTATCTTCTTTTTCAAATTGAAGACAGCATGAAACAACTTAAATCAATTAAATTCCCCATATTTATAGAAATTAAATTAAAAATGTATTGATGGATTGATCACCTTGGTGGCATTGGTGGGGGGTTGCGTGGAAGCGAGGGAAAGTGTAATGATCTCAGAGGTGTTTCCCCTTATGACGATGGGCTTCAATCGAATAAGTTCTCAATAGACATTGAAGTGGAAAGCAGAGGTCGAAACGGTGGCAATGGCATGTCGAGCGCAAAACAAAGTTGAGTGGCAGGCTTCATATTCGTAGTAGGGGGCCAGGGGAGAGGGTGCCAACGTTGACATAGAGCATGGAGGCATGAGGGGTGAAGTCTGGGAGTTCCTCTGTGGCATGGAGCATCGTAGGCAACTGCGAATAAGAGTGTTGGCAATGATGTCCATGGAGATGAAGTTGTTGATACATTGAAAGAGTGAGGATTGGGCTCGAATGAGAGAGAAGGTGCCATGCCTTGGAACACCATTGAGTTTTGAGTTTGGGTTGTGTCTCTGAGTAGTGATTACTCGACCTTGTGTCTCCGGCCAACAATGCAAACGTGCCAAATGGAAAGAAAGACGTAACCCAAACAGCGTTAAATATTTGTTTTCCTTATTATTAAAATGACGTGAACAACTAATTGACGTGTCAAATTTTCATTGGCGGGACAGACATTTGGGACAATTTTAGGAGACAGCAGATTTGTGTCCCAATTTCTGTATACACTGTCACTCACTTCACTTTCATTTCTCATTCTTTCCTGCACTTTTTGGTTAATTTTTCCATTCATCAACTATGGCTGCTTCAACTCAAATTTCATTCACCACTCAATTTTTCTTTGGATTCCTCCTATCAGTAACAGGTGATTATTGATACTTAGATACATGTTGTGTGTTTTAGGGTTCTAAAAATGGTGAAGATTTAACAGGTCGTGTGTCGTGCTAGTACCGGTTCGTACGCAGCAACGTTCACAATCATCAACAACTGCAGTTTTACGGTTTGGCCCGCCATTTTTTCCTATGCCGGAACCCAGCTGCTGCCCACCACTGGCTTCACCCTCCCACCAGGGGACTCCAACACCGTCCCTATGCCCGACGCCTGGTCTGGGCGGCTATGGGGCCGCACCCTCTGCTCCCACAACATCACCGGAAAGTTCTCCTGCGTCACCGGTGACTGCGGCTCCTCCACCGTAGAATGTGGCGGCGGGAACAAAAAGTGTCCGATAGAGCTGAAGGTGACAAAAGACGTAGAGGGCGTGGTGGCCTGCCAGAGCTCGTGCGAAGCTCATGAGGCGTGCCATTCCAACTTGTTTTCACAGTTTTCAAAGAGTATATGTACTGATGCTCATGACCATGGCTCCTTCACTTGTGCGTTTGCTTTCTGCCCCGCTTCCTCCGAAAGGTAATTTTACTGAATTTGCTTAATTAATAAATATAATGATGGATGAGAATTTTTTCGCAAACCTTTGTTGAACTCATTGCATATAAACCGGCAAAAGAATCTAAGCGTTTTTAACACAAGGAATATTGTTCTCTTAGGATCGGAAAAAAGTTGGGTTTAATGTTATGTTTCTTTTTGTTTTTTCAAGTTGATCTGAAAGTAAGATCATGTTGTTTTTCTGTTATAAGATACATGCACCTCTGGAAAACGTCAAGCTACTATATGAATTAATCCAATTTATTCTTAAAATTTAAAAATTTAATTTCTCAAATCCTCACTCGTAAACCCTTAATTGCGAACCAAACCCAAATAAAATTAAATGAAAAAGAAGAAAAACAATTTCCAAGTATCATAGCCCCTCACAATGATCCAATCCAAGAATCCCACTAACAATGGTTTCGCAAATTTGGCGAGCTCAACTCAAACAATAATCTAATTCAGACCCCCAAACAATTTGATTCAATTAAAAAAGAAAACAAATTATAACGCAGTTTAACGACGAACGAAGCATAAGCCTAATATCTACACTACACCAACATCAATTGCTTTACTGATCCTTTCCTAGCAAAGAACCACAAACACGATACTTTAATTTATTATTAACCTTTGGCTAAGATTTAGTCAATTATTTCATTCTTAACTCCCGATTACTGCGTGTCAATTGTTGGTTTGGGCATTCTTATTCTTATACTAAAATTTAACGATTTAAAAGTCAAAATTTTATCCAAAACAACTTACCTGAATTTTGTTCAGCATATATTATTTTTAAATAAGAATAAATTTATATACATTCTAGATAAAGACTTGAAGGCTGCAAATTATATATAAACCCGTAAGTTTCACAGGTTTGTTTAAATTATATATTTTTTTACATTTGTATTTATTATTATTTTAAAAATATATGTACATAAATAAAATTATTAATTGTTAAAATATTTAATAGTAAATTAAATATAATTACACCAAAATTAAGGAAGATGATTAATTATATTTTTAATTGAGCATATGTTGTGTTCAAAAATATTATGCCTATTAAAATTTATTATGATTTGTTCTTTCTTTAGTAATAATAGTGTTGCGATACCTATATGAAATGTATAAATTGAAAATGAATGTAAGTATAATAAATTTGAATATATAAGTATTTAAATTTGAATATTTAATTTTGTTATTGTAGATATTATGTTAACATGTACTTGATTTTTGTGTGTTTATAATTAATAATTTTAAATATATTTATTGTAAAAATAAAATTTATTTTTAATTTTTTGAAATAGTATACTTTTTATTAAATATATATAGTTAATTATTAATTATTTTAAATGGTGTTTTTAATTATTTAGAAGATATTAATTTTAATTATGAAATATTGTTAAAGTTTTGAGTTGGTTAACCTAAATACGACATAAATTGAACCCTTAATTAGTGTGATTAGATTTGCTAATTATTATTATTGTTGTTGTTATTTAATTTTAATTTCATTACTTGTTACTTTTTAAGTTATTTATCTATAACAACTATATATATATATATATATATATATATATATATATATATATATATATTGTTATTAATTATTTTAAAATGATATTTTAAATTATTTAGAAGATATTAAATTTAATTATGTGATATTATCAAAATTTTCAGCTGGTTAACCTAAACACAACATAAATTCAACATTCTCGATAAGTATAATGAGATTTGTCTATTATTGTTGTTGTTGTTGTTAACAATGTTATTTGTTATTTTATTTTAATTTCATAACTTGCTACTTTTTGAAGTTATTTATCTATAGGAATTATTATATGTTTTAGACTTTATACCTTATAATTTAACTATTATAAGGATTATTTATCTATAAGAACTATTATTTATGTGTGTTACTAATTTTTTTAATATTATTACATACTATTTGCATACGTGACTTTTTTTCTAATTCTAAGTGAATTCAAAAGGCCAATGCTCTTAATAATAATAATTACACTAATATTGCATACACTACAATTATTTTATATTTATGATATATAATAGATATTTATTATTATTTAAGGTCTAAATTTATAAGAATAAAAAATCATAAATTAACTATTATGCAAAAGCTCTATTATTATATTTAATTATTATTATTATTGTCTTATTTGTATATTAAATTATAAATATGAGGCTTTTAATTTGTATCAATTTAACTAATTGTCATTTTCAAAATGTTATATATATGTGGAGCAAAAATTATGAAATACAATTAAGTGAACCTACTACTATTATTACTATCACTATTATTATTGTTGTTGTTGTTGTTATTTAATAACATCTCTTTGTTTAAGATATCTTATTGTTAGAATATTTTTATTTCCATATTTAATTGATTTAATATTAATATAGTAGTCTTTAAATATCTTTATATATATAAAAATTAATATGAAATTTGTACTAAAATTTATTTTTGAAAACAATTAAATATAAAATATTTATTTTCATGATCAAAACTATTAAGATATATATTATTGTATATATTAAACTCAAGATTTCAAATATATACAATACTAGATTAAAACTACTAAGATATCACTTTTTTAATTAAATAATTAATAATTATTTATATTTATATAATACATTAAAATACTAATCAATTAAAATATTAATTAATTTTTTAAGACTATTATTATTTATTCAAAACCCTAATAATTTCGAATAAGTCAATTTTTGATTGAAAGAAATAAGTCAATATTTGACTTAATAAATAATAGACCGAAATTAAATTTATTATGCAATTATGTTTAATCAAAAATACTAAGATATATATTTTCTTAATCAAAATTTATTGTAAATTTTCATATATATTTGAAATTATATATATACATATATATATATATATATATATATATATATATATATATATACTTCAAATCTTTATATCTTTATATATATTTTTGTAATCAATCAATATTCAATCAATAAATTTATTTTTGAAATAATTTAATATATTTTCAAAAACAATTTAACATAAAATTAATATAAAATTATTGATTGATTAGGAAACCATAACAAAAACCCTAAGGAATCATATTTAAAATTGTTAAAACTCTAATGTCGTCAATTAATGTCCTAAAACCCTACAAAATCTTTCTTTTAAATATATATATATATATATATATATATATATATATATATATATTAGAAATTTATTTAAAATCTATATATTTTTGTAATTAATCAATAATCAATTAATAAATATATTTTTGAAATAATTTGATATGAATCTAATATGAAATTATTTTCAAAAACAATTTCATATGAAATTATTGATTGCTTACGAAACCCTAATAAAACTCTAAAGAATATTATTTAAAACTACTAAAACCCTAATGTCACAAATTAATACCCCTAAATCTTATAAAACCTTTTATATTTATAAAGATATATTTTTGTAATCAATCAATAAATTTATTTTCCAAAACAATTTAATATGAATCTAATATGAAATTATTTTTAGAAACAATTTAATATAAAATTTATATGAAATTATTGATTGAGTAGGAAACCCTAACAAAAACCCTAAGGAATCTCATTTAAAGTTGGTAAAACCCTAATATTGTCAATTAATAACCTTAAATCCAACAAAACTTTTCTTTTATATATATATATATATATATATGTATGTATATATACATACATATATATACATACATATATATGTATGTATATATATATATATGTTTGAAATCCATATTTTAAATTTATTTTAAATCTTTATATCTTTATATATATTTTTGTAAGTAATCAATTATTAGTCAATAAATTTATTTTCAGAAACAATTTAATATGAATCTAATATGAAATTATTTTCGGAATTAATTTAACAAAAATTATTGATTGATTATGAAACCTCTAATGAAAACTCTAAAGAATTCTATTTAAAGCTGCTAAAATCCTAATATTGTCAATTAATGCCCCTAAAATCTGACAAAAACTTTATTTTATATATATATAGTAAGGTTTTTAGGGTTTCTAAAACATTTATGAGCGACATTAGGGTTTTTTTATGTATTAATTAGCGATAGTAGGGTTTTTGGGTCATTAATTTGAATAAATTTGATTCAATTTGTAGGTTTTTGTAGCATTAATAAATACTTTTTCCTCAATAAATAAGAATATTCCTCAAGAAATAATAAATTAGTTTTTAATTATAATATATAACAGATTAAACAAATATATTATAATTATTTTCAAATAAATATAGGTTGATTCTAATAGAAATAAATTGATTAATGGAATGTTCAAAAAAATTTATATTATGTAAAGAGAAATTATAAAGATTGGCTAATTCTAATTAAATACATTTTTTAATAATTTATATTATCTTTATATATATAAAAGTAAGGTTTTTAAGGTCTCTAAAACATTTATGAGCAACTTAGGGTTTTTTTGTGCATTAATTAGCGACAGTAGGGTTTTTTGTTCATTAATTTGAATAAATTTGATTCAATTTGAATGAGTTTGAATCAATTTGAATAAATATATAAATAATCAATAATCGTCCATTTTATTACTAAACATCCCTATTTTAGTAATAATAAATATTATATTATATTATATTATATTATATAGAATCAATTTGAATGATCTAAAATAAAAGTTCACATTTATATTTTGAGGTATGACTTTAATTGAATCATCACTAAGTATTCCTATAAAAAAAGTAGATTATGATTATAATATTATTACTAAAAAAATGGTTTTGTAGAATTATTGGGATATTAATTGGCAACATTAGGATTTTTGGACATTAATTGGTGATAATA
Source organism: Spatholobus suberectus (assembly GCA_004329165.1). Classification (NCBI taxonomy): domain Eukaryota; kingdom Viridiplantae; phylum Streptophyta; class Magnoliopsida; order Fabales; family Fabaceae; genus Spatholobus; species Spatholobus suberectus. The sequence goes on from CM014729.1 coordinate 61,504,850, forward strand.
GGGTTTCGTACTTTATATTCAAATTCTCCTATTATGACTGATTTTAATCAATCAATAATTTCTTATTAATTTTTATTTAATTATTTTAAAAATAAATTGGTGTACAGATTTTATATTAATTTATTTTAGTATAAATTCAATGATATTTTATTTTAGATCGAATGGGAAATTATCCTAGGACTAATTTTAATCAATCAATAATTTCATAGTAAGTTATTTTCATAAATAATTTCTAGCATAATTTAATATTAATTTAATATAAATTTATTTTAATTATTAGTATTTTAATCTATTATATTCAAACTCTCCTATTATTGATTGATTTTAATCAATCAATAATTTTAGATTAATTTCATATTAAATTGTTTCCAAAAATAAAATTTAGTACAAAATTGAATTGAATGATATAATAAATAAATAAACAATAAACGTCCACATTAGCAAATAATAATTAAAGAAAAGAATTAATTTGAATGATTTTGAATCAAATTGAATCAATTTGAATTATTATAATAGTAAATAAATGTCCACATTATTACTAAACATCCACATTATTGGCTAAGTAGAATTGATTCAATTTGAATGAATTTGAATCAAATTGAATAAATAAATAAATAATCAACAATCGTCGACATTATTACTACTTATTTCCTTAAAGTTGATTTACGTGGTTCTAAGAGTTAATTGTTAAAATAGCTACTTAATTATCTATTGGTATATAATAATAATAATAATAATAATAATAATAATAATAATAATTAATTGAGAAATGTTTTCATTAGTCATTCGCTGGAATTAAAATTTGGCATCGTTAATTAGAATACCGTTAAGTGTAGAGTTGAATGCATTGTCACCAACCTTTAAATTAATGCACCACTAACATGTTTATATCAATACACCCCTTCCTCTTATTATTTTTTAACTACCATTCTAATACTCTTTTTCAAATAAGCGTTCCTTTCTCATTCTCTTCATCTGACTTTTCATGTCTTCATTGAAGCCCCGTACACCCTTTTACATATCCCTTATTCTATTAGATGTATTCTCCCATTTTCTTCTGGCTTCATTGCTACCCTTATAAACCCTTATAATAGGTAAAAATTATACTTCCTTTTTTTTTCTCTCTAATTCGATCAATGAGTTTTGGAATCTTATTTGTTCTTTTAAGTTCTTTGATTTAAGGTTTTTGTTTTGGTGTTTTATGGATTTGTTGGTTTAATGGAGAGTGGTACGCCATTGCCATCGAAGGAGCAAACATTGTTGCTATCTTCGAATAGCAGAGAATAGTCATTGAAAGGTATGATGGTGAGGTTGAAGGCTGCGTTGATGAAGTTAAAGAGAAAGAAAAAATCTAATAAAAGAAAATGAATTTTCGGCATTGTCCCAAAACAACATAACCTATGATCCATAATAATTTTGATTTGTTTTTCAGTTTTTGTTGAAAATTTTATTTCTTCACCAGCAAAAGAGGGATATTGGTCCTTGGATGGTGTCAGGACATGGTTTTAGTTGCCCTTGGGTGGCTGGGATATCATTAGGTATGCCACCGTGTGTATGTTGCATTTACAATAGTTGGTGGATGCAAATTTATGAATACTAACTTTTAGCTTTTAGGTGAAAATGTGCTTATGTTTTATATTCTTCACAACACCTTGGGTCTCCATGGTTTGATGAACCATATAAGTTGCTTTAGATGCAGGATTTTGCATTATGTTTTATAATAATTACATTTCCTTATTTTCAAACCTTTTCTTGGGCTAATTTTTTATCATTGGATGATGCAACAATGTTATTTTTAAAAAAATTTAGTAAATCTTGGGGATATTAAGACAAAGCAACTAAGGATCAGAGTACCTAACTTTTATGAAAGGGGTTAAATTTGAATTGATCAAAAAATCTTCACAATGAAAAGTTAATGAATAATGATACACTAAAATCTTCATTTGTATTATTTCTTTCTTCGTTGTTTTTTATTTTATGTTTTAATTGTATCTTTTTATTTTTTCTTGAATTTTATGATATATGAATAGCTTTTATGTTAATTTAGATTACGTGGTATATCAACTTTAGAGTTATATTTTTTAATTAATTTAAATTTTAAATTGAATTTTGGGTTCAAATATTATATGCTGATTTATACCTTGCAGAATATTTGATGAAGTTAATTTGACTCTTGCTTACACTTTAGCTTAAGTCAGCTTTTCTTTGACTTTCTATTTCTCCTTTTTCTTTGTTCTCCAATATTTTTCCTTTATTTTTTTATTGTTTCAAATTTATTAAAAAATTAGGAAAGATATTTTTCTCATATCATTTTGTAGCAAATTGATAATGGAATTGGCAACCTTTAGGAAGCAACATAAGCACTTAATAAATCTTGGATAGTACACTTAGTCAGTTGGATTATAATGTTTGTTGATAAAGTATACCTTAATTTCATAACACTATTTTATAGATAGCTACCATCCTTGGAGAGAAGCACCAACAATAATGCATGATAGGAAATGTTGTAATTCGTTGATGTTGATGTCTTTTGATTACCTCAATGGAACACATGCTTCGCAATTTTTGCGGCTCCAAATTATTATCATTATTTATGTGGAAATTATTAAGATTTCTATTTGAATTTGAGCCTATGACAATTTAAGCTAATATTAATCAACCTAATTTTTAAATATGTATTAATATATAAATAATTAAGTTTGTGAATTATTATAACTCATACAGACAAATTTTTATATATTATTAATATTTATATCACAACATACATCACATACGAGATGAAAGCATATTATATAAATAATTATATGGGTGAATATTTATATTTCACAGAGATGAAAACTATATAAAAATATTTATTAATATATAGATCACAAGAGGTAAATATATTTTACAAATAAATAAAAAAATACTTGAAAATATATTAAATTTTAGATACAAATATATTTACATTACATATGATAAAAAATTTATGTCTAAGTAAAAATATGAGACACACACAAAAAAAGAGCATTTTATATGAACATATTATATTTTCATAAAAATGTATTAATATTTAATTATTTATATACCAAAAAAATGTATTTATATTTAATGTTAATATATTTGTTTTAATGAAATGCATTTTAAATTCATTGTTATTATAATTTTAATATAAATGTATTCCTTTTATACTTTATCTTTACACTTAATTAATATACTAAGTTATATCTAAATATTTGCAATTTCTTATACCTATGAATTAAAAAAAGAGTTTAATGGTTATGCACTATTAGTAGTGTAAAAATTTTACACAGTCAATCAACTGAAAATAACTGTTAGTATGACTTTTAAGGTAATTATTATAAAAGTTAATAGACTTATAGTACATGGTGGGTTGTAATTGAAAGACAATGTAAATTTATTTATATTGTCAGTGCATAGCCTATTTTCTCTTAAACAAAAGACAATTTTTATATTAAAAGTGCTTTATTGTAAAAATTTTAATTGGTATGAAATCTTTTTCAGCAATATAAAAATATCAATATACTTCTTTATACATATAAAAATTACTTTTCCCAAAATTTACCCATGCATTGCATGGGTTGATGCTTTAGTATATATATATATATATATATATATATATATATATATATATATATATATATATATATATATATATATATATATATCTATATATAGATCTTTATCTCTTATATATATTTTCATAATCAATCAATAATCAATTAATAAATTTTTTCAGAAACAATTAATATGAATCTAATATGAAATTATTTTTGGAATCAATTTAAGATGAAATTATTTCATTGATTACAAAACCCTAACCAAAATTTTAAGAAATTCTATTTAAAGCTGCTAAAATCCAAATGTCACTAATTAATGTCCCTAAAATCCTACAAAACGTTTCTTTTATATATATATATATAAAGATTCCAAACTTGCTTTAAATAAACATCATATAAGACAGGAGTACATATGGTAATTAATTAATGTTGTAGAATAGGTATTATTAGGCTCTTGACACTAAATCAAAACAATTCATGTGTTATAATTTGACGTTAAATATCTACAATTAAAGTGCACGGACCGGAAATTAATTAATTTAATTCAATATATACTTATGTTAATTAATTAAAGTGGGTGCTGGAGACTCCACCTTGCGCATCAATGGCTGTCTCCTAGAGATGAAAGAAGATAAGTCAAAAATGTAAAAATGATTAAAGAATATGATATGAATTTTTTGTTGCTAATTTTGTTGAGAGGTAAAGGAAGCAGGTTAGGATGAGAAAGAAAAAATAAAGTGTTATCTAATTTTTTTAAAATCATACACAATCAAATAACACCTATTTAAATAAGTGTTATCTGAAAAGTTTGTGTCTTATCTCAAATAACATTTTCCCCTAAAAATGTTAAATAAATGTCGCTACCTAATGAGACTTCCTTTATTTTTTTTATGAGTATGAAAAATGTAAGGAGACTTTCGGGAGTAGTGAATTGAAAGTTTTTTTTTTTCTTACATTTGAAAATTGTAAATGTTTGGTAGGATTAGTTGTTGAACTACTTAATAAATGTAAAATGATAAAAATAATTAGTTACTTATTTACCACTTGAAATTTATTGATTATATATCTTTTCAAATAATTATAATTTTCACATTTTAGTTTATTTCAAATTATTTATGATCTTAAAAATTACGATAATAATTTTTTAATTTTATATTTATTTATAAATATTTTTATTAAATGAAATGAGATAATAAATAGATTTATATTATTATTTTGACAATTTTATATTATAGACAAATAGATTTTGATAATTTTATTGAATCCATAAGAGACTAACAATCTATTATTTTCGAATGTTGTGACTTTTATTTATTTAATTATGTATTTATTTATTTTGTTTTAAACAAATATTTTATTAAAAATTAAAATAAATAGTGTAACAATTAAAATAAATAGCATAATATTAAAAGATATTCAAATAGTAGTTTAGCAGTTGCAAACAATGACATGACTAGATGAAGCACCATTGTGACTGCAATAGTAATGAAAGAGAAATACTAACAACGCTGAATGTAAGAGAGTGAGAAAGTATGGGATTTCTGAAAATAAATGAGTATACAAGAGATTATGTAAAATATTAAAGATAAAATTAAAAAAATCAATTTATATACATTCTAAATTAAGACTTGAAAAGTGAAAATTATATATATTCCAAACTTGCTTTACATAAATATCACATAAGAGACCAGAGTACATATGTTAATTAATTAAAATTGTACTATATTAGGCTTTTGAGACTAAATCAAAACAGTTCATATGTGTTATAATTTGGCGTTAAATATCTACAATTAAAGTGCACGGACCGAAAATTAATTAATTTAATTCAATATATACTGATGTTAATTAATTAAAGTGGATGCTAGATGTTAGCATATTTTATTGTCATTTGTAATTTGCTAGGGTTCAACATACAAGCAAATTACACTCTAAGAATCTTAGAGAACATATTCCCACATCTATCATGTTCTGTAATTTCTATAAGAGAGTTTAGAAAACCTACCCGGATCCATAATGGGTTCTTGAATAGCACTTTGATTTTTTCTGCAAATTTCTCTCCTCTTTACCTTCCCTTGAACGTATCTTTGATGATAAAGATACAGGTTCTCTATTACGTGGTTTTTCTTTTGAAGCAAAAAACTACGTATGTGTTCTTTTCTAAGTGAAAAAATCGCCTATCTATAACTTTTTCACTCAGTTTTTATTTTAAATAAAAACTGACTCTTTTAACTGCTCATATCCACCTCTCATAAAGAAAAAGGAGAGGGATAATTTTAATAACTTTAAAATTAACTTTACTGATTTAATTATCTTTTAATTCTTAACAATTATCACATTCAGTATCTTTTATATAAATCAGCACTTTAAATTATTATAGATTAAACCAACGCTAGAGACTCCACCACTGCGCATCAGTGGTTGTCTCCCGACTCTCCCCCAAGCACGGTCCTTGTTGCAGAGCTAAAACGTGACTGTTTACAAGCCATGTAACGTTTGTCTTTTCTGTTTTCTTTAAGTTTCTATCATGTACCAAAAAAATTAAAGTGGACGGATCGGGAAATATTGAAGCAAGAGCTGGCGTGCAAGTCGTGCGGTTTGAAATTATTCCTGCGCTTAAACCGATTTAGAAATAGTAGAATTGGTTCACTAAAAAATCATACTGATTTGATAAATTAAATAAAAACTGATTTTGGTTAGAAAACCGATTCTAAAAAGTGGTTCAATATTGTTTAGTTTTTTTAGACCAACCATGTACAGCTCTACTGGATAGTATCAACACACGCATACTGCTTCTGGAGTCGGCTAGATTTGGAGCTTAGTATCTTCCTAATCTTTGGTATTTGGTGTTGATTTTTATGGATTTTGTGTGTTTGAATATTCATGCAGTTCGATCAATCCAGGAAACAAGAAATACCCAGCGGGGGTGGACAACTCGGGAGGTCATGTGGACTGCTCACACCACTACTACCACTGTGCCATAAAGATGATCACATGCATAATCATACTTGCTGCAGCGTGGTTAGTTTCTCTCATTTGCTTTTATGTTTGTTACACAATTGGGTGCGGCTGGCCAAACAGAAAATGGGGATTCGGCATGTTCTTGGGTCAACCTAGAGATGAAACCATCGCCCCAACCGGGTCTACCCAGAACCTGCCAATGGCAATGCCAGTGTTGAGATGGTGATTGAGGGGGTATGATAAGCGTTTTATATGGGCAAGAGAAGTGGTTCCATTTGTACGTTTTCTTATTAGCGCGTGGTTATGTTTCCTGAATTAGACAATGTTGTTAAATGTTTGCTATCATATTTACTAGGGTTATAAAATTCGAACCGGTGATTGACTTGATTAGGATACTGAATTACTAAGTCATTAGTCGAACTAGTAGTGGAATGCATACTTTTATTATATCCTGGACATGGGTTCAAAACTCTATTGGAAACCTTTTTACTTCAAAACGTTTTAACAACTCTTTTGTCTGTCCAATATAATTCTAATGCACACTATTCATAACAGTAAAAGAACACGGGAAACGAGACAAGTTGGAAACGTTGGGCAGAGCAAGCAAACAATTAGGGCTGTTTCATGTGTTTTTAAGTTATGAGTTTCAAAACTTTTAAAAATTGAAACTAATTTTTAGTTTTTAAAAATTAGTTTTAGTTTTTTTTTAATTTTTAGTTTCAAAATAAACTTATTTTGAAATTTATTATTTTGTTAAAACTAGTTTAAGAATATATTTGTATGGTTGTGGTGTCGACAACAATGATAGTGGTAGCAGTGTTGACATCAGCGATTGTGGCAGTGTCAATGGCGACAATGGCGGTGGTAGGAGTGCCAATGCTTGTGGTGGCGGTGGCGATAGCACTAGTCATGATGGTTGTGATGGTCGTGCCAGAGGTGGTGGTGGTGGTGATGGTGATGTTGATGTTGATGTGGTGGTGCTTGTGGTGGTGTGACAGTGCCGGTGGTCATGGTGGTGACGGTGGTGGTGATAATGGTGGCGGTAACAACGATGGCGGCAATGGTGGTGCTACTGGTGGTGGTGGCTGCAGGAAGGGTTATTATCAAATGTAATGATGTGTATTCTTTTAAAAACTAAAAGCCAAATTCACAAATTCTTTTTTCTTGGCTTTGAAAATGAATATAAAAGTGTTTTGAAATTAAGTTAAAAATCGTTTTAGCTCCATTTTAGCCAAACACATTTTGTTTTAAAAATTACATTTGAAAACCAAAAAACCAAAAACTCATAACCATCTCAAACGAGACCTTAATTTTTTATGGTCCCCAATATTTTTCGTAACGTGCTTCGTCTTTACTTTACAATTTTTTCATTTCTTCTTTCTTCAACCTTTCAAAACATGAGACTAGTCTTTTTTCTCTTTTGTATTTTTTCTTCTTTCTTCCTCCACTCTGTTGTTTTGTTAACACTCTCCATTTCCTTTTTTTCCTTTTATTTTTTTTCTATCATGTACTTCGTCATCTTTCTCTCTCCATTTTTTTTCTTTTTTTTCCTTACCATAGACACGACGAAGTACGGACAGACAAAGTGATGGTCGTGTGTCAAGCGTGTAAGAATGTACGATGAGTTGATTCTAATCAATTTGATATAGTTTTTACTGATACTTAACCGATTTAATGATGTCATCACTAATTCAAGAACACATCCGATCGAATACCTTGATCGGACTGGTCATGTGTTTGGTTCTCGGTTGAACCGGTTGGTCCGGTCTGAGTTTTATTACACTAATATTTACTATGAATTCTCCCATGGATAATGGCTTGATATGGTTTACGGTGGATCACTTATTTTTTACTTGATATACCAAGGGTTTCTGGTTTTTTTTTTTTTTTTTTACACACAAAGGCATATTTTTAAAAAAGAATATGAATTGACATTAGTGTCCTTCATAAAAGAGGGCAGTAAAATGAAACCCTAAATTAGAATCCTCAATCTCGCATGTCTGAATGTGAAAAGGTTTAAGCAAGTAGCTCCAGCGTGATGGCAGTTCAATGCCGATCGCAGATATGGCTCTCTGGCGTGTAAGGGTGCTATTGTTGAGGTGATTTGATTGGGGAGAAAATGGAAGATCAAGTGGGAAAGAAGGGTGAGGAGGAAGAAAGGGGAGGCAACTCTGAGGCTGCTGGTTGTAGAGGCGTTGTCGCAGCCATGACGATCTCTGGCCAGAGAGGAGCGAAGTGCAAAAGGAAGGAGGAGAATAGGGGACAGAGAGAGAGAGAGAGAGAAGAGAGGGAGAAAGAAAAAGAACGGTGGCAACACCACCGAAAAAAGCATCCGGCGATGATGCATGGTGGAGAGCAGCAGCAAGGGAGGAAAAAGAGAGGCAAAGAGAGCAGAGGAGAGGGAGAAAACAAGAAGGAAATAAAAGAGAAAGAAAGTCACTTCGACGGCGTCATGGCGACGCTCACGGTGATCAAAAATAAAGTTGATCCCTCTATCCTCTCTTCTTTTTCATTTTTAATTCGTGCTTCTATTTCCTCCTTTCTTTTCCTAGTTGTTTTTCCTTTCACGAATTTGGTTGTTCTTTGGCTGGGATTGATTGAGTTTTTTTTTTTTATTGAGTGTCTTGTTGGTTGGAATAGTCTGTGTGTATGTAGCCTTGGAAAGCTTCTATGACAGGGTGGTTGATTGTAATGGCAGTGTTGATGGAGAACAATGTATAGCAGGGCAAATTGGACAATGTATAAAATAATTTTAATTACTGACAATTAATACAAAAGGTTGCAGATAATTCATTCGTATAATTTAGTATTTTATTAATAAATCTATTGGTCAGAAGTTACTTGTCCACCATAAACCACATGAGTAAGTGGTCCACCTTAGCCATCCTCCATATTTACTATTTAAAATGGTTTGGTGTATTGGTGTTGTTAAATATATTTACTATATATTTTATGAACTCATAGGAAGGAACTTGGCGTATTGATGTTGTTCCTTGGATATCATATGTAATTCATACACGTGCATACGATCCACAGTAGCATTGCTTCACAAGGAATAATTAATTCAAAGAAACTGAGCAAGTTAACTGCATATATTCGGTAGATAATTTAATTAAATACTTATTGAATAAATTCTTATGAAATGAGAGTTTATTTATACACTTGACGATAAAATTTAATATATAAGATAAAAATATATTTGAATAAGGATTTTCATGAATTTTTTTAAAATAAATTTAAAAAGTTTCTAAAAATTTCATGAGTTAATTCCATTAATTCAAATAAACTTTTTTTATATGCCATCCAAACCTTTGCAGTAAAAGGAAATCTCCATGAGAAGGTAAATGTGGTTATAGGTATTTGTAAATTGAATTATATTGGTTTTAGGAAAAAGATAATTAAATTAATTTTATTATTTTTCTTATGTTATCATTAAATTGATTTAGTTTTAAATTGAAATATTTTTTGGGTAAAATGGGAAAATAAGACAGCAGCAGGTAAAGGAAGACTAAGCGAGTTACGCCAAAGCCTCTAGTCCGTCTCGCATAGAAGTTGCCGGAAGCCCACCTGCCAGCATTGTTCCAGCCCGATCTTGAATATTTAGATTAAATCAAATTTATATATTTTATTTTTTAAGAAGCAACATATAAATCCTCAAATATAAATAATAAATATAATAAAAATTAACTCAGGATATCAAATTTCTCTTCCCATTAACATTTATTGCATGCTTAAAATTAATATTTCACTTTGGATTTAAACTATTATAACTTACACAACATTACAACATTTTCAACTTACAAACAAACTCATTTGCTTATTATTATGTTGTAATTTATTTTTGACTTTGTTAAAGATACCTAATCTTTTTTTCGTTGAAAGTTTTTTATTTTAAGTTTTATCTAAATTTAATGTGCTGTTGTAATACTCATCAAGTTACGTGTTTGTTTACCTTAATTATTTCATAGACGTCATCAGTGATGAGAGGAGTCTTCAGCCCACATATCTCATTGAAATGATTGTACATGATCTTGATCCTGAAATGAATCCACCACAATTATGAGTTTTGACCACGCAAAATCACGCTAAATAACAAGAACAAGTTATAAACGCGATTATCATATTCAGTCATTGTCATACTTACGTCTCAGAGATCGTACGTCCTCTTGGTTTCTTTGTAGATTGGAAACGGCGACCCTAGCAGCCAACTGCAACAAGCGAAATTGACTTGTTCTGGACCGACCTAGGTTCTTAACCGATGATGTTTTTTTTTTAAGTATTATCAATTTGGAACTAACTGTTCTATGTGTTATTTGGACACTCAGTCTTAAGTCAATTCACATGCTGTTTATTCCGGCTAGCACGGTCATGAGTATTTTGGATGGTAATCCCTTGTTATCTCCAGTACGGTATAAAAAGCGTCTAACGGCAAAAAAAGTATGTAATGAGACACTTAAACGTACATTACTGTGTGACACCTAATTATAATGAAAATTTCTTTCAAAACACTTTATGTAAAAGACTCCATACTTATCAGGTACACACGCTTTCTCATAACTCATTCATACTTGTATCTTTAGTGACTTAAGCATTGAAGTATTTGTAGCTATTACCATTAGAAACGCTATCAACTACCATGGAGCTTGCCAAAGATTTTTTCTCGTGCTTACGACTCAAGATGACTTAAATCATTTTAACCGATTAACCAGACATTGACGAAACTACTAAAAGAAAAAGAAAGAAACTAACACTCGAGAAGGGTTGAGAAAATGGTTTAGGGAGAGGGGGCGTGGACGGCCTCGAAGCCGTTCCGCATTGGCACCGCCGCGCATAGGTGCCCACGCTGTCGAACACATCGCAGTTGTTGCCAACTTCGAGGATGTGAGCGCGGAGCGGCTTCGCTTTGTTCTTCGCGTCCTCCACGGATTCGTGTTGTTGCTGTTTGAAGTCTGGTGTATGGAGACTTTGAACGAAGCGCGAAGCTAGTGGAAGAGATAGTTTGGATAGGTAGGGTTTGGAGTGTGCGCGGCTCAAGGGATTACATAGCCTAGTCTTCTATATTTAATGGCCTAGGACGTACCAAGCCAATACACCGTTGGATCGACAATACTACTTCTGTCTTTATATATAGGATTTTTTGAAAAATTTTCTTTCTCCTTTTTATGAGATTTCCTTTAAATTGTCTATAATATTAATTATTATTTTATTAAAATATCCTTAATTGCTTTATAATTTTTGTAGTTGATAAATTACAAAGAGAAATGATACTTGTATAATAAATTTTACAGTTAAAAAGAGAATGAGAGAAAAGAAAAAAGTGTTTGAAATATAATAAATAATGTGATAGAGAGAGATAGACACAAAAAATGATATTGTATAAATTTTTATAAAAATTGTCTCATATATATATATATCACATCTCTATAATAAATGCTATACATTAATAATATAGATTCATTCTCTTTCTTGTGTGGATTTGAGAAGATAACCAACACATATTAATTAGGTAAAAAGTAATTATGCAAGAAGACTGAGATGATGAGTCTCAATAATAATCTTAGGGGTAATTTTGAAAAAATAATACAAATTATTAACAAACTTAATACTGCTAACTACATTAATCAACTTTCTTAATTCTTGTTAATTAGTTAAAATAGCCTTATATATAGGGACAAAATTAGCAATTTTAAGAAGAACTAGTATTCTAATCCTTGTATTGCACGTGTCAAATTCAATATGTAAATTTTATGATTATAAGTTTTTATCATAAAAATGTAAAAAATTATTCATACCATTTATAGCATGTTTGGATTGGCTTTAGAAAAATCATGGTAAGTTCCCCACAAAAGCAACTAATAGTTGCTTCTAAAAATCATGGTGAGTTCAACTCACCACCAATCCAAACATGCTATTAATAAATTTTTTATAAAAAATTATTAAATATATAAATATAACAATTGTCAACATAATAAATTAAAATAATTAAAATTTAACAATAATCTCAGTTTTGCAATTCTATTTCATGATAATAGTAAAGTAAGGGAAATTTAAATAGGGAAACAATAGTTTGTTATTTTCATAATAGGAAAAAAATAATGATAAATCATTATCCCTAATAAACCAAAAAAAATTATGCCCACAAAATTGGAAATAAAAGGCAAGATAGTTTTTTTTTTTTTTTTGAAGAATAGGCAAGATAGTTAAAATGACGTGAGATAAAAGAATTTAATTCAGGTAATTAAGAGATAAAAGAATTTAAATCAATATGCAAGTTAGAAGGGATAAGGATAATTTATTCCTATGAAATCAGATAAAATTCACATGAAATTAGAGATGAGATGGACAAATTAGTTTAAATTAGGAAAAAGATGAATGAATGAGGGAAGAAGAGATGAGCGAATAAGTTAAGAGATAAAGAAATTTAAATTATGAAATAAGAAGAAGAAAATCTTAGGAGAGAAATTGTTGAAAACAAATAATATTGTATAGGCAGAGAGTATAATTCACCTTTGCTTAAGAGAAGTAAATTTAAACAAAATCAAATATAAGAAGCTGGAAAATAAAACTTTAACAAGCTAGATAATTATTATAATTTATACATAAAGAAGATGAAGTAGTAGGTATTCTAATAATTTTTACTTTAAAAAGGAACACTACTTGAGCATTCAAATTGCAATCTAATTATTTAAAAAACAAACAGAATATTAAAAAATAAATAACCCATACCAAAGTGATGATGAATGCAAGAACAATTTCAAAAAGTGAGAAAACTTTCACTACCTTATTTTTATAGTCACTATTTTATAATAATTATTTAAAAAGTCATACTTAAAATAATTTTTAATTTACTAATACTTCAAAAAACTTCTTACTAACAATATATAAATTAAACTCATAAATAAACAAATGGTCATATTTATGCACATTTATTTTTTTGATTATATGATTTTTTAATTATTCTATAAAATATAATTCACCCAAACATGCTTGTGATGCTGTATTAATTAAATTAAAGAGATGTAAGCTAATACCAAAAATAAAAAATATAGAAGCCTCATTTTTTCATTGTAATCATTGATATTATTCTCATCCTATGTAACACTACGATTTATAACAAAACCAAGTGTTTGGCATGGTTAAGTGCTTCCTTTACTTAGAAAGCAATAGTGAAGTAATATAAATTCTATTTATCCATGACTTGTGTGTCCAACTAATCCAAAAAAAAATCAAATTGAAGTATAAATTTTAGCAAATAGTATCTTAACATAACAATTAAACTAACACGTATTAATATTTATTATTAACACACACACACACACACCCATATATATATAATTATGAAAAAATAGGCTATGTATTGATAGTCTAAAGCAGTTTTACACTATCATCCAATCAAAAACCATCATGTATGATAAGTTTGTTCATTTTTACAATAATTACCATAAAAGTCATACTAGTGGTGATTTTTAATTGGTTGATGGTATAAAACTTTTTACATTGACAGTATATCACTGTTGAACTATTAAATTATTATGTATGTCAATATCTCCTCAAGTGTTATAACAATAACTAAAAATACTAAGAATAGAGATAATTTATTTCATAAGATCAACGAACAGTTTAATGTATGATATGTAGGGAATTAAGAGGAAAATTTTGCGCCAAACAGTTTAATTTTTTTTTTTGGTATTTGATTTACTTGAATCCAAAGAAAAGTGTAGCTGGTCAACCATCTTAAAAGAATAAAAAATAATAACTCATGTAGCACAATAGCCAAATTCTTAAAATATCAAAATTACATAATCATAAAATTTCAAAGAAAAACAAAAATACAGAGAGGACGTAGTGTTATATTGGTCACTCATATCTCTTCGCAAATCAAATTAGGGCTTAGTGATACCTAAATTTTATAAGCAATAGTTAAAGATAATAAAAAAATTAAAGAAATAAATAAAATCAAAACCCATATCAAAGTGACAATAGAAACAAGAACAATTATAGGAAGTGAAAGATGTGAGAAAAGTCTTTTAGTACCTTATTTTTATAGCCAATCATGTTCCTAAAATTATTGTCTCCTATTTAAAATTTGAAAAGTTTGAGAAAGATAAAAATTGAGGGTTTGTTTTAATCTTGGGAAGAGGGTTGATAAATAAGAAGAATAGAAACAAATGAATAGGGATAAGTGATGAATTACAAAGATAATTTTATAGGCAATGATTTAAAATAAGAAAATAGAATAATAGATGAAAGAAGATAAGTTAAGAATGTGAAAAAGATTAGAGAATATAATATAAGATTTTCTATTGCTGATTTTGTTGAGAGAGGGAGAGGAAGCAAAATAAAATAAAATAGAAGCATTACACTATGGGAGAGTGAATTATACCACTTCACCATAGAGGAGTATTCAAACAAAAATAAATGTGAGGGAGAGTCGGTAGAGTGAGCTCTTCTAATGATATATAGAGGTTCTCATTTAATACACTACTGCAGAAAACACATTTTAAATCGGTTAAAAATGGCTTTTTAAATCTGTTTTACAACCAATTTAGATACAGTCGATATAAAAAATATTATCATGCTAAACCATAAGTCAAACTGATGTTAAAAAAACTTTTTAAATCGGTTAAATGGGCTACCAATTTAAAAAATAATACTTTTAAATCGGCTCTACACAGAACCGATTTAAACAGTATTGTTTTTAAATCGGTTCTGCCGATAACCAATTTTTAAATTTTTTAAATCGGTTAATGCACAACCGATTTAAAAAAAAAATTAAATAATTTCATTGTTTTGGCATACAACCAGACCCTATTAGAAATAGATACCACAGAAACAGCCAGTATATCAACAAATTCATTTATAACTTACATTAACCAACAAAACTTCATAATATACTTTGAAACATATAAAATAAAAACTACTATTCTTTTGTCTATCTAAAGTCATTCTAAACAAACTATCTATTACTTATTTTAATGAAAAATGTTGCCCAACGTTGGCGGATGTCTACCAAGTCTTCATGTGGGAATGGCTCTCTATCAATGAATAGCTGCAACATAAAAAACATAAGATAAATCATTACCCAACCAAGTTCGAAAACTATAAGTATTATTGTAACTAAATGAAAATTATATTACCTCGTTCCATGAATCCACAATATCTATTGAAACTATGGTCAACATATGTTTCATAACATAGTATCTACACTCATAGCTCGATCCCTATTTGTTTGTTAGCCTACCAATGAGAATTTTTTTCAGAAATGATTGTATAAACTATTAGAAATTGTAATTGAATATGCAGTTGTAAATTGCGAATAATAAGACAATGTTAAATTCAATAAAAATTAGTCAAATGTTATTGTATGATTAAAAAAATATGTTTCCAACTAAACCTAGAAGACAGGATCCTCCTAGCTTTCAACAAACTTTGCCCACGTCTCCTCATCCAAAAATGGATACTTCTCACAAGGAGAAGTGTCTTTCAATTTTCCATATATGTATCTCATGGTGAGCTATGTCTTAAATACCCTCCAACGCTCAGCTGCAAGTGGTAGCAATTTCCTTTTCAACATGGCATTATGTGAAACATCATAGGTCAACTACAAAATAAAATTGAATAGTCAATGTATAATAATAATATGATTAAAACAATTTATATATTTGAGACTGTAATTGTAAAATACCACGATAGTTTACCACATTTGATTCTTCATGCTCTTATCTACATGGTCCCAATCATCATAAAGAATAGAGACCTTACTCCGAGTAAGGACGACCACAAAACTAATGAATTTTGTCATTTTCACCTTCAGGTGCTCTAGTAAGCATGTCAAATTGAATTGGTAATAAATGATCACCAGCCTGACTGAGAGTTAGTTCCTTTAGGCGTGTACCTCATTTACCTTTTTTTTTGTAGACTCATAAGATGGGTTACTAGAATAATCAACCATGTGTCTGTTTAGAAAACGAAAAAAAAAAAAAAAACACATGTTAGTGCCATCTTTCACAAAATTTGTAATGTTTAAAGATAAACATAACTATCGAATAAAAATTAAATAATAAAATAAAAAATAACATCAACAAGAATATACAATAACATAAACATAAGTAAGTTACTAACATTGTTAAGTACGAATGTTTTCCCATATTCCTTTGTGATGATTATCACGTGTTGCATGTACATCATCCACTTCATTTTCATCAATAAAAGTGGGCATCCTTGTTAAGAAAAAAGGAATCCCAATAAGATCAACATTTGAATCTTCTTTTTCATCACTTGGAGAACCACTGACCATCTCTTGTTAGAAGGATCACTGACATAAAAACTTGTTTTACTTGGTATGCCATAATGAAAGGCTCTTCCTTATAACCTACCTTGTTAAGATTCACCAATGTGAACCCTAATTCATCAATTTGTACACCAGTGTTACTGTCAACCTACTTATATTTAAAAACAGGTACTTTGAATTTTGTATAGTTAACCTCCCATACATCTTTAGTAACTCCAAAGTAACACATGGATTCCATAATTGGATTTTCATCTTTTGAACTAGAAAAATGCATGGACTCAGCCTCAACCATAACCCCACTATTTTGCACAGTACCCTTCTCATTTAATGACTTTGTATAGAAGAAAACTTGTTGATATCGTATCCAGTCCAACATGTGACATCAAAGTTAAGTCCATGCGCTAGCTATTTTAATGTGTCAGAAGCATTATCATCATTCAAAACTTGTTCTTTAAATCAGTTTAAGAATGTTTTGTAATGTTTATTCAATTGCCATTTCTCCGGCATCCTAGGGTTCTTTTTCTTGACAATGTTTTTGTGAGTAGAAAAATAAGGTTCAACTTTGTTAGTGTTGTTCAGTATATACAGGTGTGCTTGTAAAACCTCCTCCTAACTCATTGGTTTAACGTTTACACCTTGAGTACCCTTACTGAAAAATCTTCCCTCATGACGAGATTTAGGAAGCCCTATAAGTACAGCTTGTGATAGGTATTTTGTACAAAATTCAATGGCTTCTTCAGCAATGTACCCTTCAACAATAGATGCTTCCGAATAGTATGGATTCTTGACGTACCCTTCCAAGATCTTCATATATCGTTCAACAGGATACATCCACCTTAAATAAACCGAACCATATATTCTGATCTCTCTCACTAAATGCACTATTAAGTGAACCATGATGTCAAAAAATGAAGAAGAAAAATACATCTCCAACTAGCACAATATAATAGTAGCTTCATTTTCCAACTCATCCAACTTCATAGGGTCAATGACTTTGCTACATATGGCATTGAAGAATAAGCATAGTCGCATAATACCATGTCTAACTTTTTTAGGCAATATGTCACGAATAGCCACTGGTAAGAGTTGTTGCATCAAGATGTGGCAATCATAAGACTTTAGCCAAACTAATTTGAGATCTTTTAGTGACACAAGGCTCTTGATATTTGAAGAGTATCCTTGTGGCACTTTCACGCCATGTAGACATTGACAAAAACTTGTTTTCTCCTCCTTTATAAGGTATGACATGCTGGGGGCAAATATGTCCACTTATCCACTGACTATGTACATAACTAGAGACGTATACCCATCTTAACCAGATCTTGACAAGCATTCAAACCATCCTTTGTCTTGCCTTTAATGTTCAGAAAAGTGTCGATTACACTATCACATACATTCTTCTCAATATGTATAACATCTAGACAATGTCTAACATCTAGATCGCACCAGTATGGAAGATCAAAGAATATCGACTTCTTCTTCTACAAGTTTTTCTCAGTTGTTTTCTTTTGGGTCTTTCCAAATTCGATGTTGATATCCTCCACCCGTTCATAGACATGCTCACTAGTTAAGGCAAGTGACGCAATACCATCCTCCTAACTTCCCTTAAAAGCTTTTTTAAGTCTATGATGTGGGTGATTAGACCTAAGAAATTTTTTATGCCTAGTGTAAATCGTTTTCTTTCCATGTTTAAGTTGTATGTAGCATGTGTCTTCTTCATAGATAGGACAAGCATTATGCCCCTTAACACTATATCTGCTCAAGTTTCCATATGCTGGAAAGTCATTGATGGTACAGAATAATATTGCACGCAACATGAAATGTTTACGACAATACCCGTCATAGACATCAACACCTTCATCCTATAGTATTCTCAAATCTTCAATCAAGGGATGTAAGAAGACATCTATGTCATTTTTTGGCTGTCTTGGGCCTGCAATCATCATAGATAACATAACATATTTTTGCTTCATGCACAATCACGGAGGCAGGTTGTAAATAACTTGGAGAATAGGCCATGAACTATGCTTATTGGATAAGTTACCATAAGGATTTATTCCATTCATAGCAAGTCCAAGCCTAATGTTTCTTGCCTCAATCCCAAAGGTAGGAAACAAACAATCAATTTTCTTCCATTGGAGAGAATCAGCAAGATGGCGAAGTTGTCCATCACATTTTCTACCATCTACATGCCATGTAAGGTTCTTCGCATCATTCACATTGGCAAATAATTGCTTAAACCTTGGAATTATTGGAAGATACCATAACATCTTCGCAGGGGGACCCTCCTTTGTGCTTTGATCAGTATTACAATCATCACCCTTCACTTTATGCCATGATACCCCACATTGGGACAATTGTGCAATTCTTCAAACTCTTCTCTGTACAATATGCAATCATTAGGACATGCATGTATTTTCCTATATTCCAATCCCATCGGACATAATATTTTCTTTGCCTCATAGTTACGTCTTGGCAATATGTTACCTTTTGGAAGCACTTTGTTCAATAACTAAAGCAATTAGTGAAACTTTTATCATTCCACCCATTTCTTGCCTTCACATTCACCAATCTTAACACTAGACAACTGTGTGAATTTAGTGCACCCTGGATATAGATGCTTTATACATTACTGCACAAAGTCTTATACACATAACCTTGCTCAAAAAACTCTGATCCAATATCATGGATCATGTCCTCTAGTCAATCATCCATAGGTACATCAACTTGCTTTGCTTGAGACACACTTGACTTGTCTAATAATTCACCATGCCACATCTATGTTGTATAACTCTTGCAAAACCCATCACAAAGAAGATGTTTCCATATTTGCTCAAGTTGTAGTCATCTTTCATTCAAATAGTTGTAGAGAGGAAATGAACTCAATGATTTTCATTTTCTACTATTTTCTTATGTTTCTTTCTCTATGGTGCCTTAGGTAGAAAAGACATGAATTAGGTTAAACCACTTGGGCTAATGATCTAGTGCCATGAGGGGTTAGGGGTGGGCTTTTTAACCAAAGTAGTAAAAAAAACTATTTACTAAAATAATAATAATAAAATAATTTATCGATCTGGGTTGTTTTAGAAAGGCAGGAGGAAAATACATATACAAGGCACCAACTTGGCACCTCGCACTTCATCAATTTCTTTTTATTACAGGAGGCACCAACTTACATGGAACTTCGCATTTAATCCAATTTTTTTTTCATTATAGAAGGCGCCAACTTACATGGCGTCTCACATTTCATCCAATTTTTTTTCATTAAAGGAGGCGCTAACTTACAAAGCGCCTTGTGTTTAACATTTTTTTTCTTTCTTTATCAAAGGAGGCGCCAACTAGCATGGCACCTCTAGTTCATCCAATTTTTTTTTCATAACAAGAGGTGCTAACTTACAAGGCGCTTCTTGTTTAATTTTTTTTCTCCTATCAAAGGAGGCGGCATCTAAGATGGAGCCTCTAGTTTCACCATTTTTTTTCATTATAGGAGGCGTCATTTGAGTTGGCGCCTTGCATTTAATTTTTTTTTTCACTTCAACCAATTTATTTGCAAGATTGCTGTGCGGTCATGCACACTATTTATGCACATTGCACTGTACCATGACACTATTCATGATACTATTCACGCACCATGATACTATGCAGCTTAATGTTTACCATGCTCCATATACTATGTAATTTTTCTATTCATGCATGTTGCATAGATTTTTATATCAATACATGAGTTCAGGTTGTAGCATCACGTCTTGATTGTTAAGCCTTTTGCAGCAAGTCATGCGTACACAATAAAAAAAATAGAAAAGAGTGTGAATACATAGATCACATATACACAGTAAATAGTAAGTGCCTCTTTTAAACTATTCCAATTTTTAACTTTTCAAGGAAAAGCTGCATGTTGTATGCATACTGTTCCAATTATTAACTTTTCTGGGAAATCTACAGGTTGCATGCATGCAGTCTGAGTTTCACAATTTAATTTCAAATGCATGGAATTTGTATTTAAGGGAGTTTCAACGTTGCACACTAACAAGTTGGTTCAACATATTCGAACCATTTGTTGAGAGTTCCTAGTAGTGTTCCACTTGCTTCGTTCTCTTAAATTTTGTTTCTCTTAGTCTCTAAAGTTTAAGTATTATAGGTGCATGAATGTTTATCGGTTTATTATTTTGTTTAGTTTTATTAACTAGTTTTTAATTTTGATAGTGTAATTTACTATTATAGATTTTAAGTGATTATCTGTTACAATGTTATAATAATTTTTTTGAACGTTGATATTGGTTTTATTAAATACAGTATGGAAGGACGAGTCATACATCAAAGTTCATGTGACAATTCACTATTACGTTTACAAAACATACATGTTTTTGAACATGTATAGAATGGTGCCTTGGACCGCATTTTGAAAATATGACGAGCACAAAATGCTACTAGACGAGGCAAAGATTGGCCTCCTTCAATTCGACCATTTTTGGAGCGAGCTGGCTTTTTAGGTGTTTCCAAAATTGAATTTTTTTCAAGTTAATCACCAGTTGACTTTATCATTAGTAGAGCGTTATAGACCTGAAACACATACTTTTCATATGGTATAAGGAGAATGTACTATAACTTTACAAGATGTTGCTATGCAACTAGGGTTAAAGGTTGACGGTCATCTGGTGACTGGTTTAGCATTTGGTAACTAGCGTGGTCTTGTGCAGGAATTATTGAGAGTAACGCCACCACCATCAGCGATAAGAGGTAGAAGATTGAGGATAAATTGGCTTGATGAACAATTTGTTGACTTCTCATAACACATGCATAGTATGGTGCAATTGGAACGGTATGCACAAGTATTCATCTTACGTATATTGGGCGGTATACTTTTTTTGGATAAGTCCGACACATTTGTACCCTAGGAATTACATCTTGTGTTGTTGCGATGAACAACGTCCCCAGATACTTACCATATAAGAAAGTGCCATCTATTTGTATGATCAATTTGCAAAAGTTAAACGCATCATATACTGGCTTAAATGTCCAGAACACACAACGGAACTTGCAAAATTAAGGGTGAATTTAGTTGTTGAAAACAAATCGATTGTCTTCAATTTGTATGTTGATCTCGAATAACACTCGACCATTCTGTTTAACCACCTTGGCAAAAGATCATAAGATTCATCCCAATCACCAAAGACCCTTGCAATTACTCTTTGCTTGGCCTTGCAAGCCTTCCGATATGTGGTCTTATAATTATATTAACCACTTACTCGTTCTTGTATTAGTGATATGGAGATCGATGGTTCTTCATTCACTATACCTAGCCAAAAAACACAATCAAACATACATTGTTACATAAAGCATAAAAATTTTATATTGGTTTTAAAAAAAATAATGATAGGAAAATAGAGTGCCTTAATTTTGTACTTAGTATGCATGAACAGATGAACTCAGAGTCTAATTTTTGGTTGTTTTGAGAAAGCATTGCATTCATACATGAGTGTCGACTGTCCCATTTAGTAATGGTCCATTTATCAGTCTCCTTCGATAATATTGCTCTTATTTTCTAAGGGAATCCTCCAGCACTATTTGGACATGTCATTGACAAAACTGTAGGCTTAGATTCCACACCACAATATGACTAATGCATCTTCATTGAATAAAGCTTCACAGCCATCTGCACATCGCATTTAGTATCAAACTATAAACCAGTATAAAGCTCATTGCCCACACTCCAATTGGCAGGCATATCCATCCCAAGAAAAGGCAACTCTTGGTCAAGATGATCCCAATTTATATATCTGTATTGGGGTGACATATTCCAAAACGGATCTTATGTTTGGCCTAAATATAATTACAAAAAAAAATGTGTCAAAAACATGATACTACATTTAGACATACAAAAACAAAATAAACATTTAAACTTACACCCAAGTTGTGATTGTTGTTCTTCGTCTCTTAAGTGCATCATAATATGAACATCAACGTCATCATTTAATCCTGGATGTTCAACAACCTTGTAAAACTCCTACCGAGATGTACTAGGTCTTGTGTCCATAGACATACGGGTTGGGTGTAATCTATCTCAACAGGTAAATGAAGAACAACCAGTAGTGTCAACATCAACATATATCTCAAGGATAGTCATCCCAAATTGCTTAAATGAATTAATCATACACTCAAATATCTTCATCATCACATATTTGAACACCTGAATATGTGATTGGGTTTTGGCACGTCAAATATCTATAAGTCAAACTAGAAATAATTTGATGTGTTGACAAATCCAATTTATTAGAAATCTTCACTACTACAAAAAATGCTTTTTAGAGCAGGATTTTAACTTAGTTGTTAATAAACCGAGTTAAACCCAAGACGCAATAGCAGTTTTGCAATATTAATGAACTTTTTTAAATCAGTTCATGTATAATCGAGCTAAAAAGTTAATTTAAAAATTTTTTTATTTGCTTTTTAAACTGGCTTTCTAGTAACCGATCTAAAATGGCAGCGCGTAAAATTATTTTATGACTTAGCTTTTTAAATTGGTTATGGAAGAACCGATTTAAAAAGCCTAGACTTTTTAAACCAATTCTAATAGAACTGATTTAAAAAGTACTTTTTAAACCGGTTCGAGATTGAATCGATTTAAATTCTTTTTAAATCGATTCTATCACAACTAGTTTAAAAAGTTCATTGCTACAGAAAACACTCTTTAAAGCATGAATTTGACTTGATTCAAAATAAACTGATTTAGAATAAGAACGTAGTGGTATTTTTAAAATTTGATCAAACTTTTTTAACTCGGTTCAGGTTTAACCAGTATAAAAAAAATATTTTGAATTAAAAATAAACAATACGGGTCACTTTTTAAATCAGTTCCAACTAAACTGATTTAAAAATAGATCTTTTAAATTAGTTTTAGCTAAACTGATTTAAAAAGTGGACTTTTTAAATCGATTCCCAACTGAACCGATTTAAAAAGTGGCTTCATATACATTTTACGTGCATGCGCGCTTTCATTTCTGCCTATCCAAATATCTTTTACTTGAAATCCTCCTTCCTCACCCATATCCCATGGCCATTTTCGAAGTACCTCCATTGTTTTCCACTCCATTTTTGAAGCACCTCCACTATTTTCTACCCCATTTGAAGCCCCTCACGCAAAGAACCTCTTCTGTTCGAAGCTTGTCCTTCCTCATCCATATCCCTTGTCTTGTTTATAGCTCTCAAACTCTCTCCAAGCTCGTAACTCGCACAAGAAGGATGTCATTGCCGTTGTTGGCGCTCTCGCACTCGTGGAAGTAGAAGCGAACTTCATATACTCTATGAGCAACTCGAAGCACACTCGTGGGTTAGTGATTTTTGATTTGGTTCATTATTGGTTGTTTGAAGCTCATCCTTCCTTATCCATATCCCTTGGGTTGTTTGTAGCTCTCAAACTCTCTCCAAGCTCGTAACTTGCGCAAGATGGTTGTCATTGCCATTGTTAGAGCTCACTCACTCGTGGAAGGGGAAGTTAACTCCGTGTACTCTATGTGCAGGTCAAAACACACTCGTGAATTAGTGATTTTTGATTTGGTTCATTATGGTTTGTTTTGGATTGTATCTATTGTGATTTTTTTTGATATAACAATGTGATTCTACCCTTGGAGCAAGTGTATGGACATAGTTATTGTTTTTTTTATGTTAATTTAAAATTGACAACCGAGTTAAAAAGTATTTTTTAAATCTGCTCAACTTACGATTTAAAAACATAATACTTTTTATATCGCCTGTATCTAAATCGGTTGTAAAACCGATTTAAAAAGCTTTTTTTAACTGATTTAAAAAGTGTTTTCAATAGTAGTGCTTCTTAGTTAACACATCATAACTGCTATCACGTTTAATTTGAATTGTTCTTTTATTGCCTTCAAAAGGCATGCCTTCTTAACCATTGTATTTTCTACCATTCGAACAAATAAAAATAATAATGGAACTCATTTTTAAATACATAGATCACAGAACAAAAAGATAACAAACAGATATCAAAACAGAAGTGAAAAAACAAAGTAGAAGAAGCACAAAACAAACACAACCAAACACTCGTGAAAACGCAAGTAAAATTAGAAAAATAGACTCTATTTAAACTCATCCATAAATATCATGTCGTATCAAAAATAAAATTAGAATCTTTGACCAAATAAGAATAAGAATCGATTCTTCGATTAAAATCGAATAAGAGTTTATTCTCTGAAAAACCATCATCTCATATTGCATGCAATGGTGGTGTGCCTCTACTAAAAAAAAAAGTGAGAAACTAGAGGCTCCATCTAAGATGGCACCTCCTTTGATGGAAAAATAATAAATAAAATGGGAGGTGCCATGTAAATTGGTGCCTCCTATTATGAGAAAAAAAAAATTCGATGAACTGGAGGCGCCATGTAAGTTAGTGCCTCCTTTGATGGAAGAAGAAAAGAAAATTATAGGCTAGGCACCATATATATTTATACATATGTATATATGTATACATATATGTATGTATGTATGTATGTATGTACATACATGTACATATATGTATACATATATGTATACATATATACATATGTATATATATGTACGTACATGTACATATACATATATATATGTACATATATATACATATGTATATATATGTACATATATATGTATATGTATATATATGTACATACATGTACATGTATACATATATATATATACATATATGTACATTTACGTACATATATATATATATATATATATATATATGTATATATATGTTTAACATAGTCATTGTCCGTAGGCTTACACCAGACTATCATGAATATGAAAGTACAGACACTCGTGAAAAAACATAAAAATAGGAAGCAAACCCTAAAGCATATATCATACGTATATGGTCCCAAAATGAACCCCATAGTACATCAAAACATACCACATAGACACATAAAAATAAAGCCCAAACTCTCCTAAGATGAAGATCGAGATCCTCAAGGGATCGTC
Organism: Spatholobus suberectus; assembly: GCA_004329165.1. NCBI lineage: Eukaryota > Viridiplantae > Streptophyta > Magnoliopsida > Fabales > Fabaceae > Spatholobus > Spatholobus suberectus. The sequence goes on from CM014729.1 coordinate 61,530,632, forward strand.
CGCTATACTAAATTAATGAACACATCATGTGTCTAGGTCATAGAACATGTAACACTCTAAATTTTACTGATTATATTAAATAACGTTTAGCATCATTAATTAAGTGAAGACAATAAAAAAAATATAAGATTTAAAGAAATAATTTACTGTTATTTTTTGGATGAGTTTTAATTGGTAATTCAACTTTAACTGTGGTGTAAACGAACATTATAGAATTATATTGATTTCTGTAAGCTGACAGTCTGATTTTGTGAGAAGGAGGGTGCGGTTAATAATAATTAATAATGCATAGCCTATTTGAAAATTTGGAAATGCTAGAGCAGAGTGGACATAGTTGTCGCAAGCAAGGCTACTAATGACACAAACAATATAACTTTGAATATATTATTATTTTATTTAAGATTTTGTAAGATAAAATGACTTTTTTTAAAATGTGTCACAGTTAAGGATGGAAATAAATAAACCTAAAAAAAGGATGGAAGTAAATCATATAATCAAGTTAGATTAGGCTTTGTTACCATGAAAAAGAAAAAAGCATAAAGCCACAAATAAAAAAAAAAAGATTGGGCTTTCTTACATTTTTTATGCTTAAACCTAAAACACAGTCTTTGTTACGCGCTTTGTATGTTTAAAACACATTTAAGAAAAAAAAGGCTGGAAATAAATGTACCTAATAAAAGTATGGAAATAAATCAACCTCAAAAAATAAAAAAGGATGGGAAGTAATTGAATATAAAAGGCTAACCGCATGTTACAAACTTTCAACTTTAATGTATATAGACAGATTCTATATTTCTACATAATAATGTCCAAACCTCCACCATTAAAGAGAAATTATAATAGTTTACATGACGTAAAAATTATATACAACAGATTCTGTTATTATACAAAGACTCAATTACATGGCATTATAATAAAAAGATAGTGTTTGCTGAATTACAATGCTTTATGTCTCTGTATGTTGTAGCTTGAGCCGTGAAAATGCACAAAAAAGAAAAGAGAAAGCATATTTAGAAGAAAAAATAGGAGCATCACATTTAAGAAAGGAAATTAAAGAAATAGCTTAATTGAAGAGCTAACTTTCTGTCTATGCTAGAGGGCACTTAATTCATGTGTAGAAACAAAATAAAATAATTGGTTAATTAAAAACTAACCTTCTCAAATTTGGAGCAGCTTTGACAGATTATAAGAGGCCCCGTAAAAATGAAGAAATAAGTTAAATACGTAGTTTATGAAAACAAAAAAAGGAAACACAACCTACCAAGCAAAAAAAAAGGAAACACTACAGGGAATTTAAATTTTTTAAAAAAGGGCAATCTTATTTAACAACGATTAGTGTTATGACTATTGTTTAAAAAAGTTGGTTTATTTTGTTAAACGGAAACCTAAAAGCAAAACCAAATATTCACGGTAAGAGATATGAAAAAATAAAAAATAAAAAAATTCATCCTATCAATTAAATGAGAACAATTATCTTAAACGAGAACGTTTTTAGTTGTCATTTTTTAATGAGAGCATTTTTAGGAATTTTTTAATGTCTGATCTCTTTCAATCTATTATTTTTAATATTTTCAGTTCTAAATTGAATTTCAATATTTTTAAATAAATTATCAATAATTAAAAATTAACATTATATTACAATAATTGTGTATTATAATTTAAAATATAATCTATATGTTCAAAAATATTTATTTATTACAATTTAATTATAATATAATTATATTTCAGAAATATTTATTTATTATAAATTAAAGTTATATAAAATAAATATTTATTCTGTACAATGCACAAGTTAAAACACTGATTATATATTAAACTCATTTAGAAATTAAAAAAAGAAATAACAATGTAAATTTGTTCAAAAAAAATTTAGTAAATGAAAACAATTATAAGACTCGGATGATAGAAAAATTGGTGTAACAATAATATAACATAAAACGAAATAGAAATAAAAGTTAAAAAAATTATTAAATCAAATAGAAATAAAAGAAAATGCTAACCCACTAGAAAAAGGAAACACTAAATCAAATGCAATATAAAAGGAAGAAAAAAAGAAAACACTAAATCAAATGCAAATATATATATATATATATATATATATATATATACATGTTTAAAAAATTATTTAATCAATAAAAATAGAAATAAAAGGTAAAATAATTATTAAATCATTAAATCAAATAGAAATAAAAGGAAACAGTAAATAAGAAATGCTAACCTACCAAAAAAAAAACACAAAATCAAATGCACTATACCAAAAAATATATATAAGTTAAAAAAGGTATTAAATCAAATCAAAATAGAAATAAAAGGAAACACTAAATAAGAAGAAAACATACAAATTATTAAAATGTGAATATTAGAATTAGAATGTAATACATCGTTAGAAAATTGTTTTAACGGTATATTAAACTCATTTTGAAAAAATTTAGTAAATAATACATTCACTATATTCGAGTTGTATTTAAAGTATATTTAACCTAAAGCATCTTTAACAAATAGAAACTGCATTGTATATTTAACCTAAAGTCAAATAATACTGTCACTACTGTGTTAATTAATTGAATGTCATTCAAATGTAGTTGAATGGGCAATCTTAACCTGTGTTTTGAAAATCGGACAGGATCGGATGGTCGAACTGAAAAATTGGTGAACCAGTCACCTGACTGATGCAAATAAATCATAGAACAAACCTAAAGAAAAACCGGTTAAAGAATAAAAAAATCAGTCAAAAACTGGTTTACAGCGGGTAAAAAAAACACTTAATACAACATTATTTTGTTTTTTTCTTAAAAAAAATAAAAATCAAAGTATTTATAATTTTCTTTTTTATTTTAAATATAAACTTATTTTTATTAATAAATGTTGATGTGTATAGTTAAAACTTACACTTAAGTATCATGACATATTTGATTTGCACTTTTGTAGATATTGTAAATGTAAGGAACCTATATAATTATTTTTTATTTTTAATTTTAGTATTATAAAATTATGATATTATTTTTTAATATTATTTTATGTATTATTTAATTATTATTATTTTTATTAATACTAGTTCGACCACAATTCAACCATTGAACCTCGAACCAGTGCCTTGACCGATTCAATGACTAATCCGATTTTAAAAACTTAGGTCTTAACAATGGTTTTAAAAGATTAGTTTATTTTAAATTTTAAAATTCATAAATGGTTTTAAAAAATGGGCAATTTCAAAATATTGGTTTTAAAAAATGGTTAGTTTTAAAATTTCAAAAAAAAAGTTTTAAAATCTAAGCGTGAGCAATTTTAAGCAATTTTAAAATGGGTAGTTTTAAAATCAAGATGAATTTTAAATTTTAAAAATATCTAAAATCTAAATGTGTTTTAAAATTTTAAAAATATATGTGCAGTTTTAAGCAGTAAATGTCAATCCTAGTACAATTAAAATGGTGGACAATTTAGAAAATTGGTTACTTAGAGATTAAAAAAAGATAATAACACGAATTAGAAAATAAAAATTAGTTACTTGCCTCATAAATCATTTTAAAAATGGGCAGTTTCAAAATATAGGTTTTAAAAAAATATGTAGTTTTAAAAATTAAAAAAAAATGGGTTTTAAAATTTAAACGTGAGCAGTTTAAAATGACAAATTTAAAATCAAGATGAGTTTTGAAATTAAAAAAGAAAACCTAAAATCTAAATGAGTTTTAAAATTTTAAAAAGAAATGGGCATAAATAGAAGATAATTTCATCTAGAAAATAGAAAAGAAAACCACATAATGCCACTATGAAAAGGAAAGTAAATGGCTTTGAAAAATAGCCAAAAAAAGGTAGTGTTAAAAATTCTAAAAAAAAAGGGGGCTTTAAATTTAAATGTGAGCAGTTTGAAATCAAGAGAAGTTTTAAAATTAAGAAATATCTACAATCTAAATGAGTTATAAAATTTTAAAAAGAAATGGGGGTAAAAGAGAACCACATAATGGGACTATGAAAAAGGAAACTACTAAAAAGAAAATGAATATGGCTATATGAATAACCGACTAATTTAAAAATGGCCACTCAAAGAAGAGGATGAAGATGCAAATAAATGGAAATAAATAGAAGAAAACATATAGATCTCTAAAATAGAAATAAAAGGAGATACTAAATTAGAAGCAAACATGTAGATTTTTAAAATGCAATAGGAAACACTAGTGGAAAAAAAAAAAAAAAGGAAGCAAACATTACCACTGACAAAATGATGAAAGTTAAGTGCAAATATCTTGATATAAATAGAAGATGAAGATACAAATGCAATATAGCAAAAAATTATTAAATCAAATCCAAATAGAAATAAAAGGAAACACCAAATAAGAAGAAAACATACATCCTTAAAATGCAATAGGAAAAGCTAATTTTAAAAAAGAAGTGAACATTACCAGAATATGGTGGTGGGAGGTCCTTGATATCTTCTCAACTGCTCTTGAACTATCTTTGATAAAAAGTATGGTGGTGGAAACCGTTGTGCAAATGATAAACTGCTGTGACTGTATAGGCTCTCCTTTGCACCATTAAGTTCAGTAAAGAGGAAACTACTGTGGTTGTGCAACCTTTCATTTACACGGTCAAGTTTAGGTAAGTGGTGAACAAAATATGAGGATTAAGTGTGTGAAAACTTTACGTGGTGAGAGTAAAAGAAATATTTTAGGAAGAAGGTGGTTTGTGTAAAAGAATCCTTGGGAAAGAAGAGGAAGAAAGAGAATAGATAAATAAAAATGGAAAAAGTAGGAGAGTGGGAGCAGTTAACATAATGTAGTTTAAGGCTAAATCTGTCCCAAAAATTGAATGTTGCATTTGTTTTTTCAGTGGGCTTAGAACAATAAACATGTGCAGTTACATTTCAAGTATTTAAAGGGCATTATAAGAAACAAAATGTGTACACAAAACCTGAAAGTTATTCCCTTTATCTATTGTTATAGATTATTATTATTATTATTATTATTATTTTAATCTTTTATTGATAAATTTTGGCTAAAAATTATTTTAATCTTAATATACGAACTAAATTCTCAACTAAATTTTATATTGGCTAAAATAGGTAAAAGAAATGCTAATTCTATTTTTTTATGTGTATTTGGAGTTCATTTCATTATTAATCCTAACAAGATGAAAGTCTTTTAGGAATTATTTTTATTGGTTACTTTCTATTTATTGAGTCAACTATTTATTGTTGTAATCATTTTATATTATTTTTGCATATGGATCGAGAGGTTCTATGGCCAGCCTTATTCAAAACAATTATCTAAGCCCAAAAGCAAAATAATAATGATAGAAATCATTGCAGTAGGGCAATTGGACAACCAAACATAGGAATAATCTTCAAAATAAAACTGACCAGAAAATCAAAACACGCATCCCCCTCTCATCTTTCCATACATGTCACACATACAATAAGGCAAAAATAAAATATAAAAGAAATTATAATAAAAAAAAAAAAAAAAAAGCAGGAGTCAATGCCACGCCCCACTGCTTCTCATCACCCAACGTCATACCACACAGCAACGTAATAACAAAGTAAAACAGGAATAGGATGAAGCAAACAGAAGAAGATAAGATGGTGAAGCAAGTGATATGAAATAACAAGGAAAAGAAGACGCAAGCATGGCCAGTCTACAAAAATACGTAATGTGAAAAAGACCCGTAAAAGGAGGATCCAAGTTATCTAATGTTGTGAGAATTCATATTCTTATGGGCCCTGGTTAATTAGTTAGTTAGTAATAACTGCTGGCTGTTAGTTAGTTACTGTTAGTAGTGTTGTCCTGTAAAATGAATTGTGTACCATCAGTTGAGATATGTGCCATGCATAATCAAGAAATAAAAATCAGTTTTCATCTACCTTTATTCTCTGTGAGTGTGTAATTTCTGAATCTTGGGTGTATCCTTGTGAGCTATTTACAACAATGGTATTTAGAGCTTTGTTCTCAATCATGTTGAACCTGTGGGACTTCGTTGTGACTATGGCTAGTTCGAATGCCTATCTAGATAGGAAGAATTACGAGAAATGGTGCATCCAGATGTGAGTCATATTTGGATTCCAAGAAGTGTATGAGATTAGGAAAGGAGGGCATCAAAGAATTAGGTGAAAACCCAACTGAAGCTAAGAAGACAACATATTGTGAATCAAAGAAAAAGGGCTGTAAGGCCTTATTTTTGATTCATCAGTGTGTGGATTCTGTAAACTTAGAAAAGATAACATCTGCTACCTCATCAAAGAAGGCGTGGGACAATCTTGGACAAGTCTTATCCAGGGGCAGACAAGCCAAAGAAGGTCAAACTCTTGACTTTGCATAGACAATACGAGTTATTGTCTATGAATGAACATAAAAGTGTTTCTGGGTACTTTATGCGTGTGTAAACCCTCAGATCAGATGATTGTGTAAAAGGTGTTGCGGACCATGACGTCTTGTTTTGACCACATAGTGGTGGCCATCGAGGAATACAAGAATCTGGAGACAATGAAAATAGAAGAAATGCAAAGCTCCTTAGAGGTGCATGAGTAAAGACTTAATGGGACGAATGCTGAAAAGGCATTAGAACAAGGTTACGGGCTGAAACAAGTAGAAAGAATGATGGTGATAGCGGCAAGAACAAGAAGAATAAAGGGAAGTCGAAGAATGGCAGCGGCAAGAGCAATTGGAATTGTTGTTTTGGCCAAGAAGGTGTTGATCAGAAGTCAAATGAAGGAAATAGCAAAAGAAATGGTCCTCAAAACAAAGGTGGCAGAAAGAAACTCAACAAGAAAAATGTGCGGTGCTATGCTTGCCGTAAATGGGGTCATTTTGCTAACGAATACAATAGTGGAAGAAGTGCTTCATCGAGAGAAGATGAGGCTCAGTTAGCTCATGACGAGGACTCAGATTTTGATCATGTTCTACTTATAGTGACCACTGCGTTAGAAAACAAAAGTTATAATAATGACTCAGATTCTGATCATGTTTTTTAGTTGTTGAATTTTTTTAATCTTTGTTAATATTTTAGTAAGAATATTTTTTGTTTTAATATATTCCATATTGCACGGAACATAAGATAGTGCAAGCGATTATACATATATCCTTAGGAGTCATACAACAAGCGAAGGTAGTGTAAACTACACGTCGATGTTGTATACCATTGCATGGATTTAAAAAAAAAATAGTAAATTATAGCATAATGACGTTATTTTAAGAGAAACAACGTGGCATTAGGTATAAGATATGCGTGCGGCTTTACATATATCTATACAATCCTTCAATGTATGAAGACAGTATAAACTACACATTTACATTAAAAAATCAGTACAAGAACACACAAATATACATACACACACACACATATATATATATATATTCTTTTTTTTATTCCATTTTTAGATCAAGCTTTAAGAACAATTCTTATTATTAGTATCTTTTATTTCATTTTTTTTCATTCCCAATTTACTCAACAATTTTTGTCATTTTGAACATTAATGGCAAAAACATACCAAGCCAACAACGAACGTCCAGAGAGAGCACTTAAAATTCATGCAAATAATCAAATAAGCCTTAGAACCACCAAGACACCTAATAAACAAATCTAATCCATAATTTGAAATCAAAATAAAAGCAAGTTGCATGGTAAGACATGCTGGGTGAATAAAGCAAGCACACAAAGCTAATCATGGGACCCACAACAAAAGATCTGAATAAGGGAAGTAAGCATTGGCATGAAGGTAACAGTGAGCGAAGATCATTGAACTAAAAAGAAAGAAAGAAAGAAGGCACGAGCACTAAAATAACAGTGTACCATAAAACAATAATAACTAAAACAAGAGAGTCGGATTAAAAATAAGAAAATAGCCAATGAAATAAAACCACCAGCACACTAAAATACTTAATAAAATAAGAACAATAAGATTATATTGTATATTTTGAGTGAATATTTCAAAAGATTAAAATTGCTATTGAATCGAATTTAGAAAAATATTTCATATTAATTTAGTAACTTATCAAAATAGATATTTTACTTTAAATTAGTTTTGTTGACTTGATCTTTTAGATTGAGTATTAATCTTATCTTTTGACTTGGACTTGAATAGTTTTAGAAACTCTATCTTTTCATTATAAATATCTATTGGGATGAACTTGTTATATCCTAGAAGACTTGGATATTACGCGAATAAGTCTTTGAAGATAGTGTGAAATCATACATCTCAGGCTTAATTTGATCGGGTTCGTGGTCATTCCAAATCATAAGTTTGAGTTGATGCAAAGATCTTGATTCTGGACAGATAGGACAACAATCTCATGGACTTAACTTGTTTTATTGCTTTCCATGGCAATCCCTAATATTTTCCAAACCCACGATGAATCTTATTTACCAAATTCCAATTCTTTTAATTCCAAAATCGAAGATCCTTTTTTTTACTTTAGACCCACAAATCACAGTCAACAACATGAAATATATATGAGGTGGACCCACCAGAAGCTTCTCATCGTGAAAGAAGAGGAAGCAAGTAGCAATCTGCGAATTGCAATGGCGTATAAGATGTTGATAAATATTTATTTATTTGTAATTTAAAATTTAAATTAAAAAGTTTTTTTTTAATCAGTTTAAAAAAAAATGAAGTTAACGTTTTTTTTTTCCTTTTCATTAGCCCCCCACTTTGGTTATTTTGACCAAGTTTTTTTTTTTTTGCATCTCCTGCACGTTGAACAGTGCCGTTTATTTTGGTGCACGATTAGTATTGGAGCTGCACGTTATAGCTACCGTTTTGTTGATATATATATCCCAGCCAGTTGAAGAAAAAATACGAAGAACATACACAGCATACAGAAATTTTTTTATTTACTGCAACTAAAAAAAAAGCATTTTGGGGCATTGGTGTTCATTGATTCGGGGTCCTAAACACTATTAATCCAGCGAGTTGACGTATCTTGAGAGAGGAGCACATCAATTTTAATTACTAGTGCAGTGAGGGTATTTTTTCTCTAAGGATAACATTTTGCGTGTTTCAACCCAGACTACTCTATACTCATCTTCTAAATTTAATTCACTCTTTGTTTGTTTTATTGTTTATTATTATTCACTTTGTTTTATTCTAAAATTTTATGCTATCTTGTTCTACTATTCTTTGCTGATAAATTACTTTAATATTTTGCTTCTGTATTTTTTTATTAACATAAGAAACCTAACATTCCTTAAAAAAAAAAAAAGGGAAAGGGTTTGCGATGTGGGGGAATCGTGGTCCACACCCTAGTTAATTCAATCGACATCCTTGTCGGCACATACCTGTCCTTCATCATTTCTGTTTATGAACAGCATGAAAATAAACAAATGCGATGCAACAGTTCGTTGGTGGCCATTTGGGCTATGCAAATGTGGGCGTGGAAGACATGGTCATAGGTGGTGTAACACCCTAAGGGGCATTACCGTAACTAGGTCTAGATTTTAAAAAAACAAACTGAAAAAGGTAGAAACAACATACAAATACTACTCATAAATATAATTAAATATTATATACGAACAATACAATAAAAAAACATACATGCCAAATATAACTCATCTATCACCTGAAGGTATCGTACAAAATATAAGGAAGAATACAAAAACAATATAAACTAGACTACGTTTTCTTGCACGTGACTCCAAGCTCCATCTATGCGTGTCTTCACCTGTATCCTGAAAAAGGAAAAACTTAAAGGAATGAGACATAATGTCTCAGTGAGTGCTCTAAGGACTCTACGGCTGGGTTAGACTCTTCTATTTGGATAGCCTTCATTACTTATCTCTCATGGCTTTAGCCTCATTGGGTTTCTCATAATTATCCATACCTATGGTTGAGTCTACACCTTTCAACAGTCAATACTCCCTGTTAATTGCTCTCTCATTCTCACAACTATTATATTGGTTTACTATCTCATTCTTAACTTAAGAACTCATCCTCATTATTTATATTTTCTTACCCAAAACCCTCTTTAGAATTTACTCTTCTTCCTTTTAATATTCAAAGCTGTCCCCTAGGATCAAGTCTAAGGTTACAGACATCCTAAAATACTCTTATTTCATTCTCTCTCTTACTTGTCTTATACCTTTCTATTACGCCACGAGGGAATTCACCCTTCCTCTATCTTATTCACAACTATTATTATCCAACTGGAACTCTCATAACACTATCCTAAGGTCTAGCCTCTCACTTATCCTTAAGGTAGCAAACACAATTCCAATTACAAGTATATAATTGTTTCACATTCTTTGTCTAGTAACTAGACATATACCTCGTTTTGTTTTATCAAACAGGAATGACACTCGTGCAAGATATGATCACATGTCCACAACTTTAACATTTCATCACAAGGCACAATTGCATTCTTACATAGAATTCACATAAATAGGGTCACATAGAATTCACATAATTACAACATAGCACACTCTAACATATCACACTATAACAAGATACATATGCGTGCTATATTCCTAAACCACTACTCATGCACATGTGGTACCAACCTAAACTTTTTGGAAAGTAGACTAGGAGTAAATGCAGGCCATAAGAAGCGTCATCGGTACCAATGCCTTCGGCTTTCGCACCCTCAACTAGCATGATATCCCCCGATGACTAGTCAGGGTTACCCAGTTTTGCCAGTACACCCCGGCTCCATGGGATCAGCATGGACCATTGGAGTTTTCCCAACCGGATAACCCCCAAGGCTAAGGTTAGACAACCCATCACGGCCTCCACCAGCCAGATTCCTACATACTTTCCTCATCACATAACTCAAATGTTATGATGCATGGTCACAAATAATGCTTACAACTTTTTACAAACTTTTATCATGAAAAATTGACACAATTTCATATCACACTCAGTTTCTTTCAAGGTAAATAATAATCATACAATATAACCTCAACAAGGCATAAGAAAACAAACAACAATGAGTTAAAAACTGCAAAGAGGAGCTCATAAACACAAAGAACGAAATAAAAAAAGTCGTATCCGCCCAGCAGGACGGAAGTCCCGCCCAGCGGTCCAGCGAACCCGCCCAGCAGGTCCGCGTCGAAACCCAACCCGCCCAGCGGGTATTTCACCCCGCCCAGCAGCTCCACATGCCTAGCGTAAACGCAGAATCCAGTTTTTGAAGAAAAGTCGCCCAGCGGCTATCTAATCCCGCCGGGCGGATCCGAGGTACTAATTTTAATTTATTTTTCCTATTGTCTTTGGGTTCTAAATGCTTCAAGATAAATAATTAGATTCTTAATTACTCTTCTACATCGATAATTGGTCAATCTAATCTATAATTTCCTTACTCCTTTACAATCCCCTTAAAACCCATCAAATCCCTAAATTTAGGTATAAGGAGGGAAAAGATAAATAGATGAACAAGAACAAGGAAGGACATGGGGGAGAACACTCACCTTTGTGGACATGCAAAGTTGAGTTCTAGGGTTTGGATTCTTCGGTTTCTATTCTTCCTCCTTCTCTTCCTCTTCTTCTTCTCTTCTTTTCCTCATTCTCTCTAACTTTTTCTTCCTCTATTTTGTGACGGCTAAACCTAACCCTCCTTCTCTATTCCCTTCTTATAACATGCGGTGGGTATGTGGCTTAGTGGGCTTTAGTCCCCTATTGGGCCCTAGATGCTCTTTTGGGTTGTATGATAATATTCCTATTAATTTATAATACTAAGGTATTAATAACAACAATAATAATAAGAATAATAATAATAATAATAATAACAACAACAACAACAATAATAATAATAACAATAAATATAATAACAACAACACAACACAATAATAATAATAATAATAATAATAATAATAGGAAATATAATAATAATAATTCTTAAGATATCTTTTGTCTAATAACATATGAGAAGGGTTCTACTAAAAGCTATCTCGTAGTTTATCTCTAGTACTTGAAATTTGGGCTGTTACAGGTGGAGAATGGCTAGTGTCACATGGTGGTTCTCGGTGGATTCCCGTCTCCGAGAATGTTTCGAATAAGACTAAGCAGGGGCATGGAGGTGATTCGTGTGCGGCGCAACGTAGTTCTTTTGCGGCGATTCGTGTAACGAGTGGACCTGGCAACGATGGTAATAAGAACGAGGAATGAAGATTCAATAAAAAATAAAAATAAAAAAGCTTTGATGAGAGTGTGTGAGAGGTGGCGAAAGAGGAACGAAGTCGTTGTCAAGAGTGTTGAAATTAAGTTTGACTCCAAAAATGACGTTGATGAGATGTTGCTGCAGCAAACACCGTTTACGTCCTTGATTGTGTGAGGTACGCACATACCATATATTAATTTTCATTTGTTTACATGCGGAAAAGAAATTTAACCGTAAAAAGGTAGGGGAGAGTTGCAATGGTGGGGGGTTGAACCCCACACCTTGTAGTTAAATTTAGTAGCCCTCTACCATCGAGCCACAACGTTTGATCCCACGGTTTGTTTTGTGGATCTTGGAATTAGATTGGGTGAGATAAATTGATTGGCTTGAAGATGCTTGGATAAGAAAAGTTATGAAAGCATTATTTTTGGCATTTATAGACTAACTCTTTGAGTTAAAAGCTTTTGGGAGAACTAATGAGAGTATCCGTCCTCGTGAATGAGATGAGACTCATTGTTGGACCAATATTTTTCTTTAAGTTTTGACCTTAGAATGCATCACGTTATGAGATGTTATGCATGCAAATTTGTTTTATGTTTTAGAGATATTGATTCCCAAATTCCCGCACAAATTTTGTTCTTGCGTGTGTCTGAATAATAAATTGATGGTTCATGTTCTCTATTAGAGTAGCCAACTAATACATGCTTTTATATATATATATAAGGCAAGCTAGGGCTTCAAGAAAGTACATATATATGTTGCCTCAATGTGTGTGTGTGAGCATGGTTTTATTTAAATGATGAATTTAGATGTACTAATAATTAATACATGCTTCTGTTGAACATTATGAGTGAGACTTGTAGGATCTTAGTCATAAAAGGTGAATAAGTATAAAAAGATTGATAGAAATGTTTATAATTTGTATACTTTTGTTGGATTCTCAAGGGAATAGATCTTAGATCTTATTATGACAATAGTACCTTTGTGGAATATTTGAAATGTGAGCTCTCTGAATTTGCTTTTGAAAGTAACTACCATTTGTGAAATAAGATATCATGGGATTGTGTGGCATGTTAGCAATATTCTAAGTATTTTTACTTGGTTATAGTGTCAAGTTCTCCATATTACAAAATTTGCATAACTTGAGGTGCTTGAGAGATACCATAAATTATGATATTCAACACGGTGTATATTCTACTGTATTAGAAAATACAATGATGATTACATAGGTCTTTGATCCAAATGAGACAAAATCTACTAGTGGTTGTGTCTCTATACTTAGTTGTGGTGCAGTTACTTAGAGATTAGCCAAATAAATAGTAATTGAGTCAAAGTTCATTGCTCTGGAGATGGTTGGTTATGAGACTAAATGATTAAAACCCTCTTAGCAAATATTCCTTTAGAAATATAAATTGAGAAATAATGAGGTAAAGCAATTGCTTAAAAGATAGAAATTTACTAGTTATGTGAAGTTAATAATGAATTCGGTCGATCCTCTGACTTAAACCCCTACGGAAGAGATTAATATATTAAACATCAAGGAAAATTGGACTTAAGCCACTTGAAAACAAACAAGCAATGGTAACCCAACTTTTGTGATTGAAGATCCCATAAAGAAGGTTCAATGCGAAGAACAAGTTACTTGCTAGTTCTACTAGCACTAAAATCAATTTAATTGATTTCAACAGTCCCTTTCTATGGTGTGAGAAAGTGCTAGACACTACATTAATAAGTGGTTAAGCTTTATAGTAAAGTTTTATGTGGTTGTGAGAAAGCTTTATAACTTACAAAGCTTTTAATGATTCTCATATCCCTTATGGGTGACGTATAATTTGCAGCATTAATATACTTGATGAAATCACCTATATAAGTGTCAAGTAGGACCACCTTTATGGGATCCTAGCGAGATTTATAAAGCACTCATGAACACTGGGTGCGCACATGGCTTAGTAGCACAAAACAGAGGTAACAGCAATGATTGTGGGGGTGTAATGTGGTTGGTAGACCACTAACACAAGTCAAGTGTTTTTGGTTCAATAGTTTGTTACACCAACTACGCTATGTGTTAAGTCTTACCAATCTAGGTCTGATTCAATAGCTTGCTATACCAAGTCCAATGCGTTACATCTTATATGAGAACCCATGAATTTCTTATCTTTTCTTAAACAATATCTTTAACCTTTTGAAATATGTGAGGGATTGTTGTATATTGAGTGAGTATTTCAAAAGATTAAACTTGCTATTTAATTGAATTTTGAAAATTATTTTAATTTAATTTAGTGACTTATCAAAATAGATATTTTACTCTAAATTAGTCTTGTTAACTGGTCTTTTAGATTAAGTCTAACCTTATCTTTTGACTTGCTTTTAGGTAGTTTTAGAAATTCTATCTTCTTCTTTATATCTATATTTCAAAGGTTTTTAGATAGAACTTTCTCTCCCACATATTTACTTTCTTCTATCCTCTATGATTATCTGGGTTATTCTAAAAAGCTTGTTAGTTTTGTTGCCCTAACCTTTGTTGGGATGAGCCTGTTATATCCTAGAAGACTTGCGCATTACACAGATAAGTCTTTAAAAACAGTGTGAGATCACACGTCTCAGGCTTAATTTGTTTGTGACCATTCATGTTCATGAGTTCGTAATTGATCAGGGTTCGTGGTCATTCCAGGACAATAGATTGAATGAAAATAAAACATCCAACAAATAGAACACTAATAGTAAACTGGAACACACAGCCCAAGCGCAGGAGACCAAACAAAGGTCCTAATGAAAGACCCAACAGCCTGCTTAGATGGAAATCTTTATTTAGTCCATTCAGAGTCTATACTAGTTCTAAGTTTATTTGAATTTCCCTAAAATCAGGTGCATCCATTTAGATGTCTAGGATCACCTGACCGTTATAAGGGGACCTCACGTGTAATGGAAAGACATGAATACAAATCTTAGTAAATTTTATTTTCATTTTCTTGTGCATATTATGTTTTTGTTGTCCTAATTTCCTAGATACCATACTTTTAGCCCTAAGGTAGTAGTAACCACCTAACAAACACCCAAAAAACCAAAAAAAAAATTAAACCCACCACAGCAAAATAAAAACATTCAACAAGAGTAACAAGACATTTAAAGATAATAGGGGACCAAGTGAATTGCTAACAGGGGATGATATTGACAGTGTGTTCCTGTTGGATGCCTTGGATGGGTTGAATGGGACTATGAGTTTTTCTTTTCAGCCGACAGGTTGGTGCAAACTGGCTTGGTGTGGCGGTTCATGTGGCTTATAGGCTATAGTGTCGTGGTTCTCTCAAAAAGAGTGAGGGTGTGCTGAGTATGTGAGGGGCTGGGTCAATGATGAATTAGTCTGTATGGATTGAGGGTTTCAGGGTTTACGAAGTAAGAGAGGGGTTGGTTCAAAGGCTTTTATTCATTTTCATATTTTGTTTATGGTATATTGTCTCCTTTTCTTATACCTCAGAAGGTGCAAAAATGGAGGTACATATCATGAACAAACAAAAAACCATACCAGCAAACAACAAAAGAAACCAGCAAGCCCACTTTATAACTCAGAATGTACAAAATGCAATTGCATCATAAATAAGGAAATAACCAAACCAGCGAACAAAAAGAAACTAGCAAACACACTTTATGACTCAGAAAGTATAAAAATGGATAGGACTCATAAAAGGATAAGCAGGAAGGAAGGAAACAAACATTTAACAATTTATTTATTTACAAAGAAATAAAAAAAGATTATGGAGGAATATACCATATGCGTCTTCTTCTTGCTCAAATGAAAAACCCAAAGCTCGTGAAAGAGAGAAAGGATGCAACTCTCAGACTCTTCTTGTAAAACAGTGATCGGATTGTGTAAAGAAACCCGGGCGGGGGAATCATGCTTCAAATTTACAACATAACAGTATCTCTTCAAAATCCTCCCCTTCATAAGGTGATCATGCTCCTATTTATAGCCAAAAGCAAGGGGTAATTTTGAGAAAAGAAAAGAGGGGACAATGTCTTATCCTTTCTGATTTTATTTTTTTTGGATATTTTCATTATAAGACAAACTAGCACTGTCCCTCAAATACTTCTCTGCATATTCTTTTTTTCTTCTTTTTTTTATGCGATTTTTTTTATGCATGCTGTGAGAGGAAGTGAGTCTGTGATGGGCTACAAGAATTCACCTTTGTGTGTGCTTGATCTCTAATAAAAATGTTTACACAGATAAAGAAAAAGAACTGACCAAACCCATATAAAGCCCTTTTTGGATTCCTCAAGATTGACAAAATCATACATGTAGTGGGGGGTAGATAAGCTTTACCTTTTGCACAATACATGGTGGGAGGTGGCACAAAATTGGCTAAGGGTAGCAGGTTCTAGACAACGGTATTGTAGTGGCACATTTGTTATTTTTAAATTTTAATTCAATAACTTTTACAAATTAGAAGAAATAAAAAAGGATTAAAAGTAAAGTTTAACCTCATTCTGAAATTGACTTAAAATAACAATAAATGAATTTCTCTCTTTTATTTGAAAAAATATTTTACCATTGTTTTTTTTTATTTGTTTCTTTCTCTCTCTCTTTTCATTTTTTGGAGACAACATAACACTTTTTTTAACAACTTTTCTTTTATGTGGAATTTTTGGTTTAAGAGATTTTTCAGTGCAAGCATTCTTAACATAATAAAAAGATAAATAAAAGGAAATTGAAAAATAAAAAAATAAAATAAAAGGCAGTTAATTTTGAAATTTATTTATTTAATTTTGCCATTTTTTATTACTTAAAATTATTTAATTATCACTTTGGATTTTATTTTATCCTTAAAAGATTCGGATAAAATTGAGCATTGATAATATGATATCCAAGGAACAACAATATGAGTTTGTAAAATATATAGTAAATATGATACCATACAGTCATTTAACAACATTGTCTATTTCAGGAAACATATGATATCCCAGGAACAACAGTACGAGTTCGTAACATATATAGTAAATATGATACCACACATTTAACAACATTGTCTAATTCATGAAAAGTAACCACATGCCAAGAAAACGTACAAGAACCCCTTCTATTCCCCATCCAAAACGCTTATCATACCCCCTCAATCAGCCATCAACCTGACAATTAACCATCTCAACATTGGCAGGTTCTGGGTTGGCGGCGGTGGTTTCAGCTCTAGGTCGTCCCGGGACCATATCGATTCCCCATTCTCTGTTTGGTGAGCGGTACCGTGTTTTGCATGCGCAACAAACACAACTGCAAATGAGAGAAACTGACACCACAGTAGTAGGTATGACTATCTTTATGAGGAGCAGGACGTAGTGGGTTGAACTAGTGGTTTTTGCGGATTGGATTAGATCGATTTTGAAGAGAAAAATATCCAATTCAGTTAGTTCAGTTCTGTTAATTCGTCATCCAATTAATTTGGTTTAAATTTAAATCTAATATGATCCGATCTAATTTAAAACGGTTTGGATTGGATCAGTTTTTGATTTTAATCCTACTGTTATTTTTTTAAAAAAAGTATTAAATAAATAATATAATATATAATAAATATATTAAAAAATATTTTAAAATGTCAAATATTTCATTAATGAGTCATTATATAACTAATACTAATATAACTCTTCAAATATATACTACTAAAAATAAATTTACACAACTTGATAATTATGCTTATGTGTCTTTACTCAAATAGTTACTAAAAAATTATATTTAAATAAATATATTTTTTATAAACAAGTATAATTTTTGTGATAATTTTACAAATATATAAGAAATGAAAACATAAACAAGAGTGCTATTAGAAAATTACAAGTAAAAATATATATGCATGTATAAGTTCGGTTTGAATTAGATTGGATCGGTTTTCAAAATCAAAGCTGAAATCCGATCCAATTCAATAAAAAAAAATCGGTTTTTCGATTTTTCATTTTTTCAGTTTTTGGTTTATTCGATTTTTGGTTTTTTGAATTAATTTTTTCGATTTTCATTGGATTTGATCGGTTTATAAACACCCTGAGGTTGAGCCATCCACATGACCTCTCGAGTTGTCCACCGTCGCTGGGTATTTCTTCTTTTCTCTTGGCTTGATCGAACTGCATGAAAATTCAAACACCCAAATCCAAAAAATTAACGGCAAATCCCGAAGATTAGAAAGATATATACAAGGCCGCCTGTCCTCGCATTTTATGTGCCCAAAGCAAAAATATAGATAAGACTCTCTTATATATAAATATTTTAAAATGTAAATATATATTTAGGGACATTTATAAATCAATTCAATTCAATAAAAAAATTCAAAAAACCAAATAAATCAAAAACTGAAAGAAATACAAAAAAATATTGGATTAAATCAGATTTCATATTTGATTTTAAAAACCAATCTAATACAATACAATCCAAACTTATGCATAATTAGTATATATTTTTATTTCTTATATATTGTAAAATTATTACACCTTATACTTATTTATGAAAATATATATTTAATTAAAGATAATTTTTTAGTAACTATTTGAGTAAAGATACATAAGTATAATTAATAAAAACGGTATATAAATATAATTATTAAGCTATGTAATTTATTTTTAAAACTATTAGCTTTGTAATGACTTATAAATGAGATATCTGATATTTGACATAGTTTTAACAAATTTCAAAAAGATGTATCATATTTTTTATTTAATTTACTCTTATGCATCGTTTATCATTGATAAAATATCTTTTCTATTCTTAAAATTGTCGCTTATAACTTGCAAAACAAAATACATAAATTATCATCAAAAGTGGTCTCTTCAAACATTTTGAGATGAAAAATCAACAACGATAAACTCAACATTAGGAGATAGAAGAATACTCTTCTTCTTCTTTTTCATAAACGTACAAATTATATTTTTTTTATCTGATCTTAATAGTCTTTTCCTTTAGGGTTCATTTGATAATCAGGAAAGAATATGATAGGATAGGATATGAGAGCAAGATAATAATAGAATAAGATAAGAATATGATAAGTTATAATCTTATCTAATGTTTGGTACACACTAGACAACAAATTAGATAATAATAGGATAAAATAAAAATTGTATTCAAATGACAAAACTACTATTTTGTTAAAATTACATATAATTTTCTAAAAGCAAATTTTAATTTAATTTTTTAATTTTTACAAAAAAAATAATTTCAACTAAAGTATACAATATTATTTTTTATTTATGTTGTTACTTTCCTTAAAATTATATACAATATTATATAATATATAGCATCATATATTATATATAAATTTTATATATATTTTTCATAATAATATTATATTTGTTATATATAATTATATAATATCTATTATAATATATACAATATTAGAGTTTAATGACTATGCACCGTCAATATAAAGCAGTTTTATATTGTCAACTAATAAAAAATCAATATTAATATGACTTTTAAGATTGTTATTGTAAAAGTCAACAAACTTACTATACTTAGTGGTTTGTGATTTGATGACAGTGTAAAATTGCTTTACATTGACAATGCATAGACTATTTTTTCATTATATTATTTGTAACATGTTGAATATTATAATGACAAATATTATATGTAGAGAGAGAGAGAGAGAAAGACAAGGCTTATTCTATCATGTTGCCTGTTAACCTAGCTTTCCTATCAAGATAAAAAAAATATACTAGAGTAATAAGATATGATATGAGATAGAATAATATTATTATATTCTATTGGCGCAATAAATAACATATTACAACATGATAAGATAGTTATTCTATCATATCTTATCATATCCTATCTATCAAATAGGCCCTTAAAATACAAAAAATACGATATGATAATCAATGTATTTTATAAAAATAATGAACAATCATTAAACTTTTATTACATAAGAAAAACTGCAAATAACTATGTGATCTCCTACAATTGAACAATTAACAAAATGAAAAATTAAAAATAATAAAAAATTGAGAATTTAAAAATATTAAATTTTAAAAACTTACACTATAAATCATTTACACTATATTGAGAAGTCAAGAAAATAAATGGCCAAATAAATTAATTAATTGAAAAAAAAATTCTTTTAAAAGTTGTGTAAATTTTTTTTAGGCTTCAATTCCTCAACTTTGGGTCCTGAAGACCTAGGCCAAGGGCTTGCTTTGGATATATACTCAGAAGCTCCAAATGTTAAAATCTAATGACCCCAGAAGCAGTATGCATGCATTGATTCTATCCAGTAGGGTTGAGCATGGTCTGGTTTGGTTTTCTAAAAACCTAAACCATATTGACTACATTTTGGATCAGTTTTCTAACCTTTTTATTTAAGTCATCAAACAAGATTGATTTTTTAGTGAACTAACTCCAAACCAATCCTAAACCGGTTTAAGTGCAGAAATAATTTTAAACTGGACTTGCACCCTAGCTCTTTCCTGGTCCGTGCACTTTAATATTAGATATTTAATTAACGTCAAATTATAACACATATGAACTGTTTATATTTAGTCTCAAGAGCCTAATGGTATAGTACAACTTTAAGTTAACACATGTACTCTTGTCTTATATGATATTTATTTAAAGCAAGTTTGGAATATAATTTGCACTTTTCAAGTCTTATAATTAAGAGTGTATATATATTGATTTTTTTAGTATAAATTAAATTTCAACAATTCAACTATTAAGTTAAAATATTTTATTGAGTAAATCATGTTTTTAAAGTTTTATAAAGTTTAAAAAGTATTTGATACTTCATTACATAAATTTAAATAAACATATATACTTTTTTAAATCTATCCTATATATTAAATGAGAACAGCTATTTTGAACGAGAGTGTCTTTAGTTGATATTCTTCAACGTGAGCATTTTTAGTTGTCATTTTTCAATAAGAGAATTTTTAGAAATTTTTTAATCTCTTATCTCGCTTAATTTATCATTTTCAATATTTTTAGTTCTAAATTGAATTTTAATATTTTTTAAAAAGAAATTATCAATAATTAAAAATTAACATTATATCACAATAATTGTTTATTATAAATATAAAATATAATCTATATGTTCAAAAATATTTATTTACTACAAATTTTAATTATAATATAATTTATATATTTAGAAGTATTTATTTATTATAAATTTACATTATATAAAATAAATATTTATTTTGTACAATGCACAGATTAAAATACTAGTTATAAGTAAATGTTGTCTCTAAGATTAATTAGTTACAAATGTCTGATTTATCTAAAATTTAGTATGCATAATCATTGATATAATATAAAAATATTCAATAGTTGGATAGTTGAAATTTAATATATATTAAGGGTTATTGAGTGAAGTAATTTTATCAAGAGTTATTCTTAAAATAACTTGATCCTCATTCTCTAGTGTGTGTGTGTGTGTGTGTGTGTGTGTGTGTGTGTGTGTGTGTGTGTGTGTTTAGTGTGCATAATCGTTGACATAATATAAAAATATTCAACAGTTAAATCGTTGAAATTTAATATATATCAAGGATTATTGAGTGAAGTAACTCTTGATAAAGTTATTCTTAAAATAACCTGATCCTCATTCTTTTGTGTGTGTGTGTGTTACTCTTAAAATAGATTCTCATTCTTGTGTGTGTGTGTAGGGGTGGCAATATGGGTTCAACTTGGCGGGTCAACCTGCATAACCCGATAAAACGGGTTGTTTTGGGTTATGTGGTTCAACCCTCCAACCCGCATAACCCAACCCGTTTAGCCTGCCAACTCGACAGGTCAAATGACAAGTTGGGTTGGGTTGGTTGGCTTGTCAGATTTTGTTTTTGTTTTTAGCTTAAACCTTTAAGTTGAGATTGTATTATAATTCATGTAATATTTGAGATTATAACTTCTTTTTATTTAAATATGTCATATGTGAAGTTCTAAGACAAAAAGTAAATTTTGGTGGTCATTATAATTTAGGACAAGTAAAAATTGTTACTTAAAGTTTATAATAAATTGATTATTTCTTAAGTATTAAGTAGGTTTTTAATTTACTAATTTTATAACATTTTTTTCTTTTTTAATTTTATATTTGATCATAAAATTTGAAAAAAAATTAAAGCAAAGAAATTAAATAATTTATAATTTTTTAATGGGTTGGAGGGTCAACCCAATCCAACTCGCCAACCTGTCGTAAGTTGGGTTGGGTTGGGATTCTCAATCTAATCAAAAAACGGGTTCAATCTAACCCAACTTGTTTTTCATCTTGGCAAAAAACGGGTTGGATTGGGTTGGGCTAACCCATTTTGACAACCCTATGTGTGTGGTGATAAAAAAATCCTAACCCATCTGTAACTTGGAAAACTTGAATAAAAAATAACCTTCTCTCTCTATTAAGGACATATATGTCTTTTCAAATTTGCCTTTTCATTTTCCAAAGCTGCAACCTGGAAGTCTATAATGCTCATACTCAGGGAGAATTCAAGGATGAAGGTTATGGTGTACCACCTTTATTGGTGGTCCACTATGCACCATTTTTAACTACTGTCAGATTCATCTTATCCACACTATCATGTGATGCACCCTCTGTACCAAATATTTTTTCTTGTTTTTTAACCAATTATTTTTTCTCTCTCTCCCTTTCACCATCTCCCTCTCTCTACTCCATGAATCTCTCCCTCGACGACGCATCCTTCGGCAGTGCGTCCCTTCAACACCCTCGGTGACTGTCGCTGGCACCTAACAATGTCAAGTTCCTCAACAACTGCAACGAGTATGTCCACCATAATCATCGTCCACAAAGAGAACTAAAGAATCCCAATCCAACACAAATAATATTTCCAACTTTTACACCCACTAAATATAAAACTTAAAGATCTTAACTTTTTGCATGCAGACCACTCCCACTGAAACTTCACTCGCGAATATAACAGAACATTGAAAAACATAAAAATTAATTTTAGCAAACCAAAAAAAATCACAAAACTAAGGAAAAAATCATAAAACACGAAATAAAGGGAAAATCGAGAACCATGCAAAACTCGACAAAGTGAGACTCAATTTGGTTGCCATTTTTGGGCATGTTGGATTTAGTTGCGAAACCCCAATTGACTCAAATCACGCAAAGAGGAACCAGAGCCCGTGTGTGGTGCTCGAAGAATTCAAAGAGGAATCGCGATGTGGCTGCGAAATCAAGAAACCCTAATGCAAGTGAGGGAAGAAGGAAAGGCTGAAGAAGAGGAAATGGAGAGAGAGATAGAGAGCAAAGTGTTATTCTTTTCTTTCGTAAAACAACATTATGTTAATGTGTTGTGTTTTTTTTTGTTCGGTTCTATTGTGTGATTTTATTTTTTTTTGTGTGAAACTTGACTCCGTTAGACACCAGTGGCGCTGGCGACAATTGTCAATGACTGCCAGAGGGACGCGCCATCAAGGGAGAGCTTCACATAAAAGGGAGAAGGAGATGATCAAAGGGCGAGAGAGAAAAAAAAAAATTGGTTCAAAAAAAAAAGAAAAAATTTGGTGTAAAGGGTACACCATATATAATAGTGTGGATGAGATGAATCTGACAATAACTAAAAATGGTACATGGTAGACCACCTATAATGATGGTCCACCATAGCCTTCGTCAGATTCGAGACTTCCAAAATATGATAGTTTTAATTACTTTTTTGGTCTTTATAATTGTGCAGACTTTACCTTTTGGTTTTTATAGTTAAAAATAATTCGTTTTAGTCCCTATACATGCACTTTCAATATCAGTTTGGTCCTTGTCATTTTAAATCGCCATAACTTGAATAAAAAATGCCAAAAAAGTCAATTTGTGGCAGTTTTTTCACTGCCACTTTTCATTTTGTGACAGTTTTATTTCACAAGTTAAGACATACTTGACAGCAAGGACCAAACCCGTATCAAAAGTACATGTATAGAGACTAAAAGAGATTAATTTCAACTATAGGAATCAAAAGGTAAAGTTCGCACAACTATAAGGACCAAAAAGGTAATTAAACCAATATGATATTTTCTCTCGCCCTCTTCATTTCAAAATATGATCTGAAGGAGGGAAGATTCAATGCTTGTAGGTGGCGTGTTGCAGCAACTTCATCCTACAGTTCGCAGATCAGTGTTTTGTGCATGCGTTACCTCCTCTTTCTTTCATCTTTGATTTATGATTCATGTTTATATTTTTCTTCTTCCTCTTCAATCCGTTGGCCTTTCGGATTAGATCGATGTTTTTTTCTTCAATTCTAGCCTCTGATATGCAGTGATTGTCCAAGGCCACCTCGATCGCTTGGTGGTGCACTCTTGACTTGTTCCAGTTCTTGAAGAGAGATGCTGCAAACCGGGAGGTTCTGCACTAGAGGTTCTTAACCCATTTCTACCGAATCAAATAACCTGGGAGCCAAACAATCAGAAACTTGTCGTAACCAAAGGCTTTCACAATTGGAATTGGACCAAAAAATAATGTGGTCAATTTTGGTCAGATGACCCATTTTGGGTTCGAATCCGACCAAACTCGACCAATGGTTAAGCCTATAACAACCCCTTTTCAAGAGTACAAGCAAAGCTTATTTATGATTATTTTAAGTGTTGCACTTTTTTGTTGTTGTAGTTAAGTGTGGCACTTCTTTATGATAAGAATATATTAAAAGAAAAATAAACAAGACAATATATAAAGAAGGAAAAAAAACTCAAGAGCTTAGAGTGGAGCAAGACCTCATATTTAGGAATGGAAATCCTCTTCGATAGAATTACCCTCCAGCAAATATCCTATACAATCTCCACCCTTAAATGGTTAATGCACAATAATCAAGAGGAAAGATAATGTAATGAATGGTCTTGATTTTGGCCGGAAAGAAAATGTGGCTAGAAAGGTAGGAGAAGAACCATACTCCTTATTAAGGTAGTGTTTAACTTTTATTGTGTTTTTTGGGCTTCTTCTTTTCTTTTCTTTTTTTGAAGGAAAAGTTTAATTAAACATATTTTTTGAAAAAATTTAAGAAAAAAATTAATTTTTTATAAAAGAAAAGGAAAAAATATTTTTTTGAAAAAAGATAAGTGAAGGAACTTAAAAGAGAAGTTAATTTTTATTTATTTTTTTTCCTCGTTCTCTCTCTCCCCTCTCTTTTTCTTTATCTCTCCTCACTTTCCTCCTACTCTCTCACAACGGGAGCAATTATTACATATCTAAGACCACCATTTGTTTGTAGTCTTAGTTAATCTTCACGTGATATGTAAACAAATTTTTTAATTTACGAAAAAAAGTTAATAAAACTCGATTATGTATTACATAGAAATTCTCCAAGACTATACTAAACCCAAATTATGTGATAGTTTCTCCTCTCAAAGAGAATAGATCCTCTCATATTGAATTTTTATGTATCTCAATCTTCTTAAATTTACACAAATTTTAATATTTCCTCATTTATTAAAATTTTCATATGATATAGTTATATGAAAATTCAACATAAAAGATTCTGAAGTTATCGCTTTTAAATTAAAAGGAATGAAAATTATTAAATAGCTTCTATTTTATTTTGAAATATCATATTTTGACTTTTAACTTAACTAGTATTTTGGGTTGAACATTATAGGCAAGATAAACATTTATTTTTGTCCAATTAAATTCATAATAAGTATATATTTTTGAATATATATAAATTATATTATAATTAAAATTTATAATAAATAAATATTTGAACATATAACTTATATTTTAGATTTATATAGACTTTAAGTTCCTTTGAGTCTTCTAGAATGTTCTTACAATCACTTGAATGTTTTTAAATGCTCTTGAAGTAATTTTAGTTATAAGATAGAATCCTCCCTCTCTCTTTTCTCAACTTTAATGGGTAAATATGATGGTCATAAAAGTGTTTTGTCATCTATATGTCTAAGTCATATTTATAGAGAAAATGGGAAAGGGGACCTATCCTTCCATGTAGGCATATAATGATTCATTTACGTCTCTTTATCAAGAATCATGTCCATTCAAGACACATCATTTCACGAAGAGTTACAACCATTCAAGGCATATCCTTTCATGAAGAGTTGTAACGGTTCCTTCCTTAAAGGTTCCATTCAACTATAAACTACACCTTCATACACACTTACCATGTGATTTTCAATATCCATAATTACAAGATGAATATTCCAAAATACATCAAGATACCATTCAAGCAATGACTATATAAATTAATAATCGACTAACATTAGAAATAAAATTTCTAACAAGCTCAACTCGAACAATAATATAATTCAGACCCCAAAAATTTAATTCAATTAAAAAAAAAATTATAACGCAGTTTAACGACTAACGGAGCAAGAACCTCGCTATTAGCTAATCTACAGTACACCATCCACAAACCCATAGTTGTATGATTAACGATAGATTAATTTATCATGAACCCTTGGTTAAGATTTAATCAATTATTTCATCCTTAACTCCCTATTACTGCGTGTCAATTGTTGGTTTGCGTATTCTTATTCTTATGCTAAAATTGAATGATTTAAAACTCAAAACTATGTCCAAACACAACTTACCTGAATTTTGTTAAACATATATTATTTGAAGTGAGTTCGCACACACATAAATGCAAGACTATATATAGGTGTTATCTAACAGGGTTGAACAATATTTCTTACAAGATACGAACGAAATGAGAACAAAGCAAATGCAGCACAGCACATCGTCACCAGCGATTTATCTCCTTTCTGTTATTTACCCTAGTCAGTGCGAGAAAGGAACTTTATTAACATATATATTCACAACTATTAGGCCGGCGGAGAATAGAAAAGACACAACAAACAGATCGAATGCAATAACCAAACAAAGGTGACAGTAAAAAAATGGAAAAGAAGGAAACCAAGAGGATGGAAACATAGAAACCATACACATTTGTTGCTCTTAACGTGTATCCTACATATTTTGTATACTCCCAAGAGCTTTCATCTCTTCCTTGAACTTAGGCATGGCAGCACTAGGTAGGGATGCGTAAACCCTTGTTCCTCCACTCATTGAAGGATCCAACTTACTGGGAGGCAAGATCGTGCACAAACCCGTTGATCCATACATGTCGCATGGGGCCGGCATCGTATTCACCGGCTCCTTCCACCCGAAATCAACCTTCTCCAAGAAACCCAAATGCCTCCAATCTGTCAAAGTCATTATGGCACCACTTTCATAATTAAATCTCACTGGCTTAGTTTCCATACTATCAATCGGGTGTCTGATATAATCATCGCCAAACGCAACCTCTATGCTCTCTCTGATGAGTTTCACAACCTCCAAGAGTGGCCTTTCGTTCAGCTCCCTCACTGTTAACACAACACACGCCTCCACGATGGTGTTTCCGTAATATCCACCAGGCAAAGGATCCAACAAGTGTCGTCTCACTCCCACTATGATAACCAGCATAGTTTCCCCATCGTAGCTCAGTTTCAAGGCTCTCGCTCTTGACCTCCAGATGTACGCGGCGAGGGTTTCATAAGTTATGAACCCTTTCTTCTGGTCGTCATTTCTTCATGGTCATTTTATTTCATCAAACTCATCTTGAGCCTTGCGATGCTCACACTCCCCACCTTAGAGCACACGTGCGAGAACTCCGTGCTAGGAAGAAACGGTGAAACTGCAACGGTGGCCTTGTCCATGGGGTTTTGCACGGGTTGACTAGTGATTGTGCCTACTAGTCTCTCCCTTTCCCACACAGGTTTCACAGAGGGCTCAGTTTTTCCACTTGCAAGTTCTGCCACGGCTTTTAAGAACTGGGATGCCCCAGTCCCGTCGAAAATAGCGTGTGACCTGCGCATTACAATAGTGAAACCACCACAGAGAAATTTAGTCACCTTGAAAACCAAAGGGTATTGGTTTCCAAACTCATCTTGAAAGGGAAAATCGACCGCAAATTGTTTTGCTGTTTCAACGTCGTTGCCATCTAGGTAATGGAGAGATGAGAGGTCGCAATTACAAGCAGCCTCTATGAATGGAACTCCTTCGGAGTTGCAGTTGACTCTGAGTTTCCCATCTGCGTGTGTTACTAGCTTTCCTGCAAGACGGTAATAGTAGAACAATGCCTTGGAGAGGGCCTCTTTGATCACATTTGCAGGATCGAGTTTGGTGGTATTAGGGGAATTGTGATTTGGCGATCGGTATACATGAAGGGTTTGCATGAAGATATTGTTCTCGGGGGCATTGTCAATGCTGGACAGTGAAAGAACGGTGGTAGGAGTAGGTCTTGAAGGTTTGATGAATGTAACCTCTTTGTTTTCAACGGTGAGGGTTGGATTCTTGTATGCCATGGATTTGGAAAAACAGCGGACAAATGTGAGTTTCTTGTTATCAATAAGCTTCGTCCCGTAGCCCCACGGGAACCCCAAAAATCCGAAGTAAAAAACATGGCCATGTGAGGAGCGGATCAAGTTTCAGATAAGATCAGATAAGATGAGCAAAGTTAAAAAAAAATACATTATAAACAATTACGTTTGCGTTCATAAAACTTCATTTTAGGAAAAGGAGAGATAATAACATATTTTTTAATATATTGTTTTAACACATTTGTTAAAATTTATGAGAAATTATAAAATTATAAAAAAATTATTAAATAAAAATAAGATTACATAATTTTATAATTTTTAATAAATTTTAATCAATAAAAAATGAATGTATTAAAAGTATATTGGAAAGTATATTGTTATTTGTCTTTTAGAAAGTATATTATATTATTAAACTAGTGTAATAATCTGTTCCTTGCATGGGTGTTAAGAATACGATCTATAAATTTTTCATATTATTATAATTTTAATTTATTTTTCAATTTTTTTATAAACACATGTTAGTAGTTATGTATATAAATATTTTAGAAAAGATATAAATAAGAGATATTAATAATGAAAAATATTAATATGTGTGTATTTAGATATGCTTATATCATTTTAATTTATATAAATGTGTGTTTTAAAAGATATTATTTTTTAAATATATTTTTATTTTTATATAACTTAGATACATACATAATTTTAATAAAATATATTGATAATGAAAATTATTTAAATTACATTTTGCAATTATTAGTTTTTCTTTCATAAAAGAAAGAAATGATTCACATTAATCATGAAAAATTGATTTGTGGGTATTTACACACACACACATTTATATACAATTATGAACATTGATATATTCAAATGTCTCATATCATTTCAATTTAGATAAATATATCTTTTAGAAATATGCCCTCATTTGTATATAACTAATATATATATATATATATTAGAATTTTAATTTTAATTTTAATAATAAATATTAATAATTAAAATATTTTAAATATCATTTTTTTAATTATTGATTATCCTTAAAAAATTATTTCTATCGCAAATGAAAGAAGTGAATAAAATTAATTAAAGAAAAGAAAATAGATTTGTAGATATTTAAACCTGTAGATTGTGATTAAAAAAAATTAATGATGAGTAAAAAGATAAAATGATGTTTAAATAATGATTTTGCTACTCTTTATTTTATTTCATCTAATAATAATTGATTGACCTCTAAATTTTTCTCTAATAAATAACTTATATCATAAGTTTTAAATAAATAAGCTTCAACTTTTTTATAATATTATACTTATTGTATATTTGACTTTTTTATAATTTTTTTAACACATAATTAAATACTTATATAAATTAATGCCTTATGCTATCTTAAGTCTTGAAAAAAATGTTTTTTATGCATTATTAATTTTGAAGATATGTGTAAATATAGAGTAGATTTATACACATACATATATTAACATCATTTTAATATTGATATGAATTAAAAATATATGTAATTATATTTTACAATAATTGATTTTATCATTTAAATTTAATTTCTATTCAATAGTAATAATAATAAAATAAAAAGAGAGCATCACTCAAATAAATGACAATTAAATTTATAGACGCTTCAACTTACTTTAAGTTACATACTAATTTTTTAAAAAAATAATATTAGAAAATTGATGTTCTAATCTTTCTATTTTTTTCATGTCAGTCAAAAAAAAAATCTTGTATTATTTTGAGTTTTTTTTTTTTTACTTTTCTTGTGTGAGAGATTAAAATATTTAGCCTTGCTCAATTCTTTACAATGTAACTTGATATTGATCCTAGTTTGAGAGTGACTCTATTGCGCTTGTATCATTTTGCTAATAGAAAGTTTCCTAGTAACTAATTTTTTTGGGATTGATTTATATTCAATTTGTGCAATTTATTGGCATGTCAATTTAAATATTATTTGGTCTTGCTTTACTTTTCATATTTAAACAATTGTAGTAGGTCTTGATGTAATGATTATTTATCAAATATAACTAACTAATCAATTTATTAAAAAAAATTGAAACCATATTTTACTCTAGGTAAAATATTTAAATTTTAATAATGAGTTATTGTCGCCAATTTACCCTTCTTATTTCTTAACTTAACGTTATCTACTTTTTAATAAAATTAAATTGCACCAGTTATATCCTCCATCGAATTTTTCCCGCCTGTCCCTTTTGGCTTCTACACACACAGAGGCAGCATTTTGTACTGATTATAAAAACCAAAAGCAAAAAGTAAATAAAATATTATTTAAAATTAGTATGCCATCCAAAGAAGATTTTCTTTGGAATGCATACAGATTAATTTCTTTACAAGAGTTGTGCAAGCAATTTACATTTAATATCATTTAAAATTTACTCTCTTCATGCCATATTAATTGATGTTTAAGGTTTTTTCACACAAATTAAGAAAGACAATAAATAAGTTATTTAGTAAAATAATTTTATTAAAATATCCTCGCTCCCCTTGTCAAAAATTGATTGGCAAAACCTTCAAAAATCATTAAGTTCATATATTTATTTAGGAAAACTTTGAAATAAAAGTGTTAATGTTTCATTGAAAATTGAAAACATCAATCAATATAAAATATTTTTTAAATGCTAAAACATCAATCAAAATGGAACGGAGGGAATATTTTATTGAAGAATATTAATTATCAATATTGAAATTATTTCATTACAATATTAGTTACCTAAATGATTAAAGAAATTTTTTAATTTAATTTATTGAATTAATTGTGCTCAAATAAGTATAATTTGCACATATAATCTTGAATAAATTATTTCACCATTATTGCTGTTTAAGTATATGATTTGTTAATTTTTTGTATTATATTTATAGTAAGTATTTATTATGGATATCATTTCAAAAATTTAGACCAAATAAAAGTTTTGATTGCATAGCGTAACATCTTGGGAATATAATCTTCAATGATGTGCAAATTATTAATTTATTAAAATATTCTTTTAAAATTACCTAAATATAGTAAAACAAAAAATATTTTTAGAGAAAAAAATGAATATGATAGTGGTACATAATATGAAACTATTACTATTTGGTATTAGTATTGGTGTTAGTAGTACTCGGAAAATAAATCTTCTTCTTCTTCTTCTTCTTTGAGTATTTTCATGTACTAGGTAAAGAATTCCTATTAATAAACGACGGAAAAAAAAAAGAGGAAGGAAATATTTTATGACACTATTCAGATTTAAATTATCATATAATGAAAGTGAATAAATAAATAAATTGATATAACAATAAAATTAATTAATGGCTTACCTTTTTCATCGCCAACAAAATATGTATTAAACACAAAGTATGAAGAATTTCATGAAACACATAAATTTTAAAATGATTTAAGAATGCAGTCAAAAAAGTGAGAGATTATCACAAAAGTTAAAAACAAAAAAAATGATAAAAAAAATTGAGAATAATAACATAGACTCATTACTTATCTTTTCCTGTTAGAGTCAGCAAAACATGTTCTATACTAAGAAGAAAGAATTTCATAGATTAGGTGAAATGAGAGAATAATAGAAACATCAATTTATAACATCAACAGAATAGACTGGGAGTTTACCCTTTTCGGTATCATGCCCTAAGCATATCAAAGGAAGAAATTGAAGAATATGGACATATGGAAGATCTTCAATTTTGATTTTTTGATATATAAACATAGAGAAAAACAATAATCATTATAAATATATTAGTTGTAATTGCCTTTATTAATTCAAATTCAAATTAAAAAATATTATCATAATTACCATGATTATAAATAACATTCAATAAAATTTGTAAAATTGATTTTCTTGTTATATAAAACCAAAATCAATTTAAGATTCAATTATTTAATTGATAATTTAAGTAGAATATATATTTATTATAAACACCTTAATTATAAATGCTTTAATTATAAATGTCTTAATTACTATAATTAAATATAATAGTATATTTATATGAATCAAAAATAAAAAATAAAAAAAATATATGAAATTTAAGTGGGAAAAGAATAAATATGGTGTTGCCACGTAGCATTTTTCTATATTATAAAATCTTCTTTTGTAATATATAATAGATAATAGATTCTACAAACTTTATTTACTTTATAAAACATTTAAATTTAATAAATAAGGTTAACAAAATTTAATATTCATAAAAAATATTTAATTTTTTAATTGCTTGAAATTTTTGTCTATTTTTTGTTTTAAATTTAATAAATAAGGTTAACAAAATTTAATATTCATAAAATATTAGGATTTACGATTTTTGTATTAAATATCTCACTTTTATTTTTCAAAACATTATTTCCTAAATTTAGTTAATTCTATCTATTTTTATATTATAAATCTAATATTTAATTTTGAAATACAAATATTTTTATATTATAACCACATGACATCTCTTGTATTAAATTAGTTAATTTGTGGACCGATGCGATGTGCGGAGAATTAGCATTTGGTTATTATTTTGATTCTGATTAATATAAATAAAAAAATGTTTGTAACGTAATTATATCTTTTATTAATATGTAATTTCAAGTGTAATCAGATATCAAGTTTATTCTAAATTGTTTCCTTAAAAAATTTGATTCCTAATTTATTTTGAAATTACTTACATGTGGAGCTTTCCTTTTGCAAATTATTATAAAATAATTGTAGAGGTGTCATTTTTTAAAAAATTTAATGGCAATTAATCTATCACACATATCATGATTTCAATAAATAGGTTGATGAAATTAAATGTTAAACTAATTGTTTGATAAATTTTGTGTTTATCACACAATTAGATTTTAGATATTTGCTAATTTTAAATCTCCTTTTTATTTAAAAACTGCCCATTTTAAAACTACCCATTTCTTTCTAACATTTTAAAACTCATTTTGATTTTAAAACTGCTCACATTTAAATTTTAAAATTGCGCTCACATTTTAAGCTCATATCTATTTTAACACTACGCATGTTTAAATTTTAAAAATATTGATTTTATATATATGTCAATATAATGCATTTGATTTAACCTTTCCTTTTTCAATTAAGATTTCCTTTTATTTAGCATTTTCTATTGCATTTTAATGATATGTATGTTTACTTCTTATTTAGTGTTTCCTTTTATTTCTATTTTGATTTGATTTAATAAATTTTTTCACTCATATATATATATATATATATATTGTTGTATATTTCATTTGATTTAGTGTTTCTTTTTTTTTTTTTGGTAGCTTAGCACATTTCCTTTTATTTCTATATGATTTAATAATTTTTAACATTTGCATGAATTTTGCAATTCAATAATAATTTAAAAGAACCATAGGGATAATTCAATTTCTATTTCTCTCTTTTCAATTTGAAGGAGATAATTCAAATAACATGTTGAGTTTAATGTGCATAATAATTCAATAATTATTTGAAAATGAAAACTCATCCAAAATAAAAATTAATCAAAAAACTCAATATATTTAGTGTTTCCTTTTAATTCTACTTGATCTAATATTTTTTAACTTATATATATATATTGGTATATTGCATGTGATTTAGTGTTTCCTTTTTTGGGAGGGGGGGAGGCTAGTGTTTTCTTTTATTTATATTTGATTTAATAATTTTTACCCTTTCCCTGAATTTTGCAATTTAATAATAATTGGGAAAGAAACATGGGAATAATTAAATTTTTATTTCTATTTTCAATATGAAGGGGATAATTCAAATAACATGTTGAGTTAATGAGAATAATAATTCAATAATTATTTAAAAATGAAAACTCATCCAAAAATAAAAATTAATCAAAAAATTCAATATATTTGGTGTTCCTTTTATTTCTATTTTGATTTGATTTAATATTTTTTTAACTTATATATATATATATATATATATATATATATATATATATTTTAAATTAGTTAGATATCAAGTTTATTTTTTGTTGTTTCCTTAAAACAATTGATTTATATTTATTGCAATGTTGTACAGTTACCATTTTTATCATATATAACATTTATTCTGATTCTCTAATATTTCATGTCTTAATTGTTTATAAATTGTGTCATAATTATCCATAAATTGATTTGTATGCAAATGAATATGAGGTTGACACATAAGCAAAAAAAAGACGAGAGAAATGATCTGGTGTTGCCAAATGGGATGAGATTCCATGTGAATTGCTCCAGAGGTTGACACATGGAGCTTTTCTTTTTTAGATTATTTTCAATCGTATATATAATAGATAATAGATGATTAACAAATAATTAAGTCAAATGATCAATAGAATTTTTAATTATAATTAAGGTTGGTATTTAAAAGGTAGGTATTTGATAGAATTTTCAAATTCAAAATTCAAATATAGCTATTTAAAACTCATTAATATAATAATTATAATTATAGTCTACAACTAAACCAAATATTCATGAAGCATCATATAATGACACGTGTTATCCAAAAAAATATTTGTAGTGATTTCTAATAATACAAGTTAATGTTTTTATTTTTTTTAAAATCATTCTTGATAAATTCAAAATATATCTATATTTAACAAAAATCATTTGTTAATACAAATTTAAAATATATAAGCAACATTTAAATATTTTACATAAAAATACATTAATATCTAAATTATTGTGATAGAAATTACAATTTAATTAAATAATTTTTAATATAATTTATCTTGATTATAATTTACTCTTTTACAATGAACAATGGCTTTATAATATTATTGATAAAATACTTTTAAATTTTATAGGGATAAAAATATATTTAAATATATTTTTTAAATAAAAATACAAAATGATATTAACTAAGATAGATATAATTAATATATATTTTAATTTATCTTCTCAATATGGAACTAATTTCTTTTTAATTCATAAAATAAAAAATTATATTTTGAATTAAGATTATTTTCTAATTTGTTTTCTCGATATGGAAATTTATACTAGATTCAAATTAAGATTATTTTAAATTATGGTAAATAATTTTAGAAACTTTTCCATATAGAATAATTCTATATTTTATTATTATCTTGTTAATTAAATTTTTAATATTCTACAATAATGACATTATATTTTGACCATTAATAAATTATATTGTTATTGTTAATATTATTTCTCATATAATTCATAATAAATGTTTAACTAACATAATTAATTCGTGACAACAAATTAATAAATCATATTTTGATTTAAAATAAATTAAATTCTAATCATATTATTTGATGCTTAAAGTATCACGCATAAATTATAAATTTTATATAAATAAATTAAAAATGTCAATTAAATTTAATATAAATAAAGTAAAAAATATCAATTCTTAAATTAAAAATAACAAATAATTTTGAAAAAATCATTATAAATAAATTTGAGAATCCATTCATAGGCTTGGATTATACGTGGTGAATCAAGAATAACTTTCAAGGTTTGGATGACATGTGTCATACACATGACACCTGTCTTTCATTGTTTAATATAGGAAATTTATCTTTTTATGTTTGATGTCTCCACCTTTTATGTCTTCAACCGGTCCATAAAACATCATTAGGACTTCTTCAATTGCATAGAAAAAATTGGAAAGAAAGCGATATGTGTTTTTATATAGCTTCTACATTAGCAAGAAAATAAGAAAGATTATTTGAAGAAAATAGTACGAGGAAATAACAAAGTAAAAGCAAAAAAAAAATATGAGAATATGAAAAATATCAAGTTTATAAGATGAGAAAAGGCTACAATATGAAAATTTAAAAGACAGAAATTAATAATGTATAGATAATAATTATAAAGTAATGAAAAAATTGAGAAATTATAATAATATCTTTCAATCAATACCTTTAAAATTATCTATGATACACAAAAGAGTCTCGCATACCTGCAAATATATACCAACCAATAATGATCAACTCCATCACAAATAACAAAAAAATGAAAAAATAAATATAAGAAAAAAGGATTACAATTGCATGAACAAAAGAATTACTAATGAAAGAACTAATTCTAACAGAAAAAAAAAAAAAACCTAATTTGTGGGAGAGAAAAAACACAAATCAAAACACAGAGAAAGAAAGGAAGTTGATTTGATAATTAAAAAATTGAAGAGTCAATTTGAAGGGACAATGATAACTAAAAAGATAAGATCAATCAAAATATAAAAGATAGAAGGAAATGATGTATATCAGAGAAGAAAGATTCTACACAAATAGAAAGTGAAAAAGTAGATAGTGCAAAATTGTTATTCATAGACACACGTATATATAAATGTTGTAAACACCTTAATTATAAATGTGTTAATTACTATAATTATAAATAACATTCTATAAATTTTGAATATTGATTATCTTGTTATATAAAATCAAAATTCATTTAAGATTTAATGATTAATCAAAATCACAAAAAAAAAAGCATGATAATCATATCTTTTTTTATAAACATGATATAATATATTATCTCATATTGCAATTTGTAGGGCAATTTATTTTCTATTTGCAATAAAAAAATTGTAATTTAATAATTGTATTGAAGAGTAATCAATAAATAAATTTAAAAAGAATTTATTATATATTATAAATACTTTAATTATCATAATAAAAATATTATCATAATTATCGTGATTATAAATAACATTCAATAAAATTTGAGAAATTAATTTTCTTGTTATATAAAATAAAAATTAATTTAAGATTTAATTATTTCATTGACAAATTTAAGTAGAATATATAATAGATTATAAACGCCTTAATTATAAATGTCTTACTTATAAACATCTTAATTATTATAATTAAATATAATAATGTATTTATATAAATAAAAAAATAAAACAAAAAAATATGTGAAATTTAGGCAAAAAAAAATAAACATGATATTGTCACATGACATTTTTTTATATTATAAATTTTTTTTATAATATATAATAGATTTTAACTCGTGCTTGCACGTTCCACAGTTTTTATAAGTTTTTCGTAATTATATTATTGAATTATATATAGGGGTGGAAATAGGCCAGGCCACCTATCAGGGACCTATGGCTTGGCCTACATAAGGCCTAACCTGGTCTGACTCGTTTATTAAAAAGGCCAGACTTAGGCTTTGCAAAAAGTCTATTTAGATAAAAAGGATAGTCCTTAGGCCTTAAAAAAAGCTTATTAAGCCTAACAGGCCAGTCTATATATAGGGGTGTCAAAACGGATCAACCCGACCCAACCCACCCCGCCTCACCCGCAACCCATCGAAAAGCAGGTTAGGTTGGGTTGAACTCGTTTTTTGATTGGGTTGGGAATCCCAACCGAACTCAACCGG
The DNA here is from genome assembly GCA_004329165.1 of Spatholobus suberectus. Lineage (NCBI taxonomy): Eukaryota > Viridiplantae > Streptophyta > Magnoliopsida > Fabales > Fabaceae > Spatholobus > Spatholobus suberectus. The sequence continues at coordinate 61,568,283 of CM014729.1, forward strand.
TGGCAGGTTGGTAGGTTAAATTGGGTTGACCCATCAACCCATTAAAAAATTATAAGTTTTTTTTCTTTAATTTTTTTCAAAATTTTATGATCAAATATAAAATTAAAAAAGACAAAAAAATGTTATAAAATTAGTGAATAAAAAACCTACTTAATACTTAAGAAATGATCAATTTATCATAAACTTTAAGTAATAATTTTTATTTGTCCTAAATTCTAATGATCACCAAAATTTGTCTTTTTGTCTTGGGACTTCACATATGACATATTTAAATAAAAAAAAACTATAATATCAAATATTACATGATATAATATCAACTCAAAAGTTCAAGCTATTAAAAAAAAAAAACTCAACCCGACAGGCCAACCCAACCCGTGATTTGGCTTGTCGGGTTGGCGAGTTAAATGAGTTGGGTTATGTTGGTTGGAGGGTTGACACACATAACCCAACCCAACCCGTTTTGTCAGGTTATGCGGGTTGGACCCATATTACCACCCCTATATATATATATATATATATATATATATATATATATATATATATATATATATAATTATATATATATATATAATTATATTATATTATATACACATAATTATATATAATACATATATTGCATATAATAATATAAAAGAATATGTATTTTTTAACAAACTTTTTTAGTTCAATAGATCTTTTTAGACCAATAAATCTATTTAGGCTAATAGGCTTATCAGCCTTTTTATAGACTAAGAAAATAGACTTTTAAATAAGTTTACGGGCTAGGCCAGGCCCAGATTTTCAAAAAAAACCTATAATAAGTAAATAAGCTAAGCTCAGGTTTTATATTTTTAATGAAGACCAGACTTAGGCACTGTCTGACCTAGCCTATTTTCACCCTTAATTATATATACCGATTGGATTCTTTAGTGGTGCCTTAGTGCCTTGTAAATACTTCAATCAACACGTGCCTTATGCACAAACAGATTCGAGCTTGACGAAACTGCAAGCGCGGGTAACGCATTGAGAAGTTGCCAGTGGAATCGTCTTAGGAGCCACAAATTCGATCAGTTAATAATTTTGTCCTTGTCAAAGGGAATTCGAATTATTTGTAGATTTTGAACTTCTATGCGAGTGTATTTTTGCTCAGTCAATGAATTTTCTTTAAACATAAAAAAAAATACCTAGCGATAAATTTACAATATACATAGATTTATAAAACATTTTTGATAAGTTTTAATGAATTAATTTGAAAAATATTACGAAAAAATAACCTATATGTATATAATTTCTTGTGGTTCATGTTTTGGATGGTTTAAATGAAAAAAATTAAATGAATATACTAATTTTATTGGGTTTTTAATATAGGAAAAATGAGTACTAAAGAAGAGCTACTACAAAAAAATAGGTATTTTCTGGCGGTTTATTTGTGGGAGTCACAATAAACTGCCAGAAAATATTACATTTGATGGCAGATTGTATAACTGCTACAAATGGTTACAATTTTTGGCCGTTAGAAACTGCCACAATATTTTAAATAGTTTTATTTTTATTTTTTGACAAACGTCCGTAGTGCGTGTCACCTAACAACTCTTATCAGTGGATGAGGTGGCATGTGTTTAAAGTTTAATGTCACTTAAGAACATATAATATATTAAAAATATTAAAAAAAAAAAAGCCCCTAACGAGACTCTTTTCTCTCGTTCCCGTTCTCGTGCTCTCAAACTCCTTTCTCTCTACATCGATCCCTAATAGAAACCCTATCACCTTCATGCCGGTAACTCCGATTCACTAAACAAATTCTATAGTTTCAGGGAAGGTCGGTTTGATGATTGGGTGCACGAAGTGTCCAATTGGTTATTTTGAGATTCTTTCAACCTATCTCAGTGTATGATGGTGAATTGAAAGTTTTACGAGGTTTTTTTATCCTTTTGAGATCCAAAGAAAATTGTTTAGGGTTCGAACCTATTCTCTCTTTATGATTATTTGGATTATGACTATGGCTCTCAAGTAGCTTCAATCTGCCATTGCCAAGGTCGATTCCTCTGCATCATGAAGCTCCAGAGTGCCATCAAGTTCAATTGCAGAGGCCTGCTTCCTTATTTCTCTTTTTCTTTTTTTACTTCTTATTTTGATTATTTGCTGATAACTAGTATTTATCTTTATTGCATCTTTTACAGTAAAAATGTAGATTTCATCTTTATCTAAATATGCTGGTTTCAGTTACATGTGGCGATAAACATGTTAGAGATGAGAGAAAAATTTACATGTTACCACTTGAGTTGCTAATGTTCTTAAATTAGAATATTTTTTAGCTTGGATTCCCTAAATTCTTCTCAGAAACCTATATTTATTGAGAAGTAATTTAAATTTCCATGTAGGCTTTTTTCCAATGTTTCCTCAACTAAGGGGTTTTGGGTAGTGTTCAATCATTCAATGACCAACATTTTAAATGGGGTGACAATCTCCTGGTGGTTTATAGCTTCAGTCTCAAATCTCAAACATATCGAAACAAAGAGTTATATGAAAATATGTAAAGATCCTCATCGAAAATTTCATTCTTATTTTTATTTCCTAATCTTCTTTGCACCATAGATAGCTTCTAAAATGCTTTTGGAGAAAACAGTAAGTATTTAGTTTGTCTAGCACTCTTCATGTGTATGAGCTGTAACAGAGCATTGAGATCTAACCGATTCACTACTTACTAGTGTTGAGCATTTTTGCAGTTTTAAATATAATTCACTTATTGTTCCAACATTTTTTTGTGTGATAGAATTCTATGTATTGATCTTCTCAATCTGATTGATCACACTAATCTGCATGGTTCAACAATTGACTTCATGCCAATCCAGACTGTTAATTGTTATGCGAGCCTTTGTTTTCATTCTGTAGAATTGATATCTAATGAAGTTCTATATATACATTGGTTCAGTTACTCTAGTTCTATGTATACATTAGTTCATTTTTCCAATTTCAGCGTTACTTCTTCAGGTAGTTTTATAAGTCTGTCCATAAGACTGACTACCAGACTTTGTGCATTATATTTATTGCTGTGAGTGGTACACTCCTTATAGAAGAATATGTTCTTTTTAGTGTGGATTTACCTTTCTTCCTCTGAAGTTTTGACTTTCCTTTTTAGATCCAAAGTACAAATTTAAAGTCCCAAGAACTAAATTTTTCTGAACCTAATATAAGTGATCTGATATTTAGATGTGTCTGTAAGATCTCGACTATGGCATTTTGCTTTAATGCACTTGCGAACAAATAAATGTTAAATTATCAATATATGACTCATCTTCATATTTGTGTAGGTTGATGCAGTCGTTCTCTCATTCAAACTAAAGCTACTGTCAGGATACCCCTAAGTGACTCCACCTCCTCTTCTTTCAATTCGAACCCCTTGTGGAGATCTATGGCCACTTTTACCAGAACGTAACTCTTTCTTTTTCCACGCCACCACAAAAATAATAATTATATATTATACTTGTTCCTCTTCTTGTTGTTTGCTGTTGTTTTGCTGGCAGGAAACCTCTTCTTTCAATTCCAACCCCTTAATGCATGTAAGGCACAAGATAAACACAAGAACGGGGGTTGAATTATGTTAAGACCAATTATCACAATCTTTTGAACTTTTTTTGAAGAAGCTTAATAAATAAAATTGGATCAGAAAGATTTTCAAAACGTTTTAAAGAAGGCAAACGTAAGAAGAAAGAACAAATAAAAAGGCACACAGATTTTATACTAGTTCGTCTCACCTTAGAGACTACGTCCAGTTCTTGGCAACAACTAAGTTTTACTAACTTTACACGTTACAAGTATTATTTCTACAAGTCTCTTCAGGTTCAAACTCAGGTAGTCTTTCACTTGCCTCTCCAAGCAAACACCCAAGTATTTTTTAAAACAAACCTCTTCAGGCTTCAACCAATCTCGTAGAGAAAGAGATTTGTATGAGTTTACCTCACTGAGTTTACCGTCTTATTAGATGAATAAACAATGAAGTTCAACTACAGATATTCAAAAACTGTTTTTGCAAAGGCTTTTTGTTTTATCAAAGCAGTTATGAGTATTTTGATTCAACAGCAAATATATCAACAACACTTGTAGATTTTTTGAACAACAGTTTGAAGGAAGTCTCTTTTTCTATTTATAGGCTTCTCCAAAAGTATCCGTTGAGTATTTTGTAGGAGACGGTCTTCGTCTAATGAAAAAAGTCGTTAGAGCATTAATTGTTGCATTTAATGTTTTTTACCAACTTGTCATATGATAAGATAAAGCAGTTTGCTTATCTTTTTTATTCTTGTACTCAATCTTTTAGCAGTTGTCATGTTTGCTTTCCCGTTTTGTTAATCGCACACATATTTCTTTTTTTCGCTGACTTTCCTCGAGAGTAGGTATATAGGCTTTATACATATTGCTTTGTGCTCTAATTGATATGCAGATCTTTTTAGAGCATAGACATCGTCTGTAAGCTTTGTTAGTTAAATAGTTTATACATATAAAGATAAGTCGACATTTAGTTTTAAAAATATCATCAGACAATATATTGCGAACTAGAGATCAGATGATAAAGTGAATTCACACACTTTTAACTGTTTGTTATTATCAAAATATTTGTGGATTATAAATTTGTCCTTTATTTTAACAATCTCTCCCTTTTTGATGATGACAAACAATTTTCAATTTTCTATGAAAGTTCTTTTTGATTAGTGAATTGTAAACAAACACATAAGTATTTGAAATAAGCCAGACAATATTATTCAACGTAAGTTTCATCAAAATAAAATATACTCCCCTTAAGATCAATATCTTTATACTCTTTTTTGTCTTTTATCTTTCTCCCCCTTTTAGCATCATCAATCAGAGGATTCAGAGTTAGAAGGTGTAGACGATGAGCCAAGGTCACTCTTGAAGCTCTGTGCCAGCTTGGCCAACAAAACTTCTGCACATTTATGTTTTCTGCGTTCTTTTTGAAGATTAGTTTCAAGACGGAGCATGGTTTGCTTCAATTCATTGAAGGCTTGTCTGTCGTCTGAAGGTGCAGGTGCAAAGCTAGTAGCTACTTCATCAGCTGGTTCTTCTACAAAACATAAGCTAAAAACATATGGTACAGGAGGACTACAGAACCAAAAGTGACCACAGGGTAAATATAATTCAAAGGTTTCAGAGGAGAAGAAGATATAGGTGAAGGGTTGATTGAGGGATAGTTGGTTTTGGGGGTTGGGTGTAGAGGTGGAGGGAGACGGAGATACTTGCATCCAGTGACCCGTCGGACGTAGTGCAGCTTCATGACTTAGCATACTCTTTTCATTAGCAAAGAGGCCAGAGAAGTGTTTAAGCGCTTCAACATGGTCTTGCAACCTTTTGCGGTCTATGCTTCAAAGAGTCGCTTTTCCTTTTAATTCTACCAGTTGTACAGATGAAAGTGCTCTTTGTCGAATCATCAAGTGCCTCAGGGGTTACGCCTAAACTTCGATTCTTTTCCTTTCCCATAGACAAATTTTGGCATGGATAATTCTTCTAACAAGCATATGCGAAAAGTAGTCCACGGCTTCATAAGGAGCCTCATGTGAGTAATCATGAATCTAGGCAAGCCTAGATAATGGTCTGGACACCTTCGCTCACAGATAGCACGCTGCAACGAGATCTGCATCTTCTCTTGCAGGAAGTTGTTCATCACTCTCCCTAATTCCCAGTCATCATCACCTATCCACCAATCTTCAAAGTCTGGGCTATCTTTTGGACGGATGGCGGAGGATAAGTTTTGATCATCCCATGACAAAACGGATAAATGATTTTGGGCTTGTGATGGTATGTTCTGCACATAATCAGATACTCTGAGTAGTTGTATTTCAGAATGAAGGGAGAAGTGTGAGAAAGAATCCCACGTTGTCTCCATACTTCGTATCTGGTTGGGAATTTGGTTCTTGTTGACGATGGATAGATGAAGATCGGAGCGTCTAACAGAGTACTGTAGCCTTCCTCCCAAATGTATGGGTTGATGTGTAGCTCATATGACATGGCTGAGGTAGCTTTTTCTTCAATGATGGGGAATTTTTCAGCATACCCATGGCAAACTAGAAAAGGCCATTCTTCTCTAACGAGAGTCGTCCACATCCTAGGGTTGTTAACTTCACCTAGTTCATAATTAATTGAAGATTAAAGTAGCTCTGGGTTAAAAGGTTCTGGTAAGCAATATTCTTTCGTCGTTCCACTCTAACGTGACTCAAGCTGCTCAAAGTAAATCATTGCATGCCTTTGGAGACGTTTAGACGGAGGCAGTTCAGAGCGATAGTCTTCTGGTGCCATTTCGTCTATCATCAGTCCAGCTCCTCTAGACGAAGTTCCTTCTACTTCACGTTCCGCGAAGGAAACAAAGAGTGGAACAGCCCTTGTAGGCTGGTCGAGGCTAGGTGCAACTGTTAGGTCAACAGAAAGATGGTTGAAGACTTGAGATAAAAAAACAAATTGTGCAACTTCCCAAAAGAGAGATCTAAGTAATCTACCTTTTGAGGTAGCAGCTATGTCCTCTTGTGTAAGCATTTCTTGCTCATCATGCTCTGCAAGGGCTGTTTGTAGCGAGTGTTCAATTATAGATTAAGCACTGCTTTCTCAATCTGTTCTTGTTTAACTTCAGCTAGTTTTTCTGCTTCTTCTTTCTTCTTTCTTCTTCTTTTCAGTCCTTTTTGATTCAGCTCAGCTCTCTTGAGCTATTTTTCTTCTTGAGCCTTTGTTTTTGGTGCTAGAATTGTTTTGGATACTGAGAGCTTTTTAGATGGTGGTGCAGACAGAGTAGGTTCAAAAGATGTAGGTGATGGAGGTGGTAGTTCTGACGGAGGGGCAGAAATGGTTGTGCTTGGAGTAGGCAAAAGTGTGTTGATGAAGAGGTCATCATTTGAGTCGAGTTGGGGAGTTGGTTTGGATCTCAGACGAATGGTTAATGGTTTTTGTTTCTTATGAGGTGGAGACGAAAAGGTTTAAGGTTTGGTCTGTTTGGGTTAAAGGTCTTTTGATTGGTAACTTAGGCTTTTGTGGCTTGGTCTGTTTGGGTTATGTTTGAGAGGATTGGGGCTTTCGTCTGTGTTGGAGGTTGACTAGGCGCAGTACCAGTAGAGGGGTCAGCAGACCATCCCACTTTAAATGTAGTTCCAACAACTTCTTCTGGTGGTTCTTTCTTTATCAATACCAACTCTGTATGTCTTGCAACATACCCAGAGAAGAGATGTGCAATCCTTATCCTCCAGATGATGGATACATTGATCTCAGAACCCTGTTTCATCTTTTCTAACCCAGATTCTCTTATACCTGCCAGACAGATGATTTACGTGAAGAGCATGGCGTAGGGGATAGGATGCTTCTGCTTGCTCTAGACACTTTCCTTTAACTTGGAGAGACATGATCTCCAGTTGTCCAAAATTAAGGCAGGCAAATTGACCTTCTAACCCGTCATCATTTTGTAGATGCAGAACCTGTCCTTGGCGGTTACGTTATCCTTTGAACCTTTTCTGGGTAGGATAATGTGCAGCAAGATGTTGTAGAGAAGTCGGCATATAGGCTTCATGTGTGAAGCGTATAAGACCTTCCTTAGAACATCCTTGTTCTCAGTTTGAGGCCTGAGCTTTCCATATAATGCCTTGTCGACAGTTTCTGGGGTTATGACCTTTTCCCAATCTTTAGTAAACAGGTCACCCTTCTCTTTACAGTTAGACACTGCAGCAATGGCGTCGGTAGAGACGATGATGGCTTTATTGTTGATGGTTCCAGTGATAGTTCTGTTGACTTCAGATGCAGAGGCTTAGAAGTATGCATATGGTGCATGATACCAGGAAGTTTTCTTTTGCACAAAGGCTTCCCATCTGACATTCTGGATAAACATTTGCAGAGGAAATCCTTCTTCCTCAAGTTTTTGCAAGTCAACCCATTTTCGAGCAACGAAGTCACTTTCTGAAAATCTCTCTATGGGCACAAGTTGTTTTTAGGCGGCCATGAGTGTGAGTTTGAGGGAAAGGGATTTGAAAGTAAAGGTAATGAATAGGGTTTTAGTTTAGGAAGTTTGAGAGGTTTTTCAAAGAGTGTAAAGAGAAAGAAAGAACGGTAAGTTTGAATAAAAAGAAGGTTTTGAAAATACTGAAAAGACGTGCATTAATGGTGACTTGATGTAGCAGGGAATATGGTGCACGCTTCTTGGGTGGTTATCGAGGGTAACCAATAAAGAGAATATCAAACTTAATCATCTTAAAAACTTTTCATATTCTCAGACAATCGGGTTAATAAGACGAAGTGGGATAAGACAATATAGAGTAAAACGAAATATAGTAAGACGAATTGTAAATAATCAAATGAGACGATGCTTTTAAGACGGTCTATTCTTGTAAAACTTTCATGTGCAGGTTTTCTAAGATGAAGTTAAAACGTTATGCAAGTAGAGCTTTTGTAAAGATGCCTATTAATGGTCTATATTGATAAACTTAATTTCAAAAACACCTTTTTGAACATAATCTCAAATAAAATGATGTCTTATTTCTATATACTTAGCTTTAGAATGCTGAATTGGGTTTTTAGATAAATTTATTGCACTAATGTTGTCACATAACACAGGAATGTCATGTTCAAAGCTAGAGTAATCTTCAAGTTGGTATTTTACCCATAGGAGTTGTGAGCAGCAACTTGCAGCAGATACATATTCTACTTCAACAATGAATAATGCAATTGAGTTCTACTTTTTGCTAGTCCAGGATATAAGACATGGTTCGATAAAGTGACATCCACCACTTATGCTTTTTTGTTCAAGTCTATCACCAGCATAGTCTGCATCATAGTATCCTATTAACCTGAAATCTTTGTTTTTCTCATAGAAAAGACTAAGGTTAGATGTACCAACAAGATATCTAAAAATTCTTTTGACAACTTTTAGACGAGACTCTCTAGGATCATATTGAAATCTAGCACATAAACAGACGCTATGTATGATATCTGGTCTACTTACAATTAAACAGAGAAGTGAGCCAATCATACCTCTATAGATAGTCTGATCTACAGGTTTACTTGATTCGTCCTTTGTTAAACCTACAGATGGATGCATTGGTGTGCTCGTAGGTTTTGACTCATTCATCTTATATTTCTAAAGTAATTCTTTTGTATATTTTTGTTGATGAATATATATACCCTTCTCTTTTTGTTTAACTTGTAATCCAAGGAAGAATTTTAATTCTCCCATCATGCTTATCTTAAATTCACTCTGCATCAAATCTGAGAATTCCTTACATAAAGTTTCATTAGTAGCTCCAAAGATTATATCATCTACATAAATTTGAACTATAATGAAATCTTTGTTGAATTCCTTTCTAAAGAGAGTTGTATCTACTTTGTCTCTTATGAACCCATTTTCAATAAGAAAACTGTTCAGTCTGTCATACCAGGCACGAGGTGCTTGTTTAAGACCATACAAAGCCTTTTTTAAGTTTAAAGACATGGTCTACGAGGTTTGGATCCTCAAAGCCAAGAGATTGTCGAACATAAACTTCTTCCTCGATAAAACCATTTAAAAACGCACTTTTTACGTCCATTTGAAAAAGCTTAATGTTTTTATGAGTGATAAAGGCAAGGATAATTCTAATAACTTCTAATCTAGCAACAAGAGCAAAGGTTTCAGTGAAATCAATACCTTCTTGTTGATTATAACCTTGAGTCACTAACCTTGCTTTGTTTCTGATTACTTTACCATTTTCGTCGAGCTTGTTGCGAAAAACCCATCTTGTTCCAATGATGCTCTTTTGTATTAGTTTGGGAAAAAGAATCCAAACATCATTTCTTGTGAATTGATGTAACTCTTCTTGCATTGCTATCACCCAGTCATCGTCTGTAAGTGCTTTATCTATCGTCTTAGGTTCAATTTTTGAGACTAAGGCACAAGACGCTTGATTCTTTAGTGATGACCTTGTCCTGATTCCTTCTATTCATTCTCCAATAATTTGATTTTGAGGATGATAGGTAACGAACTTCCAGTCTTTGTGAAATCCCTTCGTCTGGTTATTGGTCTGTTGTTGAGTTGTTTCTTCTGATTCTTTTGCTTCGTCTGTTCTATTTTGATTAGACGGTTCTATCTGTAAATCTGCAAAATCTTCTTCCAAATCTGATAGTCTCCTATCAGGGGTTAGTGTGTCATTAAATTTAACATATATAAATTCTTCTACAACAAAGGTTCTGGGATTGAATACTCTAAAATCCTTTGATGTATCAGAATATCCAAGAAAAACACATTTATCAGCCTCAGAGTCAAATTTTCCGAATTGATCTCTAGTGTTGAGAATATAACATTCATATCCAAAGGGGTGAAAGTGTGAAATGTTGGGTTTTCTACTTCTCCATAGTTCATAAGGAGTCTTTTTAATTAATGGTCTGATCAATATTCTGTTTTGAACGTAACATGCTGTGTTTACAGCTTCTGCCCAGAAGTACTTTGGGACTAAATTTTCATAGAGCATGGTTCTTGCCATCTCTTATAGGGTTCTATTTTTCCTTTCAACTATCCTGTTTTGTTAAGGTGTTCTCGGTAAGGAGAAGTTGTGAAAATTTCATTCTTTTCACAGAAGGATTTGAACTCAGCATTTTCAAATTCAGTTCTATGGTTACTTCTAATTGCAGTAATATAAAAACCTTTTTCATTTTGAACTCTCTTACAGAATATTTCAAACATATTAAAGGACTCATGTTTGTGGGCTAGGTAATAACCCATGCATATCTAGAATAGTCATCAATAATGACAAAACCATATTTTTTCCCACAAAGACTAAAAGTTTTAGTAGGTCCAAACATATCATATGTAGTAATTCTAATGGTTTGAAAGTGGAAACAACATCTTTTGATTTAAAAAAGGTTTTGATTTGTTTCCCTTTCTGACATGCTTCACAAAGAAGATGAGTTGTCCAAGAAATCTCAGGCAATCCTTTCACTAAACCATTTTTATATAACTTCAAAATATGTTTTAAATTGATATGCTCGAGTTTTTTGTGCCAAATCCATTTTTCATCTTCTTTGGTCATTAAGCAAGTTACATTTTGTTTATTCAAATCTTCAAACCTAATCTTATACAGATTGTTGTGTCTTTTGGCAGTAAAAAGAATAAATTCATCATTTCTTTTGACTATGCATGATTATTTGGTGAAGGATATAATAAATCTACTATCACAAATTGACTGATGCTAAGTAGATTGTATTTTAATCCTTTAACACACAGAACATTATCTATAGATGGAAGGAGAGACTTACCAACTTTACCTATTCCAATGATTTTTCCTTTTCATTTCCTCCAAAAGAGATTGTTCCTTCATGTGATTGGAGGTTTAGGAATATAGACATTTCTCCCGTCATGTGACGTGAGCATCCACTATCCACGTACTAGAATGAATCCCTTCTTTTTCCCATTAAAGATATCTACAATAGGAACTATTTGAGATTTTGGTACCTAAATACTTTTGGGTCCTTTTATGTTAGTCCCAAAGGTCCTATTTGACCCCTGTTTCCTTTTGTGTTGACATTTTTGCAATGAATGTCCATATTTTCTACAAAGGTTACAGAAGGTTGAATAGGGTTTAGAAGACGATGATTTAACACTCTTGTCTTCTACAAATCCAATCCTAGATTTGTCAGACGGAGATCTTCTATGTTTTAAAATCATTTGGAGTTTTGAATATTCGTCTACAAATTTGGTCAGATCATGTTTAAGACTAATGACCTCTTTCTTCAGTTTATCAAGGACAGAAAGAAGCATTGCCTTTTCAGGATCTGAAGCTAGACTCTTTTGCATTTTCATCAGATCACTCTGAGTATCTCATTTTCTAAAAGAGCTTCTTGATATTTTTCTTTATACTTTTTGTACTCAAGAGCAATCTTATGAGAATTAGCAAGAAGAATGTCATATAACATATCTTCGTCTTCAGATTCAAATTCACTGTCTTCAAACTCATGCAAAGAGTTGTTGTATTTAGGGTTTACCTTAGACGTTACTTCTTTTGCATCTGCCATGAGACAGATATTAGCCTTTTCATTGTCTGAGCTGCTACTGCTGTTGTCCAGATCTTCCTAGGTAGCTAGAAGATTTTTCTTCTTATATCTTTTCTTTGAACTCCATCCTTTCTTCATTTTTGGGCATTCAACCTTAGTATGTCCAGGTTTTTTGCATTCATAGCAGATAATTTCATTGTTTTCTTCTTGTGACTACTTTTTGTATCTGGTATCTTTCTTTTTGGAAGATTGCTTAAATCTGTCTTTATTTTTAAGCATCCTCTTGAACTTTTTGGTGATAAGGGAGGTCTCATCATCTGTTGAGCAGCTAGAGCTTTCGTCTAAGCTCTCAGATTCTTCAAATTAAACTTTCAACGCTTTGTTTCTTCTTTTGTTTTAATTTTTTCGTCTGCTCTTTTACTTGTTTCGCCAATCTTTAGGTCAACAGAGTCATTATTCTTGATTTTGTCTCTTTTGAATAAATGTATTTCATGTACTCTTAGTGCTCCCAATAACTCATCTAGAGTTAAAGTTTTCATATCCCTTGCTTCAGCTATGGCTGTAGCTTTGAGTTCCCGCACTTTAGGAAGACTGTCTAGGATCTTGAGATTATTTTGAGCCTTAGAGAACTCAATACCAAGACTTTGAAGTCCATTTAGAATTATTTGAAATCTTCCAAACATTTCATCAATGGTCTCAGTCTCTTCATGGTGAACATTTCATAATGTCTTTGAAGAGTTGTTGCTCTCTTGAGACAAACATCTTCCGTGCCTTCATGTGTTATGCGTATAGCATCCCACATTTTCTTAGTAGTTCTGCAATTGCAAAATTTATTATATTCAGTTTTTGATAAGGCACAAGTTATGATATACTTAGCTTTTGTGTTTTGTTGTAACAGATTGTAATCATTTTGATTGTATTCGATTTCTTGCTTGATTACAGCATGATCTCCATGTGTGATGATTATCCAGATACTGTAGTGAGTGGACTTGATATACATTTCCATTCTGTCCTTCCAGTATGCATAGTCTTTTCCATTAAAGGCTGGAGGCCTTGACAAGGAGGCTCTTTCAAGAATGAACTGTCCTTCAAGGTGTGCCATATGGATCTTTTTCCTCTATCACTTGTTAAGGTGCTCAACCCTTAGAGGCTGAGCTCTGATACCAATTGTAAGGCACAAACTAAACACAAGAAAAGGGGTTGAATTGTGTTAAGGCCAATTATCGCAATCCTTTGAACCTTTTTTGAAGAAGCTTAATAAATAAAACTGGATCAGAAAGATTTTCAAAACATTTTAAAGAAGGCAGACGAAAGAAGAAAGAATAAATAAAAGGGCACACAGATTTTATACTGGTACGTCTCACCCTAGAGACTACGTCCAGTTCTTGGCAACAACTAAGTTCCACTAACTTTACACGTTACAAGTATTCTTTCCACAAGCCTCTTCAGGCTCAAACCTAAGTAGTCTTTCACTTGCCTCTCCAAGCAAACACCCAAGTATTCTTTGAAACAAAGCCTCTTCAGGCTTCAACCAATCTCGTAGAGAAAAAGATTTGTGTGAGTTTACCTCACTGAGTTTAACGTCTTATCAGACGAATAAACAATGAAGTTCAACTACAAATATTCAAAAATTGTTTTTGCAAAGGCTTTTTGTTTTATCAAAGCAGTTATGAGTATTTTGATTCAACAACAAATATATCAACAATACTTGTAGATTTTTGAACAACAGCTTGAAGGAGGCCTCTTCTTCTATTTATAAGCTTCTCCAAAAGTATCCGTTGAGTATATTTTAGGAGACGGTCTTCATCTGATGAAAAGAGTCATTAGAGCATTAATTGTTGCATTTAATGCTTTTTACCAACTTGTCATATGATAAGATAAAGCAGCCTGCTTATTTTTTCTATTCTTGTACTCAATCTTTTAGCAGTTGTCATGTCCGCTTTCCCATTCTGTCAATCGCACACATATTCCTTCTTTTTCGTGACTTTCTTCGAGAATAGGTGTATAGGCTTTATATATATTGAGGTAGCTTTGCACTCTAATTGATATGCAGTCTTTTTAGAGCATAGACATTGTCCATAAGCTTTGTTAGTTAAATAGTTTATACATATAAAGATAAGTCGACATTCAGTTTTACAAACATAGACGATATACTGCGAACTAGAGATCAGATGATAAAGTGAATTCACACACTTTTAACTGTTTGTTATTATCAAAATATTTGCGGACTACAAATTTGTCCTTTATTTTAACAATGCTCTTACCTGGTGGTTTATCTAATGGTTTTCTTTGGTGTAAATCACAAAAATAATTCTTATTAACCCTATGTTTAATAAGTGTTTGTTTTGTAGAATATGATTACAGGAGCTGCCTAGATGGATGGTGGTATACTTGTTGTATCTGCACCTGATGAACCAATCCCTCAAACCAAGGAGCACATTCTTCTTGCTCGCCAAGTAGGTATTCTACTAAAGTGGTTTGTAAATAATCAAAGAATTTTCTTTTGCAATAAAGTTGATGTTGTTGATGATCCAGAGTTGTTAGAGCTTGTAGAAATAGAGTTCCGTGGTAGGGTGTTTCTCTAAGGCTTCATCTTCTATCTCTAGTCCCTACTTAGAAAATGAATAGACCTACATAAGTTGTTGTAGTCCTTGTGTTTGTTAAAACTTGAAAAATGTATTTATGTTAAAACTTACAAATTAATGGACGCTACAGATGCATACATTCCTGACACTGCTTTGCCAACTTGACAAGCCTTTCCTAATGCCCATTGAAGATGTATTCTCAATTCAGGTTAAAGGACTTGGACTTCACTTGTTTGTTTATTCTTTCAAAAAAATCCAATTCATTGAAGTAAAGATAAGCTTGGTTATAATATTCTTACAATGTGTTAGTCTTATATGTTTTTGTCATGTACCCTTTCTCTTCCTTTATAAGCATTGTTTAGGAAATGATCATGACACTATTTAAGAAATACAATTAATACCTTTCCTATATTAAAATTGTTTTTAATTTCCTAATATGCTCCTTCAGTTCACTCATCAACTATAGCAATTATTGGTGTGTTGAAATATCATAAGCATGTGGGACTATTAACACTTAAGGATATGTGGAATAGTGATTCATATTGGGTCTTCTTTTAATTGGGGACATTTCAACAATTTATTACTTGCTCTTCTAAATCTAATTAGGTGAAGATAAGGATAAAATTAAAAAATAGTGATTAATGCTGTCAAGGACCTTTTAAAAATTAAAAAGGAAAAGAGGCAGTATTTGTTAAGGCCTCACTGTTTATAGTGACATATATAATGCTTTAAAAGAAAGTGTTGCCTAATTTTAAATTATTTTTTTTCTTGTAATAGAGTATCAAAATTTCTATTTTTCAATGCTGTTAAGTTCTTTGAAAATATGCATTGATTTACTAAAAATCTAAAGCATGAAGATATTCAACGTGGTTAAGTTAGTTGCAGAGATCAACCTTTTTCTTTTCGTTAGACATTGTAGTTGCATGCAAGAGAATTGTATATTATCTGTATATGTTTTAGTGAAATTTGTAGAGTTTTGAATTCAAATTACTAAATTATCTATATAGATTTTGTAAAAACATACGAGAATTTTGAGGCGAAGATCTATGTACTCACACAGTAAATACTAAATAAAAATAGAAAGAGGATGCAATTTATGGCAGTTTTTAACTCGCCGAAAAAGCTAATTTTGAGAATGCAATTTCTGGTGGTTTCAAATCGCCAATAAATGCTAATAAAGATGAAATGAAGATGCAATTTTTGGGCGTTTTTAACCGCCAATAAATTTTTATTATTTTCTGACGGCAATACCAGCGACCGAATAAGTTCTACCAAAAACCGTTTTTAGCACACGTGGAACTGACAGTTATTTTAACCACTAAAAATGACATTTGTGGCGGTTTTTAACCACCAGAAACTACAATTTTAACCGCCAAAAATTGCATTTTTTTTTGTAATGAGCTTCAAATTACTAACTCAAACTTTGACCTTTCCTCCTTGTTTGGGTCATAACTTGGACTATACGAATGTGATTGAAGTAATCTTGATCTCTATGGAAATCTTAAACATAGATCTACACTTTTCATAAAAAGAGTTTGGCAAGATTAATCATGGATCATAGAGACAATGGAGCTTGAAGTTGAAACTAACGTGCTGTCTTGACAACACTAACATAGGTGCATTGTTTTTGAGCTCTTAAGTTGTAGATATCTAAACAACGTGAGACTAGCACCATTCTTTCATAGACAAAATTATCTACAATTTTTGTGAAGACATCGAAAGTCAATTTTGCTTATATCGCTCTTAGCAGATGAAAAACTGAACCAACACTGCACAAGTTTGCCCAACAGGCTTGACTGCCTCTTGGTGAGCCAACTTGGCCACTCAGCGAGGACCAGGCTCGTCCATCGCGAATACGTGCGCTCCTCCCTGTTCATTTCACGCCCAATAGGTGTATTGGTTGCCCAACGTGCCCGAAACCTATAGGGTACCTTCCATGGGCCTAGTGCGCAAAAAAGAAGTTTAAATCGGTCTGAATCAATATAAAGAGAAAAGAATCTCTATTATTCAATGTTTAATTTTTTTTTAGGACCGGAAGAGAGGAAAGAAGTGAAGACTCAATCTCTAGCCTTAGACTTAGGGGCTTCAAATTCGCTTCCTTGGGGTTTAATGGCATTCCTATCTTGTTCTTTTAATTTCTCTTTTGTGCTTAGTAACTTCATGAGTTTCTAAGTCCTTTTTTGGTTAGATTAAGATAAACCGTGATTGAACTCATTGTAATTTATTTTTCCTTCAAAACATTTTATTTGTTAATGCAATTCAATTGTTAATTTTGTACTTAATGCTTTTTTCTATACTTTACACCCATTTGAAATTGACCTGTAATTCAAACCTTACAATTGAGAAATTGGAGTTTGAACCGTTCCATCTGAATAATCATATAATTCTTGAACCTAGGGATAAAAAGAAAGGTTGTATGCTTTTGCATTAATTTTTTGCTCTTAATGCTTGTGACTAAGTTTGCTCACCTATAAGGGATTAAGATGCGAGATTAGGAACAAAGAATTTATCGCCTAAGAATTAGGGTTGAATTAATTTAGGTAAAATGAAGGCAAATTACCTAACAAGAACGAGGTTTAGAAGGGAAAATAATTGCATTGGAGGAAAATCACCAAAGATTCTGAAACCTAATCACTTTTGCTTATTATTTTTCTAAATATCTTTTAATTGCGTTCTTCTTCTCTTTTACACTTTTAATCTAAAAACCCCCAAAATTCTTAATCTTTCTTTAATTCATAAACACGCAAGTAATTATTTGGTTAAATTGAGATTTATCAAGACAAAGGACGAATTTATAACCTTCAAATATTTTGATAATAACAAACAGTTAAAATGTTTTTTTTAAGCAATCGTCTAGTCACTTGTAATCTGCATATTCACTATCATCTGATAACTTGAGCTTATAACGTCTTTATCTTTCTTTTACAAGATTCAGTAACTAATGGCTTTCAGACGAATGTTCAAATGATCTACACACTGGTTAGTTATAAAAAGCGTAAACTATCTCGAAATAAATGAAGTCTATGTACCTAGTCTTGACAAAGCTTACTTTACGCATAGAAGAAGAAATGTGTGATGTCAGAACGAAAAAACAGATATGACCTATGTTACAAGATTGAGTACGAAAATGGTAAAGATAAGCATACTGCTTTATCTTATCAAAGTGACAAGTTGGTGAAAGGCGTTTAATGCTTCAACGACTCTTTTCAACAGACGAAGGTTGTCTTCTACAAGCACTCATAACAAATACTTTTTGGAGAAGCCTATAAATAGAAGAAGAGACCTCAGTTTCAAGAGTTAGTTTACTAGCTTATTAAAATCTCTATCTATCGAAAAAGCTCTGATATTGTAATAATCATATACACTGCTTGTGAAGAGTATTATTTTTACTTCATTGTATATTTGTCTGTTAGGATGCTAAACTCACTGAGATAACTCACATACAACCTTTTTCTCTAAGAAATAGGTAGAAGCCTAAAGAGGCTTTGATTCAAAGAATACTTGGGTTTTTGCTTAGAGAGACAAGTTAAAGATTACTTAGGTTGAGCATAAAGAGACTTGTTGAAAGAATACTTATAACTTGGATAAGTTAGTGGAACTTCATTGTTGCCAAGAACTGGACGTAGTGTTAGAGGTGAGACAAACTAGTATAATTCTTAAGTGTTTTTCTGATTCTCTTTTAACATTCGTTTTTCTTTCAAATCGTTTTGAAAAATCTTTTGATTAACCCTTCAGATGATATGTCTTTGAAAAGG
Organism: Spatholobus suberectus; assembly: GCA_004329165.1. Classification (NCBI taxonomy): domain Eukaryota; kingdom Viridiplantae; phylum Streptophyta; class Magnoliopsida; order Fabales; family Fabaceae; genus Spatholobus; species Spatholobus suberectus. The sequence continues at coordinate 61,586,602 of CM014729.1, forward strand.
TTTGGTAGAAAAATTTGCTATAACGCAATTCAACCCCCCCCCTTCTTGTGTTATCTTTATGTTCTACAGTTTGGTATCAGAGCTCAACCTCTAAGGGTTGAGCACCTTAACAAGTGTTAGAGGAAAAAACCTACATGGAAAACCTTGAAAGACAGTTCATTCCTGAAGGAGCCTCATTGTCAAGGCCTCCAACCTTCAATGGAGAAGATTATGCATACTGGAGAGACAGAATGGAGATATACATCAAGTCCACTCATTATAGCATCTGGAGGATCATAACACATAGAGATCTTGTTGTAACCAAGCCAAAAAATGAATACAATCAAGATGACTACAACATGCTACAGCAAAATGCAAAGGCTAGGTATATTATAACCTGTGCCTTATCTAAAACTGAATATAACAAATTTTTCAAACTGCAAAACTGCAAAGAAATTATGGAATGCCATACGCATAACACATGAAGGCACAGAATATGTTCATCTCAGAAGAGCCATAACTCTTCAAAGACACTATGAAATGTTCACCATGAAGGAGATAGAAACCATTGATGAGATGTTTGGAAAATTTCAAACAATTCTCAATGGACTTCAGAGTCTCAGGGTTGAGTTCTCCAAGGCTCAGAACAATCTCAAAATTTTAGATAGTCTTCCAAAAGTCTGGAACCCAAGGCTACAACCATAGTTGAAGCAAGGGACATGAAGACTCTAACTCTAGGATGAGTTGTTAGGAGTTCTAAGGGTTCATGAAGTTCATCTCTTCAAAAGAGATAAAATCAAAAATAATGACTCAATTGCTCTAAAAAATAGAGAATCAAGTCAAAGAGCAAACGAAAAGACTGAGACGAAAGGCAAGAATAAAGCCCTTAGGGTTCAGTCTGATGAATCTGAAAGCTCAGACGAAAGTTCCAGTTGCTCTACAGACAATGAGATATCTCTCATAACCAAAAAATTCGAGAAGATGCTCAAAAAGAAAGGAAGATGTAAACAATCCTCCAAAAAGAAGGACACTAGATACAAGAAGCCTCCTCAAGAAGAAAACAATGAAATTATTTGTTTTGAGTACAAAAAGCCTAGACACATAAAGGCTGAATGTCCCAAATTAAAAAGAGGATGGAACTCCAAGAAGAATAATCTTCCAACTACTTGGGAAGATCTGGACAGTAGTAGTAGGAGTTCAAACGATGAAAAGGCTAATATTTATCTCATGGCAAACACTAAGGAAGTAACGTTTGAGGTAAACTCTATCTCTCAAAATTTTCTGCATGAGTCTGATAGTAGTGAATCTGAGTCTGATGACAAAAAAAAATGTCATATGACACTCTTTTTGCCAATTCTCACATGATTACTCTTGAGTATAAGAAATACAAAGAAAAGTATCAAAAAGCTATTTTAGAAAATGAAATACTCGAGAAGGATCTAAAAAGAATGCATAAGAGTCAAGCTTCAGATCCTAGAAAGATAATGCTTCTCTCTGAAGTCGACAAACTAAAAAAATAGTCATTAGTCTAAAACATGATCTGGCTAAGTTTGTGGATGGATCATCAAAACTTCAATTAATTGTAAAACATAGAAGACCTCCATCTGACAAATCTGGCATAAGCTTTATAGAAGATAAAGATTCTAAACCATCATCTTCTAAATCTTATTCAACCTGCTGTAACTTTTGTGGTAAATCTGGACACTTATTTCAAAGGTGTCAACACAAAAGGAAACAAAAGTCAAATAAGATCTTTGAGACTAACACAAGAGGACCCAAAAGCATTTGGGTACCAAAATCTCAAATAATTCATGTTACAGATATCCTTAATAGGAAAAAGAAAGGATTCATTCTGATACCTGGACAGTGGATGCTCACGTTACATGTCGGGAGAAAGGTCTATGTTCCTAGACCTCCAACCACATGAAGGAACAGTCTCTTTTGGAGGAAATGGAAAAGGAAAAATCATTGGTATAGGTAAAGTTGGTAAGCCTCTTCTTCCATTTATAGATAATGTCTTATGTGTTGAAGGACTAAAATATAACCTACTTAGCATAAGTCAATTTTGTGACAGTGGGTTTGTTGTGTCCTTTAATAAGGAATCATGTGTAGTCAAAAGAAATGATAAATCTATTCCTTTTACTGCCAAAAGACATAACAATCTGTACAATATTGAGTTTGAGGATCTGAACAAATAAAATGTCACTTGCTTAATGACCAAAGAAGATGAAAAATGGTTTTGGCATAAAAAGCTTGGGCACATCAATTTGAAACATATTTCAAAACTATATAAAAAGGGTTTAGTGAAAGGATTGCCTGAGATTTCTTGGAAAACTCATCTTCTTTGTGAAGCATGTTAGAAAGGGAAACAAATCAAAACCTCTTTTAAATCCAAAGATGTTGTTTCCACTTCTAGATCATTAGAACTATTGCATATGGATTTTGTTTGATGTACATGACACCTTTTATGTGCATGACACCTGTCTTCCATTATTTAGTATAGGAAATTTATCTTTTTATGTTTAATGTCTCCACCTTTTATGTCTTCAACCAGTCCTTGAAGCATCATGAAGACTTGTTCAATTTCATAGATAAAATTGGATAAGGAGCGACATGTGTTTTTATAGAGCTCCTGTATTACCAAGAAAATAACAAAGATTATTTGAAGAAAATAGTACAAAGGAAATAACAAAGTAAAAGTAAAAAAAAAAATTAAAAAATATGAAAATATAGAAAATATCAAGTTGGATAGATTAAATTAAACTTTCAATGTTAAAGATATTTTATAAGATGAGAAAAGGTTACAATATGAAAAATTTTTAAGATGAAAATTAATAATGTATAAATAATAATTATAAAGTAATGAAAAAATTGAGAAATTATAATAATATCTTTCAATCAATACCTTTAAAATTATCTATGTTTATAATAATTTTCCTCTACCGAATTCTTTCACAACTGTTGGTCATAGGTTGTAATAACTCTTTCTTGTATTAAACCCCTATTGGTCATACAGTGATCTAATTAAGGAAAGGAATAGGAGCAAAGAGGGTGAGCGAATTTGATTAAGAGTTCAGTTCGTAGTTTGATCATTCAATGTCCCAAAACTAATTAATTACAGTACAACCACTAGTTAATTAACTAATTAAAAATATACAAGAAGTGATCAATTCCAAATAATATATTAAAGAATGCTAAGCAATTCAATTGAAAAAAGATGGGAAATAAAATTAACAATTAAAATGAAGTTCTACTTATCTCAAGCATGGCTACACTACAATCCTAGCCTAGGGATTAGTTCTCCATAATAACAAAGGAACAACTCATTACAATACGAATTATCAAACATTAAAGAAAAACCTTAGCCAAAGACTGATCTTCAATCTTTGTCTACTAAAGTCTAGGGGGAGTTTTTTGAAGCTCTAGGGAGTTCTCTCTCAGCCAAAATCCAAAAGAATCAAAAAAAGTACAATGAAAAAGCATGTTCCAACTTCGTAGGCCCTCTATTTATATGCTCATTGGGCCTGATGGAAGTACGACTGTGCATGCCTTCTGAAGCATAGCCATGCTTAGGTCGTGCTTTTCCTCGTAAGCAGAGTTCTGTCAACTAAGCATGGTCGTGCATCTTCTCGTAAAGAATAACTCTAAAATGGAAGCACGACCAGTGCATTTCTGACAGCAATAATTCCTTCTCCAAACTTAGCCATTTCTTTTAAAACGTTGCTCCTTTCATCCCTGCAGAAAAATAGAGAAAAATAGGTTAGAATGTCCATGAAGATAAGTTGAATTCAACAAATAAAGACCCACATTTCTCATGTCAATCATAACAATTAAGAGTTGATGGCATAGCCTTGGATTAAAACGAAGCAATATAAAACTTGTATGCTTTTATCTCTCTTTTCTATCCTCTTTATAAGTTGTTTAAATTACTTATAGAAGGATAGACATTTAAAAAATTTGTTTAAGTCATAATAGTACTTAAAGAAATTAAACGACTTTGCATTATTTAACTATCTTATCTTGTCCTACAAATAGTTTCTCAAAAAGGATTTGTGAAAAGTTTTTAAAAATATAATTTAACACCCCCCCCCCCCTTTCCCTTCTTGTGTTTTTGATGTGTCTTACAAAACTATTAAAATGAAATAGCGACTGGATCCCACGTAACATGTTTTAATGTGTGTGTGTATGTGTGTGTGTGCCCCTTTTCCCTTCTTGTGTTTTTGATGTGTCTTACAAAACTATTAAAATGAAATAGCAACTGGATCCCACGTAACATGTTTTAATATAGTGTGTGTGTGTGTGTGTGTGTGAAAAGTTTTTAAAAATATAATTTAACACCCCCCCCCCCCTTTCCTTTCTTGTGTTTTTTATGTGTCTTACAAAACTATTAAAATGAAATAGCGACTGGATCCCACGTAACATGTTTTAATGTGTGTATGTGTTTGGGGGGGGGGGGGGGGGGGGGAAGGAAAGGGTCATACCTCTGTGCATGCACCCTTGACGGTGGCAACATGACGCACAGATGGAGTCAACTTGCGTTGAGCACGAGCGAGAGGGAGATAAGGGTGTTTAAGAGCGGTGAAGAGAAGAAGACGCATAGAAAGAAGAGGCAAATATGAAGACAGAGCAAATGAATACAACTATGGTCTAAATGGTTCGCGTATGAATTGTGAAAGTCGCTGACAATTGCATTGGAGACGATGGTAGTACGGAGTCTTGGTGTGTGAATCTTGATGGTTGATGTAAGATTCGAGGGTGCTGAGTGGCGAATTGAGGGCTGCGATTGGAGGAAGCTAGAGGTTGTTGGTCACACTACTAGTGGAGTTTTGGTGATTCATGAGAAGGGTGGGTCTGATTTTTAAGGGCAGAGGACGATGTCGATCTGAGTTCTCTTGACTTGAGGAAGATGATGATTATGGTGGATTATGACATTACTGCCAACTAAATATTTTTCCAAATAAATGTTAAGCACCCTTGTCACAATATTTTTTTAAAAAAAATCAAAAACTAAAATTTAAAAATAACAAATGTATTATTGTATTTTTACTAAAATTTTATTATTTTCATAAAATCAATATTTTTAATATATTAGTTAATAAAAGTTTTTTATAAGCATTAAGAATTTCAGCCTGTATTAACTAAAAATTAGTGGAGAGTCATATTGATTACGTGTATATTACTGTATAGAAAAATGAGTATTTACTTAAAGGATAATATGTTTCATTTTAAAAAAAAAACTATAAAGACTACTTGTATAAATATCTAAATTTGACTATAAAAACTATAAAAGTATAACAATTTACAGGTTATTAATTCTAGTCATTGAATTTTTATGTATATATCAATGGTAAAAATAAGGCTTCTCCATTAATACTAAAGTTTGTTACTTTTTCACGTTAAACGTTTCCTCTTATAATATTTTAATATGAGTTTAATAGTCATGCATTATCAGTGTAAAAAGTTTTACACCTTGAATCAATTAGAAATCACCACTGATATAACTTTTAAAGTATTTATTATAAAAGTCAATAAACTTACAATAAATAGTAGTTTGTAATTGAATGATAGTATAAAATTACTTTACACTATAAGTGTATAATCTATTTTCTCTTTTAATATTACTCGTATCTAACACGTAAATAAAATTCTCAATTTGTCCAATTTAAAGAAATCAAGATTCAATGAGTGGTACCTTTTAACATGTTTTTTTACTGTGCTTCTTTCCGTAATTTTGAGTGCTTATAGAAAATGTTTAAAGAGACTTTTTAAAACTATTATGAACCAAAAATATAAAATACTCAAAATTATGACTTTATTGCGTTAAATATAGTTTTTTAATTATTTCTTTGGTAACCTCTAGTCATGTGATTTAATACAGAATAAATTTGTGATAGTTTGTTTTTTTAAAATTTGCTTATTTTTGTCCAACGATTTGCACAGCCCACAGAACACACTTTCTGGGTTTTTTTTTTTTTTTTTTCACCTCCTATTGACTCAACTTGGTTAGGTCCAGCATGCCCCCCCAACAGAGGGAAAAAAAAAAACCGTTGAACACCGGTTGATCCTGATCGTGCCAGTGTCCCACCTCCAGAATTGAACCTAAAAGTTTCAACTCAATACCTCCTTTACTATCCCATTAGGGTAGCTAAGTGGTGAAATTGAATAATTTGTACAAAATTTTATATTCAAACTCGTTATTATAAAATAAAAAAATACCTCCTTTACTGCTCCACAGTTCACCATAGGTATGAAGCCCGACCAAGTCTTCACACGCTCCTCATACTAACCAAACCACAAACATTCATCCACAATTTGGTACAAACTATATGGTCGTCCTCTCACCTCCATAAGTAACATTGGTATGAAAATTTCCCGAAAATCCAACCCCTGTCATACGATCCGATACAATCCAGAACAGGGAGAAAAGTTTATCATCACTGTTCCACTTTCCCATTCAAACCTAAACAAGCTCTTCATCCACTAATAAAAAACAATATACCCGCAAAAGTCCAATACCAAACCCCATACAATCCATGCTCACTCAATTCCAATAATTCATCAAAGAAACAGAGCATTTGGTTCAATCTAAACAAAATTTCAGCAACAATCAAACATGAAATATCATGAACACAATCACACAATTACAGTTACCACAATGACGCCCACTTCCTTCCTCACCTTTAAAGGTGAATCCGAAATGCTCCCCCCTTTCACGCACAATCACGCTCCAGTGGTGCTTCCTACACGGTGAAGACAACGCAGAGGTTTCGGGGTTGCAATGGCTTGAAGGATTTTAGATGGAGCTGAGAGGATGGGGAAGATTTTCGAGGAGCAGAACATGCAAATTTGTGGTTTAATGAAATTGGAGCCTTCTCTTCTCTGTTTCACGCTACCGAGAACGGTAATGGACTGCTTCCCGACTCACAGGTTGATCTACGGTCAGGAAGTAATGGGCCATAAGAGCCCTCCATCAACCTCTACTAACACTGCTGGGCTAAAACAAAGGGAGCGTCCAGCCCATCAGAGGCAAGGGGAAAATATGGCTAGCTTTTGGACTCAAAAGGGCAGCCCAATAGGAGAGGAAAAGGGCAAAAAATTATTATTTCTAAGGGTGTGTTTCACACATTAAAAACTTATTTTTCGGAATATAAACTTGGGAATATAGTATTTCTATGTTTGTTTTGAATTTTAAAAAAATATTCTTGGGTATTATTCATTTTTAGAAAAATAGTTATACCATGATTTGTTTTATTTTTATTCCTATCGTAAAGAGTGAGAAAGTTATATTTCCATGAAAATGTAAGAAATTATTTTCTAACTTAATTATAACTTCTATTTCAATTCTTATTTCTTATTTCAATTATTTTAAATTTAAAATATATTCATAGGAATATTAAAATCTAATCAAACATATTTTTAAATGCTCTCATGAATAACATTCCTAATTGTAATATTTCTAAGAATGTAATTCTTAAGAATACAGTATTATACCTTGACAAAAACGTTTCCTAAAATATATATGGGTTGTGCGATTTGGTGGCCCAGGAAAGAGAGAGAAAAGAAAAAAAAATACTCCAACCTACTAGTTACTTCCTAACCCATTTAGCCTGATAACTAAGCTACTAATTTAATTCATTAATTTTAGCCTTCACATATTTAATTAACTTAACTCTCAACTAAATGTCCTCGCACATATTAAACAACCCTTTTAGTATTTAACCTTACTAATTTTTTTTACCTCACACATAAATTTTTAAATTATTAAAAAAAAATCTCCAAAGGTTACTAAAAAACCTTCTTTCAATTATTTTGATTAAGTTAGAAATATGATTCTATTCCAACTGTTTTAGTTAAAATAAAATTTCACAAATAATCGCAACAACCATTAACATAATAGCCAAACTAGTAGTAAGCATGAAAAATACTAATTTATTTATTTTTGTAAATAAAAAAATAGGAAACAAAGGATGTCACACTAACATTTAACTTACTAAAAAATTTAATTTTTCGCCCAAGTTTCAATTTATTTAAATGTATAAATTTTTTCTTTCAAGATTTAGAAAATAATAATTCTTTCAATCATTTTGGTATTAATTAAAATTATAACCTCACCAACAATAACAAATGCAAATACTAAGATAACACCTACAATATTAATAAACATATTAAAATACTAGCTTTTATAAAATAGTATTTTTAATATTAATATTTTTACTAAGATTTTAATCGATGTACCATCCTAAATTTATTTAAGTTCATGAAATTTTTTTCTCTAAATTTAAATAAATAAGAGTTCTTTTAAATTTGTATTTTATAAAAATATAATTTCTAAAACAGATGCAAATACTAACAATACTAATAATTAGTAGAATAATAATCATATAGTTTTTGTTTTAGAAAAACTTGAAAAACATAGGATGTTACAACTGCACTAGCCTCCAATGGATTGCAACCAAAAAAAGCTAACCAATGGCCAACACTTGCACCAAATAAAATTTGTGGTTGGGGGCTGCTATTCCCTGCCCCATATTTCACTCTTTTCATTCCAAGTTTTGTTTGTTAATTTAAAAAAAAAAAATATTTCTTGATAGAAACACTTTTCATTGTGTATTATGCACAATGAAAACGTGTTTCCATTATGTAAGGAGGGTGCACCCTCTTTACACAACAAAAATGCATTTCTGTTGTGCACAATACACAGCAAAAACATATTTTCATTATGTATGGAGGGCGCATCCTCCTAACACAATAGAAATATGTTCCATTATGCACAATACACAACGAAAACGTGTTTTTGTTTTGTTTTTGTGATACATACACAACGAAAACATGTTTCCGTTGTGTATTTCTAATTCATACACAACGAAAACGTGTTTTGTTATTTATTTCAAAATTAATGATTTATATTTTTAAAATTCAAATTTTTTTTACGCATAACTTTTAATGGTTCACTGAAGCGTGAACAAGGCATGTGTTTGAATCAATGCGATCAAGACCCTTGATTTCCTATGTGTAATCTCGACCGTTATGTTTTTTGACGCATAGGACAACACTTTTAATTAGTGACTGGCATTTGAACACGTCACGCATTTGAATTGGTGCGATCTAGACCCTTGATTTACTATGTGCAATCTCGACCGTTTTTTTTTTTCTGATTCAAAGGACAAAGCTTTTAGTGAATCACTAATGCGTGAACAGGACCCACATTTGAATCTGTTTGATGTGGACCCTTGATTTAATCAATGCAATCTCGATGGTTTCTTTTTCTAGTGTACAGGACAAAACTTTTAATGATTCACTGACGCGTGAACAATATTTGCACTAGTATAAGAAAAATGTGCTCTGAAGCACCACATTGCCTTTCTTCACATTCACAATTTTCTATCTATCTAAATTTTTAGCCATTTTCATTCCAATTTTTTTTCTGTTTAGAAGATGGACGAATTCCTTGTTGTTGTGTATTACGATGGTCATATGGCAACAACATTTGAAGGGTCTTGTTTCATTGTCTTTGTGGTCCAAAATTTCTTAGGGTAAGTGAGGACATAATGGTTGATGTTTTGAGGAAAAAATAATTCACGATATGATCAAAAGTACCAGAAAATTACTCGATATTCATTATCAGCAACCTATATCTTTAGGGAATGGTTGTGTTTAATACAGGTCTATAGAGATTAAACACAACAAGAATGTGGCAAAGATGTTGTTCATCTTTTGCCCAATTTTCTAGACTTGCGTCGATTGAGTTATACACTACATTAGGCATATCTCTCGAAAATATTCTAACCTGTCTGTGTTGACCACGATTCACCAAAGAGATCATCGTGTGCTTGCATGAAACATAGGCATCAACTATCTCCATCGACCAAACAACTATTAGTTTGAGTGAACCATGGTGAAGCACTTTGTTTACTGTTCTTTCATTTGTATTGCATCTATGTAGAAGTGCTTTTATTTTATCGAAGAATATTATTTACGTTGCATTTGTTTGTTTTTATTTGTATCACATGCTTTAATTGTAACAATGTGATAGTGATACCAACAACGCAATAAGTCTAACATATATAAAATTTAAAATGTCTATAAAATCCAAAAATATATACAATAAGATTCTTACATACGAAATAAAATACTAAATAAAAAGATCCAAAAGTAAAAAACATAAATAGAAAATCAATCATTAGAGGTGTTCGTCCTCTTCTGCCTTCTCCTTTGATAGGTGCACCCGTATGTCATGGCTGCCTATGCAATTATCAATGTCTCTCATAGGAGGGCATCAAAGTTGGTGCCATCAGGTGCCTGCCTTAGGTGTACCATGCAATCCAAGTTCTGAGCAAGCCTCTTAAACACTACCTATAAAAAAAAATGTGAGCAATTATCAATGAAGGTCTCATTGTCATTGAAAAAACACATGAGAAAGATATGGATAAATTACCTTGCATGAATGAGAGTTGCTAGACGAAGACTCTGTCTGACTACCTCCACACTGGCCAAACTATGGCACAAGAACTCATGGAGGGCCTCATGGAATATCTCCTTCTTGTGGCGGAATGAGGTATGGATGGGAAACGCGATGGAATCGTTCTAGATAGCCGTCCATGCTGGTCCATGGAGCCCCATGCGGCATATGTAGTCCTTTGTCCACCATGTGCGCCTCCCAATCCTCCTAGTCATCAAACTGCCTAGTATGCAATGGATATCCAACAGGCGGGGGGCAAGGGATCACCTAGACATAGCCAAACTGCGTGGACACCCTCTTTGACAGATGGGCACGCATGTAGGTACTACATCTGATGAAGCCTAAATAAAAAGAGATTGCTTGCAATGATTGAACAACTCTGTGTGCGTTATATGGCACCTAGATGACATCGTCCTACTATAGCTAGTCCAACGCCTCCCTGGTGCCCACTGCAAAACTCGTACCCCTCGTGGCCTTCCACCTACAAAGACAGAGAAGTTGCTCAGAATAACCAACAGTCAACTTATGAAGGGTGATAGTTGGGAAATGCTCGTAGATCCACACATGTAAAATAATTAATAAATTAAATTACATAAACAAAATAAACACAAACAAATATCTAGAGAAATATACAAAACCGTACCATTAACAGGCTCATGTATCCTCCAAAGTGCACATAAATCAGAGACTGGAAGTGCTAAGTTGGTCATAGAGGTAATCCAACGCAATGGAACCCTAAGAGTACTTGCCACAAGACTGAAGCTCATGGAAGAGCTCTAGGTAGTAAACCTACACATGTGTTGAGCTCTTGTTGATGAATATCGTGCAGCCGACAAGATGTAACAAATAAGCTCCAACAGCAAATGAGATCTTTCAAGTTGCGACGCATGCCTCGTATGTCTCATTTTGCCACTACAAAGTCATGCGAGCTCCTTTCCCGATTGCACTCTATCCGTAGTGATGCATAACGCTGAGCTTACTCGTCAACAACCCCGTGGCATTCTCAAAAGTAACATAGGGGCACTGGTAGACCTTGCCTGTAATAGGCAAATGTAGGAGAGATGACACATCATCTAGGGTGATCGTCATCTCCCCTACTAGCAAGTAGAAGAAGCTTATGTCCTTATGCTATCGCTCAATAAAGGCACGTATCATGCCCTTGTTTGTAGCAATATACCGTGCCTTTATAAAAGGAGTGAACCTTGATCTCTCCACAATGGCCACGACCTCCGGCTACGTAGGCATTAGTAAGACCTTACCCTCGTGGCTGATCAGCTTGAGCTAATCGCTGGGCTCTCCAAACTACATGTGTCTAGCAACATGGTTCCTATACAACCTAAGGAGAGACAAGTCTACTAGACATCCTCCAAATGGGGTCCAACAATGCGATTTGCTAAAGTAGTCTAAGGTGCCTCTGCCTCAAGTAGCTCAGCCTACGGCTTAGGTACGTCAGCATGTACCTCCTCCTACTACGCTACATGTGCAGCTTGTCTATCCGGCAGAGGGACTTGTCCTAGACGAAAGGAGGCAAACCTCATGCGTGGCATGGTTAATCTAAACACAAAAAATAATCATTACACAAATAACCATTAAAATTAATTCAAATAAATAATTAGACAATTTTTTTGAAAAAAATTACATGATATATAATGAAATCATGATTACATTATGTATACAACCCAGATACATAATCTCATTGTGTATCCAACCAAGATACATAACAGAATCATGATTTCGTTATGTATCTGGATAAGATACAAAACAAAATCATGATTCCATTATGTATCTGGGTATCAATGTTTTCGTTATGTATCTAGATATTTGGCTGGATACACAATAGAACCAAGATACATAACAAGAATCGATGTTTCCATTGCTTCTTTCATCACTCTCTCAATCATAATGTTGCTCCATATAGTCACATCATTGTTTGCAATTGCTAAACTATTAGAGTAATTATTTTAATATTATGCTATTTATTTTAATTATCTATTGTTTATTTTAATTTTTATTAATTTTTTTTATCTTTATTGATAAAAATTCAAATTTATAAAGAAAAATAAATAATTTTTTCAAAGAAATATTATTAAAAATTTTATTTATGCAAAAATTAGAAAATAAATATTTTAATTTAAAGAAATAGAATTTTATGTAATATTTTATTGAAAAGAAAGAAACACTTCACAAAAACAAAAAACAAAAAAAAATGCCACACCATTCATTTCTTTAAAAAAACAATAGATTGCTTATCTCTTATAAGGATTCAACAAAATCATCAAATTCCATTTGTTTATAATACAAAACTAGTATTTTAACTTGTGTATTGCACAAACTAAATATTTATTTTATAAATATAAATTTATAATAAATAAATACTTTTGAATATATAATATAATTATTTAATAATTAAAATTTGTAATATATAAATATTTTTGAACATATAGATTATATTTTAAATTTATAATATATAATTTATATTGTGATACAATATCAATCTAATTATTGATAATTTCTTTTAAAAAATATTAAAATTCAATTTAGAACTAAAAATATTAAAAATAATAGATTAAAAGATATGAGAGGTTAAAAAAAATTCTAAAAATACTTTCATTGAAAAATGACAGCTAAAAACACTCTCGTGCAAGATAGCTATTTTAATTTATATATATAAAGGATTGCCAAAATAATAATATCAACACATTTTTATTATCTTATATTGTTTAATAAAAATATTTCTAAATGGATATAAAATTAAAAATTTATTATTTTATGTTTTAAGATGATAAATGATTTGAAATAAACTAAAATATGAAAATTTATAATTATTTGGAAAATTTTAATTATCAAATTTCAAGTTGTGAATAAGCAATTAATTTTTTATTTTTTTATTTTACATTTATCAATTATTAGCAACTAATTTTATCAAATAGTTTCAAATTTTTAATTCAATCAACTAGTTTCAACTTCTAATTAATTTTTAACTTTTGACCAATTTATTCCTTAGACTCTGTTTGAAACAACCGAAAGTAGGAGGAAAGAGTGATGGAAAAAAAAAAATTAATCTATCCAAAATGGACCGGAGAAAGAGGGAAAATTGCTTATGTGAAATAAAATGACTAATTTCTCCTTACTTTTGTATACTTTTTTTTTATTAGAGATATGTATATCTATTTTCTATGCATTTTTTTCTTTTCATTTTTTATGCAACTAAATAAGAGAAAAAAACTAACTTTATTTCTTTTCTTTTTTTTTACCAAACAACTTACAAAATTGTTTTAATTTTTATTTATTTATTTTTCTTTTTCTTCTTTTCTTTTTTGACCTTTCACATTCTTTTTTAAACCAAACATTCGACAAATGCTTAAATTTGCCAAATACACCCTAGACTTTCAGATCCTGACTGCAGGGGATCCGTTCCCTCCTGATGCCGGCCACTACTTTGCAACTTTCTCTGCTATTAATAATTTATTATCCAATATATGAAAGATATTCGCTGATACTTCATCATGTACCAATGTCCAATGTACAATTCCCAAACGTGACCACGCTTGACCAGAGACTTTTCTATTATTATTCTTACCCGGAGAGTACATTGTGTTGTGTCATGTGTGACGTCAATAATGTCCATGTGGTATGACATATGGTCTTCATCCATATTTGGATTAAACCTTACCTCTCACTCTTCATATCTTTGTTTTTTCCATTACCATACCATTATTGTGGGATGGCCACCGTTGAACGCCAACTCTTTCTCTCTCGGCTTTTGTTAATTTTATGAATTATTTGGTCGTGGTAATCCCTAGTGGATTCCATTCTTTATTATTATATGAATACAAAATGTGAATATGAACAAGAGACATGCTTTTGCGCTTCTTTTTTGGACATGGATTGGAAACACTTCAATAAATAAGGGCTATAGAGTCTGAACACGACAAAAGTGAATGAAGTAAACAACCAAGTTTTGCACAGCTTGGTTTGCCCGTTGCTTGGTTTCTTTATAGTCTAAACCACCACCAATACTTAATTAAGGGAATTGTTGAAAAGTCAACTGCGGAGAGAAGAAAGCATCTACAACTTGATGCCCCTGTCCTTTTCGATCCGTGAAAAAATGGCTTGTGAACTAAAATGGTCTTTTACTCTGGTTGTTGAGGGAGTTTCTTTTCTTATTGAGAGGTTTGAATGAAATAAATGGGAGAGTTGACATAACTAGGAGTTAAAGACAATGTGCGAATATAAAAGGAAATGGTGGAAAAAGATAGAAAGTGATTGTGTTTCGAGAACTGGTACTTTAAAAATGAAAGTGTGAGAGAGAAAGAGGGAGAGCATGACACAAAGCAGTTGGCAACAGGCAGAAAGTTCAACACCCCAGAGAGCTGTTTTCAAATAAATTATGTTCTTTTTTTCTCATCAAGTCAACTTACCACGAAAGGTTGTGTCTTTGAACGGGGTTCTGGGATTTGCTATATTTGAATTGAAAGGGTGATGATATTGGTGTAGCGGGCTTTCAAGTGGTTTGGTGAGATGAAGGGCGTTCTTTCCATCAGCTTCTTGTTTTGTTGCTTGCTGCTGCTTTTGGATTCTTCAATTTCACTTCCTCTATGCGTTGATTCGAGTGAGTTTTTCTCTCTCTTTTTGTTTTAGCCTTTGTTGTGTGTGTTTTATGCACAACACCAAGTTTTTGACTACAGATTTCAGAGACTTACATCTTATTGAGCAAGTTCAGTTCCCAATCCCTCTTATTGTCTTTCCTCGTTTGTTTCTTGGTGTAGGGGCACCCTTTACCCTGAACACGACACTTGGATTCTGTCCTTACAATGGAAGCACGTGTTGCAACTCCACAGAAGATGCACAGATAGAAAAGCAATTCCGAATGAGCAACGTATCTGATCCTAGCTGTGCGTCAGTTTTGAAATCAATACTTTGTGCGGTAAGATTTTTTTCCCCAAAAGGACCCCGAATAATGTCTTTTTTCTTTGCCCCCTTAATTGGGGTATACTAACTAGTTCTTCACGTTTAATACGTGGCATTAAGTAGAAATCAAGAATTAATGAATACGTATCGGGTCTTAATGGGTGGAATTTGGGTTCAAATAAATGACAGAGGCAAATTTTGGCTAGGATAGAAACAAAAATAAACCCATCACAACTCATCACAGAGTACCCCTATTTCACGTCATGAATATCTGGTTTATATATCGATATTTGAGGCTCAAGAGACTCCTTATCAATTTCTCATGGATGGGTAGTGCACTTTACTGGCTTCAAAATCTAAACTTCTTTTGTAATAAAATTTTCATGTATGGAAAGGGTATAGTCGTGGCTATAGTTTTCTTGGAGCTATATATGTTGACGTAGAGAACACTGTTACACTTCTCTATCCATAATAACTTCTGAAGGCAAGAATGAATTAAAAAAAATAAAAATTCATAGTAATTTCTGCCTTGGATTAATTTCTTTGAACTTTTGTTGGTAGAGGTGCGACCCATTTTCAGCAGAGCTATTTACAGTTCAATCCTCACCTAGATCAGTTCCTGTGCTTTGCAATTCAACCATACCAGCAAATTCTTCTCAGTCAAAGACAACAGTGGAAGACTTCTGCACTCAAGTATGGAACAGATGCAAAGATGTATCCATAGTGAATTCTCCATTTGCCCCTTCATTGCAAGGTCAAGCAGGAGCACCAGTTCACACCAATGCTTCCAAACTCACTGATTTATGGCAGTCCAAAACAGACTTTTGCACTGCATTTGGTGGAGCATCTGACAATTCATCAGTGTGCTTTGAAGGGGAACCTGTTTCACTAAATAAAACTGAGACCTCTATCAGCCCCCCTCGCGGCTTGTGCCTTGAGAAAATTGGTAATGGATCTTATCTCAACATGGTGGCTCACCCCGATGGCTCTAACCGTGCATTCTTCTCTAACCAAATGGGTAAGGTTTGGCTGGCAAAACTTCCGGATGAGGGATCAGGAGGAGCATTGGAGCTTGATGAACCAAGCCCTTTTGTTGATCTAACTGATCAAGTTTATTTTGATACTCAATTTGGAATGATGGGTATGGCATTTCATCCAAATTTTGCACAAAATGGGCGATTCTTTGCTTCATTTAACTGTGATAAATCCAAGTGGTCAGGATGTACTGGAAGATGTTCTTGCAATTCAGATGTTAACTGTGATCCATCAAAGATAGGTACTGATCAAGGTGCCCAACCATGCCAATATCAAACCGTTATTGCAGAGTATTCTGCCAATAGCACTGCATCTCAGCCTTCCTCGGTACACACCTCACACATAGAAAACTAGCTTCCATAATGAGTTTAATTCAATGAATATAGATCAAGTTATTAATGTTTTTGCAGGTGGAAAGTGCTAAACCATCTGAGGTGAGAAGAATATTTACCATGGGGCTCCCATTTACATCTCAACATGGAGGTCAGATACTCTTTGGACCAGATGATGGGTATTTATACCTTATGACGGGATATGGAGGAGGTACAGGTGATCCTTACAATTTTGCACAAAACAAGAAATCCTTGCTTGGAAAGATTATGAGGCTTGATATAGACAACATCCCAAGTGAGTAATGCAATAAAACCATGTACCAATGGTCAAGATTAATTCTTCTCATGCTCTGACACTCTCTTGTAATCTGTGTATTTTTTTTCTTACCCTTGGCATTGACGTCTAGGCATTTATCTTTATCTTCAGGTGCAGCAGAAATTAGCAAACTTGGTCTTTGGGGTAACTACTCCATTCCAAAGGACAATCCATTTAGCGAAGATAAAGATCTGCAGCCTGAAATATGGGCCTTGGGACTAAGGAATCCTTGGCGCTGCAGTTTTGATGCAGAAAGACCTTCCTACTTTTTGTGTGCAGATGTTGGACAGGTTTGTTAATATTTATCCTAAAACAATTTGGTGGTTTTCAATTTATACAACAACTTTATACAATCAACATTAGTGCATTATGGCTTGCCAAGAGACCAAAATGTGCATTTCTTAAGTGAGACATAGTTGCCAGTTTCCTTAACAGAGAAACTTGGAACAAGTAACAATAACACTTGCCATTTCTTAAGTGAGACATTTTTTTTTCCTTCAAAATTTTGATGCCTTGATCATCGTGATTCTTGAAAACTGTAAAAATACAACTATACAAGTAACAACTAACAAGCACCAACTGGACTTATAATATCCTTTAATCACATCTAGCATAGCATTGTAAAGTGTGAAACAGGTTCATCATCAATAGACCTATGAAGTGTTGCCTAATTTTGCGAGAGTTTAGTAGAACATTCTCAGTTTTTAATTGATTTTCAGGATGTTTATGAGGAGGTGGATCTCATCACAAAGGGTGGAAACTATGGCTGGCGTGTTTACGAGGGCCCCTATCTGTTCCACCCTCCACAATCACCTGGAGGAAATACTTCCATAAATTCCATAAATCCAATTTTCCCAATACTGGGATACAACCATTCAGAACTAAACAAGAATGAAGGATCAGCATCTATCACTGGAGGATATGTGTATCGATCTACCACTGATCCTTGCATGTATGGAAGGTAAATGAGCTTCTTCCACACGATACAGTTTGTCCAATATAACAAATTATAATTTTATCCAAGGTTTTACAAAATAGTCTTTGGTCGCAACATCAAGGTTTTGAAATTTTCCGCAACTGTAATTTTCTACAATATATCGCGATTTAAAACCTTGATTTTATTTGCAAAATATTTCTTTTGCACTAAACATCCCCATCGTGATCTGAATACACCTACGGTCAATTCACATATACTTGTCAACAAACATCCGTAGGAAAAGAAAATAAAAAGAATCAAAGATAAAATGAATTATATTTTTTTCTCGTAAGAAATGAACTCATGTACCCCAATTTATCGAGAAGTTAGATGAGAAAGTTTCTAAAAAAATTAAAGTATGTAAACTAATTTTAATTTCTTTTCCTTTCTTTTTCTGTAAGGGTCTTTTGACAAGTTCATTGAAAATAGTTCCTAGACTGTATTGGAACAAATTATGCCAAGGACGAATACTAGGAGGAAGGGTGGTCCCCAGTTCACCGCAGTTTTTATACTGATGCAATTATATATGTTAAATTTGGTTTCCTAGCTATGTATGCAACATTAACATTGCATATTTAAATCACTGAATTTCAGGTACTTGTATGGAGATCTGTACGCGGGTGCAATATGGGCAGCCACAGAGGACCCACAAAATAGTGGAAATTTCAGCACCAGCAAAATTCCCTTCAGTTGTGCACGTGATTCTCCTATACATTGTGACTCTGCACCTGGAAACTCTCTTCCTGCTTTAGGCTACATCTTCTCATTTGGCGAAGACAACAAGAAAGACGTTTACGTCCTTACAAGCAGTGGCGTTTACCGAGTTGTTCGTCCAAGTCGCTGCAGTTATGCTTGCTCGCAGGAAAAGGCAACAACTACTACAACCTCAACTCCTTCTCCTTCTCCTTCTCATGCTACCCGTTGGAGTGTCCTTTCGGGCTATCTGTTTTTGCAGTGTTCAACTTTCTTGCTGCTTTTGCTGGGTTTTATGTAGAGTGATATGATCTCTGTACATTATGAGGAGATCGTCAGAGGATGTTTACCATTTATTCTGGCTTTTCTACATTTTCTTTTCGAATAAAGATCAACTTTCATCCGGATTTGTCCACCTAGCTTCCAGCCGAAAATGGGGTTAACTATATGTATAAATATAATTAATTTTATCCCACAAATGATTGAGTGAATAAATGAGATTATATATAATATATAATATATAATTATTGATCTGTAGTTAATATTAACCACTTGTGAGGCAAAGTTAAATATTATTAGATATTTCAATAACCTAATAACATTATTAACCACTTGTATGGTAAAGTTAACCATCATTAGACATTTCAATAACATCATGATACTATTAATCACATATTGATATTTGTATACAATCACACTATTTACTCTTAACCACTTGTGAAACAAAGTTAACAACATTTATACATGTAGTTAATGTGTGATGATTAATAATCACATGACAACCACTTATGAGGTAAAATTAATTACTATTAAACTATTCAATAACCTCATAAAACTAATAACCACATATCGATAATTATATACAATTACATTCCCTTACTTTTAATCACTTATGAAACAAAATTAACTGTATTTATACACATAAGTAACCACATTTTATGGGCAGTAGCTAGGTGGTAAATGTTAGTGGTACAATAATCAATATTCTTTGTTTTCCTTCTTTTTATTTAATTAATAAAAGATAAGTGAGTTGAGATACTAAACATGCTTTGATTTCAAACACAATCTAGTGCATGAACCAATTGAGTTAGGGAATGTTTTGTTCAACTTTTTTTGAGTTATTTTAAAATTAAAGTTTAAAATAAAATAAAATAAAAGTAAAGAATTGCCCAGAAATTATCATATAAGTATATGCTGAATAGGATCAATTAATAACATTTTGTAAAATATGAAATTAATCAATTCAATTGTTGAATTGTTTGATATTATTATTTTTAATCATGTATATCAAATTTTACATAATTTAGACATTTATTGGTTTATTATTATCTAGCAATGGACATTATTTATATTTTAAATCATTATTATCCATCAAAATACATGTAATTTCATAAATTTAATTATTTTATAAGAATTTTCAATTCATTGTTAGATTGTTTAATTTCATATTCTACGTAAAGTTATTAATTGGTATAAGTGTAAAAGTTTAACATCTGATGTCGAGAACCAATGAAGAAAACTTTAGTATAGTTGTGTTAGACATTTGTCTCTACTAGTTTCCTTGCCCAACAATTATTAAGTCTTACTTTAATTAAGCGTTGTGGCCCAAAATTAAACTCTCTAATATGTATATATATGTATACTTGTATATTATAGTATGATAAGAAGTAAACTACACTCTTAAGAACAAAAGTAAAGTTTAAATTATTTGTTATGAAAACAGTTTAAGAACAAAGAGGATAGGAAAGAAAGAATACAAGATAATAGAGAGAATGAAAAATTCATGTATTATTACCAAAATTGGAATAGCTTATTTATAAGTACAAATTGTAATTGACAGTTATAAATAATTTAGTAGTATTAAAGAGAAATTAAATAGACATCATGTATAAGGAATATAGACAACCACACAATCAATATTCATAACACTCCCCTTGGATGTCCATTACGTGAGAATGTGTCTCGTTAAAGCCTTACTGAGAAAAATCCTGTGGAATGAAAACCTAGTGAAAGAAAAAGAGTACATCATTCTTCAATATGTTATCATCTGCCTCATTAAAAACCTCGCTAGGAAAACCCAGTAGGACAAAATCATGGCGAAAGAAAAAAGAGTGCACAACATATTTATTGCTCCCACTCATGCAGAAAACCATCTTTAACATAACAAAGTCCAATATTGTGTACCAATTGCTCAAAAATTTTACCCGACAGTTACTTTGTAGAAAGATCTGCTAGATCTTTACATAAGTGAATTTGTTGAATGTTTATATCACCACTCTTATGAAGATCATGAGTGAAAAAGAATTTTGGTAAAATATGCTTTGTTTTATTTCCTTTAATGTATCCTTCTTTCAACTAAGCAATACATGCAGCATTATCTTTATATATGATTGTTGATGTCATTTTTTCTTAAGATAAATCACAAGTTTCTCGCACATGTTGAAACATAGATCTCAACCAAACACATTCATGACTTGCCTCATGTAATGTTAAAATTTCTGCATGATTAGATGATGTGGCTGTTATGATTTGTTTCACAAATTGCCATGAAATGGCTATACCATCACATGTAAACAAATATCTTATTTATGATCTATCATTGTGAGGATTTGACAAATAACCTATATTTGCATAACTAATTAGATTTGACTTGGAAACATTTGAATAAAACAAGCTCATATCCATTGTACTTCTAAGATAACGAAGTATGTGCTTAACTTCATTCCAATGTTTTCATCTAGGTGAAGAACTATATCTTATTAATAAATTGATAGCAAATGCTATATCAAGTCGTGTATAATTAGCAAGACACATTAGTGCTCCTATAGCACTGAATATGGTACTTTAGGACCAAGTAGTTCTCCATCCTTTTCTTAAGATCTAAAAGGATCTTTGTTCACATCTAAAGACCTTACAATCATTAAAGTGCACAACGGATGTGATTTGTCCATATAGAACCTTTTAAGCACCTTTGCTATATAAGCCCCTTAATGCACAAAAACTCCATTATTTAAATACTCAATTTGTAGTCCCAAACAAAACTATCTTTCCTAAATCCTTCATCTCAAACTCTTTTTTTAGGCAATCTATAGCTTTTTTAAGCTCTTTAGGAGTTCTAATAATATTTATATCATCTATATAAACAGCAATTATGGCAAATCCATTTCTAGATTTTTTCATAAAAATATATGGACAAATGGGCTCATTTTTATATCATTCTTTTGTCATATACTCACTGCGACGATTATACCACATGCATCTAGATTATTCTAGTCCATAAAGAGACTTATTCAATTTGATCAAATAATTTTCTCGAGAACCCGCACTATTGGACAAATTAAATCCTTTATGGAGTTTCATATAAATGTCATTATCAAGAGAGCCATACAAATAGGCTGTAACGGCATCTATTAGATGTAAATCGAGCCCTTTATGTACAACTAGATTAATTAAGTATCGAAAAGTACTTGCATCCACCATAAGTGAATATGTCTCTTCAAAATTAATACCAAGTCTTTGTGAAAATCCTTAAGCAACAATTTGTGCTTTGTATCTCACAATTTCACCATTTTCATTTTATTTTTGCATAAAAACTCATTCGTATCCTACTGGTTTTACACCTTCAGGTGTACAGACTACAGGTCCAAAAACCTTTCGCTTAGCAAGTCTAATTTTGCCTTAATTGCATCTTTTCATTTTGGCTAGCCATTTCTTTGTTAGCAATCCTTAATGGACTTTGGTTATTGATCTCCGGTATCATTTATTACATTTAGTACTACATTATTGCAAACACATCATCAACGTCGACTTCATTTTGGTTCCATCATATTTCGTTCATGACATAATTTATTGAGATCTCTTCATGTTTAATAATTTTAGGTAGTTTCTTTTGGAACTAAAATATTAATTATGTCAAAGGAATCTCTTGGACTTTCCATATCCTCAATTTGGCCATCTTGCCTTTTAGCACATTTTCTTATTCGAGGATTTTTATCTTTGGAATCAACGGGTCTACCACGCTTCATACGTGTTTGAAACTTGTTTGCAATATTAGATTGTTCAATTGAGATATTAATTCTTATTGGAATATCAGTAGCTGGTACATATGACTTAATCATCCTTTTTGGGTCAGTAAATAATTTGGTAACTAGTTGGCTAAACTTTGTAAATGAATTATTTTTTGAAATTTTAGTTCACATTGTTTTATACGAGGATTAAGATGAGATAATAATAATTCATTACAAATAATATCCTTTTCCAACTACTTATTCTCTCCCCCTAATGTTGGGGAAACTGATCCATCAAAATGACAATCGACAAATTGAGCTGTAAATAAAGTTTCTATTGATGGTTCAAGATATTTTATAATAAATGAAGATTTATAGCAATATATATTTCCAACCTTCTTTTGGGACCAATCTTAGTTCATTGTGGTAACGCAATTGGAACATATACAACACACCCAAAGATTCTTAAATGAGAAATATTAGGTTGTTGACAAAAACTAATTGCAAAGGGGAGAATTTGTGATAATTTCTTGGATTGATGCGAATTAATACTGCAACGAGCAAGATTGCATGTCCCTAAGTAGACATTGGAATTTTTTATCTCATTAATAACGGTCTTGCAATCAATTTTAGATGCTTAATAAATGATTTTGCAAGTCCATTTTGTGTATGAACATGTGCTATAGGAAGTTCAATATCAATTCTAATAAACATACAATACTTGTTACAAGCATGAGATGCAAATTCACCAGCACTATCAAGACGAATTTTCTTAATTGGATAGTCAAACTAGTTAAGGGCTCGTTTTGGGTGGTTGTGAGTTTTTAATTTTTGGTTTTGAATTACAATTTTTAAAACAAAACGTGTTTAGCTAAAATAGTTTTGAAACCATCATCTCTATATATAAATTAGAATAACTATCTTGAATGAGAGCGTTTTTAGCTTTCATTCTTCAATAAGAGCATTTTTAAGAAATTTTTAACCTCTTATCTCTTTCAATCTATCATTTTTAATATCTTTAATTCTAAATTAAATTTCAATATTTTTTAAAAAATTATCAATAATTAAAAATTAATATTATATTACAATAATTGTTTATTTTATATTTAAGTTATAAAAAATTAATATTTATTCTGTGTAATACATAAGATAAAATACTAATTTTTAATATATTTCAAA
The DNA here is from genome assembly GCA_004329165.1 of Spatholobus suberectus. Taxonomy (NCBI): domain Eukaryota; kingdom Viridiplantae; phylum Streptophyta; class Magnoliopsida; order Fabales; family Fabaceae; genus Spatholobus; species Spatholobus suberectus. The sequence continues at coordinate 61,610,489 of CM014729.1, forward strand.
ACAAATTTAAGTCTTATGTCAAAACCATAAAAATTGGTTTCTTGTTTCTTGTTTTAAGTTGTAAAACTATATCACTGATAATGTCAATACCACGTTTACTATTATTATAAAAATTATTATTATTACTATTAAATTATTATTATTATTATTATTAAAATTACTATTATTACTATAATTATTCTTCTTCTTATTATTCAAATTACTATTGTTATGATTAAAATTATTATCATTAAAATTATAATTATTATAATTAAAATTATTATTATTACTAAAATTATTATTGTGAAAATAAATATTGGTATTGTTATTGTTAATGTTATTATTTTAAAATTAATTTTATTATTTTATCACTATTGTTTATGTAATTTTTGCTTAATAAAAACTTAAAAAATACACAATTTGTGAAAAAATTGTTGTTATCAATAACTTTTTAAAGAAAAATTATAAGATTAATAATAACTTTTTAAAACAGAAATTTAAAATTTAAAACTAAACTAAAAACTTGTTTTGGATTTTAAAAATTCTAAAACTTAAAACTAAAAATCGTCCTAAACGGGGCCTAAGCTAGCAATCTCGTAAACGCCTGGTTGTGAGTTAACAATAAACAAATATTTGATCATCTAGTTGATCCATAAAATATTTAAATGGTCCACATGATAGGTGTATTGGTCCACAAATATTACCCTGTATCCATTCTAAATACATGAGAGATTTATCCCAATTTTTGCTAGTGATGGTTGAATTATTAGCTTCTCTTGGGAAAAGCAGTACATGGTAAATTATTAGATTAAAGAATCTCCTGGCTCTTTAATAAGTGTCCACATGAATTTTTAATTATTTTTTGCATCATAATAGACCCGGGATGGCCTAATCGGTCATGCCAAACAACAAATTTATTTTGATTCATAAACTTCTGATTTACAATAATATGTATTTCAATTGTACAAATATATGTATAGCACAAACCATAAGAAAAAGTATGCAATTTTTTTAATACACATGTCTTATTCAAGTTAAGTCTCATGATATAGAGATACTCCATATTTTCTTCAATATTTGTTTCAATATGGTATCCATTTAAACGAATATCCTTGAAACTTAATAAGTTTCTAAGACTTGGAATAATATAATGCATTATTAATGTGTAACTTTGTTCCTCTAGGTAACAATATATTAGCTTTTCCAGAACCATCAATTATATTTGTAGTATCGGATATAGTACTAACATTGACTTCTCGCATTATTAAATAAAAGAAAAATTTATTATTCTTAAGAACTATATGAGTTGTTGCACTATCAATGAGACACATGTCTTCATTATTAATGCTAATCCCAACATTCATTCTTCATTAACAAAATAAATAAATAAGGATATAAATAATTAATACAAGAAATTACTATCTAGAAATATAAAACTATATTTGAAAGTATAATAATTTTGGTAAAATTCAATAAGATGATTTGGTGTATAACAAGTATAATGATAGTATTTTCATTGTCTTTATTTGCCCATCTTTTTCTTTTTACTTTTCATACTATTTTTCTACTTTTGGTGAAAAATTATTCTTAGCATTTTCCTTCTTTAATGGTGTTTTCAAGACCCTTATATTGCATCTAGATGAATTTCAGCATCTAGCACCCAATATAAGTATATATATATATATATTATAATGTCAAGAGCCTCAAATTCAAATTTTAAAAGATTTGATATATTCATTGGAACTTTTATTTGAATTTAAAAAAGATTCAATTTTTTTTTAATAAACATTATATACATACACACACACACACACACACACACACATATATATATAGCACTATCACAATGATTTGATATTTCTCAACAAATAAATTACTAAATCAATTAAATTTCTAATGTAAGCAATTATCTTGTCACCTACACTAACTCAACGGTCATGATTACTATAAAGACAATGAAAATAATTTTTAATAGAAATTGATACTCATAATGACACATATTGTTTCCTTTCATTTATAATGATCAAAACTTAACATTATATTTTTAACAATAGAGAGATAAAATACCAAATACACAGTCAACTATAACAATAAAGAGTTTCATGAAACAATTATAATAATAATAAATTTATATAAATTCATATTAATTTAATTACTCAATTAATCTGAACATGTATTAATTGAAAACAATATTTAATATAACATAAAATGTAACTTTAATATTCATAACAAAAAAGACCTATATTTTTGTTTTAAGTTTATCATTTATATCTTGTCACTAATAATCATTTTTTTTCTCAAACTATTCAATAATAATTATCATGCACTTATAGAACAGTTTATTCTAATGTAACTAATATTACTAATAATGCATATAACTCAATCATGTTAATTGTAATATGTGACAATAGCATAAAACGTGATCTAATAATAAATTAACATAAACAATATATTGTGATTCTTTAAATTATAATAATAACAATTATTATTATAAAAATTGAACACAATAATTAATTTATTGTCATGTATTATATCTAATTAATATTGATCATTATAGCCACTTTTCATAATCAATATGCATCATATCAAACATATTATTATAAAGTAGTATATATAATGTAATGTAATCTATTAACCATTATTTTAATAATATGAAAATGTGAATATTAATTGTAAACAAATTATTAGTATTATCATAAGTTGAACGCATATAGATTAAAAGTATAACAAATAATTATAATAAACTATTTTAACAGTTTAGTATAATGATGCAAGTTAATATTAAAAAATAAATAAATTCTTTGAATTTATTTTTTATGATCATGTCCATGACAATTATCACAACTATGGCAACGATCACAAGTTTGTCCATAATTCTAGTTATCATATGCTGCTACATTCACTTTAGGGAATGAAGCATTACATTCACTTTTGAGAATGGAACAATACCAATATGATTGACCTGGTGATTTTTCATCAAAAACTCTTCGTTCTTTTTTTTTTTTTGATATTGCTACTTTAGGAGCATATTGCCAATTGTATTCTAACTAAAATAGGAAAAATATGTACCAACAAAAAGAGACAATCTACACCAATGTTCAAGGTTCCTAATACACAGAAATAGTATATAAGCATTGTAAGGGCAAATGTACATACTTCTTTAATGCTTGAATGAAGAAAATTGGGCCCTAAGTGATATTCTTAATATTTTGCGAACATTGATAATCGTGTTAATAACATGCTATGAAAATAGTTTAAGAACAAAAAGTATAGAGAAGAAAGAATGCAAGATAATTGAGAGAATGAAAAATTCTTGTTATTTATAGAATTGGAGTAGTCTATTTATAAATACAAATTGTAACTAAATGGTTACAAATAATTTAATATTATTAAAGGTAAATTAAATAGACATAATGTATAATAAATATGGAGAGCCACACAATTAATATTCATAACATTAGTAAATTTTAAATCATGTCAAGATTAAAGAATGGAAGTCAATCTTACAAGTAAAACAAAACAAAACAAAACAAAACAAAAGGACCTCTTTCACTTTAAACATATGTGCTTATTTGTCTATAATTTCTTTTTAATTCTTTCATAAAAATATATATTTAAAACTAGATGAATTAAGTAAATAACTCAAATCATAATAAACTTGTAAGGATCCATTCATATGTTTATGTTAAAGGCTATGGAATTTGATCTAGTAAAGTTTCAAAGTTTCCCGAGGCTTACTCAATTTACATATGGATTGATTTGTCATATATGTGTGACACCCAATCATATTGACTCTTAACCCGACACTTGTTATAATTATTTTAACTCAATTAATTTTGTTCAAAAAATATATTTAACTTTATTAAAAACTAAGTAAATTTTTTCTTTTTAATTAAACTTTGTTGAAAATAAAGCACGTAATTGATTAAATTATTGACGATGTATTATTAAAAATATAAATGGCACATGAGTTTCATAATACATACATCAATCATCTTTTATATATACATATATGTGTCTCTGTGTGTGTATTGTTTATTTTGGATGACTGTACCTGTGACAACTTTATGACCTCTAATGACATGATGACCTGGGATGACTACCAAAATAAACAAGTCATAAAGGTCATAAGCTGTCACCAAGCAAATATACATGCAAAATGTCCTACCTACCCTTGATTATATACAACAAAACAAAAAGAAACCTAAGTTATAGTAATATGTACACTAAGCCCACCCATCCTACTATATACAAAAAGAAATAAAGATTCATATCATCAAAATGACTCCTCAAAATAATACTCTTCCTCATCATCACTGCTGCTCGAATGGTTGTCCTTGTCATTATCAATATATCTATTAGGTAGTAGTCCACCTAATAGTGGCTTCCCTGACAAGCTGGAGGGTGAGTATGAAAGACTCAACCAGCCATTAGCCATCCTAAGCTAGAAACAAATGAATATGCAAGAGAGCCAAATGAAGTTTACTGTCTAGGAAGAATGTGGTGGATCATAGAATTGAACCATAGGAACATTCTACATGTCCATCATGTAGAAATCTTCTAGTGGTGGAAAGGGTGGAGTAGGTGGTGCTTTGATGTAGCTAATCAGAGGGGCTATTGTCAACGTAAGTGGCATGGTGATGCTTGACATAGATAGCCATACATCAGGAAGAACGAAGAGAAAACTAATCATAATATGCCCTCTAATAGTATCTTCTTCCATGAGGGCATCATGCTCCCAAACTCTTACTATATTGGAGATGAATACGACCTATGATTGGAAAATTAGCCATATTCAATAAACACATCATGAACATATACAAGAAAAGAAAGGAGTAAGGTGATTTATTCTCTAAATCACTTTTGTAAAAGGTTTGTAGGATTAACCTACACAACCATATAGAGATAAAACACATATACTTAATATAAATAAAAAGGGGAACCTTGCTTTTAGCCTAAGTTATCGTAAATTTACTTAAGATTCTAACAACTCGTATGGAATCATACCCTCACTGATGAGCAACATTAATATCATCAATCCTAGGAAGTGATTGAGAGTTCATGTCCCCCTCATCATGGTATTATCATCAAAATCATCATCATCATTATTCTCGATAAATGAGCTCACAACTCCTTGGATTATACATTACACCAATCCTAGCAATGTTGAACAAGTGTCAGGGTTATCAAGCTGGTTAAATGCTTATCCTAACTCTAGGGCATTGCCCTAATTATTAGGACGCTCATTACTTAATACCATATGCTTTAAACCTTAACAATGGTCCCTACCTTCGTCCAGTAGTGTACCAAATTATAACTTCTTATCTCTGGAACACATGCTTCATTGCATTGTCCATCATCATCATCATCATCATCATTAATTCATCACGTGCCTCACTGCATGTTCAGACTCAACAAATTTATACAACATCTCTCCAGAACATTCGACAAAAGTATTTCTGTAACTTAATTCTTTATCCTTTAACATTCATTCCAAAAAAATTGTCTTAAATCAACATCTTAGCTCCTCCATCACAAAGCTTTATTATTATTCTCAACATCAACTAATATAACTCTTTTAGTAAAAATCTCTAAGTTAAATATATTTAAATATGTACACACACACACGTGTGTGTGTATACTAGTCATAATCTTTAATCTTATCCATAAAAAATCTCATTATTTACATTTATTTACTTCTAAAATTTTGGCTAATAGAAATAAGTTACCAAAAATACTATAAAATTTATTTTTTATCAAATAATAATATTTATAATAAATTATGTTAATTATTTTTCTATTAAGACCAATGTTTATGTAAGTTTCCAAAAAAGTTATATAAAACTTCAATTAATATATCCATTTATTTTTTTAATTTTATAAAATCCAATAATTTAAATTTAATCATTATTATTATAATAGTTTTTACAAAAATTTCTTCTAAAAACGTTTACACATTTTCCCCAAATAACTCAAATTAATTTTTTTAATTAACTTAAACTAACATAAATTTATTTTGTTGTTAATTTGAATAAATATTGAATATTTTCATAAAAATTTTCTCTAATTTCCTTGCGCTAGCCGAATGTTATACTTAGCATTCTAAATCAAAATTTTAAATTTTGACACAATCTAATCATTTTAAAATTATAGTAAAATTAACATATAATCCAATAATATTAAATAGTAAAATAAAAACAATTTTCTTGTGACTTTGGAAGCCATGGCTGAATACCATGCCTAGTGTTCTAGGCCAAAGTTTTTAATTTTTATCCTACAAAAACTCCTATTTTTAAATACCTACTAATTATTTATTTAAAATATTAATAATAATTGATAAAAATAATTTTTATTCATGTTCCTCCATGGATCTAGGAGGTCCAACCATATAGGCAAAATTACCAATATGATTTTGTTCTATTTCAAACAAAATCTTGATCTAAGATAAAGATCCAACATACATAAGCATAAACAATCCAATAAATCCACAATAATTGCGATAGGTTTCAATTACAATAATCACAAAATAAACCATATAATGACAAAAGAACAAAATATCATCATGTATTCATCATATACAAGCAAACTCATCATAGACATAACTTTTTTAAACAATATATTCAATAAATAAGAAAAATGAAAACTAACATAGATTTGAGAGACCAATTCTCTCCTACAATTCTTTGTTAAGCAATATCAAGAGAATAATCATTCCTCTCCTCCTTTACCTTGATTCAAGAAGAGGATAAGAGGAGTAGATGAGAAACAAGCACTTGGTCTAAAAATGGAAGCTTAATTTTTGTTAGCAAGATAACTTGGATTTTCTTTGGCTTTTGATGGTAGAAAACAAAAGAATGTGGTTGTTGTGTGTGATATGTGTTTCGGCCAGACTATGTAGTGATAAGGGTGAAAAGATTTTGCAAATCCCAGCATTTATTATGATCTTATCAAGTTGAATAAAGTAATGGCTAAAATATTTGGTAAAAATCAATTTGATTTAATGTAAAAGTTTGTAATTATCCTTTTATAAACAACATGTGGTTGGTACAATTGTAATGTTGGTCGAATTTACCACCACAAATATGGGTAGATATTTTTAAAATTTTACCTAATATTTAATTATTTATTACAAAATTAATTCAATTAAATTTATTCCTAAAATTTTAGTATCATTCAAACTTTGACCAATGAGTGGTGACATAGAAATGGATGTGGATAGCTTTTAGACCACTCATATTTTAGAATTTTTTATAATTTTTTAGCAATTTCAATGCATTTTTAGGATAAAAAATCACTAAATGATTCATATTAATTTAAATAAATTCAAAAATTTTAAAATAATTTTAGAAAATAATATTTTATATAAAAAATCACTTAAATAAATTTTTTATAATTTTTGAATTTCAAAAGACACTAGTTTGGTTTTTATAGTCAATAGGGATATTTTGGTTATTTTACATAGAAATTTTAAAAAATTATCAAAAAATTATTAAAATTACATTTTATTATTTAAAATATGATTTTAAGTCCAAAGTAAATTTTTATAACTATTTCTATCATTTTTACAAATTTTTAACTTAATTTATTTTATTATTAATTCTAGTAACGAAATCATTATTTTACCATTTTTTGAGCTTTGATCTAGAAAAATTATTCAAAATCACAATCAAATAGTACTCAATATTCTTAGCACAATTATGGGGATCAAAATTTTGAGATTCTTATTCAATTGTCCAAAAATAAATACAAAAGAAAATGAAAAAAAACATGCAATAAAAAAATAAGGGTATTACAAAATGGACCAAGCTTATATATTCAAGACCGACCATTGACTAATACATTTGAGGTGGGCTGTTGACTGAGATTAAGTTCTAGTAAATGTTTATTGGTGTACTCCGAGTGGATCAAGGTCCAAGATCTTTTGAAGTTGGTTTGTTCTCTAGTAAAGATGAGACACTGTTAAGATTGCAACAAATGTATCGGTCATACAAGTCATAAAGTGTGAGAAGAGTATCGTATCCACAAAGATTGTAGTTTAACAACTACGCAACCAATTAATTACTCTTTTGATTTAAGAATTAAGAAATACTACCTCTGATTTTTATATAAGCAACAAATAAGGTTTTTTTTTGTCCTAATTATAAGAAACAAAGACTCATTTTTAAATATATTAATTTTTTAATTCTTTTTATGCCCTTAATTTATTAAGAAGTCTATTTACAAGATACTCACCAATTTTCCATATAAGTAGATGCATCAACATTATTTTTTAGCAATTTTGGTGGGAAATCATGATTTCTAGCAATTTTGCATTTGGTTTAAATTAAATTTTGCAACAGTTCTTGAGTTACGAGCAATGATATTAAATACAAGTAACATTTAAATCATTTTATTCCAAGAGTATTTTTGGAACAAAATTTAAATTTATATAATTATTAATTAAAAGTAACTAAACTAATTACTTTTATTTGATTTTGATGATTTAGTTATTTGTTGCTTATATAAAGGACCGGAGGTAGTAATTGATTTTTTGATTTTAGGTTTTTAATCAAATAAAAAGAAAGACGAATGCAAATAATAAGTATGGGAAAATTCAATTAATGAAAACCAATAAGTGTTGGAATTCTCTTGATTTTCCCTGAATGTAACCTTTATCCCTTCTAAATTTCTTCTTATTAAGTGATTAACATCTAATTTGTTTAATTTAGATTATCCCTAATCTCTTAGGCGGTAAACCTTTTATTCTTAATCATGGACCTTAATTCCTTAGATGAGCAAAATACAAGGATTAGGATCAAGAAATTGCAAGCAGATGTATATAATTTATCCTTATTCCTAGGCTAAAAAATTATATAGTTATTGAATTAGAATGTTCTAAACCACAATTTTTCAATTGCAATATTTAGATTAATAATTAATTTCATAATGAAGGTCAATAATGAAAAAGCATTAAGAACAGATTCAAGAACTTAATTCACATAAAAAGAAATAGGATTCAAAAAGGAAATCAATTACAAAAGGTTTAAATCAAGGTTCATCCTAACCTAACATGAAGGAACATAGAAACTCCAAAAGATAAAAAGAAAAATAGAAGAAGATAACGATGAAGAGAAGGTCATGAATCTTCAAAAATCATTCCCAATTTCTTCAAGTTGCAATGAAGAGTGATGATTCTCCAAGCTTTTCCTTGCTTCTAGTGCTTAGAGGAGTCAAAGAATACCTAATTGATATAATTTCTCCAAATAAATAACAAGTTTGGTCTTTTTGAACCACCAAAACACGTTGGGCCCCGTAAAGAATTAAAAATCGAAAGAACTAAAGAACAAGGCAGCTTAGTGTGGGTCAATATAGCGTTGTAGATTTTTTTGAAAATCATGTTTGCCTCGGCACAGGGTAAGAGCTTACGCTCCACTAGGTGAAAAGCCTACTTGGAAGTGATTTGTTTTTTGCTTGGTGATGGCCTGCCCAACAACAGTTTTGATCTATTAGACTTCAGCTTATAAAGGTTGTCCACGCTTGACATGATTTTTCATTTGTTGGGCACTTTATAGGTTGATTTGTCTTTAGATGTCTTCATGAAAATTATAGATAATTTTGTTCTTGAAAAAATAACATTGATCTCATGTCATTTAGATGTCTACAACTCGAGAAATAGTCAAAAAATTGCATTTATGTCAGGTTTTTAGGACAACAAATCTACTTCAACTTCAAACTTGATTTTCTATATGATCCACACTAATTTTGATCAAACTCTCATGTTTAAGATTTTCATAGAGACCAAGATCATTTTAATCACATTCCTTGTGACCCAAACAAAGAAGAAAGTTCAAAGTCTGAGTCTAAAATTTTAAACTTCTCACTATTGCTCATTTTTTGTATATTGAAAATCTAAGAAAAATAGTGTATTCATGCATTTTTTTCATTTAAATCATTCAAAACATGAATCATAAGAAAATAGACACATGAATTATTTCCTCACAATATTTACTAAGTTAATGTATTAAAACATGTCAAAAAGGCTTCTTAAATCTATATATGTTGTAGATTCAATAGACACCATGGAAAATAGGTGAGTACCAAAAAAAAGCACTTCGATTCTCAAGTTATTGAAGATTATACTAGAATGACAATGTATATTAAATGCTTATTTGATACAATGATGTTGGTTGTATTTATAAAGGTTTGAGATGGATTAGATTCCCTAATACAGGGTCCTAGAGATGTCAAAATGGGCCTGGCTTGCTTAGCCCGCAAAAGGGGTTGGGTTGGGCTTAAAAAAAGACAGTCCAAAAGAAACTGGGTCTTTTTGGCTCAACTCGTCTAGCCCGGTTGGCTAATTGGGCCTGGGCTGGGCTGGCTCAATATATACATACATATATATATATATATATATATATATATATATACACATACATACATACATACATACATACATACATACATACATACATTAAATAAAAAATATTAGTATATTTTAAAAATTAAAAAAAGAAAGGGTCACACACGTTTATAAAAAAGAAAGGCTAACATGGGTACTTCATTTTGTAAATAAAAAATGTTTGTTTATGCTAGAAAGTATGTAAAAAAGAAACGCTTAAAGATATATTTTTAATGAAACTATCGAGTAATTAAGTCAATTATATATAAATAAAAATGTTCGTTTATACTAGAAAGTATATAGAATTTAATTTTAAATATTTAATATGATTTAAATAATTTAATTTTAGATAATTTTTGATGAAAAAAATAATAATTAAAATAGATAACAACGTTAATAGGTTCGAAAAAAATTCAGGCCAAATTGGTCGACTAGCCCACATAGGACTGGGCTAAGCAAAAAAAAAGAGGCTCGAATACAAACCTACCCGGGACTGGCTGGCCGCTAAAGAGTAATGGCCTGGGCAGGCTGGCCTGGCTCGCCCAATTTGACAACTCTAACGAGGCCTAAGGCCTCTTGAAAGTAATAATACTTTGTCTTGATATAACGACAAGTAACTTTGCTTCAGGCTGATATATAATCTACTACTTACAAGTATACCTTAAGGGGTGTTAATTTTAATTAACACTTTTAAATTTGGGTTGAAATAACCCATTATATGGATTGGGTTGAAAGCCCAATCTGAAATAAGGACCATGATGAGGAAGAAGGTGAGAGTGTAAGCACTCCTTATACTCAAGTTAGGGTATGGATTAATTGAGTAACAAAATATGTAGTGTGCAACTTGGTGTCTTTACTAATAACTTATTTATAAAGTTTGATCACAAAATTATTTGAATATGACTATTCGGTAATTTGTACAAAATGTAGATTTTCCTAAATAGTGAATATTTTGGATCTTAAGATATACAATAAGGTTATTTATAAGAATACACTAACTTTCTTTTTTATTTTATTTTTTATTTTTTTCTATCACATCATTTATCGTATCTATCTCTTGCTTTTTATCATTCAAATCCATCCCATTTTGAGATCTACCTTGATTATTATCCTATGTGATAGGTGAAAATATGTTAGGTATCTTCTCATTTAAGTGTACCATGTATTGTGTGATATAGGTCCTATAGAGAAGGGTCTACGACAATTCTCCATCCATACAAAATTGTTTTTTTAGATTAAACCTCGCCAGAATTTTAACCCGAAGATATCCACTTACTATAATAGAAATATTATCATTTTTTTACTTTTTTTTTTGGCGGAAAAGGGAATTTAATTTGTTTTTTGTGTTAGATTTCAAGTTTTTATATACCACTAACGAATTTGAAAAATGCAACCTGGTTTCCTTAATTCCTTTAGCCAATAGGGGAACAAAATCCACATTTGAAATTCATCACTCGAGTATACTAAATGCTAATTGCACAGCCATGCTTAGGTCAAATCGGATATGGAGTTGACAAGAGAAACAAGTGACACACAATACTGTTTTTTTTTTAGGAAGACACAATACTTATTTTCCTTTCGTTTAGAAATTAGTGCTATTTAATTTAAATAAGACAATAACAAAGATTAAAATCAATCACCAGCATATCTCAGAAACAAAACATAACAACCGTGCGATTTTAAAAAAAGAAACAGTTTTACCAAATAAGTAAAAAAAAAATAAACAAAAACTTCAAACCCAAATTCCTGGTACTGTGTTTCTGACCCTCTCCAATCCGTATCTCGCTGCTTCCTTGAGTTTCCTATATTTGCAGAACCACATACATAGGCGCATGCACCTTTGTATTTGAGGGTTTGTGTCCCTCTCTTTGGTACCCTTTAAAATTAAAAAAATCACTGCTCCTTTTTTTTTTTCGACATTCATTGTTTCTCTCTCTGAAAAAAAAAAAAAAACAGAAGTGCGCTCCTCCCTTCTCTCTCTACAACCCCCTTCTTCACTTTGATTTTCCTCTTCAATGCTAACCCACGATCCTCTACATGTAATCGCACCATACCTAACCTAAAACCCTTTTGATCTCTCTCTCACACACCATGTCCCAAGGATCTCCCCCTCCCCCGCAAGACACCACCGAACCCTCGCCGGAACCCAATTCGCACAAGGAGGAAGCCACCGCCGCCGCCGCAGCCGCAGCCGCTACCACAACCACCGTCACCGCCACCAACGCCGCCGATGTCGCTCCTCCCGCCCCCACCCGGAACCGCCCCTCCCGCGCCTGCACCATTCGCGCCGCTGCACGCCTCTACACGGCGTCGCAGCCGGCGAGGCAGAAGGCCGCGAAGAAGGAGCCTCGCCGCGAGGAGTCCACGGCGCCGCCAGCGCCGCAATGCAGCAAGATCGTAACGCCGCTGGTGGAACCGCCCCCACCAGCGCAGTTGCCGCGCTACAACCTCCGGTCCATGTGGGAATTGGCTTCAATACTCAATTTTTTGCATGTGAGCTACGAAACTGTGATGTTTTCTTTTTCCCTTTTCATTGGGTTTGTTATGCATTCATTCTCTATATCTAAGTTTTTTGTGGGGGTGGTTGTTGTTGTTGCAGCTGTTTAGGCCTCTTTTGAATATATCAGTAGAATTCTCGGCTGAAGAGTTTGAGACGGCTTTGCTTACCCCCAATGACACATTGGGTGATATACACATGCCTTTGCTAAAGGTTGGTGCTTTTTGATTTTTTTTTTTCCTTTGGTTTATTTCTTGTGTATGTAGTGCATTTCTTCTTTCTTCTGTGAATGTAGGTGATGAGTGCTAGTCTTTGTCGGTGGTGATAGTTTTGTGCTGGTTGTTGTTAGTTAGGAGTTTGTACGATGTTGCATTGTTGTTTTTTTGTTGAATTTGGCTGAGTTTGTAGGAGTTTGTGGTTATGACTGCATGCCTTGGATTTGGAGTTGTAGTTTTGTTGAGTGTCATTGCATTGCTGTGAGGGAGATTCGGAGCTGTGAAGTGGAATTCATGTTAGTGTAGGGTATTAGGAGGCTGCTGTGGTTGAAAGAGAATAGAGTGTGCAACGGGACATTTGCTTTGGTTAATATAAGCTTAAATCTAGTTGTGTATGTTTTGGGAATGTGATTAAAATGACAAAGGTGAGAACTTGTTCAAATTTTCTAAGTGAATGGGTTAAATCTGAATGATAAACTTGACTACAAGTCACTACTTGACTGTTGGAATGAGTCTTTATTCAACGGGGTGGTTGAAACTTTTGGAATCTGGGACTTTATGGAAGGATCTGAAAATTGAGCTCTTGCAAATATGGAGTTTGTAAGTGCATTGCTTGTTTTATGGACTCAGGGCCACAATATGGTTGACCAATATAATATTGGGAGATGGACATGATTGTTCCGCAACTGAGTTGAATTTTTGACAGAAATTGGTTAGTCCAAAGCAGGTACATGATTGGAGGTTCTTGTTGCATGTATGAGAAACCCTTTCTTTACTTTTTGAAAACAGATAAATGTGTTGTTCCTTTCATGCTCATGAGTTTTAAACAGGGGACTTCTGCTGATTGTGTGTGCTCTCTGCCCTGATTTAGAGGTCCATTTTGCTGTTGAAGGATAGTGTGCAACCATTAAGTTTTGTTAATTTATTTTTATTGATTTTATGTACAAAGTAATATGCTGTATCAAATAGTTACAACTTCGAAATGTACCTGTGGAGTTTTTTTTACTGGGTTTCAGCCTTGTTGGCCCTATTCCTAATTTTCTGAGTTCAAATCAATCTCAAAGATAATCATGATCATTATTGCAAGATGCTGATATATAATTTGCTAGACAGTTTATAAAAGTGTTTAGGCATCATCACAGAAATTACTAAAGAAAAGGCCTACTCTGAAGAATTCTCAGAAATTTTGAGACAAGAGTCTTCGTTGTACCTAATTCTTACTGCAAAGTTTCTAACTTGAGCTATAGTTTCCTAGCAGATTTAAATATTGTGGGAAAATTATTCAGTAAAATGTTTGAGGATTTAGCTCTGTATTGAAACTCCTGTGCTACAGTTAGAAAGTATTTGTATTAGAGGTGGTGCATATTCTACACATCCCTGATGTAATGAGTTTGTGGATGGAAATGAATTGATCAAAACAGTGGTACTTGAACTGTTGAACTCATCTTTATTTTGAAATTTAGCTTTTGGGTTGAGTATTATAATGACATCAATCTTGCATGAGTCTTTTACTTGTATGGTAGGTACATAGGTTGATGAGTGATAAAGAGATAGTGGGGATTGGGGAGTGAGAGAAAGTTTAGGCTGTTTAATGTTTTTGGTCATACACTTCCAGATCTTGCAGAGGTGCTTGAAGTTTAGTATTTTAAGCTGCAGTAATGCAATGAACTGTCTCTGTCAATGTCTATGCCACTATAAAGTCTATATTTTCACCGGTCCTTCATCTATTTAGTTATGTGCAGATTGGCTAATCAAAACTTTGGCGATACTTGAACAGTTGAATTCATTTATGTTTTTAAAATTGGATTGAATATTATGATAATATCAATCTTGCTTAGTCTCTTTTGTGAGTTGGTAGGAAGATATATTGCTAAATGAGTGAGAGAAAGTCAAGGCTTTTTAATATAAGTGGACTTGCAGTTTAAGAGCTTGTAAGATTTGTTTGACATTGTCTTTTAAGCCAGAGTTATAGGGCAATGATCCCTCTCAATGTCTATCCCTCTGCAAGATCAATACTTTCTTCTGTATACAATATCCCAAGTTTGTAAAATTGCTGCTTCTCTGATAATAACATTAATTCTATCTTTGTATAGGCAATTCCTCCCATTACCCGAATGGCACTCTCACGTGATACTTGGATTACTGTATTATGCAGAAAGTTGAGAGATTGGTGGCACTGGGTAATAAGACATTTTTTATTCAGCAAGCTGATAATTCAGAATAATGTAACATTTTGTAGTCTCAAGAGCTAATATGAAAATGTAATTCAAATGTAGGTTGCTGAAGGGGATCTTCCTATTGTTGCTTCACATGGGTAAGTAGTCAGTCAGTCTTGCGATATCTAAAATCTGATGTTGTTAAGCTCATGTGTTTACCAAGTTGCATGTTATGCTGACATGACAGGGTGGAGGTTGAAGTATATAAATCACTTGATCCAGGGTTCCGTGTAATCATCTTAAAAGCATTATGTGACATTCGTGTTGAGGTATCTATATTTCTTATATTCCTTTTCCTTGAATGGGTGAATGTTAGGATGAGGTCACTCTCCTTGATGTTAGCTGCTTGGATCTTCTTTGAAAATTATGCAGTCTATTCATGCTGAGCACTGAATTAACTGCCATTATGATCTATACATGATATTTATCCTTTATTCACTATTTTGTTTGTTTGTTTTTGTGTTCAAGTTGCAACCACCCTTTTTAGGTTTATTTTATCCTCTGTCTCACATTGAGATATTGAGTGGTTCTTTGTGCTTGCGTATTTATCATGGGTGTGATAATCAGCCTCAATAGTTTGTCTTGTAAAACAATTCACACAGATACATAGAGATACATGGCCATGCACTATTTTAGTGGACCAATGACTTCTGTGTCTAAATAGGCCACCCTATTCTGCATTACTTTCTTTGGGGGGTTCAAAAAAAAGAAAAAGGGGGGGGGGGGGGGGGGGGGGTAGCGGTGCTGCAGGGATTCAAAGCCTACTAAGATTCCCAAGATCAAAACCTACTAAGTGCATCCATGTAGGCAGATTTAGTGGCAAATCATTCACAGCCTGACTGACATGTTTGCTTTGATTATCCCTCTTGGTAATGTACATAATTAAACTTGACTAGTATTTTGCAGCAAGAAGATATCAGAGGTTACATTGACAGCTCAATCAAACACGGCGTTCAACTTTCGACATTCCGTAAGGAGCGTATTGGTGGTGATTCACATGGAGTTTATTATTGGTATACTTGGGCCTTCACTTCAACCTGTTCAAAATTTGAAGTGTCATACTGGAAAGTTAATGTACATTTATGTCTGTTTTTGCTTTTTATTCACTTGGCATTTGGTTAGTGCAGGTATGAAGATGACCCAATTATTGGTCATAGGTTGTATCGGGAAATAAGGAAAACTGAGGTGGTTCAAATGAAGAAAGGGAAACCAAGAGGTTCCCAGGTTCTTTCTAATACAACATACCAGTGGGAAACAGTTGCTACCAATTTTGATGAATTTCAGGATGTTTCTGTAAGTTACTGAAGCTCATCTAACTATGTTCAGCTGGCATGTTCTAACAATTGTTCTGTGTTTTTCTGGGAATTGGGACTTCTGAGTTATAGGTTTTGATCTAGATAATGAATCCCTTGGTAGATTAATAAGCAAATTAATGTGATGTAATATCTGGAATCACAAATTGATACTAATTTTATTATGATTTAGAAGCCCTAAGTTATAAGTGAACTTATTGAATAGGAAACTGTTATTTAGTAGAAAATCCAAAATTAATTATTGTCCTTGACCGAAACTATTAGATTTGCAAATTATTGATTAAACTTTAAACCTATAATAACAAAAGTCAAAACCTTGATTGTTAAAATCATATGATATGATATGCTTACATACATTATTTATATTTTTCATATTTCATTCTTTATCGTCATTTCACATGACTGCTAAAAATGAATAATCTTTTCTGAAGTATCAGTAAGTGAATTGAAAAATGCTGTGTCTGTGAAGTTGAGTTAACTAGTAATAGAAAATTAATGTAAGAACTTTTTCAGTTTATATTAACAATTGAAAACCTTTACATTCTATATCTGTATGCTAAAGAAATATTTATTTTTCCAGAAAGAGAAATTTATTGAAGTGGAGTAAGTACTAGAAGTATAACACAATCTGTAGGACACACATGCATAGATAATGAAAGTTATTCTATTTGAGATATGTGAGAGAAAATCTTGAGAATAATACCTCAGATGCAAGAGGCACATAACTCTCAAAACAAATGAGGTGATAAAGCTTGGTTTCTGAAGTTCCACTGTTCCAGGCATTTGTTTTATTACTGAGGCAATAAACCAAGTGAAAGTGACTCACATTACTGAAAAGATTTTGCCTGTCATTGAGTTATGGCAACATTTAATCATAGTTGTCAATCCTGCTGATCCCAAATATACTATAATGGAATAGTGGATAGCAGGATGGTCGCTATACCAAGGATTATGGATACACGATAAATAATTCATACTACACATTTAAATGCTCCAAAATAAAACCAAAATTAAAGGCATATTCATTAATAGTTAGAAAGTCAAATATAGGCATACAATCACCTTCAATCTAAAGCATAATTAACAAGTCAATAATCAAACGGTAAAATTGAAGTGGTGAAGTGGGTTAGCCAGAATAGAAAAACAGTGGTTGGCAACTTGCAAACTGAGCAAATAGCAGGGGAAAAAAAAAGTGTAACAAGTAACTAATGACAATTGTCTAACAAGTTTGTGTGCTGGCATAATTACGTACTCAAACAAAAACAATAGTTAAATAAGTAATAAGAATGATCAAATAAAAAGGAAAGACTGTTTAAAATAAAGAAATAAAAGACCTATGCAAAACAGAGGTGGGCAGAGATATGTAAAGGAGGAAGAACCTGAGAAGGAAGAAGTCATACCAAACAGAGGTGGAGGATCAAAGACCTGAGAACAGAGGCTGGGGCTCCTGGAAAAAGGACATGTTTTGCCAGAAAATGCTTGGCGGCTGCTGGGACGTAGTCTGAAAATGTGTCGGAAGAGAACACCCAGGAGCAAACAGCAAGTGGGGCTGCTGGGTTTTTCTGATGGATGAAGAGATTCTAACCCTAAAGTCCTTCTAATTCAAAAAGAGGGTACAAAATCAGAAATAATTCCCTAAACAATGAGCAGACAATGGTAAAAAGGTGGACGGACAAAACAGGATTTTTGTTCCTGTTCAGATTCACAGCTGCTATAGGCAGAGTTTGTCCATGAAAGGCTGTAATCTCAGCCACAATATTCATGAAGAAAAGACACAATGCAACAGAGAACATGAAGTGGTCAGAGGGTGCAATTTGCTGCTATTAGTATTAAGTACTTTCCATTTATAATATAAATTAGTACATTCCAACAGAAAAACTGTAATGACTTAGTTGCACTTTATAAAATGAAAGAAAACTCTCCCAGTAGAAAGAAATGTATGGCATATTTATTACTGTACCTTAAGCTCCCTTTTTTTTTTGTGGGGGGGGAGAGGGGGGGGAGTTTAGTGTAACATTGTTGGTCAGACTGAAGTCTTCATCAGTGTTGGGAACCATAGAGATCAAATTAGCTGCAGCAATTATTTAATGGGATTAGATGTTTGTTCAATTGTCTTGTTCAATACCATCCAATGATCTACCCTTTGATCAATATTATTTTATAGTTTCATTATAAACTTTCAGAATACTGATACAACAACTAAGCCTTTTCCCTCTAGGTGGGATTGGCTACCCTACTTGAATCCTATGGTTTACAACTTCCTCTATTTCTACGTTCTTTTCTATGACAGATCTGAGAATGCTGATATATATATTTTTTATAGATGATGGGATTGACATTATTTTCTTTTTTTCCATTTTCAAAGTAAGGGAAATAATAAAAGAAAGAATCACCTAACTGGCATTTTTCATAAAGATTGCAATTTTTTTTTATTTTTTTAGTTGAGTTTCATCTTATTTGCTTTTATTCATCTTCATTGCACAGGAGAAGCTTTTCTCAAGTAAAAACAGAACGGAGGCTTCTGTAGGGAAGAAGGTGAAGATAGACATGCTCCCTGAAATTGAGAAAGTTCACAAGGTACTTTAATTTTGTGTTTGTTTACTGCCCCTCCCCCCACTCCCTTTTAGGTTATGGGTCGCATCATGGGTTGAGAAAATTGAGAAGATAGGGTCATTCCAAGAGTTGATATATGGTCCATGAAGAATCCTATTGTGATTTTAACTGACAAAATTGGTCTGTATTGTGCAGAGAAAGGAGAGGTTGCTGAAAAAACAACACAGACAAGCTCTTCTTCTCGATAATTTCTTGGGTGTTGATGGGCTTGCCCCAGGGCGTTCACTCCGTGATAGGAAACCTGTTACTTACACTTTTGGTAAGAAGGTTTAACATAGTTTGCATTTTGTTTCACAGCTGGAGTCGGCCTCTTCATTTTCCTCTTTTTTTTTTTTTTTTCCTCTCTTTGCATGGACTGCTGGTGTTTATTATACAGCACACTATTTTTACAGTTGGATTGTTATGGGTATGTTAGGACCCTAGGTACCTCTGGGGCAAGTAGTCTGAATATCTTAACCAATATCTATGTCATTCTTCTTAGGAAATCTCTGGGTTTAGTAGAACTAAACAGCTTTCCCCGTGGACCATGGGGCCACTGGTTCACAAATACAGGGATAATTTAGTGGGACTTTCTGATGGCTGACTTTGGTTCTTGGATCATCCAATGAGTCATTCGATCTGTAAATGTTTCATTGGATTTTGCATAGCTACCTTGGTCAGCCTTTGTATTTTCCATACAGCCAACCACATTTTTTTAATGAAAAAAAGTAACATTAGCACTAAGCTTTGTTTTAATTGTACCCTGCATTGATAGTGGTGAACTGTGGTAAGACAATCTGGACATGAATAAGTTGACAGTTTCATTGTGCATCCAGGATGCAACTTTATACTTCAGCTTCCTGTTTAGCTACAATTATGATAAAAATTTCACCTGAACTACCTAATTTTCTGTTTGGTTGGACAAGAGTCAACTTATTTCTTGAGCATCAGTATCTGCTGATTTTACATTGATCTAACTTTTGACATCACTGTCATTGCAGATGATTATGATCGGTCCATCAATGAGGCAATTAAGATAACCAAGTATGGAATTCATCTTTTGATCTTACATTCTTTTCCCTCTATTTGGCTGTTCTTGATGAGTTTGTATTTTTTTTTTATATTACCTATATTGAGAAAAAAGGGGCCAATCATGTGCATCTGTTATGCTTTCTACTCACGGCATAGTATTTGTTTCTTCCTTTATCAGACGGAAACCACCATCCCCAGAACCTATACCCAGGAGAGAAGCAGGAGCAAAACCTGAAGCTTTAACTAATGGTAAATGGAGTGGTCCTTCACATGACACTCAAAATCTAAATTTTGGCATGCCATCTCCAAAATCACTTGAGTTCGATGATATGGAGGAAGAGAATCAAATTGACATGTTGGACTTGGATCGAAGGTTTGTAGCTTTGATTTTTCTCCCTTCAAATCTGTTCTGATGACTTGTATCTTATTTTACTGATGATTGTTATTTCACATCAGCAATCGGCGAAGACAGAGGCCTAAACGGTATTCAGAGAAAGATTTTGTTGAAGCTGTGTCAGATAATGAGGCTGACTATGACAGTGATGATGATATTGTTGGAGAAGCTGTATATGATGAAGAGTATCTCCGGAAACGTAAGCAGAGAAGGCAGGCTTCGAGTAGCTCTGGCTCTGAAGGAGATGAAGAATATCATTGGGATGAAGATAACGTTGAAGATGATGAAGAAGATGACGAAGAAGATTCCTTGAGTGTCAGTGAGGATAGTGACAAGCCCCGTAAATTCAAGCGACTGCCAGGCCGTACTAGGAGGGAAACTAAACTCAGGTCTGTGGGTGAGATTCAATCAGGTCTAAGACGCAGTAAGAGGGCAACAAGAAACCGTATAAATTACCGACAGTATGAGATGTCTGATTCAGAAACAGAGTTTATTAAACCTGACAAGTCTAATGCATCAGATGATCACTCAGATCCTACTGAGAATGGGGAATATATGATGGAAAGTGAAGATTCAGATGGAAATGACGATGAAGATCAAGAAACCAAAGTAGTTGAGCCTGTTACTTATCCTGCAGAAGAAAACAACCAATATCCTGCTGTAGGGGAGAATAAACAAAACCAAAACCAGCCTCCTGAAAAATCTAGTCCAGGTCAGGAAGAAGTTGAGGGCACCGCAAAGCGACGTTTCCTTGATTTAAATGAGCTTGCCCCTAGCTCAGGTTTTGATGATGGTCCAAATACAACAACAAAAGATGAAGGCAATGATGATTACTGAACCTTCCTCTTTTGCTTGAAAGCAAGATGGTAGTTTGCTATCACGGAAGCCATGTGACGTGTATGATAATAGAACTATAAATTTTGTTATGTGCCTCAAAGGAAGTTGCCGCTAGATCTCTTCCCATGGCAATCTATGCAGCCATTGGTGCATGATTTGCCACCAGAAGCAGCATGATACTGAGTTGTGTAGATTAGGTAGTCATTTTTTAGTATTTAGTAGTATTTCTACATTCAAAGGGTCTACGGAAATGAATGAGAATTTGTTGGGCGTTATTTGGCCCATGCAATCGGTGTACAATAACTGTTAACAAGTACTGTAACTTTAAATAGATATGGCTTTTGATCATAAGCCCTATAGTTCTGCTATTTTTTTTCTTTTTTCATGGACTCGATAGTGATTAGCTTTTGAGCAACAGTGTTGACCGTCTTTCTTTGTTCATCTGATCAGATAAAAAAGAATGGTCTCACTTTTGATTTCTCTACAGAATTGCTAGTTCCCCCGACTGTTCGCAGATGTGTGCTTAAATTGTCGTCTTAATTTCGTTGGGTTTTCGTCGTGATTTTGCTTATGTAAAATAAATCTTTTTTGGCTATACAAAAAATGTTTTGATTGCGTGTTTGGCATATAATCTGCTATTCTAAAAGCATTGCAAGAAATTCAAACCATTAAAAGTAACGAAAATAATTCATGGACATTCAACATTAGATGACTCCTAGTCCTAGAGAGAAAAAGAGAGAACAGAGAAAAGTGCAGGAATGATATGTGATTGGAAGAGATAGAGCTAGATAATGGGCGTCGATAGAGTGCGTGTTTGTTTACACATGTATGAGGTGTGTATCTTAAAATTTCTGCGTCAAAAATTTTAAGACACAAGCTAGAGTTTTCTAATTCTCAATGGGTACGGATCTTCTCCCTCAAACGCCAAATCAAGCAGATTAGAATTGTGTGTATGTGCGTGTGCGTGTGTGTGTTCACTTAACATATCTCTGGTTAAATTCAACGTAAATATCTCTGGTTAAATTCGACATAAAAATATATCATAGTTTAAATTTTAAAGCAATTTAAATCATTGGATTTTAGAACTGCAATGTAGTTCTTTTAAAACCCTACAAGATTTTCTTCTGGCAAATAATAGACCAATAGGGCCATCTGTTGCACCTACAGAAGCACCAGAGACCAACAACTGTAGTAGGCCCGTAAAGACTAGAAATTCAATCAATGCATCATAATGATGACTATTAATCGTATCAAAAGGCAGGCAGGAGAATGATAGATGTAGCTGACTCTGAAAATGTATAGCATTATCAGTGGACCAATTGTAGGTATTTTTCTTTTCTTTTTTTTCTTTTTCTTGAAGTTATTGGACAAAGAATTCATGTTCTACCATAACAATAAAGATGAAAAAGCAAGCCAAACTCACTACTTAATGTCAATACAGTTTCACTTTTGACACACCGGAAATGCTATGCACCATTGCCAGAACCAATGCAAAAGACCCTTCAGAAGCAAACTTGCAAAACCGTTTGCAATGCACCAAAGCCAGAAGCTTAGTAGACCTATGGAAATCAAAGCATAGCAAAATAAAGTCTGATAAGGGTAGAACTATACCAAAAACAATAAAACTAGACTTCCACCAAAACTAAAAAACTAGACTGGATTCGTTATGCACACCAAATTAATCTGGTAGCAAACCAGACTAGAAATGCACACTAAATAGACTAGAAAACTCAGACATGCACCAGATGAGATCTGGTATGCACACCTAAACCACACCTGCGCATAAACCAAATCATACCTACATTGCACCAAATATACCTATCAAAGAACCAAACCATGAATCAATAGCAAAACAGAGAAGTATTTATCATAAGAGAGTAGTATGTATTATAATACAACGGAATCCCTAAATATTACATGAATTAAGGTTTTGGTTAAAACTACTTTAACAAATCAAATGTAATTCCATCAATTTTCTTAATCTCGTTCATGTAACAATTGTGTTGACTGTCGGTATGCTCTTGTAACATTCTGTGTCAAGTCTTTAAACGTGTTCCCTTAAAGCCAACATAATTGAAGTTATGCGTTGAAATTATGAGATTTTAGGAAATGGAAAGAGTAGAGATTTAACATTATGAGATTGATATTGATTTGACATGATTTGTTATATTACAATGTGATGATATGATAAGATTTTCAATATTATACATATATGTGATGCAGAACCTATGATCGGTACCAGGTATAATTTCCTTTAACAGCTTAACTAAGCCTTGTCTACACACATAATCAACAAAAAAACATAAATTATTGCATTAAGTAAGAGTTTATTATATAATATGCACACTAACATTTACCTTTGTCGGTTAGACATAAAAATCCAACCTATATCTTTAATATTATCAATATCTTCAAGTGGCAGTGTGAGAAAACATCTCCAAGACTCTGTTTTATAGCTCAACTATGGCCCAAGTAATAGTGAACATGTGTCATTGATATCTCTACCAATGATTCCAAACAACTGCCTTCTAAGCATACTTTTTAAATGACCCAAATCCACCCCAATCAATTTCCTCCACCTAGCCAAAATCCTTCTTACATGTCTCAAGACAAATGTACAAACTTTGGTTTTACCATTATTATGCTGCCATTGGTCTCTAATAACTACAACATATCTACATAATTTTTTAAATTGCTTTCCCTCAAGGGTCTTGCCCCAATTTGTTCTGTGAATTGGTATGATGAGCTTACAATCCTTTTGTAATGCAGATTTCAAATTAGTGTCTTCCTAATTAGGTGAATCCCTAAAACTTTCTAACTACTTACTAGCTACCCACCTTACTATCAACCTATTATTTTGATAATGCTGACCGTGTTAATATATTTGGGTTAAAACTCTTGATTTGGAAGCATGCATTATGTCGTGTTAGAGAAGTATTAATTCTCCATCCACATCTATTCTTACAAACAGTCGTGACTTTAATTTTGTTAACATAAATGTACTTAATATCATAACTTCTCTTGGTGATACATTCCATTAAAGCCTTCCTAAATGTGACATTAGAATGAAGCTTGACTCCCTTCACAATTTCCACATCCTCATTAAATTCATGGCACTATAGCTTGATATCATTATTTGATCTATCATTCCCATTGAAGTTCAAGTGTTTAACTGCTCATCACAATTCTCATAGCCGAAGACGACTTCAACAACGTCTGTATATTTTACGTTGTTTGAAATGTCTTGGGTGAGATCTATTGGTATTTATACATCCAACTATTCACTTGCATAGGTCATGTTGGGTGCCCCCTCTCCTTCATTCTCCAAGTTGTCCACAAACAACTCCAACTCTTAACTCTTGTCATCATCCTTACTATACACACAATCAGTTATTTTCTCTATTTCAAATGGTACCTCAATCAAATTAGCACAATCAGACACATGGGTAGGATTAGGATCAAAACCATCTACTTGGCTATCAATCAAATTCTTGATCAATAGGTTTAGCTTCATCAATAACTTCAGCTAGATCAATTATACACTTATATACATCTCTAATACATTCTTCCTCACTGTCTTCATTGACTTTGCTGCCTTCAAGACATACTCTTTTTGTTGCCATGCCCTTTAACTAATAAAAAACAATGTTATTATATATGTAATACCAAGCAACAACATTTCTATTCGCTAGAGTCTACAGTCTATAGAAGCTGCCTCCTTTACAAAATCAATGATGGACAAAGTATAAGGGCCCATATTCATCCAATCTTTGAATACACCCCCTTTTATAACCACAAAGGTTCCATCTCCAAGGTTTCACCAAGATATATTTCAACATCAACGTGATAAGACATTGCAAATAAATCATCAAGAACTATTTAGAAATACAAGTCAATAGGTCTTTTTGATTAAATAGGTCTAATCAACATAATAATTCTAATTCCTAAACTATCGCGCTAATTTACAAATAAATCCTAACTCTCCACTTCTATGATGGCCAAGTGAATTACAATGAACCATAATCATTGCACTAAACAATGAAGGAGAAAGATTGACTCACCTGGTTCACGACTAAGACCGTCACCGGAGGGCCCACCGTGCAGTGTCACCATCATCCATGGTTATAGGAATGACTATGAGTTAAGTTGAGACGCATTGGATACGATAGCATCTAAACTCGCATTGATATCCGCAAAATTTACTAATAGATATTAAGGCTCAACTCAGATGAAATTCCTTTTTATTACAAATAATTTTTTGTGAGTACTCATTAATTATTGAGTTCAATTGTCACTCCTTCATGATTGAGACTGCTATCAGACGACTCACGATTTCTCTTTTTGATTAGAAATTCACAAATTTTCTTCGCACCGACTTTTCTCGTCCACAAACTTTCAAAATGGTGACCAAGTCTGTTCCAAAGAGCAAACGCGACTTTGAATCGTGAACTTTGGTGAAAGAAGAAAAACCGCGTATCTTGCACGTGTTCCGACTTATTTTCTTTTTTTATTTAAGAAATTTAAATAATCAGAACAAATGAGTTATTATAATAAGTTAATCACGAGATTTAATAGAGATAGACCAAGGCTTCGATTAAAGGAATTGTATCTATATAGATTATAGAGTAATTGAAACGAAATTAACGTCGCCAATTTAACAAAATAAATAAATAAATAAATACACCTCTTGAAAGTATTGCAATCAAATTTTCGGACAAGCTTGTACTGCACGCCTTTTTTGTAAATTTCCAAGAATGAACCCGTCTCAACGTGGTCAAAGGTGACTCATTAATCCTTGATCGTGAAGACCTTGCTGCTATCATAACCCCAAAATAAAAGGCGAATTGTGTAAATTTGTGTTACTTTGTTATTGCTTTTTGATCAACTCATTGTCCAGCCTTTTAAGCGTTGTTTAATATTCTGTTACTGTAGAACAAAAATAAATAACCTTCACTTTGGTGGGTGTTTACTCAATAAGGCAGAACCAGATTAAAATAATGGTGAAATGGGACTATGGGAGCATGAAATTGGGGAACAGGCAAAAGGCAACTTCTTGGTATAATAATTGATTTATTTCTTCTATGGATATCGAATGCTATCCCCCAAATTATTTTACAGAACTTGCCATCTGCATCAAAATATATTCCCCCTTTATCATCTTCCAATCCCGAGCCAAAAGAATTGAGAACCCCAAAAAGGGGTACGAAAAAAGAACCCCAAAATACAATAATAAATACCGAGATTCAGAAGGCCATTTTATACAGGGCGATGTTTAACTAACCAAGCTCCAGTTATATACAATATTCGATGGTGTGACTTCACTGCAAAACTTGTTTTCTTTGTCCCTCTCACTGGACTGAATCAAAGGTCACAACCAATACCTCTTGGTCATCTCATATTGCAGCATTGAGGCCTTGTCTGCCTTTGCAGTTTATCCCACAGGCACACCATCTGCCTAGGCGACTGGTAATGGGCCGTGTAATAGTCTTCTATGCAACCAAACTGGCAGAACTTTAAGCTATGCGAGTAGTGTACTGGTTTTGAGCTGTTAAATTGCTCTACCCACATTCCCATACTCACATCTTCCATCTTAAACAACTGCATAGAAAATAAATCACGGAAATATTCAGCCCAGAATTTCAAATGGAATGAATTCAGGTATACCTGCATGTGAATCCAGTCCCTATGGAAGAACAGAGAAAAAAGTGCAATAAAAAAAATATGTTTACTAACCCTTAATTTATGTGTTTCAAATTCAGATACAATATAGCGTGAGATATCTGATGACAATATATAACCCGGCCCATTAGCATAGGGTGGGTACTCCTCTTCTGGCCACTCCTGAAAAAAAGAAAAAGAAAGTTAACAACAAAAAAACCAATATTTATACACCCCAAGACTTTTCCTGCAAGAAGTTTAATATGGCCACAGCATATGACAAAACACAGTTAAGGACCATGGTATACAGTCCATAAATTCAGATAGCTAAGAAAGGGTGCAACTGCAACTTGATGGTTGAATGCATGATAAAATGAGATTCGGAAGCTAAGAAGAAAACAGGCAAGTTGAGGTATTATGTGGATCAAAATATAGACATATTCTTAGACATTAACATACAATTATAATTTTTTCCAGAGTACTCTCGCTCCTTAATTCTAAACAAAAGCATTGCAATGGGTTCTAATTACTTACTTCATATGTCACTGCCCATTTCCCATAGCGCAAGGGTTTGTGGTAGTAATTTATGTTCCCAATATAAAAGCTTGTATCATCTGGAACCTTCCTCGCTTCATCAATAACGGCATCCACTCTAACAAAAGTATCATCATCACCTTTCATGATATACTTAGCAGATACTGTGTGAACCTATGGACAATAAAGCACATCTTATATTTCATATAAAAAAAAAAGAAGGTAAATCTTATATAACACGAAAATTCTATATTTCAAACTTGAATGTTTTTAATCAATCAATAACTCACCCCATATTCACATATGGCCACTGTTTTCAACACAACAAGGTCATAGTTATCCAAGTAAGGCACTATAACAATATCACCAAAAAATTTTGCTTCCTTCTTCAACTCTGCATTAATTTCTTGTCTTGGATGCTGCCAAAATTTCAATCAAATCTTCAGAAACCCCAACAGAATATCAGAAATAAAATCATCACTGTAAAAACAAAAGCCTGTCAACAAGTAACCATTACCAGTGCCACAAAGAAACGAGTAACCACTACTCCAGATTTGAAGAGCCTATGTTGCATCCATGACTTCCTCACAGCCATCCGCTCAGCAAAATGGTTTCCAGCTGAGAGGACACCGATGAACAACTCGACACCGGAGTCAGGAAGTGGCTGGGCACGCCATCTGGTGGAAAATTCAAGATGCCGCTGCGGGGCAAAACTGGGATGCGACGAAGGCAAAGATGCTGCAAATACAGAGTGGACATCAATGTCTCCACTCAAAGAAAGCCCAGTGGCATCCTCAAGAGTAAAACCCTGTCAAAATCAAAACACAAAATCAAGTGATCATGCAAATCAATCTTCAGGTCCAGCTTGACAACTTCAAGGGAAAGTATAACACTCACAGTGCGATAAGGAAAAGAGGTCACATGCCTCCCGTCAACACTAACATGATACCCCTCCAACCCAGCACTAATAGTAAGAACAAATAGCTTCCCCTCAGAAAACGGGAACGGCCAGTCAACGGTTACTTTCTTCGTGCGCCCTATCAATCTATTCAACCACCACGTTGCCTTAGACTCCTCTAAGTGATCCTCATCATCCCGAATCCACTTCTCACACTTCACCATCCTATCAACTGTAGCCAATGCAAGCAATAATTCAATTATGCAATCAATCACAACCAAACACGAGTAACCTCACCAGACAAATTGAAATATCACATATTTCTTATCTGAGACACTTATGAATCCAAATACGAGAATTTTAAAAAAAAAATTCACGAAAATTTAACAAAAATTGGAATATCGCATACTTTTTTTGAAAATTTTTACACTGTCAACAACCAATCAGACCATGATCAGACATAGTCCGAATGACTTTTAAGATAGTTATTATACAATTATAAAATTGAATACATGAGAATTTGTAATTGAATGATAGTGTAAAAGACTATTAGTGCATTCTAATCAAATTCATCCGTCCAAAGAAGGAAAACAAAATAAAAATAAAAAAAAAAACAAAGAAAACCATATAATTGAACATATCAAACTTACTAGTAAACTATCCACATCATAAAACATTTCCTAATTTAAGAATACCCTAATTTAACCACGCAAACATCAAACTCCTAAAACCACGAAAAAAATAAAAATAAAAACCAGGGTTCAGTTTCGAAACTCACCGGTATCTTCATCAGCCTCGGATTTCCAACCGTCACACCTGAGAGCGGAACCCCACTGCATGCGGTAACACGTGTTGAGTTCAATCACTGGTTTCCCACTCCAATCCCCCTTCAACCTCGGGTTGAAGTGAAAAACCCTAGGAGGCTCTTCACCGTCCACGGTTTTCAGCCCCTGCAACTCCACCACGAACTGCGACACCATCACCGGCTCGTCCTCCGTCACCACCGTTATCTTCGGCTCGAACTCCGGCCGCGCCGCCAACGGCCTCCCGACGACCGTTATGTGGGACCCCAATGTGAGCCCGCACGGCAGCGGCACGACGCCCAAGACATCCGCACCGGCCAGCGACACCGAGCCGGGACACGAACCGGACCGGTTCTCTGGCCGCGAAATAACGGTCCGAGACTCGCCAGATTCGAGGTCTTCCCAGAGCCTCAGTCCCACCTCGCGCGCGTGCTTTACTTCCCTGTAGAGCTCCAACGACCCGCCGTCGCCGTCGAGGTCGAACGCGGCGTCGTTTAAGACCAAAGCGGAAACGACGTTACCGCGAGCGAGTTGACTCGGCGAGTCCGCGTTGGCAACCGTTTTCAAAGGGCGAGCTGGGGAATCTCTCTGCTGCGAGTCCTCCTCGCTGAGAAGCCTCGGGGGACGAGTTGTTACGGCGGTGAAGTCGGTTTTGAAAACAAACGGGATTTCGAGTGTTACGAGTACGAGGTACACGAGGGACACACAGCTTAGAAACTGAATCGATCGTTTCCGTGTTAACCACACCAAGGTTTCTAGCTTTCGCTTCATCTGTGATCTTCTTCTTTTTTTTATTATTTTTTGCCTTAGATTCCCGCAAGGGTATTTGTCTCTCACCCCAGTTATGAAGAGAACACGCACCGAGTACAGAGGAAGAGGTGGGAGAACGAGGAGGAGGTGACCGACTTTGTGGAAAAACAAAATAATGAAGGAAAGAAACGGCAACGGGCTTGAAATTTTGAAAGGGAAATAATAATAACAATAATAATGGAATTGAAATTTCGTTGAAGTGGCCGAGGGTGACCCATTCCGCATTAAACTTTGTTGCCAACGGATTCTTTTGTGACATATGAGACGAAAAAGGTTGTACCAAATTGCTGTTTTTATCATTAATTAATAATGTCTTACGATAAAAAATAAGAATATTTTTGTTATGTTTCTGTTAACACGTGATGAGAAATGTAAAGTAAAATATTTTTATTATAAGAAGTTATTTATTGTATTAAAATGTACAAAAATATTTTATATGTATATTTTAAATAATTTTAAATATTTAATTAATGTATGTAGTATATTTATATTATGAGTTTACGGACACATACTAAATAATCAAAAAATAAATCAAAATCAGATGGCTGATAAAACATTACAATTGTTATTTTCTAAATTATTTCAAGAAAATATGTTAATGAGCTTTAACATTTTTCTTTCTTTAATAATTAGTGTAAGAATGATGAAGTAAGAGGGATTACGCCTTAATTGATATATATGAGAATTGATTAGATTGCTTCTCGAGGCTTGTGGTCTGATTTATATTAGGGTATTTGGTTTAGAAATGAATGTGAAAAAAAGAGAGAAAGAAAGAAAAGAAAATAAGTAAAAGATTATATAATTATTTAGGTTGTTGGATAAGAGTAAAAGTGAAAGAAAATAAAGAATGTATGTATATAAAATGACACAAATATTTTTAATAAAAAATAAAAATATATAAAATTAAGGAATAATTTAGAGAGTGTTTGGTAGGGGGATTTTTTTAAGTTTCTCAGGAATTTTAGGTTGGAAATGTTAAATTCCTATGTTTGGTATAAAGATTTTAAAAATTATTTTCAGGAATCTAACATTCTCAAGAATTATTTTTTAAGTAAGTTTTTCACTAAAACTTTTTCATGGGAGGAAATGGGAATCCAAGATCCTCATGAAGAGAAAAAGTTTGTTTATAATTATGTCTCTCATTTTCAAGAATATTTTAGACATACCAAATATATTTGTGACATTCCAAGAAAACATAATTTCCAAAAAATATAATTTATAGGAAACATGATTTCTAAGGATGAAAAAAGATTTTGTATATCAAACACCCCCTTAGCCTTTTAACGGAGCACACCTTGTTTTTTTTTTTTTTTATCCTTAGCATTTTAATTCAGACCAAATGATGGAGGAACATGTAAAACGCCTTTTTCCTTTTCCTTCTTTCATTCATCTGCTCCTTTTCCTGCATGTCAAACAAATCGTTAGTGAGGTTAAGCCAATCAATTATCAATTATATCTTATGAATTATAATATATATATATATATATATATATATATATATTAATTATATTAATATGCAAGAAAATGTTGGTATGTAAACAAATGTCACATGGTAGTATTATATTTTTTTGGTCAAAATACAATAACAAAAATATTTTATTTTTTAATTTAAAAAATACATAACTATAGTAATTGAGATTATTACAACAAGTATCATAATCTGATTTAAATTAATTAAGGTAGTTATGACCAGTATATTTGTATATATGTTTTAATTAAAGTGATTAAGAATATTTTAAATAAAGATAATTGATATAATTTTGATTATTCATAAGTAAATTTTGTTTATATTTCTTTTTGTTTATCTTGCAATAATTTATTTTAACATTATACTTTCATTTTTTAAAAATTATAATTTACTTTGTACATGTATAACTTTGTAAATAATGTTGTACATTTATAATTTACTTTACGACCGAGTGTGCATATCAACTAGTACAAGATTATTTTAATTTAATCAATATTTTCGAGTTTGAGCCTTGAGTATCAACTGTGTTAAATACTTGAAAAGAGAGATTTGTTACAGTAATCCCACCCAACTCAAGCAAGATTGTCTCCCATAAAACATATATGTGGTTTGATATTAAAAAATTTACTTTTAATATATCACAAACAACAATTTTTTCTCCAAATTATACTTTCCTTTTTAAAGAATTAAACTATTATTATAGGTAATTAATGCAATGAATTTAGACCATGCAATTTCAATCTTTACAATAACCTTCTCCTCTACTACACCATGTCTTCTAATTTCAATTCAACTACATACATCAATGTTCAAAATGATAGCAAGATATGAAAATTTTGAATCAAAATTATTCATCTTTAAAACTTTTGAATTAAACTATCATGCAAATGAATTGCATGCATTGAAGTATAAATTGATCCTAAAAGACCATATGCTAAGGAACTTTTTGTTGGTAAAGAGATGAAGGCACAAGTGGCTCACTCCCAAACCAATACTAGTACCAAATTACATTGTAAAGAATTTAGCAAGACCAAAATTTTTAATGTCTCACACACAAAAAAATAAATAGAAAACCCAAAAGATAATGAAGGATTAAATTATTGATTAGCACAAGAAAATTACAATTAAAAGACACATTTATATAAATTACAATTATGTGAGACATTTGTTAATATAAAAAATTATTTGAATATATTTCATTATTCATAACTATTTACACATATGTAAATATTTATATACAAATCTACTAACATATATTTTTGTAAAATTAAAAAATAATAGAGAAATACATTAAAAAATTCATTATAATATAAAAAAAATTCTAGATTTTAAACTTAATACTCTTGTAGGGAACGTCCGACCATTGAACCGTGACTACCACTTTGTCGTTATCTTATAGAGTTGTATTAAGTAAAAACCCAACTAAAATTGGTCTTGAGGCAACTTAGTCACATCCTCACTATAAAGTGGTCATTTTTCAATGTCAAACTATTGATTAAGGAACAAGAAGAATTCCTCTATTGGTTCTCTAAGCCCTCCGTCCATGTCCTTATAAAGTCAATTTTACAATTTATCTTCTTTAACTTTTTAATTTTATGAAAGTAATGTTAAATGATTAATCGATAATTAAAAATAAAATAGACCTTAACCATAAAAAGTGATATTTTTAAGTCAATGATTAAGTGAATTTTATTCATAAATGTTAAATCTAAGATGATCTAGCCCTTAGTTTTAATGATAACAAACAAAGCATATAAGATTGTTTATTCTATGATAAGGACTAATAATATTTTTGTACCACAAATCGTCTTAATAACTTGTCTTACAAAGGAAGTATCTTTGTGCTAGACATTTAAGTTTCATTTGTCAACTTTAGCTTTGTCTAAAGGCATTCGTTTGATGAGAATAGCAACAAGGACTCAAAAAAGATTACCATAAGTGTAAGCCAAATGATGAATATTAGAAAATTGACCCTTTATCTTTATAAAAAAAAAAACAAAAAAAAGTTTACCTACCCTCATACCTAAAAAGAGGTGAAGGGCATACAAATAAGGTGACAAGAAAACATTTTAGAAAAGTCAGTGTACTAAAAGCACAAAGAAAGAAACTTGTATTTGCTACATAGTAAAAGTACAAAAAGAGCTCACACTTAACCTTTTTCTCATAGAAATCGGTAGAAGCCTAAAGAGGCTTTGATTCAAAGAATACTTGGGTTTTTGCTTAGAGAAGCAAGTAAAAGACTACTTGGGTTGAGCTTGAAAAGGCTTGTGGAAAGAATACTTGTAAATTTGAAAAGTTAGTGGAACTTGGTTGTTGCTAAGAACTGAACGCAGTCTCCGGGTGAGATGAACCAGTATATCTCTTGTGTGCTTTACAGCTTTTCTTTTGCATTTGTCTGTGTTACAAAACGTTTTTGAAAAACTCTTCTATTATATCTTTAGACGATACGTCTTTGAAAAATGTTTTGTAAAAAGTTTTCCATAACACAATTTAACCACCTTCTTGTGTTATCTTTGTGTTCTACAATTTGGTATCAAAGCTCAGCCTCTAAGGGTTGAGCACCTTAACAAGTGATAGAGGAAAAGATCTGCATAGCAAACCTTGAAGGATAGTTCATTCCTAAAGGAGCCTCACTGTCAAGGCCTTCAGCCTTCAACGGAGAAGATTATGCTTACTGGAAAGATAGAATGGAGATGTACATCAAGTCCACTCACTACAGCATCTAGAGAATCATAACACATGGTGATCTTGTTGTAGCAAAGCTAGAGAATGAGTACAACCAAGATGACTTCAACACGTTACAACAAAATGAAAACACTAAGTATATTATAACCTGTGCGTTATCAAAAACTGAATATAATAAATTTTGCTAGTTGCAGAACTGCTAAGAAAATGTAGGATGCTATACGCATAACACATGGAGGCACAAAAGATGTTTGTCTCAAGAGAGAAGCAACTCTTCAAAGACACTATGAGATGTTCATCATGAAAGAGATAGAAACCATTGATGAAATGTTTGGAAGATTTCAAACAATTCTAAATGGACTTTAGAGTCTTGGTGTTGAGTTCTCTAAGGCTTAGAATAATCTTAAGATCTTGGACAGTCTTCCAAAAGTGTGGGAACCTAAGGCTACAGCCATAGCTAAAGCAAGGGACATGAAGGCTTTAACTCTAGATAAGTTACTAGGGAGCTCTAAGAGTCCATGAAGTTCATCTCTTCAAAAGAGATAAAGTAAAAAAATAATGACTCTATTGCTTTAAAATTTGGAGAGTCAAGTCGAAGAGCAGACGAAAAGACTGAGACGAAAGTCAGGAACAAAGCCCTGAAGGCTCAGTCTGATGAATCTGAGAGTTCAGACGAAAGCTCCAACTGTTCAACAGACGATGAGATCTCTCTCATCACCAAGAAGTTTAAGAAGTTTAAAAAGATGCTCAAGAAGAAAGGAAGATTTAAGCAATCCTCCAAAAAGAAGGACACTAGACACAAAAAGCCCCCTCATGAAGAAAACAACGAAATCATATATTTTGAGTGCAAAAAGCCTGGACATATCAAGGCTGAGTGCCCCAAACTGAAAAGAGAATGGAGCTTAAAAAAAAGAAACAAGAAGAAAAATCTTCTATCTACTTGGAAAGATTTGGACAGCGACAGTGGCAATTAAGACGATGAAAAAATGGCAGACACAGATGAAGTAACGTTTGAGGTAAACTCTATTTCTAATAACTTTCTGCATAAGTTTGATGGTAGTGAATCTGAGTCTAATGACGAAGATATGTCATATGACACTCTTCTTGCTAACTCTCACATGATCGCTCTTGAGTATAAGAAATATAAAGAAAAATATCAAGAAGCTATTTTAGAAAATGAAATACTCAAGAAAGATCTGAAGAGAATGCATAAGAGCCAAGTCTCAGATCCTGAGAAGACAATGCTTCTTTCCGAAGTTGACAAACTAAAGAAAGAGGTCATTAGTCTAAAATAAGATCTGACCATGTTTGTGGATGGATCTTCAAAACTTCAAATGATTTTAAAACATAGAAGATCTCCGTTTGACAGATCCGGCATAGGATTTGTAAAAGACAAAAATTCTAAACCATCGTCTTCTAAAACTTATTCAACCTTTTGTAACTTCTGTGGTAAATTTGGACACTCATTCCAAAGTGTCAACACAAAAGGAAGCAGAGGTCAAATAAGACCTTTGGGACTAACATAAAAGGACCCAAAAGTATTTGGATACCAAAATCTCAAATAATTCCTATTGCAGATATCCTTAATAGGAAGAAGAAGGGATTCATTTTGGTACCTAGATAGTGGATGCTCACGTCACATGACGGGAGAAAGGTCTATGTTCTTAGGCCTCCAACCATATGAAGGAACGGTCTCATTTGTTGGAAATGGAAAAGGAAAGATCATTGGTATAGGTAAAGTTGGTAAGCCTCCTCTTCCATCTATAGATAATGTCTTATGTGTTGAAGGATTAAAGTATAACCTGCTTAACATAAGTCAATTTTGTGACAGTGGGTTTATTGTATCCTTTAACAAAGAATCATGCATAGTCAAAAGAAATGATGAATCTATTATTTTTACTGCCAAAAGACATAATAATCTGTATAAGATTGAGTTTGAAGATTTGAACAAACAAAATGTCACTTGCTTAATGACCAAAGAAGATGAAAAATGGTTTTGGCATAAAAAGCTCGGGCATATCAATTTGAAACATAGTTCAAAACTATATAAAAAGAGTTTAGTGAAAGGATTGCTTGAGATCTATTGGGAAACTCATCTTCTTTGCGAAGCATGTCAGAAAGGGAAACAAATCAAAACCTCTTTTAAATCTAAAGATGTTGTTTCCACTTCCAGACCATTAGAACTATTGCATATGAATTTGTTTGGACCAACAAAAACTCTTAGTTTGAGCGAGAAAAAGTATGGTTTTGTCATTATTGACGACTATTCTAGACACATATGGGTTTACTTCTTAGCTCACAAACATAAGTCTTTCAATGTGTTTGAAATATTCTGTAAACGAGTTCAAAATGAAAAAGGTTTTTGCATTACTGTAATTAGAAGTGACCATGGAACTAAATTTGATAATGCTGAGTTCAAATTCTTTTGTGAAAAGAATGAAAATTTCCACAACTTCTCTTCACCGAGAACACCTAAACAAAATGGGGTAGTTGAAAGGAAAAATAGAACTCTACAAAAGATGGCAAGAACCATGCTCTGTGAAAATTTAGTCCCTAAGTACTTTTGGGCAAAAGCTGTAAATATAGCTTGTTATGTTCAAAATAGAATAGTAATCAGACCAATAATTAAAAAGACTCCTTATGAATTGTGGAGAGGTAGAAGACCCAACATTTCATACTTTCATCCTTTTGGATGTGAGTGTTACATTCTCAACACTAGAGATCAATTAGGAAAATTTGACTCTAAAGTTGATAAAGGTGTTTTTCTTGGATATTTTGATACATCAAAAGCATTTAGAGTATTCAATTCTAGAACTTTTATTGTAGAAGAATCTATTCATATTAAATTCAATAATACATTAACCCCTGATAGGAGACTATCAGACTTGGAAGAAGATTTTGCAGATCTACAGATAAGATCATCTGATTAAACAAGAATAGACGAAATAAAGGAATCAAAAGATACCTCTCAACAACAGCAGACCGACAATCAGACGAAGGAATCTCATAAGGACTGGAAGTTTGTTACCTATCATCCTTAAGATCAGATCATTGGAGAATGAATTGAAGGAGTTAAGACAAGGTCATCACTAAAGAATCAAGCATCTTGTGCTCTAGTTTCAGAAATTGAACCTAAAACGATAGAAGAAGCATTAACAGACGATGACTGGGTGATAGCAATGCAAGAAGAACTACATCAATTCTCAAGAAATGATGTATGGGTTCTTATTCCTAAACCATATCATAAAAGCATTATTGGAACAAGATGGGTATTCTGCAACAAGCTTGATGAAAATGGAAAGGTAATCAGAAACAAAGCAAGGTTAGTAGCTCAAGGTTACAATCAACAAGAAGGTATTGATTTCACTGAAACCTTTGCTCTTGTTGCTAGATTAGAAGCTATTAGAATTATGCTTGCCTTTGCCGCTCATAAAGACATTAAGCTTTTTCAAATGGTTGTTAAAAATGCTTTTTTAAACGATTTTATTGAGGAAGAAGTCTATGTTAGACAACCTCCTGGTTTTGAGGATACAATCCTCTCAAACCATGTCTTTAAACTAAAAAACGCTCTATATGGTCTTAAACAAGCACCTCGTGCTTGGTATGACAGACTGAGGCAGTTTTCTTATTGCAAATGGGTTTATGAGAGACAAAGTAGACACTACTCTCTTTAGAAAAGAATCTAACAGAGATTTCTTTATAATTCAAATTTATGTAGACGATATAATCTTTGGAGCTACTAATGAAACTCTATGCAAGGATTTCTCAAATTTGATGCAGAGTGAATTCGAAATGAGCATGATGGGAGAATTAAAATTCTTCCTTGATTTGCAAGTCAAACAAGAGAAGAAAGGTATATACATTCATCAACAAAAGTACACCAAAGAACTACTAAGTAAGTATAAGATGAATGGATCAAAACCTATAAAGACTCTAATGCATTCGTCTGTTGTCATGACAAAGGATGAATTAGGTAAACCAGTAGACCAGACCGTCCACAGAGGTATGATTGGATCACTCCTTTACTTGACTGCTAGTAAACCAGACATCATGCATAATGTTTACTTGTGTGTCAGATTTCAATTTGATCCTACATAGTCTCATTTAAAAGTTGTTAAAAGGATTTTCAGATATCTTGTTGGTACCTCTAACCTAAGTTTATTCTATGAGAAAAATAAAAATTTTAGGTTAGTAGGATACTATGATGCAGACTATGCTGGTGATAGACTTGAAAGAAAAAGCACAAGTGGTGAATGTCATTTTATCAGACCATGTCTCATATCTTGGACCAGTAAGAAGTAGAACTCAATTGCACTATCTACTGTTGAA
The DNA here is from genome assembly GCA_004329165.1 of Spatholobus suberectus. Lineage (NCBI taxonomy): Eukaryota > Viridiplantae > Streptophyta > Magnoliopsida > Fabales > Fabaceae > Spatholobus > Spatholobus suberectus. Next base: position 61,649,127 of record CM014729.1, read on the forward strand.
GCAGAATATGTATCTGCTACTTGTTGCTGCTCACAACTCCTATGGGTAAAGTATCAACTTGAAGATTACTCTAGCTTTGAACATAACATTCATGTGTTATGTAATAACACTAGTGCAATCAATCTATCTAAAAATCCCATTCAGCATTCTAAGGCAAAGCATATAGAATTAAGACATCACTTTATTCATGATTATGTACAAAAAGGTGTCTTTGATATTAAGTTTATAGATACAAACCATCAATGGGTTGATATCTTTACAAAAGCTTTACCTGAAGAACATTTTAACTTCATAGAAGATTTGCGCATGAAAGTTTTGCAAGAGTAAAGCGTCTTACATGCATCGTCTTGTTTAACCATTTTAAGTTTCGTCTTACTCTATATCGTCTTACACTTTATTATATTTCGTCTTACTGACATGTTTTTCTTTGAATATGAAAATTTTTTAATCTGTTAGTCTAATATTTCTCTTGATGGTTATTCTCGATAACCACCCAAGAAAGGTGCGCCATCTCCCCTGCCATATCAATTCATCATAAATGCATGTCCTTTCAATCTTTCGAAACTCTTCTTTTATTCAAAATAACCGCTTTTTCTTTATCTTTACACACTCTCTGAAAACTCCTCAAACCCTCTCCTTTGTTCTTTCTCTCAAACCTTATTCTCTCAAACTCGTACTCATGGCTTCCCAAAAACAACTTGTACCCATGGAGAGATTTGTTATAGCTGACTTCGTAGGCGAAAAATGGGTTGACCTAAAGAAGCTAGAAGAGGAAGGATTTCCCCTGTAGACCTACATCAAAAATGTTGGATAGGAAGCGTTCGTCCAGAAACGAACTGCCTGGTACCACGCACCTTATGCATATTTCTGGGCTTTTGCGTCTGAGGTGAACGGAACCATCACTAGAACCGTCAACAACCAAGTTATCATCATCTCAACAGACACCATTGTAGCAACGTCTGGCTACAAAGAGGAAGGTGATATTTTTACTGAGGATTGGGAGAAGGTTGTCACCCCAGCAACAGTTGATCTAGCTCTCTATGGAAGCGTTAGACCCTAGACTAACAACAAGAATGTTCTGAAGAGGTTTCTGTACTCTTCGAACATGAAGCCAAAATGTAGACTTATTCACAATGTCCTATTGCACGTTATCCTGCCCAGGAAAGGCTCAAAGGATAATGTAACCTCCAAAGACAGATTTTGCATATACAAAATGCTGACTGGTCAGAAGGTGAATCTGTCTGCGCTTATCTTGGACAATTGGCGATCTTGCCTCTCCAAGTCAAAGGAGAGTGCCCAAAGCAAGCAGAAGCACCCTATTCCCTACATCATGCTTTTCACCAAGATAATTTGTCTGACAGGAATTAAAGAAGCTAGTTTGGAGCAGATAAAGCAAGGTTCTAAGATCGACGTATCAATCATTAAGAAGATAAGGATTGCGCATCTCTTCTCTGGATACGTAGCCAGACATCCTGAGTTGGTTTTGATCAAGGAAGAACCTCTAGAAGAAATTGTTGGAACTGTTTTCAGAGTCGGATTGTTTGCTGACCCCTCTGTTAGTACTATGTCTACTTAACCTTTACAACAGACGAAACCCCAACCATCCCAACCACTACCCAAACAAACCAAACCATAAAAACCAAACTACCCATCAAAAGACCATCACAACCAGACCCTCAACCCCAACAGACTAAGCCTCAATCGTCTTCCTCTCATAAAAGACCAAAACCCTTAACCATCCGTCTGAAATCCAAACCGACCCCTCAACCTGACTCAGATGATGAACTACCCATCAACACCGTTCTTACAACCACAAGCACAACCATCCTTGCCCTTCCATTAGAATAACCACCTCCACTACCTACCTTTACTGAATCCAATCCATCTACCCAATCTTCCAAAAAGCCCTCCAAATCAAAAAACATTCCAGTACCGAAGACTTGAGCTCAAGAGGAAAAGCAGCTCAGAAGAGGCAGAGCTGAATCAAAACGGTGTGAGAAGAAGAAGAAAAACTTGTTGAGGAAGAGCAAGAGTAGATTGAGGAAGCAGTGCTTCAATATGTTATTGAGCACTCACTGCAAACAGCCCTTGCAGAGTCTGAAGAGCAAGAGTTGTTGACTTAAGAGGAAATTGCTGTTACCTCAAGAGATAGATTACCTAGAACCCTTTTCTGGGAAGTTCCTCAATATGTTTTTTTATCTCAAGTTTCCAAACGTCTTTTTGTATACTTGACAGCTACACCCAGGCTTGATCAGCCTGTAAGGGCTGTTTCCTTCTATGTTCTAAAAGCAGAAGGAACTTTGTCTGGAGGAGCTGAACCTATGATAGATGATGCCTCACCTGAATTCTATCGCTCAGAAATGCCTCTGTTTGAATGTATCCAAAGGCGTCAAATGATATACTTTGAGTAGCCTGGATTGCGCCAGATTGGACAAACAAAAGAATTCAACCTAGACAAACAAAAGAATTCAACCTTCCAGAACCCTTCAACCCACAAGAACTCCAATCTGTAATTCTTTATGAACTGGGTGAAGTAAATAATCCAAGGATGTGGATGACTCTCATTTTTTAGGAATGGCCACTTCTAGTGCGCCATGGGTATGCTGAGAAGCTGCCTCTGATTGAAGAAGAAGCCACCCTAGCTTTTTCGTACGAGTTGCACATCACTCCATTTATATGGAAGGAAGGGTACAATATCCTATCAAACACTCCAATCTTCGTCTATCCACCATCCACCAGAACAAGATTTCTAGCTGGATATAAAGTTTGGAGACAACGTGGGCTTCTTTGCCACACCTCCCTATTTCTGCTGAAGTGCAACTATTCAGAATATCTAATCATGTGTAGAACTTACCACTACAAGCCCAAGATCATTTATCCATTCTGCCATGGGATTATCAAAACTTACCCCTTCGCCATCCGACTAGAAGATAGCCTGGACTTTGAAGAATGGTAAATCGGTGAAGATGACTGGGAGTTGGGGAGAGTGATGAACAACTTCCTACAAGAGAAGATGCAAATTTCTCTATAACACGCTTTCTGTGAACGAAGGTGCCCAGACCTTGAGCTAGGCTCGCCTAAACTCATGGCTACTTGAATGTCGCTTCTTATAAAGCCATGGACCACCTTTCGTATTTGCTGTTAGAAGAATTATCAGTGCCAGAATTTGTTTATGGGGAAAGGTAAAGAGCCTAAGTTTCGACGCGACCCCAGATGACACTTGATGATCAGACAAAGAGCACTTTCGCCTGCACAGCTAGCTAAACTGAAAGGAAAAGCAACCCTCCAAAGCATAGATCGAAAAGGTTGCAATAACATACTGAAGCACTTAAACATTTTTTAGGTCTGACTGCAGAAGAGAAGAGTCTACTAAGTCATGAAGCTACACTTCGTCTAACAAGTCACTAGAAATAAGTCTCTCCGTCTCCTTCTACCTGTACATCCCACCCATAAAATCAACTATCAATCAACCACCCTATGACCTATATCTTCTTATCCTCAAACACTTTTGAAATCTCTCTACCCTACGGCCACTTCTGGTTCTGTGGTCCCCTTGTACCATATGTGTTTAATCTCTGTTTTGTAGAGGAAGCCAATGATGAAGCAGCTACCAGCTCTGCACTTGCACCGCAATTTTCAAACGACAGACAAGCTTTCTGTGAATTAAAGCAGATTGTATAGCGTCTTGAAGCTGATCTTATGAAAGAACGCAGGAAACGCAAACGAGCGAAAGTTTTGTTAGCTAAGCTGGCAAAACGCTTCAAAGGTGACTTCAGCTCATCGTCTACACTTTCAGACTTTGAATCTTTTGATTGATGATGCCAAAAGGGGGAGAAAATAAAGAACAGAAAGGGGGAGAAAGTATAAAGAAAAGATAAAGTCTTGAAGGGAGAAAAACAGACAGACGGGAGATATCAATCCTAGGGGGAGTATGAGTATAAGTTTTACTCTTATATATACAATGATGAATTATCTTTTGAATGATATCGTCTAGTTTCTTTTAGTTACATTGTCTAGGTATATATTCTTTATATATTGCATTTGCTTAATTGAAGAATACCTATATGAAAAATGCTTTCAAAATTAAAATTCTTTTACCAAAAAGCATTTTCATAGAAGAATGTTTTACAAGAACTATAATTGTTTTTCATCATCAAAAAAGGGGAAATTTTTAAGACAAAGGATGAATTTATAACCCTCATATTTTCTTTTGATAATAACAAACAATTAAAATATGTGTTTTTATGCAATCGTCTGATCACCCGTTATTTGTCATGAACAACTGATGTTTTTAAACTCATATTGTCTTTTATCCTTCGATTAGATAAAATTAGTAACTAATATCTTTCAGATGGTGACAAAGCTCTAAAAATGACCTGCACATCAATCAAAAGCGTAAGCTATCTCGATACTTATAAAGTATACATACCTACTCTCGAGGAAAGTCAACTTTCAGCATAAAAGAAGGAATGTGTGTGTGGATGTCAGAACAGGAAAACAGACATGACTCCTGCTACAAGTTTGTGTACAAGAATGGTAAAGATAAGCAAACTGCTTTATCTTGTCAAGTGATAAGTTGGTGAAAGACATTAAATGCTGCATTAAATGCTCCAACGACTCTATTCAACAGATGAAGGTTGTCTCTTGCAAAGCACTCACAACGGATACTTTTGGAGAAGCCTATATATAGAAGAAGAGACCTCATTCTCAGGACTGACGAAATATAATTTCTTTAACAAACTCTGTTCTTGTATACGCTGATTGTAATATTCATCTTTTGTTTTTCATTGTACATTCGTCTGTTAAGACGTTAAATCTAGTGAGGTAACTCACACTTAACCTTTTTCTCATAGAAATCGGTATAAGCCTGAAGAGGCTTTGATTTAAAAAATACTTGGGTTTTTCCTTAGAGAGGCAAGTAAAAGACTACTTGGGTTGAGCCTGAAGAGGCTTGTGGAAAGAACACTTGTAACTTGGAAAAGTTAGTGGAACTTGGTTGTTGCCAAGAACTAGACATAGTTTCTAGGGTGAGACGAACCAGTATAACTCTGGTGTGCTTTACAGTTTTTCTTTTGCTTTCGTCTGCATTACAAAATGTTTTTGAAAAACTCTTTTATTATATCCTTCAAACGATACATCTTTGAGAAATGTTTTGCAAAAAAAATTTGATAACACAATTCAACCCCCCTTCTTGTGTTATATTTGTGTTCTACATCGCTTCTATTAGAAGAAATAAAAAAGAAGAGTCTACCTACTCTTATACCTAAAAAGACGTGAAAAACACAAATAGAGTGATAAAATAATGTTTTAGAAAAGTCAGCGTACTAACAACACCAAAATAGAAACTTCTATTTGCGACATAGTAAAAGTACAAAAAGAGAATACAAGAGGAATGCTTTATCAAAATATACGTGTCAGAAGAATAATAACATTTAATGTTTCTCGATGTTCATATTTAGAGAAGGGATGAAATTGAAGAAAGCTCTAAACAACTATTTTCGAGCTATGCTATAACATCATCACATAGTTCTTTTTCCAGCACCCCTTCTAGATTAAGTAAGACAAAGCCAGGATTTATGAGTTTCATCCTAACCCCAAGATTGTCTAAACATCATCAAGCTAAAAGATGAAGTGTAATGCACTGGTAGCAAGAGCAACAAAAGATATGAAGCTTTTTCTATTTTGTAAATGTGGATTTAAATTTTCATGTAACAACACATAGTTACGAATATTTTTTTGTGATTAAATATATTTGAACTCTAGTGTATTAGGATTTTAGTTTTTTTGGTTATGTGTAATTGATGCATCACATTTCATACCATGTTTGCATAACATTTTAGTTCGAATAATTTACATTTTTCTACTTCATATAGCTTACTTTCTAATTAGTTTTGTTGGTTTTCCATTTCTTTGAATTTGTTACAATTTTAGGTTTGTTTTATTTTTATGAATTGACATTCTATGGATTTTAGAAGCATGGAGCTTAAGTTGAGGTTTAGCGGAAGCATTATTGAGTCTTGGAGTTAGCATTGAATCAAGTCAGGAGCGTTGGAGACAAAGGAATGGAAGGAGCCCAAAAGGCATGTTTTGGCTTGACAGGGTAACAAAGTTCACAAGCAACTCATGAAACACCTTGTTACCCATGAAGCAAACGAGACAACAAGGTCAAGAATCACAGGTAGCTCGTGAAACACCTTACTACTTGTGAAACTTCCCTTGCGAATAGTTTATTAGTTTTTACATTTTAATTGTAATTGAGCCTAAACCCTTATGGGTTTGAGAGTTTAAATAGAACCTTTAGGTTATGTTTAGTGGCACCGAACCCTACGGGAGGCGATGACTCTAGGCGGAGGATTGAAGATGATTATTCCTTTTCTCTTCTTCTTCTACCCTAGGTTTAGATGTTCCTTTTTCTTTGTTTTGTTTTCTCGATGACTATGCTTGAGCAGTCGCTTTGTTTCTAGGATTGGGCATAACTCTTTGATGTTCTTAATGGATTTCTGATTTTTATTTCTATATGCGAAGTTTGTTTCCCTTTATTTGATTCTTTTTTCTATTAAGCTTAATTATGCTAATTGCTTGATCACCTCTTTGCATAACCTTGTTAGGCATTTTGGGGAAGGACTGAAAGATGAACCTAAATGTTGGACCCATAGGAAAAGAACTTGGGCTTAAATCACAAAAGTAGGTTTAATCCTTCAAGGATCAAATGAATTAACAAAGAGCATAATGAGTTTAATTGAACATAGCTACCACGAAAGTAGGGGTCAATTCAATTAGATACACCTTCGTGTAAAAGGAACGGAGGTTACTTTAGGTCAATTCATCTTCAAGATTGGAATCAATCAAAGCATGTAGGTAATAAAGATTAATTCATTAATCATCATTGAGTGAAACCTAATCCCGTAAACCATTCTTGCTTTTGATTTTTCTCATTCTTGATATTCTTGTGTTCTTTTTATTTGTTCTTTATCTCTATCTTGATTTTCATTATTCTCTCCCTCCAATTAAATATTATTTCTTATTTATCCTATTAAATTATGATAAATTGGTAATCATAAAACATAGTTCTTATGGATACGATATTTTTATTACTTGACGACATCCGTACACTTGTAGTTTTTCCACATAAGTAATTGAACAACTTTTAAGGTCCATGTACCATAACTGGACTACTGTCATGTCCTCTTCACTTGCATTATGGAATTTAATATTATGTGTATTTCATTCCCTTGTTGATCCAATATGAGTTTTCATATTGGTTCATATTTGCTAGTTTATATTGGTTTAGATTTGGTAGTCCATATTGGTTCATTGGTTTCTTGTTGTCATAAGACTTTTATGTATTGATATTGGTTTACATATTTGGTCTATATTTGCAATTCATATTGGTTCAAAATTCAAATTAGTTAATTGGTTGCTTGCCATCATAAGGCTTTTATGGTTTGATATTGGTTTTCATATTTGGTCCATATTTGTGGTTCAGTGATGATGGTTCATTTTAGTTTAATTATTATAAGTTACATTAGCTGCTTGTTGTCATGACCTTGTATGGTGTTGTCATGACCATTTATGATGCATTGATAATAGTTAGTAATTAATACTTTTATGCACTAAGTGAGAATACTTTTATAGCATTATCATAACTATAAGGTCATGGGGTTTTTTGTCATGATTCGTATGGTTATGGTGTTGTCCAAGTTCTTTATAAGTGTATCATGTGTTGGTATGACAATTTATATAAGTTTCCCCTCATTTATTTGATTATTCATTTAGGTTGGACATTTTGGTTGTTTGGTTATTCATGTTGCTATCATAACAAAATAATAAGCGTCGGTCTGTCATGCATATCCATTTTGTATAACATTTTGTATGTAACAAGGTTTAACATAATATGACAGAAATGAACCATTAACACAATATAACTTAATGTGCATAAAGTGTACCTAATTTGATCATAATAAGGGTACCACATTCTTTAATAAAATAAGACACAAATGAACATATTTACAATATGGTAGAAGTTGTCATAATTTAATTGAACCTTTAGAGTTATACAATATTATAGAATGAACCAAAACAACATTACTTTCATTATATCACCATTCAATTACAACAATAATTAGTTGAGTAAATTACACTGACACTCCTAGATTTTTTGTCAAATTTCACTTGATACCCCTCCTTTTATTTTTATTTTTACACTAATCCCTTTAATTTTTTGATAAACATTACATTGACACTCCTTGTACATTACATTAACTCCTTTGATTATTTGAAAAACATTACATCGTGTATCCCTATAGGGGAGGTTATTGTAAATGTTAAAAAAAGGTGGTTATGCGTAAACTCAAAAAATCTCAGGGGGTGTTAATGTTACTCTAATTAGTTTTGTGGGTCGCAAGAGGCCTTAGTTTCCAGCATGGGGGGAGTTAGCAGGATTTGTATATATATCTCAGTATTGTTTTTGGTTGGGGTGCAATGGTCTGTATTAGGGTGGGGCTTTCCTAAATTGTAATATCTATTTTTTGGCCTCCTGTTGCTAAGTTTTGCACAACTTGTGCTTGTTTTGGAATGTCATTAATAATGTTATCTTTGCCTTTCAAAAATAAAATAAAAATTACAACAATAATTATAAACTTAAAGTCAATACAACTTCTCCAATAACATAATGCAAATTCAACAACAATTACCCCCTTTGATTACGCACCTACACTATCAAACAAGACATTATCATGCCAAACATTATAAAGAAACAATATCTCAACATTCTCAATTCCATCCATTGCTTATCAATCTTAGAACCTGTATCTACCATCCAAATTTCATCCATGAGAAATGCTAACAACACACTCTTTTGAGCATAATCTTTCTTATTGGTTGATATTTATTGAAAATCACAAAATTTTATGGATTTCATATCTTATTTAATGATTCTCTCTTATAATTTTATGATTTTTAATAAATTTCAACAATAAAAGAGAATGTGTTCAAAAGAGTGCATCAGAGAGTGCATTGCTAGCACTCCTCTTTCATCCATTCCATGACACTCATCTCCATTGTGTTTTTCAGGACCTTCATTAACCCAATGGAAGTAGTCACAGTTTCCATCGCTTTCTCGCAAGGCCATACATAAAACAAAGCATCAAAACCCAAACCCAAAAACCAAATCACAAAAGCCAAAAAAAGGATTAGGGTACCATATGCCTTCTGCAAGCATAGATGTAAAACAACCTCCCTAGATTCCTTGAAGTTTTGGATGTATGAATCACTACCCTTCTTCCATATTAACAAATTTCTACATTGGACCCTTACATTTCCTTCGATTATGCTTGAACAAAGCAAAATCACCACGGCTTCCACTTCTACTTTTCTTCATCCTTGCTTGCGATTGTTGCAGGACTTGACCTTCACCACCCATATCCAAATCACATTATTGAAGTTCAGTACAAACCCCTAAATAAAGATGCACCTTCTTTAACAATGAAGCACTTAAAAAATGAAGAAGCAGTGTTATCGTTAAGGATTTTTGCATTTTCAATTAAGTCCTTGTTGACAAGGACATACCACGTGCCATACAAGCATCCACCAAAGTAGATAACATGCCACACAGAGACGAATGCAAAGAAACAAAGACATTGGTGCCCCCGCTCCGTTCACTCTTTGAGAACTATATATGTTATGTTTTGGGATTAACTCTTCACGTTTCAATTGTTATAATTGAGAGATCATTTTTACTATATAGATGGTGAAAAATAGGCTTAAAAAGAATAATGTTCACAACTTAAATAAACAATATGATGTATTTAATTATTATAATTTAATTTTTATTAAACATTTATTATTATCCCCCCCCCCCCCCCTTAATAGGTTTCTAGATCTGTCGATGATGCCACATAGACACTTCTGTTAGAGATAATAGAAGTGACTTAATGTCTAGACTAACATGTGTGACGAGTATTAGTTTCAAGGATTTTTTTTTAATTTCATTAAATCTAGGAACTAAAGTGACAACACGTCACAATTTCATGGACTAGAAAGATGATTTAGTCTTTTTTTTTTTTATCAATATTTCTAATTTTTTATATTTTAATTTTTATTCCTGTTTCTAATTTTTTATTTTTGTTTTTGTCGTTTTGTTATAATTCTTTATATTTCTTATTTTTTATTTCTTCCCTTTATTTATACCTCTTTTGTCGTTTTGTCGTTTTGATAACATTTTCAAAGTTATCAAATGTTCATTTCTCTTATATTAACGACTCTAACTTTACTGTTTGACATTCTTGTCAGCCATCGATTTGGTCATCGTATACTCGGTTTCCATTTTTCATAATTTGAGTTTGAAAGTTAACGACAGCATGGTGTAAGTACCATATAGTATTAGTATTGTATACATCGTTCTTTGCCTTCGTTGGAAAACTGATGACTTTTGTCGACGTAAACCACGTGTGCGGTTGTTGAACCGTCCCAGTGTCCCCACCAGATAGACGTGTATATTACATTCCCATGGTATTTTGCTTCTAAGAGGAAATTACCCTATTAGTCTATTTTATCTTATTTTATGTTAACCTTGTAATGCACTCTATTGTATTTCTAACCGTACTATAAATTTGAAAGAAAAAACTATTTTTATAAAATATATTTTTACTCTAGTAAATACAAATAAATCTAGCTAGACTTATATCACATCGCAATTTAGCAGTGATAAAGATTATTTATTTTTTTAAAATTTATGAAGAATTTTATTTTTAAAAAATTAAAATGAAGTTCTTATATTTACAAAAGCTAACAGTATATTTAATTTTTTTTTTCTTACATAAAGGAAACTTCATTTTCATCTGTGTGTATTATTTAAGAATAAAGTTCAATTTGAATAAATTTTTCGACAAGCACATATAAGAAAATAAAATAAAGAGTTAAAATAAATTAAAATTATTCGTAAATTAAAATTAAGTTATGCATCTCAAATTTTAAAAAAGTTAAATGAGAGAATTTTAATAAATTTAAGATGCATAAGAAAATTTTAATTTTTAAAAAGAATGATTCATTTTATTTTTTATTTTTTTAAATCCTTACTGAAAAATTTATCCAATTTTACTTAAGGAGGAAATAAAAAAAATAATTCGGAAATAGAATATGGAGTAAGCTTCAATGTCTTGGTAATAAAACAATAAAACTAACAATAAGGTTGTTATAAAGGAACATGTTGCAAGAAGCATCAGTTGACATCCGAAGTGGATCGCGTTTGGCTAGTTATTTGCACCTGTCTCATGCGCTGGAAACTTTAATTTTTAATACTTGGATAGAGCTTGAATTGGCTGTGTGCCAGATGTTAATTATAAACAGAACAAAAGAAGCATGTAAGATTGATATTATGCTTCATACACAACATACAATTATGTGGCATTCTTGACCTGTCTCCTTGCTTGTCTCTCACAGTTTTTTTTTTTTCATACTAAGCAGTTACTACTTACACTCCCTCACAGAAGTCAGAATCCTATTGCATCCTTTTTTTCGTGGGCTCCTTAGCCCTTTAATTGGACAAAAGGCATTCATTTTTTATTTTTTTTTAAAGTAACTCAACAAATGACTTTCCTTAATGACGAAGAGGTATATCCCCCTAGGCGGGTAGCATGGGATAGTCAACAATATGAAAACACATTTTTCTTCCACGTTTTAAAAAATATCACGAGTCTTAAGTCGCGCTTTAACCGATATTTAGCTAGATAAGAAAAAAGAGTTATATTTGTAAATGCTGTGTGGGATAAATATTTTTTTATGAACAATTATTCAATTTATATAAATTAAAATTATTTTATTATATTTTTAATAAATTAAATTAGTACAAAAATATAAAAAAATATATAACTTAATTTAAATTAAAGATAATAGTACAATAATAATATTTTAAAGATAATAGAGTTTGTTAAAATTTATAAAAAAAGAATTTAATTTAATTTTTAAGATAATAATATATTCATAATAATAATGATTATTACAATTTAATTTAGATTTTAAAAAATATTAATTGTTATAATTTAAAATAAATGTAATTTAATTTAAATTTGAAAATAATAACATATTTATAATAACAGTCATTTAAATTGAAAAAATGTAAAATCTGCAAAAGTCAATATAACTCTCATAAATTGTGTGTAGAGGATCACTATGTGTAGGCGAACACTGTAATACTCAGGTTACAGAGGAACAACCACGCAATAAAAGGTAATTAAATATAATTATTTATTAAAGTTTTCATTTAATCATACATTAATCATAATAATAATTTTATTTATTACCTATTTAATAGTTTTATCTAAATATGATTGTGTTATAAGAAAGCTTATTTACTTACTCATTAGTCGTATGATGATTTATTTCCTAACTAAATGTTAATTAACTGTTCAAAATTTAATTAGTTAATTAATTAATTAATTTAATTATTTTATGTATTTTGTTAGTGGTTTAATTTAACAAATGCTAATATTTAATTTATCATTAATAAAAGCTCTCAATAATTTATTTTATGATTTATTTATTTAAATTAATATTTAATAATGAAAATATTTACATACTTTTGTAAAGGATTTATTAACTATCAATTATTGTTCACGTAGACAATAAATGTTAAATCAAAATTACTTTCATTCTTAAATACTTAAATATTTATTTAATTTTTTTATTAAATCACACATTAAACAATAATTTTTTCTATTCACTTATTTAATAATTTTAAAACTATATATGAATATTCTAATAATAAAGTTTATTTAATTACGTAAAAAATAATAATAAATTTTTTATTTACTTATTAATAATTTTTATGTAAATATGATTGTGTTAATAATAAATTTTATTTACTTACTTATATTATAATTTATTTCTTAACTAAATGTTACTTAGTTCTTCAAAATTTGATTAAATAATTAACTTAATTATTTCATGTCTATCGTTAGCGGTTTAATTTAACAAATGCTAACGTAATATATATCCTTAGCTGTTTTTAAATAAAATCCTTTAATAAATTATTTTATAATTGATTTATTCAAATTAATATTTAATAATGCAAAATATATTAGCTGTTTTTCATATTTAATAAAATCCCTTAATTTAACAAATTTATTCTTTTTATTTGACCATATATTAAAAAATAATTATTTTTATCTATGCGCTTTATCATTTCTTTATTATATATGATTGTCGACAAAGTAATAAGTTTTATTTTTATTGAAATTTTTTTAATTACCTATAATTTCTTAACAGATAATCAATGTGTTAATAATGAATTAACTTAGAGGTTACAATATTTTAGTTCTTTTAAGTAACTAATTTTTTTATTTATTTTAGCAATTTTTATACAAGATTGCTAATAAAAGAAAAATTTTGTAAACTACTAATATATTTTTTCACATTCAATACAATAGTATTTTGCATGGTTGTGAAAACAAGATTGGAGCAACTTGTTCGACCGGTCGAACCAAGATACGGCCTGCCATCCAATCGAATAGCCCTTAAAACCGAATTACATAAAAATCAGCCAAAAAACCTTTGAACCGGACAAAAATCATTAAAACCTAACAAAACTAGTGGTTCACTGGTTTTCAACGATTCTAGAAAAGTTTACCAAAAAAACATCACATAAAAAATAAACAGTTCAAGAAGAAGAAGATGAGGCATGCCCAAGAGAAAAACATGGGCAAGAAGATGTTTCCTTTTAATTTTTGTGCAATAGATACCAACTTTGGCGGGTATTAATGGTATAACAGTGACAAAAACAATGAAAACAGACACCATTTTCTCTCTTCAAGAGCTTATCCTCTAATTCGTGTAAGTTTCATCATCTAGAAGTCCTCTCCATCATTTGCGAGAGCCACCATGTGATGCATTTTAACTCGTGGTTGCATCATCAACCATTTCATTTGATCTCCTTGACCACTAACATTGTCAGAGCATAAAAGATGATGCACTTTGAAAAGCAAAAGTTGGGGTTGTAGTTGAGGACAACTAAGTTCGATCATTTCACAAATTAACGGATGGAATTTCTCGTGGTTTTTAAGGTGTTAGTTCGTTGGATGCTACATAACTCAAGTCTTTAAATAATTGAAAGTGGGCTGACGTAATTGGGTTTGGGTTTCCAAGGATGTGTGAAGTGGGCTAGGAATAAAAAAACAAATAAAGTGAAATACATGTGTGGATTGAATGGGGTTGTAAATATTAAGTTATTTTTAATTTAATGATGATTAATATATTATATTAAATATTAAAACAATATTATTCAATTATTATCGGTTCAATACTGTTCAACCATGGTTGGACCATTAAACCTTGAATCAGTGTCTTCATTGCTTCAATGACCAGTCTGGTTTTAAAAACATTGGTATTTTGTTATAAACCTACCAATGAATAGGCATTAATGAAGCTTCTTTCTAAAGTAGTGTACAAAGATGAAAAGCTATTCCTAAGCACATTTTTCTAATAATTATTACAGATTGTCATTTTAACCAATATTTCTTATAATAAGCCAATTATTTTTCTACATATAATTATGTTTCTTGAAATTTTTAATATTTAGAAGTATCTTTTTAGGTGTATTTTTGTTTTCCCTTAAAACAATAGTTAAGATAGAGGTTAAGGGATGATTTAAATAAGCTAAAAACCTCACCCTATTTTAAAGTGACGTAATTTGAGTTATACATATTGTAATAACCTTGTTTCAAAACAGAATTACAACAATGGAAATAATTTATTGAGGGATGAAGACACCTTTTACCCATGCAAATATAGAAATTTTTGCATTCTCTATTTGCATTGTATGCATGATAATCGTTGAAAAAGCAAAAAGAACAACACAAAATAACATCGAGGAGTAACAAACCCGTATTTGAGGACATGTGTGGGTTAAATAAATATCTTAGAATACAACTCATGACTCACTTTTTTAAGAATCATAATAATTATAACCATGTCAAAATTAAAACGACAGTTATATGACAGAACAGATAGGTGGTTGGTGTGACAATATAAAAAGAACTCATTTCCAATTTCTAAGCATTCATCATCACACATAAGTTGGATTGTCCTAGCTCAGAGCAACATCATGAAGATCTTTATTCTCTTTAGCATAACCTTTGCATGTGGTTTCCTTGGAAATGTTGTTTCAAATGCCAATCCTCTCCCGTATGAAGCCATTTTCAACTTTGGTGACTCTATAAGTGACACTGGAAAT
This sequence comes from Spatholobus suberectus, assembly GCA_004329165.1. Taxonomy (NCBI): domain Eukaryota; kingdom Viridiplantae; phylum Streptophyta; class Magnoliopsida; order Fabales; family Fabaceae; genus Spatholobus; species Spatholobus suberectus. The sequence goes on from CM014729.1 coordinate 61,664,353, forward strand.
GCTGCTACTTACCACCCAGCTATGCCTGGCAATAGTCCTTATGGATCAACATACTTTAAACATTTATCTGGGCGTATGTCAGATGGACGACTAATCATAGATTTCATAGGTAATTTTTACCTTTTTTTTCTTTTCTAGATAGCTTATATTAAATTTCCTTGCATGAAAGGGAGTGTATGAAACAATATATTGTAAAAATCACGTAGTGTTGATTGAAGAATATACTAACCTATGATTATTTTAACTATAGCTGAGGCATATGGGTTGCCAATGTTGCCAGCCTATCTGAATCTCACCAACGGACAAGACATTAAGAAAGGAGTAAATTTTGCATATGTTGGTTCAACTGCACTTGATAAGAATTTTTTCAAACAAAGAAGAATGAATATAGAGGCAACTGCTTATTCATTGAGTACTCAATTTGAATGGTTTAAGAAGATCAAACCCTCCCTTTGTAAAAGCAAAGAAGGTTTACCAAGATTCCTTTAATAATGTTTTTGTCAAATATTTGAAAAATTTCCCAATATGACTAACTTTTATTCTTTTTTATGATAGAGTGTGATAGTTACTTCAAAAACTCATTGTTTCTAGTGGGAGAGATCGGTGGGAATGACATTAATGCAATTATCCCGTATAAAAGTATTACAGAACTTCGGGAAATGGTTCCACTAATTGTTGACACAATTACCAATACCACCACCGTATGTTATATCAAATTTATGTCGACTTCAATTTTAATAGTCTAATTAAAATTGGATTTGAAATATGATTGAATAGAAATTGAATTTTAGTTTTTGTTTCTATTTGCTAGAAATTAATAGAAGAAGGAGCGGTAGAGCTAGTGGTACCGGGGAACTTCCCAATTGGGTGCAATTCAGCTGTTTTGGCAATAGTGAATAGTGATAAGAAAGACGACTATGATCAATTTGGGTGCTTGACAGCTTACAATGCTTTCATCGAGTACTATAATGAGCAACTAAAAAAGGCTATAGAGACATTAAGACAAAAGAACTCACATGTTAAGATAACATATTTTGATTACTATGGTGCTGCCAAACGTTTATTTCAAGCACCGCAACAATATGGTGGGTTGTGTTTTTTGTTTTCTTTTATTAGATGGATAATACATAATTACACGTGATTGCTAATTTTGCTATGATTTATTCTTGTCATGTTCATTAATTTACGTAACGCAGGATTTTCTTCTGGTAAGACTGAGACTTTTAGAGCATGTTGTGGAAAGGGTGAACCTTACAATTTCAATGCACAAATATTCTGTGGAAGTGTTGCCGCAACGGTTTGTTCAGATCCTTCAAAACATATAAATTGGGATGGACCCCATTTTACCGAAGCAGCATATAAGTTAATAGCAAAGGGACTAATTGAGGGCCCTTTTGCTAGCCCTTCTCTCAAATCTCCTCCTTTCAAGATAACTTAGAATTGAAGCAAGGATTGAGGAAAAATTAATAAGAATAGGCTATATCCATATATTTCGTACATATTTTATGTAAGCGTGGATGACACAAGCAAGGAGTTTGCTAGATCAGGGATCTCGTATTCCTCAATGGACAATTTGTTATTAATTATTACATATTTATAATTTGTATGTTTTGATATAATTTAAAGGACATTCTTGCTTGCGCAAGAGAAATGGGATTGAAGTGAAAAATATGGTGGAATAAATGGTTGTTTTACAACACTTTCATCTTGAATCTCACTATTTTTCTATGTTATAAACACGAACTATACATTCTTGCTTTGTAATGAGAACAAATTTGATGGAATTTTTTATTGTATCAATAAAAGATATATTTGTTTATGTATATTTGTGTGCAGAACTCGTTATCGATATAAGGAAAATATTCTTTTTATGTGTGATGTAGTCATTGTTGAGAAATCGACGGGTTAGAATCTTAGGTTCAACACTTTTCCAATTATCTCAATGTTTAAGGGTGAAGCTTCTTTATGAGCGAGAAAACAATATGCCTAAAGGGTTGTGAGATTACATGTTGGGTCTGTGAGTTGAATTTAACCTCGTGGCCTATGTTCAATGGCTCAAATAAGGAATGACTTACATCTAATGCAAATTATTATGTATTAAGAGTTGTGCCTTTGGCAACAACTTAGGCTTTTGACAAGATGATTAGTGCTTTTGGTTATGCTAACATGTACACAAAGTGAGAAAAACACATAATTGAATAATCTAAAAATTACAAATATCCTACATATTGTATTAATATTTTTTAATTTAAGTGAAATTTAAACCATATAAATAATAAATATTTAAAATAATGAGGGAAATATTTATATTAATGTAATTGAATATAAGTTATTAGTAACTAAGGTTTAAGATGAAATGAAGAAATTTGAAAAAATTTGCAAATGACTAATTTGAAAGCACAGTAATTGAGAATTGAGACAAAAAGAACATTTTAATGTAAAAAGCAAAAATAATTAAAATTGAGATTTAAAGAAAAAGGTGAAAGAAATATTTAAAAATAATTAATAATTTAAATTTTTTGAAAATATAAAAGATCAGATTAAATAATAATATTGAAATCATATGTCACAAGGAGAAATGAAGTATAATAGGAAATATTTCAAATTGAAGAATGATGACTTATTTTAATAATATGAGGGTTGACAAAGAGAATCAAAGTACAATAGAAGATACCTCACATTGAAGAATAAAGACTTATATTTATAATATAGAAGGTGATTTATAGAGAAGAACTATTAAATTTTTCATTCATCACAAGAGAATTGTAGAACTTACAATTCATCGAGGGCTTATAACTTATCCCATATGAAACTTAATTGACCTATACTGATTTAATAGAATTTTTTAAAAGATTATTTAGGTTAAAATTTTTAAACTTTAGTTCATTCCAAAAATCCATTATATTTTACAAGTCAATCCAAGTTAACCAATGGTCCCAAGAGTTTAGGCTTGCATGTGGAATTGCATTAAATACTCAGAGGGAGAGTTTTATTTTTCTATCCTAATTGGCCTCTTTTATTTTATTCTTTTGTGATTAGTTTATGTTAAATTACACTATATTTTATAGTCTTGGTGATATATTAGAATGTATATATATATATATATATATATATATATATATATATATCAGTATGGAATGTGGTGTTGATGGATATAATGAATTTGCATTAAAAAGAAATTTATATCTTTGACCTCATTGCATTGAGTGTATAGTATGAATATTCTATAAATTATTCTTGAATAATGTTGTTTTGATTTCATTTTGTTGATATTTTAAATATTTCTAAAAAGCGAGGAAGAAGAAGAGAGGTTAATTAGTTTAATAATTTGAACAATAATGAGAAAAATTATTTATGATAGAAACCTTTTTTTTGTATGAAAATGATTAATCAAAAATTGTCTTGTCACTATATATCGTGTTAAAATTTTTTATCACACAGAATGGTTTAAAAATGTGAGTTGTAATTACTATATTTTTTGAGATTTTTGCTTTATTTTCATGTTGAATATGGTGTTTTAAGTACGAGAAATAATTTAATGTTGTTTGAAATGGTTTTGGTGATGTATTTGCATGATATATAATCATTGGTTATGTATGGTGAAAATTGTTTTGAAACTTAAAACTTTCACATGTTGACATTGTAATAGAGATATGAATGTATTCATACTCTTTTTTTTTACTAGTTTTAAATTAGTGAAAGCTTACATAAGTAGCTTATTGCATTAGAAGTGTTTGGTGAACATGTGTTACTTGATGTGATTCATGGCTTTATGGAGCATGAGTTCTCTTTTGCTTAATTGTATTGCCTTTAAGATGTTTAATTTTGTTATGTGGTGAACACAAGAGTGTGTCTCGAATGAGCTCCCATGGTGACTGTTGGTGTCTCTGGTGGTGGCACTTGCAAGGACTCCGATATTTAAGTTAGTAAGGATCCAAATGTGAGTGAATATGAGAGAGGGCGTGTGTATCTGATGGGTGTAAAGTCCTTTATATAGTGTGTTTTAGAGGGAAATTCTGTTAGAACTAGGTGCCACGTGACAGCATGCGTTTAGGTGCCTAACTACATGCGTTCCTTGCTGTTAGGTGCTTCCCATGCTGTGCAGGGGTAGAGGTGGAGTTGGTTCAAGATAGCAAGGGTTTATAGGCTGGGGTACCTGAGATCGTGATGGCCGAGATAGGTGATGTGGAGGCCGACTTAGATTTGTAGGTCCAAGTAACCTCCAGAATAGTTGCCCCCAATGATGCTTAGAGAAGCATCGTCGGCTTAAGAGCCTAAGTCGGTCCATAACAGTTGCCCCCAAGCCGGTGATGCTTGGAACAGGCATCATTGGCTTAAGAGCCTAAAAGAGGGTCCGGGATGGTGTTGCCCCCAACTTGGTAAGACTTTCCGCTGGGACAGGCTTGCCGACTTTGGAGTCGAAACGTTCGAGTGTCTTTTCATTTTTCAAATAGCTGTGCCGTATCTTTAGGATAGCCGAGACGCATTAAATGCATAATGATTCGATATCTTAAACTCCGTAGCGCTTCAAATTCTAAGAGATTTTAGCAGTTGTTTGGATTATTAGGTTTTGAAAATCCTGGACTTGGGGCTGGCCCTAATATGGGCCCGTAAGATAAAAGCTTAGGCTCTCATAGTTCCAGTACGCTTACCCTTATTCCGCTGTTAAGATTTTCTGTCTTTTTCGTGAGAATTCTTTTTGCCTCCTCCGTCTTCCTCCTTCGGTGAGAAGTGTAAGGCTAGCTGTTTTACCTCGATTCTTCTTTATCACCGGTCGTTTCATATACTAAGGTAACATTCTTGTTCTTTGTCTTTACTTTAAGTAGTCCTTTGTATTGTGGTTTTTTTGTACTATATTATGTTTTTGTTTCGTCAAAGATGGACCTGCATAGATGTAATACTTCGTCTTCCGCTCGTGGCGGTCGTGGAAGTCGCCTGGGGGGTTTTGCTACTAACTGGCTATTTCAGTCTACGACGGTGCCTCTGTCCCACCGCACCAGTCATTGTGGTTAGGAGGGTGTCGCCGGTCGCACCGGTTCTTTAGTTGATCTTATAGCTACATGTAGAGGGGTAGCGATCCGGGGTAGGATGGGTAGGCAAAGGTCTGCAAGGAGGATTGATGAGCACCCTATGACAACTGACCCAAAGCAACCCTCTCTGCTCGAGATTGTAATATGCCTTGAGGTCTTAGAAAAGTGTCAGAGCCACTTGAAAACCATAGGGATGCTATACGGCCTGGACGAAGTATTAGAGTACGCCAAAGCCTGGGTGTAGTATCTAGACTTAATGAGGATTCCCTCTAGGTCGGGCAACACTTTCGGGGTTAAAAAGTTGGCACAAGCAAGTGCTGGGGTTGGGTCGCAGTTAAAGCCCCAATTGGCCCATTCTGACCCTTCTTCCAGTGTTTTGACAAGGAGATGGGAAAAACTATTAGGAATGTGGAGACTACTCTCAAGGCCTACCATGACGCGGTCAGCCTAGACGTTGACTAGGTAGACAAGGAGGTGGTTGGGACTCAGTCATGTTCAATTAGGCGGCCTTAGACGCTTTGGCGGGTCGTCTTAAGCTGAGTCGGGGTGTTGCTGAATTGCTTGTTGATGTGGTGGCCCCTAGAAATGACGGCCACATATGCTTACAGGGCCGAAAAGAACACATGGGGGCTCCGTTGGATGAGGCCGTGGCTGTAGCGGTGGGGTATTTGTACCTTAACTTTCTGCCTATGTACTTAACATTGTTTGGGCACCTTGGGATTAGGCTGCCATTGACGGAGTTCCAGGTGTCCATCCTCAACTTCCTCAACGTCGCTCCTTCGTAACTTCATCCCAACTCCTGGGCCTTCCTCGTGGCATTCAAAGGTCTGTGCAGTCGAAAGAGGGTTGCCTATAGCCAGAATTTATTTTTGTATTATTTTACCCCTTTTCGCTAAACTTACGACAATAAATTTTCTTCCGTCTACTTTCAAAGCGTCCAGGGTCGGGCATTGCTTAAACCCTTCCAGGACTCCTACAAAGATTACAAAGACAAATTTTTCTTTTTATGCCCCAACGCAGAGAGCTGGGAGGCTTTTTTTTATGATCAGCGAAGTGGGAGAGAATGTTATCGAGCCCCGATTCCCCCTATACTAGTTGTATGACCATTATTGTTTGGATCCCGGAAGGTTTTTGGTCTGAGATGATGACTTGACTCTGGAAGGGACCTGAGCCCGGGACCATTTTTCTGCTATGATAAAGAGCCTGTAGGGTTGCATCCCTTACTAGTGGTTAATTAGTACCACTGCTTCTGAGTATCACCAAAATTTTGGTGTGTTTATGTGAATTTTTTGTATGTTTATTTTTGATTGTCTTGATACTTTGTGCATAACTTGACCAGGTTCATATTTTCTTACAGATACAATGGTGAAATTGAAGATGGCGGACTTCGCTTTGGCCCTCAAATAAGAGAAAGCAACTAAGCCCAGGGAATCAAGAAGGGCTAAGGGGAAGGTTAAAGTGGTGGAGAAAATGAAGGCACTTCCCTCTGGCCCTTACAGCAGCAAAAGGCATAGTTATCAAGGAAGCCAGGGACTGGGATGCACCTGTATCTACAAGGCCGGCTGCCGTCGAGGTTACATCTTATGAGGTTGGCACGTAAGGTAGGGTCTCCAAGGCCGTTTTTGCCTGTGGCGTTACTCCTGCTGACGTCGTCTTTGGGAAGAGGGCCATGATTGACGACATACAAGAGAAGGCACCAACTTCAAAGAGGAGTCAGGATGATCGTCCTTCTCCCTTGATGGTGGAGTTGGTAGATCAACACATTTTGGTCGGGCAGGCGGCCATCTTTAAAAATAAAATTTCTAGTGAGGTGAGCTCTATGATGAGGGAATTGGGAGTCATACGAGGCGGGCTTGATGGACTAGCCTCCTTCTTTAGCCATATGTTTCATGGCTATTCCCAATACGTGCTGATGAGGGAGGCATTCGGCAACCAGAACCTCCTAGACACCTTGGCCGAGAAAGATGTAGTCATATCCTGGCTGAAACAAGCTGAGGAAGGGGCACGCACGACGAAAGAAGAATTTGGCTGGAGGATCTCCGAATTGGAAAATGAGGTACAATCTTTGAAGGGGCAGCTAACGGAGGAGAAAGTTGAAAAATTGCGACTGGCCAAGGTCGAAGCGGATCTTCAATTGAAGCTGTCTACCACGAATGCTAAGTACATTGAGTTGGATTTAGATTTATCCTCTCAGCTCCAAGCTTTAGCAAATAAAGTGAAAGATTTGGAAGTTATGGTGTGGGAGTTAGAAGCCGACATGGCAGCTTCCCGGGGGGAATATCTTTTGATGCATCGCCGTTGGATTGAATCTGTCCAGTTGTCTTTTGAGAATACAATGGAACAAGTACGCTTCCTCCTCTAGAGGAATATGGACCTTACGTGCACTCGGCTGGACTACGAAGTAATTGATGACATTTGGCACGCAAATATAAATGGTGAGATGATGTCGACGGATGCTGTCGTTCCAACAACTGATTTTGACACTAAAGATGATGCTAAGGAAAATGAAGCTGGCACAGAGCATCAAGGTGTCAAGGTCGATTCCGAGCTTCAAGGGGATAAGCAAGATGCTGGAAGGGAACTTGCAGATAGCTTTATATCGACCCCGTAGGTGACGCTGACTATCCCCCCTTCCACCGAGGTGGTGACTTAGGTGATGATCCTAAACCTGGAGATGCCGGTTTCTCAGTAAATGCTGCCAACGTCGGAGATTGAAGGGCCGGGATGTTGATTTACTTTGTAATTTTTTGTTTATGTTTCCTTCAGACTATGTATACATTGAGTTGGATTTAGATTTATCCTCTCAGCTCCAAGCTTTAGCAAATAAAGTGAAAGATTTGGAAGTTATGGTGTGGGAGTTAGAAGCCGACATGGCAGCTTCCTGGGGGAATATCTTTTGATGCGCCGCCGCTGGATTGAATCTGTCCAGTTGTCTTTTGAGAATATAATGGAACAAGTACGCTTCCTCTTCTAGAGGAATATGGACCTTACGTGCACTCGGCTAGACTACGAAGTAATTGATGACATTTGGCACGCAAATATAAATGGTGAGATGATGCCGGCGGATGCTGTTGTTCCAACAACTGATTTTGACACTAAAGATGATGCTAAGGAAAATGAAGCTGGCACAGAGCATCAAGGTGTCAAGGTCGATTCCGAGCTTCAAGGGGATAAGCATGATGCTGGAAGGGAACTTGCAGATAGCATTATATCGACCCCGTAGGTGACGCTGATGTCGCAACCGAGGTCACGACCGAATGGCAAAAAAAAAAAGAAAATTGATCAGAAGAGTCGCCACTATGATTTATTAAGGATAAACCATAGAAAAACCTACGAGTGATGGTCTTGAACCGAGAGAAAGGTTCGGGAGTTATTTACGTGTAGGGAAGGTGTTAGCACCCTACATGTCCATCAAAAGATGGTTACCTTTTTATCCTAACGTGTGAAAGTCTTATCTCTTGCTTAGCCATTTTATTTTGAATATATAAAAAAGATTTAAAATTTTTTAGGTTTTCGAGATCGACAGGGGTGGGCCCCTGCTCCTACGTATCCTCCGGTGCAATGAGGAACTCAGACTCACGTAGTTCTTTGTAGAAAATATTTGTTGATTGATTTTTTATTATTATATTTATTTTATTTTTAGTATGGTAAAGGTACACTCAATAATCAAATTGGAAGTGCATCTAAAGTGGTTATCAATAAACCTTTTAGGATTTTCATAATAGTCAAATAGGAAGTGCATCCAAGGTGACTACTTGAAATCCTTTATTAAAAAAGAAAGTTTAATATTGTAAAAGCCCTCAATATTGTAGGACGATTTAATGATTTTATTTTATTTTTTTTATAGTGTGATGGCATACTCAACAACCAAATTGGAAGTGCATCCGAAGTAGTTATCAATATACCATTTAAGGTTTTTATAATAGTCAAATAAGAAGTGCATCTGAAGTGACTATCATTAAAAATTTTGTTAAAATACATTTTATTATTATCATTATTTATACTTTATTTTATTATTTTTTTTAAAAAAAGAAATGATAACCAAATAAGAAGTGCATCTTAAAAGATTATCATTAATATTAAAAACTTTTAATAACGCCCAAATAGGAAGTGCATCCTAAGTGGCTGTCATTAAGTTTAATTATTTATTTGTTTTTATTGCCCATAGAAAGATGATTATAATTATTGTTATAGCAAGAAACTGAAACAGTATAAAAATGTGACCCACGGATTCTAAATAGTACTAAAGATACATAAATATTATATCAATCATTTTACCTAAGTATCCTACATGAAGAGATTCTTAACGGAAGCTAAAGAAAATGAAGAAAAAGGTTTACGGGTTAAGATAATACATATTTATAAACCCATTAGATTATATAAAAAAACAAAAGCGCAGGCCAAGTTGATGTTTTCGTGCCCAGCATAAGAGAAATAATTGGGCCAAGCCCAATGTTGCTGCTGTGAAGACAGAAGCCAGAGCTGGTCTCGCGTGGACTCCAGAAGCTTCGTGTCCTCCTCTTTGCTGCTACGGTGCATCTTCGTAGATCCAACAGCCATAGGTGATGGAAGCGAGATCTAGTCGCATTCGCGCCGCTCTCCGTCCTGGCGCTCCTCCATCGTAGTATATTCAACCTCGCGGCGCATCTCCGTCTCATTTCATCCCGTCATGTGACTATGCTTTCGGGTTCCTCTTCGTTGCTCCAACTTTGAAGCTTCTCGTACTGCATCTTGGTGAAATGGTTTACTCTACGGATGCTTAACATAATGATGGAATAGACAAAGACACGTCCGCGAGGACGCAGGTGCGAACTGGTGTCGCTGCGGCGCGAACCAGAATTTGAGGAGATGCAGGATTTGTTCTTAGCAAAGGCACAAGAATGCCACTGCAGATAGTTCGCATTCTGGAAATGAAAGAGGATCAGAGCATTTGTCGACGCACGATTGCGTCTTGGCAGCTACGTTATGCGATTTCAGCCGTTATTTTATTCATTTTGTATCCACGTTAATGACGAAAGAATTCGATAACTGAATTTGAAGAGAAGAAGATGCGTGTGTTTATTCCTTTGTCATTGGTTCGTTTACAGGAGGTGAATCGGTGTGTGCGTGTGTGAGTTAACTCTCAAAGCAATGTCAGCAAATTCATGGTGTGATATTAAGATAATGAAAATTCTAATACTACTGAAGCAATATCGTAAAAATGAGATTCAGACGGTGATGAAACGCAATAGGATACCAACAAATATGAAATCCAAACATCACATGTTTATCAAAGGGAAACCAGAATATTGTGACCAATAGATTCAGTTTATGATACAGAAAGAGGAAACAACGATTGAAGATAAGAATACCGAACAAATACCTTTGATTCTTGATAAAAATTTTGCGAGTCTAAGTCTCTTAATCCGATAGAATTTCTCCTTCCTCCTCTGTCTTCGGTTTCTCTCTGATTCTTTCTTCTTCTTCTTCTTTTCTCTACTCCTCTAATCTTCGTTTCTCTTTTTGTTTTTCGTTTTTCCTCTTCTTTTGACGCGCTCTTCTCTGTTTCTCCTCCTTTTTTCTCCCCAACACTCTTCTCCCCTCTCTTATCACCTCTTTTTTTTCTTCAAAAAAAAGAAGAGCCCCCCCCCTGGGTTTTCACCGATTTGTTTTATTTATAGAAGGTGTGAGACTTGCCTCACAAGTCTCTCACGTTTTTTTTTTTTTTTTGATTGTGTCTATTTGTTTTCTCTTGTCAGAAAGGGGCCTAGTTAGGCCCAACTTTTTTATTTGGTTGTGTAGGCCCAACAATTAAAAACTCAATTATATTCATTTTCAACCATTTTAATTTGATTTAACATTTATTTTTATTACACTTGCCTTTATTTTCTTTCCCATTCAAAATTAAATATCTTATTACTTTTTATTATTTTTATTTACTTCATTATCTTTTTTAATTTGAAATTTTTTTACTTTTCCTTTTCCCCTATCTAAAAAGATTATGGGCCCAATGCATGTCTAACCTAATGAGCGTAAGACACAATATGTTATTAAAATTATTATTATTACTATTATTTATTTATTTATTATTTTATAATTTTTATTATTGTATGGACTACCCGGATAAAATTGGGTATTCACAGCTGACTATCCCCCCTTCCACCGAGGTGGTGACTTAGGTGATGATCCTAAACCCGGAGATGCCGGTGTCTCAGTAAATGCTGCCAACGTCGGAGATTGAAGGGCCGGGATGCTGATTTACTTTGTAATTTTTTGTTTATGTTTCCTTCAAACTATGTATACATATGGATACATTGAATATAAATAACAAGTTTCGACACTTTCTTTCCATGTCTCATTTGTTGAGTACAATTTAATATACATGCTTTGCTTTATATATAGATTGGTTTTCGTTCGTTCACTAAATGCTTTCATGTTTGTTCCCTTTTGTTCTTTGCGCTTTCGTTAAACGTTTTTATGCTTACCTTTTGTTCTTTGCGCTTTTGTTAAACGTTTTTATGCTTACCTTTTGTTCTTCGCACTTTCCATTTCTACCTTGTCTTTATCTTCATTTTTAGCGATCTTCCTACCTCGGCTGGAGCGAATCCACTTACAAGGGGTAGTTTGCATTTATTTTTCTTCTTCTTTAGCGATCTTCCTACCCCGGCTGAAGTGAATCCACGTACATGGGGTAGTTCGCAATAGCTTGTCTTCTTTAGCAATCTTCCTACCCTGGCTAGAGTGAATCCACATACATGGGGCAGTTCGCATTTATTTTTCTTCATCTTTAGCGATCTTCCTATCTCGGCCGGAGCGAATCCACGTACACGGGGTAGTTCGCAATTGCTTTTTACTTCTGTGTATTCGTTCACCCCTGTATTTAGCTTTGTATAGTAGGCAAACTTTCATTTTATTAATCACATAGGACAAAAAAAATATTACAAAAGCCATAAGTTATGGTATGCGACTCTGTCCAGCTATACTACAAACTTTAAAATAACTAGGAAATCAAAACTATCGTTACCAATCACGCCTTAACTGTGGTGCCGTCTGAGGTTGCCTGTATTCCACGTCCGTGGGATGGCAATCCCGGGTAGTGTCTCTAAGGCGTAAGCACCTGTTCCAGTCTTTGAGGTAACCTGGTACAGGCCTTCCCATTTCTTGGCAAGTTTCCTTTGTCTGGTGTTTCTCCCTCCTATGTTGGCGTGCCTTAAGACTAGATCACCGAGCTCGAAAGCGCGATGTACAATCTTCTTATTATACCTCACCACGACCTGTCTTTTCAAAGCAGCTTCTCTTATGGTGGTCACTTCCCTCTTTTCTTCTACTACGTCCAACTCTGAGCGCAATAGTCCATCATTACCCTCCAGCCTTAGGTTAGTCACTTTCCACATTGGCTCTCCAATCTCTACTCGGATCATTGCCTCCACATCGTAAGTAAGGTAGAAAGGAGACTTTCTTGTGGAAGAGTGAGGGGTTGTGCGGTATGCCTATAGGATATGTGGTAGTTGCTTAACCCAACACCCTTTTGTTTCATCTAAACACCGTTTGAGCCCTTTAAGGATGACTTTGTTTGCTGCCTCTGCCTGCCAGTTTGTTTGGGGGTGTTCAACCAATGTGAAGTGCTGCTTAATCTGCAACCCGGCCAAGAACTCTTGGAAGCTTCTATTTAGGAAATGAGTGCCGTCATCTGACACTAGAACATCTAGTATCCCGAACCTGCAAATGATCTATTGGAATACGAAGTTCTCCACATTCCTTGCCATGATGGTGGCTAATGTTTTTGCCTCGATCCACTTGGTGATATAGTTAATCGCTACCACCAAATATTTAACCTGGCCAGGTCCTTTGGGAAAGGGGTTGAGTATATCAATCCCCCACGATATGAAAGGCCATGGGGAAGTAATCGTGCTCAAATCTTCTAGGGGGCAGGGGTAGATGAATGTCGGAGCATTTTTTACATTTGCACACTTTTTAGCGAACTCTATAGTGTCATTTTCTAATGTCGGCCAATAATAGCCGGCTTTTAGTATCTTCCTAGCTAATGCTCTACCTCCCAAGTGTTTGCCGCAACATCCTTCATGTATCTCAGCCATCACGTATTCAGATTTCGGCTTTCTCAAACATCTAAGCAGCGGTTGAGAGAAGCCACGCCGGTACAATTTATCATTCACTATGCAAAAAGGAGCTGCAGACCGCTCTAGCTTCCTTGCTTCTTTTCTATCTTCTAGGATAACGCCTTCATTTAGATAGTTAATAATAGGGGACATCCAATTTTGCTCCGACTCAGTCGCCAACACGATATTAGGCTTGTGAATTGTCTGTTGAATGACTGTCCTATTATTGCCGGAAGACTTTGTGCTAGCTAACTTTGATAAAATATCCGCCCTGACATTCTTCTCTCGGGAAATGTAGACAAAGTCTATATTATTAAACTTTGCAATGAGAGTTTTAACTATTACCGGATACTTTTGTAATATCGGCTCTTTAGCTTGGTAGGCCCCATTAATCTATGAGATTATCAACTGGGAGTCGCTACATACACGCAAGGACATGACACCAATGTCGGCCGCCATAATGAGTCTGGCTATACATGCCTCATATTCTGCTTGGTTGTTGAAGGTGGGAAACGTAAAAGTCAACGACTGTTCCAACACAACGCCATCCATAGACTTTAACAGTATGCCGGTTCCGCTTCCTTTTTCATTGGACAACCAGTTTACAAAAATGGTCTAGGTTGAAACTCCGGATGAGGACTCTGTCGGAGTCAACTATGTTATGAAGTTGGCTAGTGATTGGGCTTTCAGTGCCTACCTCAGTTCATATTGAATCCCATATTCTGGTAATTCTATGACCCAGGTCGTCATCCTCCCTACTAACTCGGGCCTATGTAGAATGTGCCGGATTGGCTGATCCATTCTCACTATAATCTGATGTGACTGGAAGTATGGCCTTAACCTTTTAGCTACCATTACCAAAGCAAACACAACCTTCTCCATCTTGGGATATCTCGGTTTAGCTCCTTGGAAAGCTCTGCTTATGAAATAGACTGGCTTTTGCCCTTCTGGTGTCTCTCGTACTAGTGCGACAATAACAGCTTCATTGGCCATGGCTAAGTATAGGTATAACACTTCACCCATCTTAGGTTTAGTGAGCAAGGGGGGAGAGGATAAAGTCTCTTTTAACCTAACGAACACAGCTTCACAATCATCTATCCATTCAAAGGGTTTGCCTTTCCTTAAAAGCCTGAAAAAAAGGAAAGCATTTTGCACCAATTTGGCTATAAATCTCATCAACGTAGCCAGGTGCCCTGTTAATTTCTGAACCTCCTTCACACTTTGAGGGCTCTTCATCTCTAGTATAGCCCGACACTTCTTTGGGTTTAACTCAATCCCCTTCTCGGATAGCATATACCCAAAAAATTTTCCTGCTGAGACACCAAATACGCACTTGTTGGGGTTTAGCCTTATATTAAAATTTTCCAACTGGGCAAAAGTTTCCTCCAAGTCCTAAAGGTGTGCCAAAGGGGTGGTGCTTTTCACGATCATGTCATTAACATATACTTCTAGATTTCGCCTTATTTGTGCCTCAAATACCTTGTTCATCATTCTCTGGTATGTAGCCCCAACGTTCTTTAACCCGAAAGACATCACCTTATAGCAATAATTGGCTTTCTCAGCCATAAAAGCTGTTTTTTCTTGATCGCCCGGGTATTGAGGAATTTGGTTGTCTCCGAAATAAGCATCCACGAAAGACAGATAACGAAATCTGGACAAACCGTCCACCAGCTTGTTAATGTCAGGTGGAGGGTACCAGTCCTTTGGGTAGTGCTTGTTTAGGTCAGTGTAATCAACACACATTCTCCACTTCCCATTCTACTTCTTCACAAGCACTACATTAGCTAGCCAGGTGGTATACTTCACTTCTCGAATAAATCCAGCTTTCAGCAACTCTTTCACCTGTCTGTCAATCTCTTGTAGGCGCTCAGAAGCCATCTTTCTCCTTCTCTAATATACCAGTTTCACGGAGGGATCAACCTTTAACTGGTGGCAAAAGAGATTGGGGTCTATCCCGAGCATATCTGTCAGCTTCCACGCAAACAAGCTAGCATTATTTTTCATAAGCTTCGACAGATCCTTCTTTATCTTTTCTTCTAGGTCGGTACCAATCCTCACGACCTGATCCTTTTCCTTGCCAATTTGGACTAGGATGCACTCTCCTTCCGACTCTGGACGGGGTATCTAGTTGTCTCTCTTTATTTCATCCTAGCAGTTTAATTCTGTCAGGAGTACTTCGCCTTCTTCGAGATTGGCCTTGTAATCTATGTTGGGGTTGTGACCGACTTTGAGGGACTCCTTGTAGCATTCCCTCACTTTCCTCTAGTCTCCCCAAAGGGTGACTACCTCCATGTTATCACTGACAAATTTCATAGCCAGATGCGAAACTGAGATAACGGACCTTAAAGTATTCAATGTCGGTCTACCCAAGATTGCATTATATGAAGACTTAGCATCCATAACTATGAACTGTGTGGTTACAGTTTTTGTGCATGGTGGCTTCCCAAATGTCACGTGGAGCTTTATGTATCCCACAAGCGTTAGGTGATGTTCGAAGAATCCTAGCAAGTCTTCGTTGTATGGCATCAACTCAGACTCCAGGATCCTGAGCTTTTGGAATAGCTTGTAGAACATAACATCGGCGGAGTTGTCGATGTTTACCAGTAGTCTATGAACCTCATTGTTTGCCATCAAGGCATTTACCACTAGAGGATCATTGTGGTTTGGCATAACGTCGGTGTAATCAAAGTTGTTAAAGATCAAGGGTGGGGCCTTCTTCTTTGTAAGGCTATTACCAACACGAATCCTGGAAAAAGTTGCCATTACCTCCCTAGCATGCCTTTTTCTTGCGTTGTTCAACGGACCTCATCTTGAGAATCCGCCTGCAATGATGTATATGATCTCGTGCTTCTACGCAGGAGAATGGGCTAGAGATTGTGTGGGTTGCCGGGATGACGACCGTTTAGGAGACTAGTGACATATAGTGTGTACTTCGACATCGTCTCGCGATGGCCAGGGTGGTGAGTGGCTTCTCGTGAGACTATGTTGGCGTGGTGACCTGTCTCTTTAGGGTGGAGAGTGCCCCCTCCTTGGGTTCCTAGATCTCTCTCTCCTAGGTGGTGAAGGGTGTCGTCCTCTGTCACTACGACCCCCATTCTGCTTGACAAAGCGGTCCAGTCTCCCATGTTTGATCAGCACTTCAATTGCATCCTTCAGCTGAAAGCATTCATCCGTGTCATGACTCATCGCCCTGTGAAACTAGCAGTACTTAGACTGAACCCTTGATTCTCTATTTCTTGTTGGCTTCGGGGGTTTTATTCCTTCCTCTACAAACTCCACGTTATATACCTCGTTCAAAATTCTTACTCTAGAGGCATTTAGCGACGTATATTCTTCAAACCTCGAGCCTCTTTTGTATAAACCTCGGTCCTCATGACGCAGCAGTTTATTAGCTTTTGCTTATGGATTCTTCTTCTGCAGTGTGATCTCAGCCGTTTTCAACTACTTGGCCTCCAGCACATTTTTATAGTTGATGTACTTCTCTACCTTCTTTAAAAACTCCTCCATTAAAGTTGGAGGCGTTTTAGCAATTAACATGATGAAAGGAGAGCCTGGCTTTACCTCGTCCTTGGCTAGTATTAGAACTACTTCGGGCTGCAGATTTTCAGCAGCCATTGTCTCCTAGTTGAATCTGCCGATTTAATCTCTCAACAGCTCGTCCTCGCCCTGATGGATCCTTCTCAGATCGGCTTCAGTCTTTGGCTTGGCCTTGCTAGTCACAAAGGCGATCTTGAATTTTTCCCTCAACATCGTCCATGAGTCAATGGATCTCGGCTGTAGAGATTGGAACCACTTCAACGCCACTCCCTTCAACAAGAGTGGGAACACTCTGCATGTCAACGAGGCCGACGCTCCTTTGTATGACATCGCTGACTCAAACATTGACAGGTGATCGTTTGGATCAGTAGATCCATCATACAACTCCAAAGAAGGCAGCTGCTGCAGTTGCTCTGAGACCTATAAATTTAGGATCTTTAGGGAAAAAGGAAGATTGAATGTAACCATCTCGTCTTCCTCGTCCAACTTCGTTGCCATGTGTGCGTCATGCATCTCCGGCGCAGACTTTAGAGCAGATGCAGCGGATCTCTCAGTGTGGTTGTAAGCATTCTCCGTAACCTTCTTATTGTCTCTACCCGCCCGGAGTTCAATGATGATCTTCTCCTACTCCTTCAATGCCTTTCTCTGTTGCTGTAGTAGCGTAACAAGGTTCGCCATGGTAACTGATGGGCTAGAACAGCGTTCACATTAGGAGATGCCAGAGGAGTGGTAGAAGCAGCCTCGCCATCCTTAGGACGGTGGTGGAAGCTTCAATGGCGAAGGTGCCACAGCGGACTTACGGTTTCTTGTGCTAACCATCACGATCTTCAGAGAACAAAGAAAACGAAATGAAGAGAAGGGAATCAGAAAATGTTCCCACAGATGATGCCAATGTTGTGTGGTGAACATAAGAGTGCGTCTCTAATGAGCTCCCACGGTGGCTATTGGTGTCTTCGATGGTGGCACCTACAAGGACTTCAATGCTTAAGTCAGTAAGGATCCAAGTGTAAGTGAATATGAGAGAGAACGTGTGTACCTAATGGGTGTAAAGTCCTTTATATAGTGTGTTTTGGAGGGAAATTCTGTTAGAGCTAGGTGCCACGTGGCGGCATGTGTTTGGGTGCCTAACTACATGTGTTCTTTGCCGTTAAGCGCTTCCCATGCTGTGTTGAGGTAGAGGTGGAGTTGGTCTGAGATAGCAAGGGTTTATAAGTTGGCGTACCCGAGACCGTGATGGCCGAGATAGGTGATGTGGGGGCCAACTTAGATCTGTAGGTCTGAGTAACCTCCAGAACAAATTTAAACTTTGATGCATGCTAAAGTTAAAGTCCTTTTGATGAGATATTTGAGTCTTTTGCATGCTACTATTTTGAAAATATGTGTGATTGAGGTGAATTGTTTAATTGAGATGACTATATATGTCTACACTTTGATCATATGTGTGACATTGCATCGTTAGTTTTGAGAGCATACTCATTGTTTTGGTTACGGATTGTACATTTAGATACATTTAGCCATTGGATAAAATCATAACATATTTGAGAGGTACCATGAATTATGGTATTGAGTATAGTCAATTTTGCAATATATTATAAAGGTGCAATGATGGAAACTAGATCTTTAATTTATATGAGAATTGTAAAATCCCCAATTTTAGGCATCATAGATCAATCATCAAGAAACTCCTTTTATGACCTTGCCTTTACATTACATTGGTCAAGGAAGCCTATGGCATTAATATTAACGGTAGCCTTTACATTAGGAATTAACAGGAATAAGATAATGAGACCCAAACAAGGCTCTAAATTGTAAACAGGGGCTAAGCCCCACCTAGATATAGACACACACACAACAATAATAGGGAAGGGGAAAAAAAAGAGAAAGAGAAGAAAAAAAGAGAAATAAGGAGATGAGAAGGGAGAAGATGACGAGGAAGAGGAAAGAAAAAAGAAGGAAGAGAGAATACCAAACATCCAACTCTAGAGCTCCACTTTGTGCATCCTACAAGGTGAGTGCATTACCTTTGTGGTGATTCTATGGTAGTTAATGCTTGTATTGTTAAGATTGTGGTTTGTAAGTGTTGTTTACTTGAATGTGTTTGTGTGTGCAACAATAAACCCCACATAAAAAATTAAGACACTTAAGATTTAAGAGGTTGCCTTGAGAAAATGGTGAGATTTACAAAAGGCTCCCTTGGTAGAGGTAGAGTGAAGTATCTTTGATCCAAGGTGTGGTGAGATTTAAAAGATGCCTTCTCTTTAATAGTGGTAGGCAGGATCCCCTTTAGACCCCAAGTTGTGATAAAACTTAAAAGGTGCATTTGTAGAAAGGGGAAGGTGTATACACTGTAGAATGGATCCCCTACGATTCCTAAGATGAGGTAAGATATGAAATCGCTTGTGGCAAAGAAAGGGAACCGTCCTTTTCAGATGAGGTAAGCATCCCTCAATATGGGAAGGATGTAGAAAAGTTAACCCCTTCGATAACGGAATATGGTAAATGCTCTTTGACAACGAAAGAGTGGTGGCATAGAATCTTGAGTTCAAATGGCCACGTGACTATAGATTATGGAACGTAAAACCAAAGCTAATTAGAACTAAACAACTAACTAAACAAAACCATGATTTGTTAGATATTGAGAGATGATGCTATGTATATTTCTTTCGTTTGGTAAGAAGATATGACAATTGCTTAATAATAGGTAAGAAATGGGAGGTGAATCTATGCATTAGGCAAGAACATATGTTTTGAGAGTTAAGAAGGGATGTGATGCCTAAGAGTATGTAAGGGGTTATACCTTAGAGATAAGCTATGTAAGCCCATCATTGGGAAAGAGTAGATGAGAAAAAGAAAGATGAAATGTATGTTCTCACCCGATGTGATAGGAGAGTTATAATCCTAATCAAGAGGAAATAGAATGGTTTAGGTTAGTTTCAATGTTAGGAGATGAAGTTTAAGAACCATAGAGCATTAACAATCTTAGACTTAAGCATGTGGTTAACTTAGATCATAGGAGACGAGAAAGAAAGAAAGAGATCCCAAGTAAGAATAATGTGTTCACATAATAATGTGTGATAAGATGTATAATGAGTCGACAGTAAGGGTTAAGGGTAAATTATAAATGTCTTAAAATATATGGTTAGATTCAATCGTAGTCAATAGTGACTCCTAGAAGTCCAGTAATGGTCAAAACCTTGAGAGATAAAAACCAGTAATGGTTAGATTCAACCGTAGTCAATAGGGTCTTATTGTTGACCATGCATGGGGTAAGATTGGACCTACAGAGGGTTGGTAGTAGTTGTTAGATCACAGGTGGTGCAATGTAGGCTATGTGATGTGTGTGCCACCGTATATACATGTTGATTAGTTGATGTTGTATTGTGATACATGCATTCCATGCATATGTTGTAGGTTGAGGTTGTGTGAAGGGCCTTAAGCTGTAGTATGAGTAGGCATGGAAGTTGGCTAGTTGACAGGAGTTGCGGCTCAGACGGCTCTCCAACCTAGTGCCTGGATAAGATGTGGGGTCATAAGTGGATGGGCAATTCTACAAGGGGCCAAGACAATGCAAACCTTGAGTCGTAGTGAGCCACCACCAACATACACTTATCTTGACACACCATTATATCCTATTCGCATATCAGAGTTTGGCAATCCCTGAATGAGTGCTGGATCTTCATGATAGGGGGTGAGACCTTACTGATCGCTCAAATTGTTGTGAATCTCTTGAGAGTCGTGTCATCATGCATTGACATAGTTGTGGTAGTCTTGTACTATCATGGGGTTATGAGTTGAGAACCTTTTGCTATATGATTGTATGTTATGTATATTTGAATGGATGTTGGGAACTGTGGACAACTTCTTTAATTCCATATGTTATGTTGTTGTTTTAGTAAGCTTACCCTTGCCTTATGTTTTGTTGTGGTAGTTCTGTTGATGTTGTTGTGTTGGTGTGACTGTGATGATCACGTCGTTGGGCGTGGGAGTAGATGGCGAGCCTTCAGTGGACTTGATTTCTCAAAGCTAAAGGTAGAGTTGCGAGTTGGAGACAATGTGGCTCAAGGAGTTGCACTTTCATTTTGTTTTTGATGTATATCTTGTTCCATACTTTTGACGGGGGTGTATAGTATGACCAGCCATAGGAAGTGTGTTTTGTATCCCTCTCCCCTGTTGATGTACTTGTATATTTGATTTTGTAGTATGGCCTTGGCATTATCCCCATCTTTTTGCTTTTTATTAGTTGTAAAGATAAGTATTGGTTGAAGGAGAGACGAATAGATCTCTCGGGATGATTGTATTTCATTTATATATACGTGTTGATTGTATTTATGTTTACATGAGAAGGTAGACATAGTAGTTGTTGGATCGAGCGCTTACCACTAGGCCAAAAGCTATAGCTGATAGTTAAGGCGCAACTCTTTCTACTTAACCGTAGCAGTCCAAGCGCCACGAGTCGACTGTGACTTGACCCACCTGTGCTTTCGCCACGAGACAATTGATGCCACACCGGACAATAATCTCCCCCTCAGCAATTGCCTTGTTGGGAATCGACCTCGTGACCTTAGCTCTAATACCAATTGTTTGATCGAGTGCTTACCACTAGGCCAAAAGCTATAGCTGATAGTCAGGGTGCAACTCTTTCTACTTAACCGTAGCAGCCCAAGCGCCACGAGTCAACTGTAACTTGACCCACCTGGGCCTCCGCCACGAGACAATTGATGCCACACCAGACAACAATAGTGTTGTTCAGTAGCGACGACAGGTTGTTACAGATGAAGCTTGGAGTCGCATGTAGGAAGAACATAGTGTTGATTTATATGTCACCCAAGTATTATAGGAAACCATGTTCTATTCGATGTATCTTTTAGTGGAAGTATTTATACATCACCTGTGTGTGTAAAATGCGTTATATTAAATGATTTATTATCTATGAAATTAATGTAAGAGGCTTTTATTAATGAATTGATGTCTGTCTTCCACTCTATGAAATAAATTTTGGGAACTCTGATGTGTATGTCCTTGAGAACTTTCATGTCCTAAACATCTAAGTATAGGTTGTAACAGCCCAAATTTCAAGTACTAGAAATAAACCACGAGATAGTTTTTAGTAGAACCCTTCTCATATGTTATTAGACAAAAGATGTCTTAAGAATTATTATTATTATATTTCTATTATTATTATTATATTATTATTATTATTATTATTATTATTATTATTGTGTTGTGTTGTTGTTATTATATTTATTGTTATTATTATTGTTGTTGTTGTTGTTGTTGTTGTTATTATTATTATTATTATTATTATTATTGTTATATTAATACCTTAGTATTATAAATTAGTAGGAATATTATCATACAACCCAAAAGAGCATCTAGGGCCCAATAGGGGACTAAAGCCCACTAAGCCACATACCCACTCACATGTTATAAGAAGGGAATAGAGAAGGAGGATTAGGTTTAGCCGTCACAAATAGAAGAAGAAAGAAGTTAGAGAGAATGAGGAAAAGAAGGGAAGAAGAAGAGGAAGAAAAGACGAAGAATAGAAACTGGAGAATCCAAACCCTAGAACTCAACTTTGCATGTCCACAAAGGTGAGTGCTCTCCCCCATGTCCTTCCTTGTTCTTGTTCATCTATTTATCTTTTCCCTCCTTATACCTAAATTTAGGGATTTGATGGGTTTTGAGGGGATTGTGAAGGAGTAAGGAAATTATAGATTAGATTGACCAATTATTGATGTAGAAGAGTAATTAAGAATCTAATTATTTATCTTGAAGCATTTAGAACCAAAGACAATAGGAAAAATAAATTAAAATTAGTACCTTGGATCCGCTCGGCAGGATTAGATAGCCGCTGGGCAACTTTTTTTAAAAAACTGGATTCTGCGTTTACGCTGGGCACGCGGAGCCGCTGGGCGGGGTAAAATACCCGCTGGGCGGGTTGGGTTCCGACGCAGACCTGCTGGGCGGGTTCGCTGGACCGCTGGGCGGGACTTCCGTCCTGCTGGGCGGATACAACTTTCGTTATTCCGTTCTTTGTGTTTATGAGCTCCTCTTTGTAGTTTTTAACTCATTGTTGTTTGTTTTCTTATGCCTTGTTGATGTTATATTGTACGATTATTATTTACCTTGAAAGAAACTGAGTGTGATATGAAATTGTATCAATGTTTCATGATAAAAGTCTATAAAAAGTTGTAAGCATTATTTGTGACCATGCATCATAACATTTGAGTTATGTGATGAGGAAAGTATGTAGGAATCTGGCTGGTGGAGGCCGTGATGGGTTGTCTAACCTTAGCTTTGGGGGTTATCCGGTTGGGAAAACTCCAATGGTCCATGCTGATCCCATGGAGCTGGGACGTACTGGCAAAACTGGGTAACCCTGACTAGTTACCGGGGGATATCATGCTAGTTGAGGGTGCGAAAGCCGAAGGCATCGGTACCGATGAGGCTTCTTATGGCCTGCATTTACTCCTAGTCTACTTTCCAAAAAGTTTAGGTTGGTACCACATGTGCATGAGTAGTGGTTTAGGAACATAGCACACATATGTATCTTGTTATAGTGTGATATGTTAGAGTGTGCTATGTTGTAATTATGTGAATTCTATGTGACCCTATTTATGTGAATTCTATGTAAGAATGCAATTGTGCCTTGTGATGAAATGTTAAAGTTGTGGACATGTGATCCTATCATGCACGAGTGTCGTTCCTGTTTGATAAAACAAAACGAGGTATATGTCTAGTTACTAGACAAAGAATGTGAAACAATTATATGCTTGTAATTGGAATTGTGTTTGCTACCTTAAGGATAAGTGAGAGGCTAGACCTTAGGATAGTGTTATGAGGGTTCTAGTTGGATAATAATAGTTGTGAATAAGATAGAGGAAGGGTGAATTTCCTCATGGCGTAATAGAAAGGTATAAGACAAGTAAGAGAGAGAATGAAATAAGAGTATTTTAGGATGTCTGTAACCTTAGACTTGACCCTAGGGGACAGCTTTGAATATTAAAAGGAAGAAGAGTAAATTCTAAAGAGGGTTTTGGGTAAGAAAGTATAAATAATGAGGGTGAGTTCTTAAGTTAAGAATGAGATAGTAAACCAATATAATAGTTGTGAGAATGAGAGAGCAATTAACAGGGAGTATTGACTGTTGAAAGGTGTAGACTCAACCATAGGTGTGGATAATTATGAGAAACCCAATGAGGCTAAAGCCATGAGAGATAAGTAATGAAGGTTGTCCGAATAGAAGAGTCTAACCCAGCCGTAGAGTCTTTAGAGCACTCACTGAGACATTATGTCTCATTCCTTTAAGTTTTTCCTTTTTCAGGATACAGGTAAAGACACGCGTAGATGGAGCTTGGAGTCACGTGCAAGAAAACGTAGTCTAGTTTATATTATGTTTTTGTATTCTTCTTTATATTTTGTACGATACCTTCAGGTGATAGATGAGTTATATTTGGCATGTATGTTTTTTTTATTGTATTGTTCGTATATAATATTTAATTATATTTATAAGTAGTATTTGTATGTTGTTTCTACCTTTTTCAGTTTGTTTTTTTTTTAAATCTAGACCTAGTTACGGTAATGCCCCTTAGGGTGTTACATAGGTTACTGTAATACTCTCTAAGGAATTATAAAATAGATTCATGAGTGAATTTATTTTACCATTCAAGAATTGTTGTCACTTGGAATTCATCCAAGTAGACCTGTATAAATTGATCTACTATAGAGGTTGAGTTTTATTACTCTTAATAAGGCAAAATCAATTTTAGATCAATTAGTTAAGAAAATTTCCTAACAAATATTCCTTTTATGGAAGAAATGTGCATTCTATGTCTATATGTTGTGATTGCCAAAAGGCAATAACAATAGCACACAAATCTAGTAATTGAAAATAGAGACATGATGTGGTTAAACAATTGCTTAAAGATTGAAATTTGTTGATTATGTGGAGTAAAAAATGGATTGATTTTATCCTCTAGCTAAACCCCCACAGGGAAGAAATTATTATATGAAACATTGAGGGGAATGAGACTTTATTAAGCCTTTTGAAACTAACAAGTGATGGTAACCTAACCTTGTGATTAAAGATCACATGAAGAAGGTTCATATGGGTAGGAACAAGTCACTTATTAATTATACTAGCACTAAAAATTAATTTTTTCCTTTTCTATGGTGTGAGAAAGTGTTTGACACTACATTAATGAAAGGTTAATCTTATAAATCTTTTAAAGATTTTCATATCCCTTATGGGTAGTATACGATTTGCAGCATGCACTTGATGAAATCACATATATCGCTGTCAAGTGGAGCTACTTGAATGAGATCTTGGCGAGATCTCTAACGTACTCATAAATACCGAGCATGTGCATGGTTTATTAGCACACAACAATGATTATGACAAGAATTGTGGTAGTGTAGTGTGATTGG
Source organism: Spatholobus suberectus (assembly GCA_004329165.1). Classification (NCBI taxonomy): domain Eukaryota; kingdom Viridiplantae; phylum Streptophyta; class Magnoliopsida; order Fabales; family Fabaceae; genus Spatholobus; species Spatholobus suberectus. The sequence goes on from CM014729.1 coordinate 61,689,443, forward strand.
TAGACCTGTAACCTATGCAAAGTGTCTTTGTTTTATATACCTAGTAATATCAATTATGCTGTGTGTGATGTCCTATCATTCTAAGGATCAATTATTTAATACACTTATTATAGCTTTCTACTTGGCTTTATTAGACGTTTATTATGCCTAATATTGGTATTTTAGTTGCATTTTATATTCTTAGATTTAATTTGGCCTTGATGTAAATCTTAGTCAATTTTTGGATTTGAAAGTGTTTTGACCTTTCCTTCTTGTTTAGACCATAAGTTGAGCTCCATAATGTGATTTAGGTGATCTATGTGGCTATGTAAAGCTTAAAGATATATGTACATTTACTATGAAGAGGTTGTGAGTAGATTTGGCGTGGATCATAGATGAATAAGCTTGAAGTTGGAATAGTTGTTCTCTCTTGACAACTTGACATAGATGCAATATGTTAAGCAAATCTTGAGCTTTAGAGATCAAAATGACATGGCACCAATGCCAAAATTTCAAGAACATAATTTATCTACAGCTATTATGCAGACATTGAAAACCAATTTAGCCATCTTGATGGTCAAATAAAAAATCATGGGTTGTAGCAGATGTGTTTTTACTCTATAACTCAGTTAGCTTTGTGGGATTAATTTGTAATTGGGCTAATTGACATTTAATGGGTCCATATTTTAGGCTTAAGCCTTATTTAACCACTGGAAAACTTTATAAATAAATCTCTTAAAGAAAAAATAAGAGGAGCCGCTGCTTAAGGGTTTTGCCCTGCTAGGAGTTTCTCTTTCTTTCATCATTATTATTTTAGTTTTCTCTTCCTTGTGGGGATTTCGCATGAAGCCTCCATGGAAGGCTAAACCCTTTTTAGATCAATTTATTGGTATATGGATTTCTACTATAGATCTTGAGGTTTGGTTTTAATTTTAATTTCAATTCTTAGTTTTCTTTCTTTTCTTTTTAATCCTTATTCTCTTTTCTTGAATCTTGATTGTGATTTTTTTTTTTGGGTTGGTGCATTATCGCTTAAATCTAAATTTGCATTTGTGATGAATATGTTAAACACTTGATTTGACAAATTCTAATTGAGATTAATAGGGTCTGTTATGCTTAATCGTTGGTTTGATACATTAAGAACCAATTTAGAAATTGGGTTAATGACTTAGAAGACGCTTGACCATCTAATCCAAATTAATTAAATCTTGGATGCTTTATTCAGTAGAAATTCTCTTGAAATGGATTGATGCTTAATGGGTTAATTTCGGGGTAAAAAAATTGAAACAAGAATTGAAATTAAAACTTTAGAAATCGATGATAGGTCTAATTAGAGAACTTAATTAGTGAATTACTTGATTTTATTGATATGAATTCAAAACCCCACTTTTTCTAACGTTTCTTATTGGTTGGTAACAAATCAAAGATTCTTGAGAGAGAACCAAGGTTGTTTGCCTTGTAGTGCAATTTTTCCTGTTATTTAACTCATGCATAACTACAAATTAGTCTAGCTCATATAGCTTGCTATACCAGGTCCAATGCATTACATCTAGAATGAGAACCCAAAAAATTCTTTCTTTTCTAAAAATATTTTCTTTTCTCATATACCTTGAAACCAAAATCGCTAACATCACTCATAAATAATATGTCATTTTATTAAAATTATACTTAAGTATCTATTTAATAAATTATTTTATTAGCTGTATATTTCAGAAACCGCTAATGCAATTAATTAAATATAATAATATATTAATGTTTTCATTTAATCATACATTAAAATAATAATAATAATTTTATTTATTTACGCATTTAATAATTTTTTATCTAAATATGATTGTATTAATAAGAAAGTTTATTTACTTATATGATAATTTATTTCTTAACTAAATGATAATTAATTGTTCAAAATTTAATTAATTAATTAATTTTATGTATTTTGTTAGCTGTTTAATCTAACAGAAGCTAATGTAACATTAGCTGTTTTTGAATGAAATCCGTTAATACATTATTTTATAATTGATTTACTTAAATTAATATTCAATAATAATGATAATATTTACATACTGTTGTAAATGATTTATTAAGAATCAATTATTGTCCATTTAGGAAAAAATGTTAAAAAATTACTTTCATTATTAAATACTTAAATATTTATTTAATTTTTTTTATTAAATCAAACATTAAACAATAATTTTCCTTATTTAATAATTTTTAAACTATATATGAATATTCTAATAATAAATTTTATTTAATTAATTAAAAAATAATAATAATTTTATTTATTTACTTATTTAATAACTTTTTATCTAACTATGATTGTGTTAATAATAAAGTTTATTACTTACTTATATGATAATTTATTTCTTAATTAAATGTTAATTAATTCTTCAAAATTTAATTATTAATTAATTAAATTATTTATGTATTCCGTTAGCAGTTTAATTTAACAAATGCTAACGACATATACTTCTTTAGCTGTTTTTAAAGAAAATTCCTTAATAAATAATTTTATAATTGATTTATTTAAATTAGTATTTAAAAATGATAATATTAAAATACTTTTCTAAAGGATTTATTAACTATCAATTATTGTCCATTTAGGCAATAAATAAAAATAAAAATTATTTTCATTATTAAATGCTTAAATATTTATTTAAATATTTATTAAATCACACATTAAACAATAATTTTACTTATTTATTTATCTAAAAATTTTAAAACTATATATGATTAATCTAATACGAAAGTTTATTTAATTAATTATTTATTTAATAACTTATTAAGTAATAATTTCTTAACTAAATTATAATCAATTATTTAATATTTTATTATTTTACTCATTAAATTATTTAGTTTGCAAGTTTTCAAAATAACCGTTAATGTAATTTTTATTATTAGCGATTCATAAAATAATCTGCTAATGATATTTTATTATTTTCTGATTTAAATTAATAATTTATATGGATTATTTTTTTAAAAGGCTTATTATGTATCAATTATTGTTTATAAGTCAATATGTGTTAGTAAAATAAATTAGTTTCATGTTTAAACACTAAATTATATATTATCTTTTATTAAATCAAATGTTACATTATAATAATTTTTGTTTCGTTATTTTTAATTTCTTTATTATATATGGTTATCAAAATAATAAATTTTATTTATTTGTTTAATAATTTATTAACTATCTATAATTTCTTAACTATTATTGATATTGATTGTTTAAAATTGTATGTGTTTAATTATTTTGGTATCATTTTTTTAACTAACTGCTAATGTTATTCATATAATTAGCGGTATGCAAAATAAATTGTTAATGATATTTTGTAGGGGTGTAATTGGGTTGAGTTTTGGGTACTTAGGGCATCTAAAATGGAGCAACTCACATGAGATTCTCTACTATATTTTTAATAATATTTTACACTTTCCTATAATATCATATCATCTTTCTTACTTTAAGCAACTAATTTAATTTTTTTCTCTAATCAAGAAACTCACTAAAGTTTCTCGAATGGACCCCGCAATATATCTAATTTTTTTTATGTTTTATTATTATTCATCTTAAATTCAGTTTAACATATTTGAATGTCAATTATTAAATAATAAATAAATATATAGTACATTTTAATTAAATAAAATTTACTTTAAAATTTAAAATATATAAAAAAATAATTTGGGAGCATTATTTGCCTCTCCTTTGATGTAATATGCCAAATTAAAGTTCTTTACATATAGCAATTGGACCAAGTCATTCCAAAAAAAAAATATATAAAGTAAAATTGTATTGTTGAAAAGCAAATAAAGCAATGTATAAAATCATAGCAACCAAGCACGGACATTTTATATTATTATTATGTAAAGCATGGCCCACTTTTGAAAGAGAGAACCAATTGCTAGCAGAAGTAACTCAAACAACAAATGGGTCCCACAAGATTTCTCTCCAATGGTAAAAAATACTGATTTGAGTTGCTATTTACTATTGGGATCAAAAGAGAAACTAGCGTTGGAGATGCTCTTAGATGTCCAAATAATTTAAAGTGTTGTGTCGGGTTGGTTCAGGGTTTTGTGTTTTTTATGTAGGCAACCCTGGTTGATCCAACCTAATTTTTTGTTAGGATGATTCAAATCCAGTCAGTAGGTTATACAATAAATTAGGAAACAATCACCAAAAATTAGAAAAAATAATCCATTATCAAAATGAAAAAGGTGAGACACAGATCCTAAAAGAGAAACAAAAGCAAAACAAGGGAATACAATGGTCGATCGATGGTAGAGCTGTCAAATGGGTGAGCCAGAGCATGCTACTGGCCGAGCCAGCCCGTACTTCCTTCGGGCCAGTGTTTTTAAGGCCCAGCCTGGCCCTAGATCGGGCCAATGGGCTAGCGAGCCAAATTAGCCTGAAATTTTTTAGGATCGATTATACGTTGTCTTTATTTTTATTTTTTGCAAAAATCATTTAAATGATTTAAAATTAATTTTTTTCTTTTACCTTTTTAATGCTCGTGTTTGTAAATTCACTCACAATTATTTGTGTAATAAAAAATCTTTCTTACAATGGACTTGATACTCAAATTACTCTTTAAATATCTACCTTATGTTTATAGTTGTATGCCTCAACCCACATGTAGCAAAAAGTAAAAATTTCTAAACTTTGAAATGTAGAATATAACTTTTCTAATTTAGTAATTATAGCAATATTGCAATATTGCAATAGTGTTGTTTTCAACCTATAGCTTTTCTTATAAATCATAATCTCATTACACCATGATAATTGTTTTCATATGTCCAAAAGTAACCACTAAACTAATAATATTGTCCAAACCAAATAAAATCCAAACCAAATACAAGCATACTTCATAAAGTCATAAAGAGTAAATACACAAGAGTGACACATTGTCCAAACTCCAAACCAAATACAAACCAAATAAAGTTCCTCAAAGCTCAAAGTCTCAAACCAAAAACAAACACATACAATAATATTGTCCAAACCAAATACAAACCAAATATAGTTCCTCAAAGTCCAAATCAAAACCAATGTCTTAAAACAAAAGGCAACAAGTCTTCAAGACTGTAACATTACAGCAAAAGCACCAATTTTACTGCAACAAAACACCATCATAGCAACATAAGGTAGTAGCAATTTCACTGCAAAAGGCAATGCCAATTTAGTGTCAATCTCATATGCAATTATTTATAAAGAAAAGTGCATAATCTAGATACTAGTAGTATACTTAAAGAAGTTCAACTTAATCATTCCTCCCCAGCTTTTAGGTTCTCTCCTTGACTAGTTTGTTCCGTAAACAATTGTATATCCTCTACTTCTTTTGCATATGTAATTCAAAATATAAAAGAAGTCAATAACTAAAATTAATTACAATTTGTAATCAAAAAAAATATTACATCAAATTTATGACTAATTTATTATTACCAGAAGGTCCAATTTCTTTAAAACCGTGCAACCAATTACGGGTGGGCTTGCACAGTTTCGGGGAGTAAGCAATTCCTATACTTGTGCAAAATCCAACCACTAATGCTAAATGAAGATTCCGAAGCCACTGTTGTGATTGGGATGCTTAAAATAACACAAGCCATAATTGCAACTTGAGGGAACTGATGCTTATTCAATTTCCAATATTGGAGAACATCTATGTCATCACCAACAAGGCATGATTCACTCAAGTAGATGTCAAGTTGAGACTTGCCATCATTTGAAGTCTTTTGTCTTATTTCTTGATGGTATGCCTAAGATTAAATTAGGCAAACAAAACAAGATTTGAGACTTGAATAGAAAATAAAATTTAATGTAATAAATAGAAACTATATTACTTAAACTTACCTCAAGAATAGATGATGAGAAACTTCCACTTGGCATTGGATGTGCATATGAATGAGAATGAGATTGAGTGTCTCTTGAACTACTAGCTATACATGAGCTTGATGTAGTTGCTTTGTTTACATATTCACCAAAGAGTTTATACAAACTCTCCTTCACCTTATTCACCTTTGCTTCATAATCATAAGGATAAAGCCTCTTATAACAAAAGCTTATAAAATTCAACTTAGCCTTTGGGTCAAGAACACATCCAAAAGCAAGGGTGACACAATACTCACTCCAATATTTATCAAATTTTGCCTTCATCCTTGTTGCCATATCTTTGATGACCTCATCTTCACAAGTCAAATTTTTATTCAATCCCATCTCTATAATTGCAACTTGAATGAAATATAAGTTAGAGGTGGGATAAGATGACCTGGATATCAAGTTAGTAATATCATAAAATGGGGCCAAGAATTCACATATCTTCTCCGCTCTTTCTCATTCTTCATTAGTTAGGCAAAACTTGTAACTTTTATCACAATATCCCAAAATAGTGAATGCATAGCAATACTTGATAGCACTTTCAAGCATCATATACGTAGCATTCCATCTAGTGGACATATCCAACCTCAAGAAACCGCCACCTACACCACTTAAGTGCACTTCTTCAACACATCTTTGAAATTTCCTCAACCTCCTCTCCGAAGCCCTCACATACTTGACACTTTCTCTAATTTTATACACAGCATCATCACCCGTTGCCTTCAAACCTTCTTGAACTATGAGGTTCAAGATATATGCACAACACCTCACATGAAAATATTCATCATTACATAATAAGGCATTTTGCAAATTAAGTCTTTTTTTCAAAATTTTTATTATGCCATCATTGGAAGAAGATGCATTATCCAATGTGAGAGAGAATATTTTCTCCTCTATCCCCCAATCCTTAAGCACCCTAAGTACTTTTCCTGATAATTCCAGTCCAGTGTGTGAACTATCCAAGTGACAAAATGAAAGCAACTTACTATTTAATTGCCAATTCTCATCAACATAATGAGCAGTCATAGTCATATACCCTTGGGTAGTCACAGATGTCCATACATCAGAAGTCAAACATATTCTACCAGGAATAGTACTTAACACACTCTTTAGCTCTGCCTTTTCACTTAAATACACATGCTTGCAGTCAATTCTTGTAGTGTTTCTACTAATGGGTTTAAAATCAGGGTTCAACACTTTATTCACCACCCAAACCCCCTCGTACTCGGCATAGCTAAATGGAAGATCATGCTTGATAATACATCTAGCAAGTGCATCTTGATAAACCTTACTATCAAATTTCCATTGCTTCAACAAACTAGCTTTGTTATCTAATAACACCCTCACATCATGGAACTTAAGAATTGAATGACATCTAGGAATATGGCGTCTTAAATGATTGGTGCCAGAAGCAACTTTACATGTATGCATTTTCCTGCAACCCTTACATTTACATTTTTCCACCCCATCAACTAGACCAATCTTTTCAAAATAATTCCAGACCTCAGAAGTCTTAACTTTCTTAGTCTCTTTAATATCTTGGTCATCATTATCTCTCTTACTCTTATTACCAACAATAGTAGCACTACGATTAACAGAAGGATTACAAGTTGGAGTAGCCTCTGTGTTAATAGTATCATGTGGAGTATCCATTATATCTAATTCATCCTCCATATTCTCCAAATTTGAATTAAGATTCATGACTGCATATAAAAATTTAAGAAAATTCACTTTAATTCTCTAACTTTAAATTTCAGATTATTAACACAAAATACTAGGGGGAACACATCAATTACAACATAAAGATTCACACAATGCAATCAATTTAATATTTTAGATTTCTTATAGTTTAAGAATTGGAAAAAAAAGCTAATAAGTTAATATTTATTGACATACAAAACCGTTACAACAGCATACACCATTACTAAGGAGTGCAAAATTATATTGGCTACATTAATCTTCATTCAATTTCATGAATTTTATTAGGGGCAAAAATTACCTCCAAAGTGCAGTTTCTTTTGCTTCTACAGCTCTGTTTCCAACTTCCTTTCACGTGTATCAGGAAGACAAAAAATCCACTCACTGTTGTGTTGTGTAATTGTCTCTAATAAAACTCTTAAAACCAAACTGCTCCCAAGTCACCAAAAAAAGAAAGAAACTTCCACATTAGGGAAACCAATTCTCTAATTAAAATTGAATACAGTCAAGCATAACTGGCTCACACAGATGACACACCTACTTGTAAGTCTGATGGAGCTAACCAGCTAGGGACTGACAGATGACTAGAGAGTGTCGGAGTAGAAAGCCACCGAGCTAGGGATTGACGGTGACTACAGAGCCACAGATCAACGAACAGGGAGCGGAGCCAATCAGCAACCGACGACAGAGGGCGGCCGACGACGTCAGAGGCTGGCGAGCGTCGAGCAGTTGGGAGGTCGCAGTCCGACAAGCGTCACACACACAGCAACAACGGCGCAACCTTTCCTCTTAATCGTTTAGGGTTTTCTTTTGTGAAGGAGACTGTCTCTGTCTGTGAAGGAGAGGAGTCGTAAGTCTAAAATCGTAAAACGGCTATAACTCTCTGGAATAGATTCTATTTTTTCTTAATGTATCTACCGAGCCAACCCGAAACCCCACGAACCAGCCTGACCGGGGCCCATTTAGCCCGCCGGGCCAAGCGGGCCGAGCCAAAATGGCCTGGTTTAATTTAGGCCATGTTTTTTAAAGCCCAGCCCAGTCTATTTTACAGGTTGATATGGGTCGGCCCAAATTGACAGCTCTAATCAATGAGGATTTGGAAGATTGAGGTTGTTTAGGCTATTGTGTATTCTTGCTATAGCTCAAACATCTTTCTCTTCAAATAGGACCAACTTGCTTCTTCCTTTTCTTATTCTTATTCTTGTTGTATATTTTTATTGGATATTTCAAAAGGTAAATATCCCCAACTAATTAATTTAAAAAAAAACATTTTGAAATTAATTTAAAGCTTATATGAAAATGTGTGATGTCTAAGATACACTTTTTAACTTGTTACAATTTTATGTTTTAGTGAAATCACATTGGTATCATATTTTTAATTAACATTAATATCTATTTTAATTTGTATTTAAATTTATCTGATTTCAAATGAATATTAATTTAGGATTTAATATATACACCTACTAGAAATAAATATGAGATAGCTTTTCAAGATTAAATAGCCCTTTCCCTCTTCTAGGTTATTTTGAATTTTTACTTGCTAGTTTGGTTGTCCCCAATTAATTATGGATGAGTCTATTATATCCTAGGAGACTTGCACATTATGCAGATAAGTCCTTGAGGACAATGTGGCTATCACACATCTCAGGCAAGCTTTGATGGCAAGTATGAACTTGACAATAACTTGAAATAGGGTGGTACATGGTAGAGAATGCTATTGCTTCATGGCCTCGAAGCTTGAAGGCTTTCCTTAATGTCCTAAGGTAGCAAAGTGCGAAAAGAAAGAGGGAAGTGTGAAGAGACTGGGGGAAGTGCGAAGAAGGATGGATGTGTTCGATTAGAGTAGGATTTTGTCGAGTTTGCACACTTAAAACTTGATATTTGAAATGAACAAGGGTGGATTGGATAGACAAAAATTGAACCAAATTGACTACCTGAACCAAATTGTAAAAATCGGGTTGGGTCGGTCAACTAGGTTCATGGGTTAACCTAAACTTGCTTACATCCCTAATATTTTTTGGTTTGCTTTATTTTAATTAGTAATATTTTGCCTATTTACTTATTCACAAGGTATATTAAATACCAATTATTGTTCATAAGTCAATAAATGTTAATAAACTAAATTAGTTTCTTTATTAATTAATTACAAAGTTGTAAATTTATTCTTTTTATTTGACCATATATTAAAAACTAATTATTTTTATCTATTTGCTTTATCATTTCTTTATTATATATGATTGTTGTCGAAGTAATAAGTTTTATTTTTATTCAAATTTTTTTAATTACCTATAATTTCTTAACAGATAATCAATGTGTTAATAATGAATTATCTTAGAGGTTACAATATTTTAGTTCTTTTAAGTAATTAATTTTTTATTTATTTTAGCAATTTTTATACAAGATTGCTAATGAAAGAAAAAATTTGTAAACTACTAAAATCTTTTTTCATATTCAATACAATAGTATTTTGCATAGTTGTGAAAACCAGATTGGAGCAGCTAGTTCGACCGGTTGAACCAAGATACAGCCTGCTATCCAATCGAATAGCCCTTAAAACCGAATTACATAAAAATCGGCCAAAAAACCTTTGAACCAGACAAAAATCATTAAAACCTAACAAAACTGGTGATTCACTGGTTTTCAACAATTCTAGAAAAGTTTACCAAAAAAACTTTGCATAAAAAATAAACAGTTCAAGAAGAAGAAGATGAGGCATGCCCAGGAGAAAAACATAGGCAAGAAGATGTTTCCTTTTAATTTTTGTGCAATAGATACCAACTTTGGCGGGTATTAGTGGTATGATAATGACAAAACCGATGAAAGAGACACCATTTTCTCTCTTCAAGAGCTTATCCTCTAATTCGTGTAAGTTTCATCATCTAGAAGTCCTCTCCATCATTTGCGAGAGCCACCATGTGATGCATTTTAACTCGTGGTTGCATCATCAACCATTTCATTTGATCTCCTTGACCACTAACATTGTCAGAGCATAAAAGATGATGCACTTTGAAAAGCAAAAGTTGGGGTTGTAGTTGAGGACAACTAAGTTCGATCATTTCACAAATTAACGGATGGAATTTCTCGTGGTTTTTAAGGTGTTAGTTCGTTGGATGCTACATAACTCAAGTCTTTAAATAATTGAAAGTGGGCTGACGTAATTGGGTTTGGGTTTCCAAGGATGTGTGAAGTGGGCTAGGAATAAAAAAAACAAATAAAGTGAAATACATGTGTGGATTGAATGGGGTTGTAAATATTAAGTTATTTTTAATTTAATGATGATTAATATATTATATTAAATATTAAAACAATATTATTCAATTATTATCGGTTCAATACTGTTCAACCATGGTTGGACCATTAAACCTTGAATCAGTGTCTTCATTGCTTCAATGACCAGTCTGGTTTTAAAAACATTGGTATTTTGTTATAAACCTACCAATGAATAGGCATTAATGAAGCTTCTTTCTAAAGTAGTGTACAAAGATGAAAAGCAATTCCTAAGCACATTTTTCTAATAATTATTACAGATTGTCATTTTAACCAATATTTCTTATAATAAGCCAATTATTTTTCTACATATAATTATGTTTCTTGAAATTTTTAATATTTAGAAGTATCTTTTTAGGTGTATTTTTGTTTTCCCTTTAAAACAATAGTTAAGATAGAGGTTAAGGGATGATTTAAATAAGCTAAAAATCTCACCCTATTTTAAAGTGACGTAATTTGAGTTATACATATTGTAATAACCTTGTTTCAAAACTAGAATTACAACAATGGAAATAATTTATTGAGGGATGAAGACACCTTTTACCCATGCAAATATAGAAATTTTTGCATTCTCTATTTGCATTGTATGCATGATAATCGTTGAAAAAGCAAAAAGAACAACACAAAATAACATCGAGGAGTAACAAACCCGTATTTGAGGACATGTGTGGGTTAAATAAATATCTTAGAATACAACTCATGACTCACTTTTTTAAGAATCATAATAATTATAACCATGTCAAAATTAAAACGACAGTTATATGACAGAACAGATAGGTGGTTGGTGTGACAATATAAAAAGAACTCATTTCCAATTTCTAAGCATTCATCATCACACATAAGTTGGATTGTCCTAGCTCAGAGCAACATCATGAAGATCTTTATTCTCTTTAGCATAACCTTTGCATGTGGTTTCCTTGGAAATGTTGTTTCAAATGCCAATCCTCTCCCGTATGAAGCCATTTTCAACTTTGGTGACTCTATAAGTGACACTGGAAATGCTGCTACTTACCACCCAGCTATGCCTGGCAATAGTCCTTATGGATCAACATACTTTAAACATTTATCTGGGCGTATGTCAGATGGACGACTAATCATAGATTTCATAGGTAATTTTTACCTTTTTTTTCTTTTCTAGATAGCTTATATTAAATTTCCTTGCATGAAAGGGAGTGTATGAAACAATATATTGTAAAAATCACGTAGTGTTGATTGAAGAATATACTAACCTATGATTATTTTAACTATAGCTGAGGCATATGGGTTGCCAATGTTGCCAGCCTATCTGAATCTCACCAACGGACAAGACATTAAGAAAGGAGTAAATTTTGCATATGCTGGTTCAACTGCACTTGATAAGAATTTTTTCAAACAAAGAAGAATGAATATAGAGGCAACTACTTATTCATTGAGTACTCAATTTGAATGGTTTAAGAAGATCAAACCCTCCCTTTGTAAAAGCAAAGAAGGTTTACCAAGATTCCTTTAATAATGTTTTTGTCAAATATTTGAAAAATTTCCCAATATGACTAACTTTTATTCTTTTTTATGATAGAGTGTGATAGTTACTTCAAAAACTCATTGTTTCTAGTGGGAGAGATCGGTGGGAATGACATTAATGCAATTATCCCGTATAAAAATATTACAGAACTTCGGGAAATGGTTCCACTAATTGTTGACACAATTACCAATACCACCACCGTATGTTATATCAAATTTATGTCGACTTCAATTTTAATAGTCTAATTAAAATTGGATTTGAAATATGATTGAATAGAAATTGAATTTTAGTTTTTGTTTCTATTTGCTAGAAATTAATAGAAGAAGGAGCGGTAGAGCTAGTGGTACCGGGGAACTTCCCAATTGGGTGCAATTCAGCTGTTTTGGCAATAGTGAATAGTGATAAGAAAGACGACTATGATCAATTTGGGTGCTTGACAGCTTACAATGCTTTCATCGAGTACTATAATGAGCAACTAAAAAAGGCTATAGAGACATTAAGACAAAAGAACTCACATGTTAAGATAACATATTTTGATTACTATGGTGCTGCCAAACGTTTATTTCAAGCACCGCAACAATATGGTGGGTTGTGTTTTTTGTTTTCTTTTATTAGATGGATAATACATAATTACACGTGATTGCTAATTTTGCTATGATTTATTCTTGTCATGTTCATTAATTTACATAATGCAGGATTTTCTTCTGGTAAGACTGAGACTTTTAGAGCATGTTGTGGAAAGGGTGAACCTTACAATCTCAATGCACAAATATTCTGTGGAAGTGTTGCCGCAACGGTTTGTTCAGATCCTTCAAAACATATAAATTGGGATGGACCCCATTTTACCGAAGCAGCATATAAGTTAATAGCAAAGGGACTAATTGAGGGCCCTTTTGCTAGCCCTTCTCTCAAATCTCCTCCTTTCAAGATAGCTTAGAATTGAAGAAAGGACTAAGGAAAAATTAATAAGCATAGGCTATGTCTATATATTTCGAACATGTTTTATGTAAGCGTGGATGACACAAGCAAGGAGTTTGCTAGATCAGGGATCTCGTATTCCTCAATGGACAATTTGTTATTAATTATTACATATTTATAATTTGTATGTTTTGATATAATTTGAAGGACATTCTTGCTTGCGCAAGAGAAATGGGACCGAAGTGAAAAATATGGTGGAATAAATGGTTGTTTTACAACACTTTCATCTTGAATCTCGCTATTTTTCTATGTTATAAACACGAACTATACATTGTTGCTTTGTAATGAGAACAAATTTGATGGAATTTTTTATTGTATCAATAAAAGATATATTTGTTTATGTATATTTGTGTGCAGAACTCATTATCAATACAAGGACAATATTCTTTTTATGTGTGATGTAGTCATTGTTGAGAAACTGATGGGATAGAATCTTAGGTTCAACACTTTTCCAATTATCTCAATGTTAAAGGGTGAAGCTTCTTTATGAGCGAGAAAACGATATGCCTAAAGGGTGTGAGAGTACATGTTGGGTCTGTGAGTTGAATTTAACCTCGTGGCCCATGTTCAATGGCTCAAATAAGGAATGACTTACATCTAATGCAAATTATTATGTATTAAGAGTTGTGCCTTTGGCAACAACTTAGGCTTTTGACAAGATGATTAATGCTTTTGGTTATGCTAACATGTACACAAAGTGAGAAAAACACATAATTGAATAATCTAAAAACTATGTACGAAGGTTATTTACTTTTGAAAAAGAAGGTCTTGAATACTCGCAAATATCCTACATATTGTATTAATATTTTTTAATTAAGTAAAATTTAAACCATATAAATAATAAAAATTTAAAATAATGAGGGAAATATGTATATTAATGTAATTGATTATAAGTTATTAGTAACTAAGGTTTAAGATGAAATAAAGAAATTTAAAAAAATTTGAAAGCGTAGTAATTGAGAATCGAGACAAAAAGAACATTTTAATGTAAAAAGCAAAAATAATTAAAATTGAGATTTAAAGGAAAAGGGGGTCAAAGAAATATTTAAAAATAATTAGTAATTTAAGATTTTTTAAAATATAAAAGATCAGATCAAATAATAATAATGAAATTATATGTTACAAGGAGAAATGAAGTATAATGGGAAATATTTCAAAGTGAAGAATGATGACTTATTTTAATAATATGATGGTTAACAAAGAGAATCAAAGTATAATAGAAGATACCTCACATTGAAGAATAAAGACTTATATTTATAATATAGAAGGTGATTTATAGAGAAGAAGTATTAAATTTTTCATTCATGACAAGAGAATTGTAGAGTGTACAATTCATCAAGGGCTTATAACTTATCCTATATGAAACTTAATTGACCTATACTTATTTAATAGAATTTTTTAAAAAGAGTATTTAGGTTAAAATTTTTAAACTTTAGTTCATTCCAAAAAATCCATTATATTTTACAAGTTAATCCAAGTTAACCAATGGTCCCAAGGGTTTAGGCCTGCATGTGGAACTGCATTAAATAGTTGGAGGGAGAGCTTTATTTTTCTATCCTAATTGACCTCTTTTATTTTATTCTTTTATGATTAGTTTATGTTAAATTATGCTATATTTTATAGTCTTGGTGATATAGTAGAATGTATGTATGATTTATGTGTGTGTGTGTGTGTGTGCATGGAATGTGGTGTTGATGGATATAATGAATTTGCATTAAAAAGAAATTTATATCTTTGACCTCATTGGATTGAGTGTATAGTATGAATATTCTATAAAGTATTCTTGAATAATGTTGTTTTGATTTCATTTTGTTGACATTTTAAATATTTTAAAAGGGAGGAAGAAGAAGAGAGGTTAATTAGTTTAGTAATTTGAACATTAATGAGAAAAATTGTTTATGATAGAAACCTTTTTTTGTGTGAAAATGATTAATCAAAAATTGTCTTGTCACTATATATCGTGTTAAAAATTTTTTTATCACACAGAATGGTTTGAAAATGTGAGTTGTAATTTCTATATTTTTTGAGATTTTTGCTTTATTTTCACGTTGAATATGGTGGTTTAAGTACGAGAAATAATTTAATGTTGTTTGAAATGGTTTTGGTGATGTATTTGCATGATATATAATCATTGGTTATGTATGGTGAAAATTGTTTTGAAACTTAAAACTTTCACATCTTGGCATTGTAATAGAGATATGAATGTGTTCATACTCTTTTTTTACTAGTTTTAAATTAGTGAAAGCTTACATAAGTAGCTTATTGCACTGGGAGTGTTTGGTGAACATGTGTTACTTGATGTGATTCATGGCTTTATGGAGTATGAGTTCTATTTTACTTAATTGTGTCGTCCTTTAGATGTTTAATTTAATCTTTGATGCATGCTAAAAGTTAAAGTCCTTTTGATAAGATATTTGAGTCTTTTGCATGCTACTATTTTGAAAATATATGTGATTAAAGTGAATTGTTTAATTGAGATATATGTCTACACTTTGATCATATGTGTGACAATGCATTGTTAGTTTTGAGGGAATACTCATTGTTTTGGTTGTGGATTGTACATTTAGGTACATTTAGCCATTGGATAAAATCATAACATATTTGAGAGGTACCATGGATTATGGTATTGAGTATAGTCAATTTTGCAATATATTATAAAGGTGCAATGATGGAAACTAGATCTTTAATTTATATGAGAATTGTAAAATCCCCAATTTTAGGTATCATAGATCAATCATCAAGAAACTCCTTTTATGACCTTGCCTTTACATTATATTGGTTAAGGAAGCCTTTGGCATTAATATTAATGGTAGCCTTTACATTAGGAATGAATAGGAATAAAATAATAAGACCCAAACAGGGCTCTAAATTGTAAACAGGGGCTAAGTCCCACCTAGATATAGACACACATACAACTATAATAGGGAAGGAGGGAAAAAAAGAGAAAGAGAAGAAAAAGGAGAGAAAAGAAGGAGATAAGAAGGGAGAAGATGCTGAGGAAGAGGAACGAAAGAGGAAGGAGGAGAGAATACCAGACACCTAACTTTGAGCTCCACTTTGTGCATCTTATAGGGTAATACAAGGTGAGCGCATTACCTTTGTCTTCCCTAATCTCCATATCTTTTGCTGATATGATTATTCTTACCCCTTTTCATTCCTCTTTTCGTATGTATTATTTAGGGTTAAGGATTTCAAGGAATTCTTAATGTTTATGGATGTTTGATGGGTTTATAGAGTAGATATGATGTGAATAGGGAGGAGTAATTTTAGGGCATTATAATCCACTATTCCCCTTTATTCACGCTATGTGTGGTCTTATCGTGCTAAGCATGAGGCTAATAGAGGAAAAGCATTGTGACTCTAGTGAAGTGGTGTTAAGTGCCAAGGACTTGCACTAAGTGTAGGTCCTCTAGAATAGCATCCCCCTTGTTTCAACTTCAAGATTTAAGTGTTCAATTTCTTGTATGAGTTTTCTTTATTTCCTAGCTTTGTTTCCTTGTTAGTATTTGATCTTTTTGTCTTGTATGTGAATAGTATTATAGATGTGATTACGTTGGAATTTGTTGTGATTCTATGTTAGTTAATGCTTGTGTTGTTAAGATTGTGGTATATCATTGATGCTTGCTTGAGTGTTTGTATGTGCAACAATAAACCCCACGTAAAAAAAATTAAGACACTTAAGTTTTAAGAGGTTACCCAAAAGTGGTGAGATTTACAAAAGGCTCCCTTGGTATGGGTAAAGTGAATTCTCTTCGATCCAAAGTGTGGTGAGATTTAAAAGATGCCTACTCT
The DNA here is from genome assembly GCA_004329165.1 of Spatholobus suberectus. Lineage (NCBI taxonomy): Eukaryota > Viridiplantae > Streptophyta > Magnoliopsida > Fabales > Fabaceae > Spatholobus > Spatholobus suberectus. The sequence continues at coordinate 61,706,518 of CM014729.1, forward strand.
TTGGTAATGGTAGGCAGGATCGCTTTTAGACCCTAAGTTGTGGTAAAACTTAAAAGGTGCACTTATAGAAAGGGAATGGTGTATACACTGTAGAATGGATCTCCTACGATTCCTAAGATGAGGTAAGATATGAAATCACTTGTGGTAAAGGAAGGGAATTGTCCCCTTCAAATGAGCTAAGCATCCCTCGATATAGGAAGGGTGTAGAAAAGTTAACCCCTTCGATAACGGAATGTGGTAAATGCTCTTTGACAACGAAAGAGTGGTGGTATAGAATCTTGAGTTCAAATGGCCACATTACTAGAACCAAAGACGTATGAAGCGTCTAGTTTTTCAAAATTTTGAAGATATAAAACTTATTAAAGTTTAAGTTTTTGTTGCAAAAAAAAAGTGTTTTTATAGCGTCCAAAACCATGGCGTCCAACGCACCAGTATTAAACGAGTGTCCAATTGGCTCATAGATAACGACCGTCCAGAAGTAAGTCTCTCTCTTTATAAGTTAAGTGATTTAAGGCTGAGACTCATATACAATGTTCATCCAAGCATAAATCCTAATTCATCTGAGTTTTTAAAATCTGTCTGAACTATACATTTTTCATAAGTGTTGTTCATATTTTATGCCTTATCTATTTTAAGACAAATAATGCTCAAATGTATAAGCTTTAAATGAAAGACAGATGCATTTTAGTGAATAAGCATAGTGTTACAGAAAAAGGAAGTCAACTTATCAAACTACCAAGCTAAAAGAAGAATGATTAGAAAAACAGCCCTCCAACATAGTCCTGCACTTTCCGTTTTGGTGCAAGATCTAAAGTTACCTTTTTTGACTTCTCTAAAAGCTTAATACATGCGCCCCTCCTTGAAGACTGAAGTTGTATTTCCTTCAACGGCTCATTTCTTCTGAAGACTATATATTATCAAGAAAGAAGAACAAAGAAGGTAGAGAGACTCACAAATAACGAAGAATGATCATTGCCTTCTTACGTTTATTGGATGATCTTCAAATATTTTCTAAAATAATTTTGTATTGTGCTTAAACCTTTATATTCTCACATTGTGAGTTAAATTTCTTGTAAAACAACTGTTTTTCTGCTGTGAAAGCCTGGAGAGGCTTAGTGAGAAAGAATACTTAGGTGGTTAAGCAATCTGGGTTGATTGCCTCGTAAGGCCTGAAGAGGCAGTGAAAGAATACTTGGTGTATAACCTTAGATTGGTTAGTGAATTCCTTCTAGGTGAAGGGACTAGACGTAGCTCATGTTAAGTGAACTAGTAATAAAATCTTTGTGTACTTGTTCTTCCTCTTATCCTTTCGTTTAAACTATTTTTGAAAACCTTTTTTGGTTAAGTGGAAAAACTTTTTCAAAATGAACAATTCAACTCCCTTTTCTTGTGCGATTTTTGCTCTTTTAGTTGGTATTAGAGCTTGGCCTCTTCAGGTTGAGCATCTAACAGTGCAGGGATAACAAGATCCTAAGTATACATGGATAATGAAGGACAAGCTCTAAACAGACCACCGTTCTTCAAAGGTCAAAATTATGACTGCTGGAAACAAAGAATGATAGCTTTTTTCGATGCTTGCCACATTGACATGTGGGATGTGGTCGAGACAGGTGACTATCTACCTTTGGACCAAAACGAAACTAAGTTACCTAGAGGTTAGTGGACAGAAGCCCACAAACAAAGGTACTTACTTAACTCTAAAGCTCGAAATGCTATTATGTGCACACTTTTTGAATCAAAATATGAAAAGGTGCACAACTTAAGAAGTGCTAAAAAGATGTAGGATACTCCTGCGCTTGCTTATGAGGGTACTTCATAAGTAAAGAGATCTAAACTAAGCTTACTTGTAAGACAATATGAATTGTTTACTATGGATGATAATGAAACTATTGAACTTATGTTTGGTAGATTTCAAACTATCATAAATATCTTGAGATCCCTAAGTAAAACTTACAATAACTATGATCATATTAGCAAAATTTTAAGAAGTTTGCCTAGAAAGTGGAGACCACAAGTTATAGCATTGAAAGCGTCCAAGGACTTAACAGCACTCTCCATGGAAGAGCTACTTAGAACTCCCAAAGTTCATGAGTTGGAACTGAAACATGATAAAGGATAGAAAAGAAAGTCCATTGCATTAACTGTCCAGCATCCAAAAAAGGGATCATCGTCCAAAGCCCTGAATGTGGAAGAATCTTCTGAGGAAGCATTCGAAGAAGATGATTCTGATGAGGACGAGATATCTTTCATATCAAGAAAGATACAAGCCATGTGGAGAAAGAAAGGAGGGTCTAGAGCTAAAAACTGCACAAAGAAGTTTAGCAAGGAGCCCAAGGAGAAGAGTCCACTAGTCTGCTTCGAATGTAAGAAGTTTGGACACTTCAAGGCTAAATGTCTAAGCCTGCAAAAGGAGAAAAAGAAAACCCTCTTCAAAAAGAAGAAGAAAGGACTCATGGCTACTTGGGAGGATATGGACCTATCCTCGTCAGAAGAAAAAGGAGAGGAAGAAGCAAATTTGTGCCTCATGGCAGAGACCAATTTAGAAAGCTCAGAGGATGAGCAAGATGAAGAGGTAAATTTCAATGACATATTTTTCCTTCAAGAAGCATATAATGAATTGCTCTCTAATTCTTCAACTCTCTTAGTAAGTTACAAAGAATTAAAAAAGATGTTTTCCAAAATGACAAAAGAATACAATTTACTTAAAGAAAATTATGAAAATATTTTGAGAGAGGATGAAAAATTAAAGGCAAAGGATGCTCTAGAAGTGATTCTCCCTAATGAAGCCTTAGAACTTCAAAAGGAAGTAAACCACCAAAAGGAAAGTCTATCCAAATTTGTCAATGGGACTAAAAATTTAAATAAAATTTTGTCCTATAGACGAAGTCCACGTGACAAGTTCAGACTTGGCTTTATCAAAAAGGAAGTCTCTGTAACAGCTAAAATTATTACTCATTGCAAATACTGTGGAAATACTGGTCATGAATCATCAAAATGCATTCATCGTCCAGTCATAAAGACGTCCAATGCTTCAGAATTAACAAGAAAGGATCCAAGTCCATTTGGGTACCTAAGTCCATGATTATGCTTGTTGCAGATCTACTTGACAACAGAAAGGAAACACCAGTCATGGTACTTGGACAGTGGCTGCTCATGACACATGACAGGAAAAAAGTCTATGTTCCAAAGCCTCCAACCAAAGAATGGTGGATGGGGCACCTTTGGAGGATATCAGAAGGGTAAGATTACGGGAATAGGTAAAATTGGTAAACACCCTTTTCCTTTTATTGATAATGTTTTATATGTTGAAAGACTTAGACATAATTTGCTGAGCATAAGTCAATTATGTGATAGTGGACACAATGTCTCCTTTGACAAAGATGAATGTATAGTCAGAAACTTGGATGGATCTATATTATTTTTAGTTAAGAGGTAAAGCAATCTATATAAAATTGATCCAAATGACCTTACAAATCAAAATGTGTCATGTCTAGTATCCATCAACGAGAGTCAATGGATTTGGCACAAGAAACTTGGACATGCAAGCTTGAGGTTAATCTCAAAGCTAAACAAGCACAACCTCGTAAGAGGACTTCCAAATCTTGTATACAAATCGAATGTTCTCTGTGATGCAAGTCAAAAGGGGAAATAAGTGAAAAGCTCTTTTGACTCAAAAAATATTGTTTCCACTACTAGACCACTTGAACTTCTACATATTGATTTGTTTGGACCTACTAGAACAACCTCTCTTAGTGCAAAACGATATAGGTAGGTTGTAGTAGATGAATATACTAGATGGACATGGGTTATGTTCCTAAAACACAAGGATAAGTCTTACAAAGTTTTTTTTTCTATATTTTGCAACAGAATTCAAAACGAAAAAGATATTTGTATAGCTTCAATCAGAAGTGATCATGGAGGAGAGTTTGAAAACAAAAGTTTTCAAGGGTTTTATGAGGAGAACAGAATTCTTCACATTTTCTCTGTACCACATACACCTTAACAAAATGGTATGGTAGACAGAAAGAAAAGGTCATTACAAGAAATGGCTATAATCATGCTTAATGATAACTCTACTCCTAAACACTTATGGGCTAAAGTTGTAAACAAGACATGTAATTTACAAAATAGAATATATATTAGACCCATTTTGAAAAAGACTCCTTATGAATTGTGGAAAGGACAAAAACTCAACATATCATATTTTCATCCTTTTGGGTGTCAATGTTTCATACTAAACAGAAAGGACAATCTTGGAAAGTTTGATTCTAAGTATGTTGATGGAATATTGTTAGGCTATTCTAAAACGTCTAAGGCATATAGAGTTTACAACTCTAGAACCTTAATGGTTGAAGAAGCCATTCATGTAAAGTTTAATGACAATAAGCCTGATAGAGAACTATCAGAGTTGGACGAATCCTTTGCAGATATGAAGTTAGACGATTCCAAGCAACCAGCGTCCAAAACCTAATTAGACGACCCAAAGGAAGAAGAAAAAGAACCAACTGGACAATAATGGCATATGAAGACTTACCACCCAGAAGATCAAATTCTTAAAAGTGTACGTGATCATGTCAAAACAAGATCAACCTTCAAAGAGCAAGCTCAAACTACCTTGATTTCCTAGATGGAACCAAAGACAATAGACGAAGCTCTCCTGGACGAAGGCTGGATCTTTGCCATGAAGAGAGAGCTAAGCCAATTCGAAAGAAACGACGTGTGGAAGCTAGTTCCTGTACCTAAAGATAAACCCATAATAGGAACCAAATGGGTATTTCATAACAAGTTGGATAAAGTAGGTAAAGTGGTAAGAAACAAAGCTAGACTTGTAGCTCAAGGTACACTCAACAAGAAGGTATAGACTTCATTGAAACTTTTGCACCTATAGCTAGATTAGAAGCCATTCACATCTTACTTTCATTTGCTGCTCATAGTAATATGAAGCTTTATCAAATGGATGTAAAAAGTGCATTTCTAAATGGCATAATAAGTGGCGAAGTTTATGTGAAACAACCTTCTAGTTTTGAGTGTGATACCTTTCCTAAACATGTTTTCAAACTTAAAAAGGCCTTGTATGGACTCAAGCAAGCTCCTAGAGCTTGGTATGAAAAGCTAAGTTCTTTTCTTTTAGAAAATGGTTTCATGAGAGGAAAAGTAGACATTACTCTATTTCGCAAAAAACATCCATTCACATTTTATTATTGCACAAATATATATGGACGATATCATATTTGGTGCCATTAATGACGCTCTGTGCAAGGATTTTTCTAACCTTATGATAGCAGAATTCGAGATGAGCATGATGGGAAAACTAAAATTCTTCTTGGGATTACAAGTGAAACAGACTAACAATGGGATATACATACATCAAACAAAGTATGCAAAAGAGCTACTCAAAAGGTACAAGATGGGCGATGCCAAAGAAATGAGCACATTAATGCATCCATCTTTAGTAATTGGACTGGACAACACATCCAAAAAGGTAGAAGAAACCACATACAGAGGTTAGTTGGATTATGTGATGCTAACTACGCTGGAGATAGAATAGAACGAAAAAGCACTAGTGGAGGATGTCACCTCATTGGTGAAAATCTTGTTTCCTAGACGAGCAAAAGATAAAGGACGATTGCGCTATCTACAGCAGAAGTAGAGTATATATCAACATCGTCCTGTTGCTCACAAATTCTGTGGATTAAGCATCAACTAAAGGACTATAGTATCTATGAGAGTAAAATTCCTATCCTCTGTAATAATATTGCTGCCATAAATTTATCTAAAAATCCTATATTGCATTCTAGAGCAAAGTACATTGAAATAAAACATCACTTTATAGGAGATTATGTTTAGAAAAGGGTTATTGATATTCAATTCATTAACACTGAAAATCAATTAGCACATATATTTACAAAACCATTTCCTGAAGATAAACTCATCCATATTCAAGACCGTCTCGGTATGGAATTTATAAAGGAATAATTTTCTTTTATGTACCTTGATCGTCCAAAGTCATATAGCGTCCATTATCATTACATCATCTATCATGCATGCGTCCATTAGCTGTACAGTTTGCATTCCATAATTGATTCATATTTATGTGCATAAATATCTTCATCTGTACATAATAATGTTTTTCACTGATAATGATTTAAAACAAATGCTTTTTGTTGTCTGAGTCACTTATGCACCATAAACTGCCATTGTGAAACGTGTACACCTGGACAAGCATTTAATGCACTTTATCTCTCTTCAAAATTCAAAAACTGTCAAAATCGAAACCTTTCAATTACTTCCTATACACTCAAAGATCTCTCAACCAAAAACTCTTCCCCTGACTTTTGCTCTCTCTTTCTCGCTCTCTACTGAATCATCCTAAACCCTAAACCTCAACTCATCATTAATGGCTTTGGAGAACCCAGACCTCGCCATGAAGGCAGCAACCCACGCTAATAGGCAAAATGAAGCCATCATTTTGATAGAAAACTGCTTTGACATAGAAGCCCTTGACGACATGGGGGTCAAGGTTAAGGACAACCTGATACGCTGTGGAATTCTGAACTACTTTCACCTAAACAAGATCATCTACCCAGAACTCATCCAATGTTTCTGGAAGACAGCTGAGTTCTCCAAAACTAATGTGGTTGGCACCGTACTAGGTTTGAAGGTCACTCTCAACCTAGGGAGTGTTGCTCAAGCTATCTAATGCGAGTGTGCTGGCTCCTGCATCAAGAACGGCTGGGAAGCTAGTTTCAGAGGTCATGAAACTGTGGATGTCGCCTTGATGGGACTAGAGGCTGAAGGTGCTATTGAATATAACAAGCTGACAAAAGAAGGCAAGGTGTACCAGCAATTTTTGAACAAAGGTATACTGCACAAGGCTGGGTCTAAGGACAACATAACCTTTCTACATCGGTTCGCTCTATTCTACATGCTCACTAGACAGTAGTTCAACTTTCTTCACCTCATTCTCAGCAACATTTTCAGGACTATGAGGGTCGAGGAGAGTTCGACCAGATCACTTACACTGCCCTACTAAATAAGATCTTCGAGATACAACATGTATACTAGGAGTTCTTTGCTCTGCTCATTAGAGAACAAACCTAAATCAGGATGCTGGGTGGAGGCTACAGGTTCACCCAGTTACCCTTTGGCCAAAACAACATTGCCTAGATGAAGGCTAGATTTGTGCTAAAGCCTCTAAAAAAAATGACCAAGATGGTTGATGCGCTAAAAATATGCTCAAGGGCAAGCGTACCCTTATCACAATAGTAACAAAAAGACGTGAGTCCAGATATTGAACCCAAAGGACTAAATGGTGATTACTAGTTTCCAGAGATTCTATATTGTTTAGGTAAAATTAAATAGGTACTAGGTTGATTCAATAATGATAAACGTGAAATAGGAATTGTAAAACAAACAATGGTAAGTAGAGAAAAATTTAGAGAAAAATAGGCTTAGGGTTGTGGTTTCCTTCGTACTCTTAAGTTCCTTCACATCTAATTCTAATTGAACCTCTTACTATCCGTCAACTACCAATATTCCCTTACGAATTTTATTGTCAATTGTTGGTCATAAATTGCAATAGTCCTTTCTAAGTTAATTTCCCAGTTGATCATGTGAGATATTAAAACCCTAGGAAGGCATGGGGAATAAAAGGGGAGGATTAAATTAATTATCTAACCCAATTGGAAATTAGGAATGAAGGTTGATCATACGACAAAACCTAATTTGATTACCCTACACGTCTACCAATTTATTACGGTACGGCCACCGTTCAATTAATTGATTCGAAGCATACAAAGGATGATCAATTCCAAGTAAGAAAATAAAAATTGTAAAGCAATCTAATTGATCGAATAGAAACAAGAATTCAATTAAAATTAAACATTTAGGGGTTCCAAACACTAAGTACACCACAACCCTAACAAGAAATTTAGCTACTCATGACAAGAAGAAAAATCATAATTTTAAAGATATACATCAAAGGAAAGAGAAGAAGAAATCTTTTACAGAAAAAGGTTTTTCCCCAGTCTCTAACTCTGAGTATCCTATTGCCCCGCAAGAATCCTTCTCCAGAAGTCAAAGAGCAAAAAAGAAAGAATTGAGGAAAAAAGAATCAAGATAAGACAGCGATCCCCCTTTTGTGCTTTGCTCTTTACTATTTGTAATATCATTTCAGGATTTTGAAGTAGAAGACTTAACCCCGGTCCATTCTACCCAATCTAGGTCCATTAAAAATTCAAATAAAATTAAAACTTGGACCTCGGACCCGCCCAGCGAGGTTGGAAACCCGCTGGGCGGTTTTTCAGAATTCGCTTCGCTTTGACGCCGGGTGGATACCTCCAGGGCAAGTCCCGCCGGGTGGGTGCAACTTTGTGCACTCCATTTTGTGCTTCAAGTCTCCTTTTTGGCCCGTTCTTGTGCTTATAGGCTTCTTTTAAGCCCACTTGATAAGTATATTACTCCTCTATACCTGTGGACTAGATTTCTTTTCTTTGCTCAACTAACTTCCTACATAAAATTCAACAAAATTAAGGCAATTCATGTAATTTTAAATAAAAAGCTTAGAAACACACATCACATGAAATCCTTCATTAATGGTCTATTTTCTCAAAATTTTCCAATGAGTTAATGCAAAAATCATGTGAACTTGCTTTATAAATCTACATAAATATAGATTTATCAATGGTGGACGTCAAGGAAGAACTAGTTGAGGAAGTACCTCAACCTGTTGAACAGCAAGGCTTCCAACCAACTGAGCCGATGGATGATGAAGCTCTATTCGTCCATCCTACCGCAGCTGCCAGACTGTCCACTAGGACGTAACCATCCAGAGCGAGGTTGTCCAGAGCAACAAGATCTAAGACACAACAACCTCCAGCTTTGCTTGCTCCTCTAGTTGCTACTCCTCCTACTACTTCACCTGCACCTGCACCCGCTCTTACCAAAAGAAAACTCCAACTGATAGTGGAATCTGATGATGAGCACGATGAACCTATCGAAGTCCTTCTGAAAAAGCAAAAGACTGTTGCTATTGAAACCCCCCTTCAACTAGATGCCCTCGTAGTCCAATCCACTTTTTCTCTTAAAAGACCAGCTAAAGCTCACCAAACATATACCACAACAAAGAAAAATAAGATATCTACCCCTGTTGTTGGTACTGTCTCTGAAGATGATTTTGTTGAATCTATGATTATTGAGCCTGCTAAGCAACCTATCCCCTTTAACCAAACATAGGCCCAGCCACAAACACAAACACTAACTGTACCTGAACCAGACATGTTACTGCCTGGTGATGACGGTTATACTTGCACCATTCCTACTCCCAACCTCACTAAAACATACCCTTCCATCAAGCCCCTCAACCGAGCTTCATTATCTTCTCTCATTGCACTATGACACGTCTTTTGGACAATAAGAAGACTTGAAAAAAACCAAAAAGCAATGGCCCTTCTTTTTGTTGAAGGTAACAAGCAAAATCTGGTGGACGACAATGCAATCATTTTGCGTCCAAAGCCTCTTCCTGAGCCAGACTTTGGTTTTGACTACTCGCCAATCTTCCTGAGCAATATATGGATAACTATGTCCATCAATCATCAGAAGCATACTTGGCTCTACCTACTGGATCAATTGAACATTTACTGCTCAAGCGTTTCATCACACGGAGATATCCAAGACTTGTGCGAGCTTGGCGCCTCAATGCACACCTTCCTGGAGTACTTCAACATAAAGTACCTCCAATTGAGGAGATTGAACAAGTTGTGCTACAAAGGCGTAATCCAACGTTTGAATAAACCGTCCACATCAAGCCTGCCGATCTGAAGTTTAGGCCTTTGGATCCTAAAGAACCTGGATTCTTCCTTTCACCATTTGACCAAATGTTTTACAACTCTGTAAAGAGTTCTGCCAATTTGAAGAATCATCTGTTCATCCCTCCCACTCAATACGTCAAACCATCCATTACAATACACATCCTGCCAGACCGCATCTGCTTAAGGCTTCCAACCTTGGATGTTAATTACAAAAAAAAAAAGTTGCTGACCAAGCCACCATCCCTTCCTCTATCGTCCAAAGTCGAGTTTAAACCGCATGTCGACATGACTCAGGAATGGTACCTGTCTAGGTGTCTAATGCAAGACATGTCTGGCACCAACACATGTTCATTTGCAAGCAAGAAGCATCCGACAATGGACTTTCACTGGAAAACAAGGCTGAAACTCCAATAGTACAGACTTGTAAGTACACACAGTGTCCAGCTCGTGTCTTTCATTTCTTTGATACATCTGTTGCCTTTGTCCGTCCAGCAGATAAGCATCCTATCATTGGCACGGAAACCTCCATCTTCTATGCCATTATTGCTGCCTTAACTCATCCCAACACTTTTAAGCTGCCATATCCATGGGCAATCCCACGTCTACACCAACTCTAAATTCCCAATCTAAAGTTCTTGAAGCACCACCTCCACTCACTGAAGTTCAACCACCAACCCCTTCTCAACCACCCTTACCAACACATCCATCTCCTCCAACTCCCAGTTCGCAAGCCTTCCCATAACCACCATTGCCCTTCCAATCGTTTCCACTATTGACGTCGTAGTCCAACAATACATCACCAACCAACTTCAACCCATTATGACATTCCTCCAACAAATTCTACAAAATCAACAAGAACTTCTCAGAACCCTACAACCATCTCCATCTCCTCTCCCACCTCCACCTCCCTCAGCACCAAAGTGACAGTGATGTTGTTTGTTCTTTTCTTCTTTGTTTTTTTTCTTTGAAAATGACAAAGGGGGAGAAATAATGTATAAAGTTTTTATATTATTACTCTAATACTCTTAATGTTTTTATTGCTCTGATACTCCTAAAGTTTTTGTGTTACTGCTTTAATGCTAACTTTTATGCACTACATGCATTCATGCATTTTTTTTAAGTTGTATTCTATCTGGATGTTTATTTGAACCGATTCTCTATATGTTTTGAAAGTATAGACCTAGGGGGAGTATAATAGATGTATCACATAATCTTTTTGATATATATGATTGCAAAACTTAAAAATTAATAAGGTTTGTCATCATCAAAAAGGGGGAGATTGTTGGAACCAAAGACGTATAAAGTGTCTAGTCTCTCAAAATTTTGAAGATAACAAACTTATTAAAGTTTAAGTTTCTGTTGCAAAAAATGTGTTTTTCTAGTGTCTAAAACCATGGCATCCAACGCGCCAATATTAAATGAGCATCCAATTGACTCATAGATAACAACCGTTCAAAAGTAAGTCTCTCTCTTTATAAGTCAAGTATTTTAAGGCTGAGACTCACATACAATGTTCATTCAAGCGTAAGCCCTAATTTGTCTAAGTTTTTAAAATCTGTTTGGACTATGCATTTTTTGTAAATGTTGTTCGTATTTTATGCCTTATCTATTTTAAGACAAATAACGTGCAAATGTATAAGCTTTAAATGAAAGACAAATGCATTTTAGCGTATAAGCGTAGTGTTACAGAAAAAAGAAGTCAACTTATCAGACTACCAAGCCAAAAAAAGAATGATTAGAAAAGCAGCCCTCCAACATAGTCCTGCACTTTCCATTTTGGTGCAAGATCTAAAGTTACCTTTTCTGACTTCTCTAAAAGCTCAATACATGCGCCCCTCTTTGAAGACTAAAGTTGTATTTCCTTCAAGGGCTCTTTTCTTCTAAAGACTATATATTTATCAAGAAAGAAGAAAGAAGAAGGTAGAAAGACTCACGAATAACAAAGAACGACCATTGCCTTCTTATGTCTATTGAACGATCTTTAAATATTTTCTGAAGTAATTTTGTATTGTGCTTAAACCTTTATATTCTCACATTATGAGTCGAATTTCTTATAAAACAACTGTTTTTTTGCTATGAAAGCCTAGAGAGACTTAGTGAGAAAGAATACTTGGGTGGTTAAACAATCTGGGTTAATTGCGTTGTAAGGCCTAAAGAGGCAGTGAAAGAATACTTGGTGTACAACCTTAGATTGGTTAGTGAATACCTTCTGGGTGAAAGGATTGGATGTAGCTCATGTTGAGTGAACCAATATAAAATCTTTTTGTACCTGTTCTTCCTCTTATCCTTTCGTTTAAACTATTTTTGAAAAACCTTTTTTAGTTAAGTAGAAAAGTTTTTCAAAATGCATAATTCAACACCCCCCCCCCCCCCCCCGTTTTCTTGTGCCATTTTTACTCTTTCACACATGATTGTAGATTATGGAACATAAAACCAAAGCTAATTAGAACCAAACAACTAACTAAACAAAACCATGATGTGTTTGATATTGAGAGACAATGCTATATATATTTCTTTCATTGGGGAATCTATGCATTAGGCAAGAACATATGTTTTGAGAATTAAGAAAGGTATGTGATGCCTAAGATTATGTAAGGGGTTATACCTTAGAGATAAGCTATGTAAGCCCATCATTGGGCAAGAATAGATGAGAAAAAGAAAGATAAGATGTATGTTCTCACTCGATGTGATAGGAGAGTTATAATCCTAATCAAGAGGAGAAAGAATGGTTTAGGTTAGTTTCAACGTTAGGAGATGAAGTTTAAGAACCATAGAGCATTAATGATCTTAAACTTAAGCATGTGGTTAACATTGAGCATAGAAGACAAGAAAGAAAGAGAGCGATCCCAAGTAAGAATAATGTATTCACATAATGATGTGTGATAAGAATGTACGTGTCAACAGTAAGCTAGTATCATAGTTGTAATGTGGATTAAAGGTAAAATTATAAATGTCTTAAAATAGATGGTTAGATTCAACCACAGTCAATAGTGACTCCTAGAAGTCCAGTAATGGTCAAAACCTTGAGAGATAAAAATAAGATCGATAAGGTTAATGTCACGTGCATGATAGTTGTGTCTTAGAGTGCTCATTTAAACCTTTGTCTCATTCGTTTATTCTTTATGTGTTTTAGAGTAAACAGGTGAAGATGCACATGGATGAAGCTCGGAGTTGCTTGCAAGAAGAATATAGTGTTGATTTATGTGTTGCCCAAGTATTATAGGAAACCATGTTCTATTTTATGTATCTTTTGTTGGAAGTATTTGTACATCACTTGTATATGTAAAACGTGTTATATTAAATGATTTATTATCTATGAAATTCATGTAAGAGGTTTTTATTAATGAATTGATGTATGTCTTCCACTCTATGAAATAAATTTTGGCAACTCTAATATGTATGTCATTGAGAATTTTCATGTCCCAAGAATCTAAGTATAGGTTACGGTAATACTCTCTAGGGTGTTACAACAATAGATTCACGAATGAATTTATTTTACCATTCAAGAATTGTTGTCACTTGGAATTCATCCAAGTAGACTTGTATAAATTGATCTACTATAGAGGTTGAGTTTTATTACTTTTAACAAGGCAAGATCAATTTTAGATCGATTAGTTAAGAAAATTTCCTAGCAAATATTTCTTTATGGAAGAAATGTGTATTCTATGTCTATATATTGTGATTGCCAAAAGGCAATAACAATAGCACACGAATCTAGTAATTGAAAATAGAGACATGATGTGGTAAAACAATTGCTTAAAGATGGAAATTTGTTGACTATGTGAAGTAAAAAATGGATTTGTCTGATCCTCTAACTAAACCCCCATAGGGAAGAAATTATTATACAAAACATCAAGGTGATTGAGACTTTATTAAGCCTTTTGAAACTAACAAATGATTGTAACCTAACTTTTGTGATTAGAAATCGAATGAAGAAGGTTCATATGGGTAAGAACAAGTCACTTATTAATTCTACTAGCACTAAAAATTAATTTTATCTCTTTCTATGTTGTGAGAAAGTGTTAGACACTACATTAATGAAAGGATAATCTTATAAATCTTTTAAAGATTTTCATATCCCTTATGGGTAGTATATGATTTGCAACATGCACTTGATGAAATCACATATATCGCTGTCAAGTGGAGCTACTTGAATGAGATCCTGGCGAGATCTCTAAAGTACTCATGAGTACCGAGCATGTGCATGGTCTATTGGCACACAACAATGATTATGACAAGAATTGTGGCAGTGTAGTGTGATTGGTAGACTTGTAACATACGCAAAGTGTCTTTGTTTCATATACCTTGTAATACAAATTACACTGTGTGTGATGTCCTATCATTCTAAGGATCGGTCATTTAATACACTTATAACTTTCTACTTGGCTTTATTAGACGTTTATTATGCCAAATATTGGTATTTTAGCTGCATTTTATATTCTTAGATTTAATTTGGCCTTGATGTAAATCTTAGTCAATTTTTGGATTTTAAAGTATTTTGACCTTTCCTCCTTATGTAAGTCATAAGTTCAGCTCCATAATGTGATTTAGGTGATCTATATGGCTATGTAAAGCTTAAAGATATATACATTCACCATGAAGAGGTTGTGAATAAATTCGACATGGATCATAGATGAATAAGCTTGAAGTTGGAATAGTTGTTCTCTCTTAACAACTTGACATATATGCAGTATTTTGAGCAAATATTGAGCTTCAGAGATCAAAATGACATAGCACTAATGCCAAAATTTCAAGGACATAATTTATCTACAGCTGTCATGTAGACACTGAAAACCAATTCAGCCATCTTGATGGTCAAATAAAAAATCATGGATTGTAGCAGACATGTTTTTATTCTATAACTTAGTTAGCTTTGTGGAATTAATTTGTAATTAGGCTAATTAACATCTAATGGGTCCATATTTTAGGCTTACGCCTTAGTTAACCATTGGAAAACTTTATAAATACATCTCTTTAAGAAAAAATAAGAGGATTTTCTCTTTCTTTCATCGTTATTGTTTCAGTTTTCTCTTCCTTGTAAGGATTTCGTATGAAGCCTCCATGGAAGGCTAAACCCTTTTTAGATCAATTTATTGGTATATGGATTTCTACTATGGATCTTGAGGTTTGGTTTTAATTTTAATTTCAATTCTTAGTTTTCTTTCTTTTCTTTTTAATCCTTATTCTCTTTTCTTGAATCTTGATTGTGATTTTTTTTTGGGTTGGTGCATTATCGCTTAAATCTAAATTTGCATTCTTGATGAATATGTTAAACACTTGATTTGACAAATTCTAATTGAGATTAATAGGGTCTGTTATGCTTAGTCGTTGGTTTGATACATTAAGAACCAATTTAGAAATTGGGTTAGTGACTTAAAAGACGCTTGACCATCTAATCCAAATTAATTAAATCTTGGATGCTTTATTCAGTAGAAATTCTCTTGAAATGGATTGATGCTTAATTGGTTAATTTCGGGGTAAAATAAATTGAAACAAGAATTGGAATTAAAACTTTAGAAATCGATGATAGGTCTAATTAGAGAACTTAATTAGTGAATTACTTGATTTTATTGATTTGAATTCAAAACCCCACTTTTTCTAACTTTTCTTATTGGTTGGTACAAATCAAAGATTCTTGAAAGAGAACCAAGGTTGTTTGCCTTATAGTGCAGCTTTCTCTGTTATTTAACTCATGTATAACTACGAATTAGTTTAGCTCATATAGCTTGCTACACCAGGTCCAATGCATTACATCTAGAATGAGAACCCAAAAAGTTCCTTCTTTCTAAAAATATTTTCTTTTCTCATATAGCTTGAAACCAAAATTGCTAACATCACTCATAAATAATATGTCATTTTATTAAAATTATACTTAAGTATCTATTTAATAAATTATTTTGTTAGCTGTATATTTTAGAAATCGCTAATGTAATTAATTAAATATAATAATATATTAATGTTTTCATTTAATCATACATTAAAATAATAATAATAATTTTATTTATTTACGTATTTAATAATTTTTTATCTAAATATGATTGTGTTAATAAGAAAGTTTATTTACTCATATGATAATTTATTTCTTAACTTAATGATAATTAATTGTTCAAAATTTAATTAATTAATTATGAAATATTATGTTTAACTTTTATTGAAAGGGTTTACATTTAAGTTCTAAGTGTTAAGAAAGTGGTATTTTACAACCAGAAAAAGTATCATATATTTATGCTCAAAACAAACTCTAGAGGCAACAGATTCATGCCATGGTTTTGAATTTCAATTTGGATAGATACATCATTTGATCCATAGTTGTAACGTCTTGTTTTCTTAATGTTTGGTTAAGTGTTTGATAATTAAAATGTGGAACTTAGATATGTAATCTAGGTGATTAAAAGGAATGAATGGTTTGTTGGTATGTGGTATGTTGTGTGTGATAATAGTTGTGTGTTATCTATTTGAATTTCTGGTTTGATTTTAGGAGACTTGAGATATGTACTTGAGCCAAATGGGATATGCTGTGGATGTGATTTTGAGTTTTGAGAGAAAAACAATGAGTTAAACCAATTTATAGACATGGGAAGTCGTTTGGTGAGATTTGGGCCTCAGTTGGCCAAAAGTCCATGTGCAAGCTTTAGGAGGTCGAGGTATAGGGGGTTGTTCTTCCTCATGTTCTTCTTTCTCTTTCTCTCTCTATCTCTCTAGAATTTACTAAGTTGTGAAGTTGTAAGCGGGATTGTGAAAGTGATTTAGCGATCATGGTAAGAAAAGGAACCATTCCTGATAGTTTGGCTCAAGACGGAGGATTCTCAAGGAAGTTAAAATCAATCCAACAACTTTTAGAGGTAAGGGAAGCTTACTTTGCTTATAAGTTGATTAGTTTGTTGTTGTTAAGCATAATTCTTGGCTTGGTTTTGATTGAAAACTGATTGAATAGGATTTATGTGAATATTTGTGGTTGAAATGGTTTTTTTTCTTGTGCTTGAAGAAATTGTGGTGTGGAGTGTTATAATTGCAAATCTGTGCTGAATTTATTGATTCTGGATGTTGTGTGAACCTATTGAACCTTGTTTGAATTGATTTGGGGTAAGAATGAGAGAAAAGATCAGATTTTGGGGTTTTGTTCGAAGGGAGTTATTGAGCGACTAGAGACCTTACTAAGCAAGAATGCCTAGGAGCTGGGAAAAAATTGTCGAGTTAAAGGTTCACTAAGCGACCACCATTGTCGCTAAGCGAGTGTTCTTGAAATGGGATGAGTGAGAGAAGAAAAGTGGAGAATCATTGAGCGAGTCAAATACTCGCTGGGTGAATGATGAGTGTTACAGATAACGCTAAAGTGGTTCGCTGAGCGAGACCTGTCTTCACTGAGCGAGTTGGAGCCTTGGAGGTTGTGGCTCCCTATTGTAAATGTCTTGTTGAGCGACACTTATGTTTGC
Organism: Spatholobus suberectus; assembly: GCA_004329165.1. NCBI lineage: Eukaryota > Viridiplantae > Streptophyta > Magnoliopsida > Fabales > Fabaceae > Spatholobus > Spatholobus suberectus. The sequence goes on from CM014729.1 coordinate 61,723,760, forward strand.
TGAGTAAGAATAGTGCCAGGGACTTGGCTACTCTCTAGAGTGGTTGTTCGCTGAGCGACACTTATGGGTCACTGAGTAAGCATGATTGACAGAGACTAAGTGGTTCTCTGTAGTTGGATTCGCTAAGCGACACCCATATTCACTGAGCGAAGGGTGATGAGGTGAGCTGGATTCACTGAGCGACCCTTGTTGTTGCTAAGCGAGAAACAAGGAAAAAAGGAGGGGATTATCTTTAGAGTTGAGTTCACTGAGTTAAACTTACATTCGTTAAGCGAGAACCTTCAAGAGGGAAGTGTGCTCTCTGTATAGAAGGTACTCGTTGAGCGAGCGTATAGGTTGTTGAGTGAACATGTATTACTGTATGTTGTGTGAAAATTTGTGAGGAATTGGTAATTGAGTGGAAGGTTGTTCAGGTAGAACCTTCACTAGTTGTGGTGTGTTATGATGATGAGATATCTTACAAAGGGTGTTAGTTGCTTAGATAGGACCTCACCTAAAATGTGTAAGATATTTCTTGAAACGTGTGCTGATTGAGTAAAGCCTTACATGTTGACCATGCAAGAGGTCGAATTGGGCATGCATGGAGTTGAGTGGGGTTGAAGGTGATTATTGGATCACAGGTAGTGCTGAGTAGGCCACGTGGTATTGGGTTGATACATATATGTTTATAAATATGATGATTGTTGTGGTTGTGTTGATTGTTGTGGTAACTCATGCATTGCATGCATATGTTGTTGGTTGAGGTGGTGTGGGCCTATGCTGTGTACAGGTAGGCACGTAAGTAGGATGGTGACCAAAGTTGGTACTCAGGCCTCCAAACTAGTGCTCAGGTAAGTAGTGGGGTCAGATGAACCTAGGAGATAAGTGGATGGGTAATCCCACAGGTGGCCAAGGCGATGCAGGCCTTGTGTCGCTGTATACCACCACCCATATGCACTTATCCTGACAACCATGAGCATATCCAATGATAAGAGTTTTGACAATCCTTGAATGGTGCTTGGAAGGCCATGGTAGGGGGTAAGACTTGGCTGATCGCCTGGAATGTAAAAATTTCTCGAGAGTCGTGTCATGCATACATTGACATGTAGGGGTTGAAGCATGGTGTATGATGTGATGATCTATGTAAACCCATTTTCCTTGATGTATTGGATTCAAAATTGGCTTGTTGATGATCGACGATATGAATTGTATATTATATGTTGATTTTTGTTTTGTAAGCTTACCCTTGCCTTGCTTTTGTTATTGTGGTTGTCTTGTTGCTGTTGTTGTGGTGCTGTGACTATGATGATCATGTCATTTGGCGTGGGAGCAGATGGCGAGGTGTCTGCAGATCCAGCTTCCTAGAGTAGATGAAGGGGGTCTCAAATGTAGAGTTTTTGAAGACCCTTTTTAGTTGGAGCTTTTCTAGAAGCCCTTTTGTTTTGGTTTTGATGTTTTTGTTATATAATTGACCAGCTATAGGGAGTATTTGGGTTATGTTTCTCCCTTTAGGTTGTATATATATGGATATGTATATATTATTATTTCATATCTTATATACATCAGAGAAATGTGGATGATATTATTATTAAATATCTTTATGTAGATATATAGGTTTGTATGGAGTATTGTAACGATAGAGGGTCGTTATAATCATTCTTTGGAAAGATATTTTTGTCCAGTTTCTAAATCATCAAGGATCATCTCAAACAAAAATCTACCAAAATAGATACAAAAATAACAAAATAGAGGGGTTAGCAAACTCTACTGGAGGATCAATGGCTCTTTTTTGTCATTTTTGTAACCCATTTCAATTTTTTTAGCAAAAAGTCAATTATTTTAAGAAATTAAGCTGAAGAACCTTTTCAAAAATTCAAAGATCTTTGAAAATTAAGTTCTATCCAATTTCTGATGATTTTTCAAAATTTACAATTGTCTACAGGTGTCTCCCCTTAGAAAAGTGTATGACTTTTAGATTCTAAAAATTATTAAAAATAGTAAATGCAAATGAACATAGACAAACTATATATGCCTGGAAATCTTATTAATTCTACTTTCTAGGGGCTTTGGACAACCCATAATAAATCATTCTAAAATCTCCTTTTTGTATCAACTGCCAGTTAACATTTTTAGAAAAGTAGCTCTAATTTTTAAAAAATGTAACTTTGTCAATTCTTAAATTTTTTTAAGTGCTTCTTGAGCTTATTTCGGAGAAAATTATGTCTACTTTTCAAATAAGAACTCAAAAATATTAGGTATAACTCAAAATATGGCAAAAATAGTGAGCAGTGTTCAAGAAGAAAATGAAAATAGCTTACTAGACATCAAGTTCTTCTTTATAAAGTGATCATCTATTAAGTGCTTATTTGAAGGTCTTAGCCATAAGGTTCAAGAAGGGTTCATAGTTTAAATGTTTTTCTTTTTCAGTTTCTTGTTATATTAAGGAAAGTTTGCAAGATTTTCACTCTTTGTTCATGGATTTAGTCGTTCATAACCAAAGCTTTAACATTTTATGATAAGTTACCAACATAAAGCAACATTTAAATGTTAATAACAACATTAAACAAGCATCCAAAGCCATAAAACAAAATAGGGCAGTAAGATAAGAACAGAACAACAACATAAGTAAAAGGCAACAACAACAACAAAGACAATAAAAAAAGGTAATGGGAAAATAAAAAACTAAGGGTTTTAGGGGTAAAACCCACTCCAAAACCATCTATATAAAAAAAATTAAAGCTTTAGGGAAAAAATCCACTCCAAAACCATCTACATGAAAGCAATTAATGTGACACCCTTTACCCCAAAGCTAATTATTAAATAAATATTACAAAAACATAATATATACATTTCATTTGCGAAATAAAATAGTAACTTATAATCTTTCTCTTCACATGGTAAAGGGTATCACATGCACAACTCACATTTTCTAAAACACCATAAGATACTTTACAAATTAACCAAAAGATAGTGGCCCATAGTTGGCCATACAAGTCTTTAGAAAATAAACCAATTTAAAGAAGTGAAACCATTAATCTAAAGTTTAAAAGCTGAAACAATAAATAATTAAGACCCCGATGTCACATTACTATTAGAGCTGACAAAACCTAAAGATGTTGTAAAACAAATTGCAATGAAGCCAATGCCTTTACTCTAAGACTCCTCCTCAAGGTCCTGTTGGATGTCACTTGTGTATCACAGACATAGACAGAAAACACTAGAAAACAAAGGACTGAGATACAACTCAGATCATGCTCAAAGCATGACAATGGAGATAGGTAGAATACACATCACATATATAATCAAAATAACATTAATTTGCAAGAATCAAAACACATAAACATATGTAATGCAATACCTAGCTTCTACTTGTCATACACATGTGGTACCAATCTAAGTTCATCTCGAAAGTATATTAGAAGTAAGTGCACGGCTATAAGAAGTGTCATTGGTATTGATGCCTTCGGCTTTTGCACCCTCAACTAGTATGATATTCCCCAGTGACCAGTCAAGATTACCCAGTTTTGCTAGTACGCTTCGGCTCCATGGGATTAGCATGGACCATTGGAGTTTCCATACCAGATACCACCCGTCAAGACTAGGTTAGACAATCCATCTCGGCCTCCACCAGTCAAATTCCTACATACTTTCTTTCTCCACATGATTCAATGTCATAATGCATGGTCACATACAATGCTTACAGCTTTTCATAGGCTTTTATCATGGAATATTGACACAAGTTCATATCACACTCATTTTTCTCAAGATAAATAACAATCACAAGGTATAAACTTAACAAGGCATCTAAAAGAAGCAACAATGAGTTAAAGACCACAAAAGGAGTTCAGAGGCACAAAAACGAGTAAGGAAGAGACTCAGATGTGTGTTTTGGAGTAGCCAAGGTCACACTTGCACGTCGGGACAGAAGGGCCATGGGTTGTGTATCCTGCCCAATGAAAAATGCAGTTGCTTGGCGCTAGCACAGAGTTCAGCTTTCGAAAAAAGTCGCCCAGTGACTATCTAATCCCACCGGGCAGGTCCGAGATTTGAATTTTAATTTGTTTTTCCTATTGCCTTTGACTTCTAAATGCTTCAAAACAAATAATTAAATTCATAATCACTTCTTCTACCTTGATAATTGGTCAATCTAATTTATAAATTCCTCACTCACTCACAATCCCCTCAAAACCCGTTAAATCTCTAATTTAGGCACAAAGGGAAGAGAAAAAACAATCCATGATAGTCTATGATAAATTAAACATAAAATTTTCATAAAGCACATTAATGATTTAGAGAAAAACGCATTCCCCTTTGCACACACAATCATACAATTCACAAATAATTAGGGTCTAGGGCCAATCTCCCTACCTACAACCAAGGCCATACTTATGAGTGAGATAACTCATTCCCCTTTACCTTGAAAGAGGTGATCTTCGACAAGAGGATGTGAATGATGCAGCAGTGTCTTCCTACTGCAACAGCCCTAACTGCATGGTATGTCCAAAGTGGCACAAGAGAGAGAATGAGAAAAAAGGGTTAGGTTTTTAAGAAACCCACGAGACTATTAAAGCTAATTGTGGGCTTAAGAAAACTAAGCCCAAGATAAGGGTCTTTAAACTTTTAAAAATATTCTAATTATAAAACCCCATTTTAAAGGTCCAATATTTGATTTTCCCAAAATACTATTTTATTAAAAACAAGGCAAACAAAATAATAATAATAATAATAATAATAATAATAATGCATATTAATTAAATGAAAACATTGGGTGTTACAACTCCCCCCTCCTTAAAAGAAATTTCGTCATTGAAATTTACCTAAATCAAACAACTCTGGATAAGACCTTTTCATCTAGCTCTCTAACTCCCAAGTTGCACTATCTTCTATGGCTCTTCCCCAAACAACCTTCATCAAGGGAATTTCCCTTCCTCTTAGCTGTTTCACCCTGTGGTCCTTAATTCGTAATGGCAAGGCCTTAAAAGTTAGGCTTTCCTTCACTTGGATATTGTCCAACTCAATTACATGTGATGGATCATGGACATATTTTATGAGTTGGGAAACATGGAAGACACTATGAAGGTTTGAAAGAGACGATCGTAAAGTAATTTGATAGGTGACTTCATTGACTTTCTTTAGGATATGGAAGGGGCCAATGAAATGCGGAGTAAGTTTATAAGACTTCAATGCCCGACCAACCCCAATCCACGGAGTGACTTTCAAGAACAAATGATCACCCTCCTAAAATTCAAAAGCCTTCCTTCTTTTATCATGGTAAATCTTCTACCTACTCTAAGCTGCCCCCATCTTGTCTTGGATCATCCTAACTTTTTCAGTAGTCTATTGCACTACCACAGTTCCTAAAACAAGATTTTCACCTAGTTCTAACCAACAAAAAGTGTCCTACATCTCCTCCCATACAAGGCTTCATAAGGTGCCATCCCAATGCTAGAATGGTAACTTTTGTTATAGGTGAACTCTATAAAAGGTAAAAAAAACTATCCTAACTATCACTCTATTCTAACACACAAGCCCTCAAAAGGTCTTTTAAGAACTGAATGGTTCATTCAGTCTGACTGTCTGTCTATAGATGGTAAGCTGAACTCAATCTAAGCTTAGTCCTTAGGGCTCCATGCAAACTCTCCCAAACTCTAGAGGTGAACCTATGATCTCTATTAGAAACTATGCCAGAAGGCACACTATGAAGCCTCACAATCTCACTAATGTACACGGTAGTCAACTTCTCTAAGGGGTATCTAATGTCAATCAGAATGAAGTAAGCAGATTTGGTTAGCCTATCTACTATTACCCAAATCGCATCTAACCTTTTGGGGGTTCTAAGCAAACCCACCATAAAGTCCATGGATATACTATCCCACTTCCATTTAGTAATGTCCAAGGGTTGTAACATACCTGATCACTTTTAGTGCTCTACCTTAGTTTTTTGACACACTAGACAAGTATACACAAACTCAACTACTTCCCTCTTCATACCTGGCCACAAAAACATCTTTTTAAGGTCCCAATACATCTTTGTGGCTCCTGTATGGATGCTCAAACCACTCTTATGGCCTTCCTCTAAGATCAACTTTCTAAGCTTTGGCACACTAGATATAGAAATCCTATCCTTAAATCTAATGACTCCATCCGTTCCTACTTTAAAGCTACTCTCCTTACCTTGGGCTATGGACTTTAATTGGGCTAGCAAAAACAAATCGAATTTCTAACCCTCATCTCATCTATCAATCCACTAGTCACTCTCAGCATACCCAACCTTACACTCCTAAGGGTAACCTCACATACTAGGCTCATGTCTCTAAACTGCTTTATAGGGTCCAACTCTCTAACCGTTAATGCAGACATATGTAAGGATTTTCTACTCAAGGCATCAGCCATTACATTAACTTTACCTGGGTGGTAACTAAGCTCAAAATCGTAATCCTTAAGCAACTTTAACCACCTCCTCTGCTTTATGTTTAACTCTTTTTGTCAAACAGGTATTTAAGGCTCTTATGGTCATTAAAGACTTCAAACCTAGAACCATACAGGTAATGCCTCCACAACTTAAGCATAGACACTACAGCTGCCAACTCTAAATGATGGGTAGGGTAATTCCTTTCATGGGTCTTAAGCTGCCTAGATGCATAAGCTATCACCTGGCCTTTTTACATAAGTACACCATCTAAGCCCATCTTAGATTTATCATAATACAGTACAAAAGGCTCACTCGGGTTGGGAAAAACTAAAACAGGTGCAGAAGTCAACCTTTTCTTAAGCTCTTGGAAACTAACCTTACACTAGGCATCCCACACAAAGGCATGTCCCTAATGTGTCAACTGAGTCATTAGCATGGCTATCCTAGAGAAACCCTTTATAAACCTCCTATAGTATCTTGGTAAGCCCAAGAAACTCCTAATCTCAGAAACTGACTTAAGGCTTCCCACCTTAACACGACTTCTACCTTAAATGGGTCTACAGTTATCCCTCCTCTAGATATGACATGTCCTAAGAAGCTAACTTTATCTAACCAGAACTCACACTTGGACAACTTAGCATACAGCTATTTGTCCTTAAGGGCCTGCAGTACAACCTTCAAATGTTCAACACATTCCTCTCTAGACTTAGAATACATTAGGATATCATTTATGAAAACCACTACAAATCATTCTAGATAAGGATGGAAAATCCTGTTCATGTAGTCCATGAACACATCAGGCACATTGGTCACACCAAAGGGCATAACCAAGTACTCATAGTGACCATACCGTGTCCTAAAGGTAGTCTTCGGGATGTCCTCAAACTTCACACATATTTAATGGTAACCTGATCTCAAATCTATCTTACTAAACACGTAGGCTCCTACCAACTGGTACATATGGTCATCTATCTTAGAATGAGGATACTTATTCTTAATTGTTACCTTATTCAGTTGATGATAGTCTACCCACAACCTCATACTCCCATCCTTCTTCTTCACTAACAAAATTGACGCTCCCTAGGGTGACACATTAGGCCTCACAAACTATTTCTCTAATAAGTCCTCTAACTGTTTCTTAAGCTCAGCTAACTTTAACGGAGACATCTTATAAGGTGCTACGGATATAGGTTTATTTCTAGGCATTAAATTTGTGGAAAACTCAACCTCATGCTTAGGGGGTAGACTAGAAACATCCTTTAGGAAAACCTCAGGGAAATCTCTCACTACAAGCACATCTCCAACCACAACCTTGCTCTCGAGTTTTAGGGTGGCTAACATCATGTACACTTTGGGAATTCTCTTTCAAAGATGCTTTTACCTGGTTGGCAATGAGGAATCTCGTATCCTTACCCTCAACTGACTTACCAAACACAATAGATTTATCAAAGCAGTTTAAGAGGACATGATTAGAAGATAACCAGTCTATACCATTAATAACATTTAGTTGACTAAGAGGCAAACAAATCAAGTCAACGAGAAACTTTCTATTAGAAATCAACGCAAGACAATTTAAACAAACATTAGAGGTAATGATAGAACCACCAATAGGGTTATCAACAATTAAGTTAAATTTCAAAGAAGCCACAAGCAATTTCAATTTTTTAGCACAAGTATAGCATATAAAAGAATGAGTTGCACTAGAATCAAAGAGTTTAATGAAGGGAAATCCGCTTATGAGACATGTACCTTGAATTAAGTCATCGAACTCCGAGGCTTCAGCACCACTAAAAGCAAAGACTCTTCCCATGGCCTTCAGTCAACTAGCTTGCGAACTCTGACTTCCATTACACAACTCCTTCTTGGGATTAGGACAATCCCTTCCAATGTGCCCTTTTTGTCCACAGCTAAAGCAGGTCACTTCCTTGTCCTTGCACTCGAATGTCGCATGATCAAGCCATCCACATTTTTTGCATCTCTGTGGGGTTGAAAGGATTAATCCTTCACTAGCACCACTAGCAGGCTAACTCGCTATAGGCTTCTGATTACTAAAACAGTTACCAGGTGGAATTGAGTATGAATTCTCGCGATTCTTGTTGCCAAACTTCTTCTCACAAAAAGGACCCACGCTATTGTAATGTGCCGCTCTTACCCTGCTGTCTTTATCATAGATTCTGCATCTATTCACCAAAATAGGAAATTAGCGAATCTCTTGGTAGTTGATAGCTTGCTTAATCTCAAGTCGTAGGCCATTCACAAACTTTCACGAACTTCACACACTTAGAATGCTCCCCAGCTTCGTTATGGTAATGAGGAAAGTACCTTGACAACTCCTCGAACTTAGCTGCATAATCAACCACAGTCATGTTGCCCTGCTTGAGCTCCAAGAACTCCATCTCCTTGTTATTACGAACGTCCTCAAGAAAGTATTATTAATATGTGTTCCTTTTAATTAATATGTATTCTTATTCTTATTATTATTATTATTATTATTATTATTTGCCTTGTTTTTAATAGAATGGTATTTTGGAAAAAAGAGATATTAGGCCTTTAAAATGAGGTTTTATAATTAGAATAATTTTAAAAAGTTTTAAGACCCTTGTGTTGGGCTTAGTTTTCATAAGCCCAAAGTTAGTTTTAAGAGTTCCTTAGGTTTCTTGAAAACCTAACCCTTTTTCCTCATTCTCTCTTTTGTGCCTCTTTGGAGATACCGTGCCGTCAGAGTCGTTGCAATTAAGAAGTGAGGAACTGTAAGAAAGTGTTGCTGCACTGTTCACATCCTCTTATTGGAGATTGCCTCTTTCAAGGTAAGGGAGAGTGAGTTATCTCACTCATGGGTATGGCTTTGGTCGTGGGTAGAGGGGTTGGCCTTAGACCCCAGTTGTTTGTGAATTGTATGATTGTGTGTGCAAAGGAGAAAGCGATTTTTCCTAAATCATTGATATGCTTTATGGAAATTTTATGTTTAATTTATTATGGACTATCATGGATTGTTTTTGTTTTTCCGTTTATGCCTAAGTTAGAGATTTAACGGGTTTTAAGTAGATTATGAGTGAGTAAGGAATTTATAAATTAGATTGACCAATTATCAAGGTAGAAGAAGTGATTAAAAATTTAATTTTTTGTTTTGGAGTGTTTAGAAGCCAAAGACAATAGGAAAAAACAAATAAAAATTTGGATTTAGGACTTACCCAACTGGGTTAAATAACCGCTAGGCAACTTTTTTCAAAAACTGGAATCTATGTTGGCTTTGGGCAATTGCATTTTTCGATAGGCATTTTGACCTATTGGGCGGGATACATATCTCGCCAAGGGGGGAGGTGAATCCTAGCGTGACCTGCCGAGTGGCCCTCCTATCCCACCGGGCAAATGCGACCTTAACTACTCCAAAATGCAAGTCAAAGTCTCTTCCTCGCCCGTTTTCACATATGTGAACTCCTTTTGCGGTCTTTAACTCATTATTGCTTCTTTTGGGTGCCTTATTAAGTTTATACCTTGTGTTTGTTATTTACCTTCAGAAAACTGAGTGTGATATGAACTTGTGTCAATGTTCTATGATAAAAAGCCTATGAAAAGCTGTAAGCATTGTATGTGACCATGCATTATGACATTGAATCATATGGAGAAAGAAAGTATGTAGGAATTCGGCTAGTGGAGGCCGGGATGGGTTGTCTAACCTTAACCTTGGGGGGTGGTACTTGGTATGGAAACTCTAATGGCCTATGCCAATCTCATGGAGCCAGAGCGTACTAGCAAAGTTGGGTAACCTTGATTACTTATCGGGGAGTATCATACTAGTTAAGGGTGTGAAAGCCGAAGGCATCGGTACCGATGACACTTCTTATGGTTGTGCACTTACTCTTAGTCTACTTTAGAGATGAACTTAGATTAGTACCACATGTACAAGAGAAGTAGAAGCTAGGTATTGCATTACATGTGTTTGTGTGTTTTGATTCTTGCAAATTAATGTTATGTTGATTGTGTATGTGATGTGTATTCTACCTATCTCCATTGTCATACTTTGAGTATGATATAAGATGTATCTCACTCCCTTATTTTCTAATGCTTTTTGTTTATGTCTGTGATACACATATGATGTCCAACAGGACCTTCAAGAGGAGTCGTAGAGTAGAGGCATTGGCCTCATTGCAGTTTATTTTACAGCATCTTTGGGTTTTTTCAACTCTAATAATAATGTGACATCAGAATCTTACTTATTTATTGTTACAGCTTTTGAACTTTAAATTAATAGTGTTACTTCTTTAAATTGGTTTGTTTTCCAAAGACTTGTATGGCAAACTGTAGGCCACCATCTTTTCGCTATTCAGTAAAGTGTCTAATGGAGTTTTACTAAATGTGAGTTATGCATGTAATGTCCTTTACCATGTAAAGAGAAAGATTCTAAATTACCATTTTATTTTGCAAATGAAAAGTATATTATATTTTAGTAATATTTATTTAATAATTAGCTTTGGGGTAAATGGTGTCACAAAGAGTCTCTACATGATGAGACAGAGACAGTGGTGATGAAGTGTTGGTTCTTAAGTTCTAAAACTATAGATATCTCTGTTAAAAAGATAGGTTTAAGTTTTATTATGGTGAACCGATGTTAGATGAGTAAGGAAGATGCGAGAGTCATGTTGTGAGCATGAATCCCTGAATTAGGGAAGTCACAGTTTGGTACAACTAAAGGATGAAAGGTTGGGACCATGAGTTAAAGGTCAAAGGGGCTGTGGTATCTAATGGTGAGCGTTCTAATGGCCAAGGTAGTGCTCTTAAGTCGAGACAGTCATATTACTAGATTGATAACCTTGACACCTGCTCAACATCACCAAGATTGGTGTAGAGTATATCTCTATTTGGGTTGTGATAGCTCTAGGCTAAAAGATGACTCGTTTCCTTGATTAATCATGAATATTGTAACTTGATGTGAAAAAGGTATATGTACTCCCAATTGTAACGACCCAATTGTCGCTACTAGACAACACTACTATCCTCTACTATCATCATGTAAGCATATGTGAAATCGAAACATGTACATAAGGAAATGCATGCATCTTGAGAGACCTAACCATTTCTCCTATAGTCAACATATCTATCTTTACAACTGTTATAGAACAAAAGAACAAGGAATAACACCGAAGCCATATATCAAAAAAAAAAAAAAATATATATATATATATATATATATATATATATATATATATATACAAAACACACTCTCTATGGCTGGTCACATTATACATCCCCATTAAAAGAATAAAACATGGTACAACACATCAGAAAGACATAAAAACGTGACTCCTCAAGCTACACTGCTGCAACTCACAACTCCACCTTCAGCTTTGAGAAGGCAGGTCCATTGAAGTCTCGCCAACTACTCCCATGCCATAGGACATGATCATCACAATCATAACAACAGCAACAAAACAACCAACAACAAAACATGGCAAGGGTAAGCTTACTAAAACAACAATATAACATATAAAATTAAAGAAGTCAACCATAATTCTCAACATTTACATACATATGTACGACATACAATCATATAGCAAAGCATTCTCAACTCAAAACCCCACTTTGCGACAAAATCCACCACCAATATGTCAATGCATGATAAGACGACTCTCAAAAGATTTACAACAATCTCGAGCAATCAGTCAGGTCTCACCCCCTACCATGGCCTATCCAAGCATCATTCAAGGATTTCCAAACTTTAATCTACAGATAAGCTTAATGGTGTGTCGAGATAAGTGTATGTGGGTGGTGGCTCACCGCGACTCAAGGCGTGCACCACCTTGACACCTTGCGGAATCGCCCATCCACTCATCCCCGAAGGCCCATCTTTAAGACCCCACGTCTTATCCAAGCACTAGGTTGGAGACTTGTCTGAGCCACTGCTCCTATCAACCAACCAACTTATATACCTACCCGTACCACAGCTTAAGGCCCTCACAACCTCAGCCAACTACATATGCATGAAATGCATGTATCGCCACACAACATCAACTCAACATAAATTAATCAACATGTACATAAGGTAGCATACATACCACGTGGCCTACTCAGCATCACCTATGATCGAACAACTACTACCAGCCCCATGTAGGTCCAATCCAGCCCCATGCATGGTCAACAGGTAAGGCCTTGTCCAAGCATCCCATCTCCTAAGAAATCTCAAATAACAACATTATTCACAACTAGTGGAGGTGCAATCTAAGCAACCTTCCACTTTAACAACATATCAAGGTTCGAAAAAAAAATCCTTAAGAGCAACAACATCACACACCAACCACAACAAAGCTTACACATCCATTTCACAACAACACCAAACCTTATAAATCAAGCATACATAGTGAATATATCTTTCTTTGACAGCTAAACATTTTCCCAATGTTTCAAAGGATCACACCTAAACATGAAACCCAAGGCAATCAGCTGCACTTCACATTCTTTGTTGGACCCAACCCTGATGAACTCATGCCCAACACCACAAAACTAGCGCTCGGCGCCAACATAACAGAGAGAATCAGGCATTTTATCGCCCAACACCAAATTTTGTCACCCAACGCCAAAATTTGTCGTTATAGGTCAAATTTCATCGCTAAGCAACAACCTTCCATACAGCACTCTGTCATCTCTCGCCTAGCTCCACAAAACTGGCACTTGGCGACAACTGCGTTTTCTATAGTTCGAGAAGAGATGATTCAAGGTTATTCTTGACTCAACAACCAAACCCAAGCATATCAAAACACCCCTAGTTAATTCTAATGCCTTTCTAACCGATTATACAACAATAAATCACTACGATTTCGTTTCAAACCCTTTTTTTTATTTCAAAGTTTTCCCCAAAACCCATTTTCATCACAACGCACACACAATCCAGATTTTGAACCAACCCACGGTAAGATTCACACATAATCATGTTCATACACCATAAATCTAACAAGTGTAAGCTTCCCTTACCTCTTGGAGCTTCAAAATCTGAATTTAGGGAAGGAGAATGTGAGAAAAATGAAACCTTGAGCCAAATCCTTAAAGAAAGAAATTCTCCTCACCAAAAGGAATGGGATAATCTGAAATCTAGCTTCTCACTTGGTGGGTTTTGAGATTTTGAGAGAATGAAACAAGATAAATGAAAGAGTTTGAGAGAGTTGGAGATGAAAGAATGATAGAATGAGAGGAGAAGGGGTCTTAAGTGTCTTAAAAGCCTCCCTAGGCCTCATAAGGGCGTTGGGCCCACTAAAGCCTATGGTCCATCTACTCACTTCCCAATATTCACAACTGGCCCAACACTTATTGTTTCTCTCAACAACCCGTATAAATATAACCAACACTCTCACTTTGGCTCAAGAACATTTTCCACCAATTCCCTAAATTCAAACAAGAAATCCAAGACAAACAACACAAAATAACAACCACACATTATTGACTTATGTATTCATTTTAATCACCAAGATCACTTATTATATTTCCACTCTTAGTTATTAAATCACTAAATCACACATTAAGAAAATATGGTGTTACACCAATTACTTCTTAGTTATGATGTAGATGTTGCTCATCAATAGGGAGTATGAATCCATACATAATCTTAGGTTGGACTAGCACAACTTAGAGAAAACCTTAGGTTTCCCTTTTTATAGTCAGTTGTGTTTTATCTCTATACTTGATGATAGAACTTCCTACCTATCTTTGAGAATGAGATTTTGAGAACAAATCACCTCTCTCCTACTTTCTTTTCATTGTTTGTGCATGTGTATGGTACAAAATTACTACTAATAATATTCAGAGATGAAAAATGAAAAAGCTGAGAGTAAAGAAGATCTAGAGTAAAGCCATGGTATAGGAGAGAAGATGATAGGCAATAAAGAATAGGTAAGGGTTTGTATATAGCCACTGCTTTGACTTAGGACTGTGATGGGTAGTTAAGATCTTTTTAAGTATGTATATGCGTACACATGGCATATTCTTGCTTCAAATGATTATATTCATATTGACAACAATGGTGTATGTTCCTATTGATACATGATATACAAATGTGTAATGTATGTCTTTTATATTTTCTCTAAGATTTAAATGAAATGAAATTTAAAATCCAACATAAAATCAATTAATTGAATATAAATACTTACAAGTAATGGGTTTAAAAGTCATGTAACTTGGGGTGTTACATTATTTACTTTTCAAAAACAAGGTCTTGCAAATATCCTATGTATTACATGAACATTTTTTTGATTTAAGTAAAATCTAAACAATATAAATAATAAATATTTAAAATAATAAAAAAATATGTATAATCAATTTAAACAAATATATAGAAAATATAAGTAGCTAAGATTTAAGATAAAATGAAGAAATTTTAAAAATAATTAATTTAAAAGCATAGTAATAGAGAATTGAGACAAAAAGAACATTTTAATGTAAAAAGAAAAATAATTAAAATTGAGATTTAAAGCAAAAAAAAGGTTTAAAATATTTGAAAATAATTAATAATTTAAAATTTTTTATTTATTTTTTTCATTTTTGGTACGTAAGATTTTTTAAAATATAAAGGATGAGCATTAGATAATAATAATAAATTAGTAATAAAGAAATCATATGTCACAAGGAGAAATGAAGTTTAATAGAAAATGTTTCATGTTGAGGAATAAAGACTTAATTCTTTTTATAATTTAATATTAGGGTTGACAAAGACAATCAAAGTATAATAAAAGATATTTCATGTTCAAGAATAAAGACTTAGAATGTGTTTGACTCAGTTTTTTTAGCTTATTTTCTCCTTAAAAGGAGAAGTTGAGCCAAACACATTTCATGAAAAGTTCTTAAAAAATAAGCTACTTATTTTCCTAGAACAATATTTGAAAAAAAAAAAACTAGCTTATAATTAAGTTGATAGGAGAAGCTTTTTTTTTTAGCTTATATGAACCTTATTCTTGCAATCTCCTCTCCCTACGCAATCAAAATATCATCTTTTTTTTTAACTTTTTACTATTTTTTCAGTTTGGGTACTTCACCAAATTTCCTGTTAAATAATATTAACTTATATTAGTTTATTTTAAATTATATTTATTTATTCTAAGGTTAAATATGTTTTTAATTATTTATTTGAGAAAATTTTAAAATATTATTTATCTTTTAACTTTTCAAATATTCTTTACATAAAATAAAACAATATTACTAAAATGAGTAAATAATATAGTTAAATAAATTTTCTATATTTTAAAAAATTTATAATTTTTATTCTTCAAATTTAATTTAGATGTCATATTTTTAAAAAAATTTAATTTATAGTTAAGTTTCTGAATTCTTAATTACAACAATATATTTATTCAACACTATTTGTATTATTTATTAAATCCTGTTTAATATATACTAACAATTTTATTTAAATAAATTATTTTTACTATCTAAAAATATTATTTAACAATAATATAAAAGTTTTTAAATATTTTAAATTTTGTAATTAATACTTAAATTTATTTAATAAATATTATATATAAATAAATATTTATAAATTATCTTTAAAATTAATTTTTGTATTTTAAAATTTTTAAAACAAAAAAATTTAAATATATTTATTACATGAAATAAAAAATTATTAAAACGAGTAAACAATATAGTTAAATAAAATTTTTAGATTTAAAAATATTTATTTTTTAAATTTAATTTAGACTTTAGATTTTTTTAATTTGTAATTAAATTTTTCATTTTTAATAACAATAGTATATCTATTAAATACTTTTTGAATTATTTGTTAAATACTATTTAATATAAATTGAGATTATTGAATTCTTTTTAAATAAATTACTTTATATCTTTTAGTATTATATATAATAAAATATTTATAAATTACATTTAAAATTAAATTTTATTAATTAAAAAAAATTTAACTTTTTAAAATTAAAAATTTTAAATTTATATTTTTAATACTTTTATGTATTTTGTTATCATTAAAATAAATTTATCTTGATTAAATTAATTTCACATAATTGTAGCTAAAAATTAAATTTAGATAATATTTTTATTTTATCAATATATATTATTCTATTGAGTAAAGCAATTAGTTTTAAGTGAATTTTAAATTTTAAATTTTTTACCAAATAACTTTTTTCCTTGAGAAAAGCTTGAAAACTAAAAATAAAAATAAAAATTACCAAACAACTTTTACTTTATTTTTAAAGCACTTATTTTGATCTTTAACTTTAAAGTAGCTTTTAAGCCAAAAAAAAAATTTGGCCAAGGACTTATAATATATAGAAGTTGATTTATAAAGAATAACTATTAAACTTTTACATTCATTAGAGAATAACTATAGAATAGACGATTTATCAAGGTCTTATGACTTATCCGATATTAAACATACTTTGAAGCAGACTTATTTAATAAAAAAAACTTTTTAAAAGATTATTTGGGATAAAATTTTTAATTTTTAGTTCATTCAAAAAAATCCAGTAGGTTTTATAAGGCAATTCAAAATATTTAAAGGTAATTGAACTTTATCCCAAAAAAAAATAAGTTAGATATTTTTAAATTTTCAAGTTAATAAAATTTTTGTATCATAATTTTTAGTTTTTAATAAAAAGTATTTATTTTATCTCATTAATTAATTAATTAATTGTATTTTATTTCCTTACAAGTATTTATTAAAATATATTTTATATTTTTCTTATAAGTACTTTCTAAAAAATTCATCCCACTTCACTCGCATTTTAAGTAAGCACGACAATTAAATTTAAATATATGAATACCCATGTGACCCAAATCAAGGTCAGAGGTGGGTTTAAGGATGTAAAGCCCCACTTCCCACCTCCGAACCTACCTCACTACGTGTATGTTTATGTATGTGTTTTGATTTACAAATAAAAGATGGAGCAAGTTTAAAGTCGAGTTTTGGAAAGATAAGTTTTAAAAATGTAACATCCTTAATTTTGGGCAATAGAAATAAACCATAAGGAGATCTAATTTTATAACCCTGTCCTTATATTAAGTCAATTAGAAAAACCTTAAGCACTTTATATTAATGACAAACTTGAAGAGTTAATAGGAATTAGACATTATGACCCTAATATTAGGAGTCCATGAGAATAAAAGAATAGGACTCAAATATGGCTTTGAGGCACAAAAGGGAATCCATCTCCCCCGAATTGTCCTATAAGGAAAAAGACTGAAGGAGAGGAAGGGGAAAAAGATGAAGAGAAGAAAGAAAGACCCAAAGATCTTACCTTCTTCGTATACAACATAGTAAGTGCATCCCTTCCTATGTTCTTTATAACACACTAGAGGCATTACCTTTACTATGCCTAGATAGCTAGGACATGGAAACTTTTAATATAAAGTCATTGGAGATCAAGTGAAAACGTAAACATAATTCTAATATAAAACTTGTTACAAATTCTTGGCACAAGGTGTTGTACATCACATAAAAGGAACATACATGAAACTAAACAAAATTCCATGCACTGGGATATACAAAACTCAAACATCTTTTCTACTCTTTACAAGTAGCTCCAAGCTTATCCTTCTCAAGGATATCCATCAGTTGAACATGAAAAAGACATAAACTGAAGGAAGTGAGACAAAACGTCTTAGTGAGTGCTACGGGGACTCTTAGGACATACTGGCTCTTTCATCCTTGAAATCTGTTTCTTATACTTTCACGATCTAACCTTTTACTAAACCCCCATTCCCTAAACTTTACCTTTTGTACTCATTTTCTTAATTGTAATTTTGGGTTTAATACTCTTTATAGGGCCTAATCCACGGGTCTATTGACCCATACTACTCCTACACATTGGACAATTGTCGTTCCATCTCTAGGATGAGAACCTACCTTTTTCTACTCTTTTCCTAGACATCTCAATTCCTATGACGCCAAGTGAAAACTGACCTTTGCTTTCCTTATCTTTCTCTTTGTTTGCCCTTCTAGGACTTATACATTAACTTTCCTTGGGGCAAACCCCTTGCAAACCCATTGGGTAGCAGCTTTCATAAACTATGTCATTACTGAGCACATAGATTCCCTCGATTCAGCTTAACTTAACTCACCTATAACTAGGCATACACATTCATATACACCTAACAAACAAGCCTCACATAAGCATTTATATCATACATCTTATAGTTTCATCTTATAGGTTCCCTCTTGATCTCGTACTTATATCCCACTCTGACCCGAGCGGCCTATGGTCTTGTACTTATATTCAACTCTAACTTGAGTGGCCTATGGTCTTGTACTTATATTTCGCTTTGACCCGAGCGCTTTATGGTCTCGTACTTATATTTTGCTTTGACCCAAGCTGTTGGACCCCTTTTCATTGTCGAAGTGGTTCCTAAACTTTCCTTCTAAAGTCTTAAGTGTTTCCTTACATTGGATTCATTTTGTACGCACACAGCACAACACAATTCACAATCATAAGGAAAATACAACAACTACACAATCATCCATACAAACATAGTAATACATCAAATAATGTCACACGTACAAGGAAAACAATTAAGGAAAGCATCAAACAATATAACTTTTTCCTTAGAGTTGGAACAACTATATATTTTCTAAAGTCACTCCACTTTACTTACCAGATTAGCTCTCTAAAAGAACTCTCACTCGTCGAGTCTAAGGTCTCGCTCAACAAACCCTAATATTGCTTTTTGGAATCCCGCTCCCACCCAACAAGGGCTTTCCCAACTCAGTGAGAGGCCACTAAGTTACAGAACCAAAAACTTATGCTTCTCACTTAGCGGGTCTCCCACTCACTGAGCGAGCACTCATCCTAAACCCAAAATTCATACTTCACTGAGCGAGCCTAATGTTCGCTTAGCGAGACCTGCGATTCTACAATTCACAACCCTTCGCAAATCCGCATAAAACCCACAAATCTCTTTCCTAGGGTTCAAGGGGGGAAAAAGGAAAACATACAATCAAAGAATTTAGGAAAGACAAAGAGAAAGCATTCACCTCTGGCACTGTTTGGATCTTAGCTCTACGGCCGAGTCTTAGATCTTTACTCTTCCTTTTCTTCTTATCTTCTCCTCTCCTTCTCTCTCTTCTTTTCTTTTGTTTTCTCCTTCTCCCTCTAACTCTCCCTTTTCTTCTTCTCTTAAATCATGTGTGTGTGTGTGGTCTGGGGGGCCTTTGGCCCAAATCAGGCATCAGGGTTCCATTTAAAGTTCTATTATCTTATTCCTATAAATTCTAATAATAGGATAATTCTTAATAGTACATATGAGTATGCTAAACCATCAATTAAATTATTGTTTTTATTGTCCAAAATTGGAGATCTTACATTTTCCCCTTTCTTTGTTAAGGCATATTAATTTCCTTTCTTATTTTACAACCTTATTTATTATGGATTTTGGGTTTTTAGAGGGTTTGATGGGATTTGTATGATTGTTAAGTTTAAGGGAGAGATTTGAGGTTTATAAATGCATTAAAAGTGTTCTTAAACTTGTTTGTGTGCTTAGAAATGGTTGGGAGGCCATAGGTGGCCTTAGGGATCGCAAATTGATGATCTACACTAACCGCAGATTCATGGCATTAAGCGCGGGTTCACCAAAGATATGGGTATAATGCTAGCTAGTCGCGCTAATCATAGTTCTAATCGCGTTAAGCATGGAGCCTCCCTTGGAGGCTGGATGTAGTGACGCTAAGTGCACCCCTATGTACGCTAAGTACAAGACATCTAAAGAGGAAATCTAGAGCCCTACATAGTGGCACTAAGCACACCCCATGATGCGCTAAGTGCATGATATCCAAAGAAGATGTTTGTATCCCTTGCCCAACTGCATTAAGCGCGATCCTACTCGCACTAAGAGTAGGTCCCCTTTTTAAGTTCTAGCACTAAGAGTAGCCTTGTTGTGTTAAGCATATGCCTTTCCAGGGAAGTAGTCTAGTATTCCAAGGGAGCGGCACTAAGTGTGAACCTATTAGGATGACTATTGTTATCACAATTCCCAAGTTGAGTGAGTTATGTTATGTGTATTGTTTTCCTTGGTTGTAACCTTGACTATTGTTGCCATTGCCTGCTTCCATTTGATTATTGATGTGTGTGTGGTTGATAAACATGTGTGGTTGTGTATTATACACGTTGTGCCTTGTGTATGTTTGTGCTTAATACGAAGAACCTCATGTAATAAGACGATTATAATACTTCAGACTTAAAGAGGATACCCCTTAATGAGAAAAGGATGGAGATACTCTCCAACTCCTAAGGTAAAAGTCATACTCAAATTCAAGATGTGGTTAAGATACCCCTTGGTAAAGGAGAAGGAATACTCCCTAATGGCGAGTCAAGTTTTGATTCCTTCCGTCTTAAGGTGTGGTAAGTTTCCACCTTTGTATTAGAGGATGTTTATCTCCTTAAAACAAGGTGAACATTTCTCGGTAAGAAGAATGTAGAGCAATACCCCTTTTGATAATGGAAGGTGGTAAATGCCCTTCGACAACGAAAGGGTAGTGGCATTGTTTATCAACTCAAAAGGTCAAAAGACTATAAGCAAGGGAAAGATAATGATAAAGCTAATCAGAACCAAACAACTGACTAAACCCAAACCCATGGTTGACTGTTAATGTTATAAATGTTTGATGTGCAAGTATAAATTGTGATGTGTGCCTAGGCAATAAGTAAAGAAATAAGCATATACCTAAACATCCAGTGGGTTGTTTACTTCAAGAACCTAAGGAAGGTAGGTGATACCTAAAGGCATGAAAAGGGGATAGTATCTCGCAGATAAGTTATGTAAGTCCAATATTGGGCAAAGTTAGATAAGATAAAGAAAGGTGAAGCATACTTTCCTACTTGATGTGATAGTGTCTTATGATTTCAAGAGATAACAAATAGGATTGGTTTGGCTTGACACTAATAATGAGGAATAAGAATGGGATTTAAGAACCATAGGACAATGGTAGACTTGATTTGATTGTCCTATTTAGTTTTGACCACATGTAATTATAGGGAAATAGGTCTTAAGTAAGGGTGAGACCACACCTAGTAAGGGTATCATATAACCATTGCCACCAAAATTATAATTAGGTTTGCATATTACTTTCACCCTATTTGCATCCTTCTTTACAAACTTAATTTTCATACCATTTAGAATTAAATGCTTAAGGATGGCTTCCTTAAGCTCTTGTAATGAAGCAAACTCCATGCCCAATTTAAATTCAAAACTTTTTGACATTTGTTCCTTAATAAACCTTGGATATTTCGATTTAGATTCACCATCACCCTCCAAATCTGACTCTCCATTGTCCAACTCATCAGTGTTATAATCCTCCTCCATGTTATGTATTTCTTGAGCATCTATTACCAGATGTGTTGAAAGAACCCCTTCATTCTTCCCACTCTCTCCACCTACCATTACATTCCTACAATGTCCACCTTCCTAAACAACTCCAACAACCATTACATTCCAACTTTTCCTTGTTTTCCTCACAAGCATTTTTTCTTCAAATTAATAGGCCTTTCTTTTAGCATAGAATTCATCCTACTGCTCTGTTTTTCAACTTTCTCTCCATGTTCAACAACTAGTTAGGTTGGATTGTCAAAACCATCATCAAGGGCTAAAACTCTCTCTTGCTTACTATCATTAAAATATATATGTTCTACATTATCATCACTCATTTCAGCCATTTTATCATCATCTCCGTCATATGTCTTGCCCACTAGTTCATTAAGTTTATCATTTCTTTTCTCAACATCAACATCTACTTTTGTCTTCATGCTAAAAACCTGTTTTTCTCTCATTTTCCTCATTACCAAAGCACCTTTCATTTGGGGTTATGGTAGGAACTTCTTCTACATCATTCAATATATTCACATCATGTTCTATATAAACCTCTATAGCACAATTATTTCTTATTACATAATTAGCCAATTCCAATGCTTGACTATCTAGTGTAATAAGTTTCATATCATTCTCAAATCTTGACTCCCTAGTTTTCAACTACAATTTGACATTCACAAAATATCTAAGCTCATCTTTCACAATTCCTAATGCCTCAAAGTAAGACCACTTATCCAAGTCTAGGTTATGCACAATGTGAACTTGTCTTCCTTGATAATAGGGTATTGGGTCGTTTACAAATGAACCTATATGATGGAATTCCACAGAAAACAACATGCCTACTCATAAAATAAATTTAGTTTGGTCTTCTAATTCAACCTATCATAAACAAAATAAGCTATAGTTAAAAACAAAAAGAGTTTGGAGTCACTGAGCTAATCATGGAATATGAACCTAGTCTTCACATGGTACCTATATGGAATAAAATACAACACTAGAAATGGGAACACATACCTTCTCTTATTTGAGCTATACACACTAGGAAAACAACATGCACCCACTGCTAAAGGACCTAAACTACTTCCTCATAGTCAATATCAGGCATGCATTACCTCCACATCTCACGCAATTGAAACACGATGAACATATAATTTGTGGGGAAGGTCAAAAGGACTGAAAAGTAAGTGATTGTGCAATAATTATTTTCTTAGGGTAAAAGTTTTAAGAGGGAAAAAGAAAGTCTTCGTATGAGCTTCCTCTTGAGTGCAATATTTTTTTGGTTTAACAATTTTTTTTAAAGAATGAGGTGGCTAGTGAGTGCCAAATGTACTTTATTACATGCCAAGTAGAATGTTGATGTGGATTTTCATTAACCATATCGGCACTTAATGGAAGTTTGTTAACAGTAAGGACTAAATGTGATTGTTATTTCCAATTTTAGAAGGATGAAAACCATAAAAACCTATTTTGTAAGGACCAAAATCAAAATTAATTAATTTTAGGCTTAAATATATTTTTGGTCCTTTATCCTTTTACTAAAATTCATTTTAGTCCTTTATTTTTTTAAAAATTCATTTTGGTCCTTTAACTCTCAAATTTGAGTCAATGTTGTCCTTTCGTTAAAAGTGATCTTTTTCGATTGCGGGACATGATTTTGAACCCTTTTTTGATCAATTCAAAACTCGAAAATTGTCCCATTAGATTCACCTACATGAAAACTATGAAACTCAACTAACGTTTGAACCAAAAAAGGCCATAAACATGGTGAAAAAGACGTGAAAAGTGAGTCCTACGGGCAACTGGAAAACTGAAAAATCTAATATAAGATTCGTTTTCGGTTGTTCTTGGGACTCACTTTTCACGTGTTTTTTTACCATGTTTATAGCCCTTTTTGGTTTAAACATTACCTAGGTTCCATAGTTTTCATGTAGGTGAATCTAATGGGACAAGTTTCAAGTCTTGAATCAATCAAAAAAGGGTTCAAAATTGTGTCCCAAAATTGAAAACAATCACTGTTAATGAAAAGACAACATTAACTCAAATTTGAGAGTTAAAGGACCAAAATGAATCTTTTAAAAGACAAAGGACCAAAACGAATTTTAGTAAAAAGATAAAGGACCAAAAGTATATTTAAGCCTTAATTTTATAAGGATCAAAAACATATTTAACTTTACTTAATTTAAATAATGCATCCCAATAAAAATAAACAAAAAAAAGAAGAAGAAAGATTCAACAAAGGCCCAAAACTCGTTATGTTAGATAATTCTTAGGGACACAGATATAGATTAGACTAGGTAGGAATTAATGTTTCTTGACAAATAGCAGTGGCAAAAAAATTCATTTGTCCATGATTCATCCAATTTATCCATGTAAAATCGAATCCAATCCATCTAGTTATTTTTTACAAAAAAAAATACAGAGATTAGATTGGATGGATCATATAATTAAATGAATGAATAACAATCTATCCTATCTTATTTTCAAATCTAATGAACCATCAAATTAAAACTTTAGGGATCAAAATCAATCCAACATAATTTTTTCCATATTTGATTTTTTAAATTTATTAAAAAGTTTTAGAATAATTTATATATTAATTTTATATCTTGTTCAGAATAGTTTAAAGTTTAAAAAATAGCTATTCATTTTAAAAAATTATCTTAAAAATAATAAAATAAGTAATCATTTTTTAAAGAATTAAACAAAAAGTTATAAAATTTATTTAATTTTTAAAAATATTTTTTGGATAAATGAGAGAGTATTTTAAAATAATCATAAAAAAATTAATTTTTTAAAATAATTCTATGGATGGATTGGATATCTATTCATAAAAAAAATGCTAATGGATAGATTGGATAAATTTTATTAAATAGATCATGGATGGATTGATTTATTTTAATGGATCATAAATGGATTAGTGGATTATTTTTAAGCCGTCCATTATAATTTGAATAAAAAATTATCCCATCCATTTAACAAGCTTAATGACAAACTTATTTTCCTAAGGTTGAGCTTTAGTTGACTTTAGCTGTGGTGACCAATTCTTACTTCTTTAGCTTGTCTTGCATTCCTACATTCATTCATAAGTTGTTTTTTTTTTCTTTTTTATAAAGACCACAGGTATTTCCTATGGGAAGTAACCTTCCTCGAGCTAGGTAGGACCACTATCGGCGACAAAACTCTTCCTTTGAGTATTTAATACAACTGCATACTCAAAACTCAATCAAACTTGAGACCACTAGTTAAAAGTTCATCCATATATATGCATCATAAGACCACAAACATTGATCTCCCTCTTATAAAAGAAGAAAGCAAGACAAAGTTGAAGACACCTCCATCTAAATCTTATGATGACCTTGGCTTGAGACGTGTGATTTTATACTATCCTCAAGAACTTATCTGCATGGTGCGCAAGCTCCTAGGATTTAATAGGTTCCTCCGACTATAGTTGCGAGGTAATGGAACTAATAAGATTTCTTCATGTGAACTCCACAACTCAAATAGAAGGGGAGAGAAAGGCGTTGATTGGAGAAAGAAAGAGAACTAAAAAAATGTGTGAGATAAAAAAAAGGTGAGTTGAAAATAATAATGAGTCTTTTCAGCAATGTGGAAATTAGGAGAAAGAAAAAAGGATAGTGTTAGATTAACCAAGTCAAAATTTTTAGATAAGGCTTTAGGATTCTTGAAACAAAGTGAGACTTAAACTTTTGAAATATTCAACCAAAAATACAATCCCTTATATATTTCAAAAGTTTAAAGAAAACATTTTTGAAAAAAAAAGAAATTTTTCAGTTCTCATGTTGGATGAAATGTGTCAAACTTGGTGTAACAAGCTTATGAATCAAACCTAACCAATAAGACTTAATACATAGTATAATTGATGTAGCAAGTTATATGAACCAAAGACACTTTACATATGTTAAAAGACTACTAATCACATTACACTCCCACAGTCCTTGTTATGATCATTGTTATACAGCTACAGGTTATGCATGTGTCCGATATTCATGAGTGCTCTAGTGATTTCACCACGATCTCATGCAAGTGGCCCCACTTAACACTCATATAAGTGATTTCATCAATTGCATGTTGTAAATCATATACCACCTACAAGGGATATGAAAATCATTAAATGCTTTATAAGTTTCACTATTTGTTAATGTATTGTTTAGCACTTTCTCATACCAGTGGAAGGGATAGGTATAGAGTTTAATGCCAGCAGAGCTAATAAGTGACTTGTTGTTAATGATAGGATCTTTAATCACAAAATCACTTGTTTATTTTATGTGACTTAATTAAGTCTCATTCCCCTCGATGATTCATATACTAATCTCCTCCCTAGGGGTTTAGTCCGAGGATTAGCCAAATCCATTTCTAATTCCACATAATCAATAGTTTAAGTAGGTGCTTTACCACATTATGTTTCAATTGTATATGATTATTCTTACCATTGAAAGTTTTGTTCTTTACAATGCCTATATTCGATTGGTAATCTCAATGCATCGACATTAATGGGATTGGCTTTATTT
This sequence comes from Spatholobus suberectus, assembly GCA_004329165.1. Taxonomy (NCBI): domain Eukaryota; kingdom Viridiplantae; phylum Streptophyta; class Magnoliopsida; order Fabales; family Fabaceae; genus Spatholobus; species Spatholobus suberectus. Next base: position 61,749,965 of record CM014729.1, read on the forward strand.
CCAAAGGAATATTTGCTAAAAGGTTTTTCAACCATTTAACCTCATTACCATCCATCTCTAGAGTTATAAACTTTTATTCCATTGTTGATCTATTCATTATTGTTTGTTTCGTTGACTCTAAGTAATTGCATTACCACCAAGTGTAATGATACAACAACTAGTGAATTTTGCCTTATGTAAATCAGAAATCTAGTTCACATCATTAAATTTTTCTAATACAATGAAAAATCTACAATGTTTAATGTAAGGATCTAGCTTGTTGGGATTAGAACTTAACTAGTGTCCATTTAGATTCAGGTAATTGAAACCTTCTTTACTTCAAGTTGATGAAAACATAGGTAAATTTTTCCCGTTTGATGTAAACCTATGTTGCCATTTTATAAAACACAAAACTTGTTACAAGAAAACATCTCACAATACCCTCATGTAGTGAAAATATTAAAGAAATTGGCCACTTATATGTCCATAGGTACTTGACAGATAGTTCATATATATATATATATATATATATATATATATATATATATATATATATGTATGTATGTATGCAACTTAACTCATAAGTTTAAGTGAGAAAAGCTTTTAGAACTTATCCTAACAAATTAAATTAAGTTGATGTAAGTTTTTTATGAATTTAGTTTTCTTAAACCAAGTACTTTAATTACAAATACAAGCTTTTATAAATATGTTTTGCTATAAATAGTTTTCATAAATTGCATGCATAAGCATATAACATTTAGCTACCTTATGGCTATAGTTAGTGAAATTGCTCACTGACTACTCGCGACAAGATCTGACATGTCTAATGTTTCCTCAAAGCTAAGGCAATTCCTTGTGGTATCAAAGTTGAAAATAGTTGTCGTGAGATTAAATTGTTAATCTTTTTAGAACTTTTAAACCCACCCACCTTTGCTACATGACTAAATACCTTATAAACTAAATCTTAGACACAAACTTAAGCACTTAAAATCCCATGCCCACACTTATCTCTCACACACTCACTCACACAGCTCACTCTCCTCTTCCACCATATAGTCAAGAGTCCCCCTTCATTTTTCCTCTTCACAAAGCCATTCCTCTTAACTCTCGTTTCTCTCTCGTCTCCCCCCTTCAAGTCTTCTCCTCTACAAGTACCACCACCACCATCCAACTTCCATGGCCTTCCATTTCCTTTTCTCCTTTCACAGACCACCACTAAGTTCTCCCACCACCTTGTGCCACCACCATGTCACCAAGCATTCTCCTCTTAGTTCCCTCCACCGTCACCATCAAACCTTCCTCCACTCCAAACCACCCACCATCCATCACTAAGAAACCACTACTGTATCAGTCACCACCAACCATCCTCCATGACTTTTTCTTCTTGACGCCCAAGCTTGCGCCCAACCCCCACAAACCAAAGCCGCCACTACCACACCAAGCACGCTACCACGTAACACCACTGTCCACTGTCCACTACCCATAAACCCCTTTGCATACGGCTTTTACCCCTCCTTCTTGAAACCAAGCGTGAACCAAGCCAAGGGAAAAGCTTTAGGCTTACTTACAAAGTCAAGATCATGTCAGAGTAGTTGTATCAAAGTGTTAGAAACTATGGTGGGTAAACATTTCAAAACCCCTTCCTTTGATTTCTCCTTATTGTAGGCCTTGCATGTCAACCTTCGAACCTTTAAATATGACATCCTTTACCTCGAAAACATTTATTAATTAATTGTTACAAAAATAAGAAGTTTTAATTTGCAAAATGATGAAAAATACAGGTTTTTAAATTCCTTTTGCATGGTAGAGAACATTACATAAACTCATTCATCTCAAAAAAAAATCTCAAATTATCATAAATGTTATCCCACAATATTCATATAATTCTTGAATAAAACTAACATAAAATGCAGTTTATAAAAACTTAAACATATCAACTGATAAAGACTAGCCTCGATGTTACACTTATTAGAGCTATACAAGTCCTAACCAATAAACTAAAAAATAAAACAATAAAATAAGGTTAGTGCCTTCACTCCAAGTTCACTCTTTTGATTCTTGCAAAACTTCACCTGTATGCCAAATTCACATAGGGAAAATCACAAGGAAACAACAAGGAGTGAGATACATCTCACATCATGCTCATAGTGTAACAATAGAAACAAGTAGATCATACATACACTTCATACAACAAAACATAATCTTCATTAGAAAGACAACACCAATAAAAAAAATACTCATGCAGATGTAGTGTTCCTCAATTTCTACTCCATATGCATGTGGTACTAATTTTAACTTAAGAAAGTAGTTTAGGAGTACATGTTAGCCATAAGGAAGCACCATCAGCGTACTGATGCCTTCAACTTAGCACTCTACACTAGATTGATACTTTCTAAAAACTAGTCAAGGTTACCCAGCTTTCAAAGTACGCCCCGACTTCATGGAATCAGCATGAGTCATTAGGGTTTCCACACAAGGCATAATCACCCCCAAGGCCAAGTTAAACAAGCCCTCAAGGCCTCCACCATCCAAATCCATACATACTTTCTGCTAGTACAATCATCTCAAATGTTATAATGCATGTCTTATACATACAATGCACATAAGTATTCCTCTGGACCTTTTATTTACAAACAGGTAAGTCCTATACTCACCTCTCATAAGCTAGGTCCCTCACAGGCGAGATATCACTCGAGCCCATTCTTGCCTCTCACAAGCTGGGTCACTCATCACAATGATATCAAGTCATATCATACATCTCATAGCATAATACACACAAGCATAATATCAAAAATCACAATCACCATACAAGTAAACCAACGTTCATAACGTCACATACTCACTCCGCTTATCCCATATCATATTCCTATCTTTAAATAGTCTAATTACTAGTCTCTCAATTCAGTTTTTGATTGTCTAAGCTAATCCTACTACTTTCATACTCCAAAATTCGCACACTTCATTAATAAGGAACTCAAGACGAACATGCTTGGAGCACGGGTATATAAGATCAACCAATTTTTAAAACTTATTATGGCTTAGTATTTGGCTTTATTGAATGTGTATTGAGTTTAATATTGGTGTCTTAGCTAATTTTTGCATGTTTGGATTCGATTGGACTTTAATGAAAATTTTAATTAATTTTTAGATTTTTATGGGTTTTGACCTTTTGTCCTTGTTTGGGTCATACTTTGGTTCTAGAGATGTTTTTGAGGTGATCTTGGTATCTAGGGAAAGATAAAAGAAAATATACAACTTTCATGAAGAAGTCATGAGCTAATTTGGCCTAGATCATGGACAAAAATTGACTTAAATTTGGACATGCTGCTTCCCATTGATAGCCTGACATAGGTGTGATATTTTAGGCATATCTTGAGTTATACACATTATTTTTAGGTGATTCCAAAGCCATTAGTTAGCTAACATCTAGGGCTACAATTCTTATGAAGACCACAGCCTAATTCTATTATCTTCCTACTTGTTTTGCCTACTAAGTTGATGTTTTCTATCAAGAAGGTAAGCACGAATGTGCTCACCACTCGGCAATAGCAAAATTGTGATTTCCAAGCATAGGGGCTTCTTGAGGCCTCCATAAACTACCAAAATTCTATAAGGTCATGTTTATACTATTTTAATGCCAAATTACATAACATTTTATTTCAAAAAGGGCATTTCCTATTAATCTAAGTTGTTCTCGTGTAAGCCTAATCCTTTAATTTCTTATCCAAAATAGGGAAAACCCTCAAGCTAACCTAAACCTTCACAATAATCTCATTCTACCCTCAAATAGTCATAGGTTCAATCAATTCACATCAAATTCAGCTCAAGGGAAACCAACATAACCACACAGTCACGCCAAAAACATGAAGAGTAATAATTACAATTCATACCAAACCTTAACATACAAAAGGCATTACAATCAACCCTCGAGAATTTAATCCCAAGGATTCAAGGGTTTGGGGAATTCACATTCTCCTTCATAATCATAATCAAACACAAATAGATACCCAAAACAATTAAGGTCTAGAGCCAACCCCTCTACCCATGACTATTGTTACACCTATGAGTGAGATAGTCTAACTCCCATTTACCTTGATAAAAACAAATCCATAGCAAGAGGATGAAGATGGCTGTCAACAAATCCTACAATCTCCCAACCACGATTGCGGCAACTCTTGCAAGGACACCTGCAACAACTCTATAGATACAGCACAAGTTCCAAGAAACAACGAAGAGTGAGGTGGGAAATTGAGAATTAGGTCTAAGAGACCTAATAAGGGCTCTTAAAGATAAGTTGGGCTACAAAAGATAGCAAGCCAAGGCCTAACTAACACAAACTTTAGAAAATTTATTTATTATTTATTTTAAAAAAATTAATTATAAAACTCCTTTTTAAACTCTTTGTACTATTTTTCAAAATACTATTATTAAAATAACACACAATAGACATTATAGTCTATATTTATAAACACATACAAGACAAGAAATATCAGGGTGTTACATCAAACGCCACATGTAATGGCATTTCTATAATCTATGTGTGACGAGCTTCGATTTGATAGGTCCTGATTGTCAATCCAATAACCGAGGAAAAAACAACATCGATCGTAAGATTGAAAAATGAAAAAGTGAGAAAGGCATGCAGGAGCCAGATCGTAACTAGAAGGCTCCTCACCATTCGAGGTAAGGGGGCAGTGAGATAATCTACATGCGGTAGACAAGTAGAGTCAGTTAGGAGCACCTTGCTAAAGTTATGTTTTATGCACTCATGTATCCTGTGTTGTGTTTGATGAACTATGAAAATGTATATGTATTGGATTTTGTTCTGTGTGCCTTAAGTTGAGCCTTAGGCATTTGAAATGAACCCCCAAAGTACTATGGAGCTATAAGGTATAGTGGCTCTCTGAGCTACTCTACAGGCCACATTTAAAGGTCAAGAAACACTTTGTATGTTGCATTTGTGCCTTGCTGGATTTTCTATTGTTTCTACCATGTTTTGGTTGGCTTTATGTGATCAATCCTTATAGAACCAACCCCTGGTTTTTGGTGGTCTTGTAGTTCTGAATGTCTTGTTTTAAACACAAGTGGTCTCGTATTTTTCTCTGGTTCCTAGAATATTTGTCGAATATTTAGGCAAAATAGGTTCAACCCGCTTTGGTGCAAGGAAAATTTGTGTTTAAAGACTGTTTAAGTCCATTTGAGATGGCTAAGGTGCCAAATCTATTGTGGGATTGATTTGCCTATGTCCACACCCTTTAGAAGGGTATAAATATGTCTATGGCCATGTGCCAAGTCTTACTTAAGACCATAAAAAGTTAGAAGTCTTAAACCATGTTGAGTGTGCTTGTTGAAATGTCTGGACAACATCTATCTTGTGTTTGCTTAACTCGTGTAAGCTATCCTATTAGAGTTAATTAAAACCTTTGGTATTAGCCTTGTGTGTCCTTTTTTCAACCCTTGTGGTCTCACAATTTTTGGAGTCTCCTAGAATATTGGGTGAATTTTCTTTTAAGGTATGTCAAACCTGTTGGAGGTGGAAGATAGCTTAGTGTCTAGTGGATGTTTTCCTCAATTTAAGAGGTAAAATGGTGCATCTCTACATTGGGGCTAATTCCACCAGTTTCCTACACCTAAAATGTGAATAGAATTACCCTTGCCCAAGCCTATATCCATGTCTAAGTTTAGGATAAACTAGAAAATCAAATGAAGTTATGAAAAGATTGTTGGAATCTCACTTTACATGAGGTCTGTCTTGTTTTCAAAACTGGTATTGATGTAGAAAAAGTTAGCCAAAACCCTTTGGTGGTCTTGAAGCCTCTGATAAGCAGTTGGTTGTTTTTATATTCAAATGCTTGTATGTGGCTAGTAATGTCTTCCTATGATACCTGGATGTATATTGTGTACGGTTATGCTCCTAAATGGTTCATACATTGTACAAGTATATGCAAACTTACGATTATAAAACATGTTCTATTCGCACTACACATGATGGAATGTTCATGTTTTAAGGCATTACTAGATATAAATGTATAATATATGTTAGACATGATAAATTAACTGCTAGAACATATTCTGAATGTATAAGAATCTGATATTAATGCCTTGGTCTGTGATTAATTGAATGGATCGTAAATGCTATAATGCTTTCCCTATAACAGTGATCTATAAAAGACATTGAACTATGCTTGTGCTAGTTGGTTCCACCCCAAGGGCATAATATAGAACAATACTATGAAATTACCCAAAGATGAAAAGGAAGATGGTACTAATTTACTGGGGTCTGTATTCAACTAATTTCCGATTGGATCTTAATGGCACTATGGCTATATCTTTTGAAATGGATCATATATGGGTTTGGAACTAATTTGTTGAGAAAGCCCTTTTTCTGAAATTTGGCCAAAACAATTGTATTTGGGTTCATCTTGATATTTTCCTCCCCTAATCGGATCGTTTCAAAATTTTTCCCTAATATTTCTTATTTAAACTCAGTTTGGTTTTGATTACTTTTCATAAAATGCCCTTTTTAATAAGGTCGATGTCCAGACTTATGCTCAAAGTTTGGATGTCCCTTATGTACTTTGACACATTGGTGTTATATGAAACTTACCTTTAAAATGAGTTTTTAACTAAAAGCAACTCCTTGCATCACTAATGGTGATCAAGGGAATGTTGGTATCTTTGGAGTCTTTTTACATCAAATGAATTTACAAAGTGTACTCGTTTTTAAGTTTCAAGGAAAATGATTCTAAAAAGGTTCGTGGGCTTTTCTCTTAAAAATCCATCTCTACTCCTCTTATTTCGACATCTGATAAAACGAAAAGGCGTAAAATTCACCATGCATCATGGCATCTATGGATCGGTGCTACCCTTCAAGGAGCTTGAATCCTATATGGATTCTTAATCCCAAAGGGCAAAAAGCCTCGTAGACAGGTTCGCCGTCAGAGACTACTAAAGCGTGCACACTCTAACTAGATCCTCTAAAACATCCATAGGGTGAAATAGGTTCGTATGGAGTTCACATAATTGCTTGTTATGGGGTTCATAGCACCATAATATCTGAATATAGGTACCCTCATGCATCATGTGCACTAAGCTAAAGACTTAGTAATTGATTGAATAGTTGGCCATACATTACATGCATCTTGGACGACTAACCCTTAATGAAACTTGATTGTGCTCATGATGTTATACTATTTGCCTGATTATTGTATACTTGCAGTTAGAACATGTTATGCACCATATTTTCCTGACATGATGCTTGCTTACATGAATTGATGAATGATTAGACTAAAGGACCATTTATTGTACCAACATATTTTATTCGTCTGCTAATGTTTTTTGGATCACAGATGGATTAATAATAATCGTAGTATTGCCCAGGTTATGCTTATTTTTATGCATTTATGTGGGTCACTGCTAATGATAGTGGCATACCCATTTATACTCCCTTAATATGTTGTCTTATTTGTGTTTGTTATCTCACCACCTTCTTGTTTCTATTTCTTGGCTATGACCCTGCTTGTCACCAAGCAGAGGATGGACAGGTGCCGTCATATATGGATCACCCTAGGGGATGGAACATGGCAAGTAGCCAGATGGAGGAAACTACTAAAGCATCTTCTCAGGAAAAGTAACTTTTTGGCACGTTCACATTAACAGTAATGATCCCAGCCAGGCGACTCTAGTGGTGTATGATTTACATTTGTCCATGTTAGTAGACAGTAGAACTTACCAGTTTCATGCCCCTACCCCTTCCTCTTCTATATCCTCTACCGGCTCGGCATCGAAAGAGCCTATGATTAGAGATAGAGGGAAAGTCGCAGTGATCCTAACGGTCACTGCTACAGCAATAAGATAGAGTAGAGGCTATGCCCCTGATGGGCAACATGGCCCTCCGGCCATTAGGCCTAAGGGTAGCGAGACTCAAATAATTGCTAGGAAGGCAACACTTTCGCTTATGCCTCCCTTTTCTTAGACTGGTGGGTCCTCAAGAGCCCCCTAGGACACTGCTGAGTATGCAGCCTAGATGGGTGAAGGTTAGGATGGTAGTGAGAGTGATAAGGACTCCTCTAGTGACTCCCCTAATAATAGTGTGACTCTAGCACATCTTACCTTGTGAGTCAAGGTAGTCACCCTCCTAGCCAGTAGAGCTAGTGATGGGGTTAATTAGCGGTGCCTATAAGTCTTGTGTTCTAATATTGTTGGGTTAGGATTTTCTAGTTTCATTTGGATAATTGTAATCTTATTTCTGGTATGTACCTTAGGATCTGTAAACTTGTTACAACTTATTTTCTATTTGGATTCATGCATGGAACCTTCTCATTGATGGCATTTAAGATTTCTGTATTTCCCCACTCCTAATACACCGTATTCAATTGCTATCATGTACTGACGAAAAGGAGCATTATGTTTTAAAGTATTTATTTTATGTTTTCAATTTTTTGAGTTATGTACTTGCCTACTCGAACATGCTAATGTCTCACACACATAATTAAGGAATATACATATACATACATACATACATACATATATATATATATATATATATATATATATAAGGCAATGCCTCATGATTTGAGAAAATATATATTATGATGTTAAGTTGTGAAAACCTTAGCTTTCATCGAATTAATGATGTATTTTCTATGATTTAAAAGGACGAACATGCTAGTTATGGATAGTTCCATTATATAAATTATGTTTAATAAAATTAGTTTGCAAGCAAGAACTACCTTTATAAGTATTTTATTAAGTTGAAATTATTGCTGTAATAAGCTATAATTACTATAGCAACTGTTTTTATGATATATGAGTAATAAATATACCTTTTTTCTTCATAACTTTGATATTTATTGGAGTTTTAAACTAAGTTAATTACTTTGAGAATTTAAAACTTAGTTTAAAACTCCAATAAATATCATAAGCTATGAAAAAGGGTATATTTATTACTCATATATCATGATGCTATAATAATTTTAGCTTACTACAGCAATAATTTCAACTCAATAAAATACTTAAAAAGGTAGTTCTTGCTTGAAAATTAAATTTATTAAACATAATTTATATAACGAAACTATTCATAACTAGCATTTTCGTCCTTTTAAATCATAGAAAACACATCATTAATTCAGTGAAAGCTAAGGTTTTAACAACTTAACACCATAATATATTTTTCTCAAATCATGAGGCATTGCTCTCTCTCTCTCTCTCTCTCTCTCTCTCTCTCTCTCTCTCTCTCTCTCTATATATATATATATATATATATATATATATGAAAAGAATCCTTAATTTAAAAGTATGAAGATATTTTAAAGAAAGCCTTTGTATCCAAATATATTGATCCAAATAGGTAGTTTAAACTAAGCTAGATATAGATATATGTATAAAAGAAAACATAGTAATTACAACCCCATTTATACTTCTCAAAATCAAAACAAAGTCATGTTTGTGAAAACATATAGCCAATGCCATATATGTCGAGATATGCACCTATATGAGCTTGTGATGGCACAAGCTCTAACAACAAACAAGTACTTGTCCCATAATAGGGCACAAGGCACTTGGTCAGGGTTATCTACTTAGGGTTAAAACTTAGGATGTTACATTTAATATAATGATTCATGATACATCTTGAATATCTCATGAGCTCAACAAGCATAAAATATTAAAATATATAAATATATCAATATATATATATATATATATATATATATATATATATATATATATATATATATATATATATCACATTTGACACTATAACCAAAACAAACTCAAAAATTTTGTTAACAATCCACACAATCCTTGGTATCGAATTGCCTAAACCTTGCGCTATGTCGTAAATGACAATTGTCTATATAACAACTTTATCTTATTCCTTTCAAAAGTCAAATTCAGATAAATCACATTTCAGACAACTCATGGAGGCATTGTCTCATAACAAGAATGAGATTTTCTCCTTCAAGAAGCAAACAAATTATATACAAATTATAAACACTTTTATCCAAAAAAAGTAGAAAAATGAAAAGAATCAAATTTTCATAATAACAAAACATGATTAGAAGCCTCTATATCATTAAGATTTCTACTTCTCTACACTAATTATTCTTTAACAAGGAATAGAAAAGACCTTCTCAACCAAATCTAATTGCATTTAAACCATATTTAAATCAATCCAGTTTCCAAAGAAAGTGTTTTAACCTTCTATCAACCTTTTATACTTAGTCCCCCCCCCCCCCTAGTCAATACATTGTAAGTCTCACTTCTTCATTTGTCTGTTCTTCCTAAGACTCATTGCTCCTAGCAATTTTACACCAAGGTTCCTAAATTGTAGTTGGATCCATTTCGCAATATGGCCTCAAACCCACAATCTTACAAATTTATAATATATCTTAACACCAGTAACATTTGTTATGGTAGGCAAAAAATACAACCACCCCTAATAGTCGTAATAGTTGACTAGTTGAAGAATCATGAAAACAGAAAGAAATTCATTTTTTTTTTTGTGTGAGAGAGAGAGAGGTGGGGAGAGAGATGAGTACTATGAATAAGTGGAAAGTGATTTATATAGTTTGCATTTAAAATTCAACATTAAAATTTGAAAATTAAAATCTAGTTTTAAATTTTAACAATGTCAAAACCTACAATTAACAACCAAACCAAACAAGGGCCTTATGTAAGTGTCAATGGATGCTGAGATTATTTCAACTAATAATACAAAAAATAAAAATTTTAATTCTTCAAAATTTGTCCTATAAAGTTCTCATGCTTGCAATCATTTAAAGGTTTGGCTAAATAACATTTTTGGTCTCCTTATTTTTTTCAATCCGCAATTTTGATCTTTCTTTTTTTTTAAAGACATTTAGTCTCCTTATTTTTAAAAATTTGCAATCTTGATCCTCCTAATTTTTTTAGAGACATTTAGTACCTCTATTTTTAAAAATCTGCAATTTTGGTCCCACTATCAAATCTCGTGTTGACCATTAGTAGTTTAATATTGACTCTGACGTGTCAACGTTGACTATGACTCTGACACATCAAAGTCAATGTTAAATAACTAATAGTCAACGCAAGAGATTTGATAACAAGACCAAAATTATGGATTTTTAAAAATAGAGAGATTAAATGTCTCTATAAAAAATAGGAAGACCAAAATTATGGATTAGGAAAAATAGGGAAACAAAAATGTAATTTATCCTAAAGGTTTTGTAATATTACATATCACGCAGAACTGACGGTTTAAAATTTAAAAGAATACAATTGGAAAGGTCTTTAATTAGTTGAATGTTTAGTTTAAATTAATAATCTCTCATCAAACTTGTGAGTACATATCAAAAGCCAGAGTTAGTCATTTACTTTTAGAAAATCAACCAATCACATATGTTTCAATCATAATTTAATCCATTTAAATTTAATCTAAGTTTAACCTAATAATTCACCGGATTCAAACCTGATCTTGAAATGCACAAGCATGTCACAATGTGAGTATTGCTGCGTTAGAGAGTGGTGTTCTTTATTTCATCTCTCTTCTGAAGTTTGTTGTGAATCATGACAATCATCATGCAAATTAAGTTTAATTCATAACAACGTCTCATGCATTCCTTGCCTCCATACTTGTGTTACCTTTAAACCCATCTCCTCCATTCTCTCTTTCCTGGCAAAGAGTGTTTGCTGAACATAGTTATCTGAGGCTGCATAAGACACCTCCCTCTGTCCTTGTCTTAAAACTTGACATTTTCATTTTTCTTTCATATGCATTTTTAAATCCCTTGAATCCTTTGTGATCTTGGATTAATAGATAAGATGGTGAGGTCTCCTTGTGAAAAAATCAATGTCAAAAGGGGTGTATGGACTACAGAAGAAAATACGAAGAAGCTTGCATTTGGCTCCAAGCACGGATCTGGTAACTGGGCTTCTGTCCCCAAAAAAACAAGTTAGAGATTTTGTTTAAAACTTACAAGTTAATGGAATTTATATATCTCAATTTTGAACTACTTAACTAAAAATTTTGCATCTGGGGCCATTAACACAGGGCTCAAGAGGTGTGGAAAGAGTTGTAGGCTTAGGTGGACTAACTGCTTCAGGCCTGATCTTAAGCACGATAATTTCACAATCCAAGAAGAAGATCTAATCATTAAACTTCACGCAGCCATAGGCAGCAGGTGAATAGTGTGGCCTAATTCTTCAACTAGGTCTTGCTTCCTCCACTTTTGGATTATTTTGTGACTGAATGCAGCCCCCTCTATGACCATGTATTGTTGTAGACATCTAGCCCTTGCTTTCTCGTTATTTGGTTGCATATATGCAAATAAATAGATCAAATGATTTCGCTAAAGTTTCTTTGTCAATGTTCCATCTCTAGCCATAATCTCCTGTAGGTATTGCTCTCTTATTTCTCTCATAATTGTTCTGTGAGCACCCAATGATGTTACACATTTCTACTAGCAAAATATAACATCTATTTTTTTTATATCCCAAGTTCATGGCAAATATAATAGCTGACTTTTTCATGTTTAGGGCATTAGAATGGTGGTAGTCTTAATATCTATGTGGCAGGTGGTCTATAATAGCCCAACAACTTCCTGGGAGAACAGACAATGATGTAAAGAACTACTGGAACGCAAAGCTGAAAAAGAAGCTCTCTCAAATGGGGATTGACCCTGTTACCCACAAGCCCTTCTCTAAACTCATTGCTGACTATGGAAACATTGGGGATTGCAAGAAACCAAGTACCCGAATTGGGTCTATCAATAAAGACTTCAAGAATGCCATGATGTTAAAACCAGAGCCCCATCAAACCCTGCCCCAACGATTTACAAACATCAATGACCAACCAAACCTACCACCAACATCCCCCCCCAAAATGGAAACAACTGGAAATAACTTTTTGTTTAATAGAAGTCATCATAGTGATAACCACTCAATGAATCTTGCCCAGTTCCAAGCCATACCAATGGTTTCAGATGCCTCAAATTGCATAGACTTTGAGAATGAGACCATCCCAGCATGTGTGTTTGGGGAAGACTGTTTGTCAAAAACTTCATCACCATCTACTCCTTCTACTTGTTCCACTTCAGCTTTTAGTTGGAATGACTTCCTTCTAGAAGATGCTTTTACTCCACCTGCTGATAACCAAGAACAAGACATCGTGGTCTCAAAGGACTTGGTGAGCCAAATAGAGAATGTGACCAGACAAAGTTGGAACAAGAAAGAGGTCAAGTCACAGCAAGCCTCAAGTAGTGACTTCCAATTTTCACCATCCTCTGACATTTCGTTCATAGAAGCCATGCTTGATCAAGAAAATGAGATGTTTCTAAGTTTTCCTCACCTTATGGAGGAACCGTCCAATTTTAGTTAAACTTTGAAATAATAATTTCGCAATGACGTAATATAGCTGGTTTATTAGCAATGTTATTGTTGTTGTTCCTTCATGCCTTCAAGACAATCATCATATATATCATCAATCAAAATAAAATAAAATATATATATATATATATATATATATATATCAAGCGTGAGCACGAATCTTCTTCCACTGAGAGCTAAATTGTCAATGAAGTTTGTTGGCTTATGTTTGTAAAACACACGGAACAATTCAATGCTATCAAATCAATCACTATCTAGAATAACAAATGAGAAATCTAACTAAATTCTGCAATTAATAACTAATAAAGTCTATAGTTTGAAATTACCTTTTTTTTATGTTAAATATAATCGAGATAGTTTATGATTTTTAAGAACATAAATTCATATAAAAAAAACTACATAAATAAATATGACGTCTATTATTTTTACTTTTAAAATCTCAAAATGTTAGGTTCGTAGCCATTGAGAATGCAATATACCAACTAATTGCGGCTAGGTTGCATTGCTATGGATCTCTCAATTCTGTCGTGAATGTCAATTGACAACGGAATAAAATACGGTACAAAATGCGTAAAAAAAAAATGGAATGAAATGTAACAAATTAAAAGTGATAAATTTTAATTCTATTAAAAAGCTACAATCAAGAAAAAAACAATATTCAATGCAAGATCTTTATTTTGGAATTTAACTCTTCTAAACTAAATAAATTTAAAACATGACAAATTGAAGACCTTTCTAGCATTGATTTGAATTAAAGTATCTTATAAATTTAACTCAATCTAAATTAATAGTACATAAGTCTTTATTTTATCATTTTACAAAGGAAAATACTATTTAGTACGAAACGGTTTTTGTATTATTGCACTTACGAGTGATTTCTGTCGAGATTTATTTATATATTTTAAATTTTTTTAATTAATATTTATTTAATAAAAGAGCATTGGTCCACATTGGTGATTCGTGTGTTCCGTGCCATGTCTTTTTGTAATGAATAGCATTACTGTTTTACAAATCCTCCCACTTTAGATGAGTTAAATATGTTATTTTATTATCTCAGTATGCTAAATACTGCTACTAATGGGCTTTTTTACCCCGTTGGGTATGTTGAAAATGAAATTTTCGTGTTAAAAAGTTGTCTTTTATAATAATCTTATTTATCTTAAGAGAATTGTTTTCCATAAAGAATATATGTGATCTTGTATAAAAATAAATAAAATCTCCATGCTAGGGTAACTTTAAATGAAATTACCTACATGGTCTAAGTCGTAGATGAAGAAGTAGATTCCAAAAGTCTAGGCCCTTAGGATAACATGTACAACTTATACATACATAGAGACACATGTAATAATCGCTCACACACGTGTAATAAATTTATAGTTTATAATTTTTATATTATTATAATTTTTAATATATTTCTCAATTATTTTTTAATTTTACAAAGATATATGTTAATAGATATGTATATAAACTATACCAAAAAAAATATGTATATAAATATTTAAAAATATATAAAAAATAATAATGAATATTAAGATATATTCTAGTAAGTTCACAATCACACGTGTATTATGTCATTTTGATTTTTATAAATGTGAGTTAAGGGAAAAATATATGGAAAAATGTTGTTGAATTCGTTGTCCAAAACATAATTACGTATTGCAACAGATTATGTTAGTATGATTGCATTGCAATTGTCTGTCTCTTTTATTTTTCAATATCATTCATCTCTTCTACTATGCTTGCTTTGCATCATTATTACTGCAATCTATGTTTATAAAGTTTTAGGAGCCTCACATTAAGAATATCTCACTTCTATTATATTAGATATTGATTCTCAATTGCACATGTGATTCAATTTTTTTTATTTTTAAAATAGGAAATTTACACTTTTAATTGTGAGATATTGATTTCAATTGCCCAAATAAAACATTTTATCATGATACTAATACTTAATTATGAATAATATAGTGGACTATAGTCTGGACTGTGATTTTTGGAACATAATGAAACAATCCTTTGTATGTTTATTTGCAATATTAAATATGAGGTACTGTTTAAATTAATTTTGATTTTAATTTCATTTTAAGTAAGAAAATTCTTTAAAATTTGATTTTATATCAGATATTAATTCCTAATTGTACATGTGATTCGATTCTTTGTTTTTTCAAAGTATGAAATTCTGCACATTTAATTATCAGATATTGATCTCAACTGCCTAATTAAAACATATTAGCTTGACAATGGACATGTGTTTCATTAATTTTTGTCCCATGCCAAAACCTTTCAATTAAATTGACACTACTATTTAATTTTGAATATGTATATAATAAACAATTGTCTTGACTGTGATTTTTGGAGCATATTGAAATAATCATTTGTGTGTATATTTTACAGTATCAAGTATGAGGTATTTTTTATTACTTTTTATTTTAATTGCATTTTAAATAAGAAAGTTTTTAAATTTTTATTTCAAATAAGGTTGATTCCTACTTACACATGTTATTCAATTCTTTCATTCTTTTTTTTTTTTTTAAGATAGGGAGTTTTGCTCATTTAATTAAAATAACATAATAGTATATCCTTATTTATAAAGAATCATGGGAAAGCAAACCTAATATCGCGTTGCACTGAATGTCTAACAAATTTTTTTTTCTAGAATAGTAGCCATTGTCATGGCACAACATTCCTTTTCTATTACTTTCCAACAACCTCTATTAAACATGTTTTCCAGATACGTCAAATAGTATTCATTCCATGATGTTCCTTTTGGTATAAATTAATCAATGTTTGAAAACTCTTTTTCGATGCCATTATAGTTTGACACATGGGAACGTTTTTCCAACTTATTGTTGGCATCTCACCAATCTCCCTTTGGAGATTATCATTTTACACTTCCATTTGACATTAGGCAAATATTGATAGTGATGAAAATGATAACAATAATAATAATGGTGATGATAATCAACCAACACCTTACCACAATGACAAAGAACATCATGTGGTGGCATCGAAACATGAGGTTCTTAAGCACAACAATTAGATCAACCACAAAAGGCTCAATCTCCACATAATAGACAACGAACTTTGTGTATAACTCACTAAAACATTTTTTTGCACAATAATATTTTATTTTAATAATTTTTTTAATTATTTGGTCTAATAAATTTCTCCCTTTACATCAATCAACTCTTGTATTATAAATTTGACTAATCACTTTTGAGAGTGTTGGCCTCAAATGCAATTGGATCAGTCGTGTGAATGACTAATAACCAACACAATGATTTCCTTTAGGTGATTTGTTTAAAGAGGGGACTTTATTCCTCAATATAGGTTCCCAGTCCACTCCAAAGAGCTTTTTGGCAGTCGTGTGACTAAAAGAGGATATGTTATGCTATTCTTAGTTGAAATGCGGTAAAGAAGTGTAGTAAACAATTGCATTTGTAAAGAAAAGTTGTAAATAAAGTGATAAACGATTGAAAAGATAAATTTTGATTGATTTGGTCAAAGACCTAATTTACATCTCAATTTTGCTATTTATAATGTTTGTAGGAGGCATCTAGCATGAACCATTTTTTCCTACAAAATAATTACCCATTTCCCCACTTTTTTCCGACAATCATGGGCATGCATGTTTATCATAGGTAATTGACATGGAAATTGCTCTCAAATCACTTCCGCATTCTGGATTTGAGTTCTCACACCCCTATCTTAATTTTTGGTTGTCTCAAGCCAATTTTGGGAGTGCTCTAGGCCCAATTGTGCTTAGCCCAGTTAGTCGTTTTGGCCCAACTAATTTTAGCGCCAACAAAGTAAGACTTTCACTCTCATTACTATTTCAATTGACTCACTTTTTACATTCTTTTTCTTTCCTCATTACACAATGATCTTTACACACAACTTATGAGAGTTAGATTGATTTTTAAAATTTTACAATTTTTTAAAATTTAAATTATCGTTATTACGAATATGTTATTATCTTTAAATTTAAATTATATCAAATTTTATTTTAAATGATAACAATGTATTATCAGTATGTTGTTATTTTCAAATTCAAATTAAATTCCATTTTATATTAAAATCTAACAAATCCTATTATTTGTAAATTATTATTGTTATAATTATGTTATTATTTTTAAATTTAAATCAAATTAAATGTTATTTTATATTAATTCAATTTATTGGAAAAATATAACAAAGTAATTTTAATTTATATAATTATATATAAAAATATTTATCTAATACATTAGCAATAATTAAAATGCTAGTTTATATAATATTAATTAATATCAATTTTACTATTTTGTAAAAGAAAAATAATAATACGGTAAGTCAATGTTGTCGTTGTGAACTTTCCATTTTATTTTTAAAAAGAAATAAGTCGATAATATCATTATCAACTTATCACTTTTTTTTATAAAGAAAAAGATAAATAAGGTAAAATAATTACATGATCGATTTAACAGAGTAGGTCATTAATTAAAAATTATCTTAAATATGATTTTTAAATAACAATTTTATTGGACGAAAAATACTATTTTAATTTTAATTTTGTCTCCTATAGTTTATAGTATAAGTAAATAATTTATGCATCAATAATATAAAGAGTTTTTACATTATCATTCATATACAAATTTTTATATATAGTATGTTTGTTGAGTTTTACAAGATGAGAAATGTCAATTACAGACTCTCTACTAGGAATGACAAAAAGCCATACTTGCATATATTCATAGATAAAATCCGTCACAAATAAAAAATGGATAGTCTTAGTGGTATGAGTACCTACAGATAGTTTAAGAGGGTATATTTGTTGCCCATTTATTAATGGGGCAGACGCATGTATCATGGTACCTGTGCCCATAAATACCTGCTACCCACTATTGTAATTTACTTAAATATTGTTATATATTAATATAGATAAAAGTACACAGAATTTGCTCTAATTTTTCAAAATGACTATTCATTATGAAAGAAATCTTATACAATTATATTACAAGAGAAAAATGACATAAATTTGTGAGCCTTTAAACTATATATTTTTTTAGGAAAATTGTTAGAATAATTAAAATTTATAGTTAAAGTGATTATTTTAAATAGTACCTCTTTAATTTATAAATCCAAAGTAATATTTGCAGTACCTTATGGTTGTCCACAGTACACAAAAATAATTTTGTTGATTTTTTTATTTTTTTTAAGAAGTATCCATGAATATCTATGGATACCTCCATGCAAAAACAGGGTGGGGCACGAGATAGGTTTCAATCTAGTGGGCAGGTGGCGAGTATCTACTATCTATGTTCGTCCCGCCCCGTTGCCATCCCCACTCTTTACCATTGGATAAAATTTATTAGAAATCATAAAATTGTGTGAGTCTCATTCCTTGTTTAATGAATCATTCATGATTTTGTGGTTTTGTAATTTTTAATAAATTTTATTCAATAAGAAAGAGTGTGTTTCTAGCACTTATTGAAAACTATACAATTATGAGTGAGATTCATTAAATAAAAGGTGAGATTCCCAATTTTGTGATTTTCAATAAATATCTTTCTAATAGTAAAGAGTCTATTTAAAAGAGTATATTAAGGAATGTGAGCTAACATTTTTCTTCATAACAAGAGAAATCTCTAACATATTACTTTGAACACATTCTTTATTGTTGACTGAAATTTTTTTGGAATCACAAATTTTTGGGTCTTACTTCTTTTTAATTAATCTCACTCCAAATTGTAAAATTTCTAATAAATTTTAACCAATAATAGAGAGTATGTTAAAAGAAGTGTGTTAGAGAGTGTGTTACTAACACTTTCCTTAAAATAATTACTTTAGAAGTCATATTGAATTTCTGATTAGTTGATAGTATAAAATTTTTATATTAAGTACTCTCATACAATAAACACTACTACCTTTGATTCTATACATGAGACTTTTTAACTAACTCACGAGAATTAAAAAATTTAGTTAATTTAGTTAACAATATTAAATTTGTTAATAATTTGTATTATTTTTTTAAAATTATTCTCAAATTATTTAAATTCATCATCTCACAATTTTTACCTAATTAATTAATGTGCAAGTAGTCATTTTCATCAATCTTCCCAAAAAAGAGAAAGGGTTATCTTATTAATTCAGAACATGTATTATTTATTGACTTAAAAATTATAAAATGAATAAGAGTATTTTTGTCAAAAATAATTAATGTAATAGATAATTTGAAAGAAATTTTATAAAAAAAGACAAACAAATTTCTAAAAAAATCCTTATATATGGGTGTTTTTTTTTTAATTTTGCGGGGTTACAACATTAAAAAAACGATGAAATGATTTGGAAAAAAAAAATCATGCATGTAGAATTTAAGTTAATTTTTCTTACATACAAGGGATGAAATTGGAGATGAGTGCTGTTGCATAAGCAAAAATATATTTGAAAATTTTTAATTCTTTGTCTGTGGTAGGAAACCTATATAACAGCTCAATTTGTGCTGCGGAAGAATGAGTGAAAACAAAGAAGAGTCAAGAAGTATGGTGGCCATTTCGCTTTACAGAGGGAACCTTCACCGAGTACCGGACGTGCCTCGTCGATGGCCTATGCCAGCCCCCAAAATCTCTCTCAAAGACTTCAAATCCCTTCTCGCCCGTCGTTCCAAGGCACTCTCTCGCCTTCACGCCTCCAACCCTAACCCTACCCCTCTCTCCAACGGGTCCCATCCCGAACCACCCAACGTTACCGTCACTAACGGCGAAGGCCCGTCCACCGTCTCCCAAGAAGACGAAGATCGCAAAGAACCGCCACTCGTCGCCGTTAGTTCCGCGAAGAAACCGCTCGGTGGATCTGACTCGGAGAAACCGCAACTCGATTCCAAGAACGATGATGCTTTGGAGAAAAAACCGTCTGACGGTGTTGTCGCTTCAACGGAGAAACAGACTGAGCCGGTAACCGGTTTTCAAGTTATCGGAATTGTTATTATTGTTTTAAATCGCTTAATTTAACTGATTCTTGCGTCGTGTGCTGATAGCTGGCGTTGTTTGTTTGCGATTGCCACATGTTTGGTTTTTTGGCTAGGTCACTGACAATGTGGATCTGCTTAACGAAAAGGAGAAAAGGAAAAAGGAAATTGAGGACAAGTTGCAAGGGTTGAATGAAAATAAACATAATCTGGTGTTGGTGTTGAAGCAGGTAAAATGATTGTTTGCCGCTGAGAAATCCAAATGGTACGAAACAAAATTCGACGACATATAACGAAATTTGACAAAATATCAATGGTCCATGGTGATTTTGGTCAGACATTGAATTTGCTTTTCAATATTTAACTTATTATTATTCAATAACAAAGAGCCACGTTTCATTCGTGCTTTTTGGTGCAGAGGATTTGGTATTAATTGGCAAAGCTGTTTTGCGTTTGGGTGTTGTGTCCTATGTGCTTCCCTTGCATTTTCTAAAGAGAAATGCTAGCAACACATCCTTTAATGCACTCTTAGTAACACACTCTCTATTATTGGTTGAAATTTGCTAGAAATCACAAAATTGTGTGGGTCTAACTCCTTATTTAATAAACCTCACTCATAATTTTATAGTTTTTAATTAATTTTAACAAATGAGAGACAGTGTGTTGTGAGAAGCGCGTTAAAGAGTGTGTTGCTAGCACTCCTTGTTTATGAATGATATGTTGGGCTGTGTTAAATGGCAGATATTGAATGCGGAGGAGGAGTTAAAGAGACGAAGTAGTATGCAAGTGGTTGTGATGCGTGGTCCTTCTGTTCCACTTCAAGGGGATGGAACAAATGATACTGGTTCGATGATTAGGCATATGGCCCCAAGGTTGGGATCCGAGGGGAATCTTGTTGGTGATGTGGATGGTGGTGAAGGGGATGATTTTGCTAACCATACTATGCATTCTCGCCTTGTACTTCGGCCAAGTAGCATGTCGCCTTCTTCAGAGTCCCCTCTTCGGAGGACCCCTAGCGTTCAACAGAATGTGGTACTGTGTATTGGTCATTACTGTTAGTTCATGTTGTTGATGCATTTCGGTTTTTTTAACTGCCTTTTGGTTCCTTTTTTATGAGAGTTGGTTCTTTGATCGGTGTTGTTGGCATGAATGTGTGAAAATATATGTTGTAGGATGCATGTAGGAGGGTCAAGTTTGGCAAGCTAGTTAAAGTTATGTGTGTGGATATCTAATGATGTGTGGAATAAAGTTACTGTTCCATTGTTTGGTTATTTTATGATAAAGTGGGCGAAAAAGAAGTGGTTCCATGCATAGCCCTAAATTGGAGGGCAAGAATTGGATGGAAAGAATGGGAGTGCATTCTATCTGGTTCCGTTCTGTTCCATTCAATTTTAAACATTCCAAACAATCGAACCTACTATCCTTCCATTCCATTTCACTTCATTTCATCAATCTAACGCAGCCTAACTAAACCCAAATTACTCACTGAATGTCAAATGCTGTGCACCTGATTTAGCCCCACTAGTTGCAAACTCAGTTCCGGAAAGGGTTGAATTGATTACCAAAATATGCTGAATTTGTATAAATTGGAATTTACAGAGGCTAAATTGAATTTATGGTCATGTTTCATGTACTCTGTTGTCTACTAGTTTTGATTGTTATGATTCTAAAAACTTGCTTGTATTTGTGTAAAGTATGAACATACGTTTGCTGTTTTGTGTCATTGTCTAGGCTACATTTATGTCACTCAGCTTTACTTTAACTGTTCAATTCAATCTTCTCTTTCTCCTTTTTTAGCTGGTTACTAAGTCTAACAATAACTACCTTGATGCATATAAACTTACCTTTCTGCAAATGATATAGATTACACTTAAGTAGATTATGCTGTGTTCAACTAACAGATGAGTAAAGGTCAAGCTAGAAGGAGGAAACGCCTATAAATAGAATATTACCTTGAGTTGCCCTGTTTTCTCGTCATATACATGATATAGTATTGATGCTTAGTTGTTATTTTTTCTATGAAGATTTCACAACCTTCCAGAGCAAATTTGGGGGCTGCTGGTAGTCCATCGCGCTTTGCTCTCTCAGGTCATCAGGGAAATCCCATGAACCTACCTTCAGTGTCTCTGTCAGGAACTAGTTACATTGCATCATCCCCTTCCCCAGCAGCATCTGGTGGCACTTCTGTTTTCAGAGATGCTCGGCAGCCAAGTCCATGGAAGTAGAAGCTTTCTTCGTCTTCATTTTGACAATATTGGTGAGCTGTTATCATTCTCAATTTCTAAACACTGGTTTGATGTATATAATTTTCTGAATGAGCAATGCTAGGAAGACCTTTGTCTCTGTGTACTGAGAATTCTATGCATTTTTTGTTTCTTCAACTTGAGGGGAAAAAACTTGAAGGACTGCCTAGATTGAGCCATAGCGCCGGATTCTGTGTCTTGCTGTTTTCTTGAGCAGGATTTCCAGTTATATTATACTTGCCCTTTAAAAACATTGAAACATGATTGTTTTTGACTTAGCAGGTTTAAGCTGTCATTAGGAACATTACTGAAATGTCCATAGTTGTACATTTTATAAACGTCTTAATTCAGACATTTTTCTGAACAACTGAGCCAAGTGTTCTCTTGTATATATTTTGGGCCTCTCTTCCATCAACAAGTGCTCGGGGTTATAGTTATATGGGCTCTGTCCAACCCGTTTATGCTTTCATCAAATGTGCAGCAAAATGAGTTACTCCAGTTGGGTTGTTTTCTCTAATGGATACAGGTTATATAACTGAATCAGTAGTTAATTTCTTTTATTAAAACAAAGACCTCAAATGGTAAAGCATTTCTGTTCTCGTCATGTTTTAATTGTTAAAACATTCCTGTATAAGGGTATTATTTCAGTACTTTTTAAGGATGATTTTAGTTCTTTAAGGTTTTTTCTAACGAAAACAAGTATTTTTTTGAATTAAATAAATTTAGTTTTCTTGTCAATTTTCTTGTGATTAAAACTCTCAATCTTATATTCTATTTAAATAATTGATGGTTTATGATGAATTTAAGATATGAAATAATTTTGAAAGTTTAATAGTCATAAATTTAGCAAAATTTAATAGAATTCAAAGAATTAGTAGGATGTAAAATTAGAGCTTGAAGAGGGGGAAAAAGACCGAGTTTTTCTTATTTTGGTTGGAAATTGATATTTTGATTATGAGTTTGGAGCAAACGAAGTTTTGAAACAATTTAACATATTTTTACAAATTTTGTGTACATGAGACAATGAGAATTTTATGTATAAAATGAGAACTAGTGTTTAAATAAATACAAGGAAAGTGATAAAGAAATTTAATTGTAACAATTAAATTAGAAAGATTAAGCCCACTCAAAATTATTGAAAGAGTCAAAATTGCACATGAATTATAATAAAAAGGACCCCGGAAGTATATAAGCTTTCTTTTTTATTATCCCCCTTCCCCAGTTAGATATCTGTACTTGGCAATTACAGCACGTCTGATGCTCAAGAAAAAAAATGGTTTTTTTGGGGGGGGGTGGGTGTGTGGTTGGTTTACAATCTGACGTGATATGTAGAAATAAAGGCCGATATTCATAAAGTTTGTGTTAGTAGTTGTTCTCTGAAAAAAATATGTCATACATCTTCAATTCACAATGAAATAGGGTGCTTAGTGCTAAACCTCAAAAAGTCTACATAATGTTATCATTTACCAGTGCTAGGACCGTGCAATGTATGGATAAATTGTGAGAGTTGAGTGAAATACCATTTGTGTTTATATAAAAAGTAGGCTAAATTGTATTTTTAGTCTTCCTATAATTATTAATTTACAATTTAAGTCTTCCTTTTTTTTTAATTGCAGACATTTAGTCCTTCAATTTTAAAATAACGCAATTTTGATCCTGTCACTATTGACTATCCATGGTTAAACATTGACTGTTGATGTGGCTTATTGGTGATGACGTGAATTGTTGACATAACACTCTAATACTCACATGGCAAGTTCACGTGGACGCTAACATAGATCGCTAAAAAGGCAATAAAATATATGGTTTAAAAATAGTTAAATTGTAAGGATCAAAGAATAAAATCCATGACTTCTTGCACAAAGGAGGATTCTTAACTACTAAACCACTTAATATATTTTGTTTATAGTGTAAAACATATATTATATATAATATTACAACATGAGATAATTACAGATATTTTGCCTCCCGAGTATGATTAATGAATAATTTAATTTTTATTTAATATTAAATTTTTATTAATTAATTTAAAATGTAATGTAAGTATTATAATATTTTATTAAATAATATTACCACACAATCAGTTTTTCTTCGATTTCCCTTTTCACCCAATTTTCTTCTCACATCTCTATTTTTTTTTTCTATCACCCATTTATACTATATTATTTAACAAAATATTATAATAATTATATTATTTTCTAAATTAAAATAATAAAATTTAATATTAAGACAATAAATATTTAATATTAAATAAAGTTAATATTAAATTATATAAACTTATTAAATTATAAAAATTTATAAATTTAATTAAATAATTTATAAACTTATACATTAAATAAAATTATGTATATTGTAAATTAAATTAAATTAAATATTTAATCAAATTATATAATTTATAAATTACTATAATTTAATAAATTTATACAATTTATTAAATAAATAAGTATATATTTTAGAATACACAGAATACATAGCATTTTATTTAATTTATATAATTTAAATTGTAAATTAATAAATTATTGTAATTTAATAAATTTATACAATTTATTAAAAAATAAATATATAATTTAGAATATACAGAATACATAGAATTTAATTTATATAATTTAATTTATGAATTTATTAACTATTTAATAAAATTTATAAATTATTTAATAAATTTATAAAGTTTATAATTTAGTATATTTATATAATTTAATAGTAAATATTTTATCTTAATATTAAATTTATTATTTTAATTTAAAAAATAATTTTATTATTATTATTTTATTAAATAATATAGTATAAGTGGGGTGATAGAAAAATAATAGAGATGTGAGAAGAAAATTGGGTCAAAAAGGAAATAAAAGAAAAAGTGGGTGTATGTTTATATTATTTAATAAAATATTATAACACTTACATTATATTTTAAATTAAATAATAAAAATTTAATATCAAATAAAAATTAAATTCACACATTAATCATAGTGGGAGACACAATATGTGTGATTATCTCATGTAGTAGTATTATATGTAATAATACCATACAAACCAAAAAAGTTAATAGGTTTAGTGGTTAAGGATTTTTTTTTTTCATGCAAGAAGTCATGGGGTTCTATTCTAACAATTTTTCCATTTTCTAAACCATATATTTTATTGCCATGTCATTGTCACATTAGCAATTCATGTCAGCGTCCATTAGCATTAGAGTGTAGCAATCCACATTATCACCAATAACTCATGTCAATAGTCAATGTTTAACCATAGATGGTCAACTATGGACAGGACCAAAATTTCATAATTTTTAAAATTGGGAGACTAAATGTCCGCAATTAAAGAAAAAAAGGACCAAAATAAGAGATTGAAAATTATATGGGGATCAAAAGTGCAATTTAGCCTAAAAAGTATATTGACCTAAAAAATATATAGGTTAAAATAGAATTTTGGTCCTTTATCTAAATTTTGTATTTTAGTTTGGTACTTTAAGTTTAAAAAGTTTCTCTTTGATCTCTTAAAGTGTATCTGTTAAACCAAATTAGTTATTCCATTAGTTTATCACATTAACTCAATCAACTTGGTGACACGTGGCCAACTATGAGAGATGCCACGTTAGATGAATATTTGTCAAGTCAGCCAGAATTAACATTATTAGTGTCAAAAACTAATGGAAGGACCAATTTGGCCTAATAAAGACACTATAGGAGACCAAAATAAAATATTTTAAACTTAAGAGATCAAATTGAAACCAAAAATTTAGATAAAAGACTAAAATTCTATTTTAGACAAAACTATTTGATATTAGTTATATATTTTAAAATAAGCTCTTAATTAAGCATATCAACCCTAAAAAAAATATTGAGATTTTTATTTTATAAAATTATACTATGTGTGTAGAAATTAAGTGACAATATTTAAATATTTTCATTCGAAATTACAAATTTATAATCAACTTATTTGATATAAAATAAGTTAAGATCATCACTTAAATTTGTATAACTAATTTTAAATTGAAGTCCAACTAAAAAATGAAAGAAATCCTTAAAAAGGTAATAACCAATAAAAGTACTAAACATATTCAAAAATTGTATCATGAACTCAACTACATGAATCATTGAATCTCCTACATGAAAAAAAAAATCAATTATTGGCACAATAAATAATAAAATATGTTAATACAATATTCAATAATTTTGAGTGAGAAGACACTATAAATGCAAAAATAATTGAAATTAATACTAGAATAAATTAGAGAAAAAAATGCACACCCCAATTGACACAAAATTATCACTTTTAATACCATTTGCCATAGTGTTAGGACAAAAGGCAAATGAGAACCTTTAATTATTTTGATTACACTAAACAGAGTAATAAGTTTTTCAAAGTTAATAAATGCCTATCAACCAAAACAGACGATGACTGTGTTTTATGAAATAGACAAATTTACTTTTATTTTTTTTATTACTATATTATAGTTGGCTATCATGTTAAATTATCAAAAAAAAATCTGAATATTGTCTTAAATTTTATCTTATTTAAAATATTTTTTAAAAAAATCTATTTTTATTAAAATTTTTGAGTTCGATGACTTAAACTTTGTTTGGAATATAGGAAGAAAGAAAACTCTAAAAGAAAACACATCTCAAGACATTTTCTTTAATTTGAATTTGCCAAAAAAGTAACATTAAAAGACAAATAAATGTGAGATTCACATTAATTTTTTTTGTCTTCTCAATAATAGAGAGAATAAAAACGAAAAAAAAAAAGAGAGGAAAAACACGCAATGATAAATATATTCTTATTGTAATTACATTTCATTATATTATAAAAGTATAAACATAATTTAACATGTCTATTATTTTATTTTGATTTCTTTTCACCTTTTCTTCTTTATTTAAGAAGAGAAAATTCTTTTATTTTTTATTTTTTTTCTCTTTGCATCCAATAAAATGTTAAACTTGAAACAATACCTTAATCTTCAGAGTGGGTCAAATGTTGATCTGATAGCTTGAATTTCTGATAAATTCTCTAGTCAATTTATATAATTATGATTCAAATTTTTTTTTTTATACTTTTTATTGTATCCCTACATTCATATGTGAGAAAATAGTCTATGTACTGATAGTGTAAAGAATTTTTGCACTGTCATCCAATCACAAATAAAGATGTGTGGTAAGTTTAAGGTCTTTTACAATAACTACCTTAAAAAGTTATACCTATCATAATTTATAATTAATTGATAGTGTAAAATTTTGGTTAAGTTATTGAGTAGGTCCCTGAACTTTTAGGTAATTTTTAATTAGGTCCCAGTACTATTTTTTTTAATTAAGTCCATAATCTCTTAATTTTTTGTAATTTGATCCCTTGGGTTAACTTTCATATGATTGTTGTTTGTGAAGTTAACCCTAGGGAACAAATTAAAAAAAAAATTAAGAGAAAAAGGACTCAATAAAAAAAAATAGTACAAGGACCTAATTAAAAATTATCTAAAAGTTCAGGGACTTACTCAATAGTTTAACCTTTAATTTACTAACATTATGTTAGTCTAGTAAGGTCTTGGGTTTGAGTTTTGTGAATGAAAAAAGGTGGTTGGGAGAAGAGACCTCTGTAAAAGTGGTTAGCCAAATTCTCCGCCATATATTAGTTATTGACAAAACAGTAAATTGTTGGAACCAAAGGTGTATGAAGTGTCTAGTCCCTCAAAATTTGAAGATAACAATAACTTACTAAGTTTTAAGTCTCTGTTATAAAAAGGCTCTTTAAGCGTCCAACGCATGTTTAATATCAAGGCGTCTAACATGCTAGTTTTTAGCAAGCATTTAATGGACTTGTGTATGATGATCGTCCAGATGTAAGTCTCTTTAACAACTATGTTTTAAAAGCTTGTTTGAACTCTGTGTTTTCACAAAAAGACCTTGAGACTAATGTTTTAGCTCTAAGAGTGATCTAACGTTTAAATATCTTAGCATTAAATGAAAGTCAGATATATGTTAGTTTATAAGGGTAGTGTTGTAGAAAAAAGAAGTCAATCTATCAAGTTGGCAAGCCGAATAAAGAATGTTCAGAAAAGCAACTTTCTAACACAGTACCGCACCTTTCATTTTAGTGCAAGAACAAAAGTCACTTTTTCTAACCCTACTGCAATCTTGATATATGCGTACACGTTCCTCTCTTGAAGATTGAAACTGGAAGTTTCAACGGCTACTTTCTAAAGGCCATATTGAAATAGAAAAAGTGCACAAAAAAGGGAGGGTTGAATTGTACGTTTAAAAACTTTTTTGAAATAATGTAAATAAGTATGAAAAACGTTTTCAAGGTTAAGGATAGAGAGAAAGATAACACATAAAGTTTTTATACCGGTTCACTCAACCTGAGTTACGTCCAGTCCCTTCACCCAGAAGGTATTTACTAACCAACCTTAGGTTACAAGTATTGTTCGCAGCCTCTTCAGGATTTACAATGCAATCACCCTAGATTGTTTAACCAAGTATTCTTTTACATTAAGCCTCTTTAGGCTTTCACAACACAATAAGTGTTTATACAAAGGTATCAACTCACGTAGTGAGGATTTGAAAGATAAAGCTCAAAACACTCTGAAAATCTTTACAAGATTTTTGCTATCGTCCACTGGATGCTTCTTTCAAATGTACAGAATATTTTTTATGCTCGCTAAGATATTCACATGGCACATATTGCAGTTCTCTTGTTTTCCTTTTTTTTTCGTCTCTTCCTTGGTGCATATATATAGTCTTTAGGGAAAAGATCCGTTGTAGAAGACTTTGACTTCATTATGCAAGGAGGGGTGTGCAAACTATCCTATCAGAGTGATTAGACGCGGTAGCTTTTAGACTTGCACTAAAACAGAAGGTGCAGGACTATGCTAGCGGTTTGCTTTTCTGAACATTCTTCATTCGGCATGGCAACTTAATAAGTTGACTTGCTTTATCTGTTTTGCTGTGCTCTTGCACTAGAATGATTCTGATAATATTTAATGCTTCAAACAATTTGAACGTTAGTTCATAAGAGTGGTAATATGTTAGTTTTGAGGAAAACTATCATAAATAAATTGGACGTTTGAAATAAAACTTAGCCATTTGAATATTTGTCGTTGGAAGCTTGTATCTGATATTTGAATTTGTTCTTCGGATGGTCATCTTAAGTAGTTCACTAGACGGTCCTTTTATAGCGAGTCTTCTGGACGGTTTTCTTTAACACGTCTACTGGACGGTCTTCTTTGACACGTCTACTGGACGATCCACAAAAAGAAGCTTGTTTGCTGTGATAAGGTTAGTCCTTTGGCAGAAACTTGAACATTAATAAGTTTGTTATCTTCAAAACTTTGAGAGTTTAGACGCTTCTACGTCTTTGGTTCCAACATATATATATATCAGCTCAGAAAAGAAGAGAAAAGATGAAGAACTTTGACAAGCCTTGAATTCTCTAGATGACTTTGAAAAATCTTTAAACTCTTTGTAGAAAAATTTCTCGTACTGCTCTTAAATTTTCATATTCTCACGTGAGTTAATTTGTTTTAACAACTGTTTTACATTATGAAAGCCTGGAGGGACTTAGTGATAAAAAATACTTGGGTAGTTAAGCGATCTGGGTGGATTGCTTTGTAAAGCTTGAAAAGGCGGAGAACAATACTTGTTTGTAACCTAAGGTTGGTTAGTTGAACACCTTTAGGACGAAAGGACTGGACGTAGCTCAAGTTGAATGAGCCAGTATAAAATCTTGTGTGTTTTTCTTCTCTTATCTGTATATACACTTAGTTTATTTGATCTCTTAACTCAATCTAAATTGCTTAAAAAGTGTTTTGAACACACAATTCAACTCCCCCTTCTTGTGCGTTCCTTGTTCTTTCTTAAATACTTCGCACCTATAGTATGATAACAAAAAAAATATTTAAGCTATTTCTTCAATAATTAAGTTTGCTTCCTTTTGTTTATAAAGTAGGGATTTTTGGTGCTTTATAAAGTGAAAACTTAATTTAAAATAACCAAATCGTCTATTCGTAGACTATTTAGAATAAAAAAAATATAACACGTAAAAATAAAAAAAAATATGTGCATTACTAAGATATAGCCTTTGTATAAACACTATTTATATAATTTGATAAACTTAATTAATTAACAAAAAATATCACATGATACAAAAAATTATATAATCATTTAATATAAAATAATATTATATTTATTATTAATTTATTGTATAAATTATGTCTGTGGTAGTATTTCACCCTGTTTCAATTTAAAGGCCCTAAAGCACACAATTAGCGTTCATCAGTCGCTTTGACGCTAGGGTCAAGTCAATGTTCAGCTCCCTGTAATTTTTGCCATATATATAACAATAGCGCTAAAATTAAAGAAAATATATGTGCATTACTGAGATATAGCCTTTGTATACCAACATATAATTGGTCTGAGTAGTATTGGGCTTGGATCCCTTAAGCAAGGTCTTGGGTTCAAGTCTTGTAAATGGAAAAAAAAAAAGTGATTGGGAGGGAAAATCCCATTAAAGGTGGTCAGCTAGGTTCCTCGATGGAGATTATTCACTGGCAAAGCTGGTGTATACTTACACCTACAACATGGTTATATAAAAAAAAAAGATATAACTTTTGTATAAGCATTATTTATATAATTTGATAAATTTAATTAATTAATAAAAAATATCACGTGATACAAAAATTTATATAATCATTTAATATTAAATAATATTATATTTATTATTAATGTATTTAATTTATTGTATATAAAGTATGTCTATGTGAGTATTCCACCATGGTTCATTCAAAGGTTCCACAAAGCACACAATTCATCGATAGCTTGACTCCAAAGTCAAGTCATGCTCAGGTCTTTGAAATTTTAGTCACATAATAAACAACATTTGTGAATATTAAGAGCTGCTTTCTGTTGTATATAATTGGTATTTCAAAAGACATAAGTCCCACATTGCTTGGTTTGGTTGTCTATCAAGTGTTTATATACCAAAATGTGATAAGAGCTTTCAAAGTGGCTAGTAAAGAAGAGAAGGCTCGCGCGCATGAGAATGGGCCTCGAAGGCCTGTTGCAATGCAAATCTATTGATTTACCCCCACCCCTGCGTGTGCGAGTATAGGCCTAAATTATCTTTTTAGCTTCGAATTTGTTTAACTATCTTTTTAACATTTAAATTTAAATTTCAAGTGACCTTATTTGGAGATTAGTGTTTTTATGACCTTTTTTTTTTACTGGACCTTGTTTGGAAAATCAAGAGTTTTATAACGTTTTTTACACATTAATTACAAATTTAATCTGTATGTTTTCCACTTTAACTTTTTAACGTTTTTGTTAATCAAATGTTTCTAAACGTTGCTTGTTTTCTTTTTAATGGTATTTTTCTGTTTTGTCAAGTTAATTTGGGACTGTGTGACTTTAGGTACATCTCTATAATTTGAACTTGCTGGTTCTGTGCTTCGAATATTCTGAAAGGTTCCTGTTGTATCCTAGGGACTTGCGCGTATCCCACGGATAAGTCCTTTAGGACAGTGCTACCCCACGCCTCAAGAAGTTTGTTTTTGTGCCTTCATCAATAACGACAACAATCTAAAGGACTTATATGGCTGAAGCTATGAACATTGACTCGGTCGCAAATGTTGCTGCATAACTCATCAACCCTATTGTATTTGTTGCCTACGCAATGCCGCTACCAGGCGTATCCAAGATCGAAGTGTTTTCCAAATATAATTTTTGTAGATGGCAGGAACGCATCCACACCATGCTGGATATGCATGGAGTAGTTTTTGCACTTACGTCACCGAAACCTTGACACCTCTGCAACAACTAAACAGATTGAAGAATGGACCCATGCAAACAAGGTATGTCATCACACCTTAATCAGCACCTTATCTAACGATTTGTTCGATGTGTACTGTTCATATAAGCAAGCGAAGGAGATATGGGACTCAATGATTTTGAAGTATACGGCTGAGGACGTGGTCAGACAAAGATTTATCATCGGCAATTACTACCGTTGGGAGATGGTTCAAGACAAAGACATCAAAGTCAAGATAAATGAGTA
Organism: Spatholobus suberectus; assembly: GCA_004329165.1. NCBI lineage: Eukaryota > Viridiplantae > Streptophyta > Magnoliopsida > Fabales > Fabaceae > Spatholobus > Spatholobus suberectus. The sequence continues at coordinate 61,782,530 of CM014729.1, forward strand.
TCACAAGTTGCTTGAAAACCTGAAGGCAGAAAATATAAAACTCCCTGATGAGTTCATATCAGAGCTGTTGATCAAGAAGCTACCAGAGTCATGGACCGACTACAAGCAACAACTCAAGCACAGGCACAAATAGATGTCCTTATCAGACCTTATTACACAAATTATCATTGAAGAAACCAACAGGAAAGAGTGTGCTGCTACAAGGGCGAAAGCCTTGTCTGCCAAAGCTAATATGGTGCAGCACAAACAAAACCCAAAAAGGTATGATCAAAGGTCTGATCACAGTAAGAAAAATAATTTTAAATATAAATTTAATAATTTCCCTCGTGCTTCTAACCCTACCTTCAAGAAGAAGGGCAACTGTTATGTCTGTGGAAACCCATGACGTCATGCACCTCAGTGCAGGCATCAGATGAAGAGAAACGACAATCCTCCTAAGCCTAAGGCCAACCTGGCAGAAGGAGATGATATAATTGCTGCGGTTGTTCTCAAGTCAATATTGTGACCAATGTGAGCAAATAGGTGGTAGACTCTGGGGCTACCCGACACATTTGTGTAAGCAGAAATGCTTTTACCTCCTACACTACTGTGAGAGATGGAGAAGAATATGTGTATCTAGGTGATTCTAGGACTACTCCAGTTCTAGGAAAAGGAAAAGTTCTTCTGAAGCTCACATCTGGAAAGACATTGGCCTTAAGTGATGTGCTACATGTGCCCTCAATTAGAGTCAATTTGATTTATGTAGCACTATTGGGAAAGGTTGGGGTTAAAGTGTCATTCAAGTCTAACAAGATTGTAATGACAAAAAATAATGTGTTGGTGGGAAAAGGGTATTGTGATCAGGGACTTTTTGTACTTAATGTTTTTGAAATTTTGAATGAATTCGCATTGTCTTCTGCTTATGTGATTGATTCGTATGATATTTGGCATGCTAGATTAGGACATATAAATTCCTCTTATATTATCAGTTTGCAACGACAAGGATTAATTAATTTGCATGATAAACAAGTTAAAAAAAGTGGTATATGTGTTGAATCAAAATTAACTAAAAAAATATGTTTTTCTGTGCAATGAGAGTCTGAATCACTTAGTTTAATTCATTCTGATCTAGGAGATTTAAAACAAACTATGACTAGTGGTGGTAAAAGTTATTTTGTAACTTTTATAGATGATTTTTCTAGATATACTAAAGTTTATCTAATCAGACATAAAGATGAAGCATTTGATATGTTTTTATCATATAAAGCGGAAGTAGAAAATCAATTAAATAAAAAGATTAAAAGAATAAGATCAGATAGGGGTGGTGAGTACACTTTGTTTAATGACTTTTGTGAGAAGGAAGGTATTATACATGAGGTAACCCCACCATATTCACCAGAATCCAATGGAGTAGCTGAGAGAAAAAATAGAACCCTTAAAGAAATGATGAATGCCTTGTTGATTAGTTCTTCAGCACTTGATAACCTTTGGGGAGAAGCCCTTCTAACTGCATGTTTTCTACAAAATAGGATACCACATAAGAAAATTGGTAAGACACCCTATGAGTTGTGGAAAGGATATCAGCCAAATTTGAAATATTTAAGAGTGTGGGGGTGCCTAGCTAAGGTATTGCTACCTAATCCTAAGAAAAGGAAGATAGGATCTAAGACTTCTGATTGCATGTCTATAGGTTATGTTGAATATAGTGTTGCTTATAAGTTTCTTGTCCTTAAAAGTGATGTAATTAATAGTAATACCATAGTAGAAACTCTGAATTCTTTGAGGACTTTTTCCCTTTAAAGTCTAGTACTTGTTCTTCACAATCTTCACAACCTTTAGAAGCTTCTAGTGAAACTGTGGTTGAGGATTTGAGGAGGAGTAAAAGACAAAGGAAAGAGATAACTTTTGGAGATGATTTTTACACCTATCTAGTTGAGCATGATCCTTTGAGTTATTTGGAAGCTGTTAGTTCTTCTGATGCAAAATTGTGGGAAGAAGCTATCAAGATTGAAATTGATTCAATTAAGAAAAATAATACTTGGATTTTAGTGGATTTACCTGAAGGAGTGAAACCAATTGGATGTAAGTGGATCTTTAAGAGAAAGTACAACCCTGATGGATCTATAGAGAAATATAAGGCAAGGTTAGTAGCTAAAAGGTTTATCCAAAAACAAGATGTAGACTTCTTTGATACCTTTACTCTTGTGACTAGGATTTCCTCTATTCGAATATTGATAGCTTTAGCGTCCATCTATAAGCTTGTGATTCATCAGATGGATGTAAAGACTGCCTTCTTGAATGGTGACCTAGAGGAAGAGATATATATGTCTCAACCTGAAGGGTGTGTGGTTCTTGGTTAAGAGAACAAAGTGTGCAAACTTTTAAAATCCTTATATGGTCTAAAACAAGCACCAAAACAATGGCATGAGAAATTTGATCAGTTTTACTTGGTAATGGTTTTTCTTCAAGTAATGCTGATAGATGTGTGTACACCAAGTCTGTGAATGGTGACTGTGTGATTATATGCTTATATGTGGATGACATGCTAATTTTTGGCACATGCAATGATATAGTTTTTAAAACTAAATCTTTTCTTGCATCTAATTTTGATATGAAGAACATGGGTGAAGCAAGTGTAATTTTGGGAGTTAGAGTCGTAAGGAAGGGTGATAGTATATTACTATCCCAAGGGCATTATGTTGAAAAACTTCTTAAGAAGTTTGGTTACTATGACTCTAAGTTAGTGAGTACCCTTTATGATGCTAACTCTCAACTAAAGAAAAATAGAGGAGATGTTATTGCTCAATCTCAGTATGCCCAAATTATTGGAAGCCTACTACATTTAATGAATTTTTCTAGACCTGATATTGCTTATGCAGTAGGCAAACTGAGTAGATATACTTAGAGTCCTAATCAGGACCATTGGGATACACTTGCGAGACTCATGAGATACTTGAGAGGTACCATGGATTATTGTATTGAATATAGTGGATTTCCCGCTGTACTAGAGGGATACAGTGATGCTAACTGGATCTCTGATTCAGATGAGACAAAATCCACTAGTGGGTATGTATTTACACTTGGTGCTGGTGCAGTATCATGGAGATCAGCTAGGCACACAATTATTGCTAGATCAACAATGGAGTCAAAGTTTATAGCTCTGGAAATGGCTGGTGTGAGGCTGAGTGGTTGAAAAACTTCTTGGCAAACATTCCTTTGGGAATGAAACCAACACCATCAGTGTCAATGCATTGTGATTGCCAATCGGCAATAGCTATAGCTAAGAACAAAACTTATAATGGAAAAAATAGACATATACAATTAAGACATAATGCGGTAAAGCAGCTGCTAAAGGATGGAACAATTTCTATTGATTACGTGAAGTCAAAAGGAAATTTAGCAGATCTTCTAACAAAACCCCTAGGGAGGAAAATGATATTTGAAACATTGAGGGGAATGGGACTTAAGCCACTTGAAAACAAACAAGTGATGGTAACCCAATCTTTATGATTGGAAATCCCATGAAGAAGGTTCACATGGGTAAAAACAAGTCACTTGTCAGTTCTGCTAACACTAAATCAATTTATCAATTTTAATTGATTTTTGTCCCTTCTATGGTGTGAGAAAGTGCTAGACACTGCTTTAATGAGAGGTTAAGTTTTATAGTAAAGCATTATGAGGTTGAGAAAGCTTTGCAATTTATAAAGCTTTTAAATGATTTCATATGGATGGTGTATGATTTGCAGCATACACTTGATGAAATCACCTATATGAGTGTCAAGTGGGGCCGCTTATATGGGATCTTGGCAAGATCTCTAGAGCACTCATGAATACCGGGCACGCGCATGGCCTAATAGCGCAAAAACAGCAATAACAGCAAGGATTGTGGGGGTGTAATGTGAATGATAGACCACTAACACACAACAAGTGTTTTTGGTTCATATAGCTTGCTACACCAACTATGTTGTGTGTTAAGTTTTGTCAATCTAGGTCTGGTTCATATAGCCTACTACACCATGTCTGACACATTACATCCTATGAGAGAACCCATTTTTTTTTCTTCTTTTCTTTAAAAATAAAAATAAATTGTTTTAGCCTTTTGAAATATGTGGGGGATTGTTGTATATAATTGGTATTTCAAGAGGCATAAGTCCCACATTGTTTGGTTTGGTTTTCTATCAAGTGTTTATATACCAAAATGTGATAAAAGCTTTCAAAGTGGCTAGTAAAGAGGAGAAGGCTCGCGCCCATGAGAATGGGCCTCAGAGGCCTATTGTAGTGCAAATTTGTCGATTTGCCCCCCTTGTGCGTGCGAGTATGGGCCTAAATTATCTTTTTAGCTTCGCATTTGTTTAACTATCTTTTTAAAATTTAAATTTAAATTTCAAGTGACCTTATCCGGAGATTAATGTTTTTATGACCTTTTCTTTTTACTGGACCTTGTTTGGAAAATCAAGAGTTTTATAACTTTTTTACACATTAATTACGAATTTAATCTATACGTTTTCCACTTTAACTTTTTAACGTTTTTGTTAATCAAATGTTTTTAAACGTTGCTTGTTTTCTTTTTAATGGTATTTTTCTGTTTTGTCAAGTTAGTTTGGGACTGTGTGACTCTGGGTTCATCTCTGTAATTTGAACTTGCTAGTTCTATGCTTCAGATATTCTAAAAGGTTCCTATTGTATCCTAGGGGACTTGCGCGTATCTCGCAGATAAGTCCTTTAGGACAGTGCTACCCCACGCCTTAGGAAGTTCGTTTTTGTGCCTTTGTCAATAACGACAACACTTTCTATCCCTTTATATAATTTCCTCCTTTTTCTAAAATAAAATAAAGGTAGATCAAGATAAAAGAATAAAAATAAGGTTAAACTATTAAATAAGTCTTTGAACTTTTACTTCCCCTGTACTAATTTTTTTTAATTGAGTTCTTAATCAGGAAATATTTTGTCCAAGTTAATAGAATCTTCATAGCAATTTAAACCTAGGGACCAAATTAAAAAAAATAATTAAGAGATTAAGGACTCAATTAAAAAAATATTAGTAAAAGAATCTAATAAAAAATTACTTAAAAATTCAAGGACTTACTCAATAGTTTAACCTAATTTTTTTTTATATCGACAGTGCATAAAAATTAATCTCTTCATATATTTACTTATGTTTAGTAGGATGGAAAAAAATAAAGAAAAAAAATTGAAATTTGAATTGAAGAAAAAATAGGAAAAACGAAAAATTTAAGGGTCTGTTTGATTTTCTTCTTACCTTTTGATTTTAAAAATTGTTTTCTAAAATCATTCAATGCTCAGTAATCAATTTCTCATTCAAAATCTATTAAATTAAAAAAATTATTTTCAAAACAAGTATTTTAAAAATTAAAAAACAAAAACAATTGAGAAATATTTTCTCATTCACTTCTTCTGTTTTGTGATCCTAATTTAAGGATGTAGATCATTCGAAGAAATAGTGTCTGTGGCGAGACATGAATTTGATATAAATGTCACTTTTCTTTATTTTTTTAAACTAAAAATAATTTTTAAAAATAAAAATCAAAAACACCCTAAATTTTTATTTTTACAAGTTAATTTTTCTTTTCTTTTCACTTTCTCTTTAATTGAAAAAAAAAAAAAAACATCATTATCTATACCAGAAATGGAAGAGAAAAAAATCAGGCAGTAACTTTCTTTTAACTTGGTTCGGGAGACATCTACCAGGGCAGTTGGCACGACACAAAGACCTATCTTCATTTGGCAAGCTTATCCTCGAAGAACTTGTCCTATAAAAACAACCTTTAATTTTTCTGCCAGGGCCACAAACATGGATCAAGATTGACGTTTGACAACATTATCCGTGTAACTCAAGACATCTCACATAGTCTGCGAGTCTTGAAGCTGATGCTCAATGCTTTGTGGACACCTATCAAGGACATAGCTTTTCTTCTTTACAACTTCACAACCTCTTTCCATTAATTGATTGAATCTCCGTTCACATAGGAATAAAATAATGACCAATTGTGCATTATACAACCAATAAACTATTTTTATTTTTTTTATCTTATACATCAGGTGTATAAGTTAAGGAAATAAAAATATAACTTGTTTATGCAAAAAAGAAAATATTTATCACATTTAAAAGAAAAAATAATATTTATTTTTAAAATATTTTTAATTATTTAAGAGTGTGTATTTAATGCCCATTAACTTATGTACTAAATACACTGGATAAAAAAGGTACGTACTAAGTGGGTAATTGTTTCTCAAATAATTGTTATAGTAGTGAAGTATTTACCAATTTTGTTAATAATTAATTTTTGTCAAAAATTTTGGTTGGCTACCTTTAGTAAGATTTCCTCCTCCAATTATATTTTTTTCATTTACAAGATTTGGGCCCTACACCTTACTTAAGGGATCTGAGTCTAGTTCCACTCGAATCAATGGCAAATAGAATTGTTTTTAAAAAAGATACTTGTGAAAAGTTCCAAAAAAACGTATGTATTAAATTAGATTTATTGAACTATTTAATAAATATATTCTACTATACGCACATACTAAATCATATATGTGTAATGACAAATTTTTTTTTTTTTATAATTTCATTTGATTAATTTTTAGAATGTAATACTACACATGATTTTTAATTCAAACAATGCAATATAATTTTATTCTACAATACATATGACTTGTTTATACTTCTAAGTAATATCTTATAAATAATTGCTTTTAAACATTAATAGTTAAGTAAATATAAAATTATGAATATATAGTTTAAATAAATTTTAATATTCAAATTTTTAATATTTGTAATTACTTATTAAATGAATAAATTTTATCCAATAAAAATATTTAAAAAAATATCTTAATACACACATACTCTCTATAAAATTTTATTCGACACATTATCTTACATATATTTATAAAAACTTTGATATATAAAATTAAAACATATTATTAATTTTTGACAGAAAAAAAACATATTATTAATTAAACATTAAAAATTAATTAATTAAATACTATTCAAATATTTTTCATTAAAAATTGTTAGAACGAGATTAAATACAACAAAACTTATAAATATTGTATTATAATTAAAAAGCTAAATTACTAAATAGGTCCTTGAACTATTTCCAAATTTTTAAATAGGTTCCTAAATTAATTTTTTATTTGAGTCCCTAAACTAAAAATGTAGGTCCTTGGAGTTAATTTGTGATGGCTTAAAACTGTCAAAAATGACAATTTATATTGATTTTAAAAACCTTAGGAACTCAAAAAAAAAATATAATCAAGGGCTCAATTAAAAAAATTAGTTTGAAGACCTATTTAAAAATTTCTAAACAATTTAAGGACCTAATTAGTTTTTTAACCCAATTAAAACTTATATCAACTATTAGGATGCTATGTATTCTTTATAAAACACTCATCGTGTATGCATATACTTTTTATTATTTCATTATTAAATTCAATATTTTTTGAAAAGTATTGTTAAAATAATTAGAAAAAAAACCTAATAAATCTTAAATTATTAAATTCAATAATTTGTATATTTAATAAAAAAATTAATAATACTTTTTAGGTGACCAATATTTATTTTAATATATATAAGGTAAATATTTTATTAAATCCTTAATCTTTTGAATCATTTAAATATGAATTTACTATTATTGTATAAATAAATAAATATAATTATCGATGATTGATTGTTAGAATATAATGTAATTCCAAATAAATTTTAGAAAAGATTTTTTTCACATTTTTTGAAATATATATATTTTGAGAGAAAACAAAAAGATAAGAAAAGAAAATAATAATAAATGTTATGAGTAATAAAAGAAAGAAAGATTATAAACTTTAAGAGAGTTTAAAAAAGGATAAAAATATAAAGATAATAGACAACGATCTCAAAAATGTATGAAGCACTAATGATATTGTTAAATGGTATATATATATATATATATATATATATATATGTATATATGGGTCAGGATCCGTTAATACTAGGTGTCAAAGTTAGTCAAATTACACCTTCAATAACTTTTTGTAGAATGTGAAATTTAACCAATCTAACTATTGAATTTGATGTTCTTATTAATTAGATTAAGTATACAAAATTTATACAATTCCAAAATTATTTAATAGTTCATCACATCACTTTATTTTAATGTACAATATGATATTAAAATATATATAAATATTCAATGTTAGATAGCATATCTAACAAAGCCCAATGATGTGAAATTTCATATACATGTTCATGAAGATAATATCACATAATTCAACGGTTGGATTAGTTAAATTTACATTCTACAAAAAGTTATTAAAAGTGTAATTTAACTAACTTTAACACCTGGTGTCAACGTATCCTGACTCTATACACACACACACACACACATATATGTATATATATATGTATACATACATAAGTATACATATACAACTATATATACATGTATATATACATAAGTATATACATGTACACACACACACACACACACACACACACACACATATATATGCTGGTCAGGATCCATTGACACCAAGTGTCAAAATTAGTCAAATTACACCTTCAATAACTTTTTTTATAATGAAATTTAACTAATCCAATTGTTGAATTTGATGTTCTTATTAATTAGATTAAGTATTCAAAATTTCATATAATTTCAAAATTATTTAGTAGTTTATCACATCACTTTATTTTAACATAAAATATGATATTAAAATATATGTAAATTTTCGATGTTCGATAACATATCCAGAAAAGTCCAAATGATATGAAATTTGATATACAAGATCACGAAGATAATATCACATAATTCACTGATTGGATTGGTTAAATTTGCATTGTACAAAAAGTCATTGAAGGTGTAATTTGACTAACTTTGACACCTGGTGTCAACGGATCTTGACCCTATATATATATATATATATATATATATATATATATATATATAATCAGGGAATTATATTTTAACCAATCCAATCAGTGAATTATGTGATATTATTTCGTAATCTTGTATATCAAATTTCATATCATTTGAACTTTTCTGGATATGTTATCGAACATTGAATATTTACATATATTTTAATATTATATTGTTCGTTAAAATAAAGTGATTTAATAAACTATTAAATAATTTGGAAATTATATGAAATTTTGTATACTTAATCTAATTAATAAGAACATCAATTTAATAGTTGGATTAGTTAAATTTGTATTATACAAAAAGCTATTGAAGGTATAATTTGACTAACTTTGGACACCTGGTGTCAACGGATCCTGACCCATATATATATATATCTATATATATATATATATAGGGAAAGTATCTAGTGAGAGGGCTTTTTTTATATGAGAGTGAGAGGAATGAATATTGACTATTAGGTCTTGTCATGAATGGTTAAGATCAAAACATTTAAAGTCATGTGAGTTTTTCAAAAAGTCACATGACTTTTTAAATGGTCACATAACATTAAATCATGACCATCCATATATGATTGTACGGCCTAGATTTATTGCTCTTACTCTCATATAAATATAACCCTCTCACTAAATATGCCCACATATATATAGGGAACGTATTTAGTAAGAGGGCTTTTTTTATATGAGAGTAGGAGGAATAAATATTGACTATTAGATTTTGTCATGAATGGTTGAGAGAGAGAGAGAGACACACACACACACACTGTAAAATGTGAAATTAATCAATTCAATAATTAAATTGAAAGGTCTTATAAAATAAATTAAGTTTATAAAATTTCATACAAATCAAAAAATAAATGACACTTTATTATACTATTTTATTTAGAAAAAATAGGCTATGCCCTAATAGTGTAAAACAATTTTACACTGTCATTCAATCACAAACCATCATGTATGATAAGTTTGTTGACTTTTATAATAAATATCTTAAAAGTCATACCAACGATAATTTCTGATTGGTTGACAATGTAAAATTTTTTACAATGACAGTGCATAACCATTAAACTCTTTTATTTAAACAAATAAAATATTTATTAAAATATAAGTAAATATCTATTATTAAATAACATACTAATAAATGTCTAATTCATATGAAATTTGATATACATGATAGAAGAGATAATGTCAAGGCTTAACTATGTTTTAAGTCCTTGCAAATATGACTTTGCTTGGTTTTAGTCCTTACAAGTTTTTTTTGTTAGTTTTAAATCCTTGATATTTTCTTAATACTCTTTTTTAGTCCTTACCATTAACTCTAATTAATCTAGTGTTGAAATGGCTAATAAAATAAAGAATATTAATTAAGATAATTAAGGTAATGAAGAATATTTTCAATTAAAATAATTAGATTATTTTTAGGTGTGTAATTCAATTAAGTAATGTATTTATTATTTTATATAAATAAGGTAGTTACATATAATTTATTTTTGTAATCTATTTTAGTTTTAATATATTATAAAAAGTTATTTTTATTGCTTTTAATATTATTTTTACTTTTCAATTTACTAATTTATTTTTGACATTGTATTTTTTTAAGAAAATTATAATTTACTTAGACGCTTATAATTTATTTTTAATATATTACTTTTATCTTTAGAGGCAAAATTACTTCTTGTGATATATTAAAAAAATAATTATATTACAATCAATTAAATTGAATTGAAATGTAAAAATAACATCAAAGTAATATATTAAAAGTAAATTATAAGTGTCTAAGTAAATTATAATTTTTTTAAAAAAATTACAATGTGAAAAATAAATTAGTAAATTGAAAAGTAAGATAATATTAAAATCAATAAAAATTACTATTTATAATATATTAAAAATTAAAAATAAATTATAAAATTAAATTATATGTACTTACCTTATTTATATAAAATAATAAATACATTACTTAATTGAATTACAAACCTAAAAATAATCTAATTATCTTAATTTAAAATATTCTCCATTATCTTAATTAATATTCTTTATTATGTTAGCCATGTCAGTATTAAATTAACCATAGTTAATGGTAAGGACTAAAAAAGAACACTAAAAAATGTTAGGGATCTAAAAATAACAAAAAATTTTGTAAGGACTAAAACCATATAAAACCATACTTGCGATGACTTAAAATATATTTAAGTCTAATATCAAATTATATAATGGTTAAATTATACAGCACAAAAAATTATTAAGTAGTGTAAATACAAAAATTTAACATATAAATATCAATTGATTCTATTTCATAAAAATATTAATCAATTCCTTTTATATATTATCAAAAAATATATTTTTGTGCTATATGTTGACCACTTCAGAATAACACAAGGGTTAAAGATTTTTCCACTTGAGCCACGTCCATTCTATATATACAATATTCATATGATTTATATCCTCTTGCTTTTTTCAATAGGGGTGAGAGTATGGGATGTGTTTATCTCTATCTCTATTCAATCCAAAATTTTAATAGAATCATTTATTTGAACTCGAACTCAACCATATTAAGACTTGATAATATATCGAACAAGATCGGATTAACTCAATTTATTAACGTAATATATCAACCTTAATATTATATAAAGCTTAATTGTAGAATAAAAAAAGTATAAAACTTAAGGTATATTTTATTATATTTCAAAATAAATGATATAACTATAAATTTAATATCATGTTATACAAAATATTATATATTAAATAAATTTTATTATCATTAATACATAATTATTGAAAAAACTTGTATTTTTTGAAGAATATAAGACGTTATATCGGGTGGGAACGACTCGAGACATAACCTGAACATGTTCGCGAAATACATCCAGTCTAGTTTCTAAAATACAGACCTGTCAAAATTAACCTTCGACTAAGTCGAGTTAGTGAAACAGGACGAATCATGAATAACACCCTACTTTTTCATAAGACTTACATATCTTTTTGGTCTTTTAAATTTGGGTCAAGTGTTTTTTAGTCTCTCAAATTTAAAAATAATTTTTTAGTCCCTTACTTTAGAAATAGCCCACTCCATATTTTAGTCCCTGAAAAAAATCAAAAGTGAATTGTTTCCAAATTAAGAAAATTAAAAAATCACTTTTAAACTTAAGAAATCAAAAGCAAACTTTATCCAAATTTAAGGAATTTAAAAAATATTTAAACATGTCTCCACAATTATAATAGATGTAGATGTTTTTATTTTCCTATCCCTATCAACACGCGCACAATTTCTAGGAAAATTGTACAAATTTTGGCACATGTCTATTACAAGGTTTTGCAGAACGGAAGGGAATTAATATAGGCTAAATTAGTATTTTGGTTCCTTTTTTTTTTCAAGAAATCCTATTTTAGTCCTTTATCTTTTAAAAATTTTGTTTTGGTACTTTATCTTCTGAAAATGTCCTATTATGATTCTTTTGTCAATTTAAAATTAACACCGTTAATAATTTAAAGATAGTTTTTCAAAGACTAAAAATTTACAAATTAAAATTGTTTATACTCGTTTGATGACTTAAAATTATTAATAATTGAGGAATGAATACTTAAAGAAAAATTTAAGAATATTATAAAATAATCTTATTAATATCGACTACAAATAATTTTTAATTATATATATATATGGAAAGAGATTAAATTACAATGGTATAACTTTTACTAATTATTACACCATTCAAGAACTTTTAATTAGATAATGTTTTCTCAAAACCTACCATTAAATTGAAAGTTCCTTTCACATAGATCAAATACAAAATTTTATACCTTAATCTAAAATTATTTGATACCTTATTCGTACAGATCAAAATCGACATAATATATGCTTTTCAAAATGTACTAAAATATGAATCATTTGATCACCTTCTTATTATTCTTTAATTTTGACAAAGTTTGACAAAATGAATCATGGTAAAATAAAGTTATAATTCAACGATTGGATTGACAAAATTCACCTTTCATATAAACTTATTGATGGTGTAATAGTTGGTAAGAGTTACACGAGTGTCAAAGTTTTGTAGAATCCGTTGATACCAGGTGTCAAAGTTAGTCAAATTACACCTTTAATAACTGTTTGTAGAATGCAAATTTAACCAATCCAACCATTGAATTATGTGATATTATCTTCATGATCATGTATATCAAATTTTATATAATTTGGACTTTTCTAGATATGTTATCTAACAATGAATATTTACATATATTTTAATAGCATATTATACATTAAAATAAAGTGATGTGATAAACTACTAAATAATTTTAGCATTATATGAAATTTTGTATACTTAATCTAATTAATAAGAACATCAAATTGAATGGTTAGATCGGTTAAATTTGCATTCTACAAAAAGTTATGAAAAGTTTAATTTGACTAACTTTGACACTTAGTGTTAATATATATATACACACACACACACACACACACACACACACACACACATATATATAAAGCCCTGCCACTGGTTGACACATTTGTCGAGTCTTTCGCTCATATATACTAACTATGACTTGGGTTAGATTCATATATTTTTCTTGTTGGTAGGCAATATATAAATTCTTGTTGAGATTGGTGGTCTTTCCTCGTATTGCAAAAAGGTGTGTCTTCCTCTAATCTAAACTTAATATCACAAAAAAAAAATTAATTTAGATTAATATAAAATCTATAAATATACAATCTATAAAACAAAAATGATCTGATAAAAAATTATTAAATAAGGTAATTAAGAATACTAAAGTCTTATACAAATATAAATTGAGAAAATAAGATGTGCACTGAAAATATAAAGTTTTTTTACATTGTTATCTAATCATAAATCACCAAGTATGGTAAGTTTATTGACTTTGTTAATAACTATCTTAAAAGTCAAATGAAACAATTTCTAATTGATTAAAAGTGTAAAAACTTTTACACAAATAATACATATTCATTAAACTCATAAATTAATCCCTTTGTTTCAATGGAATTATGCATACCAAACTTTGACGTTACTTAGAAAGTTTCCATTTAGTAAGGCATACGAATGTTAAGGCATGTGCAGCTAGAATAATGAGCTGGCGACTTGTGATCTTGACAGTGCGATGGAAACGGCTTAGTTCCAAATTCGAATTGGTTTTAAGCACGTTCATATAACCCAATTCAGATTGAAAGAACTATCGAGAAGAGGGAAACTCACACCCAGTTCCTCTCATGATCCCATCAATGACACACCACGTTGTCCACTGCCTTGTCTACACATTAATTTCGCAGTCAAAAATTAACTTGCTTTGCGGCACATGAAACTAGTAACCCCGTATTTGGGCATCGCAAACAGAAACTTTCGCGGCTTTAGTTAGTTTTCTTGGCTGATTATCACTTTTTGATTAAACAAGTTAGGCAATGGCAAGTGTTGGTTTTGTGAGTGAAAACTTTGGTAATTGAGGGCTAGTCGGTAATGGTGTACGTACTACTGTGACTGGAAACTAATTAATCCTCTTCAACTATGTGAACTAGCCAATGCTTTCTGACTTCATCACTGCCCACATTAACAGCACATGAATTGTGCTTCGGTAACTTTTGACGCATCAAACTAAAACGATACACACACATAGAGAAGGGATTAAAATGAGTAACTATTTTAGGAACAAATGTTTGTCACCGTACCTGTAATGTAGGTCATTGTTTAATGAAACGTGCATGTTACTCGTCTTATTATGAGAGGTATATATATATATATATATATATATATACTGAGAGCTATGAGAGGGTTATATATACTTACAAAACAAACAAGAAAAGATTGATAACTAATTGACAGTGATCATATGAAATTATGAACGATAATATATATATTGAGGGGAATGCGGAGAAGAGTGTTTGTAAGCTCTAGCGAGTGCGTGTCGTGCTTTTTAACTTTTTTTTTCGTTTAAATTCAGCAACTAGAATTCATGAGAGCATAAATTAAAAAAAAAATGATATTTACAAGGAGGATATGTATATTTTGATTAAACTACAATGTAAACGTTTAAAAGAGATAGGATAAATTAGTACTTTATGATCTTTCAATTTATTTTTTTTTAGTTTTATCCTCTATTTTTTTTTTAAGTTTCAATTTGATTTTATTTTAGTCAAATATGATAGTTCAAGAAATTGTGACTGTATTTTTATTTGTTAATTGTGATGGTTTTTGAAGTAACCAATAACTTGAGAAACAAAAATTGAAAAAAAAAAAAAAACTAAAATGTAACGAAAAATTATAAGACTAAAATAAAACAAAAAAATAAATTTATAAGTTAAACTACTAATTTTATTAAAAAGATATAGTAAAAATAATACATGCCACTATTTGGAAAAAATAAAATAAAAAATTAACTCAATATCAAGTAAAAGGAAGCAAATTATTTAGTAGGTGATGATATATGGGATCATTGTATTTTTTTTTATTTTAAATACATTACAAATATACTTTTAGGATAATAATTCTAGAAAATAAAGTTATCTTTATATATATATATATATATGAGGTGTATCAAGTCAAGTGATAGGATTATTTATATGAGACAGGTTGAGGAATAAATCTAGATCATACTACTATACATGAATGATTAAGATTAAAAGTTATTTAATGATCACATGACTACTAAAAAAAGTCACAGGACTTTATCTTTTAATTTAGCTTTTCATTATTTGATTCAATAGTCATGATTCAATCTTTTCACTTATAATAAAAGTCTTCTTGTAACAACTCATTATCACTACAAGTCAATTTATTACAACATTTTCAAAGGTTCAATTTTAATTCAAAACTCTTTATTAATTTATTTACAAAATTGTGTGTAAATTTTTCGTTTTCCAATAAAATACTTATCAACTAAGGAAATCATCATACAAGAATAAAAAGTCATACATGGATATAAATACTAACAATGAGTCCATACATCATAGATACATAATCCAAATCATCAACATATGTTAGGAAATATCATGTGTCACCTAGCACTTCAGCCCTATATACAAAAGATCAAAAGTATGTCAAAAAGGGTGAGGTGTCTGCAAAATAAATGTGTACTCCTCAATAAGTACATGTTAAGAAAAAAAGGGAAAGGGAAAATATACATACACCACACACTCCTTCGGTTGGTATTGATTAAACACTTTAATCAACTGCTATCGAAGAGTCCTCAAAAAGGCTTCCACTTTCCTCAAAACTAGTCAGATAAACAAAAAGAGGTACAACATGCATCTCCCCTCGAATACCATTATAGGTGAACCAATGTACATATCAACCTTTAAGGATGTGGGGTGGTACCAACCAAAGGTCATCCAAAGGAGTTTAGTCATGTATTTCTCAAGTAATAACAGAGAGTCCACAGTTGGTACATAGGTAGTGAGAATGCCTCTCGTGTAGCAAAATCCTTTTGTAGTAGTATTCTCGATCCAGTCACCACCGTAGAGCATATTGACTTTATGAAGTCTAAAGAGCATTCCTCGAGAGAATTGGACTTCAGTCATCTACTCTTGCGATGACGAATCATGGCAATCATCACAATCACGCACTCACATACAAATAATGCAAGGATAAGCTTACCATATTAATATTGCATTCATCTCAAATATAACATTTATATCAAATACATCATATTCAAGGAGTAGTCAATAATATACAAAAGTTTGTATCAAGGTCATATCAATAGTCATAAATTCCAATGTAATATGATACTAATCTTGCAATGCATGTAGATGCACTCCATGGAGATTTCTAACTTTGCTTTGGTTAGCAATTAGCCAAATATGTCCCTTAAACATAGTAACACCAAAGGCAGACCTCTCGGATCCATAAGGTGACACGAGCCATAAAATCATTGGGGTGACATCAGTCTTAATCTTGGAGTAACAGTGTTTTAGTCTGGATGCACATATGGGGTGTTCGCCACCATGACTTGGGTTTGTAAGATCCCTGTCTCCTATAGATTTGCGCCATCTATTATATCCCAAAGTATACTATGTACAGGAACTCATCTCCTTAGCAAAGCGCCAAAAATGCTCATGACTTATGCATGAATGCATGACAATCAACCATTGTCAATAAAATAATCATATTTCACCAATTCACTTATCATAAACAACCACCTCGCTTTAGGAAAACTCCCTCAAGACTTTCAGTATGATACTCACCTTAGTGTCTCATTGTCCATCTCCAATGAATAACGCTCTTAAATGTTGTATGATTGGCTTAACTTAATTCCTACTAGAATCTTTTAAATATTTATATAAATTATTTATTTTAACCTCTAAAATTCTAAAATATTTTATTAATTTAAAATTTAATTAAATTCCTTAAGTTATTCATAATTAATTTATTTAAATATTATGAAACTCCTAAAATTCACTTTAATCTCTTATAATTCTTTTAATTCTTAAAAATGCTTAGTAAATTTCAAAAATTCTAAAAACATCATTTTTTCCTTAAAATACAGTTTAAACATTTTAGGTTTCTTTAATCTTTATAAATCAAGTTATCACGAATTACTTGAATATGTTATTAATCTCTTAAGAAAACAATAGTTTTTTTTTTCTTTTCAAAACAGAATGTTTACTGTTGTAGGGAAGATAGGAGATCAAACTTTTTTAGTCAAATGATTCTTGTTTAAAATGAACCATAGCTTGTTTTAAAGCTTTATGACTCTAGTTTCTAAAACATCAGGCCTCATGTTCAACAAAAATCTACAAAATTCATTTTATTAGTTAAGTAGACAGGGGTCAAAATTGATTCAATGTAAAATAGTTCACTTTTAAAGCAAATTTTCCCATCAAATCAAAATGTATTTTAGAAAAACTTGAGTGCATATTGTAGTCCCAGAAATATAGTTTTTAAAAAAGGCATAATACATTTTCTAATCCAATTTATGTAAGGAAAACCATTTTTTTTCTAAAGCAAGTCAAAATTGTAAAAATAGATTGTCACAGTGCACATGGGTCTGTTTTGAGTAAAATTTTAAGGTAGTAAATGAAATATTTAAAAATCAAATGACACACATTTCAAAGCTTGAAATGTCTAGTTTCTGAATATGTAACTCGTTTTTCAACACCATTTTTAGAAAAATCCAAAATTGCAAAATAAGGCATACTATTCATTCACATTTTCTGGACAGCAACATCCAACTTTGAACACACATAAGTCATTCATTTCTTAATATTTTTAAGTGTTTTTGTGGTTAATTTGTAGCACCATTAGTCCATTTTCATTTCCGACAAACAAAATCAAGTTTCATGCACCACAACAAAAGTTATTGTACAAATAGTAAAGCATGTTCTAGCGAAAATCAACCAAACAACACGATTAACAATAACATCATATATCTTCACACAAATCATATATTTCACAAATAGCTCATCATAAACATGCTTCTGCCAACAAAATCACATCACTATAGATTTCATATCACATCAAACATAAGGAATATGACCAGTTCTCCTTACTTGGAGTCAAGGTTTCAACTTAACAAAAAAGTTTGAGAGGAAAAATGATCTTTAGCTCCTTGCCTCAAAACATGAATCCATAAGAACCAATCACTAAAAAGTGTTCATTCCCCAACGTAGATAAACAAGGGAAGATTAGAGGGAGAAAAAGATAGAGAATGAGAATGAGAATGAAGATTTAAGAAGAAGAAAAATGAGAGAAATGGATCAAGGATAGGAAAACTTAAGAAGAACTTAGCTTCCAACCACCAACACTTAGCTTCCAGGTTCTTAAGAGAATGAGAAAAAAAATGAATTAGTGTGAAATCTAAGGGGTGTGTTTTGGCCAGCTGACCCAAAATAAGGGTTTTGGAGGGTTTGTTACGTTATTAAAATGTTCAAGCTAGCCTATGTTTAAGTGGGGGTACTTTAGTAATTCACAAATTTGGACAATTTAATGAGTAAGTAGTTAATAAAAAAATTAAACGGCATCTCTCTTAAGCCATAAAGTTGGAAGACCAACTCATCAAAACTTGGCTTCCAAAGAAATTTGTGATGTATTAAGGAAGATAGACTAGTATCTTGTTGTATACAAAAATGTATTAGGATTAGACACTTAAAGACTTATTTCAATTCCAACTAAGTATTTCAAAATCAATTTCTTTTAGTTAAAAGGGAGGTGTTGGGCGTGTAATATAGCTATTAGATATGAGGAATTAAATTTAATTTAAGTGTTAAGTGATGACAGAAATCAAGCTTAAGGAATTCTCTTAAAAAAATAAAGAATTTTAGCGAACTTGATCAATTGAAATTTGTTATCAGAACTTTATTTAATGAGTTTGTGACTCATTAAAATATTTTAGAAAGTCTATAGGATATCTTTGTAAGTTTGGAAAAATTCTCACTCCGTGAATCTCTGTCAAAAGTTGAATTAAGAACCCAAATAAAATAAACAATTTATTTTAATCAAAGGAAGGAGAAATTCTTAGAATTTCTTACAAGACTTAATTATAATTAATATTAATTAATTAAAATTAATTTCTTAGGCCATTTAATTGTTTGTTCACTTTTACAATAAGTTCTCACACTATCAATTTGTAATATAGTCTTAATTTTTGCAAAATATTTCACAGAAATCCGAGCAAAAAAACAATCACACATTTTAATTAAATTTTCACATATATTTAAATTAATTTTTCTTTTTTAATTATTTCAACCACTTATTTATAGATTATAAGAGATAGGTCTTACACCTCTTGCTTGATATGCATTCTGATTCCTATGTGTGTGTGTGTGTGTATATATATATATATATATATATATATCATACCATATCATATCAAGTGAGAACTTTAAATCTAGGTCATACAATCATATATAGATGATCAAAATTAAAAATTTGTTAGTGATCATATACCACTTTAAAAAGTCATTTGTATTTTTGTTTTAATTTTGGCCATTTAAATATAATCTAATAGTCTATATCTATAATCCTCATTTCTTATAATAAGATTTCTCATTTTATATGTTCCGTAACGTGTGTATGTGTGCGCACACGAAAAAAAAGTCTTCTACTTTTTTCTTTTCACTACAAACTCTTTTTTTTTAATTTTTTATTCAAATATACTAAAAAGAAATAATTTCCAATCTACCACCCCTACCAGATTATTTCCCATCTACCATCATGTACTGTTCACGTAAAGAAGTCCCCTTCTTTAATCCTAACTTCTTGTTTTTTTCTTCCTTTTTTTAACGTTCAGAAGCAGGTTTGGCCCCCTAACTTCTCAACATGCTTTTTTATTTTTTTGGTTTTTAATTAATTTTTTGGTATAAATAATTTAATTAATTACTAATTTTAAATAATTTGTTAATTGTATGTGATAATTAATCTTAATTTGTGAAAAAATTATAATTGTAATTAAAAATCTACATTTTAATTAATTTAAATGAATATTACGTAATTGACAACAATAGTAAAAAATAATGAAAATTAAGTAAACAATTAATTTAATTAATTTGCTCATTATTTATGTTAAATAAGCTTAATTAAATAAATAATAAAACTCACAATTTTAGTTGAAAAAATATTTTTAATTGTTTTAAATGAATATTACAATAAAAAATTAATCTCGTGAGTGGTGTTTAATTCCGCACAATGAAGGTCGCTTGTTACGTATAGGATTTCAATGAAGTTGTCCACATGTTGTGTTTGATGTTCTTTATCATCAACAATTGATTGATCTTGCTGCACAACCTCATCTAAATTTAAATTTGTTAGAGGCAATGACTGATAATTTGTAAAATTGTTGACATATGGTGCAAAAAACTACTAGACTCCTAATGGTGAAACAATAGAATGTTAGTTGAACATATATTTTGTAGATAAGCATGAGTTGACTCTGGCATTCCAAGGTCTGCATCAAACAGGTTGCTCATAAAGTCTTTTGAAGTGGATGCGAAAAAGTGTAAACGATTGTCAAAACTTTCGAAAGCCTGTTATTGTGATGGAGTGAATGCAAATGAATGATGAGGTGGTGCTAGGTCTTCATTTTACATGGTTTGGGAATGGGGGCTGGGTTGTGCAGGTGTATTTTGCTATTGTGCATGTTGTTGTGTTGCATTTGTTGTGTTACATGTGTTGTGTGTAAGGGTGGCAAAGTGGGTCAGCCTCGCCTGTTTTGACCCACCCTGCCACCAACTTGCCAAAAAGGGGCTGGGGCGAGCTGGCTCGTCTACTAAGGGTAGACTAAAAGTTTTGGTCTACCCTATTTAGGGGTGGCCTGCTAAAAGTTAAAAAAAAGAACTCAAGTTCAATAAAAAATTCAATATAATTATAATTCTTGATTAATTAATTAAAAAATTATATGTTTTAATGTTACCTTTTTTAAAGTAGAACTATATGTTTGAGTATACTAGGTGTATTTAATTCTTAATGTTGGTTGCTAATTTAGGCATCTTTTTCTTATTTCTAACTAACAAGAGATCAAGAAGCAAATAGCAAGTTGTTTTACTTGATTGATGTTCACACTTTTTTGGATCTTAAATATTATCAAGCTTAAAAAAATATTTTTTTAAAAAAATAATGGCTTGATGGGCCAACCTGCCATGGCCTACTGGTGACCTGTCGGGTTAGCAGGTTAGGTGAGGCAGGCTAATGGGTTGAGCCACCTAGCCCACCCTACTAATTTTGGGTGGGCTAGCGAGTTGGCCCGTCGGGTCCAACCTATTTTGCCATCCCTAGTTGTGTGGTCAACATACGTGTTACATATAACCCAGTGGGTCTTGTAATTATGGTGGCATAGACACGTAAAGTATTGAGTTTTGAGTGTACTATGCCATATAGTCATTGGTGTGCAACATAAGACCTTGAATAGGTTACCCCACTAAGACGTGTTTTTTTCGTTCCTTCTAATTTTGGACCCACTCAGTATGCTCCTCTACCCAATTTGTGTAACTGTTTCCTTGCATGTCTATGTGGTGGATGTGATCCAGTCTGTGTAATTGTTTCCTCACATGTCTGTGTGTGACACCCTTTACCCCTAAGCTAATTATTAAATAAATATTATGAAAATATAATGTACTTTTCATTTGTGAAATAAAATGGTAATTTAAAATATTTTTCTTCACACGGTAAAGGACATCACATGCATAACTCACGTCAACTTAAACTCCATAAAATACCTCACTAATTAATAAAAAGATATTGGCCCACAATTGGCCTTACAAGTCTTTGGAAATAAACCAATTAACAATGTAAAACTATTAATTCTAAGTTCAAAAGGTAAGGACATAAAATAGTAAACAACCAAGCCCCAATGTCACATCCTATCAAAGCATACCAAACCCAAGCAATAGTAAAACAACTGCAACGAGGTCAATATCTCTACTCTAAGACTCCTCCTCGGGGTCCTGCTAGATGTCACCTATGTATCACAGACATAGACAGAAAAACACCAGAAAACAAAGGAGTGAGATACATCTCACATCATGTTCAAAGTATGACAATGGAAACAAGTAGAATACACAACACATGCAAAATTAGAATAACATTAAGGATTAAAGACACACAAACATATGTAATGCAATGTCACCTAATTTCTACTTTTTATGCACATGTGGTACCAATCTAAGTTCATCTCAAAAGTAGATTATGAGTAAGTGTACGACCATACAGAAACTTCATCAGTATAGATGCCTTTAGCTTTTGCATCCTTAATTAGTATGATATTCTCTGGTGATTAGTTAGGGTTATCCTAGCTTTGCCAGTACATTTCAGCTCCATTGGATCAACATGGGCCATTGGAGTTTCCATACTAGGTACCACTCCCAAGGCTAGGGTTAGACAACCCATTATGGCCTCCACTAGTCGAATTTCTACATACTTTCTTTTTTCACATGACTTAATGTCATGATACATGGTTACATACAATGCTCATAGCTTTTCATACATTTTTATCATAAAGCATCAACACAAATTCATATCATGCTCAATTTTCTCATCGTAAATAACAAACACAAGATGTAAATTCAATAAGGCATCTAAACAATTGCAATCATACAAGAAATTCACTGTCATACTCATGCTCAGCACCAACTTTCTGGCGAAGCGCCAAACTTCAAGGGAACCAAGGGTTGCTCCCTGCCTCCCCCATGCTTAGCGCCAATTCTGGCACTTAGCGCCACGTCGCTTAGTGCTAATATCTGGTGCTCAGCGCCAAACTTCTAGAAGACTCTCTACCTCTCTTATGCTTAGCGCCAAAATTTTGGCGCATAGTGTCAACTACAATTTCTACAAATCGCGAGGGTTTGCAAAACATGCAACCCACGACTTTCCTTAGCTTCCAAACACTCCAAATAGGTTAATTAACTCCTAGTTTTTCCTATTACCTTTCTTAATAGTCAATCTATCCTATGAATTCCTCACTTACTCATAATCTCCTCAAAATTCATTAAATCCCTAACTTAAACACAAAAGGGGAAAAAAGAAAGTAATCATAACAGTCTACATACACTATCAAACATAAAGTTCGCTATAAGGCACATCAATGATTGGGGAAAACGCATACCCCTTTACACACAATCATACAATTCACAAACAATTGGGATCTAGGGTCAACCCCTCTACCCATGACCAAAGCCATACCTATGAGTGAGATAAATCACTCCACCCTTACCTTGAAAGATACAATCTCTAGCAAGAGGATGTGAACGGTGTAGCAGCATCTTCATACCATTCCTCACTCCTTGACTGTAGTCGCTTCGACGACACAGTATCTCCACAGAGGCAAAATAGAGAATAAGGAAAAATGTTAGGTTTTCAAGAAACCTAAGAGGCTCTTAAATTAACTTTAGACTTATGAAAACTAAGCCCAACACAAGAGTCTTAAAATTTTAAAAAACATTTTAATCACAAAACCTATTTTAAAGGCCCAATATCCCTTTTTCCCAAAATACCATTTATTAAAAACAAAGCAAAACAAAATGATAATAATAATAATAATACTAATAATAATACATATTAATTAAAAGAGAAGCATTGGGGTGTTACAACACAGACACGTAAAGTATTGAGTTTTGAGTGTACTATGCCATATAGTCATTGGTGTGCAATAGAAGACCCTGAATAAGTTGCCCCACTAAGACATGTTTTTTTTGTTCCCTTTAATTTTGGACACACTCGATATACTCCCCTGCCCAGTTTACGTAATCGTTTCCTTGCATGTCTATGTGGTGGACGTGATCCAGATCGTGAGGTGGCTTCGGTATATCCTACCATAGACCAAATTGGAGCTATATCTGGTCTATTTATTGTCATTCTATAATTGAGAAACAAATTAAAATGGTATAGACACTCCACATTCTATAATCCTGGAATGCATGTTGTGGGAGAAAGTTCTCATAACCTCTGTATGGCATCCATAAGAATTGGAAAATTAAGACAATACATATCTTAGTAAAGTGATAACACATGATACACAAAGTATAAGTAAATATATTTAATTATGATATTTTTAAAGCATGTGATCCATTCTTGATCTGTACCTGGTAAGATTACCTCGATGAGTTCCAGTATAATGTAACCCCTTGTCACTCCATCTAGTAAACGACATTTAATGTGAGTATAATTAGTAGATATGCAAGTAGATGTAACATCCCCAATTATGGACATTAGAAATGAAGTTATATAGATGTTCCTTTTATGGTAATAGCCTTTATGATAAATGGTCATAGATGCCTTAAGTGTTATTAATATAATAGTTACCTTTACATTAGAATATTATAGGAACAAGATAACAAGACTCAGATGGGGAGCTAAGGCCTAGGGAGGGCTGAAGCCCACCAAACCAACACACACTCACATGGTTTAAGAAAGGAAAGGAAGAAAGAGTTAGAGAGAAAAAGAGGAAAGAAAAGAAAAGAAGAGAGAGGAAAAGAAGAAGGAAGGAGAATGGCATGAAGAAGAGAAGAGGTGTGAAAAGGAGTAAAGATACCTAAGCCCCAAAAGTCAGCTCCACGAGTACCCAAGGTGAGTGCTTCCCCCCTTGCTCTCCTTTATCCCTTTGATTATTGTTTGAAATCCTTTTCCCCATTTTTCTCTTTAAGCTCTAAGTTGGGGATGTTAATGAGTTTTGGGTTATTAAGAGTGATGGAGAGGTTGTTATGGATGATAAGGGTTGGGCTATGCTATGGAAGTGATTAGAGAATGTTTGGTATGCTTGGTGATGATAGGGAACATAAATTGCCCTAGGACACAGAGAATCGCACAACTTGCAATGTTCTATTTGTGCATTTGCCTTGAGCATGAGGTTCCTCGTACATGCACCTCTACTATCCACCAGAAGTTTATTTTTGGAAAAAATTTAGATGTAGTTCTTTGGGTGTTTTTAGTGCTATTTTTTAGTTAAAATTAGAGTTTTACCTCGATAATCTGCATTGATCTTTAATACATGCAGATTACTGAAGTGAAATCTCAATTTTGATTGAAGAACAATACCAAAAACATCTGAAGAACTGCACCTAAGTTTTGTCCTTTATTTTTTCCCTAACAAATATCACACTTTTTCTCTCTCGAAATCAACACACATTCTATCAACAACCTTATCTCTCACTTTTTCTCTCACATAAAAAAAATCACTTATCTACTATTTATGTTTGAAAGCTTCCAACCATAAGCTCAATGCTGCAAGAAAAATTGTTTTGATTTGGACGGAAAACTAAAGTGTAGAAGTTAGTAAAGGAGAAATCAGGTGAGAGATCGAGAATGTAATTGAAGTAACTGAATAATTAAATTATCAAAAAATAAATTTAAAATATAAAAATATTATTATTCTTAAATTATTTTACCAAAGAATACAAGCAATTTTGCTTAAGTAGGATAGGATCACTATTGACAACAAAACTCTTTCTCTAAGTTACATATCAAAAACTCAGACGGATTCAAACTCAAGACCACTAATTAAATTAAAACAACTTGCACCAATTGATTTACACACTCGATAATTTTAATGCTGTGTATATAAGCTTCGTCTAATGAAATTAGAATGATCTGAGATATTATAGGTTTACGTTAACAATATGATGCTTTATATTAATGGACGATCACATTGATATAAGAAATTGATATAAATTATAGTTCATCATACTATTAATATGATACATATATCATATTTTTTTTTACTGAGATATCATATTATTTAAATTATTAGTGTAGACACCTAATGTATATAACAACAATTTAATTTCTATTAGATAACATTTATATCAGTTGTTGTAAACCAAAAAACTATAGGTTAGAATATTATATTATAGTTTGCACAAAGTTACAAAGTCCTAGGTTCTAATATTATTCCTACCATTATACATCCAAAAACAGGCTAGAATATTATTTTTTGCTATGTAATTCACTAAAATTTAAGGATAGATACATCATAATTTTTACACTTTATTAGAGACAAATTCACGTTAAATATCCCTCGCGCCCGCCCGCCTCCCAATTGATTGATTCACCTTAAATATATCTCCCAATTTAATTTCTATTAGATAACGTTTATATCAATTGTTGTAAATACGGATGATAAAAATATTTGTATCTTATATTTGCAGAAAAAATTTGTAACGAGTAGAAGATGGATAGTTAAATGGATACTTACAGAGAATTTAAATAAATATATTTGTATAATAAATGGGGAAGGACGGGTGGGACGGGTACCAGTTATTACTCGTTATAGTAAAATTACTTAAGTTTTCTTGTTTAAATATATAACATCACATAACATTTGTCTAGAATATTTGAATAGTTTTAGTATAATTGTGTAGGGTAATTGTGGTAGAATATTTGAATAATTTTAGTTTTCTGGCCTTCAAACTATTTTTTTTTAAATTGTCAAAATAATTAAAAATTATAGTTAAAGTATTTTTAAAACATCTTAAACTACTTTTTATTATTAAATAATTAAATATCAACAAATTATTGCAAATATTAAAAAAATCTGCAAGTATTTGCTTAAAAAAAACAATTATGTTCTGGTCCTTAAAAATATGACTATTTTTTTAGGTAACCATATTATTAGTGCGAAATATCTACCAGCTTTATCAATGACTAATCTTCGTCGAAGAATCTGGCTAGCCACCTTTAATGGAATCTTCCCTCCTAGCCACATTTTTTCTATTTACAAAGTTCAAATTCGAAACCTTGCTTAAGGAATTTAAGTTAGTACCACCCGAACCAACAACATGTTCATAAAATATGACTAAACTTTGTGCAAGAAATAAGAATTAACATTTTTCCTAAAATTTAGAAAGAAACAAATAATTTAGAATGAAGGAAGTGTAAAAATCTTCAATAAAAGATAAAAATATTAAATGCTTAAATAATTTTTAATATATAATTATTTTCGTTTTGATTTTCTTAAACCTTTTTCTGTTTCAGTTCCTATTAAACTTTGTTTCTTTTTAGTTTCTAATATCAAGATTTCCTATTTATGTGATGATGTAATTAACAGATATTGAAAAATAGACTAGATGTTACCTAAATAATAGAAACTACAATAGAAATTATTCAATATAATAGAGACTTTTATACAAAGTTTATAATAACGATGTCAACGACTAAAATAAAATAAATAAACATGATATGAACCAAAGCAGAAATTTTTTTAAGTGGATCAAAAGAAAAATAATTATATATTATAAGGATAAAAAATTTAAAAACTTAAATCACGGCGTTCGTTAATCCATGGTTAAGAATTTATATATTGTATCCGTTGATTTAAAAAGTAAGTGAATTAATTTTAATAAAATTAAAGATGTGTGTTCATAAATTTTATATTAAAATATATGTATAACAATAAAAAGAAACTGATTTTAAAGTGCAGTGAAACAAGTACGATACTTTAAGTATGTGGTCTGGAGTTTAATATCTTGATTCATGTGTATGAAAAAATATTTGTTAAAAAGGTCAATCTCTTAAATAAATTTCAGTATCTTGAAGAAGTAATCCTTAGTTTTTGACTGGAAGTACCCTGGATTTACCAAAAAAGAAAAAGAAAAAAGCACGATATATTTTGTGAGTAGAGTAGAGAAGGAAATGTGTCAAACGTTCACATGTTTGAGATTTACGACAAAGCCAATTAAAAATAGCACACATGCTTAATCGGGATCCGAAGATTGTGGAAAGCGTCCAGTGACCCAGTCACCGTTGGCAAGGTTAAGGTCAGAGAGAGTTTGTATTTTGTATCGCATTGTAATCGTGCATTTGACTACTCTAAACTAAGGGGTCTAAAGTACAGTTACAGTAATTAACTACAAAATGTTGAGATTTAAATAACACTTTTGCTATTCATTATTTTTAGGGTATAAATTAAAAAATTAATAAATAAATACTTTTTATAAAAAAATTATGATAAAAATATATTCGCAACAGTGAATATTATGTTTGTAAATAAGTTTTTTACTTCTAAAGTTTTAACCATTATCTTAAAAATAATAATTTATAAAATTATTTTTATAAATTCATATTTTAGCATATATGTACATATTTTATAATTTGAACAGTTAAATTTAATATATATTTAAAACACGAGTGAAAGGATTATTTTTATACAAGAGTGAGAGAAGTAAATTTAAGTCATACAATTATATATGGATGATCAAAATTTAATGTTATGTGATCACTTAAAAAAATCATATGACTTTTTAAAAAACCCACATAACTTATGTGTTTTAACCTTTTAGAGTAATGGTAAATATTTACTCTCATCACTTTTACATAATTTTTTTTTTCACTAGATACGTCTCCATCTATAATAATATATAGAGCCATCATTAACTTTTAATGTACACATTTTTTGCCTATTTTATCTTTCAATTACTACTAATATATTATAGTTGCTCACTTTCTAATTTTAATTTCTTTTTTGACTAGTACTACATTTTTTTCACATGTATCATCTTTTGGAGTTTAGATGCAATCTTGTTTGAAGCATGATTGAGCACTAAATATGGACATATCTTTCAATAGAAATTAGAATTTTGAAAATTAAGGATAAATCTCTCAAAATACTAAGTAGATGTTTGGAAACTCATCCATAACGTAAGTGCACTGTAAAATCCGTGTCAAAAAAGAGTGAATTACATAAAATCTGTAATTTGTTGCTTCTGTGAACGTGCGTCAAATTAGGTGAAAATGCAGAAATAAACACACACTAAAGTTAAGTTAAGGGATCGACTTTTCTCAAATCTCAACAGATATTTTTTTACATATTTGTATTTGAGAATCAAACTTACATGCTTAAAGGGTAAAATTATCTGCAAGCCATGACACAGCTTGTTGATGTATCTTCTCGCTAATAAATCACTACATATTTATAGTAATTACACTTTGTCCTAAAAAAAGTGTACGAAGTTATTATGACACAGTAATTGTGTAGTTGCGATTTGGCGAAGACGGTTACGGCGTAAAAGATAAGAAGCACAGTGTGCGCAGTACGCCCCTTGGGTCCAATATCCACCCAAGGATGGATGCCCTTCCCTCATTCTCACCTCTCTCTCTCTCACTCATTTTCTCTCTCTTACTGTCATAGTCATCCATTAACAGTCTCCATCCTCCCACCCAAGTCCATATCTCTGCTCACTCCCCTCTCCCTCCCTCCTAATTACAATTTAATAAATCCAACTCACTCCCCCACTCACCACTCGTTCATTCCTCACTCTCCTCCCAAACCAAAACCATTTGAATGATTCTATCTCCCAATGGATCCTCCTCTCATCAGCGACTCCACATTCTCCCCCGCTTACGCTCTCGCCGAGATTTGGCCCGGAATGGCCCATTTGGCCCATTCTAACATGCCTCCCTTCCCCCACGCCTCCGCCGACGAGTCCACCGTCACCGACCACAGCGGCGCCACGTGGAAGAGGAAGGACGCAGCCGCCTCCGAGGACGAGTGCTCCAAGGTGGTCTCCTCCACCACCACTGCCAACCAATCTAATGTAATCAAACGAGCTCATCTTCCTTTGTAGAAGTTATAGATAGATATTATGATATTAATAAAAAAAAAAAAAAATTAGGGATGGAGTTGTTTTAATATTATTTTAGACTTTTATTAGGTGAGGGTATTGGTAGGTACTGTTTGCTTGTGCGTTTGATTCGTTAATTGTATACGTCGATTACAGTCCAATACTTTTTTTTTTTTTGGTTGTTTTAAGAGTCCAATACGTTAATTGGAGTCCAATACTTTGAGGTTTTTGCAATTCCCCAATGTTTGGGATTTCGTCGATTGTACCTAACTTATGCTGTGTTTGAGTTTCCATAAAAAGAGTCAGAATTGGAAATTGTATCAACTGTCTGTGTGTGTGTGAGTGGTGTAACACAGTTGAGCAATTATGAATTGTAGGGTTTACTTTGAATATGTTTGGTGTTTAGTGAGTCTGATTTGTTAAGATCTGTCCCTGTTGCTTTAAAGGAAAGAAAACGAAGAGGGATAGACAATTTTGAAATTTAAATCAAAGACAAAATTGGAAGGAAAGAAAAGTTTGAATTTTTATTTTTAAAAGTCATTTTTTTCTCTCTTTTGTCCGTTTATTTTCTGTTTGACCAAATAAAAGAAAATGTATTATTATCCGCATTTTTTTTCTTTTCTATTTTCTTTCTTAGTGTGAAGCTGAGTGCTGATGGCATGTGTGGAAATTTGAACAGAATGATTCTGGTAGCAATAAACGGATGAAGTTGGGAGGGTCCAGCGTCGAGAGTGATGGTTTGAAAGCTGAGGCAGAAGCAAGTTCAGCCGGTGGTAACAAGTCCGGTGAACAAAGCACTAAACCTTGTGAGGCACCTAAGCAAGACTATATTCAAGTGAGGGCAAGAAGGGGCCAAGCTACTGATAGCCACAGTCTAGCAGAGAGAGTAACTTGCTTCTCTCTCTTTTGATTTATTGTCTCTTACAAGTTTTGCTTGCTGTTGGGCATTTTTTCTTGACCCAGAAAATAATAAAAATTATTGGAACTTTTAGACCTTTCTTTTCCCCTTTATATATACTGTTTATTCATGGGCATGTCACTTAACAGCACCTGTTTTTGCAGGCAAGAAGAGAAAAGATCAGTGACAGGATGAAAATTCTTCAGGATTTGGTGCCAGGGTGTAACAAGGTAAACATAATATTCTGTTAGACCATAGCAAGATTATTGCTTCTGTTCTGTTTTTCCTTTATCATTGTTTTATTTTTTAATGTTCAGGTAATTGGTAAAGCACTTGTCCTAGATGAGATAATCAATTACATCCAGTCGCTGCAGCGTCAGGTTGAGGTGGATATCTTCATCTTTCTATCTCTGTTCACTATTTTCACTCAATGATGTTTTCCTTTTAAACCACTAAATCTAATTCTTTATACCAAACAAATTGGGTTTTGTAGTTCCTTTCAATGAAGCTTGAAGCAGTTAATTCAAGAATGAACATGAACCCTACTATTGATGGGTTTCCTTCTAAAGATGTAAGTCTATCAACTTTGATGTTGATCACGTTGACTTCTAACATTCAATTCATTTGCACTTACATACTTAAGATTTAAATGTTGTTTGTCAGCTTTTGGACTACTGCAGAGGAAAGTTACACTAGTGCTTTGTGGATAATTGTTAACTAAAATGATTTGTTTATAGTAAATTATTCTACGTGACTACTTTTATTTGAAGAAAGTAAAAAACTAATAGGATAAATTGCTTTGTATGTAAGTATATGGATCAATTTGTGACATCATTCTCACTGATCAGTTGACAAAGCTCAGTTGAAGTCAAGTTAGTATGGAACAAGAAAGGAGGAAGTGAAGAAAAGAAAGGAATTGAGGGAGAAAGGCAGAATCAGTGTTGAGCAGGGAAAAGAATAGATCAGAATGGGAAAACAGAATAATGATGTCCAATTCATTCTCAAATTCAAGTCTTGGTATCCAGAACTTGGTGCAGAACAATCCATAAATTGGCAAACCAGCTTGATTATCAAGCAATCTAATGGCTCGAGTATCATCATATGATATCTTTCTCAAAATAACTGAAGGCTTATCAGTAGAAAGGAAGGATTGAATCAGCATATAGTTTTCCTGATTTTTGTCTCCGATTTAACATCCATTTTAGATGGAACAACATTCTGTAGGTCATCCTTCATGGAGAGGACAAAAGGTTGAAGCTTTCAACTACATCATCTAGATGTGTTTTAAGATTTTTAGAGACTCCA
Source organism: Spatholobus suberectus (assembly GCA_004329165.1). Taxonomy (NCBI): domain Eukaryota; kingdom Viridiplantae; phylum Streptophyta; class Magnoliopsida; order Fabales; family Fabaceae; genus Spatholobus; species Spatholobus suberectus. The sequence goes on from CM014729.1 coordinate 61,814,594, forward strand.
AACTAGCGTGGATAATTTTTTTTTGCCTTTGGGTAGAAGTGCATTGGTATGTGCAGAAGTGCATTGGGACTCGCAAAAATGATGTATGTGCCAAGATCTATCTCAAACAACAATAGGCTAAATCATCTGAAATTCACTCTGGCAAATCCCAAATTAGCTGTATTACAAATTTCATGTGAACATCTATGGAGGGAATGTGACCATAATTTCCATCAGATTTAGAGTTCAATCCTACTTTTCATTGTGATCATATGAATTGTAATTGTTGTTATCAGAGTGTAGCAAGCATGATCATGAGTTAAAAGTAGTGGTAACTAGAGATTTTTGACCTCACATAGTTCTTGTAGAATGGCTGGTAGCTTGATTTCAAATTCTTGTTCTCATTACGGTTGTAATGTTTTCAAACTTTATTACCATGATATTTGTTCTGTCTGGCATTTTAATATTGATAGGTCATGACAATGAGATAATGAATCCAAAATAGGAGGAGGCAATCCAAATTAATGTTCGTAACATTGAAAATGCTCTTAATATCCTCAAGGAAGCTTCAATCAGTAAACGTAACATCATATTTTAGTTGTGGAGGTCCAAAATCTTGGAAATGGTACCTAGACTGCTCAATGGATGTGGGGGTTGTGCCCTTGAGATTGCCCAGGGATGGGTGTTGGTTGATGGGAAAGATAGCCTGAGGATGCTATTACCATATAACTAAATTACACACACACACACTAGTCCAAACACAATTCTCAGTGGAAAATGACTTGGTAGTGATGTAAATTGTAACCTGTACTATCCTAATGAACCTGTACTATCTAAACACAACTATAACCAAATTGCCCTGGATGTGTTCCAAGCACTATCCCAATGAATCTTACCGTCTTAAAGGACTTGCAGTGTTTTATCTCAAAGATGAATATTGTCAATTGGAACTATATTTTCTTGTGTCCCGGTATCTTTACCAAATGACTTAGACCTAATGAATGTAGTTACTGTAGGACTGTTAGCTCGCATAATATCATGGTCTTGATCAGTGGATTAATTGTTTCAGGTTGGTACCCAGCCATTTGACATTTCTGGAATGATATTTGGATCACAAGCAGCAAGGGGGTATGCTCAGGGATCACATCCTGGATGGCTGCATATGCACAGATAGGTGGTGGTTTTGATAGAGGAACATAATTCAGAGAAGTTTCACTGGGAATGACAGACCAGTCAGTAGGAATGGTTTTCTATTTAAAAACAAAAAATTAGTGGGTTGATTACATAGTGTGCTTTATTAACAACCTACTCAGCTGTTGCCGAATGTTGTAGGTTTGTATTTCCATTGTTATAGTATGATATCATTTATAGAAAGTGTGTCTAAATCGCATATGCTTTACTATATTAGCAATTAGCAACTAGAAAACAGTCTTGGTGTGGTTTTCGTTTTTAATCCCTGCTTTGATAGGATTCCTGCCTCCTGATTTGATTTGTATAACGATATATGTTGCAGGTATTCATTTGTGTATTTGAATGATGACAGTTTGAAAATTACCGAGTTTGAAAATTTGAGTCATTAACAGGAACAGATTCAGAGAACGCTAGTGTGTTTGAAACCATGGACTGTCAATCTAAAGGACTCCTGAACCTTATGCTGCCATGGTTGATAAACAATAACGTACAAACCCAATATTGTTTATAATAGTTATTCAGACATTCAATAATTATATATCTGCCCACTTGCACCACAGGAATTTTATGTTGGCCATCCTCCTAGAGCCACATATGGTATGATTGGGTTTATTAATATCTTTTTATTATTATTATTATTCTAAGTGTAGTTTAAAGTTGTAGTGCAGGAAATAAGAATGCAATTAATGTTCTCATTTTTATTAAAGTTGTTATTTGATTTCTTATCATATCATTTATCTATCCTATTTTATTAATTTCTGTCATTTATTATTTTTCATTTCTCTTTAATTTCATGATAAATGTGAAAAATAATTGAAAATTAGGTAAAGATAAAGAAATAATTGACAGTAATGATTAATATTATATTGAAATTTTAAAATGATAAGATAAAAGGAACAATTCTTTTTTAAAAAGTCTACACTTGAACGGAAATAGTAGTAATTAAAAAACACTAATGTGATGTCGAGCGAATTGCATTTTAGAGCCGAGTCAAAGACTGAAACAACAATAATTACTACTAGGATGCTGATTTTTTTCACTAATTCAATTGGCCACAATGAAGCACTTCATTTTGTCAGCTTGCTGTGCACATGTATCGCTGCCCTTTACTGCAAAAAAAAATTGTTTTTGTTAATTTTCTCTTTCACTTCAATCAAATTAAAAAAAAAAAATTCATAAATTTCTCCCCTTCCTTTTCTTTCCTCTTTCTATCCATAGGGTTGGAGTCTCCTACCATTTTTCCAGAGATGCGTCAATAGGGGACTGCAAACGTGATTTTTACTGGTCAATTTTACTAGCGATATAAAATTTAAGTGAAACACTTCCATATTCTCTCGAAAAAAAGAGGGAGTACTGCCCTCCCATCTTTGCTTCCACTGTGTAATTGTCATTATGAATCATCCAGCAAAATCCCGATTTTAAGAATCACTGGAGCAGTATAAGCGGTCGTAATAGCATTTAAATGGAGCTGCTTAGATTGTTTTCAACTATCAATTCATACATACATAGTAATTATATTTCACGACTCTAGCAACAATACTTGCCAGTTAGAACTCACAAACTTGAACGAAGTGCGGTGTGGTTTACCTGAACTCTTATTTAAACCAAAAACCATTTCTTTGATTCTTTCTTTAAACTCAGAGTCCATTGTGTAATTTGTTGGTAGGTAATGAATAGAAGGATCATGCAATCACATTATTCATCCCAAAAATAATTGCTGTTTAACTTGGAAACTAAACGAGGCTACGTAGCTCATGGCTTTTTTATTCAATTTGGATTCAATGAGTTGAGCTCGTGGTCGTAAGCAAGAGTTAAATTAGAATATCTAGCTCACAAATATTAAGAAAAAATGATCCATAGGTATAGCATGGGAAAAAGTCTCCCACCACTGCGTATAAATTATCACATTTTAAACAAATAATAATATAAGACAAACAAACCTTTTCCAAATATAAACAGCGTATGAGTGAGGTAATACTCGACTCGTTTGCTAGTGAGTCTTGGTCAACTCCAATAAAGCTCAATTTCCACATATAGCAAATTAGACATCAAGCTATTAACTGGTCCATATTTTTGCACACACCTTGCTCTGAAATGGCATTTGACTTCATGTGCCCTTTATCATGGGATGACGGGACTCTTAGGGCAAGCAAGATATATTCCAGGCCTTGAACCAAGAAACGTGACATTTAGGAAATCTCACTAGCCCAATAAACACTAAAATTAACCATACAAGAAGTTAAAGCATAGCCATCCCTGCTGAAACACATGTACTTTAAGAAAGTTAACTTCAAACTTCAAACATTATTACAGAAAGCATACTGAATTAAGATGAATGATCAAAGAGTATCGAAACTTCCAATCGGTCAAGGATGGATGCAATCATTCAAGGCAGTCCAGTGCCACTTGATGAATTGGTTACCCTTGTTACACAAAGCTGCAGATCCAAATCCTTTAGTGCCGTACACTCAAGGAACCGCAAAATTTTATTGAAGATACACTATTGACAGTGTTCAGGATCAGCTTTGATGTCCAGTGTCAGAGATCCATTCTGGAATTGTTCACTTGGTTAAAAAGACTAAAATTGACCGAATTCAACATAGCAAAAAATGAAGGGTGCTGTTAACGATGCTCTATTTAATACTCTCCATTAACAATATTATTTAATAAACAAATCCTCCTGATTGTTTAAAGAAGAAAATGTTTAAGACTTTCTAGATTTACAAGATATTAAATGCTTTTACTTTTTCATTTAATATCTTTTCTTTTAAATTTAGGGCAAGACTTGGTATAACATTAAGGTTGCTGCCCAATGACTTGGTAACTGTTAGGACTTACATAAGACAAGAACCCAACCCAAACGACTAGTCTATTAGGTAGGAGAACCTCTTGACTTAAATACCACATCAAGCTTCTTATTCCACTTAATGTAAGACTCCTAACAGTAACAAGTTCAAATCCTGAAAACAGCCTCTTCACATGCCTGCTAAGACTGCATGCATCTACCCTTCCTAGATCCCACTTGGTGGGAGTCTTGTGCACTAAGTCACTCTTTTACCCTTTATTTTAATTTCTTAGCTAAGATCTTGATAAGTGCTAGTTATACCTATCTTTTTGGTACATATTCTGATACATATAACATTTTTTGCTGACTTAATGTTCATAATTACCACCTTTTATACACAAATGATATACTTTTGAATATAGATTAGCACTTCAAGTTTCTTAAGAATCTTATTATCCTTCTTTTTGGAAATGTATGTAGGTTAAGGTGAAGAAGGAAGATCTATGAAGGAAGGAGAGGGATTTACAGCTTACCTCAACCCTGAAGAGGAGGAAAAGAGAGCACCAATTGCTGGAAAGTTGGCGCTGGGCGACAACTCATTGTCGCTGGGCGCCAACCTACCCGAGAGGAACTCTTTTGTTTCTTTGCTTTGTCGCCTAGCGACAAGTTTGTTGATGTGACATTTGAGTGAATGAAGAAAAAAATTATTATATATACTTTTGAAACAAAAGGGTAGAGGAGCAGTCTGAAGGGAGGTCATTCTAGGGTTAGCAAGGAAGTGAAGACAAGTTCTCTTGGATCTAGGATGGAAGCTCCACTCTTCATCATTTTCACACAAGTTTCCTTCTTTTCTTTAGCTATGCATAGCTAGATTCACCCTTGTTGGGGTTTAATGTAATTAATGCTGACCTTCATGTATTTATCTTGAATATATATTCAGTTTAGTTCCATGTTAATGTCTTTCTTCTACTTTTAATTCTTGTTTTGGCTTAATCAACCTTAACTTGTCCTCATTGAGCATTGAATCTAGTTGGAAAACTTGGTTTAAAGCTTAGATATGAAAAAAGACATCTAATATGTTTTAGATTTAGGAATAGTCTAATATGTGTTAGACATATTTTATCCTCTGTATTTAATGCAAGTCATTTGATTAAGCTATGCGAGGAATTTATAGTTCATTCAAATGATTTAGATTTTTAACTTGTAAGGAATGAAGGTTGAAATGACTTTGTATGGATGATGGCAACATAGCAGCTAACATTGAATGTAAAACTCAGATAATGCATGAAAGAAGGGCTTAATGAAGTTAAACCCCAACTATTTTCATACATATATCTAATCCAAATCTGTTTCCGCACTTTAAGTATTCGATTAAATGTCAAAAGGAGTTCATGTTACATTGTTGTTCATTTGTGCTATTTTAAGTTGTTGTTTTTATTTTCTCGCAACTATCTTTATTCTCCGGTTACAGTAGTTTATGATAGAAAATTAGTAGATTGTTAAGTATTATGCAAGTCCCTTGGGAGAACGACACTCACTTGTCACTGTATTACTTGTCTAAATTGGTACGCTTGCCAACCGATTAACAGATCCTAAGGCCACTCGTTAACAAATTCCAAAAGTAAATGAGTTTGTTCAGTGATACCTGTTTAAGGCAGCTGGACTGATGGGAATCACACCTTCTGGAGATACAAGAGCATCAATTGGAACATCAGATGAAGTCATAGGTATTACGCCTTCATCCAGTATTTGTTGGGAATATGACAGTGCAACTGCAAATCCAAAGCCAAAATGCCAAATTGCTTGATCATGCTACATGTTTGTAGGTTCGGTTCAACCAACATTATGTATCCTAGAAGGGAAGAAAAGCATACCAAGTAAGGGTTGCTTCCAATTCCGTGTCTTTGCAAGGTCTTGGTAATTCTTCAGGAAGGTATCATAGTAACTGTAGGGGGGGTGGGGGGGGCGAATCAACTGTAACAAACCTTGGACTATGATTTTATAGCATGTGATAGCAAAATAATAATAATAATAATAATTCAGGATATAATAAGTGGAATGTCAAAAGTAAAGCATGAGAGTCTGTGAAATAGTCACCATTCTAACAAGCACAGTTTTGGCAATGGTTTGTAATATAAAACAGGCCAGAATTAATAATTCAACTCACAAATTTAGGTACAACTGAGAACTTATAGAACATGAGGCAGATTTCAACTCTAAGAAAGAAGAAATAAATATAAAAGCATACCCTCCACCACGCCCTAAACGTCTTCCAGATCTGTCGAATGCCAGTCCTGAGAAGAGAAATAATAGAAACAATTAGCTACATTCAGACTAAGACAATAACAATCAAATAAGAAATCAGAAGCTCACCAGGTAAAAGGAACAAATCAACTGGATCATTCGCCTGCATAACTGTACCAAAGAGATCTTTCAAATGGTTGTTGATATTGGCCAATCAGGATTATTAGAAAATACATTAAATGGAAGTCAACCCTACAAGAACAGTAAAAAATAAAATTAAATGCACAAAAGTAGCCTAGATAGGGAGAAGGATGCACATAACGGACTGTTCACAGTGACCCAAAGAAAAACCAGAAATTTGACAATTTTTTACATAAAAAGGAGGATAAGTTCCCAAATTTTAGTCTCATGTGCTGTTACAGAGTATGACTTGATAATAGTGGCATTTTGCAAAACATTCAAACTTAAATTCGAAAGTTAAACAAATTATTTTTGCAAGTTGGCTATACCTATGAAAGCTAAAATGCAAGGTTTTAAAAAATTGTATCAAGGTTTTTGGGATCTCCGCAATTGCAGTAGCATAAACCGTATCCAATCACAATTTTCCACAATATCAAATGTCAAAGCAGTAAGGAGAGCAAGAAGGCAAGTACCATCTTCACGCGCATTTCCTTCAGCATCAACTGGAGCAGGTTCTAAGATGTCCATTGAGTTTGCAATAAGATCATCAATTCGCGATATGTGGAGCATACGCATGTGACTATTCTTATCCTCCACGCGCGGCACATAGAGTTTTTTTCCACCTGCATACTCAGAGCATGTTTGGATTATCATTTGGGCCCTCAAACTTACTTTTATCCTATTAAACTCAGATTGTTGTTATGTTTGGATGTCCTTTAAAGTAATTTTGAAAACTAAGTTTGCCACTAAATTGAGTTTGAGTTGGAAGTAACATAAATGTTATTTTTGAAAACTCATTTTTTTGTTAGTAGTAATTATGCAAGTGCAACATCAAAGAAAAGTACTTTTAATTAACATCTATGAAGCACGGACTCTGACACGGATACCAGACACGATACGAACACGGACACCCTGACATAGCTAATGTCTAAAATATAGGACACCGGGACACCGCATACATACACAAAAAGAAAAATACTCTACTAAAATGAAATATGAGTAACAAAACGAAAAATACAAGTTGATAATATATTCACCATTTTAAACCAACCTTCTATGTTTTTTCTATAATAACAAGCCTCAAAAAAAGCAAGAGATGTTATTTTTTAAATATTTTATTTATATTTTAAGCTAACTTGTATAAAAGTTAAAAAAATGACTATTTTTTTAATAATAGTGTGTCCATTCATATGGAGGTGTCAACTCAAGTGTCCAAGATATGTAGAGGTGTCGGCTTAAGTGTCTAAGCCAACAAAAAACAATTTTTTTAATTGGACACCTAATTGGAAGGTGTTCGACATGTGTCGGACAAATGTTGGTGTCGGAAACATGTCCGACACCGCGACACTTTAAACATAAGAGGTGTCGGTGCTTCATATTTAATATTATTAACACAAATTTCACTTTGTCAATTTTTGAACGATAAATATTCAAACATAAATCACATTATATTGAGTTTACAACATATTTTGATTTTAACTTATGTTTTCAAACGGGTTCAAAAATGTTTCACAACTAATAGAGGCTGAAAATTCTAACTTTTGTACCAGAAAATGCGTTGTTACGAAGATGAGTGAGGACGCACCAGTAGCATTATTATTATGTTGCAAAATTTCTGACAAGATTTTAAACGTGTCGACTTCGCGTAGAGCAGCGCAGCTTATGTACGCGCACAACCTGCGACTGGATTTGAACCACGGAGCTCCCAAAACTACGTCTTGAACGGCGTTATCTGGAAAGTAATGAAAGAGAATAATAGGTTATATGATTGTTGATGAGTGAGTGACATAGACACAGATAGATAGATAGATAGATAGATACCTTGGTGAGATCTGAGAGAGGGGTCGATGGACTTGAGGGATTTTCTGACCTGAGTTCGCAGTAAGCGCTTCTTTTTGAATATGGCGTCGAGATCTTCGTGGGTGGGGGTGTTAGTGCTCATCCTCAACTGCCCACACGCTCTTGTGCAACACTGTGCAATCATCGTCTGTGTTCGCATCTTTTTTTCACTTTTATTCTTGATTAAAAAATATACTATTTATTTATATTCATTTCGCCATCGACGTCCTTCCATTTGGTTTTGAATTTTGATGCGTCCTTGTGCAGCTGGTTAAAGCTAATAAAAATTTTTATTTTTAAAAATTATTTAAATAAATCTTATGTTTTTACTTGATTAAAATGTTTTCTTTTATAATACATGTTTTTCAGGCTTAGTTGTATTTTCGGTGCTTTACTTTAGCTTGCATGTAATCTTTGTCTCTTAATTTTAATAATTTAATTAGAATGTATTGAAAGTATAAAATTTTTACACTGTGATTCAATTATATAAACTGATATAAATGGTAAGATTTTTAATTTTTGTAATAATTATTTTAAAAATTATGTTTAAAAGTAAAATAGTCTATACACTTACATTATTATCTACCCATAAACTATTATGTATGATAAGTTTATTAATTTTTACAACAATTACCTTGATTGATATGTGTAACTTAGAGGATAAAGTACAGATTTAATCAATGATTGAGATTGTGAAATAATACGTGCACTTGCATAATTAAGGACAAAACTTAAGTGCAGTTTTCTATGTACTTTAAGTGATGTTTTCTAATTAAAATTAGCGTTTTACTTCGATTATCTGCATGCATTAAAGAATAATACAGATTATTAAAGTGAAACTCCAATTTTGATTAGCACTAAAAACACCAAAAGAATTATATCTAAGTTTTGTCCCATAATTAATTAGACTTAATTGCATTTTTGGTCTATCTATTTTTTTCAATTTGTAATTTTTGTCTTCCTATTTTTTTTAGCGACATTTAGTTCCTCTATTTTTAAAAATCCACCATTTTTGTCTCATTGTCAAATCTCTTGTTTTGATTGTTAGTTTTTGACGCTAACTCTAATGTGTTATTACTTAAATGACGTGTCAGAGTCAAAGTCAGTGTTAGAGTCAACGTTGACATGTCAGAGTCAACGTTGACATGTCAGAGTCAACGTTAAACTACTATAGTCAACACAAGAGATTTGACGGTGGAGCCAATATTATGAATTTTTAAAAATCGGAGGACTATGCAGATTTTTAAAAATAAGAGGACTGAATATCTCTACAAAAAATAAGAAAACTAAAATTGTAGATTGGGAAAAATAAAGGGACCAAAAACGTAATTTAGCCAATTAATTATTAGAGAAAAAAGGTCATGCACTGACAGTGTAAAATAGTTTTACACTGTCATCCAATCACAAACTGCCATTTATTGTAACTTTATTGACTTTTATAATAAATATTTTAAAAGTCATATTAATGATGATTTCTAATTGGTTGACAATGTAAAACTACTTTACATTGTCAGTGCATGACCATTAAACTCTAATTATTATGTTACAATCTTAAATTTTTAATCAATGATTATAACCATAATTTATCTTTTGAAGTGTTTCTCTCTATTTAGAAGAGTCAAATCTTACTCATGCACACACATCTTGTTCAGTCGATACATTAGTGTTATTAAACTCAACCCAATCATCAACTCATTCAAGGTAGTGATGTACGATCATTATGTGTTAATTAAATAATGGTCAAGAATAAATGATGGTATTATGTTTCTTAAGTAATTTCTAAAAATGATAGCGGTGTGTGGTTGGTACCATTCTCATCTGCCACCATAAAATTCCGACAGGAGCTTGTTATGATTAATCATGATCCTTTCATTTAAGTGGGTCTAATTTGATCTTCTACACCCCAAATGCAGAAGAAATTTTGGCAGAATAGTGAAGTCTATTACTTGGATCCGGCTCACACTTTTTGTGAAAACTAATCAGAACCATTATTATGAGATTCAATAACCAGTTGAACTCACCAAAAGTAAAAATAATTTGTTGGAAACTATTACTTGGCAGATTGAAACTCCCCCACCCCGCCCCTCTTATTTCTCAGTATAAGAAAACTTTATTTCAATATTATGTCCAAATTGGAGTAACACAAAGGTTTCAATCCTGAGCACTTTTCATTTTCAACAATAGCTCATCATTCTTACTAATACTTTCTGATTTACAGTTCTTGCAACTGCACTGAATTTCCTTCAGAAACATGATTTTGAAATAAATAAACTCTCAGGAGTAACATGCCTGATGTTTTGTGCTCTGCAGGTAGGACCTTTAACCTTTTTCAGCTCAAAACAGTTCGAAGTTTTTGATGTTGAACTATTAAGCATACAAAACTGAGAAAGAAGGACCATTGCCTTTTACTCGGATGCAATTGAGACAAGGCTAGCATTTGAGTTGTCTAAAGCATGACCACTAAGGGTCTAAAACACACATTATTATAGCTAGGAACTCATTTATGATTTTACTATATAGAAATAGCAACTCTACAACCTTTAGGTTCTTGCTTTTAGGTAATCATCGTTCATCATAGTTAGGATTTTTTCAAGATTTTAAATTGTGGGATTTCATCACGATCCTAGATATTGTAGAAAATTGCGGACAAATGCTGCCAATGAGGTATAGAGACCCCAAAAAACTTTGATGTTGCGGTCGAAATTGTGGTCATACACCGTTTTTTAAAACCTTGGATTTTTTGTTTATTTTCTTTTGAGCACCTTGGCCAGGTGTTCTTCATTGCTCAGGTTTTGTAAGTTGTAGCCTTGCCAATCATCAAGAAAGGGTATGGTATTCATTGTGAAATTGGTTTATAATATTTCAGAGTAGGGTCCTCTTATCTTCATTTGATTGGATGGCTAATCAATGATAGATTGATTGTCACCATTCATATCTTCAGAAATATATTGGATGTACCCTATTGTTCCAAGTAACAACTATCAGGGAAACCAAGTTTTGTACGTTCACCTTTCTAATTTTTAATCTTCGAAGTTACACCTAGTAATTTGCGAGGTACGTTCCTAGTTTCCCACAGACATCACTTCACTGGAGTAATATAAGAAAATCTTAACGGCTTATGAACCTACTTAAACCACATCCCTGTGTGAACTGATGAAAATATATCAAGTTTCATTAACAAAATTAGGTTTATATAGTATTGGACAAAATGAAACAGTTTTTATGAATGTGCTACTATTTTGATGGAATATATAATTTGTATTTCTTCCATGAGAGAAAGTACATACTAATAAGAAAAAAAAAGAAACTGTTAACAATAGTAGTCATATAAACAAGCAAACCCTAGACAATTTTGTCCAAATGATCCTTGTAAAGCTAGCCAAGCCTAGAAATGGGGATATTAAAATCCTATTACAAGACATCCTTTGAGTTTTAAAGTCTTTGACCTCTAGGCATTTAGATATTTTACAGAGACATTCTTGAGGCAGACGAAAGTCTTCCATGCTTCCAACACTTGAGCTGCCCCTTGGCAAAGGATCTTAGTGTCAGAATAACACACAATCTTCACCAAAAGCTAGACTTTTCTTGTCTTTCCTTAGGCTCAGCCTCATGAAATTCAATTATCTTCATTCTAAGCATGATCATTTGGCTCCAGTACACTTAAAGAGCCAATTACTATAAAAGAAAAATAGGCATCATGCATTCTCTACCTCAAAGGAGGTCATAACAAGGTGACTGAGTTTCTCTAGATTCCGTGATAACTCCGTCAAAATTTTTGTTCCTTCGCTATCTTTCTCATCTTCCTTGGAAACAAGCTCTAATAACCCACTGTTGGCTTCTAGAGCCTTCACCCTTTCAGTAAGGAAAGACAGTTCTTTTGGTAGAGACGCTTCGCCTCCTTTTCCTGTTAAAACACAATTATTGTGAGGAATGGTAATAAGCATAATAATTAGAGAAAACCCCCAATTTTGTCGTCCAAAGTTATATGTATTACCACATTATTTTTTGCAAAATTTCTTTGTGACTAAATTAGTCCTTTAATGATCTAAAATGTCACAATATTAGTCTTCTGCAAATTGTCATCAAATTTGTTTTTCTCTAAAATGTCATCATATTCATCTTTATACAAGACAAAAGTGGTGACCGAAAGAAATTTAGTGACAGTAACTTAGTGACCAAAATTTTTAAGGACTAATGTGGTAATGCGTGTAACTTTGGAGGATTAAATTGAATGTTTTCTCTACTGATCATTAGAATTATAATACTACCTATTCATGAAGGCATGTCTGCTTTGTTACCTGTCTCATTGTCTAAATTAGTAACACTGTCAGAGCCAGACAGTAAGGAATAAATTCCACTTTCTGCAAAGGGTGTTCTTCGTTCTATTTTCTTCACGCGGCCAAGAAGATAGGTTTTCTCTGCTTTAAAATCTTTGACTGATTCATTGTGTCTTATCCCTCCATTTTGTGCCTGAGATGGCACAACTTGATTAGAATTGAGGTCCTTTTCTCCATTATCGTCACCTTCATTGAGCCTGAATGAAGAGTTATCGTCACCAAGAGATGAGTTAGCTTCCCTATTAAAAGCATTTTCTTCTGCTAAGAATCCATATTGTTTTCTATAAATCTCCAATTCAGCTTCTAAAGCTTTGATCTCTTCCTCTCTTTTGATCAGCATATCATTAGATGCTTGCAGGGCTTCTTCATCATACTCAGCCTGCTCCTCCATCATTCTCTGATACTGCAAAGCTTCCATTTGCACCGCTGCCTTATCGGCTTGTAACCGGGTGATCATGGCCATTGCATTGTTGGCAGCAACAGCTGAAGCACTTCTTTCTTCATCCAGCTCCATGTACAAAGCCATGAGTGATTTGCGATCCAAACGAACTTGCCTCTTCAAATGGTTTAAGATGGCATCATCAAAATCATTTTGGGTATTTACCTCATTAGAGTCAGAGGCAAATTCTGTCTTTTCTAGTGGTGATTTCCTGTTAATCCTGTAAGTCCATCTGGGACTGTTGTTTGCAGAATCGGTCAGTGGGATTCCAAAGAACTTATTGCCCCTTGTAAAAGTTGGGGTTAATTTGCTGGACTCATCATTCAAATCCTCAACTTCTGACAATAGAGGCAAAGAGGTAGATTTGGTGTCGTCCCTTACTGTATAGAACAAAATCATTATTTTGTATCGAAATTATAAGATGCCATAATCACACATTTTCAGTCATGAGTAATTCTAGTATAAGTTCAGTGTCTATAGGCCCAACTAATCAAAAGTACGGGATTTATTGAAATAATAGTAATAAAGTTTGTGTTGACACCAGTGCTAAAGTTATTTTAATATTATTCTAAGCTTTTGATTGGTTGTGCCTGTACTATTTGATTCCAATTGAAGCATACATAGCACAACAAAAACTCAAATACCACATTATTCTAAGCTGATTTCTAGCTTTTTTGGTATACATAGTTTCAGGAAATTCTAGTTTTGCATATACTCACATTTAACATTCGGACTATTAACATCCTCATCCTCGTGAAGCTCTGAATCGTGATCTGATATAAACTTGAGTTGTTTGTATCTGATGTGAGGCAATTCTAAAGAATGGGGTTCCTCACTTTTTGATGTTGAAAATGGAAAGGCTCGCGGTGAAGAAGTTGGGGCTCGCGCAAACGATGACGAGTGCTTCACTTTTGCATAGGAAGACTTGACTTTCAATGACTCTCCACAGCATGAACACTTTTGATTGCTGCTTCTATCAACCTGCATGATCCCATCATCCTTCAAACTCAACTGAATTGGTTGGCCATCCTGAACAAAGCACTCCAAATCCTTATGCAAAATCCCAACAAGGGACTTGTAGGTGTCACAATCCGATTCCTTCTCGGTCGCAAATGAAAGCAGGCACCCCTCACACATCTTCCTTATGTCAGAGAGCTTCTTGTGGTTGTGACAAAAAGCCAAAGACGACATGTCCTTCTTGTGAGCCTCACACACAGACTCGTTGTAATAGAAATCAGGATTTCTGTGAACCATAACATGATCAAACCTGGTGCACAGCCAGCAAGGGATTTGCAATTCAAAAAACCTGGCAAACTCATTGGCCACAAATGCAAGAAACCCATCAAGGAAAAGTATGAATATCAGCACCCATTCAAGCAACACATAGATCACAAAGTGTGGGAACTTCCCCATTTCTTGCTCAACAAAATCAGAAAATGATCGAGGAGCCATGTTGGTAGTTTTCTTTCCTTTTTTTTTTTTTTTCTCTTGTCCTTTTTAATAACCCAACAGCACGCAGAATGTAACAGATTGGGATAAAGACAATAACCAAGTTTCTGTAATCTGTAGTGCTGCTGAAGATTAAACAAAAAATAAAAAGTGGGTGTGGATTAAGAAAGAAAAAGAAAGGAACTTAGAATGTGGGAAGATGTTAGGAAGATCATGACCTTGTTTGGGGACGAGATCAAGATCTTTCTCTCTAAGCGTGTCTCTCTCTCAGTGGCACGTTTGCAAAGGAAGGAAAAGAGAATGTGAAAGGTGGAACTCAATTAGCCATAAATAGAAGAAACAGTTGTTGCTGTAAAAACTAATGGAGGCTGTTAGGCAGACAATTACCTGAAATAACGGTCTATCATGCTTCTCTTCCAATTTTGTTTCTCCATTACAAAAACAGATACCTCGTGCTTTTCCTATGGCAAAGTCTATACCTTTTAACAAGATTTTTCATATGCGACACTGATGTTGCTATCTGAGTAATATTAACACCTTGTCATTCTTAGGTGGAAAAGAAATTTAATTATAAGCACCATTGAGTTCTGTTTCAGGGAGAATTAATAGAGTTTAATTTTGATAGTATAAAGAATTTTTCGTGACCAACTAATTAGAAATTACATTAAATATAATATAATAATTATTACAAAACTCAATCCTATTATACATAATAATTTATAATTAGATGTCAGCCTAAACCAAATTACATTCTAATTAAATTGAGTAATATATGCACTTTACCTACACTTTTTTATATCATTGACCTGGGACATCGTGAAAACCCGTTTAATAGATGATAACGAGACTAGGAATTTCTGTTACTTTTTGCCTAAAATACTTAATGCCCGTAGTTGTAATTCGTTAGTTAGATATTTCAGCTATTCCACCAGTTGGAAAAAGCTCCCTATTTTATTTTTTTTATGGCGTTGAGAAAAACTTTTTTTTTTTTTTTAAGTTTTTATATTCTTCTACAAGTATCATCTTCGTTTACAATGTCACAATTTTTCATATGCTAAACATTTTTCACACCCTTGGCCTTCTCTGCCAAGAGACTGAGGAGAGCTATTCCCTCAAGAACTTATATTTAAGAGTAAATTATATATATTTTGAAGTTTGTTGAAACAACAGTAAACTTTAAATTTGGCTAAAAATTATATTTCACTTTATTTTTTTATTTTTGACAAATTATGACTTGATATTGATGAATAATTTTTTTAAAAAAATTCACTTATATTTTTAAATACGTGTGTGTATATATATATATATATTGTAATAAAAATTTATAGACATATAACCTTGTGAGTTTTTTCCTAACAAAATTTAGATAGCTTTAAGCATAAGATTAAAAAGATATATTTTGAAACTATAGTGATGAAGATGTAATTTAACTATGAAGTATTTACAAAGCATCGTTAAAATTATATTCCATTTTAAATCAATCTTTAAGACTTTTTCAATTAAAAGTTTCAAACGGTTGTATTTTTATATTTTCATTGTTTTTTTATTATCAATAAAATCAATTTTCTTTAATTTTATTTAATTTATATTTTTTAATATTTTACATGTACTTATAGATATTCATTTAATTCACAAAATTCAAGTGAACTTTAATGTATAAAAATAAATAACCTTATATAATACAATATCCATACCAAATATTTGACATGCTATAAAGTAGGCTTAATTGCATTTTTTTTATACAATTTTGTTGGATTTTCATAAATCACAAAAGGAAAAATAAATGCTCTCGGGCATATGTAAATTATAATATATGTGCTTCCCATGGAAAACGAAGCTTCTATAATAACTATAAGGGGTTGGCTATACCGTGTTAATATGCCTACTATAATGTTCCTCTTTGCCAACACATGAATAACTAGTTTGTAGTCAAAGTATTCGCTGACATGTAAGGTGAGATGCATCCCTGAACCTGAAAAGAAGTCATTATTTTTTTATATGAGAAGAAACATGCATTAATTAATCATGACATCGTGAAACAGAAGTAATAATATAAGGAAAAAAAATTTAGCTCGCTCTGCCTTGCTAGCCCCAAAGCAGCAGAGGTAATGTAATGACATGTATCCTTGGTCATAATAAAAAACGATTTATGAACCCCCAACCCCTCCCCCCACTATAAAAAAAAAAGGAGGAGGAAAGCAAAAATAAGCATTGCATTGAAGATCTGCAACATGCATGATTCAAGTACATTTCAGAATTACAGGTTCAGGGTTAAAGAAGGAAAAGAAAGAAAGACGGCAGGTACCAAACTAATATTATTGATAGATAGATGTAATTTGTTACAATATTTTAACCTATTACTCATTTATAATAACTGGTCAAGTACTAGTAGTAGTAGCCTACTAAAACAAATAAAAAGATCAAGAAAGATGTTCTAAGATAATCTAAATACATCTTAAATATTTTCAAACACTCCACCTCCTTAAAAGTAATAAACTCATAAGACAAAGAACTTACGCAACTAGCATTCCCCTCAACTCACAACCTTCAATCATGTACAGAACCCAACAATCTTCATCTAAACTTTTAAGACAACCAAACAACCAGATAAAAGAGAAGAGGAGAAACTGCAATCCATTTTAATAGGAAGGTATCACCATTCACCTAGAAGAGAAGAGAAAAACTCAACACCATGGCAAATCCTAAACAACCAAACACGGCATAGACCAAAAAGAGACGAGCAATGCTGGACCACCCAAAGTCCAAGAAATAAGAGAAACTGGGAGCTCCTGCTCCCAAGCCAACATCCCCTTTTTGGCTGGCCAAAACCAGAAGAAACTTGGGGCTACTCTTGCTTCCAGATTTATGACTCCCACAGTCACACCTTATAGGCTAAAAACACTAATCTAAAGGTGACTCTACCTCGATGCTTTCATCCTAGGATAGACTGACCAACTATCCAGAGGGAGCTCCATCTCATGGGCAAACATTTCCTCTAATATCTCTAGGGATGGCTTCACCATTTTGGTAGTCTAAAAAAGCTGTAAGATAACAAAAGAAAGCTGTTTGGTTCAAGATTAACATATTATCTTGACATCTTCTGTTTCTATAATATTATGTTAAGAAGAAAGCAAAAGAAAGTAAAGCAATCTCTTGCCTGCAATAAACAAGAAGGAATTTGGATATAACGCTGTAGCAAGAGGTTGACTTTTTCCAGAGAACTATGTGGTACAGGAGTAATGACACAGAGCACACCTTTGACCGTGTCAATGCCCCTCAAAATCCCTGAAACATAAGAAATCAAGATGTGTTCAACAATGAATATGCTTAGAATTATAGAAATGGATAACAACTAAAACAGTAGAAGGCTGTACCATTTGTGCCATCAGGAATAATACACTTTTTTATTCTTTATATTCTACATTTGTGGAAGTATGACAGCCTTAATAGGTAGAGATCCCTTGAGATAGATATATTGCACTTGAGATGTTATTGCAAAGCTAAGAGACACTCATAAACTTGTTACAACCAGTAGACATACGAGATTTAATAAAACTAACCCACAAATGCACATTACTTCACAGTATTTTGTGTGCCCCACTGCTACCAAAAGTTTGAAACTGATTGTCAACCTCAATAATTTAATTTATCTCTTAAACAGAATTATAATTCCCATTTTGTTTATGAGACATTTGAAGTTTTCAAGACTTGAAAAATAGAGAATGGGGTACTTTCAGCTAGTTTGCAATACTACTGCCACCTAAATTGCGTTTTAAATCTGAAATTTCAATTTTGCAGAAGTATTTCAGTAAAATGACCCTCCGTTTCAGACAGAGCAAAGGCGTTTCAGAATTCAGAAGTAAGTCAAATTACCTACCAAGCCCAAGACACCAAGGTAAATTTTCAGGTCCGTCAGAATCAACTGCTAAGCCAACAATAGTAGCATTCAAACTGTAGAATACTTTGAGAGCTTGGGACCTACAAAGATATGGATAGACCATAAAAGAAATGTTCTGCTCACCTTTGTAAAAATAAAATAGACGTATGAAATATTGTTGGAATTCCTAACAAGAAAACAACATATTTAATATTTACGCTTAAATATGTTTTACGTCTATGTACTTTCATCACTTTTTATTTTTGGTCCCTAACCTTTTTTTTATTTATTTTCGTCACCGTAATTTCTAGTCCTCACTGTCTATCTCCGTTAAAAAAATGCTAATCTGGTAGACGGAGTGTCACGTGTCTGTATATGAATAGATGTTTGTTGCTAAGTGATAAAATTAATTTATTAAATCTTTTTTAAATAAAAAAAAATATACAAATTTATTAAATTGAAAAAGTTTTTTAAATGCAAAAAGGGGAATAGGGCTTCGATCTCCAACCCCCAACGTTTGAATAACACTGTTCAAAGAAGAGAAAGAGGAAGAGTGCTTTGTGCAGAGCTCTACACAATGTTGAATGGCTGCTTCAAGATCTTCTGTGATGTTGCATTCTACACAAGCGTCCATTCCAATTTGTGGTTATGGAAAGGCCATGCGTTTATTTGTTTCTCACACCCAAGAAAATCCTAGTTGTAGGTTTTGGAGATGTGCTAACTGGAAAGTTGTATCATTCCTTTTTGGTTTGTGTTTGAATCCCGAAAGTAATGTTTGTATTCTTCATTCGATTTTTGTTTTGTGTGTTGAAGTGATTGTTCTATCCATGTGTAGATGAGTAGAAGTTGCAAACTGTTTCTTTGGGTTGGCAAGGTAATGGAAGGTGATTCCACTAGTGTTCAAAGTGGTTGTATAAGTTTAAGCTTGTTGACAGAATATTAGTTGAGGAAGATAGGGAAAATGAAGTTGAAATTGGAGAATGAAAGGAGAAATGTTCGTGTTTATTCATCTTGTTGCTGGTTTCATGGGTTTTTTTATTTGGCACTTTTTACTTTTTTTTATAGTAGATGATTCAGGTGTTTAGGGGTGTCTAGTTTGATTATGGATACTGGTGTTGATTCAGATTATCTAATTGAATTAGGAGTAAAGGGTGTGTTTTTTGTTTATGGAGTATGTAGTTGATGGGAATTAGTGTTTGTATATGTGATAGTTACAACTTGAATGAAAGCTATTTGATTTTTTGCCAACTTGAATCATATTTTCTTGTCAAATTAGATTCGTGTAATGGTGAGACTCATCATGCCATTGCCTATTTTTATTCTCATATGCTATCAAAACTTAACATAATTTGACCAAATCAAAGTATTTGAATGTGATAAAAAAAAAACAGAGTATTAACAATGTGTTTTCAAATTAGATTTGTGTAATGGCAAAACTTATTTGCCATTGCCCATTTTAAATGTCATATTCTATCAATAGTTAATATGATTCCATGAAATTAGTAGCATCCAAAATAAAGGTATACATACAGAGCCACATGAAAATGAAGTACATAATGAGATCGCCATTCATTTAACTTAGATATTGTCCTTAATACATAAGCCTATAAATAAATTAGGTTCAAAGACAATTAATAACCACATACCAAAACACCGCCAAAATGGTACCATATTGTCACTGGCTAGGGGACCATAATGGTACACTAGGGTGAACATTAACAACCCAACTAAGAAATGTTTAGCAGAGTGAATCACCAATCAAAACAACCCCCCCAAAAAGCAACTTCTTGGTTTACAAATTCCCCTAACTATACTGAATTACAAACTACCCAAAAAAAAAAAAAAAACCAGTAAATTGATTGTTCTAAAGCCTAATTCCCTGTCAGTTTTCCTTTACATTTGGTAAATGTGGACACAATAACTTCAATGTTGAGATGCATAACTACACTGCCTCCTAAACTTTTAAAGTTGTGTCCATGTTCTCCATAACTGATATGCTTGCCTAAATTGTGGTTTGGACATCTGAGGATGATTGAACTATTTCCATTGCCTCTTTGTATATTGTGGTATTTTTTTTTTATAGTGTTGTAATGATTCATTGCATGATCTATTCCCCCCCCCCCCCCCCCAAAGGATATAGCAATTCAAAATTAATTGTGACTAAATTGCACAATGTTATACATGCTCAACAGAATACACATTTGAGCTAAACATGTTATACCAGTGCTTTGTCCATGTTGACATATTCTTGAGTTGCTTGGCTACCAACAAAATTGTCAACATTTATCAATTGAAGAATTTCTACAATAGTCCTAAAGTTCTTTGCTTTGTTGGTTGACAAATTCTCATATTCACCAATTGCACTTATATCTCCAACTTTTTTTGGCTTCTTTTGTAATTTCATCAAACAAGTTAGTTTATCAATGGATCCTTGATAAAGATCAACTGAAAACCAAAAAGCGTATATTAGGAGCTTGGCCTTGATTATAACTTGCATTGGCTTTCTTGATTCTTTTCAACTGAAACCAAACAAGTAAGAATATTAGATCTCAAAACATGACAGGTGCACTGTGAAAGTTACACATGTCCCACCTTTCTAACTTGTTTTCCAACACCAACTGCCTCTTCTCCACCAACAGAAACTTCATTAGTTCCAATATCAGAAACTTCATTAATTCCTTAAGCAGTTCCTTGGTTGCCAATTTCAACAAATGCTGGAGGAGGTTGGTCAGTTCCTTGTGGTACTGGTTCAACAAATTTTGAAATCTATGCTAGTTTCTTTGACTTTCTCTGCAATTAAAAATTAAAAAGAGAATTTGTAACATCCTTATAAACATTGGATTAAACATCAAAATTACATGTCATATTTCCATTACCTTACGAGCCTGTGCTTTTGGATTCACGATAGTGCTTTTACAACTTCTATTATTGTGCCCAAATTCATCACAAGTGGTGTTGTAAGTTTGTCTTCCTTAATTTGGTTGGGTTAGGGTCCTCAATGACATCTCTTCTCCTTAGTTATTTAGGCCTTCCAGGCCTACTCTTGTACTATGGTGGCAGTAGCTGTTCAATGTCGGGAACTACAGTCCACATATCTTAGCCATTGATAAGACTTACACTATAGTTGTGACAAAGTTGGTAAGTGTCCTTGCAGTAATATTTGTCAACAAAATCCTTAGGATTGTCCCCTCTATATGACATGGCAGCAATTAAATGCCTACATGGTATACCTACTAACTCCCACCAATTACATGTGCAAGTTTTCTTTTCTAAATCTGCAACAAATTTATGAACAAACATATTGTGTGTTACTTCAAACTTCATTGCCCCATACCATGTTGCAAACCAATTACCACTCATTTGGACTTCCCTATCCAATCTCTTCCTAGGTTTTGGCATTACCTTATGTTGATAGCTAACAAGCTTATCTCTAAGAGATGCAATCCTACTCGTAAGATAGGTTCTAATCCATTCATACATTGTCACAATAGGCTTATCCCTAGCTACTAAGATAGTGCTATTAAAAGCTTTAAAGATGTTATTAATCAATACATCACACTTAGGGTAAAAAAGGAATGCATGCTTACACCATGCTTTGGTTGGGATGCCCATTAGCCATTCCCAAGCTTTCTTGTTGAATTTATTCAGCTCATTCAACTTCTCTTCCAAAGCTTGATAATAGGTTGATTTAGTAGCCCCCATCATTAGATATCTAATCAATGTTCCTCCACCAAACTTTTTTTTGAAGTTTCACATATAAATGCCTTAGACACAATCTATGCTCCAATGTATCTATATCATATAACTCCTCAAACACAGGAATTAGTCCCTGCACAATTATCAACCAAATAACTCATTAGACAACTACACATACTGATGTAATAGATATGAAAACCATAAATTAACAGCAACCGTTAATCAAAATGTACCTTTTGCTGGTCTGATATGAAAACCCATCTTTTGTCTTGCCCAACATCATGCAGTAGTAGATCAAGGAACCATCTCCATGACTCCTTGGTATCCATCTCAACAACACCAAAAGCCAAGGGGAAATATGTAACACCTGTGTTTTCTTAATGTATGATTTAGTGTTTTAATAATTACAAGTGGAACTTAGACACGTAATCTAGGTAATTAAAAGAAATAAATGAATTTTTGGTATGTGGTGATAGTTGTGCAATGTATGTTTGAATTTCTAGTTTGAATTTAGAAGTTTGAGATATGTGCTTGAGCCAATTTGGATGTGTTACGAGAGTGATTTTGGGCTTTTAAGGGAAAACAGTTGAGTTAAACTGGTTTTGGAGATAAGGGGAGTGGCTTGGTGAGATTTAGGCCTCAGTTGGCCAAAAGTCCGTGTGAGAGCTCTGGGAAGGTCAAGTATATAAGAGGGGGAGGGGGGGCTTTTCTTTCTCATTTTCTCCCTTTCTCCTTCTCTCTCTATTCTCTTCATCTCTCTATATCTTTCTAGAATCTCTCAAGTTAGCAAGGGTATTAGAGGATTTCAGGCTCAGTTCAGTGTTTGTGGTGAGCAAATGATCAATTCTTAGAAGATTTGGCTCAAAACACCAGATTCTCAAGGAATCTAAATTCAGATTCAGGAACTTTACGAGGTAAGAGAAGCTTATAAATTGGTTATTTTTTGTTAGTAAGTGTTAATGTGCTCATTTCGTACTTTGAAAATGGTTAAATCTCTATGGATATTGCCATTTTCGTTAGTTTTGGATGAAAATCGATGATTGTATGATGAAATGTTAAATTTGTTGTATAATCTAATGTATATGAGCTTAGTTAAGGTGGATTAATGATGTTGGAACTCCTATTGATTCAAAATCTAAGTTTGTGGTTGAGGAGTTGAATTCTTTACAAACAATTGCATTTTTTTTCAAAATTTCATCGCAGATAATCGATTATGGGGAATACATAATCAATTATCTAGAGTTCTAGAAGCTATTTTCTTGATTTTGGTTCTGAAATAATCGATTATGGGATGTTATAATCAATTATCTAGGCTTCAGAAATTTTTTTTCCTGATATTGGTTCGGAAATAATCGATTATGGAAATCCATAATCGATTATCTCTACCTGAAAACGAATTCTAGTGCATTTTTACTAAATTGATATAATATGTTATACAGTAGATAATCTGTTAGTACAGTACTTAATCTGTTATTTAAGAATTTAATGTATTATTCAAATTTTAAAGTTTCCATTTCAAAATATGAACTATTATATGAATTTTGGTCCTTAAAGATGTTAAAAGTAGATTTTAAGATATTTGGATGTTCAAATGGTTTTTCCTTATTGTTGTTATGGATTTGTTTGATAAATTGTAAGAAAGTGGTAGTTGGGTGAAAGGTTGCCTAATTAGGAACGTCCATTAGTTGTAGAGTGTTATGATAATGAGATATCTTATCTATTGACCATGCAAAAGGCTGGATTGGCCCTGCATAGGGTTGATGGTGACTATTGGACCACAGATGGTGTTGAGTAGGCCACGTGATTTGATAATGTGATATATATATATATATATATATATATATATATGGATATTGATGAATGATTGTGGCTAAGTTGATTGTTGTGGTGATACATGCATTTGTATGCATATGTTGTAGGTTGAGGTTGTATGAGCCTTATGCGTATGCGAATAGGCATAGAAGTTGGGGGTGAAAGAAGCTGGGGCTTAGACGGGCCTTCAACCTAGTGCCTGGATGAGAAGTGGGGCCTGAAAGCTAGGCTTAGGGGATAAACAGATGGGTAAATCCTACAGGAGGCCAAGGCAGTACAAGCCTTGTGTCGAGGTATACCATCACCCACATTCACTTATCTTGACAACCATAAGCTTATCTATTGATCAGAGTTTTGACAATTCCTGAATGGTACTTGGTAGGCCATGGTAGGGGATAAGACCTAGCTGATCGCTCGGAATGTAAAAATCTCTCGAGAGTAGTATCTTCATGCATTGGTATGGTGATTGATATCACTAATGATGAATGTGACCATATATCATGGAATTTTATTTGAATTTTGTATGTAAATGAAGTTTTCGTCTATAGTTAATATTGTTGGTGGGTGGTGGTAGTGTTGCTATTATTACCTAGTGGTTGATGTTATTATCTTTGTTGTGGTGGCTGTGTTGTTGGTGGTGGTGGTAGTGTTGATATTATTATTATTATTGTTATCTCGATGTTGTTGTTACTAGTGGTGTGATGGTAGTGTTGCTGTTGATGCTATAATTACTTGGTAATTGTTGTTGTGGTTGTTTTTAATTGTTATGACTGCTGTTATGGTTGGTGGTGGTGGTAGAGGTGTGGCTAATGCCATTTGTTGGAACCAAAGACGTTGAAATGTCTAGTCCCTCAAAGTTTTGAAGATAATAAACTTATTAATGGTTAAGTCTCTATTAAAATTAACAAATTTACAGCAGTCTAAACTCGTGGAGTCCAACACGCCAATCTTGACGAGTGTCCGATCTACTTGCATATGGAGACCATCCAAGAGTAAGTCTCTTTTATGGACTATGTGTCTCAAGTATTAGACATTTAGACTAAACCCGTCTAGACGTAAGCTCCTATAAACGGCTAAGCTTTTCTTAAACTATCGTCTAATCTATACGTCTTATATATATGCAAGCGTCGAAACTAATGCCTTACCTTTTTAGGATCTAACATTCAAATATTCCAAGCATTAAATGATAAATAGAAACATTCTAGTGCAAAAGCGTAGCTACATAGAAAAAGGAAGTCAACCTATCAAGTTGCCAAGCCAAAAGAAGTATGATCAGAAAAGTAATATGCTAACACAGTCCTGCACTTTCTATTTTAGTACAAGCTCAAAAGTTGCTTTTTTTGACTTATCTGAAAACTCGATAAGCGCACCTCTTTCTTGAAGATTGAAGCTAAGTCATCTTTAACGGCTCTTTCTCGTTAAAGACTATATATACCAAAGAAGAAGAAGTGTGTGTTACGAATCAAGCAAAAATTCTTACAGACGTTGATTGTGAACTTGGTAGTTTATGTGTCCACTGGATGATAGTTAAAAATTCTCCGATACAATACTGTTATATGCTTAAGCTTTTAAATCCTTATTTTGTGAGTTGATTTCTTTTATTGTAAAACAACTTCACCTGTTGTGAAAGCCTGGAAAGGCTTAGTGAGAAAGAATACTTGGGTTGTTACGCAATCTGGGGTGATTACATTATAAAGCCTGAAGAGACGGTGAAAAATACTTGTAATCTAAGGTTGGTTAGTGAACACCTTCTGGGTGAAGAGACTAGACGTAGCTCAAGATTGAGTGAACCAGTATAAATTACTTGTGTTCTTGTTCTTCCTTATCCTTTGCTTAAAACGCTTACGAACTTGCTTTTAAGTTGAATTTTTTTTTAACGCACAATTCAACCCCCCCTTCTTGTGCGATTATTGCTCTTTCACCATTATTGGTGTTGTTGTTATTATTCTGTTTGACTATTGATATATAGTTAAGAGATTTTTCTATTACTTTTCCTTTATAATATATGTTTTATTATTCTAAGTAAGCTTACCCTTGCATTGTTTGAGAATGTGGTTCGTGCCTCTGATGATCACACCTTTGGCGTGGGAGTAAATGTTGAGTTTTTGGCAAGTTTAGTATCTCTTAGTTGATCATGAAGCTTCGCTTTAGCCAGTGGCGAGATAGAACAAGTATGGAGGATTATCCTTATGTTTTTTTTTTTTTTGAGGAATTGATATTCCTTATTGTTGTTTATTTCTTTTGACATGATGTATATGGTGACCAGCTATAGGGAGTGAGTTTTGTATCCTTCACCTATTGATATAAAGATGTTATTAAAGTTGATATTTGTATTTCTAAGATTTCTTGATGTACAAATTGATGTAATTATTTTTGTTGGAATGGATAGATTTCTTTATTATTGTCTATAAATTAGAAAAAGGTGAAAAACAACGCCATATTTTTGTAATACTTAATCTAATATCTTTATTAAAAGAAGCCTTCCAAGAGATAAGGTAGTAATGTTGTTATGTAGCAACAGTGGGTCATTACATTTGTGGTATCAAAGCTGGTCGTGTCTTTCGGGTGAACCTATAGGAATAGGTCCGTTGTGTCTTTTGTTATGTGTGCTTATAATTTAGATTTGTAGTGGATGTCTGACTTTGTTGTGGATTCCTTCCCAAAGACCATGGTTATGGCGTACTGGGTTTCTTATTTGGTGTTGGATCATTAACCATCGGTTAGGAAAAATGTTGTTTGTGTTGCCTAATCTACTAGAAGTGGCTACAATGTGATTTTGAGAACGGCCAACTCAAAATCGTATTTGAGCACTAAAGGTGGAAGGTGATGAAGTGTGTATTGGACTCATGGATTGAGTTGATTCATGGTCTTTCTTCATTTGTTCTATAATTGTTGCATGAAGTGTTGATTTATCTATATAGGTGTACATTGACTGAATGATTGTTATGTGTTTTTGTGAAGCTGCTCCCTCAAGGGAATGACTATTGATTGAGGGTTATGTGTTGTTTGATTCTGGAGCCACTCATTCTTTCATCTCTTATGAATGTGTGGAGAGGTTGCAGTTGTCTACCTATCCTTTGTTGTTTGATTTGCTTGTTTCTACGTCGATTGCTACCCCTGTGGTGACATTGGTGGTTTATGCTTATTGTCCAAAAGTAGTGAGTGGGCGAAGGTATAAAGTGAACTAGATCTGTCTTCCCTTGATGGAGTTGGATGTGATTTTGGGGATGGATTGGTTGTCTTCCAACCATATCCTGTTGGATTGTACTAGAAAGGCCTTGATCTTTCCTAGTATGGAGAATTCTAAATTCATTTCTGCTACCCAAGCTCAGACTTCTTTATAAGAAGGAGCTCAAGGGTATATGGTTTTGTCTTTTCTAGAAGTCAAGAGCAACTTGGATCTGGATTTAGTGGTAGTTGTTAAAGAATTTCCTGAAGTTTTCCTAAGGAAGTGCCTGGTGTACCTCCATAGAGAGAGGTGGAGTTTGCTATAGACTTGGTTCCAAGAGTGGGACTGGTGTCAATGGCTCCTTATAGGATGGCACCAACGAAGTTGGATGAGTTAAAGAAACAAGTTGAGGAGTTGTTGGAAAAGAAGATGATACAGCCTAGTGTTTCCTCTTGGGGAGCACCGGTATTGCTAGTAAAGAAGAAAGATGGTAGTTTAAGATTGTGTGGAGTTTAGTCAATTAAATAAGATTACGATCAAGAACAAGTACTTGTTGCCAAGGATTGATGATTTGATGGACCAGTTGAGGAGAGCAAAGGTATTCTCAAAATAGATCTAAGATCAGGGTACCATCAGATAAGGGTGAAGGATGAAGATATACCGAAAACTGCTTTCAAGACTCGGTATGATCATTATGAGTATGTAGTGATGCCATTTGGAGT
This sequence comes from Spatholobus suberectus, assembly GCA_004329165.1. Classification (NCBI taxonomy): domain Eukaryota; kingdom Viridiplantae; phylum Streptophyta; class Magnoliopsida; order Fabales; family Fabaceae; genus Spatholobus; species Spatholobus suberectus. The sequence continues at coordinate 61,842,313 of CM014729.1, forward strand.
GACGGATGCTCCCACCATATTTATGGACTATATGAACAAGGATTTTCGCCCTTTCTTGGATAAGTTTGTCGTTGTGTTCATTAACGACATTCTTGTTTATTCCCGGTCGTATGAGGAGCATGGAGAACATTTAAGGAATAATGTTGGGGATTTTGAAGGAGAAGCAGTTGTATGCCAAGCTGTCCAAGTGTGAGTTTTGGTTGGATGAGATGAAGTTTTAAGGCTATGTAATCTCGGCTGATGGGATTGCAGTTAATCCTGATAAGGTTGCGACTATGTTGAGATGGGAACGTCTGAAGACAGCTACGGAGATAAGGAGTTTTGTTGGGTTGGTTGGGTACTACCAGAGGTTTATAGAAGGTTTCTCAAAGATAGTTGCACTGTTAACCCAAATTATCTGTAAGAATCAACCTTTTGTATGGACAGAAGCTTGTGAGGATAATTTTCAAGAGTTGAAAAAGAGGTTGACTACTTCTCCTGTCTTAGTGTTGCCTGATCCTAGTGAGCCTTTCGAGGTTTACTGTGATGTTTCTCATCAAGGTTTGGGCTGTGTGCTAATGTAGCATAGGAAGGTTGTGGCCTGTGCGTTTAGATAGTTGAGGACTCATGAGAGGAATTATCCTACTCATGACTTGGAGTTGGCTGTGATGGTGTTTTCTCTAAAGATATGGAGGCATTACCTTTATGGAGCAAAGTTTAATGTGTTCAGTGATCACAAAAGCTTAAAGTACTTGTTTGATCAAAAGAAGCTGAACATGAGACAGAGAAGATGGATGGAATATCTAAAAGATTTCGATTTCCAGTTGATGTACCATCCTGGCAAGGCCAATATGGTAGCTGATGCTTTGAGTAGGAAGAGTGTTTACATGTCGGCCTTGATGGTGAAAGAGTTGGAACTAGTAGAAAAATTTAAAGATCTAAATTTATATGTAGAAATGTCACACGATTGTATCAGCTGTGGTATGATTACGATGTCTAGTGATTTCTTGGAGATGGTCAAGGAGAAGCAATCAGGGGATCCTAGTCTTTGTAGGACTAAGGAGTTGTTGGGCACATATAAGGCGATAGATTTCAACCTGGGCGCAGATGATGTTTTGAGATTCAAAGGCAGAGTATGTGTGCCACAAAATCTTAAGTTGAAGAAGCTTATCTTGGAAGAAGGCCACAAGAGTAAGCTCAGTTTACATCCCGGTACTACCAAAATGTATCAAGATTTGAAGATGTTTTGGTGGTCAACTATGAAAAGAGATGTGGCAGAGTATGTTGCAGCTTGCTTAACCTATCAAAAGGCCAAGCTAGAACACTATAGACCCGGTGGGATGTTGCAAACCATGGAGATACCTGAGTGGAAGTGGGATAGTATCACTATGGATTTTGTTGTGAGTTTGCCTAGGATGACATGGGGTGTTGATGCTATTTGGGTCGTTGTTGATAGGTTGACAAAGTGTGCTCACTTCATACCTATTAACATCAAGTATTTCTTGGAGAGATTGACTCAAATATATATTGAGGAGATTGTACATTTGCATGGAATGCCTTCCAGCATTATATCTAATAGAGATCCAAGGTTCACTTTAAGGTTCTGGCAGAGTTTACATCAGACTTTGGGTTCAAAGTTGAAGCTCAATTCTGCATATCACCGTTAGACAGATGGCCAGTTGGAGAGGACAATTCATTCCTTGGAGGATCTTTTGAGAGCATGTGTGCTAGATTATCTTGGAAGTTGGGGTGAGATGTTGCCTTTGGTGGAATTCACCTATAACAACAATTTTCATGCAAGCATTGGAATGGCACCATTTGAAGCCTTGTATGGTCAGAGATGCAAAACACCATTATGTTGGTATCAAAGTGGAGAAAGCATGCTTGTGGGACCAAAATTGATACAGCAGACAATGGAGAAGGTAAAGAAGATTCAGGAGAACATGAGAATTGCTTAAAGTCGCCAGAAGTCGTATGCTGATAAGCAAAGAAGGCCTCTTAAATTTGAGGAGGGTGACCATGTTTTCTTGAGAGTCACCCCGATGACTGGAGTTGGTAGGGCGATTAAGTCTAAGACGCTTACTCCTAAGTTTCTTGGTCCTTACCAAATCCTTCGTAGAGTTGGACCTGTTATTTATCAGACAGCTCTACCACCTTTCTTGTCCAATATTCACAATGTCTTCCATGTATCTCAGTTGAGGATACGTACGGCCCTACTCACATCATAGAACTGGACTTAGTGCAAGTTCGAGAAGATTTAACCTTTGAGGTGTTACCAGTAAGGGTCATAGATAGAAGGACAAAGCAATTACGAGGCAAGGATATCTTGTTAGTGAGAGTGGTATGGAATGATGTAACTGGAGAATCTACATGGAAATTGGAGGAGAAGATGAAAGAGCAGTATCCGAATCTCTTCCCAGGTAAGAGGATTTTCAAGGACAAAAATTTTTCTTGTTGGGGAGGATTGTAACATCTATGTTTTCCTAATGTATGATTTAGTGTTTTAATAATTAAAAGTGGAACTTAGACATGTAATCTAGGTGGTTAAAAGAAATAAATAAATTGTTAGTATGTGGTAGGTGGTATGTGGTGATAGTTGTGCAATGTATATTTGAATTTAAGAAGTTTGAGATATGTGCTTGAGCCAATTTGAATGTGTTGTGAGTGTGATTTTGGGCTTTTGAGAGAAAACAGTTGAGTTAAACTAGTTTTGGAGATAGGGGAGTGGCTTGGTGAGATTTGGGCCTCAATTGGCCAAAAGTCCATGTGAGAACTCCGAGGAGGTCAAGTATATAAGAGAGGAAAGGGGGCTTTTCTTTCTCATTTTCTCCCTTTCTCCTCCTCTCTCTATGTCTCTCTAGAATCTCTCAAGCTAGCAAGGGTATTAGAGGATTCTGGGCTCAATTCAGTGTTTGTGGTGAGAAAAGGATCGATTCTTGGAAGATTTGGCTCAAAACACTAGATTCTCAAGAAGCCTAAATTCAAATTCAAGAACTTTTAGAGGTAAAGGAAGCTTATAAATCGGTTGTTTTTTTGTTAGTAAGTGTTTATATGCTGATTTCTTATTTGAAAATGGTTAAATCTCTGTGGATGTTGCCATTTTCGTTAGTTTTGGATGAAAATGGGTTTTGGGGGAAAATTTTGAGATTTAGATGAAAAATCGATGATTGTGTAATGAAATGTTGAATTTGTTGTATAATCTGATGTATATGAGCTTGGTTAAGGTGGATTAATGATGTTGGAACTCCTATTAATTTGAAATTTGAGTTTATGTGGTTGAGGAGTTGAATTCTCTACAGAAAATCACGTTTTTTTTCAAAATTTCATCGCAGATAATCAATTATGGGGAACACATAATTGATTATCTAGGGTTTCAAAAGCTATTTTTGTGATTTTGGTTCTGGAATAATCGATTATGGGATCTCATAATTGATTATCTAGGCTTCAGAATTTTTTTTTCCTAATACTGGTTCGGCAAATCGATTATGCAAATCCATAATCAATTATCTCTACTTGAAAACGAATTCTGGTGCATTTTTACTAAACTGATATAATCTGTTAGTACAATACTTAATCTATTATTTCAGAATTTAATGTATTATTACAAATTTTAAAATTTTCGTTTCAAAATATGAACTATTATATGAATTTTGGTCCTTAAAGATGTTAAAAGTAGATTTTAAGATAATTGAATGTTCAAATGATTTTTCCTTATTGTTGTTATGGATTTGTTTGATAAATTGTAAGAAAGTGGTAGTTGGGTGAAAGGTTGCCTAATTAGGAACGTCCATTAGTTGTAGAGTGTTGTGATAGTGAGATATCTTATCTATTGACCATGCAAGAGGCTGGATTGGGCCCACATGGGGTTAATGGTGACTGTTGGACCACAGGTGGTGTTGAGTAGGCCATGTGATTTGATAATGTGACATATATATATATATATATATATATATATATATATATATATATATATATATATATATATTGATAAATGCTTGTGGTTGAGTTGATTGTTGTGGTGATACATGCATTTGCATGCATATATTGTTGGCTGGGGTTGTATAGGCCTTATGCGTATGCAAATAGGCATAAAAGTTGGGGGTGAATGGAGTTACAGCTCAGATGGGCCTTCAACCTAGTACCTAGATGAGAAGTGGGTCTGAAAGCTGGGCTTAGAGGATGAATGGATGGGTAAATCCCACAGGAAGCCAAGGCAGTACAGGCCTTGTGTCGTGGTATACCACCACCCACATTCATTTATCTTGACAACCATAAGCTTATCCATTGATCATAGTTTTGACAATCCCTGAATGGTGCTTGGAAGGCCATGGTAGGGGGTAAGACCTGACTTATAGCCCAAAATGTAGAAATCTCTCGAGAATAGTATCTTCATGCATTGGTATGGTAATTGATATCACTAATGAAGAATGTGACCATATATCATGGAATTTTATTTGAATTTTGTATGTAAATGAAGCTTTTATCTATAGTTAATATTGTTGGTGGGTGGTCGTAGTGTTGCTGTTGTTACCTAATGGTTGATGATATTATCTGTATTGTGGTGGTTGTGTTGTTGGTGGTGGTGGTAGTGTTGATATTATTGTTATCTCGATGTTGTTGTTGCTAATGGTGTGATGGTAGTGTTGCCATTGTTGCTATAATTACTTGGTAATTGTTGTTGTGGTTGTTTTTAATTATTGTGATTGCTGTTATGGTTGGTGGTGGTGGTAGAGGTGTGGCTAATGCCATTGTTGTTGTTGTTGTTATTATTTTGTTTGACTATTGATATATGGTTAAGAGATTTTTCTATTAATTTTTTTTATAATATATGTTTTATTATTCCAAGTAAGCTTACCCTTGCGTTGTTTGCGAATGTAGTTCGTGCCTATGATGATCACGTCTTTAGCGTAGTAGTAAATGCTAAGTTTTTGGCAAGTTTAGTGTCTCTTAGTTGATCATGAAGCTTCGCTTTAGCCAGTGGCGAGATGGAACAAGTATGGAGGATTATCCTTATTTTTTTATTTTTTTTTGAGGAATTGATATTCCTTATTGTTGTTTATTTCTTTTGACATGATGTATATGGTGACCAGCTATAGGAAGTGAGTTTTGTATCCCTCACCTATTGATATAAATATGTTATTAAAGTTGATATTTGTATTTCTAAGATTTCTTGATGTACAAATTGATGTAATTATTTTTGTTGGAATGGATAGATTTCTTTATTATTGTCTATAAATTAGAAAAAGGTGAAAAACAACGCCATATTTTTGTAATACTTAATCTAATATCTTTATTAAAAGAAGCCTTCCAAGAGCTAAGGTAGTAATGTTGTTATGTAGCGGCAGTGGGTCGTTACAAAATATTGGTCATTTGGATCTCTGCCCACTGCAACCAACAACTGACCCCCATATTTTGTCTTCAAATGACAACCGTCAACATCAATAAATGGCCTACAAGTAGGCAAGAAACCCTTCTTCACCCATCAAAGCAATAATAGAAACTTCTAAACCTGGGTTCTATAGTTGGACAGGGTCTATTAACTTGAATCTTGCAAGTGTTTCTACGACATGCCCTTGTTAACTTTGCACAGTACCTCCACAGTAGTGTATATTGCCTTGCAACATCCCTTTCCACAATCTTCTTGGCTATTTGCTTTGCTTTCCAAGCTCGTGACATTGTGATTCCAGCTTCTCCCAATGTCAGTTATAATCTCATTCAACTTTACATTTTTAGAGGTCATGAGCTTATCAGCCACTATTTTAACTACCCACTTAGAGTTGACATTTTTATTACTAAAAACCTACCACACATGTGTGTACCCACAAGGTCTTCACCTTATATGTGTGGCTGTCACCAACTTTACTAACAAGGGCTGTAAACCCACATTTGCCCTTACACACACTCTCACTCTACACTTTTCATTTTCACAAACTTTACCTTTCTTTCATTTAGAATTGAGCATTCTAGCATTGCCTCCTTAAATTCAGACAAGGATGTGGACTTCATCCCTAACTTGAATTTAAAATTCTTGTCCAAATCTTCCTTCCTAAACCTTACATACTTGGGTTTCACACTATCATCACAATCAGAATATTCAAAACTGCACAACTCATCAAAGAAATACTCCTCATTAAATTCGTGATTCAAGTTGATATCACCTTGTAACCTTGTCTCACCTCTCCCATTAGCCTCATTTATTGGGATATTTTAGGTAACTATAGGATTTGAGTAATGTCTTTTTACTTTAGACTTCTTCCCCTTTACAATAGTTCTTAAAACTCCATCAAAGTGTTACACTTCATCAAATCCATCATCCTTTCCTCCTCATTGTCATCCAAGTACACTTCATTTCAATCCTTATCCTTAGAATCACTGTTAGCTTCATTAATATCACTACCATTCTTGTTGACAGTATCATCATTTCTTGGCAATTCAATGGATTTGGGAATGGGAACATCACTCTCTGTCCAATTGACTTCACCATTTATATGTTCTACATAGATATCAACTACACATTTGTTCTTGAAACCAAACTCACCTATGGCCATGGCATCCTTATCCACCATCCCTCTATAACCAACGTTAGAATTTGGCCCATCCACCTTTCACCATAACTTAACACCAAAATCACAGCCCACATCTTTCAATATGCCAAGTGCTTTAAATAAACTCCATTTGTCATTATCAATGTCTTCCTCAACATGAATATAACCACTCCTGTACACCAATTTGTTCTCCATCACAAAATTACCCCCATGATGAAATTTCAGGATCAAACTCATCCTTGCACGCACACAATAAAATATTACACAAAAAATGGTCCCCACCAAACCCTAGGCAAAAACAACGTAAATACCCTATCAAACCCTATATAAAAACGACATTAATATTATACTTTCAACAAGCATTGCACATGGCTTTGGTCCCCACAAATCGATAAAGGAAAGATGAAACTGAAAAAGGAAAAAGTACTCAAATAAACAACAGGTAAACAGAACCACATACCTTCACTCGCATTCGAAGCTCATGCAATGCCACGCTCTCAACCACGCACCCACACCTTCGTCAACAACACTCTATTCATGCGTTTGTCTCTTCACCTAACCCCCTTGTAACCTCTCAACAATTAAGAACAAAAGCGGCAACATAACAATGGAAACCCTAAGTCATGTGACCCTCGTGAAACGTTTTACAAAAATTGATTGTTTAAACAAATTAAAACAAATTTCTTTTTCAATTTAATAAATTTGTATATTTTTTATTTAAAAATATATTTAATAAATTAATTTTATCACTCAGCAACAAACATCCATTCATATACATGCACGTGGCACTCTGTTTGCTAAATCAACATTTTTTTAACTGGAGATAGACAGTGAGGACTAATACAAAAATGTCTAAAAATTAGTGATAAAAGTACAGGGACGTAAAACATATTTAAGCCTAATATTTATATTAAAAGATTTGAAAATCAAGTGGGATTAGAATCAGAATGGACCAAATGCATAAAAACCAAACATATAAAGGGCAGCTCAACTCAATCACAAGATTTCGCTGTTGTGGTGCTTGGGCAGGTTTAGATGTATGCAACTTTAACTTCTAAACCATCAAGTCACAAGGTAGCAACCTCACTATTGCACTAAGGTGTGACTCAAAATCAGAATAGGTAACAAGTAAAATTTGAACCAACCTTACAATGAAGGTGTCGAATCTTTATGCTTGCAATGGGAACTTCATAAGGACAATAAGAGGCCAAGGCATGTGCAAGTTCCTTAATTGTAAAAAATTTTGAATCACTAGAAAAGCACTATCTGAAACAAGCCATTATTCGTATATCACGCAGGAGACATGCATCCTTCTAAACAAGCACCCTAGGGAAACAAATAGGGATTATCCTATGATACTTGATACATAAAAAATGGAAAGAAAAGGATCAAACTAGCAGCTGCAATTGATAACTTTTTGATCAAATTCAAGCTTATGATCCATTTAACAAGTCCTGATGAGCTGAATTTCTCTCAATTAAGTTAACTGTTTCATCATGTTCCCCATCTAACTAGAATTTGCCAACAAGTAAATTCTTATTTTCACTGGATACGCTTATCTTAACATGTGTTGGAAAATATATATTTCAACATGTCCACCAATACATCATAACCAACACCTGAAATACAAGAGAAAAGAAATCATTGAACAAGTATCATAATAGATAATATATTGCTATCATGCTAGAAAAGAAATAGTTTACGTGCAGTAAAAGTACAAATGCAGGATTAAAAAGAATTAGACTAATAATTGAAAAATAAGTGAGCTTACCTTTCACCCAGCCAAGAGTATTCACAATAAGAGGCAACTTGATCTTATGAGGATATTCTCCCTTATCAGAGATGAAATACTCCTTATGGTAATAATTATATATGGAAAATACGTAACTTAAGTATGTTAATGAATCTCTCTTAGAAGAAACATCATCAAAGAAAAGGCATCTGTTGTAGAATAAATGATAGATAGTGAGTCAAGCAAGTCCATCGCATGTTCAATTAAATAATACCTGAATTGGCTAACACTGTTGAAAATATATGGCTAAATATCTATAATTTGAAGAAAGATAATGTAGTTTTAGGAATTTTGTTGTGTTTCAAATTTTAGGATGATGTTTAGATAAAGATAAGGATGTTTATCCTTATTATTTAAATTTAGGATTATCAGTTTGATTTTAAGATTAGGATAATGTTAGTATTTGAATTTTGTGTTACATTGTAAGTTCTATATATAGAACTCATAAATAAAAGTTTATAAAGCTCCTCGATATAACATGTCTTCTCTTCTCTTAAAAAATATTTTTCTACAACAAAACCAACAATTGGAATCAAAGCTATCTTCTTATGGACCTGTGAAGATGGAAGCCGAAGCAAGTTTTTCACAAGTTACACCTCTTATCTTTGATGGAGAAAGATATGATCTTTGGGCAGTGAGAATGAAGTCAAACCTAGAGACTTTAGATCTCTGGGAAGCCGTGGAAGAAGATTACAATGTTCCTATGCTGTCAGACAATCCCACCATGGCACATATAAAAATCCACAAAGAAAGAAAAATCAAGAAGGCAAAGGTAAAGACATATCTGTTTGCTGGTGTTTCACCAACCGTTTTCACCAGAATCATAAACTCTCAAAACAACAAAAGCAATTTGGGATTACCTGAAGGAAGAATATGCAGGAGATGAAAGGATTCGAAGCATGCAGGTGTTGAATTTAATGAGGGAGTTCGAGTTACAAAGAATGAAGGAATCTGAGACAATCAAAGAATACTCATATAAATTGTTGGGTATTGCTAATAAGGTACGATTACTGGGCACTGAATTTCTAGATTCTAGAATTGTAGAAAAAATTCTTGTAACCTTACCTGAAAGATATGAAGCTTCCATAGCCACCTTGGAGAGCACAAAGGATCTTTGTAAGATCACTTTGGCAGAAGTGTTACATGCATTGCAAGCACTGGAGCAAAGAAGGCTTATGAGGCAAGACGGAGCTGTGAAGGGTGCTTTCCAAGCCAAATTGCAAAACAACAGTGGAGGAAAAAATAAGAAAAAGGGACAAGCTGGAGATTTTGGAAATAGCAACCAAAGCAATAACACTCAAGCTTTTCCACCATGTCCTTATTGCAAAAAAAACAAACCATCAACCAAATAGATGTTGATGGAGGCCTAATGCAAGTCTCATCAACAACAAGGAGAGGTCAAGGTTGCTAAGGATCAACCAAAAGATGAGGAGGAACAATTATTTGCAATGTTGTGTTTTACAACCGACAACTCTACAAAAGCCTTGCTTATTGATAATGGTTGTACAAACCATATGACTTATGACTGAGAGCTCTTCAAAGAGCTCAATAAAACTGCTATCTCCAAAGTTAGAATTGGAAACAAAGCACACATTACAGTAAAAGGCAAAGGAACAGTTACAATTAAAAGTCGTTCAGGTTTGAAATTAATATATGATGTTTTATATGTTCCTGGGATTAATCAAAATCTTTTAAGTGTTACCTAGCTGTTGGAGAAAGGCTACAAAGTTTTGTTTGAAGATAAAAATTATGTGATTAAAGATACAAACAACAACAAAGTGATCAGAGTTCAGATGAAAGGCAAAAGCTTTGCCTTAGATTTGATGAGAGAAGAGCCAACTACAGACGAAGAAGATAAAAAAGAAGGATCACAATCAAAAGAAGAGCAAAAAGATGGATATGTTTTGAAGAAGCGTGATGTTCATAAGGAAAATGAAGATGTAGATGAAGAACCGCCTTTTGATATCTATCAAAGGTGCAATGTTGCTACCATGGAGTCCACAAGAAACAAAGAAGTTGAAATTGACCAAAAAAGGATAATTGTAATGAAGGAGAAACTCAAGTTAATTGAAGAGGTGGTCTCATGCAAGAAACATAATGATAAGAATTATAGGGAAAATAAGAGGAAGAAAGCAAGCATCAGAATAAGAAAAGCCAAATTTCAAACTTGAAATTCAAAATTGGGTGTGAACAGATATTAAGGCAAGGAGGAGTGTTGAAATTATATGCCTAAATATCTGTAATTTGAAAAAAGATAATTTAGTTTTTAAGAATTTTGTTATGTTTTAAATTTTAGGATGATGTATAGATAAAGATAAGGTTGTTTATCCTTATTATTTAAATTTAAGATTATCAATTTGATTTTAAGATCAGGATAATGTTAGTATTTGAATTTTGTATTACATTGTAAGTTTTATATCCATGAATAAAAGTTTATAAAGCTCTTCCATATAACATATCTCCTCTTCTCTTAAAAAATATTTTTCTACAAAAAAACCAAGAAACACTTACATGATTGAATACAAAGATCCAACAAAGACAATAAATATCATCCAACTCACTGTCCGTAAAAAATTTCACAATAATGATAAAAAGCCCCCAACCCCAACCCCCACCACTCCATCCCCCCTCCCCAAAAAAATAAAAAGAAAGAGAGGGAAAGAGAGAAGAATGCCTGGGACCTTTGGCTCTTACAGCATCTTCAGAAAAAAGGAACAACCATGTACGGAACAAAATATCATATGAAATATGTCATAATATTATTAATATATAATATTGGTAATTTGTTAATATAATCGGTGATCTGATGTCAAAACAGTTCTACTTAATCTGGAAAGCATGCAATGCAATACATCTCCTCAATAGTAATCATCTTAACCGTAACTAACAAATGAAGAATACAATGTTGTTCTATATATGTGACTACGGAATAGATGTTAAAAGCCATCACAAGGCAGCAGCCTTGTTAAATATTTCAAATTCAAAGCAACATTACAAAAACCAAAAAACACAGATTCAGCTCCCAAATTGTTGAGATGAGATAGCACTTCATACCTCTCCGGTTTTTTCAGGCATGGAACTGTCAAATCTAAACTAATTAAAAAAAATGAATAACTTTGAAATAAATTATAAAATATTTTGATGCAAAAAAATAAGATTGGGATTCACCAAAACACCTGGAGTTACTTTATGAACAATGGTTAGTGACAGAAAAGCAGGAGGAGTAAACTCGGGTTGGCCAACATCAGTATCCAGATAGGCTACTCTGGTGTATTCGTTCAAGGGGACATTTAGGACATAGCGGAAGAAGGTTGTCTTCCCACAATTCTTGGCACCACATATAAGAGCAATAGGAGCATTGAACTGTATGCAATGGACTCTGCGGCCTCTAACCATTACTCTGGTATGTATATGTCCGGTGAAGGGGAACAACCCATCTCTTTCTCTCTGCAAAATTGCAAGACAACTTTTCTTGATTAAACATATTTTTTGTCAGTGAGTCAAGCAAATTTCCAAACAGTGCAGTGCAATGCATGCAATCAACAGCTGAGTTGAAAACAAACCAATCCGGCTGATTCAGTCTGTCATGATTTGGAATTAAACACTTGGACTGAATTGGATTGGGTTGGTAAACTTGTGAGTTTTTTTTTTCCCTTTTATTTGGGTTACATTTCAAATTGTGCAAGCAATTGCTCATGCAATTTATTTCAGTAGCATGGAGACCCAGCTTATGGATGGACTTGGGAATCTCAATCAATTTTCACCGAGTGAATCAGACACGATGAGTAACAGGAGGCCCTTTTCTTTCTCTACTTTTTGTTGTGCTCTTCTAGTTTGAAAAATGACTCATTGAAGTTTTAAAAAATAAAAAAAGTCTATAATTGCAGTTTAACTATTTTATATACTTTTTCATTGCTAATCTATACATGTCATACTTCCTTTATATTTTTGTTAATTATTTGAACGAAATTTGAAATATAGAACTTAATTTTAAGTTTTTAACAATTGAAATTTGAAAGATTATAAAGACTAAATATAAACAATTAAAACTAGAAAAACTAAATAGACATGAACTAAATTAAGAGGATGAAAAATACTCTATAATTTATTTGTGTAGAAGGGATGCTTATTTAATATATGTGTATCATCTTATTGTTTATTTTCATGCATGTAGTTTGCATATTTAGTCACACTTGTGTGAATTAAGGGAAGAATTATTTCTTGACAAGATCTACTAGATGGAAACAGCTTACTTTTGACATAACATCAGCTGTTTCTTTTGCTGGAGCATTACAGAATCGTATATGAATTTTCAGTCAAATAGAATAATATATCTCCCCTTCGACCAAAAACAGCTTAATATATTCCTGACTCAAGTTTTTGTTGACAGAGCCTGCTTTCATTTTGCAAATTCTCGGCAAGAGTTGATCCTCTAAGATTTTGAATTTTTGATTATGACAAAGGGTGCACTCACACTTTACCGGATTTGGCTCTTTAAAGTAAACAAGGATAAAGTAAGTAATTGTTGATGAAAAAATCAACCATGGATATTTCAAACACATTCATGATTTGTTATGCATGTCCATGTAATATGGATCATTGATTTTCTCATCAACAACCAAGATTACTTTTACCTTCCTCTCACTTTACAGGAGCTGGGGTCCACCTTTCCTACCAGCAAATTCCATAGCGATAATTTGATGTTTAAACAGAACCCACTTCCTATTGGTAGATGGTAATAAATTATAATCATAGTGTCCAAACAACGGTAGCCAGCCTTAATATAAATTATCTTACATATTTGCCCTGAGCTATGTTTAAATCATAAGATTTAGTGCAGTTTCCTTGTTTATGAAGCATGTTGCAATTTTTTTCACTACTGTTGGGAGGTGGTGTGTTTACCAGTAATTTTTTTTACTCGAACAGTTCCTTGTATCCTAGTATTTGTAGATAGAGAAATTCAAATGATATTTATTGCATATTATACTAGAAGTTGTTTCAAAATTGCACTTATTACTTACTATTTCTTCCGTTCCTTTTTATTTGTCAGCTTTTTAGAAATTTTTTGTTTTATTTATCTGTTATTCTCAAAGTTCAAGATAATATTAATTATTTCTTTGTTAATTATATCCTTAGTTCTAACCTAACTTTTAATTAATTTATACATTTATAACTAGTATACATTTATTGTGGAGTAGAAATAAAAAAATGTACAATAAGAAACTTCAAAACTATTTTATGAAAACAAAAAAATTTATTATATTTCTTGATTTGTATATAAAAACCTTAAATGACAGTTAAAAAATAACAGAGGTGGTAGTTTTTTTGCTAGATTTTTTTTAATTTTAAACTTCAATTCAGTCATTTTTCAAACAAGAAGAGCATAGCAAGAAGTAGAGAAAGAAAAGGGCCTCCTGTTACACGATACTTTATTGTTATGGCAAGCCAAATACATAAATGCAAAGTTTCGAACAATTGATGAACAAAACAAAACAAAAAATGAAGGGTCGCACGTACCTAGTGGGACAGAAGTAGCTGGTGTGGGCGTGAACAATAAGAAGAAAGAAGAAAGAAGAAGAGAAAATCACTGTGACTTCACAAACTTAAGGGGCCTGCTATTTCCATTCGTTTTTTGCTTTTTTCACTCCCTTCCCTTTCCAAAAATATATGAAATTTCATCTTTGTCCTCAAACTTTTAAATTCCACCCCCCTTCTTCCCTCCTCAGACTCTCCACCTCCCTCCCTCCTCTCCCATTCTCTTCTCACCCCGCGCCACCACCATCGGCCCCTAGTCACTGGAAGCAAACATTTCCACAACTGTTGACATTCTCGTCGCACCGTCATCAAAGGTGAGTTTTGTTTTGTTTTTTTTTTTTTTACTTTTGATTGAAAGGAATCGCGATTCCGTTGTGTATCTGATGAGGATACATAACGAGATCGCGATTTCATTATGTATCATTTCCAGATACACAACGAAATCAATTCCTTTGAGTATCTAGAAATGATACGTAACATAATTGCGATCCTGTTATGTATCATTACATAATACATAACGAAATCACGATTCCATTACGTATTATGTAATTTTTAGACTATTTTTTTATTTTAATTATTTATATGAATTAAATAATTTAAATTGTTTGTTTTTTAAATAGTTATTTATTTTAATAAATTTATTAATTTAAATTGATTGTGTTTTAAATTAATTTTTGATTTTAATTATTTATATGAATAAAATATTTTAAATTATTTGTTTTTTAAATAGTTTTTTATATTAATTATTTGTATGAATTAAAGAATTTAAATTATTTGTTTTTCAGTGTCTTTTACTTATAATTTTTTTATCATTTAATTATTTCTTTGATTTAAATTATTTATTTTTAATTATTTTTTGTCTATTAAAGTATTTATGTAATATGTAATTAATTTTTTTTAATAAATGATTAATTTTAAGTAATATTTTTTTAGAATAATTCTATAATAATGTTGATTATATTTGATATTAATTATTTCTTAATTGTTAATGTATCATTATTGTTTCAAATTCATTAAGTCACGCATGAGATTTAGAGCCCATTGTCCTAAACGATGCCCTCCGCCGAATGATGAGGCAGACACTTTTAGGCGGCCACGGCCGACTGCATCGGCACGTCGGGCTAGACAGGCTAAAGCATCTAGGCAATAGCAATAGAAGGAGCAAGAGCAAGAGTAGATAGAGATTGAGGTACTGAAGGCAGAGGCATAGGTACCTCTGCTTAGCTAGTAGAGTTTATTGTTGGACCTCCATTTCTAGGAGGTTCTGTAGACTTGTCCCTACTCAGATCTTATAAGGACTATGTTGCGGGACATATATGGCTAGGTTTGCCCTATGATGAGTTGAGGTTGATCATCCATGGGAGCAAGATGTTGCCAATGCCTTTGCACCCGCAAGTCGTAAAAGTTGTGTGTGGTTCAGGGCTTGCCTCTCTTATAGAGACACGATATACTTCAGTCAACAAGGGCTTATATGTGCCTTTGTTGAGTGGTAGCACAAGGACACTAGCTCCTTTCACTTGCCAATAGGGGAGATGACCATCACTCTAGACGATATGTCATCTCTCCTGCACTTGCCTATTACAGGTAAGGTCTGTGAGCACATTTATTATACGTGTGATGATGCTGTAGGTCTATTGATGAGTGAGTTAGGCATGACCTTTGCTGTGGTGCATGCTGCAACCACGAAAAGAGCTCGCATCACTTTATCATGGCTAAGGGAGATCTACGTCGCACGCTAGGCAGTTGGGCAAACCATATCTATTGGGCGAGCATATCTATTACATCTTATCGGCTACACAATATTCGCTAACAAGAGCTCGACGCACGTGCAGGTACGTTTTGGGGTTTTACTTCGTTAGCATTCCTATACTATCATCTTAGTATTGCATCCTCTGGTGTATGGCATAGTTTGAAGGATACATAAACCTGATCAAGGTACTTTTTTTTTGTAGATAGGTGTTTAGTGATTATTTTGTTTATGTAATTTAATATGTTAATTAGCGATTATAGACGTGGATATATGAGCACTTTCCCATTCTAGAACAGGAGCCCATTAAGGGTTACTCAATGTAGCATCCCGTTTGTGTAGGTGGAAGCTAACAAGGGGCATAGGCTTTGCGCTAGGGACCAGACTGGAGTTGGACCAGCTGCAGTTGGATGACATCATATGGGTGTCATATTACGCACATCGAGTCGTCTAGTCGTTGGAGACAATTTTGTTCTACTCTAACTTCATTAGGTGTGGTACCCAAATACGTGCCCATTTATCGGAGAAGGTTTTTAAGAAGTTTGGGTACATCTAGGAGATGTCTCGCCCCTCGCCTGTTCAGTTCCTATTATTCACTAGCCAGTTTGATGACTAGGAGGGTTGGTAGGTGCACATGGTAAACAGAGGAGTTGCTATGTCGCATAATGCTCTGTGGACATGTGGCGATGGCTACCTAGAGTGGTCCCACCATGTCTCTCACCCTTTTTTGATTCCTCTAGTAAAGGGAGATCCTCCGCGAGGCCCTCTACGAGTTCCTATCCTATAGCAACAGCCTGTGACAAATTTTTCATCCAGCAACTCCCATTCAAGCGAGGTAAGTATCCATATCTTTACAATGTGCTTTTTACAATGCCAATGACACATTTTTAATAAAGTTTCCATTTCTTTTTTGTAGGCACAGTGGGAGAGAGTTGTTGGCCTTCTAGAGTGCATGCTGCATTTGAGGGTCATGCCTGAGGGCACTGACAATGATGGGATGATCCAGGAGGCATTGGTCATCGCTTAGTTAAGCATGGCCTCTGGGTGCACCTATCATAAGAAGAGGTGGAGGAAGACGACCATCTCTGATGCTTGACCTTTTATTTTTTGTTTTTGCCTGTTAGATTCTTTTTTAGTATTTTATACATTATGTACAAATGTTATTGTATATATTTTTGAATTTTATAGATGCTTGGGATTTTATATATGTTATACTTATTGCGTTGTTGGTATCACTAATACGTTGTTACAATTATAACACGTGATACAAATAAAAACAAACAAACAAAACATAAACGATATTATACAAATCATTAAAAGTAATGTCATGTGCATCAGAAAAAGAAACGATCGATATTACACATAATATATTAAGGGTCCAGATCATATCGATTTAAACCGTGCCTTGCTCACACGTCAAGTAACCACTAAAAGCCGTATTGAAAAAAAAATAAATTTAATAAGTATAAAGAATTAATTTCCAAATACATAACGAAAACGCATTTCCGTTATGTATTTGGGACTGATACATAACAAAAATGTGTTTCCGTAATGTATTTTGAATACATACATAATGGTCCCAAATACATGATGAAAATGCGTTTTCGTTATATATAGATGGACACAACCCCTCTATCATAATGATAACGCATTTTCGCTGTACAAAATCACAATGGAAACACAACTCCGTTAGGGGGTATTTTTGAATAAAAAAATGCAAACAAGACACTGAGATGAAATTAACAAAAACTGGGTGAGAATAGCAGCCCCCAACTCTTAGTACTAAAGCTGATTTATCAATGTTGGCTTGGTAAGGAACACCACAAACAAGTGAGTTCAAAATGGGCTCAACGTGAGTTGGGTTTTGACTTTTGAACCCTTTTTGCTGAAATCCAATATAGGACGGTTCGGAGCAGTAGTCTCGAGTCAGTTAGGAAACACCGGTTTTATACAGCCAGCCAGCCGTGAAGTTGAATTCCAACAAGAGGACCCTCTCAACGTGGAAAAATTATTAGGTGGTCCTAGACCATTGTAGTCTCAATTAATCTTTATATAACATGTATTTAAGTATAATTAATTTTTTCTCGTAAATTGTAAAATTTGAATGTTATATGCATATTAATTGAGATCATGGACACTAAGTGGTCCTGAACTACTTAATAATTTCTCGTCTACGTGTCTCACGATCACGAAGCATGTAAATTTAATTTGCCCGATATTTTATTGATTTAAGTCTCATTTCATCGGCTATAAAAGGTGCATTGGCATAGAAACAGCATTGGCATATATAGAAACGGGACTGCCCGGTGTTGCTTGCTTTCCCCGTCAAAATTTATCAAATTCGTAGAAATTTGTGGGAATAATTCCCTTTAATAAATTTGAATTTGATTTAGGATTAAATCGAAATTTAAGTTCAAAAAAATAAATAAAAAGATTAGGAAACAAAAAATCAAAAAGATTTCTTTCCTTTATTTTGAATTTGATTTCTTAAGATTAGGTATCAAAATTAAAGATAATAGAAAAATCAATATTCTAGCTTATGTATTGAACATGATATATGATTGTTTTTATATAATTAAAATTTATAATAAATGAATATTTTTGAAAATATAAAGAGAAAATAGGCTATGCATTGATAGTGTAAAGCAATTTTACATTACTATCCAATCACAAATTACTATGTATGGTAAGTTTGTTGACTTTTACAGTAACTCTTAAAAGTCATATCAACGGTGATTTCTGATTAGTTAACAGTGTAAAACTTTTTACATTGACAATGCATAACAATTATACTCATATATAAATTATATTTTTTTTTGAAAGGCAATATATATATAAATTATATTATAATTAAAACTTATAACAAAATAAATATATGTAAAATATATAAATTATATTTAGGATTTTTAATGAATAATTACAATTGTACTATAAGTTTATTTTTAACTATTGAATTTTTTTAAAAGTTATTAAAATTATATATATATGTATATATACATGTATATGTATGTATACATGTATACATATGTATACATGTATACATACATATACATGTATATATATATATATACATGTATACATATGTATACATATATATACATGTATATATATACATGTATATATATATACATATACATATATATATCTGTGTGTGTGTGTGGAGAAAGAGAGAGAGAAAGGTATGCACTAACAGTATAAACTTTTTATGCTGTCATCTACTCACAACAGTAAGTTTGTTGACTTTAATAATAATCATTATAAAAATCAAACCAAAGCTAACTTTTAATTAGTTGACCGTGTAAATTTTTTATATTAATAATGTATATTCATTAAACTCAAGAAAGAGAAAAAAAAAAGTATATAAACTAACAATGTATAATTTTTACACTATCATCCAATCACACCAAAACTTATTTTTAATTGGATGACAGTTTAAATTTTTTTACATTAACATTGCATATCCGTTAAACTCTAAAAGAAATTTACTTCTATATTATAAATTAAAATACATAATTTAGAGGATGAAACTTTCACTCTCTTTACTTCTTAAATAGAGATTCCCAAACCTCGGCCTAGTGGGGAAAAGTTTGGATAGTATGCATGAAGTCATAGGTTCGACCGCTAGAATTATTACTTTAAGAAAAAAAATAGAAATTAAAATGAATAATTTGAAATCCAATTTGAATTTAGATTCAAATTAAGCATGAATTGATGTTTTGTTCGAAAACTACGACAATTCAACTTGGATTTTTATGTTGTAAGAAAAAAGATAATCGGTGGCAAAGAATAATTTTTTTTTATTTAGCGTGGTTGCTTATTTTGATAGCTTTATCATATGAATTTTTATCACATGATAAAGCTATCAAAATAAATAAATTTCTATGCTATACCTTCCCGAGTAAAGTCTACGGGTATTTTTGGTTTTTATGATATCGTTGGCAATCATAAAAAGACAATTCTCTTTTAATATAGCTATTTGGGCAACTATTTTACGATTAAGAAGCAATTGCCTCTAGTATAGATTATATAACCTACATGTCACTTTTGTACAGAAAAAAAATTAGAAATTCTCAATATTTTCTCTCTTCTCATCTTTGAAAGTGCATTTTACATACTACTTTTGCAACTAGACAGAAAAATTTAATTTCTCTCTCACCCATCCTCAAACCACACTTATTTAATTTAATTTCTCTCTCACAATTCCTAATATTTACACACTAATTTTTGACTTCTTTTTTTTATTAATTTTCACTTATTAGGATTACGAGGTAAAAAAAAGTATTTTACTTTTAGTTTTTTTGCTAGTTATCTTTTACTTTTAGTGTGATGGTTAGTTTAAAATATTTTTTTAGAAGAGGATGAAAATAAAATATTTTTAATTTCCATAATTATTTTAGGATAACTCTTTTTAGGATAGATGTGTTGGTGCTGTGTGGATTCAGTCTCCACCCTTCTGCATATACAATCAATTCTCAAACTTTGCTTGGTTGAAATATTTTTTGGTGTTTTCAATTTTCCCAAATTTAATTAAATTGGTGGTTGCTCCATTCATTTTCATGGTTACTATAACTAATTTATTTAAATTTTAAAAATATGGGATGTTACAACCCTTGTCTTGTGTGTTGTTAAAATTCTGACGATAAATATTTGATACTTTATCGATGTATTCCTATATTATAAATTAGTATTTATTTTGTGCATTGTATAAGATAAATATTTATTTTTATATAATTATAATTATAATTCATAATAATATAAATATTTTAAAATATATCAAATATATTTTGAATAATTTATAATTTAAATTATGATATAAAATTATTTTTAAAATGAAATGAATAGATGATTAAGAAAATGAAATATGCAAATCTTATCTATTATATATCTTCTATATATATAAATTAGAATAACTATCTTATACGAGAGTGTTTTTAACTGTCATTATTCAACGAGAGCGTTTTTAGCTATCATTCTTCAACAATAGTGTGTTTAGAGATTTTTTTTTAACCTTTCATATCTTTTAATCTATCATTTTCAATATCTTTAATTTTATATTTATTTTTAATATTTTTAAAAGAAATTATCAATAATTAGAATGACATTGTATCACAATATAAATTATATATTATAAATTTAAAATATAATTTATATGTTCAAAAATATTTATTTATTACAAATTTTAATTATAATGTAACATGTATTATATATTCAAAAGTATTTATTTCTTATAAATTTATGTTATATAAAATAAATATTTATTCTGTGCAATGCACAAGTTAAAATACTAGTTATAAAAGAAGATTTTATAGTATGGAAAGATGTCACGTGGCAACATCATATTCATTTTTTTGTCTAAATTCCACAGATTTTATTTTGGATTTTTTTATTCATATAAATATATTATTATATATATTTAATTATAGTAATTAATTTGTTTATAATTAAGGCATTCATAATAAGTATATATTCTACTTAAATTCATTTATTAAATAATAAAATTTTAAATTAATTTTGATTTTATATAACAAGAAAATAAAATTATCAAATTTTATTGAATGCTATTTATAATCATGGTAATTATGATAATCTATTACATCTATTATATATTTTATAAAAAAAAAAATTGCCATGTAGGCAAATGCCACATGGCATCACCGTATTTATTTTTTCTGCCTAAATTTCATCTATTTTTTAGTTCATAAAAACATATTATTACATTTAATTATTTAATTATAGTAATTAAGGTGATTATAACAAGTATATATTTTGATTAAATCAATCAATTAAATCATTAAAACTTATACATATTTTGATTTCATATAATGATGTAATCAATTTATTATACTTTCCTTTTTAAACAAATATAATTATTATGCAAATATAAATTTTGATTCAAATTTATTATACAATTATATTATTATAAAATAAGATTTTATCACGTGCACAGTTTCGATTAATATATATTCTGATTTAAATTAATTAAGATAATTATGAGTAATATATATTAATTAAGGTAATTAGATTATTTTAAATTAAAGTAATTAGATTATTTTATATTAATTAGGATAATTACAATTAATATATATTCTTCTTCTTTTTCTTTGACCACCGCTTGCACGCACTATTTTTCTATATTTTTTTTAACTCTATGGTTGACTTTTTTTGTAAATGTTTATCATTAATGATAACAATAGGAAAGAAATTATGGGGTAAGTTCATGTCTTTATTCATCATTTTTTTGTCTCATTGTTCATTTTTATACCAGATATTTTTATTTCTCTTTTTTATTTCTTCTTTCAACCACACCTTACATGTCCCATTATTGTATTTTTTTTTTCGGTCACCTCTTTTAGCGTTTGGCAAAGGTGTTAAAGACAAATGCAAGGAGAACTTATTGGTAAATCCATATTATTTACTAATTTTTAAAATTGTTTTTTTTCCTAAAAATAGTGTCGTATCAATTCATTCTTTTATATGTAACAAAGTGTCTTTTTTTATTGTCTATTTTTTTGAGGAGAGTTTTAACATTTTTTATTTATTTTTTGGTTCATGTATTATACATTTGATTTTTTTTATTTAATATGTATTATCATATTTGGACATTTTGATTATTTTAATTTACTTTATATGTTTTTTATTCAATTTTTTGAATTATGAATTCAATTATATAGTGAAAAATATTGTTTATCAAATGTTATATATTCTTGAACATGAATGACTATGTTGTGCAGATAAAAGTGAATCTTGTATTGATATCTGTGATAAGAAAGATAGTGCAATGGATCATAAAACCAAGACTTTAAGAGTACACTATGAAAAAAAAATAAAAATAAAAAATAAATATATATATATTATTTTCCAAAAATATTTCTTTTATTTTTTCACATATTTTATTTTTTGATTTTTATTTTATTTATTTGTCCTTTTCTTTTAAGGTAAGCTTATATAATAATAATAATAATAATAATTATTATTATTATTATTATTATTTATATTAATTTAAATTTTAACATTTTAAAAATATAAGATCTAATATCATTTTGACTTAAATTAAATCAAATTATAATTAAAATAGTGTGTATCCAAAATATCACAAGTAAATTATAAAGAATATACAAAAAATAATAAATTGAAAATAACAAATAATTTGTAATCAAATCATCCAAATTTTTAAATTAACATTTTGTCAATTTCAATCTAATTGAAACTCAAATTTAAATCTAAATTACCTTGAATAATACCAAATTTTTAAAATAACATTTATAGTAAATTAAATTATGACTAAATCATTCAAATGAATTAAATTTATAAACATAAATCTAATAATATTTTGACTTAAATCAAATTAAATTCTAATTAAAATAATTTATACCCAAAATATTACAATTAAATTATAAAAGTATACAAAGTAAATAATAAAATAATACTAAAATAAATCGTAAGTAAATCATTGAAATTGTTGAATTAAAATTTTATCAATTTTAATCTAATTCAAATTTAAATCTAAAACACCTTCAATAATACAAAATTTTAAATTTTAAAATAGCATTAATAGTACAATAAATTATGACTAAACCATTCAAATGTATTAAATATATAAATATAAATTTATAAATATGAAATCCAATAATATTTGGACTTAAATCAAATCAAAGTCTAATTAAAATAGTTTATACTCAAAATTTCAGCAATTAAATTATAAATATTATAGAAACAAAGTAATACATTAAACAAAATTCATAAGCAAATCATCCAAATTTTTAAATTAAGATTTTATCATTTTTAATACAATTCAAATTCAATTTTAAATCTAAATTACTTTCAATAATGCAAAAATTTTAAAATAACGTTAATAGTAAATTAAATTATGACTAAATTATTCAAATAACATATATATATATATATATATATATATATATATATTATCTTTTATCTATTAAAAAAAAGAAAATTGAGATAAAATCATATGATTATGCAGTTAATGTATTTAAATTGATACTTAAATTAAATTAATTTATTCTTAGAACACACTTAAAATATAAAACTTATACAAATAAAGTAATAAATTAATAAATCTAAAAATAATTAATAAACCATAATTAAATTATCCTAATTTTTATAATAAATATTTAGTGCTCTCAAACAAATATAAATCTACTATTTTGAATAATATGACATTGTAACATGAAATTAGGAATTTTCAATATAAAATAATTTTATTTATTATTATGTTTCTCAATAATTTAAATTTCAATATTTTATATTTATTGTATCAAATTTTGACCTTTATCAAGTTACATTATGATAATATTATTAATCATGTAGTTCGTAATGAATGTTTACAAACATATTTAATTTAAATTAACTTGAAAATCACCCTTAAAATATCATTATCATTATACATATAATTAAAGTAATCAAATTATGCATGTTGATTTAATTGATTGTTTGATTGATTTAACTTTTTACTTTCATTATTTATGAAAATTGTTAACAAATTATTATTTTTTTATAAATTTTCCTGTAATAAATAGTAACACACACACACACATGATTAAGTTAATTTTGACATGTTTTATTCTAATCAATTAATTAATTTTTTAACTTAAAATAATTAATTAAATTATTTGAGTCATTTAATTGATTAAATTTTTTGCAACAATTTTTTGCATAAATTATTAACAAATTAATTTGTTTTTACAAATCTTTTCATTAATAAATAATAAATATATTTACGATTTAGTATAATAATATAATATTGTAATTATTTTATATTGAAAAAATAAAATATTTTAATGGGTGAAGATCAAGCTACTAAAAAAGTAACTCTTGGTAGTGTCACTCCACTTAATAGCTCTTGGTATATATTCAATTTCAATAACTCAACTGTTTAATTAAAAGATTTTATTGACAAGATCAAGTCTACAAACTTTCATAATGTTTGAAAACAATTTGATAATTCATTAAATAAATTTAAATTAATATATAATATATTTTTCAAAATTATAAGTAAATGTCGACTATAAGATTAACTAGCTACAAATGTCTGATTCACCTAAAATTTGGTGTGCATGATTGTTAACATAAGATCAAAATATTCAATGGTTGAATCATTAAAATTTAATATATATCAAGAGTTATTGAGTGAAGTAACTCTACCAAGAGTTATTCTTGGAGTAATTGATCCCCACACCTTAAAATATAATATAATATAATAATATGTTAAAATAACATAATTGATTGATTAAAGTTAAAGCTAATATATATTAAGATATTATAAACTGTAATAAGATTAAAATGTATTAAGGCTTTAGATTTAGTGTAGCTTTTTAGACTTCTACACACACACACACATTGTTGTTACAAAAAAATTGTAGCAAGGTATCCATGAAATGGGCCACAATATAATGTTACTGGAGATATATGGACTGGTGCCCCAAAACAAAAGGATTTTGCTATTTATACTCTCCCATTTGCTAAATACACTTTCATTTTCTTTTCTTTTTTTAATTTTCTTATTATTATAAATATCCTTTATACCAATAATATCCTCTTATATAAAAAAGGTATAACCCTATTCTTTATATTCATTTCCATTATTCTCTAAACCTTTTCAATAACTTTTACTTGGTTAATTTTGTCTTAAAACTCACCGTTGGATTGAAAATTCCTTCAATATAGATTATATGTACAAAATTTTATATTAATCCAAAATTATTTAATACTTATTCATATCGATTAAAATAGACATAATATATATTTTTCAAAATATACTAAAATATGAATTGTTTGATTATCTTCTTATTGTTATTTAATTTTGACCAAATTTAACACAAACAATCTTGATAATACGTAATTATAACTCAACAATTGGATTGATGAAAATCACATTCTATATCAAGTTAATGATGGTGTAATAGTTTGTGTAAGTTACACCGGTATAATTTAATTCCTCCCTATATACTAATATAACAAATTTATAAATTGTAAACTTAACACCCGTACAAGGTACGGGTTATTAAACTAGTAAAGATAACAAGAATGTAGTTTGAGATTATTGAGAAAAATATTTTTGGCTAGCTGCAAAAAAAAAAAGTGTGCAAAATGCTCCTCCTATGGGAAGAGAGAGTTGAGAATCTCTAATTGATAGAGTGAAGAGAGTAAGTTTGACTCTCCAATTCAAGTTAGGGATTCTAATTTATAGTATAAAAATAAATTAGAATATACAACTTAGAGAGTGGGATTTTCACTCTATTCACTCTCCCAATTAGATATTTTCAATATTTTCTTTCTTTCCTCATTTAAATGTGCATTTCACACATTATTCTTATAACTAGCCAAAAAATTTCTCTTTCAACTAACTCAAATTACCCTTCTTTTATCTTTACATTTGATCTTTTTTTTTGTTGTTGTTGGAAGTAAGGTATTCTCACAATCAGAAGCCATGAGAGTAATCTCTTGAGGGAGTAGAGTATCAGCTAAGGGGCAACTTCTCTTCCCACATGTGCTACTTTATTCACATAGCCAGAAATCAAGCCCCTATCATATGCATAAAAGGTCTAAGCTACTAGCCACTTGTGCCACACCTTGTGGGTGCATATACTTGATCTTTTTAATTATTTTTCCCTTTCAATTTACCCCTTTTTTTAATCTCTAAATTGAATTTCAATAGATATTCTTTTAAAAAAAAATTGTCAATAGTGAAAATCACAATTTAAATTATTCATTATAAATCCAAAATATAATTTATATATTCAAAGATATTCTTTATTATAAATTTTAATTATAATATTTTTATTTGTTATAAATTTTAAATATATAAAAATAAACATTTATCCTATACATATGCCAATAAATGTGATCTAAAATATTTTTAATTTATTTATATAATAATTGAATAAACATTACAGTTATGATTGAGTTAACTATTGTATAATTAGTTATTAGTTATATAATTATTATAATCATATTTTATATCACATTCACTTAGGGGTATGATTACCTCCTTTGGTTTAATGTACCTACCGATAATCTCATATATATAAGGAATACTTCAGGATATACAATCCAAACATTTGTGTGATTATTCATGATGTGTGTTTTGGAAATTGAGTTGGACACTTCTTGTGTTCAATTCAAGTATTCTTATTATCAATAAATTGCTTAGCTTATATATATATATAACATTTGTGTGATTACCTGTAATTTTTTTAAGTACATGTGTGATTACCTGTATACTCAATCACTGCTTAATTTACTTCTTAAAATACAATTCTATGATTTTAACATAAAAAATTAAGAAATTTGATTTTTATTAATTGTTGGTATAAATATTTTTATACTATCAATTAAATAGAAATTATTTTAAATATGACTTTTAAAATAATTATTATAAAAATTAACAAATTTACCATACATAACAATTTGTGATTAAACGTTAGTATAAAAGTATATTTCAATTTATAGTATTGTGTATAAATATCTCTATTTTTGTTTATAAATATTTTTATTTTTATTTATTTTTATCTTTTTTATATATATCATCTTAAAAGTATATTTCAAAACCAAAGAGACAATTTTTTGTTGTCTAATTGTTGTGTTTAAAAAATATTTTTCTTTAAAATATACAGAGTAAGATAGAAGATTCCACATAATAAACGTGCTACACAGTCAATTATAAACAAATGGTTTAAAGTTATTAGTTGAAAGTAAATATAGGCATTAAGAAAGTGATACCGAGAGAAGCATTCTGAAAACACAAAAATAGGATATTAAATAAGCATTATTATCGAAGAATCTTGTTCTTCTTCCACTTTAGACTTTGTCTAACATGCATGATGAAATGCTCTCGCTAACATGTGGCTTAGACGATTGATTTAATACTCAGTATTCACCCGCACTTCCCAAAAAAAAAAAAAAAAAAGACAATTGATTTAGAAAAAAAATTATTTTTGTTCTTGAAAAATATATTATTTATTATTTAAGCTTCTTAAATATAATTTTATCAATTTATCCATTGTTTATTTATTTTATCAATTTAGTCTTTGAAACTTGAAATTTTTCATTATTTGTCCCTTTATTTATTTAAGTTTAATTATTATCTTTAGAATTTTTTTGTAACATTAAAAGGAGACATTACATATTAACTCAATTAATTATACTAAAACGTTTCCGTTTTATCAGTCTTATATATCACTTGCTAATTTTGTCTTTCTTATAAGCTAAATATATTATTTCATTTTTAGAATATCAATGTATCATTTTGAAATAAATGTTGGCCAAACAAAATCATTATTTTGGCCCAATTGGCTGAATCAGAAATGTTATAGAGTATCTATTTTACTTTTTAACATTTTAAAGTTAAACATTTGTTAAATAAGAAAACAATATATATGTATATATATATATATATATATGTATATATATATATATGTATATATATATATATGTATATATATATTTGCTAAAAGAGCAGTCACAGATATATATATTTCATAAGAGACAATGTTACTTGAACTGGGTATAAGAATCATTTATAGGTGATGAAACTCTTTTTTTGAATATTTAACACAATTATATATACACAGGATTCAAATTGAAGACTAATAATTAAACTGAACAACTTTATATCAGTTAATCCACAGGAAACTCTGTTGTTGATTTCCCCAAATATATTGTTGATTTTCCCCAAATATAGTTTATACTGACGTATAAAGAAACTCAATAACCAGAGGCTACAAGCGGCCAAACTAATTACCGCGTGCGCTCGCTTGTCCAGCCAAAATAAGTAAGACATGCAGTAAGATTCTGTCTATTATTGCGTGGTTTCCTTTACTAAAAAAGTTGTATTTGTATAATAATTTTGTAAAATTCTTTTGTATAATAAAAATAGATAAAAAAGAAAGAAAGAAAAATGTGAAATGACATGGTTATTTTATTTATTTATTTATTTTTTATAATAACAACACTAAAATTAAAACTTATGACTTCATACAATCTATTATGAAATGACATAGTTATGTGATGAAAAAAAAAGATAAAACAAATAATAGTACAAAAAATATTACATAAATAATATAACTGTGGTTCAAAATGTCTACTGTTTTATTTGCAGGGATGTGAGTGTGACAGACACAAGGACAGTTCGCAAAAATATCTTCAACGACGCGGATGGTCACGATGAAATCCACCCACTAAAAGAAATGAGTACATATCGTTGGATTAATTAAGTAGAGTTTACTAGAAATCCAAAGAAACCAAAAATTTCAATATTCCGGTCTATCTAGCTACGCAATCCTCCTATATCTTATGCTTTATAAATAGACACATGATTGGTGTTTTCTTGTAACCATATATGCGTTATGGATGGGAGAGTCAAGTCCAAGAGCGAGATGTCTGTTTTGTGAGAACTCAACGCAGGTGGCAGTAAATATCTTCACCCTACCCACTTTGTCTTTTGCGCACAAGACACTACGAACTTCTACTACAGGAAAGGCTATGAAGAATCATTCGGGGAGTGAAGCCTCTGAGAAGGAAACACTGATGTATAATCCAGTCCATGAAAGAAGGTCACAAAAGCCAGAGAGGCGCCCAAAACCCACATACCTGGAGCCAGTTCAGAGCAACGATAATGAATCATCCACTGTGATTCAGGTAGAGAGATTAGATGATGACATTAATATATTGGCTGATAAGTACATCACAGAGACACGTAACAGGCGAGGATTTGTAGCCAAGTAATGTAACTTTGATTACTATGTACTGTCTTCATAATTATGTGTATGAATATTCAAAAATAATAATAATTATGTGTACAAATGGCTCCTCTTTGCTTGGAGAAAATAAATTGAAGATCTTTATGATGCGACTTAATTACCTTTCCCTTTCCTTGATATTCCTTGCTGAATTACTGGACAAGTCTCGTGTACATAAAATTTTTAGGTGATGATTTTCAAGAACATGCGGGTTTACATGAAATTAAATAAGCAAATGCTTTCTTCTGGTTGAGACAATATTTTGTGTAAAAGTCACTTCTTTCTTCAATCTCCTTTGGGTTTATTGTAGAAAAGATATTTATTGAAGAATATATCTATATTAAAAAAATTTGACTAGTAGTAGAGCATATATTTAGACAAAGACAAAGGGTGTTTTGTTTTAACGTTGGCAAGTTTCAAATGCATGTTGAACTCAATAACACAAGATTATTCATAGAACGGAGTAAAAGTGCATTGGAACACGTGTTAACTGCAAAACAAACACACAAAGTCATCTAAATGTTGGAAGGTATGAGAATACAAGATGATAAAACAGGTTCAACATGAAGTGCAAACTCGTATAATTAACTTGATCGTTTTAGTGGGATGGATTAGGATTTAGAATCCATTGACTCACTTTTCCCCTCATTCAAAATGAGTTAGGCTGGTTGAATCCATTAGATTTTTTTTGAACTTTTATAATTAAAAATTAAAAAATTATAACTTTGATGACTAATTTATGATTTTAATTATTATTAATTAAATTTGTCATATTTAGGAAAAATTTTAGAATTTCTCTTCTTTTTAAAAAAAAGAAAAACTCTCCTTTTTTGTTTAATTACTTTTTCTATTTTTTTTAATATATAGATATATCAATTTTCCAACTTACCCTAAAATGAGATGGATTATTCTTTTCAACTCGTTTCTCAGCTTTTTTTTTTTTGTTTAATGAAGGAGATACAATAGTAAGGTTATGTTTGGTCTAGTTTTTTTTTTTTTTTTTTGGCTTAAAAACTACTTTAAAGTTAAAGCTCAAAATAAGAGCTTTAAAAATAAAGTAAAAGCTGTTTGGTAATTTATATTTTTTTTAGATTTAAAGATCCTTTTAAGCTAAAAGTTGTTTGGTAAAAAAATTTAAAAATTTAAATTTACTTAATACTAATTGCTTCACTCAATAGAATAATATATATATTGATAAAATAAAAAAATATTATGTATAGTTAATTTTGAGTTAAAATTATGTAAAACTAATTTAATCAACGGAAAATTTATTTTAATGATAAAAAAAATACATAAAATTATAAAATATATACATTTCAAAATTTTAATTTTAAAAATGTTAAAATTATTTTAATTAATAAATTTAATTTTAAATATGACTTATAAATATTTTATTATATATAATACTAATTACAAAAATATTAATTATAAAAGATAAAATATTTAAAAAAATTGCATTATTGTTCAATAATATTTTCGAAATATAAAAAATATTTTATTTAAATAGAATTCAATAATGTAAATATATATTAAATAGTATTTAAAAAATAATTGAAAAAGTGTTTAGTAAATATATTGTTATAATTAAAAATAAAAAACATAACTACAAACTAAAAATTAAAAAAAATATTAAATATAAATTAAATTTAAAGAATAAATATTATAAATACTTTTAAATATAAAAGTTTTGTTAACTATATTATTTACTCATTTTAGTAAAGTTTTTTTTATTTCGTGTAATAAATACATTTAAAAATTTTAATTTTAAAAGTGTAAAAATTTATTTAATTAACAAAAATTAATTTTAAATATAATTTAAAAATTATTTTATTATATATAATATTATTTAAATAAACTTAAGTATTAACTACAAAAGTTAAAATATTTAAAAACTTTTATATTATTGTTTAATAATAATTTTAGAAGATAAAATATAATTTATTTAAACAAAATTTAATAATGAGTCTATTTGGATAAACTTTTTCATAAGCACTTATAAAAAAAGAAAATAAGAAAAAAGAAGAAGAAAAAGAGCTTCTCCATAAGCTAAAATTAGCTTATGTATAAATTAAAAATCAGCTTTTGGAGAAGTTAATATGAGAAAACATCAACAAATTAGTTTTTGCATAAACTAATTTTAGCTTATGGAGATTTTTTTTTCTTCTTGTTTGCTTCTCCTATAAGTGTTTATGGAAAAGTTTATCCAAATAGACCCAATGTCAATATATATTAAAAAGTACTTAATAAATAATCTAAAAAGAATTTAATAAATATATTGTTGTAATTAAGAATTCAAAAACTTAACCATAAATTAATTTTTTTTTAAAATATGGCATCTAAATTAAATTTAAAGGATAAAAATTATAAATATTTTAAAACATAAAAAAATATTTAACTATATTATTTACTCATGTCATTAATGTTATTTTATTTTATGTAAAGAATATTTAAAAAGTTAAAAATAAATAATATTTTTTTAATTTTCTAAAATAAATAATTTAAAAACAAATTAATACCTTAAATAAATAAACATAATTAAAATAAACTAATATATGTAAGTATTATTTAACGGAGAAGTCGATGAAACATTAAATTGAAAAAACAATGGAAAATTAAAAAAGATAGTATTTTTGGTTGCGTTGGAATTTGAAAAGGAGTCTACGTAAATAAGCTCCCTATAAGCCGAAAAAATGCTCCTCCTGCTAACTTAATTATAAGCTAATTTTTTTCAAATTTTGTTCTATAAAAATAAGTAGCTTATTTTTTTAAGAGCTTTTCATGAAATGTGTTTGGGCTAGCTTCTTCTTTTAAGGAAAAAATTAACTAAAAAAAGTCTGACCAAGCACACTCTTAGCAAGTGAAAAACATTTTTTTTCATCACTAAACCTAGTCCTTGATTCATTAATTTTTAATATTGGAAACTAAGAAAGACAAAGATAGATAAATGAAGAAACTAAGAGAGGAAAAAAGAGAGAGACATAAATAGAGAAGCAACAAATATCGACAAAAGAGGAAGAACAAGTGAGAAAGAAATAAGGAGAATGAGAGAAAGAGAGAGATATTCACTAGCAGCGATGGCTATGGCAAGGGTGACTATGACAACAAGAGAGAAAGAGATAGAGAACTAGAGGGAGCTTAGAGAGAGGAGGAAGACGATGAAAATGAGGTAAGAAGGGCAACTACATGTTTTAGGAATTTAACAATTAGCAACCAAAACTATTCGGTCTCTATGTCAGTCACTAATTTAAATATTAAAGAAACGTGTTGCATTAAACGTGCTGGCGACTAAGTAACATTAGTTCGCTATAGTTTGAATTTCATGTTCATGCCTTTTTTTCTTTTTTTTGATAAATGTTCATGCCTTTTTGTATTCAAACATTGCAACCAAATATATTTGATTGCATAATATATACTTGCAACAGACTTGACAATCGAATTTTGTGTCCACCACAAAAAAGTAAATATTCATTTGTTACTGATTTAAGTGCTTATATTGGAGATTATCAGTGGCTAAATGACTAAGTAATAATAAAAAAAAATTAATGGCAAAAATCAATCACTCGCAACTGCAGCCACTAAATAATGACTGTTATTGATTGGTTGCTAAATTTGATCTGTAGTTGTGACTTTTCTTATTGCATGTGGTTAGCTCCCTAATTCACAAACAAAATATAATTTTAACAAGATCCGATTTCTCTTCGTTCTTAATTTCTGTATATTTGAATAAAATGCTGCTCCTGCATAACCAGATTGACTAATAACCACCATCCAAATCATATCCCAGCACTTAAGTATATCCCTTTCTACTAGCCAAGCGTGGGTTTGGATAGGGCTTATTAGA
Organism: Spatholobus suberectus; assembly: GCA_004329165.1. NCBI lineage: Eukaryota > Viridiplantae > Streptophyta > Magnoliopsida > Fabales > Fabaceae > Spatholobus > Spatholobus suberectus. The sequence continues at coordinate 61,875,506 of CM014729.1, forward strand.
ATTAGAGAGAATGGATTCGAAACAACTTGACACTTTCAACTCCGACACTGCGCACCGTCAAAACAACTATAAGTTTATATATCGCATACACATATATTTACTATTCAATAACTAGTCTAATAACCTGTGTCCTGCACAGGTAAGTTTGTAATCTATAAATTTTATATATGTTAAGTAAATATTGTATAAATATTTACAAAAATTAATATATGTTCATGGAAAATAATAAATTTAAAATTTGTGTAAAATATAATACACATGACAAATAACCTTTTGAGACTTTTGTTACAAAAAATATGTCTAATAATATTGTTGAATTTATAGTCCAACAATATATAGGCAACATATCAAATGAGAACCATAAATATATACCATTAGATTGTATTTGAATTGTCAAGATTAATGAGAAAAATGCACATGACTTTTTTAAAATAGTGACTATCCATGTTTGATTGTATGACCCAAATTTAAAGTTCACGCATCTGAAAATAAAGCTTACGTTAAAATAATGAAATAAAAAAAATAAAAAATGTTACATATTACAATGAATTGAATTGGATAAGATACAGTGCTAAAACCAACCAATTGACTTCATCCAGTAGTTAAGTGGGTCAACATTATACTAAAATTTAACAATTGATGTCTATAAAAATAGGATGATACAACTAATAATTTCATGTATCTAATAATATGCATGTTTCCCTTCTTATCAATTAGCTTTCACTCAAAAGCAAGCTTGCCAAAAACTTTTCTATAACAAAGAATACCAATTACTCCAATAAGGACGATAGAGATGGAGAATGTAGAACCACCTACCACTACTGCAAAAAAGACATTTTAAATCGGTTAAAAACGACATTCTAAATCGGTTTATAAACTGTTTTATATGCAACTAATATAAGATGTAAAGGCTTTTTAAATCGAAATTTGAACCGATTTAAAAAAGTCTTTTTAACTCGATTATTTATGGAACTGAGTTAAAAATTGAAAAAAAACACCAAAATGCAACTCACACTACACTATTTTAGCCTCAAATCAACCAAGAAAATAGCATCAGAACGTGCAACAACCAAAATCCTTGGGTGCCAACTAAATTCACAACTCAATCACGCCTTGTTCTCTACTCTGCGCGCTCAAAATCATCTTCCGTGTCCTTGAATTCGATTCCATTTAATACGTGTGCTGCTCGGTGTCGTCCTTCCATGAGATCCACAAATACACCTCGTTGGCGTCAAACGACAAGCCATTGTCCGTCGTTTTGGTCAATTGGGGCAACTCCAAAGACCTTCGTAAAGCACTGAACCTTGGCCCCAACATGTGCGTCTTCATTGTCAAAAACCACCGCCCCATCCACCTCCACAACCTCAGTGACCAAAATGACATTATTGTTGTCCTCTTCACTAAAGATGACGAGCAACAATCTGATCTTGCCTACTACTTCGACCTCACCACCCTCGCCAATGCCACAGCCGTCGTGGGCAACTCTGATTCCAAATTCGAAGGAGGGAAGAATGGAAGGACGGGGGGAAGAGAGAAGGAAGCATAAGGGTAAGAGATGCGAAGGGAAATGGAGAAAGGGTAAGATGGAGAGGGTAAGAGAAGGTGGATGCACCTATTGTGGACGCACAATCCAGAAATGGCAAAGCACTTGATATACAAGTGATTAAATTTTGAATAACATATTAACTGGGTTACATAAGTAACTGATTTAAAAACTTGTTTTTCAGATCGGTTATTTATGTAACCAATGTAAAAACTTTTTTTTTTATCGGTTACACAAATAACCGATTTAAAAAACAAGTTTTTAAATCAGTCTATGGGCACCCGATTTAAAATATTGGCATATATTTACAAAAGAGCCACTGCACTCTTTATTTAGATCAGGTCACAAAAAAACATTTTAATAGCCTATTTTGAAAACTACTTTTTGCACTAGTGTACATATATATGTAGTTAAAAAATATACATTTAATGATTAAATTGTTATCAATGAATAATAAAATAACAAACACTAATAATCAATAAATTATTGATGTATAAAAATATAAAAATAATAAAAGTAATTGAGTTAAAATTCATCTTATATCAATGGTAATTACTAAAATCAACACCACTTATGTATTTATGTTATGAAATTTGTATAAATTTTACTGGATTTCTTAATTTGAATTAAAATATGTATTAGTGTTATTAATTAATTTGAATCAAAATTATATTTATGTTATTAATTTGAATGTTCAAATCATGTTAATCATATTTACCTTAATTATTATGATTAAGATTTTTTATGAATTGAAATAAAGAAATAAATAATCTAATTATAAAAATTCTATAATTGTAAAAAATATTCCATTTAATAAATTAAATATCGTATTATATAAAATCAAATTTCATATAAGGTTTCATGATTTAATTGATTAATTCAATCAAAATATATATTTATTATAATCACCTTAATTATTATAATTACAATAATTATGTATTTTTAAGAATTAAAAAAAAAATTAGCGACATTTTGACAAAAAAAGAATCAATATGGTATTGTCACATGACATCTTCTTATGTGACAATTTTTTTATATTAATATAATTGATGTGTGTGTGTGTGTGTGTGTGTGTATGGGTCAGGATCTGTTGACACCGGGTGTCAAAGTTAGTTAAATTACACCATCAATAGCTTTTTGTATAATGCAAATTTAACCAATTTAACCGTTGAATTTGATGTTCTTATTAATTAGATTAAGTATACAAATTTTCATTCAATTTCAAACTTATTTAATAGTTTATCATATCACTTTATTTTAATGTACAACATGATTTTAAAATATATGTAAATATTCAATGTTAGATAACATATCTAGAAAAGTTCAAATGATGTGAAATTTGATATACATGATCATGAATATAATATCACATAATTCAATGGTTGAATTGGTTAAATTTGCATTATACAAAAAGTTATTGAAAGTGTAATTTTACTAACTTTAACACATGGTGTCAACGGATCCTGACCCTGGGTGTGTGTGTGTGTGTGTGTGTGTGTGTGATAATATCTTAATAAATATAGTAACTTTTAAATATGTTGTAACAATCAATTAGTTAATTTTAATTAATCAATTAAATCATTTGATTTGATTTAATTGATTGTTTGATTAATTTAACTTTCTACTTTAATTATTTATGAAAATTATTAAAAAATAATATATTTTACAAATTTGTCTTAAAGTTAAGTATATATTTATTTTTCTCTATTTATGATTTACATAACAAATAAAATATATTTTTTAATTTTTCTCTATTTTTAATAAAATTACATTATATTAAAATGTATAAAGTAAAGAATGTAAGATAACTTGATGCTTTTAACTAACTTATGAAATTACATTATATTAAAACGTATGAAATTTCCTAATTTAGTGCTTTTATACTACAACATATAAAATAAGGAATACAAGATGAAAAATTTATAAATAAGCTAAAACAGTAATTACATTATATTTTATTTTTCCTATTTTTTAATAAAATTAACAAAATATTTAACAAATTGAGAAAAAGTTTATTAAAAAATTTGGCCAATTTTATTGAAAATAGAAAAAAATAAAAATACAATATAATTACTATTTTAACTTGTATTCCTTATTTTATACGTTTTAATGTAAAAATATAATATAATTTGACTGATTTTTGTTTTTTATGTTTTCTTTATTTTATATGTTTTAATGCGAAAGAATTAACTTAGTGCTTACTTATTTTAATTTTTCATGCTTAACTAATAATATATTTCAGTAAGTATGCATTATATAAAACTTTCCATTTTCAAATTTTATTTTCTGTCAATTAATTTTAAAATTTGGTAAAACAAATATCAATGAAAAGGAAATTCATTATTAATAATTAAAATATATTTAACTATGTATATTGATCATATAAATAATAAAAAATAAACATTAATGACAAAAATGAGTCAGGATCTATGACACTAGGTGTCGAAGTTAGTCAATTTATACCTTTAATAACTTTTTGTAGAACGCAAATTTAATTGATCTAACAGTTAAATTTAATGTTCTTATTAATTAGATTAAGTATACAAAATTTCACACAATTCTAAAATTATTAAGTAGTTCATTGCATCACTTTATTATAGCGTATAATAAAAAATTAAAATATATGTAAATATTCAATGTTAGATGACTTATCTAAAAAAGTTCAAATTGTGTTACATTTGATATACATGTTCATGAAGTTAATATCACATAATTCAATGGTTTAGTTGGTTAAATTTACATTTTTCAAAAAGTTATTAAAGGTGTAATTTAACTAACTTTGACCCCTAGTGTCAACAGATCCTGATCTCATAAAAATATTATTTATTACGATTTTAACATAACCAATTTCGACCTTCTCCAAAAAGAAAAACTAATTTTGTTACATTCTAATTGTTAATTTTCTTTTTCTAAATTTATTAAAACAATAGCAACTAAATTATTTATTGATTCTTAATGAATCGTATATATTTTATTTGTTATGTAAACATAAATAGAGAAAAATAAATATATAATTTATTATAAAAATATAAAAATATTAATTGTGCTAATAATTTTCATAAATAATTAAAGCAAAAGTTAAATCAATCAAGGAATCAATTAAATCAAATCAAATGATTTGATTGATTGATTTAAATCAAATAATTGATTGTCACAAAATATGTTAAAATTACTATATTTATTAAGATGTTATAAACCATAGGATTAACTTGTATTAACAGTTTAGATTTGGTATATACATAATGTCAACGGATCACACACACACACACACACACATATTGTTTAAATTTTCAAATAAATCTTGTGAGATTTCTTAATTTAAATTTGCTATAAATTTGAATCAAAATATCTATTAATATTATCAAATAATTCATATCAAAATATATAATTGTATCATTAATTAGAATGTTTAAATTACGATTGGTTACCGGAATTAAATATATCATAATTAAATCAATTATTTTATTCATTATTTTCGTGACTTGACATTTGATTACCGTTATTATAAAAAATATTCTATAAAATTTAATAAATTGATTATTGTATTATATAAAATCAAAATTTATATATGATTTAAGAATTTAATTGATTGATTTGATTAGAATATATACTCATTGTAATCACCTTAATTACTATAATTATGTATTTTTATGAATTAAATATTAAATAAAAAATGTCAATGATTTTTTGGCAAAAAAAGAATCAATTTAGTGCTGCCGTGTGGCATCTACCTACATACCAAAACTTTCTTTTATAATAATATATTTGATATAATTGATTTGTATTACAATGGTTTTGTGCGTTAACTTAAATCTTCAAAATCTTTTAAAGAAGAAGAGAAAGCAAACAAGCTTTTTGGTTGATGAAGAAATAAAAGAATCGAGTGAGATTTTCTAGATATTTATAAATAAATGATATTTTTTGTATGAATTTTAAATTAAATTAAATTTAAATTAATTACGTTTGTAAAATATTTGTTATAAATTACATGACTAGCAATAGTAACAATAGTAATATATATATATATATATATTTTAAAATAGTCAAGGTGGTTTAACTATTTTACCATTTTTTTCACTAAATATGAATGGAATGTAGTGGTAGTGATGATAATACTCTATTCATTTCATTAGATCATACTAAAGAGTGTCTAGGAGAGCATATTAAGAAATCAAAAATTGAATTGTATCTAATAAAAAATAATATTTAGTATATTAGAAACTTTAAAAGCTAATTTTCATTCAATATTTCCTACTCTTGAATCCTTAACAATTTATTTCTTCTATTTTGAAATAATTATCGTTTTAACAATTTTTTATTTTAAACTATTTTATTTTAAAATATCAAAAAATTATTTATTATTTTTTCTAACTTTATCCTTCTGTCTACACTTTTTTTTAAAATATTATGTTTTGATAATCATAAAAGTAATTTATTATCTTTTTTAAGAGATAAAATATTAAGAATTTTTAGTTCCAATTAATAAAAGAATAATTTAGTCTTGAAATATTTTTTAATTTTAGGAGAATACTAATTTTTTTAATTCTTATACACCATTTCAAAAGTATTTTATTATCTTTTTTATTTTCTTATCTCTTATTTCCCATATCTTTCTTATAAAGCTTACTTTGAGTCTCTCCTTAAATTAAAGAAAAACAAAAAAAATGATTTGGTATTTCTCATTTGACATGGTTTAATAAAGAAAAGACTAAAACAATTCCATATAATATAAGTTATTCACTTCTTATCTTGAGGCCAAGTAAGTTTTTGACCGAGTTAATTTTTCATGCATCACCATTTGTCTTGCTATGATGCATTTGATTTGATTCTGAGGTGTCTTAAATCTGGGTGTCATATATTGAAGAAAATATATTAAAAATGATAAAAAAAAAGCTTATTTAAAAAGAAAAAGACAAATTTAACAAAAAAATAATGAAAAAATAAAATATTTGAAGAAAAGTAAAGAAAGAAATTCCTTTAGTAAAAAAATATAAATAAAAACTATAAAAGAGAAATAAAATAAAGACTTAACCTTCTTTTGAAAATATAGTAGAACTTCTTGTATCTTATATAAAATCCCTCCTTTAAGTCTTTGTATTATTTCAATCGTTGAAAGTGAAGAAATTGTAAAATTAATATCAGTAAACAAACTTTTAATACTAAAAATTAGACAAAATATGTAAAAACCATTCAAATAAAATTGAAAAGGATAAAAACTTATCTCAAAGATAGAATGGAAGGATTGGTGGATTTGTATTTTTTGCTTATATTTATCCTTCAATTGAAACTGAATAAAAAGAATAAAAAAATGCTATTAATTGACTATTTAAAAAAAAATGAAAATGAAAACAACAACGCACAAAAATGATGAAAATGAAAACAATGTACATAGGTATTTATAGATGAGTTGATCATATAGATTTTTATTTCATGAAAATTAAATCACACAAGATTTTTAACTTAAATTATGTATTATAATATATATTAGTACTTTTAATTAATTTGAATCAAAATATTTACTTGTATTATTAGTTTGAATGTTCATATCATAAAAATCATATTGAGCATAATTTTCTTAATTATGTATTAAAAAATATATTAATACTATCAATTAATTTGAATCAGAATATACACTTGTATTATTAGTTTAAATGTTCAAATCATAAAAATCATACTGACCATAAATAACATTCAATAAAATTTGAAAAATTGTTTTTTCTTGTTATATAAAATTAATATACTTAATTATTATAAACTCCTTCATTATAAATGCCTTAATTATAAACATTTTAGTTACTATAATTAAATATAATAATATATTTATATGAATAAAAAAAACCAAAAAAAAGTGATATTTAGGCAGAAAAAGAATGGATATGATATTGCTACATAGCATCTTTTCATATTTTAAAACCTTTTTTTTTATAATATATAATAAATATATTTGATTCATAGTTTAATGAGTTTGACGGTCATGCACTATCAGTGTAAAAAGTTTTACATTGTCAATTAATTAGAATTCATCGTTAGTATGACTTTTAAAATATTTATTATAAAAGTCAACAAACTTACCATAAATAGTGGTTTGTGATTAGATGACAGTGTAAAACTATTTTACACTATCAGTGCATGACCTGTTTTCTCTACTTTAATAGTATATTTTGTCATAGTAGAGTGGATATTTTTTAAATGAGTAATTAAGATATAATATCTTTATGTAGATTTTAATGAGTTATCATCACGAGTAAAGAACTCGTTTCTAAAATTAGTCAATAAGAATATATTTACTTTAGCTTGATTTAATTTATATATTATAATTTATAGTGACTAAAATTCAAAGATAAATATATCATTATTTAGACATAAAATGATTTTAGAGGATACTTTTCTTAATATTATAATAATAATATACTTTAAATTAAATAAAGAATGAATACATGCATCCAATGTGCTTGAGAAATAAATTTTGAATTTAATTTATATACTCATAAGGCAATTTTTTTTTATTAAGACATTCAATAGAAATTCACTCTATCGCTAAATTATCATATATATGATTTGATAATAAGATGAATTTCTATTAAATATGTATATGTAAAAATATTTTACATTAATAGTGCATATAAATTAAATTTATAAATTTTTGTGCATTTGAGGTATTAGGGGGAAAAATACAGAATCAAATTACACTGTAGAGAGACGAAGAGGGGAAAAAAAGAGAAAAAAGCTCGTTACAAATCCCGCAAGCAGTTCGAAGTCAATAGCGTGTTCCTTTACCCTATAACCAGTACAACTATGCAAGTCTTGAATTCAAATTCTGGTTTGAATTTGAATCGTTTAATGCTAACACAACATTTATTTCAAAGGCATCAAATAACAGTAGATTTGCTGTGCTTCAGGCCAAATAGCAAGCCATGTTCAAAAGGAATAAGAGGATCTGCCATGTTTCTTTTGGAACTTATTGGATGGAATTACAGTCGTTAATTATTATTATTATTATTATTATTATCATCATCATCGTTAATTTGTTTTACAATTAGATATGAGAATATATGTGGTTAGGTTTAAATAGGTTTAATATATCTACTTTTATACTATAAATTAGAATCCCTAATTCATAAAATAAAGTTTTCACTGTTTGCATCCGCTAAGTAGATATTCTTAACCCTCTCTCTTCTTTCTTTAGAAGATGTACTTCACACATCTTATTAGAAAAAAAAAAAACCTTTCTCAATCATAACTTTCTTTTATTTTTATATGTATATTTGATTTTTTTTTACTGTTTATCTGGTTCAATTTAAAAATAACTTTATATCACAATTTAAAGTATTTATTTTTAATTCAAAAATATAATTTATACATTCAAAAATATTTTTTACAAATTTTAGTTATAATATAATTTATAGATTTAAAAATATTTATTTATTATAAATTATAATTATAATTATACAAAAATAAATATTTCTTCTATACAAACTGAAATAGCAGTATGCTTTTAAATATAAATCTGAACCTAATCCATTACAAAACATGTTTTTAAGCCTATTTCACATTAATCATAAAAAAGTTGACGAACTTTGAACTAAGTTAACTATAATTTCAATTATAGTGAATAAGCGAAAAATCCAAGAATTTAAGAAAAAAAAAATACACACACACACACATATGTGAAAGCATATCTAGTGAGACAATCTTTTTTTATGTGTGAGTGAGAGAAATAAATATTGATCATTGGATCTTATCATGAAAAGCAAAGATTAAAACACAAAAGTCATGTGAATTTTTCAAAGTCACATGACTTTTTTGATTATTCATGTATAATTATATAACTCAAATTTACTTCTCCCACTCTCTTATAAAAATGGTCCTTGCTAGATATGTACCCCTATATATATATATATATATACTCTCAATAACTCTTGATATATATTAAATTTCAATGATTCAACCATTAAATTGAAAGATTTTACTGAGTAGATCAAATTTACAAATTTAAATAAAATTTGAAAACTATTTAATACTTCATTAAATATATTCAAATTAACGTATAATATGTTTGTCTAAATTATAAGTAAATATTGACTATAAGATTAATTAACTACAAATGTCTGATTTATCTAAAATTTGGTGTGCATGATCATTGAGATAAAATCAAAATTTTCAATGGTTGGGATGTTAAAATTTAATATATATTAAGAATTATTAAGTGAAGTAACTTTACCAAGAGTTACTTTCAGAGTAAGTTGATCGATCCCCACCCATATATATGTGTGTGTGTGTAAGGATTTGCTAACACGTTAGCAAATCCCACAATCATTTGCTAACATACACTCACCTATTTTTTAATATGAGTATGTTAGTAAGTTACACCGTAAGTGTATTTTAAGATATATTGTAGTTATAATTGACTAACGTACTCCAACTAAAAAACAAATGCATGTGCGTTAACAAATCCCATATATATATATATATATATATATATATATATATATATAATTTGCTAATGTACACTCACTTCACTTTTAGTTGAAGTACATTAGTAAGTTATAACTAAAGATTATCTTAAAATACACTTACAACATAGCTTGCTAACATGCTACAACTAAAAAATAAATGGATACATGTTAGTAAATGCTTGCAAAGTTTGCTAATGTACACTCACTTAATTTTTAGCTGGAGTACATTGACAAGTTTTAACAAGGATTATTTTAAAATATACTAACAGTATATCTTACTAACGTACTCCAACTAAGAAACAAGTGAGTATACTTTGGCAAATTATATATATAGCATACATAACTTGTGTATTTTAATCTTAATTATTCAATTATTCATTAGTATTTTAACCTGTGTATTCCATAGAATAAATATTTATTTCATATAACTTAAATTTATAATAAAAAAATACTTCTAAATATATAATAAACATATAGATTATACTTTAAATTTATAATAAACAATTATTGTAATACAAGGTAATTTTAAATTATTGATAATTTCTTTTTAAAAAATATTGAAATTCAATTTAGAACTAAAAATATTGAAAATGATAGATTGAAAGAGATAAAATGTTAAAAAAAATCCATAAAAAAAAGTTCTTGTTGAAGAATAACAGCTAAAAACACTCTCGTTTAAGATAGTTATTCTCATTTAATATATAGGATGGATATATATATATATTGTTCTCATTCTTACTTAAAAATGCAATTTTTACTAAACATGAAGTTTATATATTAATAGTGTAAAGGAAAAATAGTATATGCACTGACCGTGTACAGAGTTTCTACAATATTATTCAATCAAAACGAATTGGGTTAGATGAAGCCATAAATGAACGTGTCATGGGGTTCTCCACACTCCCTATTCCCCCTCTTTTCTACAATCGAACAAAATCTTCCATGCTCCCCCACTAATAGTGGTCAGTGGAACGTGAACCAAATCTTCCATAACATCATCAGCATTTATTCATTATGATAGGAAAACGAAATCATTTACGCACATGCGAGGATTACATCAAGCAGCTGACGTGGGATGGTCATTACATCAAGAATCATCTATTATTATCTATCAAATTATTAAGTTAATATGTATGAATAATTTTTTAAAATAAATAAATTTCTATTATATTTTCGTAACCATACACATATATTATATTATATTTAAGCTATATATTTACAATTATTTGCATTGTTTTTTATTATTCTTGATAACACTTAAAATAAAATTCTACTAGCTCTGTAGAGAATGGATCAATTAAGAGAAAATGAGGCAAAAAAACTATAAATGGAAATTTGTAATTGTAAACGAAGTAATGTAAAGGAAAAACTGCAATGAAAGTTGTAAATAAAGTTACAAAAGATTGAAATGTAAAGATAAATAAATGTAAAGCCATATGTTTTGATTGAAGTGTTGAAGATTCTTACAATTTGTTGTATAGTTGATACTTATGAACTTGAACTAGTACTTTGTTATGTTAAAACTTGTTTACTGTTAGTTTATTGGCAAGCGTACCAAATCGTGCAAGTAGACAGTAATCAATATGAGTATAGTCTTCCAAAGGACTTGTATAATGCTAAGCTTTTCACAAAAATATGCTATTCAAGCAATATTAATGAGATTTAATTCATTGTTGAGTAGAAATATAAAGGATAACTCAAATAACAAGAACAAGCAAATAAATTTTTTAGGCTTTTTGTCAAACGTGTGAAAAATAAAAGATACACGAACATGATAATGAAGAGCATTGGGTTTGACTTCACTAAACCATTCTTTCATGCAGCATAAAGATTACCCATTCAGTTTACATTCCACATATTATCATCAACCTATAAAATCATTCAAACCCTAGTTCTATAGCAAAGTGAATCTAAGTTCCTTGTTTAAACTATCAATCTCTTGACTAGCTTACCCAAGTAACTTGCTTTAAGAAAAAAGGTTAAGAGATGACTAATAAACCATGTTCCATTACTAGACACAAGGTTTATTAGGTGCTTACTTCAGTTCTATAAAAGAAAGTGTTTTCCAACAACATTCAAAATAATAAAATCATGCCATGGAAGATCAAGCCACAACAAGTATTAAGCATGGAAGTAGAAGCACGTAATAGTGAAAAATAAACATCAATTGATAACTTAGAAAGTATACATGAGAGAAAAACGCATCGAAAATGGTGGAGAGATGAAAAAGGTGGATTAGACGGCCATGGAGAGCTTCCTAATTGTCTTCCAAGCTCCAAAATACAGAGAGAATGTTCAAAGAGTAAAGTGGAGTGTGAAAAAATTGTATCTTGTCTCATAATCCCTCTTTTTATTTCATTTGTCGCATCCTCATTAAGTGACCTGGCATCATTTTCACTCAGCAAAAGTCATGCTCGCTGAGCGAATTCTTGTGATTTTGAAATTAGGGCTTCAATTTCGCGGAGCAAATTCCCAACTTGCTCAGTGAATACTTCTAACTCAAATTCATGCTCTCTTTGGAGGTCATGTTTTCGCTTAGTGTGACACTAGTTCACATTGAATACAACCCGCATTCATTTATTACTTATTTTAATCTTTAATTTCGAGTTAGCAAAAATACAAATAAAATTTTTCTATTTTCATTTTTTGCTTTGATTGTCTTTTGATACTTTTAAGAATAGAAAAATAGTAATTAAAATGGAATTTAGAAAAAGGAGTAAAAGATAAGAAAATAAAGTCTATATATATGTGTTGTCGTCACTGTACATAAAGTTGAGTACATCCTAGTCACTGAGATACATAATATCAATTGGATATATAGAAACTGAATATAGGGAAAGTTAATAGGATACAGGGAAAGTTAAACATACATAGAAAATGACACTACCTACCCCAATATGTACATAAAAAATATCTACCCTATCCCATATACAAAAAAAAAGAGGCTTCCAGTAAGGAACTACATGTCCTTGTCAGTTTGGGTCTCCTGTAAGTCCTTAGCAATTGCATGATGAGCATGTCCATTGGACACCTTGTAAGACTTGCTTTTATAATCTGTGAATAAGTGGTTGATAATCTAAAAAGTGAAATTAAATTTAAATGTAGTTCAAGTAAGCAATTAAAAATAATGCTTGTTGTGTAAATTTCTGTAGAGTTTTTTGTAGAAATTGAGCCTGCTCAACTTTTAGCAGTATAGAGGTACACTATGAAGGTTGACAATATACAATTTGCAGCATGTTGATCTATAATAAGAGTGATTAAATAATTGACAAGAGAAATTAAATTAATTTTTTAGTGGAAAATAGATAATTAAAAAATCTGTTGTTATTGTTTGAGGTTCTACAAAGATTCCAGTGAGAATCTAGTCTGTGATGATATCTACCAAGTTGATATTTATCTATATAGTAGATGAGCAGTACAGGATCTGTAATTTAATTATAATTAATTTTGATTAGATTCTACTTGGTATGATAGCTTTCCTTACCCAAAGGATTTGAAACACTGGGTTTTTCTCTATTTCTATTCAAGATCGTTTATCGAGAACCTATTAGATAAAGAGAATAGACTACCCAACTTGGATAGAGACAGTTCAACCTTATCCAGAGAAATTCTAATGGGTCATAAACTCATTTTTATTCTAAAGTCAATTAAATTTTTCTAATTGATTCAAGCATTAGAAACCTAAACCTAATTTGATGAATTTCGGTATTTGATTGCATTTTCTTTGATAGTATGAGAAATTAAAATTTCTATTGCCTAAATCTATGACTACTTGTCTTAATCCAACTAAACTAGATGACCAATTTGTGTTTCCTAAGTAAACTATTCTAGTTTCATCCTAACTAGATGTCACATCTTAGTTTATACCGAAGTATTACAACTTATCTTACAAAGTGTACCCTACTATATAAAAACCACTTAGCCCACCCCTTGTTTTCCCTCTTGGATGTCCAACTCTAGGTTCTTGGAGAAATTGGAAATTCATTTTCATTTTTACATTAAATCCAACCCATTTTACCTATTACTTATTTACCCTCCACTTGCTACTTAAGTTAGAACCTAGTCTAAGTTTTACGACACTCTCCTTCTGCCTTAAGAGCTCAAAATTGTGGCACATAAGAGCTCTCCCCCTCTCACTCTCAAAAAATCTCTAAGTTATAGAAGTGTTTTAGAAGAATAGAAAGGGTTCTAAGGGTTGGTCTTGGTAAGTCTCCTTTTTATCTTCATTCTTTGTTCTTTCTCCTACATCTCCCTCCAAAAATCTTATGATTCAAACTATTTTCCTTACTTTCCTTGGTTAAATAACTGAGCTAAGGTTGTTTGATATCTTGGGTTGTCCATTTGTTATCATTATTGAAGTTTGTTCAAGCCAAAGTTTAAAGGGAACCACCCATCTCACCATTTTCCCCCCAAAGGTTTTGTTTGTTAAATCTTTGGAGGTCAAGAAAACTAACCTTTTCCTTTGTGTTTTGGTTGTGGTGGTTCTATTTTTGATGTAGTTGTTGCCTTAAAAATATTGTTGGTTTTTTTAAAAGTTGTAACTTGATGAAAGAAACCATTTTTGTGGATGTATGCAAAGTGTTCCTAATGTAGTTTTCATTTTTTGCTTAAGCACTGCTCACTATTTTTATTGTATCTAGAGCTACAGTTAATATTTTTAAGTGCTTTTTTTTTGTTGTAAACTAGACAAAATTTTCTCTAAAATAGACTCAAGAAACCCTTTAAAATATTAAGAAACGAAAAAGTTAAGCCTTTTGAAAGTTGTGGTTGATTTCTAAAAATACTATTATGGAAGCTTGTTGAAAAATATGATTTTGGAAGATTTTGTTGTGTACTTATTAAATCTCTTAGAACGACCAAAAAATAGATTCAATAAGCTTTCCAAGAATATATGGTTTGCCTATTTAGTACCCTTTTCTATTTTTAATAAATTTTAGTAAATCATGTAGAATTTGATTTTTAATGATCTTGGTAATTTTGGAAAAGGTTTTTAAGTGTAATTTTAGAAAATAAAACACTTTGCTACTAAATGTTCTAATATAGATGTAAAAATAGAAAAATGGTCTCACTGGTCTTCCAGCAGGTTGTTCTAACTGTATTGTTTTGTTATTTTTGTATCTTTATTTGTAGATTTTTTCTTGAGGTGATATTTGATAATTTATAAAATAGAAAAATTTTCATTTCAAAAAATTATGGATCATGTTAAGTAAAATCATTTACTTGTTGAAAATGAATTTCAAAACCGATGCCAGAAATTGGCAGCCACTAGAATCTATTTTGACAAAAGTTTTATGACATTTTTACTAGTTTTATAAAATGTTATACTTTTACATTTAAAATTTCATTGTGGATCTTTTTAAATAAAAGTTAAATATGATTTTCAAGGAAATACATTTTTTTTTTGTTTTATATTTTAAAAAGGTATTTTTAATGAATTAATAAAAGAAATAGTGTTATAACTCATGAAACTAAGTTTTATGAAAATCTAAGACCTAAGTTTTAAATGGAAATTTCAATTCAAAAATCTTCATCTAATTTATATTTAACACAAAATTATAAATTTTATAATTATTATATAAGGTTGGATAAAAATAATGTTTTTTCTAAACCTTTTCATCCAAATAAATGGATTGAAGATAAATAATGAGGTTTTTTTTTAAACAAAAAGAAAGTAATAAAATTGTTGTAATTGATGAGGTGCTCCTAAAGAGAGGATCTTAGCTTATCCTTAATAGGATTGCTCTAGGTAGGATCCTACAAAAGAGCCAATGATGGATATGGCTCTTTATTGTGGTACATGATAATGGGCTAAGGCTGGATTGGGCTCAACATTGTTACAAATAAAGATGTTATTTTTCATGAGGATAAGCTGGCTGAATCCATGGTGTGGTGAATAATTGTGACTTGATGGCATGTAGATATGTTGTAAACCAACGATTAAGACTTATTAGGATGTGAATGATAACTGGTTGTTGACATAAGTTACCATCAATGTTTGTTTATGATGAATTGTTTGTTATGCACATATGCATCGTTGTGAGCGTGTAATACTGAAGGTGTCAGTATCACGGGAATAGTCAAGTGCAAGCTAGGTGTGAAAGCTATGACAAAACCAAAAACACACAAGAAGGGGGGGGGGTTGAATTGTGTATTAAAAAAAACTTTTTTGCAAAATGTTAAGCAAAAGAAGTGAAACAAACAAAGCAAGATAAGGATAAGGAAAGAGAAGCACACAAAGAATTTTTATATTGGTTCACTCAAACTGAGCCACGTCCAATACCTTCATATAGAAGGATTTTCCACCAACTAACCCTTAGTTATAAACAAGTATTCTTCTCATCCTCTTCAGGCCTACAATAGTGATCACTAGATCACTTACGCAACCCAAGTATTCTTTTATGACAAAGCCTCTCTAGGCTCTCATAACACAAAGAAGTGTTTTATAGAGTTCTACTTATTGAGTGAGGATATGAAGATACAGAGAAAATACACAAAACTTTGCTATGCAAAGAATAACAAAATGGAGAGATTATAGTGCTTTATCCAAAGAGATAAAACTTTTTGTTGCAATCAGTTCTTGTTCGTTGTTGCTTCTACATAACTTTGGTCTTGGTGTAAAATATATAGTCTCGACAAGGTAATCGTTGAGAAGGACAGATTTCAAGATTCATAGGCATGTTGTAAAACTTGTCCCATGTGGCAGTACGTGTATTAAGTTTGTGGAAAGGGCAGAAAAACTCCTTTTGTGATTACACTAAAAAGAATGATGTAGTTCTGCGCTTCAAAGTTGCTTTTTCTAAATATTCCTTATTCTAGTTTGACATCTTGATAATTTGACTTTCTTTTCTGCCAAGCTGTACTCATACACAAATATATACCTACTTTTCATTTAATGCAGGACACACACACACACACACACACACACACGCCAGTGCTCATAAAAGGAATAAGGCATTTGCATTAAAGCGCACAAGTACATTTGAACTTTTTGGACTTAGCTTTTTAAAAAAAAATGCTTCAAAAAAGACTTTGGACGACTTTCAAAACAAGAGCACATAGAAAATATAAAGCACTGGACACTTAGTTTAATAGGGCGCATTAGATGCCAAATAATATAAAGCATATTGGATGCTGATAAAAGCTTTTTACTAAGGAGCATTATTTGGACGATTATAAATGAATAAATTTATAGGATCCCTAAAAATTTAATAACTTTTGTTATCTTCAAAACTTGAGGGGTTAAGTGCTTCATACGTCTTTGGTTCCAACAATCTCCCCCTTTTTGATGATGACAAACTTTATTAAATTTTTGAGTTTTTACCAAATATAAAGCACAGAAAGAGATCAATTGATTTTCAAGTGACGAACATACTCCCCTTGAGTCTAATATTTTTATCAGAGCAATAAGTGGAAATATATTAGAAACTTAGTAGAAGATAAAACGAGGATAAGCAGATAGTTCAAAATAGATATATACATATATATGACATATGTATGTTTGTATGATATGCATGAACTCAAATTTACATAGAACTCAATTTTTTTTTTAACTTTTCTATAATTTATTTCCCTTTTGTCATCACAAAAAAAAGGTAAGAAAAAAAACATCATTGTCATTGCGGAGGTGGAGGAGGTGGAGATGATTGAGGAGTGTTCATAATTTGTTGTTGGTTGTGGAGAATTTGTTGGAGAAGTGTCATGGTGGGTTGAATTTGGGCATGGATGTAGGCTTGGACGGCTGGGTAAACAGAAAGGGCTAGTTGGGGAGTGATAACGATGGTTGGGATGCTTGTAGAGGCTTGAGAACTAGGGGTTGGTGGAGATGGAGGTATGGGTGAAGGAGGGTGAGGTGGGGTGGTTGGTGTTTCATGGGATGAGGGAGGAGGTGCTTTAAGAAACTTGAGACTTTGGTAGTGGATATGGTATGGATTGGATTGTTTGTAATGGGAAAAGAGAGAATCCTAGGGAAAAGGTGGTTGGGGGAACTATAGGTTGGTGGAAGCATCCATTATGGCATAAAGAATCTTTGTTTCAGGGCCAAGTAGTGGATGGCTATCGATAAAGTCGAGGAAGGCGGTAAATGTATCAGAGAAGTTAATTACACGAGTTGGACGCTACGTATAGTTACCATTCTACACAGTGGGCATAGCAGCTTTGTCTTCCTCAGACAATCCATTTCCAGAAGCCTTTTGCTTGTGGTTCCACATATGCTGATGCCATAATCTTTCAGCATCATTGACATCCATTTGTTGTGCCATCCTTCTTGACATGTACCACTCTTGAGTGACTTGATTGTGCTGTTGAAATTCAACTCTAGAAGGTGCTGGCAGACAAGGTGGTTTTGTCAGAATCCTTATCTTCTTTTTATTTTCGCCTAGGGTGGGCAACCTTGGACAGATTCTGTTAGGTTGGATGCAGACAGTTATGCTTGGAGATATGTGTTGTGATGGTGGAATAAACATCTGGAATTACAACTCGACAGAGGCCTTCAAGGATGCACAAAACATTTGCTTATATAGAGTAAGGAAGAACCCTGCTTCTATTGGATCCAGTGGCCTGAACTTCAGTTCTACTGGCTGAAGGTAAACATGCGCTCCCATGCCTTTTTCTTTCCTTTTCTTGGCAGTTTCCAGATCATCCAAGGGAGGGACTCTGTGCTGAAGTATCCTTGGATGATGTGCATCTGGACGCCATGCAGATATAATTTTTGGATATAGTTTTCCAATGAAGTGCTTGAGAGGGAGGCTTGTGATCACATCAGGTGGCAGAGATAAATATTCCTTGAAGAGCTGATAAGTGTAATCATGGATAAAAGGATTCTCGGGTATAGGAGAATAATCAAATTCATATTCTGGTTCAGGATAAGGTTCTGTATGCAAAATGATAGGATTTATGTCCATGATATTTTACCTGTTTTGTTTTTCAAATATCAGCCTCCACTTGTTCTTGCATTCTGCCCGCCTTTTGCGTGTCCTTCAAAGGTAGAAGCTACATCCAAATTGATGCTAATTGTGGGTCCAAAAATAGTAATAGGAATGGGTCTTGGAATGTACCACTCAATGTAGGGGATCCTTTTCTGTTTGGGTGGTTTTGATGAATAGGAATGGTAAGATGATGGTAGGTGTGGGAATGTTACAAACATTACCTTCATCACCAGGCAGAAACATGTCTAGTTTAGGTTCAGTGAGGGTCAGTGTGTACCAAGAAGGATAGTCTGATGGTGTTTGGGTTTCTGTTTGGGTTTGTGTTTGGGTTTGGGGTTCAACAAGCATGGATTCAACAAAAACATTTTCAGAAAAAATATCATCAAAATCAGCTGTTGATGACTTACTTCTTTTGCTTTTCTTAGTAGTAGTTTTGACTTTGGATGATCTTTTCCTGGTTGCTACTGGCTCAGCAGGAGCTTCATCAAGTTGGGGAACTGTGGTCTTCTCAGTTCTTTGTTTCTTTAGCAAGATGGCAATTAATTCATCGTCCTCATCATCAGAATCTTCTTGTAACCTTAGTTTTCGCTTGATAGGTTGAAGGAGTGGAGGAGGCAGGACAGATAGAGGAGGAACAACCTTAGGAACTGTAATACCCCAAATTTTAGGTACTAGAAATAAACTATGAGGTAGCTCTTATTAGGACCCTTCCCATGTGTTATTAGATAAAAGACGCCTTAAGAGTTATTGTTATTATATCACTTATTATTATTATTGTTCCTATCATTGTTATTATTATATTTATTGTTGTTGTTGCTATTATTATTATTATTATTATTAATTCTATGCTATGGTGTTGTTATTATATTATTGTTATTATTAATATTATTATTGTTATTATTACCTAGTGATAGAAAATAGTAGAAATATTCTAAAAAAACCCAAAAGAGCATCTAAAGCCCAATAGGGGACTAAAGCTCACTAAGCCATATACCCACCCACATGTTATAAGAAAGGAAATGGAAGGAGAGTTAGGTTTAGCCATCACAAAATAGAAGAAGAAAGAAGTTAGAGAGAATGAAGAGAAATGGAAGAAGAAGAGGAAGATAAAGAGAAGGAATAGAAACTAGAGAACCCAAGCCTTAGAACTCAGCTTTGCGTGTCCCTAAAGGTGAGTGCTCTCTCTCGTATCCTTCCTTGCCCTTTATGTTGTGCCTTATTTATTTATTTACCTTTCCTTCCTCTTTATGCCTAAGTTAAAGTTTTGATGGGTTTTGAGGAGATTGTGAGTGAGTGAAGAGTTTATGGATTAGATCAACCAAATATCAAGGTAGAAGAAGTGATTGAGAATTTAATTATTTGTTTTGGAGCGTTTAGAAGCCAAAGACAATAGGAAAAATAAATTAGAATATGAACCTTGGACCCGCCTGCTGGGGTGGGAAACCTATTGGGTGACTCTTTTTTGAAAACTGGACTCCATGCTGGCGTCGGGTGATTGTATTGCTCGCTGGCCGTGCTGACCTGCCGGGTAGGGTGTGTCTAGTCGTGACCGGCTGGGCATGTGCGAGCTTAGCTACTTCGAAACGCACGTCTAAGTCTCTTCCTTGCCTGTTTTTGCGCCTGTGAACTCCTTTTTGCAGTTTTTAACTCATTATTGCTTCTTTTGGATGCCTTGTTGAGTTTATACTTTGTAATTATTATTTATCTTGAGAAAATTGAGTGTGATATGAACTTGTGTCAATGTTTCATGATAAAACCCTATGAAAAGCTGTAAGTATCATATGTGACCATGCATCATAACATTTGAGTTATATGCTGAAGGAAAGTATGTAGGAATCTGGCTGGTGGAGGCCGTGATGGGTTGTCTAACCCTGCCTTGGGGGTGGTATCTGGTTAGAAAACTCCAATGGTTTATGCTGATCACATGGAGCCGGAGCATACTGGCAAAACTGGGTAACCCTGACTAGTCACCGGGAGATATTATACTATTTGAGGATGCGAAAGCCAAAGACATTGGTACTGATGGCGCTTCTTATGGCCATGCATTTACTCCTAGTATACTTTCCGACAAGTTTAAGTTGGTACCACATGTGCATGAGTAGTGATTTAGGAACATAGTATGCATATGCATCTTGTTGTAGTATGATATGTTGAAATGTGCTACGTTGTAACTATGTGAAGTCTGTGTGACCTTGTTCATGAGCAATTGATGTAATGTGTACACACGTGAAGATGTAATTGTGTCTTGTGATGAAGTGTCAAGATTATGTATATGTGATTATATTATGCATGTGTGTTATTCCTATTTGATGAAACAAAACAAGGTGTATGTCTAGTTACTAGGCAAAGGATGTGAAATAAACGTATGTTTGTAATTAGGATTGTCCTTGCTTCCCTAAGTATACGTGAAAGGCTAGACCCTAGGATAGTGTCATGAGAGTTCTAGTTAGATAAAATAGTTGTTAATAAGATAGAGAAAGGGTGAATTTCCACACGACGTAATAAAAAGGTATGAGACAACTAAGAGGAAACAAATTGAGAGTACTAAGGTAAGTGTTAAGGGAGTGTTAAGAGTATTTTAGAATATCTGTAGCCTTAGACTTTCCCTAGAGAACAACTTAAATATCAAAAAGAGAAAGAGTAAAATCTAAACATGAAGGGTTTAAATACTAGAGAGGTTTTTGGGTAAGAAAATATAAGTCATGAGGATAAGTTTTTAGGTTGAGAATGAGATAGTAAGCTTGTATAACAATTGTGAGAATGAGAGAAGAGTTAACAAAAAGTATTGACTATTGAAAGGTGTAGACCCGACCATAGGTATGGAGAATTATGAGAGACCTAGTAAGGCTAAAAGCCATGAGAGATAAGTGATGAAGGTTGTTCGAGTAGAAGCGTTTGACCTAGCCGTAGAGTCCTTAGAGCACTCACTGAGACATTATGTCTCACTCCTTTAAGTTTCCCCTTTTTCAAGGTACAAGTGAAGACGTGTGCAAATGGAGCTTGGAGTCACGGGCAAGAAGACGTAGCTAGTTTACATTATATTTTTGTATTCCTCCTTACATTTTATACAACACCTTTGGGTGATAAATGAGTTGTTATAGGCATGTTTGGTATTTTATTGTATTTTTTCGTGTATAAAACCCAATTATATTTATGGGTAGCATCTACATGTCGTTTTTATATTTTTAAGTTGTTTTCGTTCTTAGAAATCTAGGCTTAGTTATGGTAGTACCCTTGTTATGGTAATACCCCTTAGGGTGTTACAAGAATAGGTTCTTGTTGAGATTTGGCTCATGTGGCTCTGGACGTTACTGTTTGTCTGGACGCCTTGCTCTTGGACGGTTGTCTCCTGGATGTTGTAGCTCTGACTGCTATAGATATAGGTTGGACGAAGAGAGCTTTTTCTTCCTCTGGTTCAATAGGCTGGACGCCTTGTTTCACTGTCTCTTTGGTTGGTCGAGAAAGTAACTCCATCTATTCTTCCTTGGGCACTTTGCTAGCCTTGAAATCTTTCTCAATTGGTTTCAAAGTAAACCCAGCCTTTATTTGGCTAATGTTGTTCTGCCCCAAGGATAGCTAGTTAATCCTTTGACCACCACCTAGTTATCTGATCTTCACTTGTTCAATGCTTGGCAAAGTAAGGAATTCATGATAGACTTGTTGCATCCAGAAATTTTTGTTTAGCAAACTAGAATAAGTGATTTGATCAATCACTTATTTTCCCTTCACGTTCCTAAAGATGTTGCTCAGGATGAGATGTGGGAGGTTGAACTGTTGTCCAGTGATCATATGAAAGAAGGCGAAGCGATGAAGGAAGATGACACTATCCTTCAACCTAGCTTTGTGCAGAATGCCTTTGTTTAGAAATTGTTGAAACATCTTTCCTTCCTTGGTCAGCTTGTTGTATTCGACATGTCCTTCAACCTCAAGACCCCTCAGAGCCACAACAATAGTTTCATGCCCTCCATATTTATTTTCCCAGTCATTTCTGATGCACGACTCAGCTCGTTCACATCTAATTGCGTTTGTGATGCTTGCAAGGTGAACAGTAACCTTGACTCCCAAAATAATGCCCACCACACTATTGTTCGTGAACTCGTTAGATTTCTAGAATCGTTGGATGAGTTATGGGTATATTACTTCATTTAAGTAAAAGTAATTCAAAATTCTACATCTTAAAAGGTTGTCCTTCACCTTCACTCCCATGTTGTCTAAAGCACCTATGTTGAACTTGTACTTTACAAGAACAATAGCTTCTCCTTGGTTGGAACCTTCTACTCTGGTCACAACTTTTGAGTTGGTGTTAGCTTTTTCGCCAACTATTGTTAATTACAGTTGAGGATTCTTAGGGTTTCAGAAGTTTTGAGAGCAACAAAGGAGAGAGATAGATTAGATTTCAGAGTGCAGTGGGGTTTGGTATTTGAAAAAAGGATAATATAGGGTTTGAGTGTTTCAAAAGCAACTTAAGAGTTTTGTGTTTTTGGTAGTATTTTTGAATTTGTGGAGAGAGAATGTGCATTAAATGCACGTATAGGCAGTTTTATAGTTTTGATATCAATTACACAGCAGAAATGACTCAAATAAGGAATAAAGCATTTATTTCAAATTATTGTTAGTAAAAGCATGATTGTACATGTTCACTAATATCGATGCTTAAAGAAAACGTTTAATATTTTACTTTAAGATGGATGCAAACATAATGGATGCTGAGATGCAGATGGACGTTACAATCCATTGGACAATTAGTCTTTTGGACGAATGTAATTATTTATTCCTTTATAAAGTCCATACCAAGACTTTCTCTTATATGGACGAGTTTATCTTTAGGAAAGAGTTTTGTAAATATGTTTGCTAGTTGATTTTTAGTGTTAATGAACTGAATACCAATAATTCCTTTCTGAACATAATCTCTTATAAAATGATGTTTAATTTCAATATGTTTTGCTCTGGAATGCAGTATTGGATTTTTTGAAAGATTTATGGCAGCAGTATTATCACAAAGAATATGAATTTTATTGTCGTATATGCTATAATCTTCTAATTGATGCTTGATTCATAGAAGCTGTGAGTAACAGTACATTGCTGATATGTATTCTGCTTCGGCTGTGGATAAGGCGATAGTTCCTTGCCTTTTGCTAGCCTAGGAGACAAGATTGTCTCCAATGACGTGACACCCTCCACTAGTGCTTTTCTGTTCTATTCTGTCTCCGACATAGTTAGCATCATAGAACCCAACTAACATGTATACTTTACTTGGCTTAAAGCACAAACCAAGGTTAGTAATTCTTTTTAGATATCTAAACATTCTCTTTATAGCAGTAAGATGAACTTCTCTAGGATCAAATTGAAACCGAGCACTTAGACATACACTGAACATGATATTTGGTCTGGACGTAGTCAGATATAGTAGAGATCCAATCATACCTCGATATGTTGTTTGGTCTACCTTTTTAGATGTATTGTCCAATCCTAGTACTGAAGATGGGTACATAGGAGTGCTTATTTCTTTGGCTTCATTTGTCTTAAATTTCTCAAATAATTCCTTAGCATACTTTGTCTGATGTATGTATATGCCATTGCTTGTTTACTTTATTTGCAATCCCAAGAAGAACTTTAATTCTCCCATCATGCTTATTTCAAATTCTATCATCATAAGCTCGGAAAAATATTTACATAAAACTTCGTTAGTAGAACTAAATATGATATCGTCCATATATATTTGCATAGTAATAAAATGTGAATGTACATTTTTGCGAAACAGAGTAGTGTCTACTTTTCCTCTAATGAAACCATTTTCAGATAGAAAAGAGCTTAGCTTCTCATACCAAGCTTTAGGAGCTTGTTTAAGTCCAATAAAGCCTTTTTGAGTTTGAAAACATGCTTAGGAAAAGTATCACTCGGAGCCAAGAGGTTGTTTCACATAAACTTCTTCATTTATTATGCCATTCAGGAATGCACTCTTTACATCCATTTGATAGAGCTTCATGTTACTATGAGCAGTAAATGAAAGTAGAATGTAAATGGCTTATAGCCTAGCTATAGGTGCAAAAGTTTCAGTGAAGTCAATACCTTCCTATTGTGAGTAACCTTGAGCTACAAGTCTAGCTTTGTTTCTCACTACTTTACCTGCCTCATCCATTTTATTTTTGAATACCCATTTGTTCCTATTATTGACTTGTTGTTGGGTAGAGGAACTAGTTACTACACGTCATTCTTTTCAAGTTGGCTTAGCTCATCTTTCATGGCCTTAATCCAACCTTCATCTAATGAGGCTTCTTCTACCGTCTTTGGTTCCATCTAGGAAATCAAGGCGGCTAGAGCTTGCTCTTTGAAGGTTGATCTTGTTTTGACATGATCATGTACATTTCCTAGAATTTGATCTTCTGGATAATAGTTCTTCATTTGTTAGTTTCATCTAGTTGGGTCTTTTTGTTCTTCTTTTGAGTCTTCCAAAGGAGTCTTGGACACTAATTCTTTGCTATTGTCCAACTTTATATCTGCAAAAGATTCTTCCAGCTTTGATTGTTCTCTATCAGGCTTATTGTCATTAAATCTAACACGAATGGCTTCTTCAACTGTTAAGGTTCTAGAGTTATAGACTCTATATGCCTTAGACGTTTTAGAATAGCTTAGCAATACTCCATCATCACACTTAGAATCAAACTTTCTAAGATTGTCCTTAGTGTTTAGAATGAAACATTGACATCCAAAATGATGAAAGTAAGTCCCTTCCACAATTCATAAGGAGTCTTTTTCAAGATAAGTACGATATATATTTTGTTTTGTAAATAACATGCTGTGTTTACAGCTTCAGCCCAAAAGTGTTTAGGAGTTGAGTTATCATTAAGCATGGTTCTAGCCATTTTTTGTAATGACACGTTCTTTTTCTCTACCAGACCATTATGTTAAGGTGTACAAGGTACAAAGAAGTTATGGAGTATTTTGTTCTCCTCATAGAACACTTGAAAACTTTCGTTTTCAAACTCTCCTCCATGATCACTTCTGATTGAGGCTATGCAAACACCTTTTTCATTTTGAACTTTTTTACAAAATATAGAAAAGACTTTGAAAGACTCATCCTTGTGCCTTAGGAACATAACCCATGTCCATCTAGTATAGTCATCCACTACAACTAATCCATATCGTTTTCCACCAAGTGAGGCCATTCTATTTGGTCCAAACAAATCAATATGCAAAAGTTCAAAGGGTCTAGAAGTGAAAACAATATTTCTTGAATCAAAAGAGTTTTTGACTTGTTTCCCTTTCTAACATGCAACACAGAGAACATCGGATTTATATACAAGGTTTGGAAGTCCCCTCACAAGGTTATGCTTATTTAGCTTTGAGATTAATCTCAAGCTTGCATGTTCAAGTTTCTTATGCCAAGTCCATTGATTCTCTTTACTAGACATGACACATTTTGATTTGTTAGTTCACGCAAATCAATTTTATACAAATTACTTTACCTTTTTGTGAAAAATAAAATGGATCCATCCACCTTTTTTGACTATACATTCATTTTTATTGAAGGAGACATTATATTCACTGTCATATAATTGACTTATGCTTGACTTATGCTCAGTAGATTATGTTTGAGTCCTTTAACATATAAAACGTTGTCAATGGAAGGTAAAGGGTGCTTACCAATTTTACCTATTCCCTTTATCTTCCCCTTCTGATTTCCTCCAAAAGTGACCCATCCACCATTCTTTTGTTGGAGGCTTTGGAACATAGACCTTTTTCTTGTCATGTGTCGTGAGCAACCACTGTCTAGGTACCATGAATAGGGTTTTCTTTCTGTTGTCACACAGATCTGTAACAGGTATAATCATGGATTTAGGTACCCAAATGGCCTTGGGTCCTTTGTTGTTAGTTCTGAAGGTATTGGACGCTTTCTTCATTAGACGATGAATACATTTAAATGATTCATGTCCTCTTTTTCCACAATGTTTACAAAAAGAAGCAATCTTAGTCTTTTCAGAATCTTTTTTCTTAAAACCAATGCCAGATTTGTCATGTGGACTTTGTCCATAAGATAGAATTTTGTTCAAGTTTTCAATTCCACTGACAAATTTAGCTAGACTCTTTCTTAAGTGATCTACCTCCTTATGAAGTTCAAAAGCTTCTTCATATGGTTTCACTTCAGATAGGTCTTTTGGCTTTTTTGCTTTTAATTTTTTATTCTCTTTTAAAATATCTTTATGATTCCTTTTAAGTGAGTCCAGTTCTTTTGATATATTTAAAAACTTCTTTTTCAAATCTTTGTAGGCGACAAAGAGAATAGAAGAATTAGAAAGCAGTTCATTGTATGCTTCTTGAAGAGAGGTTAGGACATTAAAGTTTACCTCATCTTCTTGCTCATTTTCTGAGGTCTCTAGACTTGTATCTGCTATGAGACACAAGTTTACTTCTTCCTTTCCTTCTTCTTCAGAGCAAGATAGGTCTATATCTTCCCATGTTGCCATGAGTCCTTTCTTCTTCTTTTTAGAGAAGATCTTCTTCTTCTCTTTATGTAAGCTTGGACATTCAGCTTTGAAATGTCCAGGCTTTTTGCATTCAAAGCAGACAGGGGGACTTTTCTCTTTAAAGTTTTCCTGTTAAAGTTTATGGTTCTAGATCCTCCTTTCTTTTTCCACATGACCTGTATTTTTCTTGATATAAAGGAGATCTCATCCTCATTTAAATCTTCTTCTTTAAATCCTTTTTCAAAAGACTCTTCAACATTGAAGGCCTTGGACGACGACCCTTTTGCTGGACGCTGTACACTTAAAGCCAATGACTTTCCTCTTTTGAGTCCTTCATCCTATTTCAGCTCCAGTTCATGAACCTTAAGCGATCCAAGAAGCTCTTCCATGGAGAAAGTAGTTAGATCCTTGGACGCTCTCAAGGCAGTGACCTGTGGTCTCCACTATCGAGGCAAACATAAAATTTTGTCAATATGATCATAATTATCACCTAGATATCTTAAGTTATTTATAATGGTTTGGAATCTACCGAACATAAGTTCAATAGATTCATTATCTTCCGTTATAAATAAATCATATTGTCGAACAAGTAAACTTAGCTTTGATCATTTTACTTGTGAAGTGCCCTCGTAAGTGAGAGCTAGAGTATCACACATCTTTTTGGAACTTTTTAAACTATGAAGCTTTTCATATTTAGATTTAGTTAGAGCACACATAATAGCATTTCTAGCTTTAGAGTTTAGTAGATACCTTTGTTTGTGTGCTTCTTTCCACTAACTTCTTGGTAGTTCAACTCCATTTTCATCAATGGGTTGATAGTCTCCTGTCTTTACGACATCCCATATATCGATATGACATGCGTTAAAGAAGGCAATCATGTGCTGTTTCCAATAATGGTAGTTTTGACCTTTGAACAAAGGTGGTCAGTTGACAGCTTATCCTTCGTTATCCATATAATGCGTAGGATCATTTACCCCAGCACCGTTAAATGCTCAACCCCTAGAGGTTGAGCTTTGATACCAATTGAAAAATTAGAAACACACAAGAAGGGAGGTTGAATTGTGTGTTAAAAAAAAACTTTTTTGCAAAATGTTAAGCAAAAGAAGTGAAACAAACAAAGCAAGATAAGGAGAAGGAAAGAGAAGCACGCAAAGGATTTTTATATTGGTTCACCCAACTTGAGCTACATTCGTTACCTTCATATAGAAGGATTTTCCACTAACCAACCCTTAGTTATAAACAAGTATTCTTCCCAGCCTCTTTAGGCCTACAATAGTTATTACCAGATCACTTACTCAACCCAAGTATTCTTTTATCCTAAAACGTCTCCAAGCTTTCACAACACAAAGAAGTGTTTTACAGAGTTCTATTCACTGAGTGAGGATATGAAGATACAGAGCAAATACAAAACTTTGCTATGCAAAGAATAACAAAATGGAGAGATTATAGT
This sequence comes from Spatholobus suberectus, assembly GCA_004329165.1. Taxonomy (NCBI): domain Eukaryota; kingdom Viridiplantae; phylum Streptophyta; class Magnoliopsida; order Fabales; family Fabaceae; genus Spatholobus; species Spatholobus suberectus. The sequence goes on from CM014729.1 coordinate 61,904,344, forward strand.
GCTTTATCCAAAGAGATTAAACCTTTTGTTGCTATCAGTTCTTGTTCATTACTACTTCTACATAACTTTGGTCTTCGTGTAAAATATATTGTCTCGACAAGGTAACTGTTGAGATGGACAGACTTTAAGATTCAGAGGCACGTTGCAAAACTTATCCAATGTAGCAACGCATGTATTGAGTTTGTGGAAAGGGCAAAAAAATGTCTTTTGTGATTACACCAAAAAGGATGATGCAGTTTTGCACTTCAGAGTTGCTTTTTTTGAACATTCCTTATTCTGGTTTGACATCTTGGTAAGTTGACTTTCTTTTTTGCAAAGTTGTACTCATACACAATTATATATCTGCTTTTCATTTAATGCATAATATATATATATATATATATATATATATATATATATATATATGTGTGTGTGTGTGTGTGTGTGTGTGTGTGTTAGTGCTTATAAAAGGAATAAGGCATTTGCATTAGAGTGCACAAGTACATTTGAACTTTTTAGACTTAGCTTTTTAAAAAAAAATGCTTCAAATAAAAGTTTGGAAGTCTTTCAAAAGAAGAGTGCATAGAAAATATAAAGCCCTGGACACTTGGTTTAATAGGGTGCATTTGATGCCAAATAATATAAAGCATATTGGACGTTGATAAAAGCTTTTTACTATGGAGCAATATCTAGACAATTATAAATGAATAAATTTATAAGATCTCTAAAAATTTAATGACTTGTTATTTGCAACACTTGAGGGGTTAGACACTTTATACATCTTTGGTTCCAATAAGTTAAAGGCTTACAGATGGCATAATTCCACAAGAGATTGGGATTATGCATGCCGCTGTGTTGTCATAGCAATACCCTCATACAGACATCTTGACGAGTGCACTGGTTCCCATGATTAGTAGACGGTATTTCGCAAATGGTTTTGGCACGTGCCGGTTGATTTGCCCTGGTGAGGGTATCTGTGTTATTTATACCATGATTAAGAATATCCGGGTTGATTGCTTAATATTTTAGATTTCCATGGAAAGTCTAGGATCATGGTTTGCATTTGCATACTTGGTTATGAATTGGTTGAGAAAGATAAGTGGTAATGGAATCCTATTTTATACTTATAAGGTTGTGATTAAATGTATGCTTGACTCTATGCTTAATATGTTGAATACTTTAATTGCTATGTTTATTCTTTTGGGTAGGTTATCCTTGTGTGTGTGTGTTATTGTGTGTGTGTGACTGTGATGATCGCGATGATTTGTTGTCGTGAGAACAGATGGACGGAGATCTTCCTAGGCCTGTAGTTCACTTTCAACTTCTGGGAGTACATATCAATACCGAAGGACGACGCCTTATGGATCTCACCACAGTTGATGGACGACAAGATGGAGGTATCATCTTTGTTTACATGTTTGATCTCGACACCCCTACAAAGCTCGGAGGATATACTTTTTGATCCTATTGACGACCTTATAGCTTCTTCAGTTTGGCGTCACCAGATGCCCCTAGAGGAGAGAGGCCTACATATATGGAAGTAGTAGAGGTGACTCGTACCACTCCTCTCACCTTGTATCTCGAGCCTTAGTTTGGGAATGAGATTCATGGTGGCTTTTTCCTCTTCAGTCATGTGAGCCAGTCTTTGTGACCAACTTTTCTTAGGGAGCATCCACATGTATATCCCCCTCCCCTTCTCAAGTTGTATTCGTAGGTTGGTCAACTGTATTGACACACACTTCTCACATTAGAGTGTTTCGAGTTCTTGTATACGAGCTTGCGTATGAAGTATTGCATCTTGGTTGAACATACTGGTATTGATACTTTTATAAGTACGAGACTTTTTTTCTCACATGTTTAGTAACATAGACTTTATTTTATTCTAAGTTGGCACTAGTTGATGGAAGAATATTCAAAGTTGCAAAAATTCTTTTTACTCCTTTTCATAAATAAATTAATTAAAGAGTTTTCATGATAGAAATCAAAATTGAATCATGGATATGTAGGTTAAGTATTCCTGTGACAAAGGTGGGTCATTACACACCTCGTGAGGTGACCCAACAGTATAGTCACTTACAGTACACATCAATTCTACAATTACAAGAGCAGTGACTAATTTCTCCTTCAATGTGTTGTAGGCCTTCATACATTCGCCATTAAAATTGAATAGAGTGTCTTTGTTCAGTAGATTACATAAGGGTTTAGCTATCTTGGAGAAGCCTTTTATGAATCTTCTATAAAAACCCGCATGGCAAAGAAAGCTTCTAATACCCTTGACATTAGTAGGTGGTGTACATTTCTCTATCACTTCAACCTTGGCTTTATCAACTTTTATGCCTCTTGCAGACATTTTGTGCCCCAAAATAATTCCCTTTTGAACCATAAAGTGACATTTCTCCCAGTTCAAAATGAGATTCGTTTCTATGCACCTCTTCAACACCATATTAAGGTTGGCTAAGCATAAATCATATGAAGCACCAAACACTGAGAAGTTGCCCATGAAAACTTCACTACATTTCTCCACCAAGTTGGAGAATATGGCTAGCTTACACCTCTAAAATATCATCGATGCATAGCAAAGCCTAAAGGGCATCTTTTGGTATGTGACACTCCAATGGGACAAACAAAGGCCATCTTCTCTTGGTCCTTTGGGTTAACCACAATCTGGTTATATCCCGAATAACCATCTAAAAAGTAGTAATAAGCTTGGCTTGCTAACTTCTCTAGCATCTGATCCATGAGTGGAAATGGAAAGTGGTCTTTTTGAGGGCTTTGTTGAGCTTCTGGTAATCAATACACATCCTCCAATCGATGACTGTCCTAGTAGAGATCAACTCATTATTCTCATTCATAACAACGGTCATGCCACCTTTCTTTGGAACCACTTGAACTGGGCCCACCCATGCACTAACAAATATGGGATATATAATCCTTACTTCAAGAAGCTTCAAAACTTCCTTTTGCTCAACTTCCTTCATGGTGGGGTTAAGCCTTCTTTGTGGCTAAGCTACTGATCTGAAATCCTCCTCCATCATGATTTTACGCATATAGTAGGATGGACTAATCCCTTTAAGATCGGAGAGGGACTATCCAATGGCTTTCTTGTTTTCTTTTAATACCTTTACCACCTTTTCTTCCTCCAATTTGGATAAAGAATTGCTGATGATCACTAGCTTCTTTTCATTGTCTTCAAGGAATACATACTTCAGATGGGGTGGTAGTATTTTTAGCTTAAACTTTTCCTTTTTTACTTCACCTTCAACCTTTAATTCTTTAATCTTTTTTCTCACTAGATTTATTTTCTTTGGTTGTGTCCAGCTGCTTCAAGATATCTTTAATTTCTTTCTCCTTTTCCTCACTAAGATTGTCCAAAGTGTCTTTCAAAGCACATTCAAGAAGGGTGGGAGAATGCAGTTGTCTCATTGTACTTCCAATGACTTTATCAAAGACATCCACTCGAAAACAAGCTTTTTTTTTTTTATCACTTGGGTGACTCATGGCCTCGAAAACATTGAAGGTCATCATTTCATCTTGCACCCTTATTTTAATCGACCATCATCCACATCAGTGAGAACACGAACGATCTTCATAAATAGTCTTCCAAGGATAAGAGGTACCTTAAAATCATCCTTCATATCTATAACCACAAAGTCTGCTGAAAACATGAATTTGTCAACCTTCACAAGCACATCCTCCACCACTCAATGTGGATACTTGATCTACCTATCCACCAATTGTAGAGTCATGTGGGTAGGTTTCATTTCTAGATCACCAATCTTTTTTAGCATGGAAAGGGGCATAAGGTTGATGCTAACCCCCAAATCTAGTAGAGCCTTCCTAATTTCTAAGCTTTCGATTGTGACTGAAAGCGTAAAAGCGTAAAGCTATCAGGATCTTTGGATTTTTGTGGTAGTATATTCTGAATGATTGCATTGCATCCTGCCTCTAACTTAATGGTCTCCTATTCAATGAACCTTCTCTTGTTGGTAAGGGGCTCTTTCATAAACTTCGCATAAGTTGGCATTTGCTCCCAGGCCTTTGAGAAATGAATGTTGATCTATAGCCTTTAGAAAATATCCAAGAAGCGAGCAAATTATCGATCCTTGTCCTTCCTAGATGAAGTATGTGGATAACGTAGATGTTAGGTATGAGGAGCCTTATGTGTTTTTTCTCCTATCTCACAACTTGGCCTTTTGTCTTAGCCATAGAAGCATTTCTCTCTACTAACCTTTCCCCTTCCTTCTCACATTCAATATCTTTTTCTCTATTTTTTGATTTTTTTTTCTTCTTTATTTTTCTCACTATTTTCTTTATTTTTTTTTCCTTTTTCTCTCTTAAGATCTTTTTCTTTTCTTCTATCACCACTTTCTCAACCAACCTCCTTCCCATTCCTCGTGGCAATGGATTTGCAATGCTCCTTAGGATTGGTTTAGGTGTTGGTTGAGAAATTACCACTAGCTTACTCCACTAATTACTTGGCCAATTGACCAACTTGCATCTCCAAGTTCTTGATGGAAGCCTCAGTGTTCTTTTGGTTGGAGATAAACACTTGCATAAACTTAGTCAAGGTCTCCTCCAACTTAGAAGTGCTTTGGGGCACTTCTCGTTGGGGTGGATGTTGTTGTTGTTGCAAAAAGGTGGCCTATTTGAAGGATTGGCGTCTTGCCTCCAACCAAAGCTAGGATGATTCCTCCATCCTTGATTATAGATGTTGGAATACGAATTGCTCCCTTGATTGCCTTGTCTTCCATACCTCGCATAATTAACTTCTTCTTGAGTGCTTGGAGTAAGCTCACAATAACCATTAGGATGGTCTCTTCCATAGAAATCACACCTCAACACTTGTTGGTACTGAATTGGATTTCATTGCATGGCCTTGAGTTGTGGAGGAAGTTGGGCTATTTGTTTAGTGATAGCCTCAATCTATTGAGTCAAGATCTTGTTTTGGGTGAGTATGACATTTTGAGAGTCCAACTCCAAGACTCCTTTTTCCCTCTTCGGTGTGGCTCCTCCTCTATCATGTTGGATCAAGTAATCATTGGAGGCTATGACTTTAATAAAAGTTAGTGCTTCATCTGCTGTTTGAGTATTCATGGTTCCACCAATTGAGGCATCTAGCATGGGCTTGTCATATGGTCTGAACCCATTATAGAATGTTTGCATTTGGATGAGATCATCAAATCCGTGGTTAGGGTAACTTCTTAGCAAGTGCCTAAATCTTTCCTAAGCATCACAAAATGGCTCTCCTTCTTTTTGGGTGAAAGTGGTGATGTTGGCTCTTACTAGTAGATAGCGAGAACATGGGAATAATCTTTGCAAAAACTTCATTTTACATCTTCCCACTCAATCAAGCTTTGATTTGGGTAAGACCAAAGTTAAGCTTTAGCTTTATTGGTCACTAAGAAAGGTAAAGCGCGAAGGTGAATAGCTTCATCTGAGACATCATTGATTTTCATTGTATCACACCACTCATAAAAGGTGGAGAGGTGTACAATAGGATCTTCGTGATCAAAGTTGACAAATTGATTTTGCTGCACTAAATTTAAGAGTGTCGGCTTCAACTCAAAAATTGTGGGCGGTGATGCGAGGCCACACTATGCTAGAGTAGTGCCTTAGCCCTTGTGTGTAACTGTAATCTCCAAGTGTCCTCTTAGGGGGTTCACCACCTTCTTCGGCCATATCTTCTGCTTCTAGTGGTTAGATTGATTAAGGGTTAGAAGTTGAGTGAGCTTCTTGATTCCTTTGCTTGTCTAGCTCCTCCTACTTCTTTGTCTTACTATTGTTTCTTCGAGCGATCCTTTTGTAACACCCCTACTATTGTCTATTAAATTGCTTTCTTAATTATTCTGTATTTAATTTTGAGAATCGGATGGGAGTCTCAAAAATTTGATCCTTACGATTACATTCGTATTAGTAAATAGTACTTAGTTTAGATTTTTTTTCTAGCTAATGAAGCTTGAAAATTGGTAAAATGACCGTTTTATTAGATAACAAAATTAATAAAAAAAAATAGTCAGAATTATTTAAAAATTATTTTTAATTCATCAATATACTTAGAATAATTAATAATAATTTTAGAATTTTTTTTGAGAATTTATTGAGATAGTTTTTGTGAAATAATAAAAATACCCCTAGTTAACTACAAGAACCAACTAGAGACTTTTTGACCTCAAAATGTTTTGAAAATTTTATACTAAGTATATTTCATTATAAAAATTTTATTTAAAAATAAAATAGTGAAAAATATAACAACTCTATTTTATTTTTTCAACTGTTTTTCTAATATTTGACGATTAAATTCTAAAAAATGGGAAGAAATTTCAAAATTTTGATTTTCACAATTATGTTTAGAATTTCAAGAGCTATTTAATCGTGATTTTTAATAATTTTTCAACATAGAGCTCGGAGAAATTAGAAAATGACGATTTTGCCCTTATTTTTCAACATTTAGGACTAACATGAGAAAAAGATTCAATTAACATTAAAATGTCAATTTGAGCTTGGAATTATGTCATAAATATTAAAATGTAATTTTGGAAATTCTCTAGAATTCTTGTGTAAAATAACCAAAATGCTTTTGGTGTTTGATAAGCATAACTAGTATTGGTTTGATATCCAAAAATGGTAAAAATGGTAATCCCAATTTATTTATAGGTAAAATATTTAATTTTAGAATTTTTATAAACTTTTGGTATTTATTGAATTAAAATAGAATTAATATGAATTTTCTAGCTCGAAAATGCAATATGTATATATAAACACAAAATAAATTAATAAAAATTAAAATCAATTATTAGAAACTTATTTTTGATGAAAAATAATGTATATGTTTAGTTTTGTATTAAAATTCATTATTTTGATATTAAAAGCCAAATTATTTAAGTTTAGCTAATTTTACCAGTATTGATTAATTTAACTGTATATAAAATTTACATTGATAAAATTGGGACAGCTCATAGGACATATGTCTAGCCTATTCTTAGATGACTGACCACCTATCTTGAATATGTGTCCCTAAATCAAAATTTAAAATAAATAAAAATTAGAATTATGACATATTGCATGATGTAACTAATTGGGCACTTAAGCTTCCACCTTCCCCTATAAATAGCTCATTCTTGTACAGCATTTTCATCACTTCTCCCTCTCTCAAGTTGGCTAAAAATTTAGAGAGCTTCTCTTTCTAGAATTTTTTTTCTTACTTTTTTTTTTATGTTAAAATTTTGCTAGTTTTCAACTAGTAAAATTTCTCCTCCTAAAAGTTTTGCACCAATAATTGCATCCTCTTCATCAACCACCTTAGAGGTAATGGGAGGAGTGGGGTTAGTTCTAAATTATTATCACTTTGCATATTGGTAGGAAAGGTTTTTCCCTAAACCTTTCAATATACAAATTTACTATGTTATAATGTTTTAATGCTAGAATTCAATATACAAATTTACTATGTTATAATGTTATGCTGCTTAAATTTTTAACTAAAATGCTCTTATTAAGTTGTTGCTTTGCTTAAATTTAGAAAATTAAATTATAATTGCTAAGTTGTTACTTTGCTTAAATTTAGAAAATTAAATTATAATTGCTAAGTTGTTACTTTGCTCAAATTTAAAAAATTAAAATGTATTTATTTAGCTGTTATTCTATCAAAATTTTAGTAATTAAATTATAATTACTACGTTGCTATTCTGTTAAAATTTTAGTAATTACTAACTTATTATTCTACTAAAATTTTATGTGATTATTAAATTATTACTCTATTAAAATTTTGGTATTGTGCAATTTTTGCAATATAAGACAGAAATGTTGATTGTACTAGTGGTCAAATTAAATGAGACCAGGGAAACCTATGCTTGAGAAGTTAGGAATTCATAATTTAGTGAGTAATGTAAAGCAAGTGACATGTAGTGGCATGACACCCCATTAGCGAAGTTACAGTTTGGTATGCTCATGAATGAAATGCAAGGAATCATTTGCGGAAGTCTTGGGGGTAGGCATCGAGTGGTGAAGGTCCTAATGGCCAGGGTAGTGCCCATGAGCCAGGATATTCACCTGATCAAGTTCGATAACCCCATGACTACTCAACATTCCGGGATTGGTATAAGAGTATATCTCTATAAATGGACATCCTAACTGTTATTTGTTCCTCATTGATGATGAGGACTGTACCATATAATGATGTTGAAGAGGTATATGTACTCCTAGTCACTTCCCGGTTCTATTGAGAACTATTACCCACTAATGGGGAGTATAGATTCATATCGAGTTAAGGATAGTCTGATACAACTTAGAATGAACCCAAGATTCCTTTCTATTGTCAATTGTGTTTTATCTTTGTTTTATGGTAGATTTCCTACCATACATGTTAAAGTGATTTTAGAACAAAATACCTCACCTCCATTATTTTTCTTTTTTGTATGATTGATTGCGATTATTAAAGATGACAATAACGCCCAGTGATGCTGAGGACAAGTCAAATGATACTTCGACAGGTGAAGATCTATAGACCTAGTTTATAGTATTTTTTTTGTTATAAGAGATAAGGTAGATTGACACTGTTTTGTATAGGATCTTTTTAATATATATATATATATATATATATATATATATATATATATTAGGCTAGATAATATTTATCTTTTGATGTACTTTTTGTTTCCTTTTTCGTACTTTATGACTTTTATGTATTATCTAAATCATGATGTATATTTTGATGATGTATATGTATATAGTTTCCATCTTTCACCTTTTACTATCATTTTCAAATTCTGTTTAATTTTAAATTTTTTCTATTATAAGAATTGAAAAAATTTTACTCGCAATAATTAAATAACTAGATTAATATAGACTATAATTAAATGAATGGATGTTACACCTTTCATTTTTTAGGTTGTAGAGCTATTGATCTGCCAGAGTCTTATCTTGCATACACAAAAGATAACAAGACTAGAGCACAAGAGTTAGCACGATATAAAGGGGAAATAATAAAGTATAAAGAATGAATAAAGAATAAAATAATGAAAGTTTAAAATAACAACTAATATGAAAATACCTAGTATTGAGATGCAAGTCTCTAATAATGGTGCCAGAAAACTTGTTAGCTCATTGGCAAGTGTACCAAATCGTGCAAGTAGATAGTGATATGTATGAGTATCATCTCCTTAAGTACTTGTAGAATACTAAGCTTTTCATAGAAATATGCTATTCAAGCTATATTAACGAGATTTAATTCATTGTTGAGTGAAAATATAAAGGACAACTAAAATAACAAGAACAAGCAAATAAATCTTTTTAGGCTTTTTCTCAAACATGTGAAAAATGAAAGATAGGTAAACACGATAATGAAAAGCATTCGGTTTGACTTCACTAAACCATCCTCTTATGCAACATAAAGGTTACTCATTGAGTTTAAATTCCACATATTACCATTAACCTATAAAATCATTCAAACCTTAGTTTTGTACTTGAATGAATCTAAGTTCTTTGTTTAAATTATCAATCCCTTGACTAGCTTACCCAAGTAACTTGTTTTAAGAAAATAGGTTAAGAGATGGCTAATAAACCATTTACCATTTCTAGACACAAGGTTTATTAGGTGCTTACTTTAGTTTTAGAAAAGAAAATGTTTTCCAACAACATTCAAAACAATAAAACCATGCCATGGAAGATTAAGCCACAACAAGCATTAAGCATGAAAGTAGAAGCACTTAATAGTGAAAAATAAACATCAATAGATAACTTAAAAAGAGTACATGACAGTAGGTTCAATTATATCAAACCTTAACTAGGGTAAATCTAACTACACATGGAAGAAAAAAGCATAGAAAATGGCGGGGAGATGAAGAAGGTGGATTGGAAGGCCATGGAGAGCTTCCCAATCGTCTTCGGTAACACCTTAAGGGGTGTTACCGTAACTAAGCCTAGGTTTCTAAGAACATAAAAAACTTAAAAACATAGAAACAACATGCAGATGCTACTCATAAGTATAATTGGGTTTTATATACGAATAACACAATAAAATACCATACATGCCTAATACAACTCATCTATCATCCAAAGGTGTCGTACAAAATGTAAAGAGGAATACAAAAATATAATGTAAACTAGGCTACATCTTCTTGCACATGACTCCAAGCTCTATCTGCATATACTCACCTGTATGCTGAAAAAGGAAAAACTTAAATGAGTGAGATATAATGTCTCAGTGAGTGCTCTAAGGACTCTACGGCTGGGTTAAACTCTTCTACTCGGACAACCTTGATCACTTATCTCTCATGGCTTTAGCCTCACTATGTCTCTCCTAATTCTTCATACTATGGTCGGGGCCTACATCTTTCAATTGTAACTCCTGTTAACTCCTCTCTCATTCTCATAACTATTATACTAGTTTACTATCTCATTCTCAGCCTAAGAACTCATCTTCATTACTCATACTTTCTTACCCAAAACCCTCTCTAGTATTTAAACCCTTCATGTTTAGATTTTACTTTCTTCCTTTTGATAGTTAAAGTTGTCCTGTAGGGGTCAAGTCTAAGGCTACGAACATTCCAAAATACTCTTGATACTCCTTTAACACTTATCTTAATACTCTCATCTTGTTTTCTCCTACTTGTCTTATACCTTTCTATTACGTCGTGTGGGAATTCACCTTTTCTCTATCTCATTCGCAATTATTTTATCCAACTAGAATTCTCATAACACTATCCTAGGGTCTAGCCTATCACATATACTTAGGGTAACAATGACAATCCTAATTACAAACATACGTTTATTTCACATCCTATGCCTAGTAACTGGACATACACATCATTTTGTTTCATCAAACACGAATAACACACATGCATAATATAATCAAATATACATAGTCTTGACACTTTATCACAAGACACAATTACATTTTCACATGGGTACACATTACAACAGTCGCTCATGAACAAGGTCACACAGACTTCACATAGTTACAACGTAGCACACTTAAACATATCTCACTACAACAGGATGCACATGCATGCTATGTTCCTAAATCTCTACTCATGCACATGTGGTACCGACTTAAACTTGTCGAAAAGTAGACTAGGAGTAAATGCACGACCATAAGAAGCGTCATCGGTACCGATGCCTTCAGTTTTTGCACCCTTAACTAGTTTGATATCCCCCGATGACTAGTCAGGGTAACCTAGTTTTTCCAGTACGCTTCGACTCCATGGGATAAGCATGGGCCATTGGAGTTTCCCAACTAGATACCACCCCCAAGGCTAGGGTTAGACAACCCATCACAGCCTCCTCCAGCTAGATTCCTACATACTTTCCTTCATCACATAGCTCAAATGTTAGGATGCATGATTACATACAATGCTTACAGCTTTTTATAGACTTTTATCATAGAACATTGACACAAATTCATTTCACACTAAGTTTCCTCAAAGTAAATAACAATCACAAGGTATAAACTCAACAAGGCATCTAAAAAAAGCAACAATGAATTAAAGACCACAAAAAGAATTTCACAAGCGCAAAAACGAGCGAGAAAGAAACTCAAGCATGCGTTTTGAGGAAGCTGAGGTCGCACCCACCCGGCGAGACAGGAGGTACGTGTCGACGGGTCAAGCTAAAACTCACCTTGCTCGGCAGATCCACATGCCTGGCAGAAAACGTAATCACCTGACACTAGCACGGAGTCCAGTTTTAGAAAAATAGTCGCCCAACGACTATCTAACCCTGTTGGGCGGGTTTGAGGTCCAAATTTTAATTTGTTTTTCCTATTGTCTTTGGCTTCTAAATGCTCCAAAACAAATAATTAAATTCTTAATCACTTCTTTTACCTTGATAATTGGTCAATCTAATCTATAAACTCTTCACTCACTCGCAATTTCCTCAAAACCCATCAAATCCCTAACTTCGGCATAAAGAGGGGAAAAAGATAAATAGATAAACAAGCACAACATAAAGGGGAAAAAAGGACACAAGAGAAAGCACTTACCTTTAGGGACTCACAAAGCTGAGTTCTAAGACTTGGGTTCTCTGATTTCTATTCCTTTTCTTTCTCTTCCTCTTCTTCTTCCTTTTCTCCTCATTTTCTCTAACTTCTTTTTTCTTCTATATTTTGACTGCTAAACCTAACTCTCCTTCTCTATTCCCTTCTTATAACATGTGGGTGGGTATGTGGCTTAGTGGGCTTTAGCCCCCTATTGGGCTTTAGATACTCTTTTGGGTTCTATAATAGCATTCCTACTAATTTCTAATACTAAGGTATCAATAACAATAATACTAGTAACAACGACAACAACAACAATAATAATAAATATAATAACAAGAACGCACAACACATGAATGATAATAATAATAATAATAAGAACAACAACAACAACAACTACAATAACATCAATAAATATAATAATAACAACAATAGGAACAATAATAATAATAAGAGATATAATAATAATATAATAATAACAATAACTCTTAAGGCATCTTTTATCCAATAACACATGAGAAGGGTCCTGCTACCTCGTGGTTTATTTCTAATACGTGAAATTTGGGGTGTTACATCTTCCAAGCTCCAAAATGCAAAGAGAATGTTCAGAGAGTAAAGTGGAGTGTGCAAAAAAAATTGTATCTTGTCTTGTAATCCCTCTCTTTATTTCAGTTGTTGTGCCTTCATTAAGTGACCTGAAGTCATTTTTGCTCAGCGAAAGTCATGCTCGCTAAGCGAATTCTTATGATTATGAAATTAGGGCGTCAATTTTGTTGAGCGAATTCCTAACTCGCTTAGTGAATACTTCTAACTCAAATCCATGCTCTCGCTGGAGGTCATGCTTTCGCTTAGCAAGCAGAAGGCTCGCTAAGCGAATTACGAACATAGATCATCTTCCTCTTGCTCAGCAAAATCTTCTTTGGCTCAATGAAATTCCATCCTAAGCAACCCCAAGCCTTCTTCTTCAAATCCTGCAAAAAATGTCAGTAGATCAATAGTAAAAAGCTTTAAATCCTTGGAGTCTATCTACTGATCTTAATTAATTACAATTGATAAATTTTGAGACCAAACAAAGTATTAAGTTAAATAAAAGAAGGAATACTTGTATAAATGCACACCAAAAATATGCATAAATGCCAATTATCATTAACCATGTTTCCTATCTTGTTTCTTCAAATGCTTCCTACTTATTCTTTTTTATTGCGTTGGTGTCAACTTGTAAAATTCTCTAAGTGTTAAAAGATATTTTTGATTGACCCATTTTGATTTCTTGAAACCATATTTCAAAATTGGAATCTATATTTGAACTGAAGTTCTTTATCAAAGAGATTGGAGGTTTGAGTTAGGAGTCAAAACAGGAGAAATCAAGAAGTGAAAGTTCTAAAAGTAGCCATGGGTTAGATGAAACATTTCAAGACAAGGGTTCAAATCAAAGGGAAGTTAACAACAATTTTCGTCAGCATGCAAATTGAGATAGATGACATATTTTTATTAAGTCTATTTATATGTATCTATATAATAGGATTCAACTTTTAGGTTTGAAAATATATAAATATGAACCTTGTATTTCATTTTTGTTGTTGAAACACTTACATCAAGTACTCTATAACACCTATCACGCCTTACACATTAAGCACTCTGTGACATTTATGACGCCTAACACCTATATGAGTCAAGTTTATGTTTCTAACCACTTCTTTTAAAAATGTTTTTACAATGTTTACAATTTATAATGCTTTCAATTTATAATTCTTGCAATTTACGTTATCACTCATTTTCTTTTACTTTGCTTATCTTCTTCATCTTATTTCTTCTTTTCTTTAAGTTTCGATTTATTTTTCTAACAATCTTTCATAGTGCTTTTCAAATTTACTTTACTACACATTTACATTTCTAGAATCTTTACATTTCTTGTTGGATTTAGATTTCTGCACTTTACATTTCAACTTCTTTCATTTTAAACTTGCATTATTCTTTCTTTCTCTCTTTCCTTCCTTTGTTTTCTCCTTAAACTCTTTTAAATATCACCGAGCACATGGATCAACTAGCACAGGTTATTTTAGCTTAACTGGTGGTCTTGAGTTCGAGTCCTGGGTATGCAATTGCATTAAATACTCAAAAGAAGAACTTTGTCACCCATAGTGGTTCTATCCTACTCGAGCAATTACCTCTTATGGAGCATACCTGTGGTTTGAACTCAAAAAAAAAAAAATCTCTTTTAAATTTAAGTTTCTTTAATTTCATTACATTTTACAATACAACATTTAATTTGCTTTCCATTTATTTGTTTTCCTTCAAATTTCAAAGCACTCAATTTTCACTAGACTTTTCTTTTCAAAATTGTTTAATTTTCTACATTTACATTTCATGTTCTTTTATAATTTTGAATTAATATTCTGCATATGCATTTGCTATTCAGATCTTGATTGCTCTTCAAGATCTTTTCCAATATTGCATGTTATATACTTTAACATTGTAATTATTGACAATTTTGTTAATTAACTTTGTTAATTTGATCAATTTGACATGCAAATCGATTTATATTGAGATTAAATTGAATAGATGCTTTGCATTCAAGTGTTTATATTTGTTCAATCTTATAAAGTTATTTTCTTTATTGCATTAATTGCTTAATCACCAAATTGAATTTGGATCTTTGAATTTGTTTGCAAATCAAGGTATTAGTTGAAATAGAAAATTAAGATTTTGACTCATACACATTATTCAACTAAAAGCTAAACAGTATTGAGTTACCATAAGGCAAAGTGAATTTTGATTCTAAGTCCCCAATACCATCATTTAGAATCAAATATTGGAAATAAGACTTCAAATCAAGTACAAATCTAAAGATCTTCACTCTATATTTACCATAAGAATCAAAATGCAAGCTAACAAATGATGTTGATGCTTCAAATAGCTCAAAAAGTTCTAGCATTAAGATAGGTACCTATTCAAATGTTTCGAACTAATAGAAGTAGACCCATCTCACGTACTCCTTTAAATGTTGTAATTGTTCCTACTCAAACTTCTAAACAAATTTTGACCCCCACAAAACCATATTCGAGACTCCCAAACCTCATCCTACACCCACATCGAGAACGATGTCTCACATAATACATTCTAGGGTTGTTGTAACCTATAAGTCTAAATAGAAGGATAATGAGAATAAGGTAGTAAGAGAAGACTCTAAGAGTGATTAAGGAGACTCCTATTGCATCTCCACCCCAAAAAAACAAAGTGCATTGTGATAAGAGCATTTTTAAAAGCCCAAAAGACTAGAGAAGGAGGTAAAGTTGAAAAGCCAGAGGTGGCATTTCCTTTTGCCAGTGTTACATTCTAAAAAAGCTTTAAGACAATTGCATGAGGAGACTGGTTGTTATAGAACTGATTTTTCAATTTGATAAGATTAAGAAGGAAGGATAGAAGTTGTTACTTTACTTGAAGAAAGTTAATCATAGAAAAGTATTGGTGGTAAAGCATACCAACTTAGCATGCCTTTACAAAAACTGGTGAGGTGGGTTGACCCGCATCAACAAAGTGGATTGAAAATCTTAACCTACCCCACTTAGCAGTGGTTTTGTGATGAGTTGATCCATCTAAAAAAAAATAAGAAGTAAGTTGACAAGTTGGTGTGTTAACCCACTAAAAAATAATAATAAAAAATTTAGATATGCAAACACCATCCAAAACATGTCTAATAAAATCAAGACATAATAAAAAAAAATAGAGTTAATTACATTGACACTCTTGCGATTTTTTGAGATTGCACATTACCCCTCTATTTTTTTAACATTCACAATAACTTCCCTTATAGGAATACACAATGAAATGGTTTTCAAACAATCAAGGAGGGTTAATGTAATGTATAAGGGGTGTCGGTGTAATGTTTATCAAACAATTAAGGGGGTTATTGTAGAAGTAAAAAAAAGAGGGGTATCGAGCAAAATTTGACGAAACCTAAGGGGTGTCAACATAATTTACTCTAAAAAATATTTACATTACTAGCATTTAAAAATGGATTATCATTTATTACCAACCAAACAATAGTTCATTATCCACAAAGCCAACAATTAAATAAATAAAATAGTAGTCCAAACAATATTTTTAGTGTCTTAAAACATTCCACAAAACCAAAACAAATAAAAAAAAATAATCAACCATGAACTATGCCAAAAATTATCGTAGAAAGCGTTTATTTTACCTTTAGAAAGAGCTTTTCAAGCACTTTCTATGTCTCTGCTATCTATTTATAGAGAATGTTTTTTTTTTAAGTGCTTTTTGTAGACAAGACTATAGGGAGCACTTTTTCAAAAAAGTGCTCTCTATATGTTAGATTATAGAGAGCACTTCTTTAAAAAAGTGCTCTTTATATGCTAGAGTATAAAGAGCACTTCTTCAAAAAAACACTCTCTATATTTGAATAAGTGCTCTCTTTTTTACACCAGTTAGCTCTTATTAAGCATTAAAAAAATAATATAGCAAGAGTTAAAATTTAAAAACCAAAATTACAACAATCATCAAAGTCTATGCCACTATAACAATATCCATCGTTTCAAAGTTGTAAACTCATTCATATAAGTCTAAGGCATGCAACCTCAATACAACAATTCCAATTATATGTAATCTAGTGGGAAAGAGGGTTAAAAGTAATCATAAAAAAATAACAAGTAATCAACCTGCATTCAATGATGCCAATTACACTAGTATTCAGGTTTCAAAGAAAATTCCTAAAATTGAAAAAATCAATAATTTATTCTCGTTCCTTGTTTTGAAAGTGCCAACTGAGTGAGCACATCTTTGAGCTCTTTTATATGAAAATATTGCAATTTTTTCCTACAAGAAAAGCCACTAGATCAGTAAAGTAGAACAGCATAACCCATGGTTAATATTTCATAGCATAAACTCAAATTTACAAAATTAAAAACAATAAGTTTCCTTGCTCTTCTTAGTCTCCATTCCAAACCTTATATTGTCGATTACTAGGAAAATCAAAACTGTATTCTACATTAACAATTTAATGCTAAGAAACTAAGCTAACACAATTTACAAAAAAAAAAAAAGGAAAGGTAAACAAAGAACCACTCAAACAAAACAGATATTAAAAAAAATTGAATGTATCTTGCAACTAGCTACCAAATCCATTTTATACAACTATCTCTTTCTTCTTTTACTTCAAAACAAATATTAAAGAAACCAAGCTATCTTTTTCTTGTTTAATTAATTTAAGACGGTGTGTGCTTTAAATTTCCAAACACTTATCATTTCAAACGTTGTAAGAGATGCATAGCACTAATCAATCAATGAATATCATATTCAATTCATATATACCACTTTATACAGATAGGTAAAAGACAAACTTGAAACTTTACTTTTAGAATTGACTTCCTACATGGTCTCACCGAAACTCCAGAGCCTCACCTAAACTATAAGAACTATGGTCTCAATAGTTAGATATTTGAATTTATTCAATCCACAAAATTAAAAATAAAAATAAAAAATGTTACATTGCCCATCATTTAACATTTATCTAGAAACTATCACTTAGAGAACTAAATACATGTTGTTGTATCCATCCCAGATATATGGCAGAACTAAGATCTAGACAAACTAACTAAAGAATCATTTTGTATAGTTGTCATAGATTTGAAATGTATCTTGGGTATATCTATCAACATCTTACAATTAAATTCACAACAACAAAAAAAAAAAACACATGTTGGACACTTAGGCTCTTGTTATGAGAGATGTAGAGCTAAGTCAGCATTTTTGGCTAAGATTTTAAAACTCAAGGCAAAGTCATCATGCACAACATAAGAAACTTGTACAATAAACTCCAATGATATTATAAAAGAAGGACATAGATGCAGGAGTTGAGACATAACATATAGTTTTACTTGTACAACCAAAGGCTAATGTAAATATCATTATACTAGATATCAAAGTAACACTTCTACATATCAAAGTTTGTAAATACAAAGAAATTTTGTTTTCCTTTTTATCGTGTTTCATTATGCAATCTATTTCTAAGCACATAAACATTATACCAAATTCCCAAGAAAAATTAAAAAAGGAAGAATGTATATTTAGTGATTTCCTCTATTTTAAAATATAATATACACCTTTGTGACAATCCTTATGTGTCATATCTCCCTCGTCCATCATGCCAATCAAAAAATCATAGCAAGAGACCCTACAACAGAAAGCAAAAGGAATTAAAAAAAAAAAACAAAACAGTGAATAAATGAAGAAATAGAGGAGAAATGGAAACCAAACCGTTGTAGGCCACCGCCGAGGCGATTTCCAGCCACTATGCATGGTGGCGTTTCTCCCCTCTCCCCTCTCCTTTGTTTCTTTCTCTCTTTCCATCCTCCTTCTTCCTCTAGTCCTCTTTTTCTCCAACCATGCTTGGTCGCCGCTCCTCGTTTGGCGTTACTCTCCGTTGTCACGTCTACCAGTCCCAACACCATATCTCATTTTCCTCTCTCCTTGCTCCTCAACATGTTGCCGTGCTAAGCCACTGCAACAGCGGCACCATAGTAGAGTTCTCGTTCCCCTCTCATATCTTTTTCCCTTGCTCACTCTCTCTATCGATGGTGGAAGTTGCCACTACACTATGGTTCACAAGAGAGAATTTGAAAATTTTTGAGAAACCTCTTGGCTGTGTAAGTGGCTTGCAGCGCTTAGGTCTCAAGCTTATGGCAAATTTGATGCCCTTCATCCAACGATTGAAATGCTCTTAGAATTCCTCACCATTAGATGCTTATTTAAATAGAGAGCACTTTTTTAAATAAGCGATCTTTGATAGGTCTGTGTCTTAATAGAGAGAGTTTATTTAAATAAGTGCTCTTTAATAATGGATAATAGAGAGCACTTATTTAAATAAGCGCTTTCTTATACCTCTGTGTTTTTTAATACAACATTTTTTCAAAAAAATGCTCTCTAACCTACGCTGTCTATCTATAACTTTGGTGTATTGTTCCAAATAAAAACATTAGATGCTCCCTTAAAAAAAATGAAAGAAAAATGGGTTGGCAGATTGTCTGTCCCTTGCCTCACCTTGCCCTAACCTGTTTTCTTGGTGGGTTAAGTGGGGTAGGTAAAAAAAGTTGGTGGGTTAAAGATCCTAACCTGCCTTGCAAAAAAAGGCTAAATGGATTAGTCCATCAGGTTGAATTCATTTTGTGACCCCTAGGAAAAAGTATTTCAATATTGTGGAATGAGTTTACCTATTGCTTAATAGGCCATTCTTTGTTGATATTAAAATCCATAAGAAGGATAATTTCATTTGCAATTGTATCAAAGAAGTTACCATTTTTTTGGCTCCAAAATACATTGTTAATGCTCTATGGGATTCCACACTACTTAAGACATATGCGTGTTGACTTATAGTAAGTAGATGCCAAAGTAGCAAAAAATGATGTTTTAAGGCTTATCTTCAATTGAATAGATGGAAAGTTTCACTCTAAGTATTTAACCTCCTTTGGAAGATTACTACACAAGTTGTACATTCACAAGATTCTTCCTAGAGTGAACTCTTTTGATAAGGTCACTAAACAAGACTTTTTGGTGATGTATCATCATAGAATAGGTTAACTCGTTGGCCTTTCTCACTTGATTCTTAGGCACATGATGGACAATGCCAAGCCCACTAAAGCCCACTCATGTATTCCTATGAAATGGTGCTTATAAAGATCTTCAAATACTATAAAATTTCTTTGGAGGATGAAATCACAACAAGAGAAGAACTAACCTTTGGAACCAAGAATGTAAGACAAATGAAGCTAAACGATACACCACTTGTTGTTCCTACTAAGGAAAAGGATATTCTTGCTCTTGTTGAAAGAGAAAGAAGGAAAAGGCAAAAGGAAAAAGCCTCTAAACTTAGACGCAAGAAGAAGGATGAAGTTGCTATGCTTTTAAAAAAGAAAAAGAAAGCTTTAGAAGATGAAAGTAGAAAAAAATCAAGACCACAGGGGTGGAGCCAAAAATTTAGTTTGAGGGGGGCTAACTTAGTGAAAAAAATTTAAATTTTCACATATATAACAGACATAAGAAATTAAATATATATAATTAATATTTTTTTTATGAGTAAAAGAAATGCATAACTGGATTGAGTACAAGAGGTATTGACCATACAATGTGAGTACATCACCATTTAAATTTACCATTGTTTCCTAACTATGTTAAAGATTTAAAACCAACTAGTATAGTTTGTTTGAGAATTTGCAATTTGTTCCTTGATTTTATTCATTTGGTGTTTTACTTGTTGTCTAGTATTATTTCTTTAAAACTTAAAAGATATTCAAAACATGTGGAAGAAGAAAACCAAGTAGAGGTAGAGTAGGATAACATATCTGGGAAGGAATATAATAGATAACAAAATATGTATTTTTGTTTCACTTTATACATTAGATAACTATTAGGACCAAAAAAAAATTATTTAACAAAATAAGCACACTTTAAAGTTTGGGGGTGACCATGGCCCCTGTAGGTCACCCCCTCCCTTTGCATTGGAAGACTAGAGGAGTTACTAAAATTGCTAATGTTCAAAAGGATAAGAGCATACCTCTAAACAAGTTTCTAGAGTTGAGAAAATTGCAACTACAAAAATGGTCTTTAACAACATACCTTAGACAATGCTTTTCGGTCATTAGCGTTGTTAAGAGTGCATGATTACCTTAAACAACACTTGCTTAAGGACGTGTTGTTTAATTATGACTCTTAGATAGTGCTTACTTAAAGAAGTGATGTCTAATTGTGGATTAAAAATAAGCTTTGTTGTAAATAACATTTCTTAAAAAACATGATGTCTAACCCTTTCAAGTTACAATTTGAAGCCATTAGATTCAGAAAGTGAAGGTAATGCAAAAAGAGCATCGATGAATCCATCTCCTAGCCATATTCTTTCTTCCATGCTTTCATCCCTTGGCAACCTAGTTGCTCTCTCAAACCATGTTCTCACTATCCCTACCAACCCTAAACCTTAACCTAATAAAATGTCCTCTTAATTAACACCACCTGATTCCCCTCGCTCCATTTTTCTTCACCATGTTCATTGCCCTTCCTCTCTGTGCTCCTCTTCCCAATCTCAACAACTCTCTCACTTACCTCAAAACTCTCCACAACGCTCCCTTTAATCAAGTCTCTTTTTATCTAGACTTGTTCTCCAACTTCTACAGCGATTGCCCTGTCATCGTTGCTTTCTCCCATGCGAATGCCATCACCAAAACTGCTACCTTCCCAACTACAAGGTCCAAAAGCAAGAAATGTGTCGGCATTGTTGCTAAGTGCTTGGCTGCAAGGTCGATATCTCTAAGCTTAAGGGCTATCCCTATAGACACAAGGTATGCTTATGCTATGCAAATGCTATCATCATCTTCCTCCACAACGAAGCCAAGATATATTGTTAACAGTGTTGAAAGAGTGATTCCATTTAACTCCTTTCTCTCTTTGACATCACTTAATTCCATTACCTCGCTGCTTAATAACTTTTATACTTTGAAATATGCTTCAATTGCATGTTGTGTTATGTGATTATGTTGTTGTTTTGATGGTCAACATTGGTAATTTTCTTGCAGTTCATGCTGTTGTTTTATTCGTAGTAGAACTAGTCTTAAATATTTAATTTAAGGCTTATTGGTGTTTTCTTTTTATGGTGTTTGTTTAGTAGTTGAGAAGTTGCTTGAGAGGAAAAAAAAATCCTTATATATCAATAATGGAAGTCCCTTTAAAGCAACTGTGGTTCGATCATCTAGGAAATTCAAAACATAATCCTATCTCTTAACAAATCCTAAGGCAATAAGGGCATTGTTGAAAATTTAAGTGTTCTTATCCAACCACGTATACCAAATAACTGCAATAGTTGCACATTGCCACAAAAGCTTGGCATTGAAAACTTTTAAAGTGTATCACAAGAACTTAAAAAAAATTATGATATTTTTTTAATTCAAAAGAACTTTTTTACTTGACAATATCCCTAGAAAATAGTTCTTTTTAAGGATCATATTATTATTTGGTGTTGGCTGATGCTCCACACTTAATTGGCAAGAAACGAGGAGGTTAAAATTGGGATTTTGTCAACTATAACTTCTTAGGCAATTAGATCTATAGATATCATTTAAGAAAGTTTGGTCTCCTTTTTGGTTTCTAGCCTCAAAGAGAAGGAAACTTTAAGCACAGTCTAAATGCTATACGCAAAAACGAAGATGTTGTCTTGAAGGTGACCTGTTATTTTGATTGATTATACTTGCTTGTCAATTTATTACATGTATACTATGTGAACTTCATTCCCTTATGTTTCAACTAAATATTTCCCAGATGTTATCGTTGTTTAGCCCTCTTGTCCAACTTGTTAAAACTGGCTTTATGAAGGTAGTGCAACGTTTAGATGGCATATATGCATTGTTATTAGTTGTGAAGATAACTGTCGTTGATATTAAAATTGGTTTGTATTAATCGAAATCTTTATGTTCTTTAATTTGAAGTAGTAGTTTAGTTCTGTTTCATTTTTATTTTTATTTTTTGCCAAAATTTGTCATTTGTTCAATTGTTTTACTTCCCTAGATGAAACATTGGTAAAGGAAAAGATATGGGCTCTGATATCACAAAATGAACCTTCAGTCATGCCAATTTCCATGGTGATTACTTAACTAAAAATTGTTATTCAGATTACCTAGGTTTTATTCTACATATCTAAAAAGGTTTATGGTAAAGCTGTGGTAAAATTTTCCTCCTAGAGGTCCCAAGGTTATTCAGTAAAATTCTTTTTTAAGTTTGAGTGGGACTTTTTCTAGCTCATATCACACTTGAAACATTCCTCCATTTCATTCACCTTACTTGGATCTTGTTGTTGAAATCACTCCATCTCCTTGTCATTTTGTATAATGGACCCAAGGTACTTATAATGTATGACTTGTAGTATTATATGTTCTCCAATTTTTACCTAAACTATAATTCATGCATTTCTTGCTAAACTTGTGTTCTATTTATTTTGTCTTATACTTCTACTTAGGTGGAATCCTATGTTTCCAAGGCTTGTCTCCAAATCTCTAACTTTCCATTTATTTCTTATATTGATTCTCCAACTAAGACTATCTCATTTGCAAAAAGCATGCACCATGGTACCATTTCTTGTTAGAACCAAAATAAAAAGATATGGACTTAAATTAGACCTTGTGGATTGACAACCATAGCTGGTATGGTAACATGGCTGGATGGTGAAAACTAGAAAAAGGATCAAAATCAGATTGTATGCATTAAAAATAATAATTTAGTAAATCTTATTTTAAGAAAAAAATTATTTAGGAACAAGTTCTTAAGATGACCACCATGGATATCCACTCATATTAGTTTAGTACTTTGTCTTACAAACTAATCATACTTGATATCAATTCTAGCTGTGTAGTTTGTTTTCATTCTTGTCTTACCTTTGCAAAAACATCTTCCATTATGTTTGTATTTTGAGAATGGTCAAAGACTCCATGAGCAACTGTGTATTGATTATGGTGTGGTTAATAAATGCTTGGAAAAGTGTGGTCAAGTTGGACAACTAACTTGTTTTTCACCATCCTTTTGAAAGTGGGTATGTAAAGTTCACACATATTCCTTACTTTGACTAAATGAACATGAATACAATTTTTTACACAAGTCCGATTTATGACAATTTGTTGCCCTCCTTTTCTTTTCCAAGAATATATAGCTATAATGACTTTTTCATATGCATTTATGATTTTATGTTTTAAGGAGTGTAACTAAAGAAGATCTCAATCAAACATGCAACATATGTAATGAAAGTGGACACTATTGTCTGAACTATATTCTTCGTATTAAACAGAATTAACAATTTTGATAATATATCTCCATCTATTCCTTTTTGACTAAAAGAAATTCCTATGGCCCCAACGAATAAAGTAAAGAGCACTAAAACAAGCATAGAAAATCACATGGTATTGTCCGATTCATAAGGATATAAACAAGCATTTTTTTTAGTACCAAAATGGTTAATATAAAAAAAAAGACGTGTTATGGTTTTGATAATTACTAGTATATTACCCTCATGTTGTTGTGAGTTTAGAATAAATTTTTTCATTGAACAACATAACACAAAGAAAACATACATGAATAGTAAATTCATAAGTCAAAAATAGTTGAAATACTTTTGGAAAAAGAGAAAGTTAAGTCCTTTTAGTTTTCCCATTTAGTAATACCTAAACTAATGAATAATTATTGGAGATGACAATTAAATGGAGCACACAGAAATTTGATAAAATGACAAGAGTTGCATTTTAGTGTAAAAATTCCTATAAAGAGGAAAATGAAATTTTACAAGGAAAATCAACTTAGAAGCAAATTGGCATGTGGCATTGTTGGAGGACATGGATTGTTATATTTATATAAGTAATCTAACTTCTTATTCTTGATTTATAGGCTGAAGTTCCTACTCCTAAAGAAAGAAGGCCAGTGCATTGTGGATTTTGTAGTGAAATTGGACATAATTGACAAACATGATTAAAAGCTAGACATAACTAAACGTTCATGAGAACAATGTTTAAAAGCTAGACATAACTAAACAGTCATGGGAACAAAGACTTGATATTTTTATTGTTTGAAACTGAGTAGACTTTTGGATGTATTATACTTGATACATAACTTTCAAAGGTATTTATGCCTTATCTTTTGGTACACCATAATATAAATGATATTTCCTTGAAATCTTAGTTTTATGAAAATAACATTTGGATTGAAGCCTGGTTTATGGTAGTTTGTTATGCTATATAAATAACCATGCAACATATTCAGGGACATATGTAATTTAAAATGTTTGTAACTTATCTTTTTTTGTCATTTTTTTTCACTATTCAGCAAATTCTCTTTCTTCCAAATTTTCTCCTTAAAAACAGATTGATTATAAATAGATGTTTGATTCTTCCTAGTCGTCTTGCATTCGTAGGATATTTGTAAGTATTACATTTGGTCCTTTTTGTTTTAATGCCATTTTGATAGATATGGACTTGCCAATGAAGAATTTTATTCTTAACTTGTTGTACGGATGCTTAATTTAATTTATTTTCTTCATGGTCTGTGAGGAGCTAATATAAGATTTTCTTCATTTTTTTTCATTTGAGTATGCTTCTTATCATTTCAGTGTATAAATTGGCATGAATGTGCCTCAAGTATACCACCTTTAAAGGAATCAAGTGAACTTTTGCATGATAGGCAATAGCCCAATTAATGGACCTTGCAATGCTCTTCTTATTATTAAATTTTTAGTTGTCTTGTATATTTCTTTTATTACTATTCTAAAGATAAATGAAATTGGCATTTATTTAGGTTATGATTTTACAAGACAATGAAGGATGACATTTCTTTTTTGTCTTGGATTCTTAAAAGCAAGTCATCTTTAAATGAGGTTTTTCTAAGTACTACCTGATTGGAAATGCAATGTGTTTGATGGAACTTTTTGAAATTTTGTCATGTTTATCAATTTGTAACCTTTACATTGTTATTATAACCATAGGTTCTACAGATCATATTTCTAAATATTTTGTTCCTTTGGTAAGTCTAATACTAACTACTTTAGCTATTTATTAATTGAGTCAAAGGAATTTCATTTGTGCTCATCAGTGCCTTTTTTTTTTTTGGTAAGTCATTGTGCTTTCTCTTTCAACATGGAGTGGGCCAAACCGACGCTAAAAGCCCATGCTAATGTTTTATTTATTAAAAAATTATTTAATTAACATGGGCTAGGCCAACGCTAATGACCCATGCTAAATAATTTATATTTTAAAATTCTCTAGATCCTTCGATATTCGTTAAAAATTAAACAAAACCTGAAAATGACAACTATAAAATCAAGAATGCACATATCAAAACTTGGATATTTTTCTATAGTTTTGTAATTATAATCACAATATTACAAATGAAGACAAAAAATGAAACATAATGAACTAGAATGAATCATAATGAATTTACATCTCAATTCAAGTGACTATAAACAACGTAAGTATAAATTTGGGAAAAAAATGATAATAACAACTAAAAGTGTAGTAATACAAGTAAATTGAATCAAGAAAAAGTAAATCATAGTCAATGGTGACGATGATCTATAAAGATGGAGGTCAATGAATAGTCATTCATATTCCCGTCATAATTTGGATGAGGTGACCTAGGTTGGGCAATTCTACTAGAACTAGTATAATCACGTGCTGACTATTGCTTAAGAGTCGTGATGCGCTCCATGATAGAGTGTACAAATCACTTGTAGAGATCTAGCCTCTTTGTTGAATCAAACCATTTATAGTAAAAGACAATAATGTTATTAATCAAACATTGATATTCTAATTTAAAGATATGATGGACGATGACATAAAAATTGTCTTCACCTCCATCAGTAACACCTTTTATATGCACACCACAATTGGTGGTTTTTTTCCCTATCACTCTAGGCCTTTCTATGAAATTTGTACTCTATAATAAAGTATGTATTTTATGCCCTTGCCCTTGATTTGGGACCCCAAGCTAATGACTTCATGTCTACATTGTTGATGATGCCATTCCTATCATCATGAAACTATCTACAAGTTTTACATAATTAAGTTTATAGACTTATTCACTTCAATTTTCATAAAAATTCTTTCATCTAACTTTTTCAAAAACTGACATACATAAGCTCGTTTTAACATATGGAAGAATTTAATTTATTCATTTTTTTTATCTTATTCTTCTATAAATTCAAGCTTACGAAGAAGTTTATTCAAAGAAGGCCCTAGTATCTTTGTATCTTCTCATTCAATTATAGTGGAGATTTTGTCACTATCCATAGATGTAGTCACATGGATGAATCATGTTAAATTCTTGGTATTTTGAACTTATTTCCTTGGATTTGACTCTTCAAAAGTATGGGAAGTGCATTTTAGAAGATATAGTGTAATAATAACCATTAATTAAAAAATCCACGGTTGAGATTGCCATTAATTTTATAGTTTGTTGTGTATTTATTTAATTTTATCACAATTCTCAAGTGTTGATGTTTTTTAATCAATAATTATAAGGGCACTTTATTCTTTAAAAGTACAACTCTCACTTTAGATAAGACAAATCCTATTTCCTAGTTTTTATACATTTTCTCTAGTTTTTCTATTGGTGTTCTATCTTCTACCATCAACAAAAGTTCTGCTGGATATAGTCAACAGGATTATTTGCAAAAGTTCTGCTGGATATAGTCAACAGGATTATTGCAAAGAAGGAAGTTGAGGCAGCCTTTGTTGTTCTAAGTCAATGGTGATTAGAATACGCCAAGGTTGATGAGGTAGAGAAATTACACATAGTATTTCACAATAGTTGCTTAATGTTAAAATGAATGGACGCAACCATTGAAAAGGAATACGAATCTCTCCCTAGTATATTTACAACATAATGGACTAAACCTACCTATGAATGATAAGCCTACATGTAAGGCCCGATACAACATCTACTTATGAACATTATTCAAATAACAACACGCCAACAACTACTGGACCACAAAAGACAGTAACGAAGTACTAATTGTTTTCAACCATAAGCAAATATGGCCAAATAAAAACTGTAGAACATGGCCCAAGTGAACAAGATTCTGTGGTGGAAACGAGATATGGGACGTAATCTTTTCCAGGTACGTACAAAAGATGGAAAGATTTCGCAGAGCAATTGTCATTCCTTCGTTAAACGTTTTATGTAGAAACTTCTCACACGAGATTATGGGATGTATGTACACTCCTTTCCTTAGTTCTAAACCTAGCTTGATATACGCAAGTTTGGATCTCCTGAAGTTTTAACAAAAACTAAAGAGACCGCAATTCATGATGCAACCGTTGAATTTAGCAAACTGCAGTCTTAAGAAATAAATTAATAATGGGCTAATTACTAATTTGGTCCATTAATTTATTTATTTTATGCAATTGGGTCTTCTATTATTAAAAAGTTTAATTAGGTCTCATAGTTTTTAAAAAAGCTCAATCAGGTCCCATAATTTTTAAAAACACTTCAATGTTATTCTTTTCATTTAAAACGACGTTGTTTTTCATTCAATTTTAAATTAAATAGGGTGAAAAACATAGAGGAAAATGGCATTGTTTTAAACAAAATGGGTAATATTAGAACGTTTTTGAAAATTACAAGACCTAATTGAATATTTTTAAAAATTATGAGACTTAATTAAACCTTTTAATAAGAGGGACTTAATTGAATAAAATAAATAAATTAAAAGACCAAATTAATAATTTAACCTTAATAATGCAATAAAACATATTTAAGGGACAAGTTCTTACGCTGTTTTAACATTAATTGCAGATCCATCAATTTCTAGCTTCGTTTGTAATAATAGTTTGATTAAGTTCATCTACTAGGTAGTCTGGTATGAGCAGATCAACATTTTTCAGTCAACAAGCCTGCGGCTGTCTTCCATCTAAAGATAACAGTACCTTAAGAGAAACAAAAAATTCGCATTGGATATAACATCGAGACACAATGTTTGTTGTCACGCATTCTCATCACTTTTTTAAAATCAAAAGCAAATCTGAACGCATCATCACAAAACCTACACTTGATCTTAACTAAAAATTTTAATTATTTATAGCTGCTTAACATGTAGGACACTTCTTTTGTCCTATAACTGAATTGACAACCCTGACCCCGCAAGGTGCTCGCAACTGTGAGTATAGACACAAAAGTAGATCATCAGTTCCCACTGTCACTAGAAATAAGCACAGGAATTGTAGAACCTTTAAGTCGTGTGGGGCAACAAGCATTTCAATTTTCCTGGCCAATCTTTAACTCGCCCCACAAGAATAATGGAAACTATTGGTTGACATGGACAAACAGCATAAAAAGACTCGTAAACCAGACAGTTCTGATACTACCACAACAGTCATAAAACATTAATGGCAGTAGTAAATTAGGTTATGTATTCACCAAGAAAAACAAAAAATTGTGTCCATCTGGTAACAAGATGACATACAGTGCCAATCATTAAAATCATCTATATAGTTCCTCCCCAAAAGGTAGAGAAATCATTCTTCGGTATAGTCCACATTTATCGTCATTAAAAATTAACAGGAAGTACTTAGTTATTTTCAGTTATAGTAACTACAAACAAAGAAGGGCCAATGAACAATAAACAAAACATGACAGGACCTTTCCGGGGTCTGTACAAGGAACAGAAGGATCAAATTGGTCACTTCACTTATTACCTTGCCTTGTCTAATTCATCGCCCTTTCCTTTAACATCTTTTATCTTTCTCCCACCAAAAGAGAAAGGAGATAATAGATAAACATCTCTGTGAATCCAAAGTAGCTCCAGATATGGGCCACAGGTATATGTTATCTTTCTCAAGCAACACTTATGATGCTTTCTCCATGGTTGAAGCGCGGCAGTGCATGTAAGGCTGAATGTCTTGATGATGATGTCTGTCTTTGACTAGTTGACAAAGATAACCCGAGAGACAGTGCTGGTGGATCAACTGAACTCAAACTGGGAGTGATATCAGACACTGTGGAGCCTTTATGATCTGGAACAATAGGGGTAGTACAAACTAGCTTAGTACTTGGCCCATTCTGTTCCACATTTCCTTGTCCCAAAGTGAGTGTTTCCATTGGATTCCCAGCTTCAACTGACATGACTCCAGAACCAACATCCTTTGGATACATGGGCATCATTGGAAATCCATTCATATAGCTTCCTTCAGGGGTTACAGGGTACGCGGGATGCAAGAGAGACACATTATCTTGATGCTGGATCTGTCCTTCCTCCATCGGGGTTGTAGAGACCTGACACAGAAAATTGAAGATCATTAAAATTTACTGAAGTTGCTACGATACCCTAACCACTAATGTTGAAAAATCCATTTATTTTTCTCTGTGAGTTTCGAACCAATAACTTGTTGCTTGACATTCATACTCCAAGCCAACAAGCCACCTGGAAAACCAACTTGAAAAAATCCATTATTGATCCCACAGTAAATGTTGAAAAATCCATTAAATATAGGTAGCACCCAATATAATACTGGATAAGTCTTCCCCCGGGTACCAAACCGTAGAAGCAAAACGATTGGTACGAGAATAATACCAATGTCTCTCCAATCCTCAGAGGTCAAAAATAGTTAACTTGACTTATAAAGCCTGAAATCAAGTGATTCTGTTCTGTTGAATTTCTCTTCAACAACCAAATGACTTTAATTAATAAGCACAAGACACGACACATAACCAAATGGCAGAAGTTTCTATTTGGTTTCAAAAACTTTTTTTTTATTTCATTTCCCCTTTTTACAAACAACTACAAAAAAAGCTACCCTCTTTTCACCGGATTTCAAAGTTTGGAACCCAAAAAAAAAAAAAAAGTTAAAATAAGTTACAATTTTGCAATTGCTTGTAAAATTACAATAGAAAATAGAAAACAAGGGACTGTTCTGTTTAAGAAAACAGAAATATGTTCAAAGGACAAACAGTTTCAAACATGCTCAAGGGCCAAACAAATCTTAAAAAAGAAAAAACTAGTTTTGAAAATAATAATCAAAAAAGCCCAACTTAAACTGAACAGTCCCATAACTTTTCTTTTCCCTTTTCCTTTGGTTTCGATACTTTGTTTTCCTAACACGGCAAAAGGAAGCATGGCTCAATTTTCAATACCACCACCAACATCGATTAATAATACGTTGACTCAGAGCACCTAATTCCATGCCACAAAAGTAACAGCAAACTTTAGCATAACACAATATCAAAAACACGATGGAGGGATCACCGAATCGGTGGTGATGTCAAAGAGGCTGGATCTACGGCGACGGCGATTGAGGTTGCTGCGGCGGAGAAAGTACTTCTGAGCATGACTAGCAACCTGAGTTGGCGTCCGCGTTTTGACGTAGTTCCTTGAGATCCCTCTCCAATCACCTTTCCCCACCTTCTGCAACCCCACCAAGAATAGCTTGTGCTCTTCCTCCGTCCATGGAATCCCTGATCATACCCCAAATATCAACAACACCCTCTTAAAGCAACAAATCAATAATCACATTCATATTCATATCCTATAACATACCCACAAACCTTACATTAAAAATAAAATAAAATAAATACAAAACTTAGATACAATAACATAGCTAATATGATATGATCATCTCTCCGATAAACTCATTAGGATCGACCTAGTGATGAAACTGGGATAGCGTAAAGAAGTCTTTAAGTTCAAATCTTGTTGTTATCCTTTTACAACAACAACAACAAAAAATACCTCTCAGATCAAAATTAATATTTCATATCAATAATAGCTAATTAGGTCTCGGTAATTAAAATCAACACTAATTATGAATAGAAACATTCATGTTCTATAAAAAACCCACAAACCTTATATTAAAAATGAAAAAACTTAGATTAACTAACATAGCCAATACGATATGATCCTCTCTCGGATCAAAATTAATATTTCATATCAATAATAGCTACTTAGGCCTCAGTAATTAAAATCGACGGATATAAATAATGTATTTAAGTATAGTCTTAAAAAAGTTAAAATAAAAACATCTAATTTTTTGGCGAAGTGGCCAATCAATTATATGTAAAAACAAAATAAAGTATTTATTTATTTAAAATTATAAGTGTTGGTCGGACCTCGCTTGCGCTCGCGCTCGCGGTTCTTGCCTGAGTTGATCGGAGCGGCGTCGTCGGCGGACGCGTAGCCAGCGGCGACAGCGTCGTCTTTGGCGTTGGCGGCGTCGCGAGGGAGCTCGTACTGCGAGAGGTTGTTCATGCTCACGCTCTTCCTCATGGAGTCCACCACGACTCTCACCCCGAACAGCATGATCTCGCCGGAGTCGGCGGCGGCGGCGGCAGAGGGGAGATGCATGCTCCGGCGAATCTTTGGTCGGAAATGAAAAGTGAATTGTGTTATGGAGGTGATGGGGAGGCGAATGTGTGAGCCAGTGATTAAATGATTAATAAAAGAGAGGGAGAGGGAGAGGAGAGAGAGAGGGAGAGAGAAGGGAGACACGAGCTTTGCTCAGGGGACACAAATGTTTAAAATAAGCGTTAAGGTGAGGTAACATGTGATGTACTTGATACACATATAATTGAAAATTCTAACTAAGATTACTGTTTGTGGTGATCAGATTAAGAGAAATATTCTTTTAACTTTTAAGTACATGTATATATAGATGGTTTATATATTTTATCATTATTCTTTAATCAGATTAAAGCTATAGATTGGTTTTTTAGGTCCAAAGAAAGTGAAAGAGATATATTAATTAATGTCAAGCTAGCTGGCGTAGCCATAGATAATATGCAATTGGTTCTTTATTTTTTAATATTTTTATAAGTTTAAAATGCATGCTTCGTACATATAAAATTTTTTACACGGTTAATCAATAAAAAAATTATTATTAATATGACTTTTAAAATATTTATTATAAAAATTAACATATTTATCATACATAACAGTTGGTAACTAGATGTAAAAAACTTTTACATTGTCAGAGTATATATTATTATGATTCTAATTATTTTTATGAGTTTAATAAACAGATATTATTAGTATAAAAGTTTTTATATAGTCAATCAATCATAAATAATTTTTTATATAACTTTTAAGATAATTATTATAAAAATTAACAAATTTACTATACATAGTAATTTGTGAGTGAATGACTAAGTAAAAGACCTTTATGCGGTCAATGTATGTATTATTTATTCTATTTCTATTATCAAATAAAATTTCATATAAAAGAATTTAATTAGAATGTATTCACAGTGTAAAAATAATTATATCGTCATCTAATCACAAATTATTATGTATAGTAAGTTTGTTGACTTTTATAATAATTACTTTAAAAGTTATATTTAAGATGATTTTTGATTAGTTGACAATATAAAATCTTTAAACTAACAATGTATGAAAATTAAATTCATTTATTATTTAGAAATACTTTTTTAAGAAATAATTACCTTTTACAAATTCTATATTTTTTTAAAAGAATAATCATTTTTGTAAATAAATTAAGTCAAACATTTACTTAATATTAAAGTAAATGTTATAAAAAGGAAGGTTAAATAGTGTGTTGTAAGTTTTTCAATTATATTATAAAAATATTCAAAATAAATGAGAATTCAAAGCATACAATATTAACAATGTACACTGTTAGTAATACTTATTTTAAGTATATATTTTTATTACAGTAATTATTGATAAGATATATATTTATTTAATTTAATAGTATACACGATGCAGTAGTCAGTGGGATAGGATTCCTTTTTTCTAATCGTAGAGCAACTAACATTTAGAAAAAAAATGAAAAAAGAGTTTGTGTGTGCTGTTTAAAACGTGGCAATTAGTGGTCCGTTTCATGTGCTGCTATCCTGTGTTTAATCTTGTCTCTTTACGGAATCCTTTGCGTTCAGAATATTTCATGGATATATTTTTCTTTTCGGTGGTGATAATAAATTATTCATTTTTTTCTTAAATGTTGCTTTTATATAAGTAATGCATTATGATTGGTCTTTTACTTGTAGGTGGCAATATCTTTAGAGCTAAGTTCGTTAATTTATTTTAATAAATAACATTT
Source organism: Spatholobus suberectus (assembly GCA_004329165.1). NCBI lineage: Eukaryota > Viridiplantae > Streptophyta > Magnoliopsida > Fabales > Fabaceae > Spatholobus > Spatholobus suberectus. The sequence continues at coordinate 61,937,869 of CM014729.1, forward strand.
AAATTAGAGTTTAATGAATATACACTATTAGTGTAAAAGATTTTATACTTTCAACTGATTGGAAATCAGCTTTCATGTAACTTGTAGGGTGATTATTATTAAAGTCAATAAACTTGACATATATAATGGTTTGTGATTTGATGACAGTATAAAAAAAATAAATTACATTGTTAGTATATATACTTCTGTAATAATTTCACAAAATTGAGTGAGTGAGATAACTTTTTAAATTACTTTATTTTCGTCGACGTTTCTCTTTTGTAGTAAATGTGTATTTGAAAATACGTATAAAGAGAATAATTGTGAGTCAATTAGCCTTTTGATGCTGAAGCTATAATGCAGAGCATTAACAAGGACGCGATGTACCAAAAAACGCGGTTGTAAACAAGCTTTAAATGTTTTCGTGACGAATAGAAGTATTTTTAAAATATATAGTTAATATTAAGACAGGATATTAAAATTTATGAAGGTAATTGCTATTAAAAATTTAATTAGTAATTAATGGTATTAGAATATAAGTGGAGTTGATTTTTATATAGTAATAGATTTACATTAGATTCCCAGGGTTGCTATTTACAATTAATTTAACTTTAATGAAAGCATAAAAAAATGTAAGTGTTTAATCTATACCGATAAACTAATGTTTAATAAATGTAATTGATTATTGATGAATTTTAAGCAATGCTTTATATTACCTACTTAAAAAAAAAATACGAATCCCTTGCGGGGTACGTTTTTATCAAGCGTAAGCTTGTATATTCTCTGCCCATCCAAACTATTTTGACAATAGGTGAACAACAGGAAAGGAATATAATAGGAAAACTGGAAAAGAATATTTTATTAGTTACGAGATGAAAATTTTGTGCGAAAAGTTTGATATATGAAAATGGAAAAGGAATATATATATATATATATATATATATATATATATATATATATATATTTGCTATCGTACACACACTTGTTTTTTAGTTGGAATACGTTAACAAATTATAATTACAATGTATCGTAAAATACACTCACGGTATAATTTGCTAATATATCCCAACTAAAAATTAGGTAGGTGTATGTTAGTAAATGCTCATGGAATTTGCTAACGTACATGTACTTGTTTTTTTAGTTGGAGTACATTAGCAAATTATGACTACAATATATCTTAAGATACACCTATGGTGTGTAATTTGTTAACGTACTCCAACCAAAAAACAAGTACGTTTACATTAGCAAATTCCATATATATATATATATATATATTCTTTCCATAAATGTGTATTTAGTTCAATTTATTTGAAAAAATAATTAATTAATTTTTATATTTGTTAAAAAAAAATTTAAAAAATACAATTATATATTTTAATAAAAAATGCTCGCCCAAATATGGACAATTTTATTTTATTTTTACTTCATTCTAGATGGAGATCTAACAAACTGTTGTGTCAATAGTGTACTTTTTTTTTTGTTCTTGAAAACTAATACAAATTACTGAATTAAAACATATATTGTCATTCAATATATGTGTTAAAGTAAGTATATTTATAATTTATTTTATAGTTTTATAGATATATTTTTTTACATTATTTTCATATATATCAATGCAAATAATATAATTTAAATAAAATATATATACAAAAATTTCTCGTGACACAAAGTTTAAGACGATAAATTTTTCGAAGTAAAATTCAATACTCTATTTATTGATAGATATAATTATCCAAAAATAAAATTAGTCAATTTAAGGATGAAATCTATGTTGTTTGAGAGTTGAGTTTTTCCTCAATGATTTGGATGGAAGGTTAATAGAAATCCTAGAATATATTATTTTCATGTTTTGTAAGTTTTGGGAGTTGTGTGTCGAGTTTGTAAGCACAATGATGATTTTTTAATAGAAATTATAATTGAAGGGGATCTTTGCATTTAATAAAATAAAATGTTTTGAATGAAAATTTCGAATTATAAAAACAAATCCAAAATATGCAGGGGGCTAAACCTAAGTACCTAATCATAAATCCTTGAACACAAAATTTAGGCCAGTCTCTCTTGTAGTTAATAACTCATTGCAGCCCTCCTCATGGTTTTCCATTTTGTTTACTTTGAAGGTTGCTGTGTTTGTGTATTTAGATAATTTTTTAAATAAAATTGTTTTTATAATATTTTAATTTTTTTAAGAAATTACTATTTTTGACATATTAGAAAAACATTAATATTTTCTATCAAAGTTATTTAATTATCATAAAATTTATAAGCTATTTTCTATTAAAAAAAATTATTAAAAAGAATACAAAGAGGAGCCAAATCCTAATTTAATATGAGCTAAGGTTCTTAGAACTGAATCACTGAAGGTTTTGAATAAGATCAAATGGTCTAATTATTGTTGAATTGCTAATAATTAAATAATATTGTTTTAATTTTTAATATAATACATATTAAGTAATATTAAGAAAAAAATAAAATAATATTCATAACCTTATAATATTAAAAATTAAATTTCACTTATAAATATTATTATTCATAACACATAATATTCAAAATTAAATATGAAACCAAATCAAATATGTCATAATATTTAAGTTCAATAATATACAATAATATCTATTATCACCTACAATTAGAAACTAAATCAATCATCATAATATTGAGCTAAAATTGTATCAATCATCATAATATTATATTTTTTAGTTACAAAATGAAACAATTTCTTTTCCAAATCAAACTAGTTATGTCTAGTTTTGAATTGGTTTAATCGATTTTGTACTAATTCTTTGTAAGACTAATTTTGAGCATTGACTAAACTAGTTTAGTGATCAGTTGACTAGTCGATCAAGACAGTTCTAACAATTATAAGTTTTACTAACTAGTACCCTATTATGAAATTAATAAATAATTTTTTATTAAAAATAACATTGAAGTACAAAAGAAATTGAGGTAGGAGTGTGTTAATAAAATATTTAATAAAAAAAATCACCTTTGATTTCTTAAGTAGTGTCCTTATTAATGGTTTAAAGACACTAGTTAGTGTTTATCTTTTTAACATGTTTGATTTAGTTATTTAAGATCATTTTTACTATAAAAGAATCAATTTTTTATTAGTTTTGTGAGAGAAATTTTCTAAAAATCATATAATTATTTTCTAAAAATAATAATTTTCAAAACACATGTTGGTCCACAACTCATTACGCGTTAGATTGGATTGCGATTTTCCTAACTCGTCGATTAATAAATGGTTGGCATTATAATATTTTCATATGTTGTGTCCCGATAAGGTGGGTCCTCCTGTCCTTACTGTTCTTGATGGGATAATGTAAGGTGGACATTTTCTTGGTTTATTGTCAGCGAGTTTGTGCTAATTTAAATCTAAATGACCTATGAAGTCCCATTGACAAAACATCAACTGTATACGAGACAGGCAATGTCTAAAATTTTTATAGATATTTTGGTAAGGGTAGATCCAACGGGATCTCCTCAAAGCGGGCAAAATTTGTGGTTATAACTGTACAAAACCATGCGCATTTCACCATATTCAAATTTTGACCATGCACATAACACATGCAACAAATTCTGATGATGTGCCGCGATTGAGTACACTAATAAGGGAAAGAGAAACCATGAAGGAAGTAACTTCGATGGACAATTGTGGATATCTGCTTGTTTTGAATGAACACAAGTTGTTGTCTCTTTGTTTTCAATGTTCCTGGCAGTGTACTTTTACAATTTGGATTGCTTCTGAAGACATAGAATGGCATGAAAAAGTAAAGCAAATGATGGCAATGGGGCTTAATTTCATTTTAAGGTCAAATGAAAAACTAACAATACATATTTTTTATACTACTAAGTAATATTTATGTAAAATTTCATTAAATGAAATTTGTGCCTAAATTATTTAGTGAATCTTTCTTTTTTCTCTCAAATTATTTTACAAGTCCTTATAATCCACTGATTTTTCAAATAAAACTTTATAAGAACTAATATTTGTATTTTTAATTTTTTTAATAATTTCCTACTCACTAATAGCCATTACCTTGTACTAAATTATAAGAACTTATTTGAAAACTAAAATAAATTATAAAGACTTATTCAATTGTGTTTTTTTGTCAAATAAATTTTAATTTAAAAGTTAATAGAGTTTCAATCATTGTTATTATGTCAATACTAATTATTCAATATCATTCAAGGAATAGAACCTTCGCATAGCCTTGGTTGATATAAATATAATCTTTGGAATATCTTCGTGCCTAAGAAAGGATGTGGATACCTACAAAAACTCCGACACTCAAGTCAATGTATGAGGAAGTTAAGAGGTGTATTGCTTGAATGTGGACTTACCTTATGCTCTTCTTTCTACCCTTTTATTCTTGGTGTCTTACCTCATGGGTAGTGTCATTCTCATGTATACATAGGGTGGTGTGTCTGCGTATGTATTCAATTATTTTTGAGTTTTGGTTGTAGGATATTTCTTAATCCTTCCTTTTTGCTTCACATCTATTTTCTTTTAGTATCATGATTATTTGTTTACCAGCATAGGTCGTTGGGTCATTAGAAATTAGGCCAACATATGACTTGAGGGGGTTAGACCTCAAAGACCAACCTAGGATACTAATTAAAGAAAAAATAGATGTATAGGAATCCCATTATATATTGTTAAATTTAAATGATACAACCCCAAGTTTTAATCATAACAAATAAGACATAAGAATATATGTGTTGCACTATAACTAATTGTTGGAACCAAAGACGTTGAAGCGTCTAATCCCTCAAAGTTTTGAAGATAACAAACTTATTAAAGTTTAAATCTCTATTTGATAATAACTAATTTACAGTATGACGTCCAACGAGCCAGTCTCAACGAGCGTGCAACATTCATATATGATGATTGTCCAAGAGTAAGTCTCTTTCCATGGACTGTGTCTTAAGCTCAGATGCTAGTATTAGACTCATCCAAATGTTAGTTATTTAAACGACTAAGTTCTCAAATACTCGTCCAGTCTGTACGTCCTTTATGTATGCAAACTTCGAGACTAATGCCTTACCATTTTGAGAACTAACGTTCAAATATTTCAAGCATTAGATGATAGACATAAACTTTCTAGTGCAAAGGCGCAGCTATACAGAAAAAGGAAGTAAACTTATCGAATTGCCAAGCCAAATGAAAAATGTTCAGAAAAGCAAACCGTCATCTCAATCCTGCACTTACCATTTCAGTGCAAGATCAAAAGTCGCTTTTTAGGCCTCTTTGTGTAACACCTCAAATTTTAGGTACTAGAAATAAACCACGAGATAACTCTTAGTGGGACTCTTCCCATGTGTTATTAGACAAAAGACGCCTTAAGAGTTATTGTTATTATATCACTTATTATTATTATTATTAATTCTTTGTTAGGGTGTTGTTATTATATTATTATTGTTATTATTAGTGTTATTGTTATTGACACCTTAGTATTAGATATTAGTAGGAATGTTATCATAGAACCCAAAAAAGCATCAAAGGCCCAATAAGAGACTAAAGCCCATTAAGTCACATATCCACCCACATGTTATAAGAAGAGAATAGAGAAGGAGGATTAGGTTTAGCTGTCAAAAAATAGATGAAGAAAAAAGGTAGAGAGAATGACAAGAAAAAGAAGAAGAAGAGGAAGAGAAAGAAGAGGAATAGAAACCAAAGAACCCAAACCCTAAAACTCAGCTTTGCATGCCCATAAAGGTGAGTGCTCTCCCTTGTGTCCTTCCTTGTCCTTTATGTTATTCTTGTTCATCTATCTATCATTTTCCTTCCTTATATCTAAATTTGGGAATTTAATGGATTTTGAGGGGATTATGAGGGAGTAAGGGAATTATAGATTAGGTTGACCAATTATAGAGTGATTAAGAATCTAATTATTTATTTTGGAGCATTTAGAAATCAAAGCAATAGGAAAAATAAATTAAAATTAGTACTTCGAATCCGCCAATGGGATTAGATAGCCGTTGGGCGACTTTTCTTCAAGAACTAGATTCTGCGTTGGCGCTAGGCAGTGCGAACTTGTTGGGTAGGTGGAACACCTGTTGGGCGGCTTGGGTCCTGACGCGAAGCCGCTGGGCAGGGTGCAATACCTGCTGGGCGGGTTGGGTTCAAGCGCAGACCCACTGGGCGGGTTCGTTGGACCCTTGGGCGAAACTTCTATCTGACCGGGCGAATACGACCTTTGCTATTTTGTTCTTTGTGCTTATGAACTCTGTTTTGCAATTTTTAACTCATTATTATTTGTTTCTTTTATACCTTGTTGAGTTTATAATGTATGATTGTTATTTACCTTGAAAAAACTGAGTGTGATATGAAATTGTGCCAATGTTTCATGATAAAAGTCTATGAAAAGTTATAAGCATTATATGTGACCATGCATCATAACGTTTGAGTTATGTGATGAGGAAAGTATGTACGAATCTGGCTGGTGAAGGCCGTGATGGGTTGTCTAACCCAAGCCTTAGGGGTTATTCGGTTGGAAAAACTCCAATGGTCCATGCTGATCTCATGGAGCCGAGGTGTACTAGCAAAACTAGGTAATCCTGACTAGTCGCCGGAGGATATCATGCTAGTTGAGGTATTAAAGCCGAAGGCATCAGCGCCAATGACGCTTCTTATGGCCGTGCATTTACTCCTAGTCTACTTTTCGACAAGTTTAGATTGGTACCACATGTGCATAAGTAGAGATTTAGAAACTTAGTATGCATATGCATCTTGTTGCAGTGTGATATGTTGAATTGTGCTATGTTGTAATTGTGTGAAGTCTATGTGACCTTGTTCATAAGCGAATCATGTAATGTGTACACGTGTGAAAATGTGATTGTGTATTGTGATAAATTGTCAAGATTATGTATATGTGCTTATGTTATGCATGTATGACATGCTTGTTTGATGAAATAAAATGATGTGTATGTCCAGTTACTAGGCAAAAGATGTGAAATAAATATATGCTTGTAATCAAAATTGTGTTTGCTACCTCAAGGATAAGTGAGAGGCTAAGCCCTAGAATAGTGTTGTGAGGGTTCTAGTTGGATAATAATAATCGTGAATGAGATAGAGAAAGAGTGAATCCTACACAACGTAATAGAAAGGTATAAGACAAGTAAGAGAGAACAAAATGAGGGTATTAAGGTGGGTGTTAAGGGAGTGTCAAAAGTATTTAGAATATCTGTAACCTTAGACTTGACCCCTAGAGAACAACCTTAAATATCAAAAGGAAGAAGAGTAAAATCTAAACATGAAGGGTTTAAATACTAGAGAGGGTTTTGGGTAAGAAAGAGTTCTTAAGTTGAGAATGAGATAGTAAACTATTATAATAGTTGGGAGAATGAGAAAGTAGTTAACACAGGAAGTATTGAAGATTAAAAGGTGTAGACTAGACTAAAGGTATGGAGAATTATGAGAAACCTACTAAATTTAAAGCCATGAGAGATAAATGATGAAGGTTGTCCGAGTAGAAGAGTCTAACCCAACCGTAGAGTCCTTAGAACACTCACTGAGACATTATGTCTCGCCCCTTTAAGTTTCCCCTTTTCAGGATACAGGTGAAGACATGTACATATAGAGCTTGGAGTCATGTGTAAGAAGACGTAGTTTGTGACACCCTTTACCCCAAAGCTAATTATTAAATAAATATTACGAAAATATAACATGTTTTTCATTTGTGAAATAAAATGATAGTTTATAATCTTTTTCTTCACACGATAAAGGACATCATATGCATAACTCACATTTACTAAAACTCCATAAGATGCTTTACTGATTAACCAAATGATAGTGGCCCATAGTTGACCATACAAGTCCAAATAAATAAAATAAAATAAATAAACCAATTTAAAAGTAAAACTATTAGTCTAAAGTTTAAAAGCTAAAATAATAAATAACTAAGACCTCGATGTCACATTACTATCAGAGTTGACAAAACCGTAAAGAAACTGTAAAATAAACTGCAATGAGGCCAATGCCCCTACTCTAAGACTCCTCCTCAAGGTCCTGTTAGACGTCACCTGTATATCACAGACACATACAGAAAACACCAGAAAACAAGGGGGTGAGATACAGCTCACACCATGCTTAAAGTATGATAGTGGAGACAGGTAGAATACATATCACATGCATAATCAATTAACAGTAATTTGCAAAAACCAAAACGCACACAAACATATGTAATGCAATGCCTAGCTTCTACTTCTTATGCACATGTGGTACCAACTTAATCTTGTCGGAAAGTAGACTAGGAGTAAATGCACGGTCATAAGAAGCGTCATCGGTACCGATGCCTTCAGCTCTCGCACCCTCAACTAGTATGATATCCCCCGGCGACTAGTCAGGGTTACCTAGTTTTGCCAGTACGCTCCGGCTCCATGGGATCAGCATGGACCATTGGAGTTTTCCCAACCGGATAACCCCCAAGGCTAGAGTTAGACAACCCATCACGGCCTTCACCAGCCAAATTCCTACATACTTTCCTCATCACATAACTCAAATGTTATGATGCATGGTCACATATAATACTTACAACTTTTCGTAGGCTTTCATCATGAACATTAACACAATTTCATATCATACTCAATTTTCTCAAAGTAAGCAACAGTCGCACAATATAAACTTAACAAGGCATAAAAAAAAACAACAATGAGTTTAAAACTGCAAAAAAAAGAGTTCATAGGCACAAAGAA